>OW121740.1:100496433-101887683 GCA_933228675.1 Stomorhina lunata
GGTAAGTACTTGCCTCCAATGACATCCCCATGTTAATGTAATGACTTAAACAGTGAATGAGTAAGTAGTTCGTGTTCAATAGTTTAGCTGTTTAACTCATTATTTGGTAATGAAAAGTTTTGCTGGGTTCACTTAATTTTTGTAATATAATTGTTATTTCACGAAAAACGAATTCGATTATATTGATGCCGATATTAACCGCTGCCTCCGGCAAAATGTGTATGTTTTATTTTTATATTTTTACCCGAACAAATCAGCTGATTTGTACAATTGGTCCCCAAAGTAGGGCACCTCAGACTCATAAATCACTAACAAACGACATATAAGTCGTATTCCAACCAATTTGAAGAATCATACTACATATCAAATATATAGATCAAGCTCTACAAAAAACATCGCTACATGCATATACTACTTTAAATCAAGAAAATCGAGTTATACACTGGAACCTGTTTTTGTGTGGTGTTTTTTTGTGCGATCTAGATTTGTGCGACTTTTTTTATGCGTGGTATTTTTTAAGCGACTTCAAACAATCTTTGTTATACATAATTATAAACCTTAATACTAGTCTGTCACATAACCCAAACGAAATGCGAAATCACCACGAAAAATCATACAATTATTCCTAATTTGAAAGCTTTTATCCATACTCCTCAAATGATATCAAAGTTAGTTAGACTGTACCACATTTGGTGAACAACATCGCAAAACCATTCGATAAATCAAATCGACAAATGAATGTTTAATCGGCGGAGATCATCATCGCGATAAGTGGAAGACTAAAGAGCATTTTTCATGTTGACAAATTTTTATACGAAACTGCACCCATATCAATACAAGCTCGCTAAGCAACACACCGATACACCGACCATTCTAAGAAACCATATATTGTGTATGCTTTTTTTTTATTTGTTTTTGCGTATAAAAAATAATATTAAAAGTTGTGGTGTATCACATAAAAGGGTAAGGGGTTAGCTTTTTATTCATATATTAATTGGCTGCATATGTTTGCATATTAGGCCTTAAATCTTAAATAAGTAAAATTATAGTCATATTGTACAAAATAACTTAAATTACCTTGTTTTATTAATTTTAGATTTAAGGCAAAACATACATACGTTTGCCGCTGTTCTGTGTACCGATAAAAGCCAAAACCTTTGGTCTTTAATATGATATACATTTTATGTAAATTAATTTATTGAAGAGAAAATGTTTCATATCTGAACTTTTATAATTTTTTTATTTATCTTCTCATCAATAATTACTTTTACAAAAAAATATATGCCAAACTAAAGGTTTTATCCTCAGCTTTTCATCGATATATAAATAAACTTTTTATATTTGTTTATTTAGCCTGAAATCTAAATTAAGTAAAATTATGTTATTTAAGTTATTATAGACGAATGCAAGGCTAAGACTTTGACCTTTAATGAAGGTATTTATTCAAAACAATTTGAGTTCTGGTATGGCTGGCGGTCGAAACAAATAAATATATGAAAAAGTTAATTTTCTTGCAAACCTATCAAAGCCTTATCACTGATTATATGTACTATCAACGAATGTGATTGAGATCGACGATGAATTAAGTAGCGATAGTGACATTTGACAACCAAAACGCCTAAAAATTCAAATTCTTGATGATGATGAATGTAAATATAAGAAAATCTTTATGTAAAACTAAGTGTTTAAGGCTTGTAATACATACTTTTCAAATAAAGTTGATGTAATTATTGTAATGTTTTTCTAAATGAAAATTTGCATAACGATATTTTAATTAAATTTAAACACTTGCAAAAATTTCGAGGAAGAAAAATTTTTTTGTGCGGTTACCGCATCAAAAAATTGTCTTTAAAAATAATTTTTTTTTGTACGGTCCCGAGTAACCGCACAAAAATAGGTTCCAGTGTATATAGATCAGATATAAGGAAAAAATCGGTGTAGTATAGAACAAAAATTTAAAATTTCAATTTTTGAAGTCGAATGTCTTTAAAACCTCTCTTATGGTTTTAAAGACATTGGACTTCAAAATCGATTTTCTTGATTTAAAGTTTTCTAAAAAAGAACAATTTTTAATATTTATCGACCAAAACTAAGAAACATGTAAGAGTTGTTAAGCATAATGTTAAAATTTGGGCCATTCTATTGAAAATACGAAAAATATATCAATGAAAATAGGGGCCACACTTGGGATAACAACTTGTTATATTGTCATCTAACATTGACTTGAGGCCCGAATTTGAGCCATATCGGTTAAGAGGAAGTGGGTCAAAAATAAATTGGCACATTTGTAACGGAAGTACAAATATTTAAGAATTAAGAAAAACAGGTCGAAAGTTGAACTTTAAGCTTAAATTTCCTAACAACCGTTGTACAGATCTTAATAAGACCTAAACTTGACCAAAGCATAAGATGTTATCTATTGACTTAAAATAGAACTACTTTAAAAGTTAAAAAGTTACAGAGATTTGAATGAAAAACGATTCAGAGCAACTGTTCGGCGGTTAAAAAACCGCGCAAAGTAATTTGTAAAAAATGTAAATCGACTTTGTATTTACAATAAAAATTTTCCGATAGTATCGATAGTAAAAAAAAACTATCGATATTTTATAAAAAATAAAACTATCGATAGTACTATTGATTGTTTTGCAGCTCTACTCGGCGTTTATCGGGGTTTCTAATAATTTAAATACACTGGTACCTATTTTGATGCGGTTACCTCACAGAAAAATATTTCAGAAACAATATTTTATTTTCGCGAAATAAAATTTTTCACTATAAAAGTCAACAAATTGTAAAATATTTATAAATAAAAATCAATTGTGTTCGATGGTAATTGCTCAGTTAAGACGGCTGGACTGATTAGGGCAAGTTTTTAAAAATATTGACCACGCCCTCTTTTTCAATTTATCTAAAATCGGAAAACGGCTGTACGAATATGGGTATTTTTTTTCCATAAATCTCCGTTGTAATTTAATTTAGGTTTTTATGGAAAGAAAAATTGACCACGCTCATTTTTATCGATTTATCTAAAATAGGAAAACAGCTGCACATATTTTTTTTAATTGTTCGTAGTAATTCAATTTAAGTTTTTACTGAAAAAATATCAGTGTTTTTTTTGTAATTTTTTCATAAATTCTTGTGGTAATTCAATTTAATTTTTTTGTGGAAAGAACAATTGACCACGTTCACTATTTCGATATACATACCTAAAATCGGAAAACAGCAGCCACGATATGGGTAATTTTTCCCAAATTGTTCAAAAATAATCACTTATATAAAATGTTTTAACTAAAAGTTCGTGGTAATTCTTTTAAGTTTTTATTGAAAAACAAATTTGCCATACCCACTTTAACGCCCACTTTTTTCGATTCATATCTGCTATCTATTTCGATATACATACCTAAAATCGGAAAACAGCTGACACGACATGGGTATTTTTTTCGATTTGTCTATAATCGAAATGGCTATTTTTTTCTTCAAAGTTTATAGTAATTTTATTTCAACTTTTAATGAAAACAAGGGGACCTACCCACTTTCTTCGATATATCTCTAAAATCGAAGAACGCCTGGGTCGATTTGGCTAATTTGTAATATATATTTTATGTGCTTTAAGCGTTGGCGAAGGTTGCTTTTATGTGATGTTGAAGGATCACCGTGACTGTAACACCCATTAGTGCATAATATATGGGACGAAAAAGTTCTGCCAACCTCCTGGAATGAATTAATACTAGTCAAAATACCAAAAAAGGGCGACTCTAAACCAATGTTGAACAAAGTCTCTCTGATTTTGTACTTTGCCAATTCATTCGCTATCACTGTTGAATCTCGGAAATTAATATTTCCAAAATAAAGATTATGCCTGAAGTCTATGGCGCAAACCCGTCAACACACATTCATGTGAACGTTATTGGATGTGTAGGTAACTTTAATTATCTTAGAAGTTTGGAGCCGACATTCTCCGAGCTATTTGGAAATTTCGGCAAATATCAAGAGCAACTAAGTTGCGAATATGCAACTCGAATGTCAAGTCCATCCTGTGTTACGGCTACTAAACTTGAAAACGCACAAATTCCATTCATATACACCTGTAAAAAAAGTTTACGGCAAATCCTTAATATATGCGGTTCCAAAAGTGAACGTAAAAAAAAACTTATTAAATTTGTCTTTCATGATATTTCTTTTTTATTAGAAAGTTTGAACGCTGACATTATGTGTGAATCACTACATCATTTAGATGACCACCACGCGAAATGTTGCAAGCATTGATTCTTTTGAGGTAATTTTCGACCACTTTTTGACACTTATTGGGCGGTATTTCAGTCATAACTTGACGAATGTTGATTTTTAAATGTTCAAGAGTCAAAGGTTTATCTGCATAAGCACGTTCTTTGCGTAGCCCCATAAAAAAGTATAATGGTGTCAAATCGCATGATCTTGGTGGCCAGTTTGTAGTTGGATTTTCTTAAATAAAAATCAAACCTTTTAATATAAAAACTCTACAAAATACGCAAATATAATGACATATTATACAAAATCATTTAGCATTAAAATGTTTACTTAGTACTCGGGTTTTGCAAAATTATCGACTTTTTTCGGAAACCCTCCCATTAAAGATTTTACAGTTGCTTCTGATACCTTTTTGGAGCATGTGTTTTACCTGCGCTTAAAATCGGACATGTTCTTGGAAATCTTTCCTGTGTTCTTCAGTTCCTTTTTTACCAGAGCCCAATACCTTTCCACAGGCCGAAGTTCTGGACAGTTAGGTGGATTTGCCTCTCGTGGTACAAAAATGACATTATTCTTTGAGTACCACTCAAGTGCCTTTTTTCCATAATGGCATGATGCCAAATCGGGCCAAAAAAATGTAGCCACTCTGTGCTCTCTTAAAAAGGGTAACAACCGTTTTTGTAGGCACTCCTTTATATAAATTTCTGTGTTTATTGTGCTAGATGCCACAAATACTTTACTTCTTTTGCCACAACTGCAAATAGCTTGCCACACGAGAAACTTCTTAGGGAATTTTGTTTGTTTTTTGTGCGAAACTCTTGCCGAACATTGCCCCGTTTATCAGCAACATAAAAATCTTGACCAGGAAGTTGAGAAAAGTCTGCCAGTACGTATGTTTCATCATCCATCACACATCAGGTGTATTTTTTTATAAAATCAGACTTCAATTTTTTCGCTCGTTTTTTTGCTACTAAGTTCTTTATAGCATTGCGATCTGGAACCTTTTGGACTTTGTATGTCATCAGTCCAGCATAATTGAAAATTAATAATTTCTAAAATAATAGTATCTGACATATCTATAGAAACTAACTTGATCAAAAAATAAATTATTTCTTGCACTATGGATAAATTTTGTCTAAAATAATAAATGCATATTTTTTTAGAACACTCTTTACACGACGAGAAATTACGAGACCAGGAAATATCTCTTGCAATAAAGCCATATTCGCTCGTGTTGTGCAGCACGTGACACCGTCTTGATAAAACCACACACTCGCCAAGTCGTATTCTTCAATAATGTGCCTTTAGGAAGTACTGATTCCTGAGAACGACAAGGAATCGATACATTTGGCTGTTCGGCAACACTTTCACTTACAGCAGCGATATTTTCAGTGGAACGAGAGAAACGATGATGCACAACAGGCCTTACAATATTTGTAACCGCTCCAGTCTCTTCAAATTTCTTCATAATTTTGCCAATTGCTTGCGTAGTTGAACGATTATGTAATCCATAATCTCCTCTTAAAGCACGATATGTGGCTCTTACAGAATCACAATTTTTGTAGTATGTTTTGATAATTTTTATGCGTTGTAAGATACTTAAGCGATCCATTTTCACCAATGTCAGACTTTCAACAGAAAAGAAAAAAATTGGTTTATTAACTTAGTTTGACAGATGTCGAATTCCAGTCCTATACTTTTGAAACCACGAAATGGATAACTCTTTACATAAAAAAGGTTACCCCAAGTTTGGTTATAAAGGGTTTCCCAATTAAACGCAAACTATTTGAGATGCATATTTCCAAAACTTTATGATCGTCTTCAATATCAGCCCTTCGAACGTCTTTGTTGGCATAGAACCCGTTTTTTGTTGGCATAGAACCCGATCTTTAAATGGCTGTGTTCTTTCTTGTGGCAAAGTTCTGTTGGAACCTCATGTCGTCGAAGTCTTATTTCACCTTTAGCATGTCGGAAAACGTCCGCTCTTTTTACAAAATTTTGAACCACATTTTGTGACAAATCTTCGCTATCTTATTGACATCACTAAATCGAGAAATTACGCCACCGGAAAATTTCTAATGTAAAGACAGAATTGTTTCTCAGGGTGTGTAGCGCCTTTTGCTGAAATCAATCGTCACTGATATTAAGATTAACTAATTTTTAGGACACAAAAAATATGTTATAATAGTTCAGGTGACGGAGTTTCCTTCCAAATTTTTGAAAAAATATGGAGCTATGATGCCGTCTGAACAGAAACTCTCTTTGGATGCAAAGGTTTACACAACCGCCTAATCGAAAATTATTGTTCTCTTTTTATTTCTATCGTCAAAAGTGGACCGATTTTCAATACCATACTTTTCCAAGAAATGGAGAATATTTGTGCCGAATTTTATTGAAATATCTTAATCGTTTTGGTATTTAAGCAGTTTCCGTTAGTAATTTATATTTTAACCGATTTAGCCCAATTTTAAAACTAAACATTTTCAAGAAATAGGAAATATTCTTGCCAATTTTTTGTGCTCTAGCTATTTTTGCTTACGCCCTATTCTGCTATCAACAGACAACATTCATATGATCATCGCTTAATCGTCTCAAAAAATCCAGGTTATACATCCTTTATAGTTTTCGAGGGGAAAATAGTTCCCCTTAACTGAATCAACCATATTTTTCCCAAAGTACTACCGTTGACCAAAAAGTCAGTAGAAGAAAGTTTGAAAGCTATACATTGATATATAAAGATACATGGCAATAATTATTATATTTGTTACTTTTTTTAAGTACGGCCGGCCGTTGGTAAAAATTTTTGTTTAATTTAATACCAAAAACAATTTTTTGGTCGCATTTTCAAAAAATGCTGTGACAGGAAAATTCTTTGGCCTTAGTATAGTTATTAACATCATAATGAGTTAATTACCTTTATAGCTTATTTTTGTATCTTTTTTTAGACCAAAGCGTCAAATAAGTACCGAAATATGTTTTTTTTTATAATTTAAAAAGCGAGGACCTCAGACAGTTAAATTTCCTTAAACTTGTAATATTTTTATTAACATAAGATAAAGATTTTCATCTTGAAGTAAAAGTGTCTCCTAGATCAAAAAAGGGTTAATAATTTTCTAATTTTTTGTAAATTTGTCAACCACAAAACACGCTTTATGCTCGTAATTCATATTGGCAATTCAATGCAAATGTACTGTAATTAAAATAAAAAAAATTAATTTTTTATATGTTTTCTTCCACTTTGTTCTTCTTCCCCTTAACCACTTTTATAAAAATTCATTCTGATTTACCATATTTGTTATACAACTTTCATTACTTTATCTAGTTAAAATATTTTTCGCTTTTCGAAATTCCTAACCGTTTTAAGACACACAAACGTTCGTCCGTATGTCAGCGACAAGACACCTTACAGTCGCTATTATTAATATTCAAAGTAGTTGAAATTGTACAATTTTTGATTTTTGTTTAAAACTCTATATTTACTACATATATGTATGTAGGTTACAAGGTCATTATTTGAAAATATCGGCGCTTGTAATTTGTTTTAAAGACCATAATTAATTGGCGATTGTGTAACTGGTCGATATTAACTGTAATTATACCTACCGACCTAAATACTGGGGGTCATATTAAGGTCTTCATTCAGTTTGTAGTTCCCAAAACAATGGCATAATTTTCAGTGAATTATATATATTCTGGATTCTTATGGAAGCCCGAAATCGTCTTAGATTTTTTTTATGAAATTCTAAGACTATTGGGCGATGTCTGGTCATTTGCTGAAAAGTCGACATTTTACTATAGCTTAAATCGGCCAGGTATACGAAAATGATTAAAAAGTTTAAACGAAAAGAAAAACCGGGGTAAAAAACAAAATAGCGAAGAAACTGGTGGCCTGTTTCTTTGGTCTTATGGGTCCATTAGAGCAGATTTGTACTTTAGATTAACGTGGGTACCTGCTATATGAGCCTTACCCCACGGTGATCTAAGCACCGGGTGAATATTTTAAGTGTTTACCAACACCCCCTTACTTTGAAAAATTGTCATGCATGGTATGTGTGACATGCATGACACTTTGACATTTCAGAGTACCAATTCGGAAACATGTTGTTTGGACATGATTCCCCCCTTGGTTAGGAGCGGAGAACTATCTAAACTCCTGCCGGTCTATGGGTACGGCACCCGGCTGCATTGCAACTCCACATTCGAATGAAAGATACAAGCAATGTATCAAACACTCTACCCGCTTTGGGTATTAAACCACAGCCCCCGCGATGCTCCACAAAGGGGCCAACAACCAACAGTCAGGCTGGAGGTAATATCCAGACAATCTCCGGTGAGATTCATAGCCCTAAAACGACTACTAATAGTTGGGCCCCAAACGGCCCAGGGACTGCTGCCCTTAACCCCCAGTATAACCAGCTAAGATCTACTGAGACATACACAAACAAGATAACACAAAACAAGACTTAACATTGAACAGCCGCACTCACGCGCGACACTTTGGTCACAAAGTGACACCGGCAAGGACGGCAACGAACAACAGTCAAGACAAACAACAATTAACAGGTTACCCTCACGGGTAAACCACAGGTCACAAAGTGACGCAGCAACCAAAGCAAAAAACGTAATCCAAATCATAAACCATGTGAACGTTCCGAGGCGGATAAACTGACTAGCTGGAGTCAGTCGCAACAGTCCCCGCTATGGCATCTCCCACCTAGTCCTTGAGAGGTCCTAGGTAATCGATGCCTTAGCAGCTGCAACGACAGACAGAGCCAACACCAGTTATCAAAACGGGATCGACAACAACCACAGCTACCAACCCCAAAGACGAATCCTCCAAATGCAGAGCTGGCATTTCGGCGATATTTGCGAACGGCGATTCAGGAAGGGCGGTGAGAGACCGCCTCCACTACTCATGTCTCCGTAATCTCCTACTAAATATTTCACGGGCAAATTGCCCTAACCTCCCGAGAGTCCGAACGTCTTCTACTGCCCTACTGAAATCCCAACCCCCCTCGGTAGGGATAATTCCCATACTACCTAGGGTCCATTACAGCAATGTAAAACTGTCAATTCTTATTGATACATGACCATTTGTTTGACGGAAGTCTTCGGGGAAAATACTTAAACCATTCTCCATCATGCCAAGCTCGCATTCATGCATGCCGTCAAACCAGAGAAAATCGAATTAATGACTCATTCTTCGTATCGTTCGACTTGTTGTGTGTTCTTGTTCCCGAATATAAAAGTTAAACTGCATGCGCAACGATTTACGAGCGCTATGAAGGTGTCTCAAGAGCAAGGGTCGGCGCAAAGAGAACGGAAAAAATAGTCGGCAGAGTTGCCGATTTTTTATACTTTTAACTAAAATAGGTACTTTTTTCAATGTGTAGTTCTAACGTTTTAAGTTTTCTACTCCATTTTTTAAACACTTTTATCAAAAATTTTTCTAGAGAAAATTTTTTTATCAAAAATTTTTCTAGAGAAAATTTTTTTATCAAAAATTTTTCTAGAGAAAATTTTTTTTATCAAAAATTTTTCTAGAGAAAATTTTTTTATCAAAAATTTTCCTGTAGAAAATTTTTTATCAAAAATTTTTTTTATCAAAAATTTTTCTATAGGAATTTTTTTTTATCAAAAATGCTTCTACACCCAGAAAAAAAATGAACTAAAATATAGGAAAATTTACTAAATTTGAGGAAAAAATGGTTGTCGTATGGCGCCAAAGCCGTTTTTTACAGCAATTAAGTAAAAAAATTCCTTAATTCCAAGAAAAAAATTTCCTTAAGTTTTTGACAAAATTTCTTATATTAAACAAATTTTAACTAAAATCAAATAAAATTTAACTTAAAAAATTAAAAAAAATTACTATTATTTAGTTCATATTTTATCTGAAACTTCTTAAAAACAAGTAAATATTTCCTTTAATTTAGTTCAGATAAATATTTATCAATGCTATAAATAAGGAAAATTTTCCTTCATTTTAGTTAAAAGATAATTTATTTTTACTTAAAACAAGTAAAAACTGCAGTAAACTTGTTCAAATTTCCTACGATAGTAGAAAAAGATTACTAAAATCCAGTAAATTATTTATTTTGATCTTATAAAAAATTTATAATTTTTAGGAAATATTTTCCTTAAAAGTGAGAAAAACTGTCAGAAAATAAATAAGTTTAATACTTATTTATAGTAAAATATTCATTCCCAGTATGAAATATTTCCTACATTAATAAAACTTATTTCTAGTTTTCAGTAAATTATATACTTATCTGAATTATATATTTCCTAAATAATACAAGAAAAAGTACTAAAATTAAGTAAAATTATTTTCTAAAATATATATATATATCCCCTTTATAAAATAAAAGTATAAAAAAATGGTATAAAGTATTTTTATTAATATCTTTTCATAACTTTACAAAAATATTTTAAATAACATAAACACATATACATATTTAAATAATAAATAATATTTAAATTTATAACAATTTTTACATTTACTTATATATATGTACATAAAAATTGGAGTGTACCTTATTTATTAAAAATTTAACCTTAATTTTTCCTAAGATATGTTTTCCGTTACAAAAAATATTTTATACAAAATTTTGTTTAGATTGCATTAGGGGGAGGCGTGCCGCATCCGGCCCCAAACTGTAAAATTTGTTCTTATAGGGAAAAATTGGAGTATTTTTGGTTTTACCGAAATTTCAATCAATAACAACTTATACAAAAAAAAATACAATAAATTAAATAAAAAATGGATGAAGTAGTTTTGAAATTTCTCCACATTCTTATTTGTGAAAGTTTCTTCCAATTTAAATAACTGTGGGCAATGACTCAATGTATTTCATTACCCATTCTTTGCCATTAAAAATATCTGATCCTCTTATACAAGTTTAAGAATTTATTTATTTGGAGATGCAATATAAATTTCAATATAAAAGAATTTTGGTTCATAATGTTAGTTATTGGAAAATAGATAAGTATTTATATTAATGTATTTATTAATAAAGACAAATTTTATAAGGTAAATAAATAAAAAAATCGTACTTCAGAATTTACTGCAGTATAATACATTGAAAAATATTAAAGCCTTTTCATAGTCAAATTGTTATTCAAATAACATGGAAGGGACGCTCTTTGTGACGCACGGCATCTTTGGCTACGGAACACTAGAGGTCCTTAGACTTCCCAATTTAACTAATCAAAGGTCATTTTGCGAAAAATATAAAATATGGTATAGGTGTTTAATATATATATTTTTTTATATTTTTTATTTAGAGCATACAGTTAGTTAGAGTAAATAAAATACATTATTTATTTTTATTTTTACTAAATCGAAAAAATTAAAGAAAATAAAGTTTAAAATTTAATTATATTAAATGTCAAAAATAGTTGGTTGGTATAAATTCACACTTTTATCAAATAATATTCATTGCCGACAATCTGACCCTATTCGGTTTATATTCGTCCATCCGAATGTCAATAAACATGAGTTAATTAAAGTGTTTGGCAAAAGGAAAAAAATTATACCAAACAATGACTTTTGAATTTTAACTACAGTTTTTTCGATTTTGTATTAATAAATAATGTGTTAAGTTTTGCCCCTTACTGTTAGCCCTACTATAGTTAACTGTTAGTTTAAAACACCTATACGATTTTTTTAATTTTGGATACTTATCAATGTATTACGCAAAAGCTCAATCTAAAAATGTATTTACCTTGAATATTTGTCCATTAATTTATTATAATAAAAAAACTGTACCTAAATCCAATAACTGCATTTAGAAGATTGCTTTTGGAGTTATTTAAAGGTTTTCTTTAAATTTGACATTAAATTATGATATTTAATATATAACAACCTAATGTCGAACATTGAAAAAGACCCACCCTAATATAAAAACTGAGAAAACAGTGTTCTAAAGTCATAGATAATGCATCACTTACATGGTTTGAGCCTTGATATGAGGAGAAGTCCTATAACCTTTTTTTGATTTCAAGAAAACGGCTGCTGAAGTTCATAATTGTGTCGAAGTATTCTAGATTTCAGGATGATATAGTTGGTGTTTTAAGCCAAGCAACGCTTTTAATCGGTTTTAATTTGAAAGCCCAGATTTTTCTTGGTCAACCTCTCATCTCAACTGTGGTCATTGACCTCCTAGTAGTATCACCTGGTTAGCTACCTTAACATCCTTAAAGTAGTGAGCTAACAAGGACCTCAGGCTAGTAACCCGCTCCTGGAAAAAACTCCTAATATGAAATAGAAACAATTAGAATAAAAACGACCCCCTAATGTTGACGACCACAGCAAACGAATAAATTATCATGATCTAAGGATAAGCACCTGGAATATCAGAAATCTTAACAGAGGAGGTGCCCCGATTCAGTTGATGGATGTACCCGATAAGTACAAATGTGATATGATTGCTCTAATCTTCTAATCTCCTGGATGATTTGATGGAGTGGATGATTTGAAATCAGGTGACATACCGAGAGTGTTCTGATAAAGGTGATAAATCCATCTGCGCTAACTTTAGAGGTATAGGTCTCCTTTCAATTGCTTATAAAATAACGAGCATCCTGTGTGCAAGGCTAAAACTCAATATTAACGAAATAATTGGTGCCTCCCAATGCGACTTTAGACCAGGTAAATCCACCAAGAAAAACAAATGGACACTTACCTTACTTTACTTCTTCGTGATGCTGCAGTTAATACAACTGGCACATGTTACTCACATTTGCGTGAAGTGACTGCCGCCTTTTCCGGTATTGAAAATTATTCCATGAAAATAGGCCTAGTAATCAAAAACAATACTGATGGTCTCTACTAGCAAGCAGTTCATTAGAATTGGAGCACACGTGAACGTCGTCAACTATAGCTTCAGAGTTTACCTAGGTACCTAGGTACAGCAGTGAATGTAAATAATGAAATTAAATGAAGAATCATACTCACTTAGCTTTGGAATGAAATCCACTCAACAGGAACTAAAATTACAAGTGTTATTATATGGTGCTGAATCGTGGGCACTTGCATAAGCAGACGAAGACAATATTAGAAAACATGATTTATTAACATTTATTTTTAATACATTTTTAGGAAAAATTTTTACTAATTTTTAGAAAAATTTAAACTAATTTTTAGGAAAATTTTAACTAATTTTTAGGAAATTTTTAACTAATATTTAGGAAATTTTCATCTCCTTGTTGATTTTTTGGTCTTTTATTTTGAGGCAATATTTAATCGCTAATATTTCCTTTACTTATGTTATACAAAGATAGAAACAACAAACACAATTTTTGGCACAAATTTTTCATAACACAATTTTTTTTATACTACTAATATCGAAAAAAAAGCGGAATTTGTAAGAAAACTATCACGAACTAAAATTGAAAATAAATTATAAATGAAAATAATTTATTGACATTTACTTTTTTCAATATATGAACTAAATTTTATGAAAATTTGAACTAATTTTTAGGAAATTTTTCTTAAATATAAGTAGCAATATATCAAAAAAAGTAGGTTTTTAAATTTCAAGATAATCACATGAATTTATATACATTTTTTCAGATACATATTCAGCTATCCTTGGTGCTACATAAAATGGCCCAAGCTATTTTGGTTCCTGAAATACAGGGTGTTTTCTATAATTTTGGCTTTTAAACTAGAAGCAAATTTTGCGCTGTAACTTTCTTAATAGGTCATAAATTATACTTTTTTAAATTTGTATAGTTAGATAAGTGTAAAAGATTTCATCACCATAAAAAAAAACATCAGTACACTTAGAGAAAAGATATGTATAAAAGATAATGCAGGAGTGAAAAAAGTATAAAATTTGCATTTAAAATGGCACAAAAGCGGATACAGATTTTGAGACCAAATTATACGTACAGATAGCTACTATCGATATCTAAAAATTTGATATGGCGCTTCCCGATTAAATGTTTGGTTCTTCGACAAATTGAGAAAAACTAACAAAAAAAATGAAAAAAGGGTAAAAATTCTGCATTTTTAATATTTGTCTTCCTATAACTCATTAACTAAGAAACGCATCGAGAAGCGCCATATCAAAATTTTAGATAAACATGTTCTTAATATGTGTGCAAATTTTGCGAGAAAAATACATAGCCATTTTTGTGCCATTTAAAAAGCAAGCAAGCCTATTTGTGTCATTTTTCACTTGTTCACCTTCGAAAGACACATTGATGTATAATAACAATGTGGTACTTAAAGGTATATTGCTCAAATTCACGAACAAATATCCTGAGGCCTACAGTGAAGCAAAAATAATACACGATTAAATCGCGACCATTGATTTTCTTCTTCATCTTAAAGTGTGTATACAGCCTACTTTGAACCTCTTAAATGCGTAAAATGTAACAAGACAACAGTGGCTTCTGATCGTTTTGTGTTCTAGGAAACTAAAAATTAAATATTTAGTAATATGGACACTTGCCACCAAAAAAAGTCCGACGAAAAAAATGTATTTAATACCTCATCGATTTACAGCGATTATATTTTTTAAAAGTAGAGATGGAAAATTAAATGGACTTAAAAAACAAATTAACATATTAAGAAACTAACCAATTTCGCGATAAAACAAATCTGGCTAACAAGATTTTTGCATATGGATGCTAAAGTTAAAGAAAAGTTAAAAACTTTCACTTTTATATGGAATTTAAGCCATACCCTTTCTTATTGCAAAAACATTATTTGTACTTCTAATATTGTAAACAGTGACTAAATTTTACACAAAATTTTAAAACAATCGTTCAAAAAAGTATCAGAATTGGTATACTATTAACTACTTTTGCCCCTAGAATTCTTATTTTTTGTCGGAATTTCATCGCAGATATCTCTTTTGAAAGTTTTTGAAAGCATCTATTTTTGTGTTTTTAAAAATGCTACAAAAGATTGCCGCAAGGCGGCGGTATTGACATGTTTATTACAAATGTATCAAATACATGTTATTTAGATCTTTATCGATGTTGGTATATTCAGAAAAAAGTTAGACTAAATACTCCTGAACAAAGTCGCGGAACATTGTCAAACCAAATGTTTAACTTTTAATTATTAAAAATGCGATTTTCATATGTAACCTAAAAATAGCGCCATCTTTTAACAGAATTTAGAAACAAAAAAGTTGTAAAATAAACATTATTTTTATAAACCCAGAGATTAATTTTCTCCAATAAAAAAGTTCTTTTTCGCAAAAAGCCGTTTTTGATATATTGCTAAATATAAGTATATAAATTTCAAGAAATTATAACAATTTTACTCATTATAAAAAAATTATCCTAATTACTTCATAAATTTAAACATGATTTATTCTGATTTATCTGAACTAATTTTTAGGAAATTATCCTAAATATAAGTATATAACTTTCAACAAATTATTACAATTTTACTTGTTATAAGAAGATTGTATACTATTGGACGTTGTAATTTATCTTAACTAGTTTTAAATAAATTTTTCTTAAAATGCAGAAAGTCTTAAACTTGAAATTCATGATTAGGAAAATGTTCCTAGTAATTAGGAAAATAATGAACTTAAATTTACGACAACAACTTCCAGATTTTAAGTAAGTTCAATTTTATGAACTATTTTTCAGTAAATCATTTACTCAATCAAATTTTTTGAACTAAAGTCAATATTACCCAGTTTTATGATGTGATGAACTAAAATTTAGGACATATTTACTAGTTTTTAACAAAAATTTCCTTAAAATAAATAATATTTTACAAAATTCATGCAATTTTTCTATGGAAAAATGTTAATTATTTTTTAGTATATGAACTATACATTTTTTATTTAAATGTTGTATTTTTTACTAGAACATAACATTTTTTCCTAGTTTTGAGTAAAAATTTACTCTGAATAAGGATTTTTTTTTACTATTTTTAAGAAATTTTTTTTCCTCAAATTTAGTACATGTCTTTTTTCTGAGTGTAGAGAAAATTTTTTTTATCAACAATTTTTCTAGAGAATTTTTTTTTTTTTCAAATATTTTTTTAGATTATTAATTTTTACATAATTAATTCCTAAAAAGTATTGAAAATTTTTTTAGAGAAAATTTTTTTATCAAAAATTTTTCTATAGAAATTTTTTTTTTATCAAAATTTTTTCTAGAGAAAATTTTTATCAAAAATTTTTCTAGAGAAATTTTTTTTATCAAAATTTTTCCTGTAGAAAATTTTTTTATCAAAAATTTTCCTATAGAAAATTTTTTCATCAAAAATTTTCCTGTAGAAAATTTTTTTATCAAAAATTTTTCTATAGAAAATTTTTTTTATCAAAAATTTTTCTATAGAAAATTTTTTTTATCAAAATTTTTTCTAGAGAAAATTTTTATCAAAAATTTTTCTAGAGAAATTTTTTTTATCAAAAATTTTCCTGTAGAAAATTTTTTTATCAAAAATTTTCCTGTAGAAAATTTTTTTATCAAAAATTTTCCTGTAGAAAATTTTTTTATCAAAAATTTTCCTGTAGAAAATTTTTTTATCAAAAATTTTTCTATAGAAAATTTTTTTATAAAAAATTTTTCTATAGAAAATTTTTTTATCAAAAATTTTTCAATAGAAAATTTTATTATCAAAAATTTTTCTATAAAAAATTTTTTTATCAAAAATTTTTCAATAGAAAATTTTATTATCAAAAATTTTTCTATAAACAATTTTTTTTTATCAAAAATTTTTCTATAGAACATTTTTTTATCAAAAATTTTTCTATAGAACATTTTTTTTATCAAAAATTTTTCTATAAAAATTTTTTTCATCAAAAATTTTTCTATAGAACATTTTTTTTGATCAAAAATTTTTCTATAGAAATTTTTTTATCAAAAACTTTTCTATTGAAAATTTTTCTATAGAAAATTTTTTTATCGAAAATTTTTCTATAGACAATTTTTTTGTCAAAAATTTTTCTATAGGAAGTTTTTTCATCAAAAAATTTTCTATAGAATGTTTTTTTATCAATAAGTTTTCTTTAGAATTTTTTTTTCAAAAATTTTTCTATAGAAAATTTTTTTATGGAAAATTTTTCTATAGATAATTTTTTTGTCAAAAATTTTTCTATAGAAAGTTTTTTCATCAAAAAATTTTCTATAGAATGTTTTTATCAATAAGTTTTCTTTAGAATTTTTTTTCAAAAATTTTTCTATAGAAAATTTTTTCAACAAAAATTTTTCTATAGAAGATTTAAAAATTTTTTGATTTAAAAATATTTTTATCGAAAAATTTTCAAAAAGAAAAATATTTTTATTAAAAATTTGTCTAGAAAAAAGTTTTTGGATCGAAAGTATCTAAAAAATATAAAAATCTAAATTTTTTTAATATTAGAATTTATTTCTGTTTTGAAAAATATTCTCAATATTTACAAAAATATTCCTAGTGTTTACAAATATAATAGTGTCGTGGTAACCATGTTCGAGAGTATATTTCTTTGTTTTCTCGAACCATGTTTTTTGTTGCTATAAATTGGATTTTGATTTGTTTCTTGCCTATTTTGTTTTTTTTTTTTTCTTTTCTTTGACCAACCAAGCAACCAACTCTGTTAACATCCAAATTCCGACTGAATGACTTAAATACTCATTTTCACTAGTTTTATTATTGATCGTGGCATTTACGAAAATTAAAAAAAAATCATCGGCTTCTGGTGGTATGGGCTCAAGAGGAATAGAACTAATGCATTTGCGATCTTTAAATATTTTAGACTATTTTTTTATAATGTAGTATACATTTAGATTCGTCAATGTCAAACAAATTAATCGATTACAAAAGCATAACTAATTGACAATGTATAGAATAAATAAATGGGTTATGATTAAAATATTTCAAAGCTGTTTTAAAATTGTGTTAAATCATGAAAGTGAAATTTTTTTGCAAAACGTTATTATAGAATATTAAAATATATACATAAGTAATAATAAAATTTAAATATAAATAAAAAAATTATATTTCTTTTTTCTTTCTATGAAGGTTATGATAGCTGCCCAGTCATGACGTTAAAATAGTCCTTGGTGATTATAATGCAAAGATTGTGCAATAAAGTTGTTTTGTGCCTACTGTTGGTAAGTTTACCCTCATAACGTAACGACCGACAATGCACAGTGGGTTTGGGTTAAAAATAGAATGGAAATAATTCTGTAACTTGTAAGCCGTTGGGCGGATTTAAAAAAAACGATGCATGCCAATGCTATCTCATGACATGTAGCGATGTTTTTTGTAGATCTTGACCTATATATTTGTTATATAAATATTTGAGGATTTTTTTCATAATGTGTAATGGATATTGATAATAATTTATTTTGGTAAATTAGAATAAAATAATATACCACAGAATAATAGATCAGAAATAAAGCTAGAATATGATTTTATGAATATCTTATTTATTTTAACTTTAATTAATTTCATCAATTAATATAATTCATTAGAAATCACTTAAAGACTTAAGCTGCGGTCACATTGATTAAACATTTAATCGAAATTATCAAATATTTGATCCTCGTAGTCTGACCACAAAGTATTTTTGAGGTTCAAACAAGAAACATGTTGATTTGAACAAAACAAAATCATTTGCCAGCAAATAAAAATTTTCCTAATGTGACCATGCAAGAGCAAATATTTTATTAAATTTTGATCAAATAATTATTTAATCTTACAAAATTTTTGTAACATCAAACAGGGGCAAATAACAGCTGAGCACTTCTATTGTTTACTATTCAAACAGAAACAACAACATCAAATTTGAGAAACAACAACATCAAATTTGGGAAACAACAACATCAAATTTGAGAAACAACAACTCAAATATGAGAAACAAATTGCTAGATACACAATTTTGTTTTGAAAAAATTTGATCAAATATTTTTTGGGAAATATATAAATACTTCAGTGTGACCATAAATAAAACCTGTTTTTTTGTTTATACTTTAAACGTATTTTTTCTGTATTTTATCAAATAAAAATCGTCAAATAAATGTGCAAGTGTGACCACAAATTTTTTATTATATTGTTTTGACAATATTTTACTCAAAATATTTGATTTAAATGTTTAATGAGTCTGACCGTACCTTTAGATTTTGATTGTCCAAGTAGTCAGAGCAGTATCTTCGAGGTGTTTTTCTGCTTTGATCCTATATTCGTTTTTGAAGTTCTTTAGAACATCCATTCCACCTAAACCCATCAAGGATTTTTTCCAAAGCAGTAAACAAACTTTCTTCATATGGAAATGAGGTGCTGCACCGCTGCAGTAGCGAGCGTCACCGTTAAAAGTTCTCCATCTAGATGAAGGCTACTTTAGACTTGAACAAATGATTCAGCAAACTTTTGGTAGTCTTTGCTCTCCTGTTTATTGCGAATAGTTTCGGTGATGGTGTATTGAACAGACAAAATAACATGTAAATCAATTTAATCAGCAAATGTGATATTTGTAATTTTAACAGATACGATACCTGGACAAGAGCTTTTTATTTCCATATTCAAGTTAAAGAATGATGAAAATATACCCTATTCATAGAGATCAATGATATTGCCTCTGGTATTTTGACGTTGTTCTTCTTCAGGCTGTACTTCAGCCCAACATCCTTGGGCTACGTAGGGCTTCAGAAGGGTTTATGGCATCTTCTGCTGTTACCGTAAATCTTTTAGACTTTTATTTATTTAATTCAAGTTTAATTTCTTTTTTTATATTTAATTTAAATAACAAAAATTTTTTTCAACAAATTAATAATGAAATGACAAATCAAAAATACACAAAATTTCAAACAAATTCAAATACATGGTAGCTTCATTTTTACACAAATGTCAAAATCCTTAAATGTGTCAGATAGTGATTTTTAAATTTAATAATGACAATGGAACTACTGTGTACATTAGAGCGTCTCGACTTATATGGGGAAAAAATAAAGTTCGCCGTACACCATCGAATATAAAGCATTGCTATGAGAGAGTTTCGAAAAATTTTTTTTTAATTTTTTTCGTTGCACATTGGGGTCGCCAAAATACATTTTTCGTTATATCTTCGGCATTTACAGTCGGATCTCGAAGTGTGATATATCGATGTTTTTGTCTCGAGGAGGCCAATATTTTTCATTAATAGTCATTAATCTTGGGTATCCGGTTCTAGTATTTATCTATCAGACCCCTGTTCCTACCACCCTAATGTACCACCCTAATATCAGAAAATTAAAGCTCTTAAAAAATCGTTAAACTTTTACTAAGGAAGTTTTTCGATTTTTCAAACCGATCTATTACAAACAAGGAATTTCTTATTTTGCCGCACATAGGGATCGCCAAAATACATTTTTCGTTATATCTTCGCCATTTACTGTCGGATCTTAAAGTGTAATATATCGATGTTTTAGTCTAACGAAGGCCAATGTTTTGCGATATTAATCATTGACCTTAAATACATTCTTCTACATAGTACCTACCCAAGATATTTTAACTCATTCAACAAGAATTATAAAAATTTTAAATCTTTTAATCAATTATGTTTTAAAAAGATCCAAGTTTGCTGTATTTTTGACGGCTCTCAAGTTCTGAAAAAATGTGGCCCATGGGTTGCTCACCAGTGACAGCCAAGGCAGATTAATGTACTACATGAACAAAATGTTCAGTGTCTGTTTAAAGGCATAGATAAGCTGAGAAAATAATTAAGTTTAGTTTTATAATCATTGACCTCAAGTACATTCTTCTTCATTCATCTCAGATATCCGTTCTAGTATTTATTTAAAATTGTGAAAAAATATCATGTAAAAATTCACAGTGTAAATACCCAAACAGTCTCTTAGTTTGTCTTGCTATTCGTTTTATCCACGAAATAATTGTTTGAATTTCGTCTGTGTCTGTATAACATTTAATCGCGTTGTATTTAATTTAATTATAAACTAATAAAAATTAATTTAAATAAACAACAGCCTCCCGAACTCTCCGCTTTTATTTTATCCGCCATTCTGGTTCTTGTGAAATCCAACCTCAAGCAATTCCAATAGATGATATATCTTGGGTTCATCAATTGCCGGACGACGTTCAATAAATGCTTCGTCTGCCCATAGAAAATAATGTTTACTTTTTCCACCCGGTCCACAATTTCAGAATTTTTTTAACTGAGCCGCCATGCTTGCAATTCTTAATGCAAGAACTGCTGAAGCATTACAGTTTTCCAAAAATGTAATCGAAATACCAGCTAACATAAGGAAAATACTTTCTGTTGATAGTTTCATTTACTAAACTTAATTATTTTCACAGCTTATCTATGTCTTTGTATGAGTTAAGATATATTGGGTATGTACTATGTAGAAGAATGTATTTAAGCTCAATGATTAATATCGCAAAACATTGGCATTCGTTAGACAAAAACATTGATATATTACACTTTAAGATCCGACAGTAAATGGCGAAGATATAACGAAAAATGTATTTTGGCGATCCCTATGTGCGGCAAAATAAGAAATTCCTTTTTTGTAATAGATCGGTTTGAAAAATCGAAAAACTTCCTTAGTAAAATTTTAAGGATTTTTTAAGAGCTTTAATTTTCTGATATTAGGGTGGTACACTAGGGTGGTAGGAACAGGGGTCTGATAGATAAATACTGGAACCGGATACCCAAGATTAATGACTATTAAAGAAAAATGTTGGCCTCCTCGAGACAAAAACATCGATATATCACACTTCGAGATCCGACTGTAAATGCCGAAGATATAACGAAAAATGTATTTTGGCGACCCCAATGTGAGACGAAAAAAATTAAAAAAAAAGTTTTCGAAACTGCCTCATAGCAATGCTTTATATTCGATGGTGTACGGCGAACTTTATTTTTTCGAGACGCCCTAATGTACATATATCTTGGTTGGTAGGACATCTCATCAGGAGGATTATCTCTAATTCTAGACAGAGCGAATACCACACATTATATTATTTGCGGGACAGAATAAATAAGAATTATTGTGTCCTACAGTTATCTTTTTATTAAAAAATATATATAACCCTAAACAGACATGGGAACTAAAATTATCCAATTTTTTTTCTCACATAATCATTGAATTTTATTTCGTGCTTTATAATGTATTAAAATTTGTAGTTATTTCATAAGCTTATTTAGGGGGTTTGGAGGAAACAGTTAAAAGTGACCCACCCTAATATATGTCGAGTTGTGTAGTGTAGTGAGAATTAAAATATCTAGAGTCTATATATTTAGAAATTTTAAACTAAAATATAACGAGTTAAGGATTAGAAGTAAATGAAAAGATAACGAGTATATAAAAATCCATACAAACTAAACATTTGTAATCGCCTTAAAGTCAATAATATTTGACAACAAATGGGTGTATAAATTTAGTACAAATGTACTAACTTTTGATACATTTCATTGAATGAATACTAGTATTCGGCTTAAAACAAATATTTAAGTATTTAGATCAGACAAAAGCTGTTGCTAGGAAACGTTAAATGTGCTTTACAATTTTAGCTTTTAGTTAATAGAAACAAATAAATGAACATACCTTCAGAAATATACATTTGTATGTATTTACATTTCAAATTTGATGTCCCAATTAAATGAACCCAAAATACTCGTACATTTCTTATGTTCATGCAAATGTTATGCAATAAATTATAATCAATAAACGGAAATCTATGAAATATTTACGCAGACAAAAAATATGCCAAAATCAAAAAATCGTTTTTAAAATAAATAAGTAATTGTTTTTTCATATTTTTTTTTTTTGATTACCTAATAAATATTTATTGTACAATTTTCACAGTCCAGCAATTTTTGTTTTAAATATAAATTGAAATGCTCAGTCATGTTGCGATTTATTTCATATTTAATTTCTTTTTCAGTTGCCTCTATTTGAGTCCTGTTGTAAAATAATACGCATTCAGTTTTTTTTAACATCAAGTGGGTATGGATTTAGTTTCATTGTCCATATGCGCTATTGGCAAATTTTACTCGTATTTAACATATATTTATACCCTTCACCACCATAGGTGGAAAGGGTATTATAAGTTTGTGCTGATGTTTGTAACGCATAGAAATATTTGTCTTAGACCCACCTTTTAGTATACCAATAGGCTTAGAATCACTTTCTGAGTCGATTTAGCGATGTCCGTCCGTCCGTCCGTCTGGCTGGCTGGATGGCTGGACCCCCATGTAAACCTTGTAATCAAACTACAGGTCGCAATTCTAAAGATAATTTGATGAAATTTGGCACAGATCATATTTTTGATAATGGGACCATGGCTATTGAAATTGGTCAAAATCGGTCCATTATTTATGGTACCTCCCATAGGTCCCACTTCCCGGAATTGCTATATTAGCCACAAATATCAATATTTTTTCATGAAATTTAAAACAAATACTGCCTATGTAAACTTAAATCACTGTACCAAATTTCGTTGAAATCGGTCCACATTTGACCATAGCTCCCATACAAATTCTTCTTTAAAAACGCACTAAATGAGACATAAAATCACTAAAACGCTCGTAAATCTAAAGATAATGGAAAATTTGAGTCTATTTTTTGCATACATAATTTTTTTAACAACTGTAATCAATCTGCCAAAGATAATCGGTCCACATTTGACCCTAGCTCTCATATAAGTCCAAATGACGGAAACAGGTTGAATATATAAGTTTTGAGAAAATGTTTGTATATAGCAAATATTTGATTTTACACAGGAAAAATAACACCTTTGACCTTAGTGGTGAAGGGTATCGTATGGTCGGCTTGACCGACTATAGCGCTTTCTTACTTGTTTTTTATATTATTCAGGACTTACTAAATACATTTTAAACACCATGGGGGAGAGTTTGGTATCTAATATTTCGTATCTATTATTAGTAACGAACAAAAGAAATTTAATTAAATTGAATTTTGATTTAAATTTAAAAAGGCTATCAGGTATGTAATGGACATTTTCGTTTTGAAATCGATCGATTTCAGACATATTTTTTAGCTAATTTTCGGTTATTTCCCCCAAAAATATTGAAAATTTTGGCTTTAATCCTTTTGATTGATATTTTATCGTTCATTTGGTTTGAGTTTTTTGGGGAAATAACCGAAAATCTCAAAAATATATCTCAAAAATATATCTGAAATCGATCGATTTGAAAACGATCGTTTTCCATCACATACCTGTATATCTTTGTTAAGAGGAGTACAAATAGAAAAAGGCCTTATTTAAATTTTTTTAAATATAAAATCAGCAGATATTTTATGAATACCTTAGAACTTCTTCCTCTGTTATCCTTGACTCCCAGTGGAGCATAGGGCCTATATTGGACTCTATTGCGACTCTATTGGACTCTATTGCGAGATAGTAGACATACGCCATTCCATGAATAGTTAGCTGCTTGCAATGCTGCATCAATTGACCTATTCAACTTTCTAACAGGTGCACCAACAATAAGGCCTCTTTCCTGTGGATTCCAACGAAGCGTTTCTCGAGTAATGTTAATATTTGGTCTTCGAAGTATGTGGCCTATCCACCGCAATTTTTGCTGATATACCTCTATAAAAGCTGGAATTTTGTTTGCCGTGTTTAGTATTCATAAAATATAGAATGGACTTGACATTCCAGTTGTATATTCGAAACTTAGTTGTTGTTGATATTTTCGGTATGTATCTAATATATCTACGAGGCAGCTAATTCAAAATGTGGACCAAATTCGAAAAAAAATTGTTACGCTAGTTAGATTAGATAAGAGGACCTTACAGGAAACTGTGAGATTATGCCCAAGACCATGGGTATTGATCCATAGTGCGTCCTTGATTAAGTATTAATATATGTTCCATAGAGCTTTCGTTTGGGTACATTGGGTTGAATTATTCCACAATGCATTTGATTCAGATTTTAATTTGTTCATTTACGGAGAGACGGACATAAACCCCCTAACTTTTAGGTATTTTTGTGTTTCCGTAAGTTTTTATATAGGAGCTATGGTCAAATGGTGACCGATTGTGACAAAATGTGGCACGCTGGCTAGCATTGATATAAGTCTAAACTGTATTCAATTTAGTGGCCATATCTGGTATAGTTCATCATTTATTCACATCTAAGTCTATTTTAGGTGGATTTTCGGCAGTTTTCGTAAGTGTATTGTAAGGGTGCTATGGTTAAATGTGAACCGATTTCGACGAAATTTTATATGCCTAGTGCATATGTAAAACTTCTATATACCAAATTTTATCATCATAGCTGTTATGATTTGTCATTTATTAGCAAATAAGCGATTAGCCTAGACAAGGTTTAATTTAAGCTATGGTCAAATGTGTACCGATTTTGCTCAATTTCAATCTTCCCAGAAATGTAGAAAATCTTTACAAAGTTTCAGTGACGTAGCTCCTTTTGTTTAGGCGTTATCGTGCTTTCAACAGACAGACTAACAGACGGACTGACAGACAGATGGACATCGCTCAGAATTTCTTAAGGATTCAGAATATATATCCTTTTTGGTTTTTATTAAGGAAATTACAAACGGAATGACTCTCTCAATATTTCCCCATTCTTTTTGATGGTGAGTATAAAAATCAGTGTTAAGTAAATTTTACTGATTACTAAAAACAAAATCACTAATCAGTAAAGTTTACTGAATAGGGAAAAAATCAGTAATAAGTAAATTTTACTGAATACTGAAAATAAATTCAGTAACCAGTAAATATTACTGGTTAATGATGAGATTACAGTATATAAAGATTTTCACCAAAGATTGAAAAAAAATTCAATTGATATTGATTTCAACAGGGAAATATCATTGAAGCCAAGTAAGTACATAGTATGTCATGGTACTCCAAAGGGCCCATCTATGGTACTTATCTCATCAAATTAAAAATAGTGAGTTAAATAAGCCATTAAAAACGAAGACCAGACATTAGGGTTCATTGCGTACGGAAATTTTTACAGTTGTATAATTCTTGTTTTTTAGTATCTAGTAAAAACCTCTGTTTATTGCTTATCAGTAATTAGTAAAATTTAAATTTACTATTTTTTTCAGTATTCAGTAAACTTTACTGATAACTGATTATTTTCCAGTAATTAAATTTACTGAGCACTGAAATTTTTTTCAGTTATCAGTAAAATTTATTGAATACTGTTTTTTTTTTAAATTATCAGTAAAGTTTACTGAATACTGATTTTTTCAGTTATCTGTAAAAATATACTTGTAATGAAAATTTTAGTGTAATACCAGTAAGAAAAATATATAAAAGTACTGGTACTGCAAAGTGCCCATCTATGACTTCTATAAATATAGCACAGTTAGTAATTATTTTATATGGGGGTATCTAACTTCTCCCTCCTATATCCATAAAATCTCCAAATATGCGGATTTGTTCTAATTGTATCCTAACTATTGTTGTTGTTATGATATTAATAAATTCGTGAAAAAGGGCTCTCGACCCCACTCTGATTTTGCAATATAAAACTGTGTTTTATTCAAACAATCACTGACTTTTTAACCCGCCCTCGTATGAACAGAATAATGTAAAATACGAAAAGACATTTTGATATTAGTATATCAAGTATATCTATTCATTATTACATATTTTTTTATTAATTGATCCAAGAAAACTAAGTTTGGTATTTAGTAATGACATGTTTCAAATAATTCCACATTGTGATATTGACTTTCAAATTACCAATGAAACTCCTTGGGGATATGCAATAATTTTGTGTATAAATAACTTATTTAACGTAGAGTTAGGTTAAATGATATACATAAGTTAATTTTCAGAAATATTTTCGGAGATAAAATAATATGTATGTATTTCAAAGTTAGTATGCTTTTAAAATTATATCAAATATTTCGAATACTGTTTATTAGTTGTTATTGCTTTTATTCAAATGTTAACTTAATTCTAGAGAATCATTTGTTACTATTATATTAATAATATTTATTCATTATTACACAATTTGGTATTAATTTGCTATTTAGTAATGCCATTTTTCAATTAATTCAAATTACCAATGAAACTCCTTGGGGATATGCAATAGTTTTGTGTATAAATAACTCAATTATAATGCAATTAAATTAAATGACATATGTAAGTAAATTTTCAAAAACATTTGCGAAGACTAAATATTGTGTATTTCAAAATTAGTTTGCTATTAAAATATTTCGTTTATTTATTTATTAATTGTTATTGCTTTAATTAAGGTTGCAATGAAAGCATTTATTATAAGGAATATCAATGTAAGTAATTAGTAATAAAACTAGAACTCATAAGACAAATTAATTGGTAATTTTGATTTAAGACAAATAGTTTAGAAGATTTGCAAAATATTTCAAATTAAGTTGTGGTGAAACTTATTTGTTTCATGATTAATGTTGGTTAAGTTGAAATAAAATATTTAAATCATACAAGAGATAAAAACAACTAAGAATTTTATATTCGGCTGTGCCGTATCTTATATACCCACCATACATGGGCATTAGAGCGTCTCGACTTATATGGGGAAAAAATAAAGTTCGCCGTACACCATCGAATATAAAGCATTGCTATGTGGTAGTTTTGAAAAAAAATTTTTTAATTTTTTTCGTTGCACCTTGGGGTCGCCAAAATATATCGATGTTTTTGTCCCGAGGAGGCCAACATTTTTCTTTAATAGTCATTATTCTAAGGTATCCGGTTCTAGTATTTATCTATCAGACCCCTGTTCTTACCACCCTAATGTACCACCCTAATATCAGAAAATTTAAGCTCTTTAAAAATCGTTAAACTTTTACTAAGGAAGTTTTTCGATTTTTCAAACCGATCTATTACAAACAAGGAATTTCTTATTTTGCCGCACATAGGGATCGCCAAAATACATTTTTCGTTATATCTTCGCCATTTACTGTCGGATCTTAAAGTGTAATATATCGATGTTTTTGTCTAACGAAGGCCAATGTTTTGCAATATTAATCATTGACCTTAAATACATTCTTCTACATAGTACCTACCCAAGATATCTTAACTCATACAACAAGAATTATAAAAATTTAAAATCTTTTAATCAATTATGTTTTGAAAAGACTCAAGTTTGCTGTATTTTTGAGGGCTCTCAAGTTACTGATTACTGAAAAAACAAATCAGTATTCAGCAAATTTTACTGATTACTGAAAAAAAATTTCAGTAATCAGTAAAATTTACTGATTACTGAAAAAAATTTCAGTATTCAGTAAATTTTACTGATTACTGAAAAAATTTGTCAGTATTCAGTAAATTTTACTGATTACTGAAAAAACAAATCAGTATTCAGTAAATTTTACTGATTACTGAAAAAACAAATCAGTATTCAGCAAATTTTACTGATTACTGAAAAAACAAATCAGTATTCAGCAAATTTTACTGATTACTGAAAAAAGCTTTCAGTAATCAGTACAATTTACTGATTACTGAAAAAAATTTCAGTATTCAGTAAATTTTACTGATTACTGAAAAAATTTGTCAGCATTCAGTAAATTTTACTGATGTCTGAAAAAAATCAATAATCAGTAAATTTTACTGATTACTGAAAATAAATTTTCAGTAATCAGTAAAATTTACTGAAAAATGTTTTCAGTAATCAGTAAAATTGACTGAATACTGAAAAATATTTTCAGTAATCAGTAAAATTTACTGAATACTGAAATTTTTTTTCAGTAATCAGTAAAATTTACTGAATACTGAATTTTTTTTTAGTAGTCAGTGAAATTTACTGAATACTGAATTTTTTTTTCAGTAATCAGTAAATCAGTATCTTAAAATCTAAAATTCTTAATTATGAAAATCCATTTGCAACTTCATAATTCTTTGTGTGAGTAGGATTTTTTACATTATTAATCCATCTTCTTTAGCTGCTGTACAAGTCGCTAGTATCCCTCCTTCTAAACCGGATATGGCCGCGACCATTTAGTATATTTCGAGCTAGTGGATTTGGGTGACATGCCAATTTACTGACATAATTAACCAACGGAATTTCAAGGTCCTTGTGTAAGTTGGTATTTTTAACGTACCACGGGGCGCCAGTAATTATTCTTAAAAGTTTATTTTGCTGCCTTTGTATTTTCTCAATATTTGAATCTGAGGCAGTGCCCCACAATTGAATTCCGTAACACCATATTGGTTTAATAATAGAGTTGTATAGAAGAATTTTGCAATCTAGGCTAAGTCTAGAGTTTTTACCAATTAGCCAGTTAAGTTGGACTGACTTTAGTTTAATTTGGGTCAATTTGGCATCTATGTGACTCTTCCACGTAAGCCGTCGATCCAAGTGAATACCCAGGTATTTCACTTCTGATTGTTGGGGATAGATTGGTTATTAATTTTAACTGAAGGGCACGAGTCTCTATGCAATGTAAAGGTGATATGAATGCATTTTTGTTCATTCACTTTTATTTTCTATTGGTTTAGTCATTTTTCTATTTGAAATATGTGGCTCTGTAAATTCTTATGGCAGTATCATCTGCAAATGTGGACTTGTTTGTATATATATTTGTAGGCATATCAGAGATGTATATAATATAAAGAATTGGTCCTAATATGCTGCGTTGGGGAACACCAGCTTCAATAGGTTGTGGAGTACTTAATAAATCTCCTTCTTTAATAATAAATTTACGATGGGTGAGGTAGCTATCTAGGAGCATGCATATGTCTATGGGAAAAATTTGCTTCAATTTGTAAATTAAACCTTCATGCCATACCTTGTCAAATGCTTGTGATACATCAATGAAGAGAGCAGAGCAATATTTATTTTCTTCAAAAGTTTTTTGAATTGCAGATAAAAGTCTATGTGTTTGTTCAATTGTACTATGCTTTCTTCTAAATCCGAACTGATGATTGGGAATGTATCCGATTTCATCCAAAAAGTGTATATATATATATATATATATATGTATAAAAAAAAATATATATATATATATATATATATATATATATATATATATATATATATATATATATATATATATATATATATATATATATATATATATATATCTATATATATATAGATATAAATCAAATAGTTTTAATTTTCGGAAATAAAAAAATTCTAAAAATTTTTTGATCGCACACTTAATTTTTTTTTGGAGTTCTATTAAGGGAGCTTACTTACTTACTTACTTAAATGGCCTATATTACAACCTGTTAAGGTCAAAGGCCGAGCATATTTTAGGATTCCATGCGCTTCGATCTTGTGCGCATGTTCTCCAATTTCGTAAGCCAAGCTTGGTTAAATTTTCTTCTACTTGGTCTTTCCATCGAAGTTTCGGTCGTCCTCGTCTTCGAGTTCCCTCGGGATCATGTTCAAACACTTTTCTTGCTGGAGTACTTTCATCCATTCGCACCACATGTCTCAGCCAACGCAAACGCTGCTGTTTGATGCGTTTTACTATGTCAATGTCAGCAAATAACTCATACAGCTCATGATTAAATCGATGCCGAAATTCATTGTTAATGCTGATTGGACCATAGATTTTTCGTAGGATTTTCCTCTCAAAGATTCCAAGAACAGCTTCATCGGCTTGTGTAAGTGTCCATGATTCAGCACCATATAATAACACTGGTAGTATAAGCGTTTTGTAGAGCGTAATTTTAGTTCTTGTTGAGAGGATTTTATTCCTAAGCTGCCTGCTTAGGCCGAAATAGCATCTGTTGGCAAGTATGATTCTTCTTTTAATTTCGATACTTATGTCATTATTTATATTTACTGCGGTACCAAGGTAGACAAATTCTTTAACAACCTCGAAGCTATAGTTGTCCACGGTTACGTGTTGTCCAATTCTAGTGGATTGCTTGCTAGTAGAGACCATTAGTTTTGTTTTGGATTCATTGACTACTAGACCCATTTTCATTGATTCCTTAAGGGAGCTTAGGGAATGTAAAATCCGTTCGCATTAATGATTTTACGCGATGCGCGCAGAAGTTATGACGGTTAAAACAAAAATTTCTAAATAAGATTAAAAACTATTTTATTATACCCTTCACCACCATAAGTTTGCGCTGATGTTTGTAACGCATACAAATATTTGTCTTAGACCCACCTTTTAGTATACCAATAGACTTAGAATCACTTTCTGAGTCGATTTAGCGATGTCCGTCCGTCTGGCTGGCTGGACGGCTGGCTGGACCCCCATGTAAACCTTGTAATCAAACTACAGGTCGCAATTCTAAAGATAATTTGATGAAATTTGGCACAGATAATTTTTTTGATAATGGGACTATGGATATTGAAATTAGTCAAAATCGGTGTATTATTTATGGTACCTCCCATAGGTCCCACTTCCCGGAATTGCTATATTGGCCACAAATATCAATATTTTTTCATGAAATTTAAAACAAATACTACTTATATAAACTTAAATTACTGTACCAAATTTCGTTGAAATCGGTCCACATTTGACCATAGCTCCCGTACAAAATCTTCTTTAAAAACGACCTAAATGAGACAAAAAATCACTAAAACGCTCGTAAATCTAAAGATAATGAAAATTTTGAGTTTCTTTTTTGCATACATAATTTTTGCAACAACTGTAATCAATTTGCCAAATTTCGAGATAATCGGTCCACATTTGACCCTAGCTCTCATATAAGTCCAAATGACGGAAACTGATTGAATATATAAGTTTTGAGAAAATGTTTGTATGATGGCAAAATTTAGCAAATATTTGTCTTTATACAGGAAAAAGAACACCTTTGACCATAATGGTGAAGGGTATCGTATTGTCGGCTTGACCGACTATAGCGCTTTCTTACTTGTTTTCATTAATATTATATCAATTTTGACACAACTTATAGTGTTCTGTCGTTTCATGGTATTATAGTAGCTTATATAAGATATAATTCAATTATGCAAGTGAAAAAAATATTTTTAACAATATTTTTTGATTTTTTTAACCGCGATTTTCGCGAAATTTGACAAAATGTAAGTCTTAGTGAAATTTTGCTGCCTTGACTTATGGAAAAATTTAATCTAAAATAATTTTTTATTTAAATATAAGTTTTAATAGGTGCATATCTTTCTAAGATATAAAATTCTTATTTGGTCCATAAAATCGTTAATCCTTATAATATTTTGGTGCGCTTCAAATCTAAGGTAAAGCTTTATTAAAGAATAGTTTAAGGCCATTCCTGATCAATTCTGAGCTAAATTCGCGATGTGCTTCATTGAAATGTTTTTAGATAAAACCTTCGCGTTCTCAGTTAATAAAGAGATTTTTGACAAGTATTTGATGCAAATCGGTTATAAATGACATCTTTTTCATGCCTCATGTGATTTTGTCTCAGTTTGCATTCTAAAACCATTTAAACCAATATGCACTTTTTTGCACGATTTTCAAAATCTTCATAAAATTTTAGCAAACAATGATTTTTTGGTTTTAGGTGCTAAATGGCAAAAAACTCGGTTTACGAGCTTGTTTGGAAATTTTCATTCATATTTGCGAGTGTGCTCCACGAAAAACCGGTATTTTGAAAAACTCAAAAACTCAAAAACTCCTTATTTACACCGGTCGTTTATTATACCTATATAGAGCACATTAACGAGATATATATCAAATGATGCGAAATTGAAAGATCTACAAATCGTTATCTATTTTGCTTAAATTCTTTGAGGCGGCCAAAAAATATGCGAAAAAAATTAAAAACTGGCGAAAATGAGCTTCAAATTTTGGCAGCCATTAACTAGTATTAGAGGTGACAAAATTAAAATTTAGAGGGAAGTGGATTTATCCCCTAAGTGTGGTGTCTATTTCGTAGAACAACGACTTAGGTCCAAATATTAAAACAAATGCAGAAGAAGACGAAATATAAAGAAAAACTTGAATGCTTCAATCGATTTTTTAACGTTATTTTTAATTTGCATGCCAATTACGCTTAGAAGCGCAAATTTGCGCAACTACCACATTGTGTTCAGTATACAAAAGTCTTTGCGAATTCAAGATCTGTAATTAGATTTTCCGAACTCCTAAGGGTACAATAATTATTTGAGTTGAAAGTCGGTTTCAAAGGAATAAAAACTGTTTGATTTTTGCCCATGTATATATATATATATATATATATATATATATATATATATATATATATATATATATATATATATATATATATATATATATATATATATGGCCTTTGCTACATTTTTATACCCTTCACCAATAGGTGAAAGGGTATTATAAGTTTGTGATTCCGTTTGTAATTTTTTTATTAGTGATCGTAGACCCCATAAAAATTATACCGATCGATTTAGAATCGGGAGGAGAATCGATTAAGCGATGTCCGTCTGTCTGTCTGTCTGTCTGTCTGTCTGTCCGTCCGTCTGTCTGTCTGTTGAAATCAAGTTTCTGAAGCCCCTGGAGGATGGACTTACATAAATTATATATCGATTTTAGGAAATTCTCCCGCAATGAACGCTATTAAATTTCATTAAAATCGGTTTATAAACACCGAAAATATCGAAAAAATACCAAAAATTAGACGAAAATTTAAAAATTTTTTATTGAAACACACTTTTAAATAACAAGAGAAAAAAGATACTCCTGGTGTACATGTGATAATATGTTATATATCAGATTGTAGGAAATATTTTCCCAAAGCACTCTGTAAAATTTTATCAAAATCGGTCCATAAACAACTGATATATCGCTAAAACACTGAATTTGATGTATCGCAAATTGCCCAAAGTACGCGTTAGAGAATGTTTGTTGAAAAAATTAAATGCAGAAATAGGAAAAACTATCCTCCTTTAGTACGCACCTACATAAATTTTATATCAGATTTTAGGAAATTCCCCCACCAAGCACGTTATTAAATTTTATCAAAAGCGGTCTATAAACAATTGAGATATCGCCATAACACTACATTTGATGTACAGCAAATTGCCCAAAGTACGTGTCTAAGAAATTTTGTTTACATTTCGTAAGTATTGTTTCAGCGATATCTCAGGTGTTTATGGACCGATTGTGATGAAATTTGACATCGTTCTTTGTGTGAGGATTTTCTAAAATCTATACTCCACAAATCTGATTACAAATACCATTCAAATTGTACCGATCAACTCAGAATCGGCAGGAGAATCGATTTCGCGACCTTCGTCCGTCCGTCTGTTTGTCTGTCTGTCCGTCCGTCTGTTTGTTTGTCCGTCCGTCTGTTTGTTTGTCCGTCCGTCCGTCTGTTTTTTTGTCCGTCCGTCTACCTGTCTGTAATTTTTTCTGTTGTAGTCAAGTTTTTGGAGCTCCTGTTTTGTCGATATCTCAGATGTTTATTTTGATGAAGTTTAATAGCGTCCTTCGCAGGGGATTATCTAAATCCTGATGCATTCTGTAATTTGTGGTAGATATAATTTAGCGTTTAAGCGATGGTGTTTTGATCGACAATGTTGAAATTCAGAGTGCGACAATTCAGGAGCTCCACAAATCTGGTTTTAGCAGACAGACACACTGCATTTATCTTAATTTTGTGTCTGACTTTTGAACATTATGATAACATTTGAGAATGTATTATATATCAAATTATAGGTAATCTTCCTAGGAAGTACAAAAATGCAGCTAATTACATGATATCCGTTCAAAACCTACATATGTATGTAAGTATCTCACATATCAACAAAAATTTAAATTTTTTAATTGCAATTGGGAGAAATCCGTTCACGTTTGACAATTGATCCCGTATAACTTCGCCTAAGGCAATCTCTTAGTAGCTAATAAATGACAAATTATAATAGATACGATGATGACATTTAGTATAAAGACGTTGTACAATATTGATATTCAGGACAATAGCGCCTAAAATAAACTTTCTAGAGGGACAACATTTGACAAAAGTATTTCTGATCTCTTGAAAAGTTCGATATTGAAAATGGGCGAGCTCTATTCACATTTAGTGAAATCTCCCATATAAACCCGACCGGGAATCGATTTAATGCTGATAAATTAAATCACATTAAAATTGCACAAATAACTAGAGCAAAACTTTCCAAACATCCATCGGACAGATCGAAAGAACTATACATCCCAAATATTATTGATGAAGTGTTCATTTTAATTAATTAACTAACTTCAAATTAATAAGTAAACTTTTCCGACAAAGCTGATAACCATCCATTCAAAAGCTATATATTTCACGTATGTATCTAAAACTAAGAGTGTATACCCTTTAATTTTAAGGCTTGTATACATTGACAATCATTGTTAAAGCTTTGACCTAAATCAGTCCGCTAACTTCAGAGTTTTACATAACTAATCAAGAACTTTTACTAGTTGGATAATTCGTACGAATTAAAGTGCACAACCCTCACTGGGCACAGCGTTTTTGGGTTGCATGTCAGAATACTTAAACTTCATCAAATCGATGTGCTATTGCAAATCTAAGCGCATCTACATTTTGAAGCATCTTTTCTGCATGGTTTATCTGGTCTATCGAACTTTATTAAATGTTCGTAAAATATGTGTCTATTTTATTTCGAAGCTACTGGCTGGCTTAAATATGCATTCTCTACTTGTAGTCTAGTAATCATTATCTTTCACAAAGGGACCACTTTAGAACCCAAGTGAAGCTTCCCTAGACATCAGCCACCTGCCCAACCTTACCTTTGGGTGCATAACTATTCTAGATGATGACGCCACCGAAAAGGTTTTCGTTTTCCGACTCTTAATTTTAAAGACTCTTTGCATATAATACTAGTATAACCAAATATTGCTACGAATTACATTAAGTACTTTTGGAACACCATTGGTGAAGGGTATCCAAGATTCGGCAAAGCCGAATATACCACTCTTACTTGTTTGGTTTCATGTTTTTTATATGCGAGCTATAGTCAAATATGGACCGATTCCTATAAAATTTGATATACTGACAAATAGTTCCATAAAACATCTCTATTCTAAATTTAGTCGTCATAGCTATAACAAATGTATTCAATTTATCAACATTAATGTGTTTCCCGCGGCGGGGTTATATGGGAGCTCTAACTGAATGTGAACTGATTTCTCCCATTTTCAGTACACAATTTCTATAACATAACGAAAATACTTTTGCAAAATTTTGTCTCTCAAGCTCTTGTAGTTAAGGAGCTATCGCGTTTTTTTCTGACGGACAAACGGACATAAACCCCCTTTTCTTTTTGTATTTTTGTGTTTCCGTAAGTGTTTTATATGGGAGCTATGGTCAAATGTTGACCGATTGTGACAAAATTTTGCACACTGGCTGACACTGATATAAGACTTCCTTGTATCTGTTTTAATTTTAGATTTATTGGCATTTAAGTGCATTTTAGGTGGAATTTAGGCTGTTTCCGTAAGTTTTGTGTGGGAGCTATGGTTAAATCTGAACCGATTTCAATGAAATTTTTTATGCTTATGTAAAACTTCTATATACCAAATATTATCGTCATAGCTATTATAGTTTGCTTTTTATTAGGGCGAGGTTATACGGGAGCTATGGTGAAATGTTAACTGATTTTAACCAATTTCAATACCAACATTTTCTCAGAAATGAAGAATCTTTTTACTAAGCTTCATTGAGCTAGCTCCTTTCGTTTAGGCGTAATCGTGATTTCAACAGACACACGGACAGACAGACGGACATCGCTCAATCGTCTTAGAATGTCATAAGGATTCAGAATATACTTCAATTTTGGGTTTTGAGCCAATATTAACTAAACGACAAACGGAATGACAATCTCAATATACCCCAATTCTTTTTGATGGTGGGTATAACAAATGAAAATCATTTATAGGATATATATATATATATATATAATTAACCGACAACATTCCAATTGGAACAAGAGAAGTACCCTCTCAACAATGAGCTGCATCCGATTCTATTTTTAGACTTGTTGAAAGGGACCTATGTTTTAACGCCGGCTCCGAACGGCAAATGCATTAGTCAGAAAAGTTTTACATAGCCTAATACTCAATAACCAGTGGCTAGCTGAGTTATGAGGTGAACCGACGCTTTTTTGAAAATTTATTTTTTCAAGTGAGTCTGGCCAGGGATCGAACTTGGGCCTCTGGTATACTAGGCGCATGGTTAACCTGCTATACCACGGCAGTTCACAGTGATCATCATTGGGAACCACTAAAAATAGGGAAGTTTGAGTTATCTTTTTCTATATCTTAATTTCGATTTTATTGACATCCAAATAAAGGTCGTTCAAATCGGAAAAATCACTTTTGTGTGACAACTTTTGAATAAAACTGTTAAAACAAGCAATTTTTCTAATATTGTAGTTCATCGATGCTAATAACACGTAATTTACGTGCTAAAATGCGTTAATTTCACACAAACTTATCCTAAATAACGAAGAGAAATTAAAATATAATGGAAAAATGATTAAAATTTGTTTGCGGGCGTATTGTGAGTGATGTAATGTTATTAACATGAAAACCTTAGGTTAAATAGAATCAAATAAATTGACATTACATTGAACTGACTAATGATGAACTGACTTATAAATTGACATTACATTGAACTCACTAATGATGCTAATTTAATGCAAAATCAAATCAAGAAAGGATGATAGTTTAGGAGTATAAACATATTTATTTTCATGATTTAACATTAAATTAGCATCATTAGTCAGTTCAATGTAATGACAATTTATTTAATTCTTATCGACCTAAGGTTTTTATGTCAAATTTACTGCATCCCCACAATGAGAAAAATGTCTCCATGATCATACCCTTCACCAATAGGTGAAAGGGTATTATAAGTTTGTTCATCCGTTTGTAATTTGATCATTAGTGATCGTAGACCCCATAAAAATTATACCGATCGACTCAGAATCGGGAGAATCGATTAAGAGATGTCCGTCTGTCTGTCGGTCTGTCTGTTGAAATCAAGTTTCTGAAGCCCCTGGAGGATGGGTCCACATAAATTATGTATCAGATTTCAGGAAATTCTCCCGCAATGAACGCTTAATTAAATTCATCAAAATCGGTCCATAAATACCCGAAATATCGAAAAAATACCAAAAATTAGACGAAAATTTTAAAATTTTTGATTGAAAAACACTTTTAAAAAACAAGACAAAAAATATACTCCTGGTGCGCAAGTAATCATATATTATATATCAGATTTTAGGAAATTGCTCCTCAAATCACTCTGTAAAATTTTATCAAAATCAGTTAATAAACAACTGAGATATCGCAAAAACACTAAATTTGATGTATTGCAAATTGCCAAAGTACGCATTATGGAAAGTTTGTTGAAAAAATTAAATGTAGAAATAAGAAGAACCATTCTCCTGGAGCACGGACATGCATAAATTTTATATCAGATTTTAGGAAATTCCCCCGCCAAGCACGTAATTAAATTTTATGAAAAGCGGACCATAAACAACTGAGATATCGCCAAAACTCTAATTTTGATGTACAGCAAATTGCCGAAAGTACGTGACTAAGACATTTTGTTTACATTTTGTAAGTAGTGCTTTAGCGATATCTCAGGTGCTCATGGAACGATTGTGATGAAATTTGACAGCGTCCCTTGCGGGACGATTTCCTAAAATCTGATATATAAACTCTACAAATTTGATTGTGAATACCATTTAAATTGTACCGCTCGACTCAGAATCGCCAGGAGAATCGATTTCGCGACGTCCGTCCGTCTGCCTGTTTGTCCGTCCATCCGTCTGTCTACCTGTCTGTTCGTCCTTCTGTCTGTCTACCTATCTGTTGTAGACAAGTTTTTGGAGCTCCTATTTTGTCGATATCTCAGATTTTTATTTTGATAAAATTTAATAGCGTTCTTCGTAATTTGTGGAAGATATAATTTAGTGTTTAAGCGATTTCAGGTGATATCGTCCTACTATGTGGGTATACCTTTCAGGAGCTGCACAAATCTGATTTTTGCAGACAGACACACTGCATTTATCTTAATTTTGTGTCTGACTTTTGAACATTATGATAATATTTGAGAATGTATCATATATCAAATTATAGGTAATCTTCCTAGGAAGTACAAAAAATGCAGCTAAGTACATGATAGCGTTCAAAACCTACATATGTATCTCACATATCAACGAAAATTTTAATTTTTTAATTGCAATTGGGAGAAATCCGTTCACGTTTGACAATTGCTCTTAGTAGCTAATAAATGACAAATTATAATAGATACGATGATGACATTTAGTATAAAGGCGTTGTACAATATCGTTATTCAGCGCAATAGCGCCTAAAATAAACTTTCTAGAGGGACAGCATTTGACAAAAGTATTTCTGATCTTATAAAAAGCTCGGTATTGAAAATGGACGAACTTGGTTCACATTTAGTGAAATCTCCCATACAACCCCGACCAGGAATCACTTTAATGCTGATAAATTATATCACATTATAACTGCACAAAGAACTAGAGCAAAACTTTCCACACATCCATCAGACAGATCGGAAGAACAATACATTCCAAATGTTATTGATGAAGTATTTATCTTAATTAGTTAAATTCTGATTAATAAGTAAATCTTCAATAACTTTTCCGACAAAGCTGATATCCATCCATTCAAAAGCTATATATTTCACGTATTTTATCTTATCTCGTTTAAGAATGAGCAATAATTGTGTGTACCTTTATATATATATATATAAAATTTGGACAGTGGGTACCTTTTTTGATGTATAGGTCGAAGAAGAAGGGATTTTTGGAACCTTTGTCTCTAAAAGGGTAAAAACGGGTAAAAAGGGGAAAAATCGAAAACGTTATATCTCCTAAAGTAATAGGTATAGAAACAAAATTAAAATTACGTTTTAAACAGCTATGAAAATAAGCGGACAGGTGTTTGGTACTTTTTCTAAACTATGTTCGATAGGGGGTAAAAAAGGGTGAAAATAGTTTTTTTTTTGTACTTTTTAACCCACTCTTATATTTTAAACAAAAGAATATAGAAATGAACTATCTACTGCAGTCAATAGATGCGAAAGAAATATTGAAAACGTATTTGGTACATAACTTAACATCTCGAAAGTAATATGAATAGGAATTATGTTAACCGCGTTTTAATAAAAGGTACCGAATTCAATTGGTACCAAAGAAGTACCAAATAAGCATATGGAACTTTTTGAAAGTAGTGGATAAAAGGGGAAAAAATGAGTAATGTTATACAGCCTGTTCACAAAACTGTCATATGTTAGAAGGCAATTGAATACTAGCCTAACGATAAAGCTCTAAATTGAGTTCATTTTCTTCTTTCGTTTGGAAGTAAAAGCTTCGTAATGAAATATCAAATAATATTATTGCCATGAGATATTTTATTACTTTTCTGAAAGCTTAAGACTTTTGTAAAATGATGTTAACCCTAAAATTAAATAAAATCAAAAATAAATAAAAACAAAAAATAAAAAATTTAACATTTTTTTTTTCAAAATTAAATTAAACATTTTTTCAATGATGTTCTGGATATGAGAAAGACAAGTATTAAGTAAAAAAGTTCGAGCTTTAAGAACAAGTTCCCAGATTTCGATAGACCGGATTCCAAAGCAACTAGAAACGGTAGAGCATTGTGACACTCCAGTGGCTCAATAGAGTTGCATACCAACGAGCGCGTTCATCATTTCCTACACTCGGTCTTACAAAGATTCTATTCTGAGACATGTATTGCGTAAGAAGATTTGAGTTTGGGAACGAGTTCCCTAATTTAGTTAGGGCACATTCCAGAATAAAAACGATAGAAAAGTGTGACACTCCAGTGGTTCAATAGAGTTAGATACCATGCTGTAATCAATGAGCACTTTTGCCCTCTCTTGCACTCTTACATAGACCCTATTCCGAAACATGTATTGCGTACCGGTGAAATACAACTCTCATGTATGGGCCGGTGCTTCAAAGTTTATTTTGGAACTTCTTGACCGAGTCCAGGAGAGAGCAAAAGTGCTCATCGGTAACAGTAGGTTATCCAACTCTATTGTTCTATTGCTACTACTTTGGAATAATAAAATCATAAAATAAAATCAGGAAACTCGTTCTCGATACATGGACTTTCTTACGCAATGCACGTCTATCTGTTAGAGCTCATCCTTTCGTAGTCGATTGACCAGTAGTCAGACGATACTCTACAGATAGACGATACGCTAGCCGTACAGTTTGTATGTAGAATTTCCTTCCCGCAGAAGTTTTCCCAACCAGTTGCAATATAGGGAAGTTTAAATCAAATATCCACAAACAGTACCTATTCCCCCTCCCACAACATTTTCCCTCTCCCACAACCTTTTTCTAGTTTCAACATATTGCTTTGTATTGTGTTCAGGTCCTAAACAAAAAAAAATTAAATAACCGTTTTTTGTTTCCCAGGCGATTAGAATTTTTTAATTGCCTGATTTGACATTTACTTTCGTCTATACATTTCATTTACGAACCAAAATTTTAAAAGCTTTTTCTCGTTTCACTCAAAAAAAATTTCAAAAACCAAAAGTTCAATTTTTTCGTAAGTTGACGTACAATTTGAAAAAATTGTGGTTTCAAAAACAGGCTGATAACTTTTAAATGTTTGTATGTATGTTCTTTATAGAATAGTAAACTGTGAATTTGATCATATTATGCCCTTTAGCGAAGATGTTGCGGATAAGCCGGCGAAGGTTTTTAAGTTGGTAAGACTATTTTGCGTTAGGTAACGCCACTGAAAATTACTAAAAATTAATTAAATCGTAAACTATATATTTGATCATGCTATGATCTTTAGCAAAGTTATAGCGCATGAGCCGGCGAAGGTTTTTTAGTTGGTGTGAATAATTTCCGACAGGTGGTGCTACTGAAAATTACTCAAAGTCAATTTTGTCGTAAGCTGTACATTTAATCATGCTGTAATCTTTAGTAAGGTTGTTACATATGAGCCGACGAAGGTTTCTTAATTGGTATGAAGAAATTTCGACAGGTGACGCCACTAAAATTTACTCAAAGTCAATTAAATCGTAAGCTGTATATTTAATCATACTATAATCTTTAGCAAAGTTGTTTATTAATGGGTATGACCAAAGTCCAACAGGTGGCGCCACTGAAAATCAAAATGAATTAAATCGTAAACTGTGCATTTGATCATGTTATAATCATTAGCAAAATTGTTACGTATAAACAGACGAAGGTTTCTTAGTTGACATAAACAACTTCAGGTGGCGCCACTGAAAACTACTCAAAATGAAATAAATCGTAAACTGCGCATTTGATCAGGCTATAATATTTAGCAAAGTTGTTGCGCATGAGTCGACGGAGGTTTCTGTTGGTATGACCAATTTTCAAAATTATTTAAAATGAGTTAAACTGTAACTGTATAAAATAAAATATATAAAAACTTTAAAATTTGCCTCAAAATGCTTATCATAAAGCCCCGAGCAAGGCTCGGTCAACTAGGTACTTATATATTCTTAAACGAGCAATAATTGTATGTATTTATATATATATATAGAATGGCTATCTCGAAAACGGCTCTAACGATTTTGATAAAATTTGGACAGTGGGTATTGTTTTTGATGTATAGGTCGAAGAAGAAGGAACTTTTGGAACCTTTGCCTCTAAGAGGGTAAAAACGGGTAAAAAGGGGAAAAAATCGAAAACGCTATATCTCCTAAAGTAATAGGTATAGAAACAAAATTAAAATTAAGTTTTAAACAACTATGAAAATAAGTGGACAGATGTTTGGTACTTTTTTGAAACTATGTTCGATAGGGGGTAAAAAAGGCTGAAAATATTTTTTTGGTACCTTTTTAACCCACTCTTATATTTTAAACTAAAGAATATAGAAAGAAACTTTGTACTGCAATCAATAGATGTAAAAGAAACATGAAATACGTATTTGGTACTTTTTTGATTTTGGAGCCGAAATGGGTAAAAAGGGGATAAAATGATAACATAACATCTCCAAAGTAATATGATAGGAACATTATACATTATGTTAACTGCGTTTTAATAAAATGTACCGAATTTAATTTGCACCAAAAAAGTACCATATGGAACTTTTAGAAATTAGGGAATAAAAAGGGGGAAAATTAGTATTATTTTAAACAAATGAATGTTTGTCTGTATGTATGTTCTTTATAGAATAGTAAACTGTGAATTTGATCATGTTATGCTCTTTAGCGAAGATGTTGCGGATAAGATGGCGAAGGTTTTTAAGTTGATGAGACTAATTTCCAACAGATGGCGCCACTGAAAATTACTAAAAATTAATAAAATCGTAAACTGTACATTTGATCATGCTATGATCTTGAGCAAAGTTATAACGCATGAGCCGGCGAAGGCTTTTTAGTTGGTGTGAATAATTTCCGACAGGTGGCGCTACTGAAAATTACTCAAAGTCAATTTAATCGTAAGCTGTACATATAATCATGCTATAATCTTTAGAAATGTTGTTGCAAATGAGCCGACGAAGGTTTCTTAGTTGGTATGAAGAAATTTCGACTGGTGACGCCACTAAAATTTACTAAAAGTCAATTAAATCGTAAGCTGTATATTTAATCATACTATAATCTTTAGCAAAGTTGTTTATTAATGGGTATGACCAAAGTCCAACAGGTGGCGCCACTGAAAATCAAAATGAATTAAATCGTAAACTGTGCATTTGATCATGTTATAATCATTAGCAAAATTGTTACGTATAAATAGACGAAGGTTTCTTAGTTGACATAAACAACTTCAGGTGGCGCCACTGAAAACTACTCAAAATGAAATAAATCGTAAACTGCGCATTTGATCAGGCTATAATATTTAGCAAAGTTGTTGCGCATGAGTCGACGGAGGTTTCTGTTTTTTTTTTTCAAAATGAGTTAATCTATAAACTATGCAAACTATGTGTTGACCGGACAAAATAAATAAAATTATTCAAAATTAGCTGAATATTTGCACAAAATGCTTATCATAAAGCTCCGAGCAAGGCTCGGTCAACCAGGTACTGCAGCTTTAATTGAAGTCATCAATATTTGAAATCCATAAAACAGTTTTGAAGTTATTGCGATTTTCACCCAAAAATTCGTGTCCTTGACAATGCGCCTAAGGATACACCGCTAGAAAAAACTACTTTGGACAAAAGCTCGCAAAGTAAGACATGATTTATCATTTTAAGACTTGTAGGTACTTCATAGTTTAATTTTGTTAAAATATAACAATATTTACTTAGTTTTTTTCATGATCGAAAATGGGTAATTTTTCTCAGGTGGGTTTCAAAACGCATTTTTTAATTTTTTGAAAACTTTGTTAAACAAATATTACAAATTTGAATTTCTCTCATCGGTGTGTTAAAACAGACAAAAAAGATAATAAAACTCAAATAAATTGAGTTCGATATCTCAAACCATTTTTCCGTATCTTGCGTTCGAATTCGACGAATTTCGCAAAAAAGTAATTTTTTGCTCATAATTTTAGTAAATGTTTCATAAATCTTATTTATGTTCAATTTTAATAATGTTTATATGGAATAAAATTATCCATACTATGGAAAATATATTGTTTTTAAAATTGAGTAAAATTAACCCTTTTTTCCGGAGGCAAAAATGTTGCGTATGTGACTTTGTACCGAACTTGCCTAGGTACAGTACGGTATCTTAAAATACAGTATTTTAGAGTATTTTTACTTACAAGTCTTAAAACAAGTCTTAAAATGATAAATCATGTCTTACTTTGCGAGCTTTTGTCCAAATAAGTTTGTTCTAGCGGTGTATCCTTAGGCATATTGTCAAGGACACAAATTTTTGGGGGAAAATCGCAATAACTTCAAAACTGTTTAATGGATTTAAAATGTTGATGACTTCAATTAAAGCTGCATTAGTTCACGTTTAGATTCCATTATATTTTCTCTTTAAAATAAATTGTAAATGGACGAAATGTAGCAAAAACTGCAAATACTCTAATTTTTCCCCATACAAATGGGCTCAAAAACTTTGGACCAGTTGCGCGGGCTCGTATCCTAAAAATAAATCAATAATATTTTGTACACTTCCGATTGACATAATTTGGCCACATAATTTCACTATTAGAAGTCGATCAGAGACAAAAGTCAAAAAACGACCCACCCTATAATTCTAAGGCTTGTGTACATTGACAAAACAATCATTGTTAAAGCTTTGATCTAAATCGGTCCGCTAACTTCAGAGTTTTATATAACTAATCAAGAACTTTTACTAGTTGGATGATACTTACGAATTAAAGTACAGAACCCTCACTGGGCATCAAATCTTCATCAAATCGATGTGCTCTTGCAAATCTAGGGGCATCTACATTTGAAAGCATCTTTTCTGCATGGTTTATCTGATCTATCGAACTTTATTAAATGTTCGTAAAATAGACACATATATCGAAGCTACTGGCTGGCTTAAATAAGCATTCTCTACTTGAAGTCTAGTAATAATTTTCTTTCACAAAGGGACCGCTTTAGAATCAAAGTGACACTGACTTCAAAATTAGCCACCTAACTATTCTACTTAATAACGCCACCGAAAAGCTTTTCGTTTTTCGAATCTTAAATTTAAAGACTCTTTGCATATAATACAAGTATAACCAAATATTGCTAGCAATTACATTTAGTATGAACAAAAGAAAATTAATATACATATCAAGCATTTGTGTGGGGCTTAACAAAGTCAGTAATCGGAAACTATAAAATTAAAAAAATTCTTACGATTTTGTACTTTACTTTTAGAACACAATTGGTGAAGGGTATCCAAGATGCAGCAAAGCCGAATATGTATACCGCTCTACTTGTTAGTTTTTACTTTTTATTTTTAACTGATTAACTTTGGAAAGTTCAGAATCTTAAAGCTATATTTATGTATAAAAATATTTTTCTTAAAGCTCTATGCTTGTGTCATTTTAAAGTTTCTTCTTAAACTTCAATTAATTCTGTTTGCGCTACTCGTAAAACAAAGATTTTCATCATATTCAAAATGTCTAATCACTTTTTCCAAGAAACTCTTTGGTCAATATTTTTTAAATAAACTTTTAATTTTATTTTTTGTTTTCTTTTCTTTGTTTGCATTTTTTGGTTGTTTCTTTACAATAAATAAATAATATTAAAATTACAAAAATAAATAAATTAAACTCAACTAAGTGTAAAGAATAATTTCACATAAAAACTTCTAACATTTTTTTTATAAATAAAAATTATAAAAAGTTTTTTTCTTTGGGATTGACCAGCCTGAAATGTGCCAGCTTTCCAGAAACTGGGGAAAGCCTTTTTAACTAGTAAAAGGGAAAAGATTGTCAACAAATTGTTACAGGATGTTTAATAAAGAAAAGGTGGCAATTTGAATTTCCGCTTCCTTAACTTTCATTTCAATTGCAAATCAATCAGTTGATAGAAATGGATGAACATTAATAGAATGTCAAATAAATCCTTTTCCTTTTTGTGCTGTTTTCTCTTCTCGTTTGTTACTTGGACATTCAAACATTATGGAGCTCATTGTCCTGTTTTTGTGTATAGAAGTTTCTTTGGTGAAATTTTTCTAGAATTTTTGTTGTTTTTTTCCTTGTTATAAGGGACTAGGAAAAGGGGGAGTGAAGGTAAGGTAGGGGGCTTTTTGTTTTGTTTTTTGGTATTTGATGAAAATCTAATTGTAAGCACTGTAGGCCAAGTTTTGGGCAGCGGGAATAGATTCCAATTGTTCTACGCTGGCAATAGAACTCACAGAACGACCATCCCAGGGACCATGGGAGGTAATGTGGGCAGAGTGGTGGTGTTCAGAAGCAATCTACAAAGGTAAATACAATTTTTTAAGGCAAAACAAGTTAATTAAATTTGAATAACATTAAAGGAAATTTTAGGCTTTGAGGAACTAAAGGTGGTGTTGAGAGTCGAGCAGGAGTATTATACAAGTGGGCGTCTAAACATTTGGGAGAATAAAAGTTTTACAGGCTGATGATTAAAGGTGTTAGGGTTAGGGATTTATCAAGTAAATCTTACCCTTTTTGTATGCTTAAGTCTTTGGTATAATTAACATAACGTATTTTTTCTTTTTTCTCTAAAATTGAACGCTATTTCTAAATTTTAGCTTTTTCGCTCCCTCGTTCTCTCTTTTACACCTAACATCCCACAACAGCCTAAAAGTAGACAAAGTTTTTTGTTTTGATTTAAATCAATTAAAACTTACCTTCTTGCACAATTGGAAAATAGCCAAACCAACCGAAACAATAAACGAGAAGAAACCCAAACCCAAGGCATTCAAAGCCTTAATCTTCAAGATACCAATAGCCATGGGGATGATGGTGATGGCCTTCAACAAGATTAAAACCATGATGGGCATGGCCATTTTACGCAAACGATGTTTTTTGCCTTTAAAATGTAAATGAATGAATAAAGAAGATATGGAATGATGAGGTGGGAAAAGAAAAGATAAAAATAAAAGAATTGAGGTATTAGTCAAAATCTGTGTTAGTTGTTAAAAAGTTAAGTAAATGCATGCAAACACACCCTTCTTGAAAATGTTTCCCTTCTTACCCTTGCCCTCGACGACACCCTCACCCGCAAATTTGACATTGAGACTTAATTCATCGTTGTCCAAATTACGGGATGAGACAGTGATTTTGGCATCAGCCATAGGCAAGTCCATGGTAACATCATGACCCTGGATATAGTTTTCAATAGCATCAAAGAAGTCACCACTGCTGGATCTACCCTCAGCCGCTGAAGGAGCTTGATAACCATTTGATTTAACCTCAACATTCGAGACCTTTAACAAGAAAACAAAGAAGAATTTAATTTCAAATTATTTAATTTGTAATAAAATTAAAAAGTTTTATTTACTTTGAAATCTTCTTTAGTCATGACAGTATCCAAAAATCTCATGGCTTTAACTTTCACACAGGCCATACTATCGCTACCACTTTCACATTTGGCATTTTCTTCATCAATCATGCTCTCCATGTTGATGGCATGACAGATTGAGGAGAAGCCCAATAGGGCTATCAGGACTAAGTGTTTGGCAGAAACCATTTTGACTCACAAAAAAAAAAATTCCCTTTCGTTTACGATCTTTCTCTTCAGCTCCAAGACCCGTGCTTGTGGTCTGTATGAATAAACAATTGAAAGTAATAATTAAATTTCTATTGTCCACGATTTTTATACTAGAAATTAACCAAAAACCATTTGACTTTGCTTATGATCAAAAGTAACGAAATAAAGTTTTAGTAAAAACTCAAAAAATCAATCGATTTCATTACCAACAAATTACTCGTACATTAAAAAAAAAATCATACAAGTCCAATGGTGGATGTGTACTTAAGCGTAGAGCTAATTTGTGTGGCCGGCCAATTGAAATGACAGACATTACTCCCTATAAAATCATGCGACAACAACAACAATAACAATGATCGCCTTAACTACACCTGCAATTTTTGCCCTCTTTGATTAAACTCAGACGCTTAATCGCACACTCTGCAGCTCTTTTGGCCATTTATCTATTTACTTGTACTTATGGACTATATTAATGGTTAATTTACTGAGAAAATCTCTCAATTGTTAAAGAGAGCCTTTGTCTGTAATGATCACAAAATATCAGTCTTGGGTATATTTGTCTCTTGGTCGTCATATTTAGATTTTTCTCACGTCTCATTATTATTGATATGTAAAATGTTATGTTGGACAATTTAGCCGGTAGCTTATAGCCATTTTTCTATTTTTGTTACAAATAGGGTTTAATAATGTTTTATAATTGTTATTAAATATTTTATTAATTCTTTAATGTGAAATTTTCAGATAAGGAAATACCACTGAAATGATGTGAAGAGTAGGAAGTTGTCTGATGTAATTTCTTAATGCAATTCCAATAAAATTGCCTTAAGAAATTAAATCGGACAATTTTATTTGTCAAGGAAGAACAATGCACAGTGGGATGGTTTAAAAATATAATGGAAATAATTCTATTTCTCAAGGTCTACAAAAAATATCGCTACATGCCTACGTTATCTCTTACGGTTTAAAAGATATTCGACTTCAAAATAAAATTTTAAATTTTTTACTAATATCTGATCTAGGTTAGGTTAGGCAGGATGCAGTCCTTATGGTCCGCATCACTTGGGTCCAAAAAGAGGTCCCTTTGTAAAAGAAAAAGAAAATTTCGAAACTACTAATAAATTAGAGGCTCAAACTAGAGCCATCCAGTAGCACAAATAAAAGAGCTTCTTTTACGAATGTTTGTGTTCGAGATCTCTGATAAATCATGCAAAAAGGGTATCCCAGATGGAATGTCCTAATATCAGCAAGGGCTGAGCAATGGCAGAGGAAATGAGTGATAGTTTCTTCCTCCTCTACGTTTTGACAGCTACTGCAGTAGTCGTTGCTTTGAAGATTAAGTCTCCTAGCATGTAAACCTATTAAACAGTGTCCCGTGAGTACTGAGATGAGGATGCGAAGTCTATGGCGCTGAAAGCTGACCAAGATTGCAGAACGCTTACAGTCGTAAGTTGGCCATGTAAGTCTGGAGATCGAACAGTTGGTCTGTGCGCACCTAAAAAGAAACTGCCTATAAATTGGTCGATGTGCTCCTGACCAAGGAGAGCACCACCTTTTGCTAGGTTATCCGCTGTGATGTTACCTGGTACATTACTGTGACTGCGTACCCAGAGAAGTTTGATGTTGGAATGTCTTGCCATCTCGTTTAGGGATGCCCGGCATTCACGGATGAGAACGGATGTCGTGTAGACCGATGATAGAGAATGGATTGCAGCAAGACTATTCGTACAGAAACGAATATCGTTAGAGTATATTCGGTGGTACGTGAGCCACTTGCTCGCCCTATAGATAGCTGAGATTTCAGCTTGAAGAGTACTGCATTGTTTGGGGAGCTTGCATTTTACTTTTGTCCCAAAAAGTGGGATAAAGAAGCCCCCTCCCACACCACGTACCGATTTAGAACCGTCCGAGTAGATATCCAGGGTCCCTTCTCTGGAGTCGATTTGAGCCCCAGAGATATCCACAGAGAAGAATTGTTCGAAAACGGGTGATGGAATGCAGTAGTCAATATTTTCGGTGAGATTAGGTAGTTTATCCAGAATAGTGGAGCGGCCTATGGATGAGGTAGACCATTCACCGGCAGTTCTTAACCTAACTGCTTAGTAAAGAGCTACGAATTGGGCCATTAGCTCAACCGGGAGCCAGTCGAGCATAGCAAAAAGTGCCTTTGATGGTGTAGTACTTAAGGCACCCGTAATCATGAGAGCAGCGGATCTGAGAATCTTGCCAAAGGATCCTCGCTGATTAGCCTTATTGAGGGCAGGCCACCAGACAAGAGCGCCCTACATAAGTATATAAGCCGATTTTCTTGATTTAAAATTTTCTAAAAAAGAACAAAATTGTAAATATTTTACGAGCAAGAAGTTTATTAAAAGCTTTACTATGTAAAAAACAAGTAAGAAAGTGCTATAGTCGGTCAAGATCGACTATACGATACCCTTCACCGCTAAGGTGAGAGGTATTCTTTTTCGTGTATTAAGACAAATATTTGCCAAATTTGGCTATCATACAAACATTTTGTAAAAACTTATATGAGAGCTAGGGTCAAATGTGAACCAATTTTCTTTTTGTCAAGATGATTACAGTTTTTACAGTAATTATGTATGCAAAAAATGAACTCAAAATTCTCATTATCTTCAGCGTTTTAGTGATATTGGTACAGTGATTTTAGTTTAAATAGGAAATATTTGTTTTAAATTTCATGAAAAAATATTGATATTTGTGGCCAATATATCAATTCTGGGAAGTAGGACCTATGGGGGTACCATAAATAATGGACCGATTTAGACGAATTTTAATAGCCATGGTCCCATTATCAAAAAAAATGATCTGTGCCAAATTTTATTAAATTATCTTTAGAATTTCGACTGTAGTTTGATTACAAGGTTTACATGGGGGTCCAGCCAGTCAGACAGACATCGCTAAATCGACTCAGAAAGTGATTCTAAGCCTATTGGCTTAGTGGTTCTAAGACAAATATTTCTATGTGTTACATACATCAGCATAAACTTATAATACCCATTCCACCTATGGTGGTGAAGGGTATAATTATAAATGCTAAAAGTTAATATTTAAAAAATTAACCATTTGTCCCCGTTTTTTTGGGTAAAAACTATTTTTAGTTTTTTTAGTTTTTTAAAAAATTTCTTGAGAAACATATAACATATTTATAATTTCACAAAGTTAATATTTAAGTTAAAAAATAACTTTTTGTTTATTAGGTGTACCAGAGTCTCTCGAATTAGACCTATTGTTTACTGAAATTTCAATTTTGATCCATAATTCCTCAGAACGCACGCCAAATTTTTGAGGACCAAGGTGTTTTTAATTACATTGCAAAAGTACTTTGTCACCCTGAAAGTGGCAAATAAACTAAAAATATCAATTTTTGGAAGTTTTTCAAATTATTTTAGGTATTCTGGGATTTTTGTTACTAAAAATATTTTTTTTAATTTTTGTATTCCTTTCCTTAAAAAGTTTTATACCATCGCAAATTTTCATTAAAATATATTTATAAATATTTTTTCTGGTTGGCAATGACCATAGACTTGACATAATCCCACAAGAAATGGTCTAACGGCGTCAAATCGCAAGACCGAGACAGCCATTCAACTGGACCATTTCGTGAGATAATACGTTCTCCAATTTTGGTTTTCAATAAATTGATTGTGACATTCGCTGTGTTTCTTGCAGTGCAGTCCATTTGTAACCACATGTCCTCCAAGTCCATATCATCCAATTGCGACCAAAAATATTCGGTTATCTTTGAACAGTAGCGATTTCCATTTACAGTAACTTTCCGGTTATCACAGAAGAAGTACGGCCCAATGACGACACCGGCCCATAACCCGCAACAAATGATAACTCATAGAGTACGTGTGGGTTGCTGCCTGACCAATAATGCATATTATGTTTATTGACGGAGCCATTTAGCCAGAAATGAGCCTCATCGCTGAAGATGATTCGCGCTCTTAACGTTCTTTGCATATCATTCCATCATGAAGCGGCAAACCTTACTGAAGAGAAATGTCAAAAGGGCAGCAAGAAATATGGCGTCGTCTGTTGAAAAACGTGATGTATAAGAACTGCGATTGGTTTTTATATGAAAGCTATAGTCAATTATGGACCGATTCCTATTAAATTTGACAAACTGACCAATAGTTGCATAAATTCTTTATTCTAAATTAAGATGTCATATCTATTACGATTGGATTTAATTTATCAGTATTATTTAATGTGATTCCCGGGGCGGGGTTATATGGAGCTATTTCGCCCATTTTTAATACACAACATTTTCTAGATATCGAAAATACTTTTGTAAAATTTTGTCCCTCTAGCTCTGTTCGTGTTTTTATCAGACGGACATAAACCCTATTTTATTTTTGTATTTTTGTGTTTCTTTAAGTTTTTTATTTGGGAGTTATGGTCAAATGGTGACCAATTGCAACAAAATTTGGCACACTGGCTAGTATTCACATAAGTCTTTCTTGTGCTAATTTTAGCGGTCAGTTATTGGCATTTAAGTGTATTTTAGGATGAATTTAGGTTATGAATTTAGGTTATTTTCGTAAGTGTTTTGTATGGGAGCTATGGTTAAATGTGAACAGATTTCAATGAAATTTTACATGCTGCCTAGATCTTATGTAAAACTTCTATATACCAAATTGAATACTCATAGCTATTATGACTTGTCATTTATTAGCAAATAAGCAATTAGCCTAGGCGAGGTTATACGGGAGCTCTGGTCAAATGTGAACCGATTTAACCCAATTTCAATACCAAAATTTTCGCAGAAATTTCCAAAAATTTGCCAGAAAAATATGTTTGCTAAGTTTTAGTGTCCTAACTCTTTTCGTTTAGGCGTTATGGTGCTTTCAACAGACAGACAGACGGATACCGCTCAATTGTCTTAGAATTTCATAAGGATTCAGAAAATACATATATCCCTTTTGGTTTTTGAGCCAAGATTAAGGAAATTACATATGGTATGAAAATCTTAATATACCTCTATTCTTTTTGATGATGGGTATAAAAATATGGTTGTACGTTTAAAGTTCTATCTATTTAATAAAAAGCGATTTACGAATTTAATAATATATTATATAAATATATATATATTATATAAATATATTATATAAATACCAGCCAGTATATAAAATTTTGTGACAATCGTTCAACATTTGGCTATAGTTCATATATAATGGGTATTTTTTTTAAAGGTATGGAACTTCGAATTGAAATAAAACACAAGCAAATCGTTTTAATGTCCATCAATTTGGCTTTATTGGAAGGATAATTTTATGCCATTAATGTTTAAATATGATTTCGGGCATGTGGCCGCCGCGGCTGGCTCGAAAAAAACCAATTCTACAGGTCCAATTTTCAACTACTTTTTCGAGCATATGGGGCCGTATGTTGGCAATAACGCCACGAATGTTGGCTTCCAAGTCCCCTAACGTTTCTGGTTTGTTGGCGTAGACGAGCGACTTCACATATCCCCAAAGAAAATAATCCAGTGGTGTCAAATCGCACGATCTTGGTGGCCAATTGACAGGTCCATTCCGCGAAATTATGCGCTCATCGAATGTTTCCTTCAATAAATCAATTGTGACGTGCGCTGTGTGGCATGTAGCGCCGTCTTGTTGGAACCACAACTCATCCACATTCATGCCATCCAATTGGGGAACAAAATAGTCGGTTATCATGGCTCTATACCGGTCTCCATTTATGGTAACTGACTCTCCAGCATTATTTCGGAAGAAGTATGGCCCAATGACTCCACCAGCCCATAGAGCACACCAATCAGTCAGTTTTTGTGGATGAAATGGCGTCTCAAGGGTCTCATGTGGATTCTCTTCACCATTCAACCAAAAATGAGCCTCATCACTGAACAAAATTTTGCAATGAAAATCAGCATCGAGATCAATCTCATTTTCGGCCCATACACCAAAATCACGACGCATTGCATGGTCTCGCGGCTTTAATTCTTGCACAAGCTGGATCTTGTAAGGTCGCAAGCCAAGATCTTTGCGCAAAATCTTCCATAAAGTTGATGGACAAAGCTCCTTTGCTCTACAGCGGCAATTGTTTCTTCGGTGCGCACTGTTCGACGTCGCTGCGGATGCGTATTATCACATAGAGTAAACGTAGTGCGAAAACGATCCATGGCTAACCGAATTAATTGCTCTGATGGACGATTATGTCGACCATAAAATGGACGGAGCTTGCGGTAAACTTCGCGAACTGAACCATTATTTTCGAAATAAATTTGCACGATTTGCAAGCGTTGTTTTTTTGTCAACCTGTTCATGATGAAATGGCAAACCAAACTAAATATTAATCACTTGACAGCTGACAAAATGGCCGCCAGTTAAAAAAGTGATGCCAACTTAAAGTTCTATACCTCAATAAAAAACACCCGATATATAACATCCTCTTTTTATACCCACCATCAAAAAGAATGGGGGTATATTGAGATTGTCATTCCGCTTGTAATTTCCTTAATATTGGCTCAAAAATCAATGAAATTCTAAGACGATTGAGCGATGTTCGTCTGTCTGTCTGTCCGTGTGTCTGTTGAAATCACGATTACGCCTAAACGAAAGGAGCTAGCTCACTGAAGCTTAGTAAAAAGATTCTTCATTTCTGAGAAAATGTTGGTATTGAAATCGGGCAAAATCGGTTTACATTTGCTAATATTATAACAGCTATGATGACAAAATTTGGTTTAGAAGTTTTAAGTAAGTACTAGGCAGCTTATAAAATTTCATCGAAATCTGTTCACATTTAACCATAGCTCCCATACAAAAAACTTACGGAAACAGCCTTAATTCCACCTAAAATACACTTAAATGCCAATAAGTAATAAACTGTAATAGCTTTGGCCACTAAATTTAGCTCGAGAAAGTTTTATGTGAATACCAGCCAGTGTGAAAAATTTTGTCACAATCGGTCACAATTTGAATATGGCTCCCATATAAAAAACTTACGGAAATACAAAAAGAAAAGGGGGTTCGTCTCTCCGTCAGATAAAAGCGCGATAGCGCCTTAACGAAAAGGGCTACAGCAACAAAATTTTATGAAAAGAAGTCTTATGTGAATGCCAGCCAGTGTGAAAAATTTTGTTACAATCGGTCGCCATTTCACCATAGCTACCATATAAAAAACTTACGGAAGCACAAAAATATAAAAAGAAAAGACGGTTTATGTCCGTCAGATAAAAGCGCGATAGCTCCTTAACTACAGGAGCTAGAGAGACAAAATTGTACAAAAGTATTTTTGATATATAGCAGAAGTTGTGTAGTGAAAATGGGCGAAATCGGTTTACATTTAGTTAGAGCTCCCATATAACCCCGCCCGGGAAACACATGAGTGCTGATAAATTGAGTACAATTGTAATAGCTATGAAGATTAAATTTAGAATAGAGAAGTTTTAGGCAACTATTGGTCAGTATATCAAATTTTATAGGAATCGGTCCATATTTGACTATAGCTTTCATATAAAAAACACTCCCGGAAACCAAAAAAAAAATGTAGCAAGGACCAGTTAAAAGCTATTAAATTAGAAACTGTGACAGCTATTGCCACTAAATTTTGCAAAAATAAGCTTTATATAAATACCAGCCAGTGTGTTTTGTTTTGTTACAATCGGTCAACATTTGGCTATAATTCTTATATATATAGTACATCCCCTTTTTTACATCTACAATCAAAAAGGTTCGGAGGTACAAGCAGCTGATTAAGATTATGTATATGGTAGATGCATTAGGTACTCCAAGCAACATATATGGACCTGTCGTTTTACTATCAACTTATTTATTCTAACTAAATATTAAGCTAAACGAAAAGTATTTAACAACTTATTAATGTAAAACCATACCCGGTTACGATAACAAATTTTGTTCAAAGTAAATAAATACTAGGGAAACCACTTACACACTTTTGAATGTTGAACTATAAAGCTACTGCAACCGAATTTAGTCCAAATATTTTACCAACAATACCAACTAGCGTAACAACTTTTTTCGAATTTGGTCCACGTTTTGAATTTGCTGCTCGTAGATATATGAGATATGTTTCTAAATTTAACATAACTTGATGTTGGGTATATAAGATTCGGCACAGCCGAATATAACACTCTTATTTGTTATATCTACAATCAAAAAGATTTGGAGGTACAAGCAGCATATTAAAATTGCACCAATGTCCAGACTTTATATACGGTATTAGGAACTCCTAACAAAATATATGGACCTGTCGTATTACTATCAACATTTAACAAACTATTAATGCTTACTACACCAGGTTATGAGATTATATTTTGTGCAAAGTAAATACTAGGAAAACCACTTACATATTTTAAAATGTTGAACTATAAAGCTCCTGCAACCGAATTTAGTCCAAATATTTTACCAACAATACCAACTAGCGTAACACCTTTTTTTGAATTTGGTCCACATTTTAAATTAGCTGCACCCTCGTAGATATATGAGAGATATTTCAAAATTTACACAACTTGATGGTGGGTATATAAGATTCGGCACAGCTGAATATAACACTCTTACTTGTTATTATATTAAATTTTGCTTTTTTATTTATATTCTAAAATCTTTAAAATATGTCACTACCAAAATTATGTCAAAATTTGCCTCTAAAATTAGAATAAACGACTTAATTTCATTATTTTTAAAAGTTGAAACAAATTCAGTTATCAATTATTTTCAAAAAGCCTAGAATTTATATTAAAGACTTGATTTATTAATTATATGTGTAGTATTATGTAACTAAAGTGTAATAATTCCTGTATATAATCCACATAATTTCATTATAATTTAAAATTATAAATTCTCGCACAAGACCTCAAAAACACAAATTTACTACTATATTTATAATATGTAAAAATAAAATTTTTAATATCTAAAAATAAATTTATATTTATTTGTAATAATTGCATAATTTTGTGTATATTTTTAAACATTACACACGTGTTATGCAATTTATTAAAATAAAATATTAAAATGTTCATAAATAATTCAAAATTGTTGTACGAGTATGACTTTGTTTTTCTTTCATTCCAAAAAAGTTTTATTACAAAATTCTGCATTTCAGTTGTTGTCAATAAATGGATGGTCAGTTATCGACCACAAACTTTGGCACGTTTGCACGCACTTTTAGGCCAACAAAATTAAACACTCAACTGTTACCTATAAACAACAAACAACCCAACAATGACAACATTTTATCAAAATTGTTATCAAAAAATCCCTACAATTGCAATTCAAAAGAAAGTATATACCTACAATTTAGTCATATACTCTTACGAGTTTTTTTGAATGTTATGAGGAGCCACAAAAAGTAACGAAAGTTGTTTTTAAATTCCGAATTCAAATTCATAAAACGCAAAAATATCAACAAAGTTTTGGTATGTTGGGACAATTCATTACAACTTGAGCCAAAGAGTTTGAGTTCGATTATTTATCAAATGAATTTTAATTTTGTTTTTCAATGAAAATTCACTTAAAATTATGAATTTATTTAAAAAGTTAATTTTAGATCTACGTAGGTATGTAGGTATGTATGTATGTATGTATGTATGTATGTATGTATGTATGTATGTATGTATGTATGTATGTATGTATGTATGTATGTATGTATGTATGTATGTATGTATGTATGTATGTATGTATGTATGTATGTATGTATGTATGTATGTATGTTTTTTTGTATTTCTTGACAAAACTAAATTTTGTTGACTGACCAAATCGAAATTTCTCCAATTTTACAATTTGTTGACTTGAAACTTTTCAATATTAATTTATCATTACGAATTCTATGAGCATTTTTCAGCAACAATGTAGTTTTTACTCCCTCTTTTGACGGTACTGCAGGTAGAGATCTCTTAATATTACGAGGTTTGCCATTAATGTTTCGAAAAAGGAAAATATATATATGGTTGATTATGACATTATGGGCTAATTTTGACGTACTTTTTACACCCTTCACCACTGTAGGTGGAAAAGGTATTATAAGTTTGTGCTGATGTATGTAACGCATAACAAGATTTGTCTTAGACCCACCTTTTATTATACCAATAGGCTTAAAATCACTTTTTGAGTCGATTTAGAGATGTCAGGCCGTCCGCCCGTCTGGCTGGCTGGACCCCCATGTAAACCATGTAATCAAAGTATAGGTCGCAATTCTAGAGATAGTTTGACGAATTTTGGCACAGATCATTTATTGTGGGACCATGGCTATTGAAATTAGTTAAAATCAGTTCATTATTTATGGTACCTCCCATAGGTCCAACTTTCCGGAATTTATATTTTGGACACAAAAGTCAATATTTTTTTCATTAAATTTAAAACATAAACCAAAATTGCTGTACCAAATTTTGTTGAAATCGGTCCACATTCAATCGCTAGTAAATCTGAAGATAATGACAGTTTTGAATTTATTTTTTGCATACATAATTTTTGTAAAAACTGTAATCAATTTGCAAAGTTTCGAGATAATCGGTCCATATTTGACCCTAGCTCTCATATAAGTCCAAATGATGGAAACAGCTTAAATACATAAGTTTTGCGAAAATGTGGCAACATTTTGCAAATATTTGTCGTTATACAGGAAAAGAGCTTCTTTGAGCGTAGTGGTGAAGGGTATCGTATAGTCGGGCTTGACCGACTAAAGCATTTTCTTACTTGTTTTTATTAAAGCTTTTTGATAATTGTATTCTTACAAATAGGTAAGTGTAATACAATAATTATGTATATAAATAGATTAATATCATAACATAAAGTTATGGTATTAATCTGTTTAAAAACATTTCTTCGTTTCACAGTGTAATTTGTCGTTTTTCCCCTGTAATTTTGGTAGGGGAATGACGAATATCTAAAAAATTCTCTTTAATTTAAAAATTTAAATATTTAAAATCAACATAAAAATTTAAAAACAAAATTATAAAGAGGAATGACCAACTTATACCTGAAAACTTATTATTATATCTGTGGCAATATGGAAGAGTAGCTTAAGTCGACATACGTGAGAATTGAGTTAAGGCGTTTATTGCATTACAGAATCAAAGGCGTTTAAATGTGTTTAGCCCGTTTCAAAAAATTCGTCTTTTAGTTCTAGCTAAGTTTTTTGAATCAATAATGCATTGATCAAAACAACTTATGTACACATTTTTTTGTGTACATATTCAGATTTTTTTTTTATCATATAACGATTTCGCTTAACTTCATTTAAGCTGTATATATATATATATATATATTTATATATATATATATATATATATATATATATATATATATATATATATATATATATATATATATATTCATAATTCCCCGACAACATTCCAATTGGAACATGTGGTACTTCTCTCAGACAATGAGCTGCATCCGATTCTATTTTTAGACTCATTGAAAGAGATCTACGTTTTAATTCCGGAAAATTAATTAGTTACAGAAGTTTTACATAGCCTTACACTCAATAACCAGTGGGTAGCTGAGTTATGAGGTGAACCGGTTTTTTTTAATTTTTTTTTCAAGTGAGTCTGGCCGAGGATCGAACTTGGGACCTTTGGTATACTAGGCGGATGACTAACCTGCTATACCACGGCGGTTCACAATATATATTTTTTTTATTTAAACAGATTACAGTATGTTATGGTCCAGTTCAACGCAAATTTCTGTTTCGAAAAAGAGCTTAAGTAGAAAAAACGTAAAATCTCCTGAATTCAACAATATTTTTCTTTAAATATTTATCCCTCTTCTCTAATAAACATGCAACCGATATATTTGTTTATAAATTATTGGCAGAAATCAAGTAAGAGTGGTATATTCGGCTTTGCCGAATCTTGGATACCTTTCACCAATGGTGTTCCAAAAGTAAAGTACAAAATCATAAAAATTTATTGATAACTAGCTGATCCGGTCCGCGTTGCTGGCCCTAAGCAAACATTGGTGGTACAATATGAAGATTGGATTTTGGGACGGCCCAGCCGTTTTGGAGTCCATACGTCACATACTTAAACACATCCATTTTGATATGTATAGATTATATAGTTTCTGATTACTTAGTTGAGTCCAACACAAATGTATATTAATTTTCAATTGTTCATACTAATGTAATTCCTAGCCTTGGTTAAGCTAGTATTATATGCAAAGAGTCTTTAAAATAAAGCTTTTCGGTGGCGTCGTCATCTAGATCAATAATATTTGGGATGTATTGTTCCTCCGATCTGCCCCATGGATGTGTGGAAAGTTTTGCTCTAGTTCCATGTGCAATTTTAGCGTAATTTAATTTATCAGCATTAAAGTGATTGATAGATTGAAGCCTTAGGGATCCGACAACAACAAAAAAAAAATGTTTTGGAAATATCGAGAAAACTGTGAACAGGATGTCGACATTTTTCCGAAAGAAAAGCTAGTCAATCTCTCGTAGAATCACTCCTATGAAATCCTAATTCCCAGTCGCTTAGTCAATGGAACTTCCGTTTTCTTTGTATTTAAAGCCGTAAAACCAGACTCATATGTAATGGCATCTAAAGAAATTTAAATTTCTTTAACTGTCTTATCTCAGACCCCATGGTAGTTTTTAACATCCCTTGAATTACTAATTTCAAGGTGCGTAAATAAACAAAATTAAAATAAAATTGTATTGAATGTTAAATATTTTTTTTGGCATTATAATTACAATTAAATGTATTTTTTGCCGACATGCATAATCACATTGGGCTGAATACGAATGAAAAGCTTAAACATTAACATAAACATAAAATTGTTGCACGCGCCATATGGAGATAAATGTTAAGACATATGTAAGTATGTGGAAGAAATGGCCAATAAAAATATTATGGTAAATTTAAGTAGTCAATTACTATTATTATTTAGTATTAAAATACCTAATGGTTTATGGAAAGTTAAAAAAAATTTTTATTGGAAATTAAATAAAAAATAACTACTAAGAATATCTGCAAATTTTTAAAATTTGAAATAAGAATTTATCCGAGCCTCAATCTTACAGAGATTTTGATTTTTCATTCTTTCCTGTATTCAAGAAAATATTCGTATATTTCAGTTTATATATTTAAAATTCAATTAGTGACATTATTTTTTTTATTACCAATGATTTCAAGTGCCAACTATGAACTGCATGAGTGACACCTTATTTGGCTCAATTTTATAATCGCTTGAAATTTTTTTATTATTTCGGCAGTAACTTTCACTTGAAGCTATTTTCCATTGATTTTTATATTAAAATGAAACTTTTGAAGTATTTATTTAAAACTTTATTTGGTATTACTGGATACTTAGTTTCGTTTGTCTGAATGTTGTAATGGCTTCCGGTAATATATGTTTCTTAATGTAAAAGTTTACTTTATGTTTCCTTATAGGGAATTTTAAATAGATTTGAGTTTTCTTGACATATTCAATACTGCTCAGAGACAGAGTTAAGTCACTTCTGTATGACAGGGTAGGGCAAGTGGAGCTATGATGTCTTATGGTCTACTTCTAGTTACCACAGTTAATAATAAGTCGCTCGTTGCTACTATTAGCCTAATCACGTGCCTTCTAATCATTCAACGACGGCAAGAATAAATGGGGCCTTAAAAGTAATCTGTGAGAATGTTTCCTATCTAAACCGCACAAATTTTTCTGTACTGAATACATCCTCAGACATACGCCCTCGTAATTCAAAGTTTGGTCTATAATCCTTTTATGTCCAAAAGATGAATACTGAAAAGTTCAGTTTTTAGCCTTGTCTATAATGTTGAATCTGAAATTCAGCTACTTATAGGTATTTGACACAGTCCACAAAACAGATTTGTTTCTCGTTCAAGGAGATATCTTATAGTTTGTAGCTCTTGGTAAACATAATTAACTTACTTTAATACATCGTAATTACCAGGAAATTCCAATTGGAACAAGGGGTACTTCTCTCATGAGAAGCAATGAGTGATTTTATTTTTAGACTCATTGAAAGGAACCTAAGTTTTTATTTCAGCTCCGGACGGCAAATGCATTAGTTAGAGAAGTTTTATATAGACTTATACTCAATAACCGGTGGCCTGCGGATGACTAACCTGCCATAACACGGCTGTTCACTTAAGCCTTAATGAAAAAGATGAACTCAGAAATTTGCCCCTTACTGATATTGAGACATCATCTATGTATGCAACAACTTTTGTATCAATCTTCTCTAGGGACTACAAAATATTGTTCAAGGCGAGGCTCGATAGTACAGAACATCGCCTTGTCTTGTTCCCCTATTCTTAAAGGAAAAAGCAAGAACGTATGAATAATTAATTTAACGCAAGGAATTACTACCGACACCTTTGCACTGGATTAACACGCCTATAGTCAGAACCCATGCCTACTAAAAGGCTAAATAAGCCTGGTATTTTAAAGCCGAGTCAGATATAAAAGATTTAGGGTCATGGTCAGAGGAAATGACAGATTATATAGTCCAGTAGACACTATTAAGTGCAGATCCTATGGTCGTTATTCTTATTCAATCGTAAGCCAATGTCTACTTTTTAGAACAAGATCTCAGCAATTCTTACAGACTTATTTTTTTAAGAGAAGTTACAGTCAGCTACATACCGTCTATACAAATGTATAAACGAATTGGGTTACCTTCCTTGGAAAGAAGATAGTAGAGATGTAAAAAGAAGAGACACACAGCTCATCACCCTGGTCTGGAGTTAAAAAAATGCCTATGAGAAATGAAAGCACTAGACTTGTTTATTGAAACCCCAAAAGTGCTTAGCGCTGGTAGGTGGAACTTTGGAGTTATCGCCTTTTGAAAGTTGAGGAGGAGTCAAATCAAAATTTTTCGAAAACGTACTGAACCACACCATATCCGATTTCAGTTAAATTTTGTATATACAATTTTTATTGTTCTTTAATATATACAATTTTTATGGTTCTTCAAAATTTCGCTTTAGTTAAGATTTTATGGAGGTCCAAAGTTTATATTTTACAAGATTTTTTTCAAAACATACCCATTTTTGGGGGTTTAAATACCTAGACCAGTGTATTTAAACCCCCAAAAATGAGTATGTTTTGAAAAAAATCTTGAAAAATATAAACTTTCTATTCATTTGGGAACTTTTCTGGCCCCAAAACCGTGTTTCATAGTGCCATTTAACAATATAATATAATGTGTTATAAAAAGCTATTGAAACGGGCTTAATGTTCTAAAAAAAAGAGTTATTAAATTTTTCATCAAACTCACGAACTCATGCATCGAATATGGTTTCACAGTTTTAATCTTGACTCCGATTTAATTTAGATACAGAACCCTAGTTTTAGTCTGCAGAAGAAAATAACTTAATCTCGTATATAGTTTTGGAGAAATCTGTAAATCAAAAAAGCTCTACAAAATTCAGTGTTTTCGTTTTACTTTGGACAAAAACTAAGTTGGCTCGAATTTGTTCGGTACCTCCACCATAACCACATGAAAGGCGAAATTCTCTTCTTTAGACTGAGTGAAAAAAATTCACCGATATTTACCGATCGTAGAACAAAAATCAAAATTTTGTGAAAAAGTCAAAAATTGTTAAGCAGAATTTAAGCAAAAAATGTTGCAGTCGTTCAGGCTTAAGATTTTAAACAAATTATTAAAACCCCAAGAAATGGACGGATTTTAACAACAATTAGTAACTTTTATTAGCTCTTTGTTGAATAAACAAATAGACGTGTGCCGAATTTCATTAAAATGTTTTACTCTAATGTATTGCACTAAGATCCCAGCTTATTACAATTATTTATTATTGTAGTAAATAGTTTTTTTTTTAACAAAAAACTGTTGGTGGGGAAACCTTTACTCGACGCGTTTCGATGGTTGGTTAGGTCATATCTTAAGGAGGATTATCCCTTATTCTAGACAGAGCGAAAACCACATATTATATCTTATTTGAGGAACAGAATAAATACGAATTATTGTGTCCAACAAATATCAACATAAAGCAAAGATTATCATCTAAACAGAAACACACAAACATTTTTCAATTTTATCTTTTCTTTATTTCCCACACTTTTGTTGTTGTTTTGTTGGCGACTAAGACAAAAAATGCTATAATTTTGTTGATAATTTACGCTTATACAAACAAAAGTAAACAAAAGTAATTAAAACAAGTAAAAGAGCGCTATAGTCAAGCCCGATAATACGATACCCTTCACCACTAAAGTCAAAACCAGATACCTCAAAGAGTCAAGGGATCTCAACCAAAATTAGTATAACTCTTTCTTTGATCAATTAATATACATGTGCTGAATATTTTCTGTTGATAATTGCGGTACCCCAAAATTAGTGGACCTCTTTGTTGAATTAATTAATAGAATAAGAAAGAAAAATAGGTGAACAAATTGGGGTCCAAGGCAGATACGCCAAGTAGTCGACGGATTTGGAAAATTTCTTTAATTTTTTTTACCTATATAATATTGAATAAGTATGCAAAATTTCATCGTTGTAGCAACACTCCTTTTATTTTGTGCACTTAGATATATGAAGAAATACCACTGTGCGGCATGCTATTGCTGTAGCCTATGGATGATCCGCCAATGGGGAATGCTGTAGTAATTTAATATTTTAGTAGATATTTAAATTAAATTTATGTTTGCCGAGACTGGGGCTCGAACCCAGGCTGAATATGTTATGCTTAGTAGTTGATGCGCTTACCAACTAAGTCACAGCACTTAAAGCTTTACAAGAACATAATGGCCTGAACCATATGAAGATGTAAACTAATCACCAGTCATTTGTATATGGTACGATTTACTATATAAGTAGTTGTAGTTGCTATTCCACTAACAGTCAAGTATGGAAGACAATCACATTTGATGTTTTGCTAAAAATTTACTTGTGTGATGAGATGTGTAAGAACTTTTATTGTCATAATGGAGAATGATTTGTCTTCGGCGGTAATTTTTAGGGATTATCTCGAATACTTCCGGCAAACGAATCGTCGTGTAACATCAGTTCTACGTTGCTCTAGCGAAACAGAGACTACATTACACTTTCCGGGATATAAATAGTACTTACTTATGTACATAAATGACCTATATTTACAACCTGTTGAGGGGAAAGGCCAATCATATTTTAGAATTCCATGCGCTGTGATCTTGTGCGCATATTCACAATTTCGTAGGCCAAGCTTTAAAAGATTCTTTTCTACCTGGTCTTTTAATCGAAGTTTCGGACGTCCTCTAACCTAAATAGTAATCCTCGTAGTCAGGTCTTATATTAGTGAAAAAATCCACAAAAGCTTAAATAGTGTTTCGGGTATCTAAGGCTTTTTGAAAAAAATTAATGTTGAAATCGGAAAGGTAAATTTGAACTTCTAATCAATATATCGACGTTTTTATATTCAAAAAGTGCTATCTACAAATTCACAATTTTACAGGAGAGGGAAAAAACTGTTTTTGTCATTAACTATAACTATAAGTAAATAAACTTTGTTTTACAATTCCATACAAATTGGGGCTAAGATCTTGTACAAATTAAGTTTTTTTATTAACTCCTTATATTTTCGGTTCTATAGTAGATAGCACTTTTTACTTTTACGAGTTAAAATTTTATCGTTTCAAGTACTAAAGCAAGTAGATAGCATTATTTTAACAAGAAAAAAATAAAATATAACGAAAATTGAAGCTTTTATCAAAATATCACGAATTTTAATTAAAATAACAAGTTTTTTGAATAAAACAAGATTATATTTATAATAAATAAATAAATAGAATTCAGGGTATTCTCTTTCTTATATGACGTTTACTTACAATCTGTTAAGGTCAAAGGCCGAGTATATTTTAGAAATCCATGATTACAGTACGTTGCAGGGAATTGTGGTCCATTTTGTTGGTTTATCACAAATTACAATGTATATTTTATAACAATTGTTATTATTTCCACAAATATTTTTAATGTAGATAGCACTATTTTTTGATTATGTGTAGATAGCACAAACACAATTTATAAAAAAAAAATGTTTTAAAATTATTTTTCTTGCTTAAAATTTATATAAGCCAAGGAACACGTTTCCATTAAAAACCATTTGGTCGAAAATGTAGATAACACTTTTTGAATATAAAGCGTCGATATAGAATTTCGCTGACCCTAGTTTATTCCTAATTATGAAATTCTTGTATGCTATTAGATCCTCTGAGATGATGCGTTCCTCAAGAACTTTTCTGATGTGATAGTAATAGTAATAGGGTTATCCATTTTGCGGTTTCAAATGTGAACGTAGATATGCTCTATACGCCAAAAATGCATTTTGAGAAAATAGATCTTGAAGTTTTAACTTAATTTTTCTAAAAAAACTATGCGATACAATTTTGAGATTTTACACCATATATTTGGCGTATAGAGCAAAACAGCACAGAAAAAAACAGTTTTGAAGGATATAAAACAAAACAGACTATATTTATCTCAGAAACTAGACAAGATATCCGAAAACGGATTGCAGACTTGAAAAATTTAGGGTCGAAAAACTAAAGTTTCATCATTAACTTAAAATGTGTAAAATAGCGGATAGAGCACATTAACTCCAGCACGACGATATATCATAATATTTCTTTTTTATTATAAAGTTTGAAGGTTGACATTATGTGTGAAGCACTACATCATTTAAATGACCACCACGCGAAATGTTGCAAGCATTGATTCACTTGAGGTAATTTTCGACTATTCTTTGACACATATTGGGCGGTATTTTAGCGATAACTTGACGAATGTTGGTTTTTAAGTGCTCAAGAGTTAAAGGTTTATCTGCATTAACACGAAAGACCGTGTAGCTCCACCAAAAAAGTCTAAAAAAAAGTCAAATCGCATGATCTTGGTGGCCAGTTGATATCGCCGCAACGAGAAATTACGCGGCCAGGAAATGTCCCATGCAATAAAGCCATATTCGCTCGAGTTATGTGGCATGTGGTACCGTCTGTGGTACCGTGGTACCGTATTCTTTAATAATGTGCCATTATACAGTCCCAATTCCTAAGAACATCGAGAATCAACACATTCGGATCTTCGGCAACACTTTCACTTACAGCAGCGATATTTTCTGCGGAATGAGCGAAACGATGGTGCGCAGGCCTTAAAATACTTGTAACCGCTCCAGTCTCTTTAAATTTCTTCACAATTTTACCAATTGCTTGCGTAGTTGGACGATTATGTAAACCATACAGCAGCGATATTTTCAGCGGAATGAGCGAAACGATGATGCACAGGCCTTAAAATATTTGTAACCGCTCCAGTCTCTTTAAATTTCTTCACAATTTTGCCAATTGCTTGCGTAGTTGGACGATTATGTAAACCATAATCTCTTCTTTAAGCACGATATGTGGCTGTTGCAGAATCACCATTTTTGTAGTATATTTTGATAATTTTTATACATTGTGTGATACTTAAGCGATCCATTTTCGTCAATGTCAGACTGAAAAGAAAAAAATTGGTTTAACAACCAGTCCTATACTTTTGAATCCATGAATCCGATTTTTGTTGATGCTGTGGAACATTTAAAATTTACTTTATCATATTGAAAATGCTTACGATTGGTGGCAGATTTGGTGCCGTTTTGAACATGAATTTTTTAAGTAACTGTCAAGAACAGAAATATCGTTCGTATATCAAAACTTTCAGAGTACATGAAAATATCATCAGTAATGCTAAAACTTTACTTTAAACAGAATTGATAAATTAATAGTGGGCTAAAATTTTGGTATTTTGTGTTCGAATACTTTTGGGTAAGTTTAAGGGAAAATTCCTATTTAAATCTAATTTGTCTGAACTTTACCATTAAGTAATGAAGTAGACCTATTGTTTACCCAAACTTACTCGCGGAAAAAGTCTGTTAAGTTTTATTTAGTATGGAAATGAAATTGTTCTCACTGTTTAGCAAAGACTCAAACCATTATCAAGTACTGGACCATAATCGTAAGAGTTTTGGGTAACTTCGGATTGCTTTGGGTAGTTTAGTTATCATTAGCTAAAATTCACAATATTTGTTTTAATAATTTAAAAAGTACTTCTTTTTATAATTTATTTTTAAATTACAATTAAAATAAATAAATAAATATTTACAATAAAATAAATATCAACCATAACGATCGCATTTGTACAACTAAAATTAGCAACTCCTTGCCACTCGAATTCGATGATATTCAAATCGAAAGGCAAAAGTATTCTCGTTCCTTTTAAACAAATCTTTGGAAATTTGCTCTGTTTTGGTCATTCCTAAACTAAAATAATAAATAACATTTCGAATCAAACACAGAGTGAGGGTTAGAGGCAGACACAATAGGGTTTAGCGCATTAAGTTTTCGGAGCTTTAGTTTAACGTCTCTTTTGAGCAGCAAAAGCCATATCTTGAGCATCGGCATGATTTTCTTGGGAAGAAGAACGGGCCCAGCCGTGAGGATCCCAAGCAGGAGCAGCATGTTCCAAATGCTCAAGGTGTTCAACATGATGAGGTATTTCCAAATGATGATCCAAGTGATGATCCAAATGATGATCAACATGGTGATCGACATGATGATCGAAATGATGGGGCACAATATGTTCGATGTGATGGGGAACAATATGCTCGACATGATGGGGTACAACATGTTCGATGTGTTCGTGATGGGGATAGTGAACAACTTCGTAGTTAACAATCTGGAAAAGTAAACAAAAAATTTAAATAGTTCAAATAATTTAAAGTTCAGATTAAAGAACCCACCTTAGGCTTGGCAATTTTGAAAACTACCAAAGCACCAGAAAGTACCAAAGATAGCAGACCCAAAGTCATGGCTTTCCAGGTTTTCAGGGCAATCAAGGCAAGAGCAAGTGGCACCAAAACAGCTGTCTTCAATTTAAGACCAATCAAGAAGGGTAGAACAGCTTTGCGCATAAAACCACGACCTAGAAATATATCATTTGTTAAAAACTTCTAATGACCTAAAGTTCAACAATAAAATTTCTCACCTTGTTCGCGTTCAGCCAAGGGCACAACAGCACCTTTGGTCAAAGCATTATTCAATAAGAAATCCGGTACCATAGCACGAGCCTCAGCAGATTGGAAATATTCGGGAGCTTTAATACGTAAAGCATGTGTGGCCAAGAAGTTATCGATTTCTTGGAACATTCTTTCTTGAGCATCCATAGCACGTTGTTGGCTACCCTCGACAATTTTACCAGTACGCACAATCGAAAGTTTATCAGTGATGGCAATTTTATCTTGTGTCAAAGCCTCGTTGAACCATCTCATGGCTTTGGGCTGTACGCAGCTAGTGCTGAAATCCTTAAGACATGAATTGTACATATCAAAAGCTAAATCGGTGGCAGATTGTTGGGGAGCTTGAGCTAAAGCTCCAGTGGCTGATAAAGCCACCACAAATAGAACTGCAAATCTATTCATCCTTCCTTTTCTTTTTAAATCCTCTTTTCTTTAAAGTTTTAAATGCGTTATAAATTGTGTGTTGGTGTACCCTCGGACTGGCCAACTGAATATGTAAATATTTATTGTGGTAACTGTGGTTTTTATACGACCATTTCTTTTTCAATAATAATTAAATTTTTTTCTGTCATTTTATTTATTTGTTGGCTACTGGCTTTTCTATGCTCACCAAATTTATTGCATTGGTTTGAGCAATTGTTGGGGATTTTAATCAAATCGATTTTGATTGGTATTGTCTCGCCTTCATTTAAGTCTAAATGCCTTTTCTTTTTTTGACCATCGAAGAAATTTGGCTTTGTATCATCGCATTCTCTTTCTCTCTCTTGGACTCTGACAAAAAAGTATTCCATACATTCTCTTTGTTTTGATCAAACAATTTGGGCAGGTGATTTGGTCCGTTATACAATAGTTTCACTTGTTCGTGTTTAGCCTAAGAATTACTTCATTCCCATGTTTGTGTTTAAAATTCATGAAATTCATGTTAATGTGAGTATTCATGTCCAACCAATTGACCAGTAAAATACATACTCTACAGAATTTTAAGTTAACCTAGGCTAAGATTTGTTTCTTTTTCCACAAATATTTTGTGAAGTTAAAATTTCAATAAAAACTTTGTTTTCAAGTTTTGATTTTGAACTTTTGAGAAGCTATATTTGGAGATTTTGCACTGTACTCGCAGAGAAAGAGTGAGAGTGCAAAAGAAAACAATATAATTCTTTCGGAACATACGAGGGTTTCTATTTATGCATATCAAACTGGCAGAACTAACTATCTGGCCAAAGAGAGAGTGAGAGTACATATATGATTTTAAAGTGCAGTAACAAATAATTTTATTCTATCGGAATATACGTGGGGTACTATTTATGTTCTATCTTTACTATCTTTCATTATCATTATAAAGATTAACATTTTTTAGTACAAACGTACCCATAAAGTTTTGATGTAAAAGGAAATCGATTTGGAAAAAAAATTAAACTTTAAAAGAAGATTTTCGTTGCATACCCTTCACCACCATAGGTGGAAAGGGTATTATAAGTTCGTGCTGGTGTATGTAACGCAAAGAAATGTTTGTCTTAGATCCATCTTTTTGTATACCAATAGGCTCAGAATCACTTTCTGAGTCGATTTAGCGATGTCAGTCCGTCCGTCTGACTGGCTGAACGGCTGGCTGGACCCCCATGTGAACCATGTCTTAGACCTGATAATTTGATGATATTTTGCACAGATAATTTTTTTGATAGTCGGACCATGAATATTGAAATTCGTCAAAATTGGTTCATTATTTATGGTTCATTATTTATGGTACAAATATCAATATTTTTTCATGAAATTTTAAACAAATACTGCTTATGTAAACCTAAATCACTGTACCAAATTTCGTCCACCGTAGCTCCCATACCAACTCTTCTGTCAAAACAAAAATCACTAAAACGCTTGTAAATATGAAGATAATGAAAATTTTGAGTTTATTTTTTGCATACAAAATTTTTTAAAAACTGTAGTCAATTTGCCAAATTTCATATAATCGGTCCACATTTGACCCTAGCTCTCATATAAGTTCAAATGACGGTTGCAGCTTAAGTATATATAAAATTTAGCAAATATTTGTCTTTATATAGGAAAAAGAACACCTTTGACCTTAGAGATGAAGGGTATCGTATGGTCGGGCTTGACCGACTATAGCGCTTTCTTACTTGTTTTTCTCCACTTTTGATGTCAATAAGTATGTATCAATGAACTCGAACTCAAACGGGGTGTTATTTCCGCTGCCGACGTTTTCGTGAAAGCAGTCCAAAGCCCATTGACCTTCTCCACGTTCTAGCAGGTTCACCAACACGACGGCCGCTTCCTTGTGGATTCCAACGAAGCGCTTGTCAAGCAATGTTGGTATTTGGCCTTCGAGGTGTGTAGTCCACCCGCCGCCATTTCCGTTGACATACCTCTGTGGAAGCAGGAATTTGGTTTGTCGCATTAAGTAGATCTTCATTTCTTATGCGATGTGGTCATAATATATTAAGGATTTGCCTTAAGCGTTTGTTTGCACAGGTTTGTAGTCGTTTATCGATGCGTTCGTGCGTTTCCATGTTTCGCAGCCATAATACAGGATGGACTTGACATTAGAGTTGTATATTCGTAACTTAGTTGTTGTTGATGTTTGCCGAGATTTCCAAATAGCTCGAAGAATGCCGATTTTGCCTTATTAATACGCGATTTAATATCCTCGTCTGCGCCACCTTTTGTAGTTACAAAGCTTCCCAGTTAGTTAAAGGTATCTTACACATCCAATTTCCTCGTTATCCACATTGATGCGCCATAGCTCCGGCCAAAATCATTGTCTTGGAAATATTAATTTCCAGACCAGCTACACAAGATTCAACAGTGATAGCGTAAGTATTTTCTTGAAGGTGGCCTGAGCTTTGGCTTAGAAGACATACATCATCGGCATATTCCTAGTCCTAAAGTTGTTTAAAGGGTGTTGTCCATTGGATACTGCGTCTACCATTTAGATCAGTTCCTATTATATTGTCGATGGTAAGGATACAAAGTATAAGTGACAAGATACATCCTTGCCTCCAGTAGTGATTTCGAACGGATTTTACAATTTACTTTTGTGTAGGACTCGAGATTAAAATCAACGTGCATTGCCCGAATTAAGTTCGTTATCATGTTACGATTTTCTAAAATACTTCATAGATAGCTGCTATTGCCGATGAACGATAGGTAAATGGGGTTTGCGGAATTCATTTCATTGCTCTAGTACTATTCTTACTTAGTTGATTATATCAATACAAGAATTGTTCTCTCTGAACTCAAACTTATTTTCGCGGAGTGTAGAGGAAACTGCATCGGATATTTTGTTAAAAATTACCCGACTTAGTAATTTGCTTGATATTGGAAGAAGTGTTATACCCTTGTTGTTATTGCAGTATTTAAAATCACCCCTTTTAATATTTTGACTAATATATCTTCATTCCAGGGGGTTGGCAGAGTTTCTTCTTCCCATATTTTACATAAAAGTGGGTGCCACAGTCTCGCTTATCCCTCAATATCACAAGAAAGCATCTCCGCTGAGATATCGTCATTACCTTTTAAAGGCGTTTTTACTTCTTGTATTGTTGGTAGATTGTCTGAAATGGCAATGAAATATACTTTCATGGTTGGTTTCGTTATACACTCCCATCAGGATTGTTTAATGTTGACTTGAAGTGTTCCATCCAGCGTATTCAATATCTCCGTTTTCATTTAAAATTGTGTTTTTTCGAATTTTAAGTCATAAAAGAAAAATTTAGCTCACATTTTTCTTTTATGATCTGTATACCCTAATGTTTGTTGACCAACGTCATTGTACCTTTGAGTGATACATCTACAAATTTCGTTAATACTAGCGTCGTTTTTCTTAATAACTTCTGGAAGCCTATTCCTAGTGAAAGTAATAAAAACATGTCGAATTCATTCTGATTAAAATTTTTCTACATCAATTTTTTGATAGGCTTTTGCCGTATCAGACCTCAGAGCATCTACTTTTATATATCGCAATAAACCCAAAAATGTATTGAAAAAATTAAAAATTAATTCGAATTTTGATCAAATTAAAAAGCGAGATTTGCGGGGGAATTTCCTAAAATCTGATATATAATTAATGTATGTCCGTGCTCCAGAAGGATAGTTTTTCCTATTTCCTTAGTGTATTTTTAAACAAAATTTCTAAAACACGTACTTTCGGCTCCACTATTTTCTATAATATGTACTTTGGGCAATTTGCGCTACATTAAATTTTGTGTTTTGGCAATATCCCAGTTGTTAATAGACCGATTTTGATAAAATTTGCTTTGGGAAGCCATTTCCTAGAATCTGATATATAATATACCATCATTCGTATACCAGAAGAATCTTTTTTCTTTTGTTATTTAAAAGTGTTTTTTAATCAAAAATTTTATTAAAAAGGTTTATCAAAAATTTTGGGACATCAAACATATAATGAACAAGTTTTACTGTTGTGTATTGCACTAAGATCCCAATTCATTACAATTATTTATTATTGCAATAAATAGTTTTTTGATAAAACCAAAAAATGTTGGTGGGGAAACCTTTCCTCGACGCGTTTCGATGGTTGGTTAGGCCATCTCGTCAGGTGGATTATCCCTAATTCTAGACAGAGCGAAAACCACACATTATATCAGTATGATAAAATTTAAAAGCGTTGCATCGCGAGAGAATTTCCTAAAATATAATATATATATCATGTAGGTCCATCCTTCAGTAGCTTCAAAAACTTGATTTCAAGAGAAAAACGGACAGACAGACGTCGCTCAACCGATTCTCCTGCCGATTCTGAGACGATCGGTATAACTTTTATGGCTACGATCACTCATAAACTTAACAACTGATGCACAAACTTATAATACCCTATCACATATTGGTAAAGAGTATAAAAAGAAGAAAAAAAAATATTTAGTCAAAATAAATATGCCGACCTCTGTATGTATAACGTAGAGTTACTTTATTTTGAATAAAACCCACAGTTATAAAGCTTGTTATATCATCGTGCGGGAGTTTATGTGATCTATCCGCCATTTTACACATTTTCAGTTAATGATGCCGCTTTAGATTTTCGACCCTAAATTTTTTAAATCTGCAATGCGTTTTCAACTATCTCGTCTAGTTTCTGAGATAAATAGTGTCTGTTTTGTTTTATATCCTTCAATACTGATTTCTGTGCTATTTTGCTCCGTATTTTAAGGAATTTTTATGTTGAACGTTTCAAGTTTTTTATCTTAATGCAACTACAAATTTTATCGAAAAAACTCCTTAATAATTAAGCAAATTTATGTCGGTTTAAACAAATGAAATAAACTTTCGTGTTTTTATTTTTTTACATATTTATTCCATAACATAACCTAAGTCTTACCGTAGAGTTTGTAACCTTAATAATGGGTGTTTTTTTTAGAGGTATAGAACTTCGAATTGAAATAAAACACAAGAAAATCGTTTTTATGTCCATCAATTTGGCTTTATTGGAAGGATAATTTTATGCCATTAATGTTTAAATATGATTTCGGGCATGTGGCCGCCGCGGCTGGCTCGAATAAAGCCAATTCTACAGGTCCAATTTTCAACTACTTTTTCGAGCATATGGGGCCGTATGTTGGCAATAACGCCACGAATGTTGGCTTCCAAGTCCCCTAACGTTTCTGGTTTGTTGGCGTAGACGAGCGACTTCACATATCCCCAAAGAAAATAATCCAGTGATGTCAAATCGCACGATCTTGGTGGCCAATTGACAGGTCCATTCCGCGAAATTATGCGCTCATCGAATGTTTCCTTCAATAAATCAATTGTGACGTGCGCTGTGTGGCATGTAGCGCCGTCTTGTTGGAACTACAACTCATCCACATTCATGCCATCCAATTGGGGAACAAAATAGTCGGTTATCATGGCTCTATACCGGTCTCCATTTATGGTAACTGACTCTCCAGCATTATTTCGGAAGAAGTATGGCCTCCACCAGCCCATAGAGCACACCAAACAGTCAGTTTTTGTGGATGTAATGGCGTCTCAAGGGTCTCATATGGATTCTCTTCACTCCAAATGCGGCAATTTTGCTTGTTGACGTAGCCATTCAACCAAAAATGAGCCTCATTACTGAACAAAATTTTGCGATGAAAATCAGCATCGAGATCAATCTCATTTTCGGCCCATACACCAAAATCACGACGCATTGCATGGTCTCGCGGCTTTAATTCTTGCACAAGCTGGATCTTGTAAGGTCGCAAGCCAAGATCTTTGCGCAAAGTCTTCTATAAAGTTGATGGACAAAGCTCCAATTGCCGTGCGCGGTGGCGAATCGATTTATTCGGGTCCTCTTCAACACTTTGCTCTACAGCGGCAATTGTTTCTTCGGTGCGCACTGTTCGACGTCGCTGCGGATGCGTATTATCACATAGAGTAAACGTAGTGCGAAAACGATCCATGGTTAACCGAATTAATTGCTCTGATGGACGATTATGTCGACCATAAAATGGACGGAGCTTGTGGTAAACTTCGCGACGCATTGCATGGTCTCGCGGCTTTAATTCTTGCACAAGCTGGATCTTGTAAGGTCGCAAGCCAAGATCTTTGCGCAAAGTCTTCTATAAAGTTGATGGACAAAGCTCCAATTGCCGTGCGCGGTGGCGAATCGATTTATTCGGGTCCTCTTCAACACTTTGCTCTACAGCGGCAATTGTTTCTTCGGTGCGCACTGTTCGACGTCGCTGCGGATGCGTATTATCACATAGAGTAAACGTAGTGCGAAAACGATCCATGGTTAACCGAATTAATTGCTCTGATGGACGATTATGTCGACCATAAAATGGACGGAGCTTGTGGTAAACTTCGCGAACTGAACCATTATTTTCGAAATAAATTTGCACGATTTGCAAGCGTTGTTCTTTTGTCAACCTGTTCATGATGAAATGGCAAACCAAACTAAATATTAATCACTTGACAGCTGACAAAATGGCCGCCAGTTAAAAAAGTGATGCCAACTTAAAGTTCTATACCTCAATAAAAAACACCCGATACTTGACCATCTGCAAAACTAGTCTTTTGAAGATGTGCATGTCTTTAGAGGTGGAACATAGGGTCATTTGGGACAACAAAGACCTAAATCTAGGAAAAACCTACTATGTAATAGGTGGAGTCGGTCAAACCCCAAGTAAGAAATAAACTGTTTCTAATTACTCTTCTTTTTAAAAAATATTCCATTTCCCTTTTTCTAAACAATTCAAGGTCGCTTTAAATATCTTAAAGGCGTGGCCATAAGTAGTTTATTTCTAATTACCTTTCATTTCTCTTTCCAAGAAAAAAGTGTGCCACAAATACCAAAAGTAGTTGTAATGAAAATGAAATTTCATTTATTCGTTTTTTTCATTTATGCGCTTATTTAGAAGTTCATTGATAAAATTTATGTATTCGAAAGAAATGAAATAGAAATAAAAATCGTATTCAATTAGAAATAACGTATGTTATGTGCGTAAAATGTCTATCTTACCTGCTTATTTAGGCCAATATTTATGCATATGTAGTCATATTTGAGCACTCTACCTCATTTTCCTAACTAGGCAGACTGGTACGTGTTCATTCAAGTATTGTGTATTCCCAGCGGCAAAAAGTATTTAATTTTCAGGCCTACTAGTTGACAGACCTATAAGAACATACATATGTATATCGTCACCTAAAATGCAAATGGGTGTAACTACACTTCTAGTTTTTTTTTTTACAGGAAAAGTAGAAAGCGTTATATCTTTTAAACTACAAGTAAAATTAAATCAAAATTTTGGAATTAGGTCAACAAGACATCAGCAAAGAAAACTCAAAAACCTAAATAGTAAAAAACTTTTAGTTTTTGGACAATTGTGAAACCAAAAGGGCTTAACTACTATACAAATTTTGAGAAAAAATTTAAACCTTTCTAGATGCATAAATTTGTCAATAACATAAAAACGGGTCTTACAAAAATTAAATGTAACAAGTTAAGTTTTAAATAATTTAAAACAGGATATACAGAGTTTTTTTCAAGAGTTATTTCAGAAATAACCTCGTAGCTTTTAAACGGTTAAAGATACTTAAATGAAATCTCATATAGTAAGAACAGAGGAGTTTATCTGTAGACAAACAAGTCAATGTACGGTCGGAACGCTAACTTATAGCCTTTCAAAAATCTTAGTTTCGTATAATAATTATTTATATGATAAGCAAAAAAACATCATAACTTTTAAACTAAATGAACAGCCTGTCCCACGATGTCGAACGAAAGATTATGCAAACGAAAGTAAGTCACCCATTTTCGTTCGAATAAGCGTCCCACTATCTTTCGACTTATCGTTCTTCTGGATTTACGTTTTGTAACGTAAGATATTTGAAAATTGTCAAATTTCAATGTTGCCTAATCGACAGTTCGACAAATTTATCAACAATTTAAGAAAAAAAAGCGCTGAAATTTGTAAATTTTACTATTAATATACAACATTGTGCATTTAAGGTAAATAAAATTTTTCCAAAATATTTTTTTAATACAATTTGTACAAATCTCTAAAGCTTATTCTTGTGGAAAATGTTAAAATTATGTCTTAAAATTTTTTTTTCAATAAAATAAAGTTTCTTTTTTTTAAATAATTAAGTTTTTTATGTTTTTTTTTGATAAAAACGAAAGCTAAATCATATGTGAGTAGGGTTGCCAGTCAGGCTGGATTAGACTGGATTGTCCAGCTTTTTAGTGCTTGTCCAGTGTCAAGCTAAAATGAAATTTGTCCAGCTGAAAGGTGAAGAATCGAAATTTTTTAAATATTTTTAAAGAAAAACTATTTTTATCAAAAAATAACAAAATAGTCGGGATGTAAATATTATTCAAAGAGAAAGTATTCGCATTTGATCCCAAATCTGTTACATTTATTTATTAACGTAACATATCAATTTATTGATAAAAAGCCAAAAAATGTTTGCGGAGAAACCAAAATTCCTCGACGCATTTCGATGGTTGATGAATATAATTGGTTTAATTGGTTGGTTTATGAACATAATTCGTAAAGATTTAGTTTGTAAAATAAGTAAGAATGCGAGTTTTTCGATCTGTATAAATTTTGGATACTCCTCCTGATGAGAAACGTGTCGAGGAATTTTGGTTTCTCCGCAAACATTTTTTGGCTTTGAAAATGTGTATTTTTTTCCTTTTTACTTAAGCGACTTCTGCGTTGGTTAATAAATTGATTGATCAAGTTTATTTTGTAATAAAATTACCCTCTATCAAATTTCCCCATTGTACTTACTTTACTTAAATGGCCTATATTAAAAACCTGCGTTTGATTTCGAAACTTATGTCGTTATTTATGTTGGCGTAGGTACTAAGTTAAATAAATTATTTTACAACCTCGTAGCTATAGTTCTCAACCATCACATATGGTCCAATTCTTGAAGATTGCCTGCTTTTAGGAACCGGCAGTTTTGTTTTGATTCATTGACCCATTTTATTAGATTCCTTTTCGATACTTAAAAAGGCGGGATTCAAATCGAGCAATGTGCGTCTCATGATATCAATATTATCGACAAACGCTAGTAGCATGGGTTTTCGCAATTCGGTTTATCAAAAATGTTAAGATTAATCGAAGCAAACTATTAAACCAAGTTTTTTATTATTAATGTCCAGCTAATTTTTGGGTTGTCAAGCTTTTTTTCCTTATGTCCAGCTTTTTCAGGATTTGTGTCTGGCAACCCTGTGTGAGAGTGATTTTGACATATATTTTCCTGCAGCTTTACGTTATCGTTTGCATTCGTTTTCGTTCGACATGTCGCACTGAAAACTTTTAGTGGGACGCAAATCAGCTGTTTTTCGTTGAAAATGCGAACGAAACGTTCGATATCGTGGGATAGGCTGTAAATGAAATATTAATTCCAAATTTTGAAATTTGGTTAAAAATACAACAGCAAAGGCATTCCTGAAAACTTAAATGACAGAAAACGAGTAAGTTTAAAATAATTGCGATAAATTAAAAGAGCTTAACTACAAGCTGAATATTTTCTGAAGCCAAAAGGGCTTAACTACAATACACATTCTAAGCGGACGCTATATGACGGACGATACAGTTTTTACTTGAATGTTTTTTATTAGGAAAAATTCATATTTCATATAAATAAATATGAAATAAGTCAGTGAAAATAATGATGTTGTTTGTTCCCGAATTTCATCTCCTTCCTCTTTATTTTCGCGGTTAAAAATGCGATTTTTGGGCACAAGATAATATTTCACCGAACGGCTACATTAATATATTTATTTAAAGTTTTACACTTTTTAAATCTTATTTGTCGTCCTAATAATGTAGCGGGTAGCTGTTAGAGTGTCCCAAAAATAAAAAAATAAAAATTTAAAGCATCAAATTTGTCACACTGTATGTTTTTTTTTAACACCTAATACCTTAAATTTAATCTGTGGATATAGACAGTGTTGATGCTTTATGAATAAGACACACATCGCACAAGAGGGTATTAACTCAAAATTTTTAAATTTTCACTTTTTAGAAGAAATTGATGTGTAGTGGTGTTATCTACCCATTGCAAAAATCTGACATCATTTTTACTATAATTTCGCTAAAAAACTACAGTTTTTCCCCTCTTCTTTATATGAAAGTAGTAGTAAAATAAAATGGTTTTTTGACTCTACTGAAAAATTTTAAATTTTGAGTTAATACCCTCTTGTTGATAAGGTGCGACATGTGTTCTTAAATTTTGTATTTAATAAGTATCATTTAAAAAAAATATATATACTGTGACGGACGCTACACACTTTCCTTTACATTTTATTCTTTAAAATCCTATATTAACATCTATATATTTTTAGCCTAAAGTAAAGCATACTATAAGTTCTCTTTACGAACCAAGTTCAATTGGAGAAAAAAGAAAAATTGCACTAGTCAAATTAAAAAAAAAACTTTATTTCTGTGACGGACGCTACACACTGTGAGACCTTTTTTACTTGACGTTATATATATCACTCCAATTACTTTTGATGGGGTCTTTAACATTTAGTTATATAAAATAAAGCAGACTTTGTGATGTTTTTGTGATTTTTATGAACTTTTAAAAAACCAATATCTTAAAAAATTATAAAAATTCGAGTTGGGTGCAAATAAAGACCTGCCATTCACGAAGAGAGCAATCAAAATATGTGTCCATTATATATTCTAAAGGACCAACATATGGTAAATTTTTTCATAAACACAAATATGTGATTTTGAAAGTTTTTAAATGTTATCCTTGGCTTAACGTTTTTCGGCTTTCTTAAAAATATTCAAATTTATCAAAATCTTGTATAAATTCATCGGACATTAAAATGATGAAATACAAGTATTATTAAGTATTTATAAATGTATAGTCTTTTATCGGAAGCACTTTTCTTTGAATATTACTTTTAAGCTTTTTTCATAGTGACATAATGCCATGCGTTTAGACTTACGAGTAAGTTGTGGTAACAAGAATCCCAGAAAACGTCATCAAGTTAGGGAGCCAGTAATAAGTTTTTGAAATTACGATTTTTCGGACTGATACCATAACTTAACCTTAGGGCCTCAAATGTGCAGGCCTTAAGATTTGTCCCATTATTATTACTATTATTCTTCCCTTCCAAAATCTTTTCTTTGTGTGTACGTTTACATATCAAAAATAATGAATATGTGGGTCTAATTTATAGGTATTTTTCGAGCTATTTTTGTTATATTACATATTCACATTGTCAATTAACGACACTTAAAGAAAATAAAATTGTACAAAACAAAGAAGCTATTCCTCGACTTTGTTAAGCCGATGCAAAATTAGGTTGAACTTTTTTTTAATTCGTGTCAGACAATGCAATAAAATAATTTTATAAGGCCAAATGGATAGAGTTTTTAAATGAGAGTGCTCAATCTTTAAATAAGAATGATCACTGAGATTATAAATATTTCCTGTATGCTTTGTTATCGTAGTATGCCAACCAAAAATTTTACTTTGTTCGTTGTCACCTTTTTATACCCTTCACCACCATATGTGGAAAGGGTATTATAAGTTTGTGCTGATGTATGTAACGCATAGAAATATTTGTCTTGGACCCAATTTTTAGTATACCAATAGACTTAGAATCACTTTCTGAGTCGATTTAATGATGTCAATCCGTCCGTCCGTTCGTCTGGCTGGACCCCCATGTAATCAAAGTACAGGTCGCAATTTTAGAGATGATTTAATGAAATTTAGTGGGATAGTAGGACCATGGCTATTGAAATTCGTCAAAATCGGTCCATTATTTATGGTACCTCCCATAGGCCCCACTTCCCGGAATTGATATTTTGGCTATAAATATCAATATTTTTCCATGAAATTTAAACCAAGCACTGATTACGTAAACCAAAATCACTGTACCAAATTTCGTTGAAATCGGTCCACATTTGACCATAGCTCCCATACAAACTCTTCTGCCAAAAACACCAAAATTACTAAAACGCTCGTAAATCTGAAGATAATGAGAATTTTGAGTTTATTTTTTACATATGTAATTTTTGTAAGAACTGTAATTGCCAAATTTGAGATAATCGGTCCACATTTGACCCTTCTAAACTGTTGTGCGGATTTAAAAAAAAGTGTATGTGGATATAGCAGAAGTGTTGGGGAGCTTAAGTTTTGAACATGGAAGGCCTAGATTGTACTGGGGCGGCACAGTCGGTACCCTCATAAATCACTTTTAATCATATATAATTGTCATTTCCCAACCGATTTGAAAATTATAACAAATATATAGTTCAAGATCTACAAAAAAACATACATGCATAAGCTATCTCTTACAGTTTAAAAGATATTCGAATTCAAAAAATAAAATTTTAAATGTTTGTCCCATACTGTACCGATTTTTTCTAATATCTGATCTATATATAAACCAATTTTTTCCCCTTTTTTTTTGTAAAAAGTATTTTTAGTGTTTTTTAGTTATTTACAAAATTTCTTAAGGAACATACATATAACATATTTATAATTTTTTGAAAGAAAACTTCACAAGGTTTGTAACTAAGCTAAAAATATAACTTCTTGTTGATTCTGCGTTAGTACCAGAGTCTCTCGAATTAGACCTATTGTTTACGGAAATTTAAATTTTGGTCCATAATTCCTCCAAATGCACGCGAGCTGTTATAACATACTTACCAACTTTTTATGGACCAAGGTATTTTTAATTACACTGCAAAAGTACTTTGTAGCCCTGAAAGTGGCCAAGCTACTAGAAAAACTAAAAATATCAATTTTTGGAAATTTTTCAAATCTTTTTAGGAATTCTGGTATTTGTGTTATTAAAAGTATTTTTTAGTTTTTGTATTTTTTTTCCTTAAAAAGTTTTATATCGTTGCAAATTTTCATTAAAATATATTTATAAATAATCTTTCTAATCCAAAATCTATTATTGTTAAATATTAACTTATAACTTTTTACATAGTAAAGCTTTTAATACACTTGCTCGTAAAATATTTTGCTTTTTGTTTCTTTTTTAGAAAACTTTAAATCAAGAAAATCTGTTTATATATAGATCAGATATTAGTAAAAAATCGGTACAGTATTGGACAAAAATTGAAAATTTTATTTTTTGAAGTCGAATATCTTTTAAACCATAAGAGATTGTATAGGCATGTAGAGATGTTTTTTTTGTAGATCTTGACCTATATATTATATAGCACGATTTTTCAAATCGGTTGGGAAATGATGATTTATGAGTCCGGGTACCCTACTTAGGGGGCCAATTGTGCCGCCCCAGTACAATCTAGGCTTTTCAGGTTCAAAACTTAAACTCCCCAATACTTCTGCTATATCCAACTGTTTAGAAGTTACAGAATTATTTTCATTCTATTTTTAAACCACCCCACAGTGCGGAGTTTCTTTCAATGACTTTAGATAAGCCCAAGATAAATATGGTAAAATCATTGGAACGACCTCTGTGAAAATCCGTAATTTTTGAAAAAAAAATTGTTTTAAAAAAATCGTATCCATAGAATTTTAAATTTTGTGTGTTGTACTTAGGGAGCCATAATAAATACGTCGAAATTTAATAGTTAGACTTCAAAATAATTTCTTTTGTTGACCAGTGTTATTGTTTCCAAATCGAAAAAAGCTGCTATTGAAAAGTTACATTACCAATGAAGAAAAAGTTGGTGAAAAAATTATTCTCTCTAACTGTAAAAGGGTTAATACTTAAAAATTATATGAATATTCAAATATCCAATGAATCATTAAAAAAAATAATATTAACACATCTAGTATTTGTATATGTACATAAGGGTGACAATTTTTTGTATGAAAGAAAATGTTTTTTTCAAATTTTATAACTTTTTCAACGGAATATTGCAACAATAGGTCTAAAAGTTTAGTTCTGAAAATTTGAGCCAAATCGACGCATTGGGTCCAAAGCTTAAGAGCCCATTTGTATGGTGAAAAATTAGTTATTTTTTATTTTTGAGAAATTTCAACCAAAAATAAACAATTTTTACAAGCAAAAATAATGGAATATTAAACAAAACTAATACAGCTTTATTTCAAAAACAAAAATCCATGCAGTAGTTTTGGAGTTATTCCATTTTCCCTAGAATATTCATGTTCTTGAAAACGCGCCTAAGGTTATGCACCAAAAATTTTATGTTGTAAATAGAGAAATTTAAAAATTAGACATTATTTCTGTGGCTTGATACTAAAAGGGCCAATGTCAAAAAACATAGTTCTGAGCAAATTAGATTTAAAGTTTTTATTTTCCATATAAATTCATAGGAACATTGCCCAGAAAACCCCTTATAAATATGTACTGAAATAAGTTAGAGATTAGCTTTTAGAGCCAAATAAAAGAAGATAAGAACAGCAAACAAATGACATTGGTCCTTTTAGCACCAAGCCACAGTTTTATCATTAAATGTCTAGTTGCTATTTAAAAGTTCAGTTTTGCTGAAATATAATCGAATTTACTTAGTTTTTCCATGTTGGAAAATGATACATTTTTCTCAGGTCGGTTTCAAAAATTGAAGTATATTCTGAATCCTTATGAAATTCTAAGACGATTGAACGATGTTCGTCTGTCTGTTGTCGGCACGATAAAACCTTAACGAAAGTATAAAGGCATAAATATTCTTCATTTCTTGGAAAATGTTGGTATTGAAATGGGTTTACATTTAACCTCGTCTAGGTCAATTGCTTATTTGATAACAAATGACAAATTGTAATAGCTATGATGATAAAATTTGGTATATAAAATTTTTACATAAGTATTAGGTAGCATTTAACTATAGCTCCCATACAAAAAACTTACGGAAACAGCCTAAATTTCACCTAAAATAAGTGTTTTTTAGGTGGAATTTAGACTGTTTCCAATAAATGATAAACTGTAATAGCTTTGGCCACTAAATTTAGCACAAGGAAGTCTTTTGTCAATGCTAGTGTGCAAAATTTTGTCACAATCGGTCACCATTTGACCATAGCTCCCATAAAAAACTTACGGAAACACAAATGTCCGTGAGATAAAAGCGCGATAGCACCATAACGAAAAGAGCTAGAAGAACAAAATTTTACAAAAGTACTTTCTATATTTTGAAAAAGTTGTGTATTGAAAATGGAAGAAATCAGTTCACATTTAGTTAGAGCTCCCATATAACCCCGATCGGGGAAACACATAAATGCTGATAAATTGAATGCAATTGTAATAGCTATGACAGCTTTGACCATAGCCTTCATATAAAAACCGCTCCCGGAAACCACTAAAATGCCACAAATGTCAGTTAAAAGCTATTAAATTATAAACTGTGACAGCAATGGTCACTAAATTTTGAGCGATGTCTGTCTGTCTGTCTGTATGTCTGTCGGTCTGTCTGTCTGTATGTCTGTCTGTTTGTCTGTCTGTCTGTCTGTCTGTCTGTCTGTCTGTCTGTCTGTCTGTCTGTCTGTCTGTCTGTCTGTCTGTCTGTCTGTCTGTCTGTCTGTCTGTCTGTCTGTCTGTCTGTCTGTCTGTCTGTCTGTCTGTCTGTCTGTCTGTCTGTCTGTCTGACTGTCTGTCTGTCTGTCTGTCTGTCTGTCTGTCTGTCTGTCTGTCTGTCTGTCTGTCTGTTTGTCTGTCTGTCTGTCTGTCTGTCTGTCTGTCTGTCTGTCTGTCTGTCTGTCTGTCTGTCTGTCTGTCTGTCTGTCTGTCTGTCTGTCTGTCTGTCTGTCTGTCTGTCTGTCCGTCTGTCCGTCTGTCTGTCTGTTGTCGGCACAATAAAACCTTAAGGAAAGGATATAGGTCACTGAAATTTGGCATAAATATTTCTCATTTCTTGAAAAATTTTGGTATTGAAATTGGGCAAAATCGGTTCACATTTGACCATAGCTCCCGTATAACCTCGTCTAGGCTATTTGCTAATAAATGACAACTTATAATAGCTATGATGACAAAATTTGGTATATAGAAGTTTTACATAAGTACTAGGCAGATTCGGTGATACAAGCAGTATATTACGATTGCACCAATGTCCAGACTTTATACACAGTAGATGCATTACGGTACCGAATTTTGTTCAAAGTAAACACTAGGGAAACCACTTACATACTTTTAAATGTTGAACTATAAAGCTCCTGCAACCGAATTTGGTCCAAATATTTTACTAACAATATCAACTAGCGTAACAACTTTTTTCGAATTTGGTCCACATTTTGTTGATGTATCAGAGATATTTCTAGATATTTCTTATATGGGTATATCAGTGCCTAGTTTCTGTAACTCTCGCATCGATAAATTATTCGAGTGGAACAATGAAAATGAAGAAGAAACTAGTTGAATTGAAACAAAATGTCATTTTTTTCACCCAAGTGTTTCTGTAATTTATTTTTGTGAGAACTATCTGTCATTCAGCAACTTACGTCAAATTTATTGGAAATGTGCGAGTAAAACTGTTTCTGTAAGCGAATGATGCGAAAAGTTTTTCATTTTATCTGTCAAAACAATTCGCACATATTAAAGGCGTCGAAAAAGAAACATTTGAACTAAAAAGTAAAAAACAAATACATAATTAAAACATATAATTAAATAAAATGTAATCAATCGCTTCATTTTATTTATTCAAATATTTTCCATTTTAATTAATTTCAGAAAATTTAAAGAATATCAAAAATATTTCGGCGATCGTTTTGTTCGGCAACTAACAACAACACACTAAACATTTAAAATAATATATAAATATATATGTCTATATATATATATATATATATATCTATTTTTTCTTATTTTAAATTAATTTTTTAATTTTTTTGATGATACATTTTTACTTTTTCTACCAGCTGTTTACTTTTTGACAGATGTATTGGAAATTTCCATTAAAAACGTAATCAGTGTTGCTAGTACTCACTTTGTGTTACAGAAACACTTTTTTCTTCCAGGTCGAGAAACGGTGGAATTTTTTGTTTCATACTTTTCGCTGTGAAAACTTATCACTTTGAGTTACAGAAACGACCTACAGATTCGGTACAGCCGAATATAACACTCTTACTTGTTTTTTCTAAAGTCTCCACTGTGCAACATCATAAATGTTTGTTTTATTTTGTGTAAACTGATATTGACTTTAATAAAATTTCAATGTTTATCTTGGATTTGTAAAATTTAAGTTATTCTATAAACAAAAATGTTTATTTGAGTAGTTGTTCTCCTTTTTTTTTTTTGTTGTGGCTTAAAAGTTTTCTTGCCTTTTTGGGTTTTGAAATTTAGATGTTGGTGCCAAATTTCGGTTGTGTACGAGTGAGCATTTATTGTCTTGTTTTGTTTTTATTTTTTCTTGTTGCCAATTGGCCAATTTATGGTTGTCAAATTGAATGCCGGTAGAAATTACTTAAAACTTTTTATTGCTTTTTTCATTTCCGTTTTTATATAAATTTATAAATTTTTAGGTGGGGTTGTGTAATTTAGAAACTTTTTCTTTGTTTTTCTTTAATGTTTGGGTAAGACATTTTTTGAGGCAATTTTTTTTTTATTGATTTGTTTTATAAAATAAGAAAAAAAATTGGAAAAAAGTGTGATTTGAAAATTGTTCTTTAGGCAGAATAAATAAATAGTTGTAATACTTTTGATAACTTTCGGTTTTTTTTATTTTTAATGAATAAAAAATATAAATTACTTTGTTTGATTTTGATATTTTAATAATTATTAAAAATATTACTATGGTAATATTTATAAATTAATTTCGAAAATAAGAGAATATTTTAATTGAAATAGAACAACAACAATGACCGAAGAACCAAAAAATTATTCATAAGTTTCTATGACAATACAAATGGCTCAGTGTTATATTCACCTTTAACCTTAATTAAATGAAAAGATTGGTTTTAATTTCTCCATTAATATGTATATTTTAGCACCCAAATCGAAAAATTTTAAATAAAAAAATTTGTTTAACAAAATTCTAAAATATTAGAAATTTAATTTTGAAACTGGGCAACAGTATTTTAAAACAAAAAAAGTGGTAATAAATCTGTATCTTCTAAACTGTAAGTCTGATTGCATCAGTTTGTATTAGAGAATTGTTAAGGAGGACCAAATCATTTAAAATTTTGGATTTATGGTTACTTTATGTTTACACAGGCCGTCAAAGTAGACCACTTCAGAAGTAAAAAAGCTTTTAGATTGTGTAGCTCTTTCAATTATTTTTCTATATGGGCAAATCCGAAAAACATTAAACCAAGAACAATATTTTAAAACTGCCAAAATCACGTATTTGTGTTTACGAAAAAATTTACCATATATTGATCCTTTAGAATATATAATGGATACAATTTTCGATTGCTTTCTTCGTGAATGGCAGGTCTTTATTTGCACCCATCTCGAATTTTTATAATTTTTTTAAATTAATAGGTTTTCTAAAAGTTCATAAAAATCGCAAAAACATACATTTTGGTATCAAATTTCATTAGGGGCTCATAGTCTGCTTAATTTTATACAATTAGATGTAAAAAAAACCATCAAAAGTCATATAAATAACGTCAAGTAAACAGGGCTCTCAGTGTGTAGCGTCCGTCACAGAAATAAAGGTTTTTTTAATTTGACTAGTGCAATTTTTCTTTTTTCTTCAATTGAAATTGGTTCGTAAAGAGAACTTATAGTATGCTTTACATTAGGCTTACAATATATAGATGTTAATATAGCATTTTACAGAATATTATGCATAGAAAAGTGTGTAGCGTCCGTCACATTATATATTTTTTACAAAATGATATTTATTAAATACAAAATTTATGAACACATGTCTGTCTTATTCAAAAATTTAAGGTATTATGTGTTAAAAAAAACACAGTGGGCCAAATTTGATGCTTTTGAAAAAAAAATTCATTTTTGGGACACTCTAACAGCTAGCCGCAGCATTCTTGGGATGATTTATGGATTTTTGGTGAAACTGGAAACTATAAAATATTTTATAAAAGCGGTTTTTTAATCCTCTGATTTCCCTCTATCTATAATTTATTTACAATTTTTTTATTATTATGACCGATTTGATGAAAATCACAGAAACACGTGTTGAAAAAAAGTAACTTCCATTTTTTGGAGCGTCACAACATTTTAAAATCTAATATCTTTTTACTCCAAAACAAATATGTAAATAAACAAATGCCATTTGATAGCACTATCGATGGGCTAATATTATCTGATAAAGAGTGTTCTAAAAAAAATATGCATTTACTATTTTAGACAAAATTTATCCATAGTGCAAGAAATAATTTATTTTTTGATCATGTTAGTTTCTATAGATATGTCAGATACTATTATTTTAGAAATTATTAATTTTCAATAGTTATTTCAATCAAAATGGACTGCGAAAAAAAGTTCGTGAAAATATAATTAAAACTTTTCAAAAAAATCCGTCATGGACTTTTAAAAAAATAGCTAAAAATTTGAAAGTTGACCCTCGAACGGTTTCTAATGCCATCAGACGGTATAAGGAAAACCTGAGCATTGAAAGAAAACCTGGATCAGGGAGGAAAAAAGGTCCTACAGATATTGGTAATTCAAAAGAAGTCGAGCGACTCTTTCGAAGAGCGCCTAACACTTCTTTAAGAAAAGCAGCTCGTAGGGTGAAATGTTCTACGAATTTTGCACATAGAGTCAAAGCTTATGCTGGACTGAAGACATACAAAGTCCAAAAGGTTCCAGATCGCAATGCTATAAAGAACATAGAAGCAAAAAAACGAGCGAAAAAATTGAAGTCTGATTTTATAAAAAAAATACACCTGTTGTGTGATGGATGATGAAACATACGTACTGGCAGACTTTTCTCAACTTCCTGGTCAAGATTTTTATGTTGCTGATAAACGGGGCAATGTTCGGCAAGAGTTTCGCACAAAAAAACAAACAAAATTCCCTAAGAAGTTTCTCGTGTGGCAAGCTATTTGCAGTTGTGGCAAAAGAAGTAAAGTATTTGTGGCATCTGGCACAATAAACACAGAAATTTATATAAAGGAGTGCCTACAAAAACGGTTGTTACCCTTTTTAAGAGAGCACAGATGACTACATTTTTTTGGCCCGATTTGGCATCATGCCATTATGGAAAAAAGGCATTTGAGTGGTACTCAAAGAATAATGTCATTTTTGTACCACGAGAGGCAAATCCACCTAACTGTCCAGAACTTCGGCCTGTGGAAAGGTATTGGGCTTTGGTAAAAAAGGAATTGAAGAACACAGGAAAGATTTCCAAGAACATGTCCGATTTTAAGCGCAGGTGGAACACATGGTCCAAAAAGGTATCAGAAGCAACTGTAGAATCTTTAATGGGAGGGTTTCCGAAAAAGTCGATAATTTTGCAAAACCCGAGTACTAAGTAAACATTTTAATGCTAAATGATTTTGTATTTTGAAGAGTTTTTATATTAGAAGGTTTGATTTTTATTTAAGAAAATCCAACTACAAATTTTATTTTGAGCACTCTTTATCTATGCAAAGATATCTAGTGTAGAACGACAATGGGATACATTTAAGTACGACAAAATCCGTACAAATGTATCGTTTCGTCACGCAGGATTTGCCATATATAAAATTTTGTTTTAGATTATATTATCTTTTTTGGAAACTGAATTGTTGTTGGTTGAAATACCTCTTAAAACAAAAAAATCAAAATTTTCCCCATGCAAATAGGTCCATGCCTTTTTGATATGATGGTGGCAAGAGTTCCCGTGGTTCTAGGTCCATCAGTTTATTATACCCTTCACCACCATAGGTGGAAAGGGTGTTATAAGTTTGTGCTGATGTATGTAACGCATGGAAATATTTGTCTTAGACCCACCTTTAAGTACATAAATAGGCTTATTATCACTTTCTGAGTCGATTTAGCGATGTCCGTCCGTCCGTCTGGCTGGCTGGCTGGACCCCCATGTAAACCTTGTAATCAAACTACAGGTTGCAATTCTAAAGATAATTTGATGAAATTTGGCACAGATAATTTTTTTGATAATGGGACCATGGCTATTAAAATTGGTCAAAATCGGTCTATTATTTATGGTACCTCCCATAGGTCCCACTTCCTGGAATTGCTATATTGGCCACAAATATCAATATTTTTTCATGAAATTTAAAACAGATACTGCTTATGTAAACTTAAATCACAGATCATTTTTTTGATAACTGCTATTGAAATTCGTCAAAATCGGTCTATTATTTATGATACCTCCCACTTCCCGGAATTGATATATTGGCCTCAAATATCAATATTTTTTTTCAAGAAATTTCAATCAAATGCTGCTTATGCAAACATAAGAAATGAAGATCTACTTAATGCAACAAACCAAATCCCTGCTTCCACAGAGGTGTGTCAACGGAAATGGCGATGGATAGGCCACACACTTCGAAGGCCAAATACCAACATTGCTCGACAAGCGCTTCGTTGGAATCTACAAGGAAGCGGCCGTCGTGTTGGTGCACCTGCTAGAACGTGGAGAAGATCAATTGATGCGGAGTTACAAGCAGCAAACTATTCATGGAATGATGTATGCCTAATATCTCGCAATGGAGTCCGATATAAAAGGATGGTTAAGGCCCTATGCTCCACTGGGAGTCAAGGATAACAGAAGAAGAAGAAACTTAAATCACTGTACCAAATTTCGTTAAAATCGGTCCACATTTGACCATAGCTCCAATACAAACTCTTCTTTAAAAACGCACTAAATGAGACAAAAATTACTAAAACGCTCGTTATCTCATTATCTTTAGATTTACGAGCGTTTTAGTAAGTTTATTTTTTGCACACATAATTTTTGTAACAACCGTAATCAATTTGCCAAATTTCGAGATAATCGGTCCACATTTCACCCTAGCTCTCATATAAGTTCAAATGACGGAAATAGCTTAAATGCATAAGTTTTGAGAAAATGTTTTTATGATGGCAAAATTTAGCAAATATTTGTCTTTATACAGGAGAAATAATACCTTTGACCTTTAGAGGTGAAGGGTATCGTATAGTCGGGCTTGACCGACTATAGCACTTTCGTACTTGTTTTATAGTAGTTTTGACATTATTCGAAAAAATTGGAAGGCATGTAGTATAAATTATACCGCATAATGAAATGGTTAAAAACTTCGACCTTGATATATAGCGTGGCGAATTATGGATATACGTTTCTGAGGCGGAAACAAATCAGAAATTGACCGAGTGGTTATTTCAAGATGAGCTAAATCGAATAAAACTTGTTCGTGGAAGGATCCCAGCAAAGCAAATGGTCGTTTGTTTCTTTGGTTGAATGGGTTATGTCGTTACGGTTTCGGTTGATCAACATAGAACTGTCAATTCTGAGTTGTTGGAAGTCTTCGGGGAAGTTCGTAAAGCTAACCTCCGAAGACGAATCATTCTTAATCATGTCAAATATTTAAAGTTAATCATATCAAATAGTTTAGAGGTGTCTCAAGTGCAATGAAGAACTGCTCTAACAAATGGTTTTAATAAAGTGAATTGAACACAAAAGGGGATATTTAAAGTGTATGTGCTATTATTTGCAATTTCTAAAATATAGGAATGAAGACTAAACTAAGTTTTTAATGTATTTATTAAGTTTTTTTTTTCAATTTTAAACTAAAACAATTTTAACAAAATGAAAAATAGATTATATTTGTTTTAAGATAGAATTGCATTAGCTAAATTTAATATTAATTAAATATTTATGTACTAAAAAGATTTAAAATAAATAACAAATTGTCTAACCAAGAATATAAAGCTTATACATATTCTAGAAAACTGAAGACTTTTAGACAAAAAAACATTTTACACAGAGAAAAAATCCATGTTGCCAATTTGAAAAAAAAAAATATGTTTAAAATGACAGCACTCACTTTTAGCACAGACTCTTAAGTATATGAAATTAATAATGTCTGTGTTAATATTCTTTTGTCACCAGATTAACAATAATTTTGTTCACTGTCAAAGTTAAATAGAATATGAATAGGAATTTTGTTGTATTTATTCAGCCACAAAAAGCCGATTATTCAGGTTTGTAAAGATTTTAATAAATACAATTTTAGTAATATATGTTATACTAGAGCTTAATTAGATAAATCAGTATTTACAATACGATTATTACAATTTTCAATAAATAGAAACTTAAACTAAACAGTAAATAATATAAATAAATAAATAAATTTCTATATTCTATGACTTTACAAGGATTTGCTCGCACCAACTGAAACCAAATTGGTCAGACTACATAGTTATGTTAATTAACATTAACGTTTATATTATTCAAGATATTTTTTCATTTGCCCTTCATTTTTTTATTCCGTGTTTATATTGCAATTTGGATACAAGGCCAAGCAATCCTTTTGATCCTGACCATCACGTGCCGCCTGTATAAGGCGGAAAAATCTTATCACCGATTGATTCGTTTTTGCTATTGGCTGTAGTTCGTTGGTGTCGCTGCAAAAAGAAATATAAAGAGAAGTTTATTAGTGAAAGGAAATTAAAGATAAACTAATTAAAGAAAAAAAGGTCCCTTGTACGAGTACGTGTGTATGTCTTTCTCGGAAATATCTTAATTAACACCTAAACTAGAAAAGGGTTAGAATTTACAAACAAAAAAGTTGCGTAAAGAAATTTCCACAAATTGTGGTCTGTGTTTCTTTACGGTTATATATTAGGGTGACTCGTTTTTTTTCACTTTTGTCTCTGCTGGACTTCTAGTTAATAGTAAAATTATATATTACACTAACTACAGTACCCAATCTTTAAGTAAAATTGTCTGCTGAATCCGAATTTGATGTCAGAATGGTCAAACGTAGAACAATTTTCGAGATATTCCAAAATAACAATTTTCTGCGTTGATATATAGATCGATATCATCAAAAATATTTGTCAAATTATATTTTTGTTTTTTAATAATTAAATATAATAAAATTACTAAAACAACCATGGATCGTAAGTAAAGGTAAGTCAAACAATAATAAATTTATTTTTTATTTATTTATTTTTATATTCTTAAACGAGCAATAATTGTATGTATATATATCTATATATATATAGAATGGCTATCTCGAAAACGGCTCTAACGATTTTGATAAAATTTGGACAGTTTGTATCTTTTTTGATGTGTAGGTCGAAGAAGAACGAACTTTTGGAACCTTTACCTCTAAGAGGGTAAAAACGGGTAAAAAGGGGAAAAATCGAAAACGCTATATCTCCTAAAGTAATAGGTATAGAAACAAAATTAAAATTACGTTTCAAACAGCTATGAAAATAAGTGGATAGGTGTTTGGTACTTTTTTGAAACTATGTCCGATAGGGGGTAAAAAAGGGTGAAAATAGTTTTTTTGGTACCTTTTTAACCCACTCTTATATTTTAAACTAAAGATTATAGAAAGAAACTTTGTACTGCAATCAATAGATGTGAAAGAAAAATCAAACACGAATTTGGTACTTTTTTGATTTTGGGGCCAGAATGGGTAAAAAAAGGCATAAAATGATAACTTAACATCTCAAAAAGTAATATGAATAGAAACATTATGTTAACTGCGTTTTAATAAAATGTACCGAATTCAATTGGTACCAAAGAAGTACCAAATATGCATATGGAACTTTTTGAAATTAGGGAATAAAAAGGGGGAAAAATTAGTAATGTTATACCTTTTAAACAAATTAATGTTTGTCTGTATGTATGTTCTTTATAGAATAGTAAACTGTGAATTTGATCATGTTATGCTCTTTAGCAAAGATGTTGCGGCTAAGCAGGTGAAGTTTTTTAAGTTTATAATTTTCGTCAGATAGCGCCACTGAAAATTACTAAAAATTAATTAAATCGTAAACTGTACATTTGATCATGCTATGATCTTAAGCAAAGTTGTAGCGCATGAGCCGGCGAAGGCTTTTTAGTTGGTATGAATAATTTCAGACAGGTGGCGCAACTGAAACTTACTCAAAGTCAATTTAATCGTAAGCTGTACATTTAATCATGCTACTATCTTTAGCAAAGTTGTTGCACATGAGTCGACGAAGGTTTCTTAGTTAGTATGAAGAAATTTTGACAGGTGGCGCCACTGAAATTTACTCAAAAAGCTTTACATTTAATCATGCTATAATCTTCAACAAAGTTGTTGCGGATAAGCCGACGAAGATTTATGAATTAAAGTGAGCAAAGTCCGACAGGTGGCGCCACAGAAAATTACTCAAAGTGAATTAAATCTTAAACTATACATTTGATCATGTAATAATCATAAGCAAAGTTGTTACGACTTCAGGTGGCGCCACTGAAAACTACTCAAAATGAATTAAATCATAAAGTGTCCATTTGATCAGACTATAATCTTTAGCAAAGTTGTTGTGCATGAGTCGACGGAGGTTTCTGTTGGTATGACCAATTTCCAAAAATATTAAAATTAGTTAAACTGTAAACTATGCAAACTATGTTTTGGTCGGACAAAATAAATAAAATAATTCAAAATTAACTAAATATTTGTACAATGTCTTTATTCTAAATTTATTAATTTTTGAAATTTCGTTGTTTTCAAGTTAATTTTATTTAACATTTGCATTTTATTCCATAGGACATAAGTGTACTTCAATCATGGTATATAAAAGTTTTACATAAGCCCTAGGTAGCATAATTTACACAATTTAAGTGTATTTTAGGTGAAATTAAGGCTGTTTCCGTAATTTTTTGTATGGAAGCTATGGCTAAATGTGAACCAATTGGATGATGAAATTTAACATCAATTGGTTCACATTTAGCCATAGCTTCAATACAAAAAATTACGGAAACAGCCTAAATTTCACCTAAAATACACTTAAATGACAATAAATCTAAAAGTATAACAGATATTACCACTAAATTTGGCAAAATTTGTGCACATTTTTGTCAAAATTGGTCGTAATTTGACCAGAGCTCCCATATAAAAAACTAATGTAAACACAAAAATACATAAAGAAAAGGGGGTTTATGTCCGTCTGTCCGTCAGATAAAGGGACACAATTTTTCAAAAGTATTTTGCATATCTTGAAAAAGTTGGGTATTGAAAATGGACAAAATCGGTTCACATTTAGTTAGAGCTCCTAAATGTGAACCGAAACACATTAATGCTGATAAATTGAATACAATTGTAATTGGTATGATGACTACATTTAAAATTGGGAAGTTTTATGAAACTTTTGATCAGTTTATCAAATTTTATATGAATCAGTCCATATTTGACTATAGCTTTCATATAAAAAACACTCCCGGAAATCAAAAATTGTAGCAAAGTAAATTAGAAACTATTATAGCTATGGCCACTAAATTTTGCCAAAATAAGCTCTATATATATACCAGACAGTGTGTATTTTTGTTACAATCGGTCAACATTTGGCAATAATTCTTATATATATAACATCCCCTTTTTATACCCACCATCAAAAAGAATGGGGGGGTGTATTGAGATTGTCATTCCGTTTGTAATTTCCTTAATATTGGCTCAAAAATCAAAAACGATATATATTCTGAATCCTTATGAAATTCTAAGACGATTTAGCGATGTCCGTCTGTCTATCTGTTGAAATCACGATTACGCCTAAACGAAAGGAGCTAGCTCACTGAAATTTAGTAAAAACATTCTCCATCTCTGAGAAAATGTTGGTATTGAAATTAGGCAAAATCGGTTAACATTTGACCATAGCTTCCGTATAACCTCTCCTGCGCTAATCGATTATTTGCTAATAAATAACAAACTATAATAGCTATGATGATCAAATTTAGTATGTAGAAGTTTTGCATAAGCCCTAGGCAGCATATAAAATTTCATCAAAATCGGTTCATATTTAGTCATAGCTCCCATGCAAAAAACTTACGAAAACAGCCAAAATTTCACCTAAAATACACTTAAATGCCAATAAATCTAAAACTGTAACAGATATAACCACTAAATTTAGCACGAGGAGGTCTTATGGCAATGTTAACCAATGTGCAAAATTTTGTCACAATCGGTCATCATTTGACCATAGCTCCCATATAAAAAACTTACGGAAACACAAAAATACAAAAAGAAAAGACGGTTTGTGTCCGTCTGTCCGTCAGATAAATGCACGATAGCGCCTTAACGAAAAGAGCTAGAGGGACACAATTTTAGAAAAGTATTTTGGATATCCTGAAAAAGATGTGTGCTGAAAATGGACAAAATCGGTTCAAATTTAGTTAGAACTCCCATATAACTCCGCCCCGGGAAACATATTAATGCTGATAAATTGAATACAATTGTAATAGCTATGACGATTAAATTTAAAATAGGGAAGGTATACAATTTTTTATTAGTTTATCAAATTTTATAGGAATCAGTCCATATTTGACTATAGCTTTCATATAAAAAAACACTGCCGGAAACCAAAAATTGTAGCAAAGGCCAGTTAAAAGCTATTAAATTATAAACTGTGCAAGAAAAAGCAAGAATATGCTCTATATATCTCTATATATATACCAGCTAGTGTATAAAATTTTGTTACAATCGGTCAACATTTGGCAATAATTCTAACATCCCCTTTTTATATCTACAATCAAATCAATCTTAATATAATGAATGTACCTCCAAACATTCATTATATTATGATGGCACCTATGAAATTAGATAGGCATTAATTAATGTTAATCAATGTAATGTAAAACTATGCCCGGTTATGAGACCGAGTTTTGATCAAAGTAAATACTGGAGAAACCGCTAAGATATTTTTTAATGTTGAACTATAAAGCTACTGCAACAGAATTTAGTCCAAAGGTTTTACCAACAATACCAATTACCTTAGCGCTTTTTTCAATTTTGGTCCACATTTTTAATTTGCTGCACCCTTGTAGATATATGAGATATGTTTCTAAATTTAACAGAACTTGATGGTGGGTATATAAGATTCGGCACAGACGAATATAACACTCTTACTTGTTTTAATTAAATTAGATTAAGTGTAATGTCCGTAAGGTCCGGCCGTAAATAGGGTCACACGACTTATTTAAAAAAAAAACTCAAACTTTCGAAAAGCGTGCTGTTCTGTATTCAAAAATGTTGATTCAAATTTCAGAACCCGTTCTAATAATTTATATTTCTAAATTTCGAAGATATACTATGTCCAAAAATGGCCATAATACCTTACTCAGTTTTAGATATTTCTAAGAAAAAATGTTAAAAAATTATATAAATTTATTGCAAAAAATGTACTTTTGTTTATTCAAAAATGCTCATTCAAATTTCAGAACTCGTTCTGAAATTAATATTTCTGAATTTTTTGTATAATAGCATTTCCAAAAATCATCCTAATGTCTTGTTCAGTTTTAGAGATATTTGCAAAAAATCACAAAGTGAAATTCAAAAATTATGTACATTTATTGATGTTGCACTTTTTTGTCGAAAGATTTTAACCAATTTCTTAGTCGTGAAAAATTGTTGATAAAGTTACTTTTTATACCCTTCACCACCATTGGTGGAAAGGGTATTATAAGTTTGTGCTGATGTATGCAACGCATTAAAATATTTGTCTTAGATCCACCTTTTAGTATACCAATAGACTTAGAATCACTTTCTGAGTCGATTTAGCGATCTCAGTCCGGTTTAACGGCTGAATGGCAGGACACCCATATGAACCATGCAATCAAAGTACAGGTCGCAATTCTAAAGATAATTTGAATATTAAAATTTGTCATATATAATTTTTTTTGATAGTGAGACCAAGGCTATTGAAATTCATCAAAATCGGTCGGTTATTTATGGTACCTCCCATAGGTGCCTCTTCCCGGAATTGATATTTTGGCCACAAATATCAATATTTTTTCATGAAATTTAGAACAAATACTGCTTATATAAACCAAAATCACTGTAGCAAATTTTGTTGAAATCGGTCCACATTTGACCATAGCTCCCATACAAACTCTTCTAAATAAGACAATTATCACTAAAACACTCGTAAATCTTATTTTTGCAAACTAAAATATTTGTAAAAACTGTAATCAATTTGCTAAATTTCAAGATAATCGGTCCACATTTGACTCTAACCCTCATATAAGTCAAAGTGACGGAAACAGCTTAAATTTATAAGTCTTAAGAAAATGTTTATATGACAAAATTTAGGAAATATTTGTTTTTATAAACTAAAAAGAACACCTTTGCCTTTAGTGATATCGTATGATCGGGCTTGACCGACTATAGCACTTTCTTACTTGTTTAAAAAAAAAAAAATAATTTTTCAAGCTTTATTGGTACACAAATTTTGGAGAATTTTTCTGTGTTATAGACTTTACATAATTTCAAATTCTGTTCTTCTAATTTATTTAAAAATTTATCAGCAACCTCACAGTGTTTTCAAAAAAAATTCTGTCTAACCACAAATGATTTATAACCTAAAAAAGGCTAAAAGTCATGCCATAATCTTACAATTATTCCACATAATCTTAAAATTATTCCAAATAAAAACAAAATTTCAACAAAATTTATCAAAATTTTTCTCTTGAATTTCTATATTTAAGAAATGCTTTTTTGCCTTTTTCTTAGCTTCTAAGAAATAAAAAAAAAAATGGTTATTTTGAATGCGTGCCCCGTTCAACATTAACAAATTCCGTTACATGTATGTATGAGTGCATACTCGTGTAAAATAAAATTTGGTCATTATTTGCCAACATTTCATTCCTACATTTCAAATTCCTTTAAATCCTTACAATGCAAGAATTTTAAAGAATTTGAATTTAATGAAAATGTTACATATATGTAATTCTTTAATAGAAAACAGGCAAAAATTTAAAAGTTCCAAATATACATATTTTATTTTTTGCATACTTAAGTTTTCCTTTTTTGACAAGATGATGAAAATGAAAGTAAAGAATGAAAATGAGGATATTTAATTCACAACACGTGTCGATTTATTCAAGTAAAAAATTGGCTTTTACATTTTTTACATGTTCGCATAATCGTATATTTAGTGGAGAATGAATTTTGATTTTTTACATTCAACATTTCCATATCGGAAAATAAAATACGGCAGAAATTATGTGAATATGTGTAAGAGTTAGTCAAGCTCGACTTAGTGAAGGCTTACTTCAATATTTTATACATATATTTTTGATGGAAAATGTTATTCGCAAATTTTACTGATGTAGTTATAACATAAGTCTAAAGGCTTATGAATCGGTATGTTTAAAAAAATTTCGCTGAATTTTTGTTACAAACATTATTATAAAATTATAATACCTTTCTTGCTTATGATGCTGTAGGGTCTAAATGTACAAATGTGTAATTTAAAGGTGAAAATAGTATAATCATTGTTTGATTTGTTCGACAGACTAAGTGCGTAAATACTGAACGACATGCCATTAATTACAATTGAAATAAATTGTAAAAATTGTTATAAAATTGATTTTGCAGGGAAATTTTTTTTATTAAAAGTGGATTTAATTATTTTCAAAATATTCTCCATAAAGTCTTTTTATATCCTTTACCACCACAGGTGGAAAGGGTATTATAAATTTGTGCTGATGTATGTAACGCATAGAAATATTTGTCTTAGAATCACCTTTTAGCATACCAATAGGCTTAGAATCACTTTCTAAGTAGATTTAGCGATATCAGTCTGTCCGTCCGTCCGTCTGGCTGGGCCCCCATGTAAACCTTGTAATCAAAGTACAGGTCGCAATTCTAAAGATCATTTGATGAAGTTTAGCAAACATAATTTTTTTGATAGTGGGACCATAGCTATTGAAATTCGTCGAAATCGGTCCATTGTTTATGGTACCTCACATAGGCCCCACTTCCCGGAATTGATATATTGACTACAAATATCAATATTTTTTCATAAAATTTACAACAAATACTGCTCATGTAAACCTAAATCACTGTACCAAATTTCGTTGAAATCGATCTACATTTGACTATAGGTCCCATACAAACTCTTGTGTCAAAACTAGAGATGGGTATTTACCTAAAGCTGGGTATTAACCTATTTATACCCACCTTCATACCCGGGTATATATCTAATTTGGGGTAAATACTCATTTGAATAACAAATACTCGTTGTTACGTAGAGCAACAGAACTTTGAACATTTTCGAATTTATCTGAGGTTCCTCCTGCATTGGAATTCATTTACACAATGTCACAGGCGCTAAACTTAAATGTAATGACAGATTTTGTCAATTACAAGGCAAGAAATGATTTTTGGGCCAAAACTTTTGTTTGGATGAAATTTCTCCAGTAAATTAATAGAAAGAAATTTGTGGAAGTACGCAATTAAGCAAATTAGATGTTCCTAGTACTTTAGATCAAGATATATGTACACGGTAGTTCCATTGTCACTATTAAATTTAAAAATCACTATTTGACATATATAAGGATTATGACATTTGTGAAAAAATAAAGCTACCATATGTGTTTAGATTTGTTTTCAATTTTGTAAATATTGAATATTTTTTAAGCATATTAATTTTTTCATTTAAATTATTTTTCTTCAATATTAATATCAAAAAAATTATTAAATATTGAATACAAGAGAGCCTGGAGCAAAGAGTAGTACTCCTGGACGACCATTATAACAATTACAAGGTTAAAAACGTATTTATAATGGTATGTAAATTGGATGCCGTTCGATATTCAAAGCTGTTGAGGAATGTAGAAAATCTTTGGAATCAATTTTTAGTAAGCCACCAATTCAAAAAAGAATAGTGAAAAGATCAGTCATCTTAGTCATGGATCGTAAGCGTAATATGTTTCCAATCTTTAAGAAATTTGTATAATTTTGTTCATTACATATTTTAAACAAAACTCCATCAAATAAAAAGCAATATTTTTAAAAAGTGGCAATGTTTTTCAAATGTAAATATAAAAATTAAACTTCAAAAATCCTTATTAAAAATTTAGTAAGACTATTGGAACTACCTTGTACTTGTATCATGCTTTAGATGCTCCAAGTACTTTAGATGCTCTGAACGTCCCCTTAGCACCCACAGCTTCTTCTTTTAAATTTTTTTTTATTTCGATTTATACCCACGTTTTGGGTATATACCCAAGGGCTTGGGTAAATACCTGGGTATTAACCTTTTAATACCCAATTTACCATTTGGGTATTTACCCTTGTCCCATCACTAGTCAAAACGCACTAAATGAGACAAAAATCACTAAAACACTCGTAAATCTGATGCTAATCAGAAAAATATATCTACAGAAATTTCATCACAATGATAAATTTTCTATAGAAAAATTATCACAATGATACATTTACTATAGAAAAATTATCAGAATAATAACTTTTCTGTAGAAATTAACACAATGATAAATTGTATGTTAAAAACTTATCACAATGATAACTTTTCTATAGAAAAATTATCATAATGATTACATTTCTATAAAAAACTTATCACAATAATAACTTTTCTATAGAAAAATCAGAAGTTGATTTTTTGCATACATAATTTTTGTAAAAATTGTAATCAATTTGCCAAATTTCGAGATAATCAGTTTACATTTGACCCTAGCCCCCATATAAGTCAAACTGATGGAAATAGCTTAAATCTTATCTTATATTCTTAAACGAGCAATAATTGTATGTATTTATATATATATATAGAATGGCTATCTCGAAAACGGCTCTAACGATTTTGATAAAATTTTTACAGTGGGTATCTTTTTTGATGTATAGGTCGAACAAGAAGGAACTTTTGGAACTTTTGCCTCTAAGAGGGTAAAAACGGGTAAAAAGGGGAAAAAATCGAAAACGCTATATCTCCTAAAGTAATAGGTATAGAAACAAAATTAAAATTACGTTTTAAACAACTATGAAAATAAGTGGACAGGTGTTTGGTACTTTTTTGAAACTATGTTCGATAGGGGGTAAAAAAGGCTGAAAATAGTTTTTTTGGTACCTTTTTAACCCACTCTTATATTTTAAACTAAAGAATATAGAAAGAAACTTTGTACTGCAATCAATAGATGTAAAAGAAACATGAAATACGTATTTGGTACTTTTTTGATTTTGGAGCCGAAATGGGTAAAAAGGGGATAAAATGATAACATAACATCTCCAAAGTAATATGATAGGAATATTATACACTATGTTAACTGCGTTTTAATAAAATGTACCGAATTCAATTTGCACCAAAAAAGTACCAAATATGCATATGGAACTTTTAGAAATTAGGGAATAAAAAGGGGGAAAAATAAGTATTATTTTTAATAAATGAATGTTTGTCTTTATGTATGTTCTTTATAGAATAGTAAACTGTGAATTTGATCATGTTATGCGTTTTAGCGAAGATGTTGCGGATAAGCCGGCGAAGGTTTATGAGAGACTAATTTCCAACAGATGGCGCCACTGAAAATTACTAAAAATTAATAAAATCGTAAACTGTACATTTGATCATGCTATGATCTTTAGCAAAGTTGTAGCGCATGAGCCGCCGAAGGCTTTTTAGTTGGTATGAATAATTTCCGACAGATGGCGCTACAGAAACTTACTCAAAGTCAATTTAATCGTAATCTGTACATTTAATCATGCTACAATCTTTAGCAAAGTTGTTGCACATGAGCCGACGAAGGTTTCTTAGTTGGTATGAAGAAATTCCGACAGGTGGGGCCACTGAAATTTACTCAAAGTCAATTTAATCGTAAGCTGTACATTTAATCATGCTATAATCTTTAGCAAAGTTGCTACGGATAAGCCGAAGAAGGTTTATGAATTGGAATGAGCAAAGTCCGACAGGTGGCGCCACAGAAAATTACTCAAAGTGAATTAAATCGTAAACTGTGCATTTGATCATGTTATAATCATAAGCAAAGTTGTTACGAATAAGCAGACAAAGGTTTCTTATATGGTACGAACAACTTCAAGTGGCGCCACTTAAAACTACTCAAAATGAATTAAATCGTAAACTGTGCATTTGATCAGACTATAATATTTAGCAAAGTTGTTGCGCATGAGTCGACGGAGGTTTCTGTTGGTATGAATAATTTCAAAATTATTAAAATGAGTTAAACTGTAAACTATGCAAACTACGTGTTGGTCGGACAAAATAAATAAAATAATTCAAAATTAACTGAATATTTGTACAATGTCTTTCCTCTAAATTTATTTTAGCACTTTATAAAATAAAATATATAAAAACTTTAAAATTTGCCTCAAAATGCTAATCATAAAGCTCCGAGCAAGGCTCGGTCAACCAGGTACTAAATATATAACACAGCACAAGAAAATAAAAAAAATTTCTTGTGCTCTTAAAACCACTATACAATTTTGATGTATCATGAATACCTTTGTAAAAAATGGTAAAATTTTAAAATTCTATGGCAAGATTTTTTTTTTTTTAAATTGCAATTTTTTTTAGACGTTTCTTCAAATAATTAATGATAACTCAAAAACTACTAGTCCGATATTAATAAAATAAAATCAGAAAAATTAAGTTATAATAAAAAACTTAAGAAAAAAATATATTTTGTACGTAAAAATGGCGAAAATTTTCGTTTTAAAAAAATCATGAAAAATCGAAAACGGCCAAAAACTTCCAGATTTGTTATTTTATCGCATAGCGACATATAAAAGCAACAAAATGAGATATCGACCATAAAAATCGATTGATTTTTTTCGAATTTCTTCACAATTTAGTGAATTCGCTCATTTTCACAAAATTTTAGTTTTTTGCTTGATATACGCATTATAGCGTGTTTTCAAATTTATGAAAAAAATAAATTTTCCAATTGCAAGGGGTGCATGTCGGATTATTGTGAGATTTGGTGAGAAACTTCCACCCACAAAACTTTAGTCGAATTGGACAACGTTAACACGTAGCGCATAGATCCCAAATCTGAAAAATAGCGTTTAAATCGAAAAAAATTGAAAAATTTTCAGTTTTTGCAAAATTAAAGCTATTTATTCTTCTTTTTGCAAAAAAGTAGATCCTAGTTCTTAGTGCAAAGGCAATGATTTTTCCAATAAGCCACATGCCTTTAAAATCGGTTAAACAGTTTTCGAGTTATTACAATTTTCACTGGCCATTACATGTCCTTGAGGACTTGCCGAAGACAATTTACAAAAACATTTTACTTAGTTTAAAATTTTTTATTTTTTTTCTTTGTTAACTTACAATATACATGTCAACAATAAAATATAAAATTTCGCTAAAATTGACGGATATCTTCCTATTACACACCGCAACAAAATAAAAAAATTCGATGCTTTTGAAACCACTATACAATATCCAGGTACTGCCAAAGTGTTTTGGATGAATGAGAAATGTATGGTAAAACAAGTACGCGAAATACTGTTTTGGTCAAAACACGTATTTCTGTGGGACACGTGTTACTGTGGAAATACAGTATTGAAGGCTGAGAGCAGGAATATTTGACGGCCCACAAATTCGCAAATTGGTCAAAGATACCGATTTTCTCAGTTCAATGTCAGAAATTGAGAAAAATGCACGGGATTCGTTTGTATAGGTTATTCAACACTTCTTAGGAAATAACAAGAATGATGATTATGTTGCGCACGTTGAAGAGATGTTAACTCACTTCCAGAATCTTGGATACAACATGAGCTTCAAGTTACAATACCTTCACAGTCACTTAGATCGTTTTCCTGAAAATCTAGGAGACGTATTGATTCGATTGAAACGCGATATATAGACGAATTAAAGGCTAATCTTAATTTTTCTGATTTTATTTTATTAATATCGGACTAGTAGTTTTTGAGTTATCATTAATTATTTGAAGAAACGTCTAACAAAAATTGCAATTTAAAAAAAAAAATTAAAAAAAAATCTTGCCATAGAATTTAAAAATTTTACCATTTTTGTACTAAGGTAGCCATGATACATCAAATGTATATAGTGGTTACTCGAGCACATTTTGGCTGTTGACCTGTGTAATGGATACAATTTTTGATTGCTCTCTTCGTGAATGGCAGGTCTCGAAATGTATTCATAAAAATCGCAAAAACATCCATTTAGGTACCAAGTTTCAGTAGGGGCTCAAAGTCTGCTTAATTTTATACAATTAGATGTAAAAGACCCCATCAAAAGTAACTAGAGTGATATAAATAACGTCAAGTTAAAAAGGTCTCACAGTGTGTAGCGTCCGACACAGAAATAACGTTTTTTTTTTTTTAATTTGACTAGTGCAATTGTTCTTTTTTCTCCATTTGAACTTGGTTAATATAGCATTTCACAGAATAATATGTATAGGAAAGTGTGTAGCGTCCGTCACAATATATATATTTTACAATATGATATTTATTAAATACAATATTTACGAGCACATATCTTTCTTATTCATAAAGCAATAACACTGTCTATATCCACAGATTAAATTTAAGATATTGGGTGTTGAAAAAATATACAGTGGGGCAAATTATATATGCTTTTGAAATTAGATTTTTTTTATATTTTTGGGACACTCTAACAGCTAGCCGCAGCATTCTTTCGATGAAAAATAAGATGTGAAAAGTGTAAAACTTTAAATAAATATATGTACATATGTAGCCGTTTTGTGAAATATTAAATTGTGCGAACATGAAAAGGAATGAGATTCAATTCGGGAACAAATAACACTATTATTTTCCTGATTTAAAAAATAAAAATATGAAATATAATTTTTTTCCTAATAAAAAACAGTTCCTAATAAAAATACAGTAAATGAACTGCGTCCGCAACAGGTCATTTATGGATTTTTTGTTGAAACTTTAAAATATGTTATAAAACTGTTTTGGAATCCTCTGATTTTCCTCTATCTTTAATGTACCCAGCAAAACTTTTCATTACCAAGTAATGAGTTAAACAGCTAAACTATTGAATACGAACTACTTACACATTAATTGTTTAAGTCATTACTTTAAGACATTACTTTATGACATCCCCATTGGAAGCAAGTACTTACCAATTGCAGAAAAGTAATGACTTGGGTAAGCAATTGGAAAACAACAACAACACCTTTTTTTGTTGTTGTTTTACTTAAAAAAATATATTTTTAAACGAAATACAATTTTTTTTTATGACCCCATGGGGGCTCGAACTAGGGTGTTTACTCGAGTTATGTTTCTCGATTAATCGGAAAAATAAAATCGATTAATCGCTCGAGTAAAATAAAATGGCTAATTTCAAATAAAGATTTATTTGAGTAATTTTCCACGAGTAATCGAGTTATTTGAGTAAAATTATTTCAATAATTTTTGAAGTATTTTTTTAAAATAAAACGACTAAAATTTGTCTCAACGTATTTCTAAACTGTTAAGTTTGTTAAAAAAAAAACATGGCCAAATGGAAAGCTATGTCTTGTTAGTTTAATATGCATTTTTCTTTGTGTTTTTTTTTTGATTACAAGTTAAGAAAAAGTTTTCTTGTTTAATAATGGCCAACTTTGACTTGAAAGTATTTGCTGCTACTAATGATATATTCTATTTTATGCAATAATCAAGGGTTCAAATGAAGACTACTTAAATCAATTATCTACCGTTCTATGGTCCATCTTAAGCAATAATTGATGGTTCTACTATAGTTAATTTAAAGCAATAATCGAGGGTTTCAATATATTTAATTTTCCATTTATAAAATAATCGTAAATTTTAATATTGTCAATTCTAAGCAATAATCGTGACTTGTAAATTACAACTTGTAATATGTATATAGTCCATTGTATGTATATAGTCCATAGTATATATATAGTCGATATTTCATATACAAATAGCCTAGTCTCTAGACCTAGACCTCTTGTGGTATCCAATGTATTCGTAATTTTTACTATTGTTTATTTAAAGATCCTAATGTAATCGTAACTCCTGTTATAGATTAGATGAAGGTACCATTGCAATCGTACAACCTACTATAGTCCAGTTGAAGTCTCCGATGTATTCGTAGATACTACTATAGTTTAGCTAAAGATCCCTGTGTAATCGTAGGTCCTACTATAGTAACAGTACGACCTACTATAGTTCAGTTAAAGGACGCAATGTAATCGTAGATCCTACTTTAGTCCAGTTGAAGATCCCATTGTAAACATAAGTAAAAGGTAGTCGTAGAGCCTACTTATCTAGTAGATCAAAATCAGGATTTATGAAATCGAAAGATTGCTTTCTATATATGGAAGTAAATAAACTCACTTAAAATATTAAGTGTGTTACAAATGTTAATTTGTATTAAAAATAAATTTTTATATTTTTAGTTTTTTTTTTTTTTTTGTAAAAAGGGTTTTAGCAGATCTCAACATAAACAAGTCTTCAGGGCCGGATGGCATTCCAGCACTGGTCTTGAAGCAGTGCTGTTCGACGCTTTCGCGTCCATTAGCCAACCTTTTCAGCACCTTGTACCAAGCTGGTACATTTCCTCGGTGTTGGAAGGTTGCTAATGTAACGCCAATCCCTAAAAAGGGTGAGGCTACCAACCCTGAAAATTACCGCCCAATAGCAATTTGTTCTGCACTCTCCAAAGTTTTGGAGAGTATGGTAAACCACCATCTTGTGAAATATCTGGAATCTAACAACCTACTAAGCGACCGCCAGTATGGATTTCGTAGGGGACGCTCTACGGGAGACCTGCTAGCCTTCCTTTCGGAAAAATGGTGTCATTCAATACACCGTTTTGGCGAAAGTAAAGTTGTGGCTCTGGATATTTCCAAGGCGTTTGATAGAGTGTGGCACGGAGCACTTCTATCAAAACTTATTGCTTTTGGTGTCGGTAATATCTTCTCTCGATTTATATCGAGCTTCCTCAGAGATCGCACTATAAGAGTTGTTGTAGATGGGATCTCATCAAACGAGTTCAAGCTAAATTCAGGGGTACCGCAAGGCTCCGTTCTTTCTCCTACTCTATTTCTTATCTTTATAAACGACCTTCTACGTCAAACTTCCAATCCTATCTACTCTTTTGCAGATGATAGTAACATTTGCCATTCGTATTCATTCAATCATAGACCAAACCCTTTAGAGATTGGTACTATGAGGCAAAACATGAATGAATCATTAAACCGCGATTTAGAAGCAATCTCAGAATGGGGTCGTGCGAATAGAGTCGATTTTAATGCGCGGAAAACTCAATGTTGTATGCTCACGCATAAACGCACGGCGGATCATGTTACTTCATCTGTATTAATGGGTGGTGAAAATATCGAGGAATCAGATACTCTTGATGTTCTGGGCATGAGAATTCAATGTGATGTCCGGTGGACTGAACACATTTTTCAAGTGTCGAAAGAAGCATTCAAGTGTCTCGGTTTTCTAAAACGGTGCAAGACATACTTCACTTCATCTGATCTCCTTACTATTTATACCACCTATATCCGACCGAAAATGGAATACAACTCTCATGTATGGGCCGGTGCTTCAAAGTCTATTTTGGAGCTTCTTGACCGAGTACAGGAGAGGGCGAAGGTGCTTATTGGTGACAGTAGGGTATCCAACTCTATTGATTCACTGGAGCACCGTCGCAATGTGGGTTGTGTCACACTGTTCTATCGTTACTACTTTGGAATGTGCTCTAATGAAATCAGGGAACTCGTTCCCGAAACTAGAATTTTTTTACGCAATACACGTCTATCTGTTAGAGCTCATCCCTTCGTAGTCGATTGGCCAGTAGACAGAACAACACACTACAGAGAAAATTCATTCTTTAGCCGTACAGTTCGTATGTGGAATTTACTTCCCGCAGAAATTTTTCCTGCCAGTTGCAATATAGGAAAGTTCAAATCAAATGTCCATAAACACTACTCCATCTATCCACCCTCCCATAACCTATTTTCCTAGTTCCAACACAATGCATTGCATAAGTAGGGGTCATCCCCTGAGTGCTGGTCCTAAAAAAAAAAAAAAAAAAAAAAAAAAAAACACCTTTTTTTGTTGTTGTTTTACTTAAAAAAATATATTTTTAAACGAAATACAATTTTTTTTTATGACCCCATGGGGGCTCGAACTAGGGTGTTTACTCGAGTTATGTTTCTCGATTAATCGGAAAAATAAAATCGATTAATCGCTCGAGTAAAATAAAATGGCTAATTTCAAATAAAGATTTATTTGAGTAATTTTCCACGAGTAATCGAGTTATTTGAGTAAAATTATTTCAATAATTTTTGAAGTATTTTTTTAAAATAAAACGACTAAAATTTGTCTCAACGTATTTCTAAACTGTTAAGTTTGTTAAAAAAAAAACATGGCCAAATGGAAAGCTATGTCTTGTTAGTTTAATATGCATTTTTCTTTGTGTTTTTTTTTTGATTACAAGTTAAGAAAAAGTTTTCTTGTTTAATAATGGCCAACTTTGACTTGAAAGTATTTGCTGCTACTAATGATATATTCTATTTTATGCAATAATCAAGGGTTCAAATGAAGACTACTTAAATCAATTATCTACCGTTCTATGGTCCATCTTAAGCAATAATTGATGGTTCTACTATAGTTAATTTAAAGCAATAATCGAGGGTTTCAATATATTTAATTTTCCATTTATAAAATAATCGTAAATTTTAATATTGTCAATTCTAAGCAATAATCGTGACTTGTAAATTACAACTTGTAATATGTATATAGTCCATTGTATGTATATAGTCCATAGTATATATATAGTCGATATTTCATATACAAATAGCCTAGTCTCTAGACCTAGACCTCTTGTGGTATCCAATGTATTCGTAATTTTTACTATTGTTTATTTAAAGATCCTAATGTAATCGTAACTCCTGTTATAGATTAGATGAAGGTACCATTGCAATCGTACAACCTACTATAGTCCAGTTGAAGTCTCCGATGTATTCGTAGATACTACTATAGTTTAGCTAAAGATCCCTGTGTAATCGTAGGTCCTACTATAGTAACAGTACGACCTACTATAGTTCAGTTAAAGGACGCAATGTAATCGTAGATCCTACTTTAGTCCAGTTGAAGATCCCATTGTAAACATAAGTAAAAGGTAGTCGTAGAGCCTACTTATCTAGTAGATCAAAATCAGGATTTATGAAATCGAAAGATTGCTTTCTATATATGGAAGTAAATAAACTCACTTAAAATATTAAGTGTGTTACAAATGTTAATTTGTATTAAAAATAAATTTTTATATTTTTAGTTTTTTTTTATTGCGAATTATTGCGTTTTTGTCAATAAAACACTATAATTTTATTAAAAAATTGTAGTATTAAAAAAATATATATAAAAAGCTTACAGAAAAGTCTTACTCGAGTAATTTTAAGATGAATTTTTTACTCGATTAACTCGAGTAATTTTTAACGGTTAATCGATTTTCCGAGTAACTAAAAAACCCCATTTTCAAGTTATTTGATTACTCAAACAATTAAAAGTCGAGTAAAATGAACACCCTAGCTCGAACCCAGACCCCTACGACTGCTAGGCGGAGACTCTTCCACTGAGCTACTTCATATGTTGAAAACTTAGCAGCTTATAATTAATATAAACAATTTTTATTTTTAGATCCAAAATCATGTAACAATAACTTTGTTTTTCCCTGCTTTTTTTGCTTTATTGTAATTTTTAGAAAAATATTTCTATACGATTTTTTGTAAATGTTTAATGCATTTAATAAAAAATAAGAAGTTTTTTTGGCGAATATTCTCCAATTTTATAGGCCAAGCTTTAAAAAATGTTTCTCTACTTGGTCTTTTCATGGAAGTTTCGGAAGCCCTCTTCTAGCATTAGGTGGTGGAACATTTTAATTCTAATTTTATCCTCTTCATAGTAATTATTTTTTCCAAGAGAGGGTTACTAGCCCGTCGTCCTAACCCATTTTTATCGATCTAATGGGACAGCTCTCGGTACACGTTAGCTCACTACATTAAGGGATATTAAACTAGTTCCCTGGGTGATACCAGTGTCCGCAGTTGAGATGAAGGATGACCCAGATAAGTTGGGCTTACCAAGTTAAGACCAATTAGGACTGTGTTTGGTATCCAACTTCCCCTACATAATTAACTCATGATGGTATTTTTTCATTACGGTGAGTTAGTTTTCCAATTTTTTTTTACAGAAGGTAGTATTTAAGTTCTTAAAATTCAAAAATCATTTAAAAAATTAAAAAACATAGTTGGTCTTGGTGGGATTCGAACCGGGGCCATTCAGTTTAAATTACCTTCTTAATTACAAATAAGTACTTCTGTAATAACTTATTAGTTATTCGGAGGGTATGTTGTAGTCATTACAAGGTAACCAGTTACCAGTGTACTTGCTATTACCAAAGTTTTGCTGGGTATTTACAATATTTTTATTACTATTGATGACTATTGATATTTTTATTACTATTTGATGAAAATTACAGAAACACATGTTGAAAAAAAAGTCGCTTCCATTTTTTGTAGCGTCCGTCACAGCACTTTAAAAGCAAATATCTTTTTCCTCCAAAAGAAGAAAATTAACAAATGCCATTCGATAGCATAAGCGATGGGCTAATACTCTCTGAAATCTGTGCAAAGATATCTAGTGTAGAAAGATAATGGCATACATTTAAGTAGATAAAACAAAATCCGTACAAATGTATCATCCGTCACGCAGTATTTGCCCATATATAAGTCACAAGAAAATGTTTGTATTATGGCAATATTTAAGAAATATTTGTCTTTATACACGAAAAAGAATACATTTGACCTTAGTGGTCAAGGGCTTGACCGACTATAGCACTTTCTTACTTGTTTATGTTTATTGATGTACGTATAACATATCTTTGCGTAATTATGTACTGTATACGGTGCAGAATATTTTCTGAAAAGAGATATTATGTATCTATAAACGTAAACAAGAATTTGAAAACATTATACTGTATTTATATCGCTTAATTTCACATACAAACAAGTAAGAGTGTTATATTCGGCTGTGCCGAATCTTATATACCCACCATCAAGTTCTGTTAAATTTAGAAACATATCTCATATATCTACAAGGGTGCAGCTAATTCAAAATCTGCACCAAAACTGGAAAAATCGCTAAGCTATTTGGTATTGTTGGTAAAACCTTTGGACTAAATTAGGTTTCCGTAGCTTTATAGTTCAACATTCAAAAATATTTTAGTGGTTTCCCCAGTATTTACTTTGATCAAAATTCGGTCTCATAACCAGGTATAGTTTTACATTAATAAGTTGTTAAATACTTTTCGTTGTGATTAATATGTAGTTAGGCTAAACACGTTAATAGTAATACGACAGGTCCATATATTTCGTTATGAGTTCCTAATGTATTCATCATATATAAAGTCTGGGCTGAACATTGATTGATGCCTATATAATTTCATAGGTGCAATCTTAATATAATGAATGTACCTCCAAATCTTTTTGATTGTAGATATAAAAAGGGGATGTTATATATATATAAGAATTATAGCCAAATGTTGACCGATTATAACAAAATTTTACACACTGGCTGGTATATATAGAGAGCTTATTCTTGCAAAATTTAGTGACCATAGCTATCATAGTTTCTAATTTAATAGCTTTTAACTGGCCTTTGCTAAAATTTTTGGTTTCCGTGAGTATTTTTCACATGAAAGCTAAAGTCAAATATGGACTGATTCCTATAAATTTGATAAACTGATCAAAAATTGCATAAAACTTCCCTATTTTAAATTTAATCGTCATAGCTATTACAATTGTATTCAATTTATCAGCATTAATGTGTTTCCCGGGGCGGGGTTATATGGGAGCTCTAACTAAATTTGAACCGATTTTGTCCATTTTCAACACACATCTTTTTCAAGATATCCAAAATACTTTTGTAAAATTTTGTCCCTCTAGTTCTTTTCGTTAAGGCGCTATCGTGCTTTTATCTGACGGACAGACGGACATAAACAACCTTTTCTTTATGTATTTTTGTGTTTCCATAAGTTTTTTATATGGGAGCTATGGTCAAATGGTGACCGATTGTGACGAAATTTTGCACACTGGCTGGCATTGACATAAGACTTCCTTGTGTTTAATTTAGTTTTACTAGCTCTTGTAGTTAAGGAGCTATCACGATTTTATCCCCTTTTCTTTTTGAATTTTTGTGTTTTCGTAAGTTTTTTGTATGGGAGCTATGGCTAAATGTGAACCGATTTCGATGAAATTTTATATGCTGCCTAGTGCTTATCTAAAACTTCTAGATACCAAATTTTGTCATCATAACTGTCATAATTTGTCATTTATTAGCAAATAAGCGATTAGCCTAGACGAGGTTATACGGGAGCTATGGCCAAATGCTAACCGATTTTGCCCAATTTCAATACCAAAATTTTCTCATAGATAAATAATGTTTTTGCTAAGTTTCAGTTAGCTAGCTCTTTTCGTTTAGACGTTATCGTGATTTCAACAGACAGACAGACAGACGGACAGACAGACAGACGGACATAGCTCAATCGTCTTAGAATTTCATAAGGATTCAGAATATATATCGTTTTTGATTTTTGAACCAATATTAAGGAAATTACAAACGGAATGACAATCTCAATATACCCCCCATTCTTTTTGATGGTGGGTATAAAAACAAGGAAAAAATTGAAACTTTCAATTGTTGATAATTCTAAAGTTCCAAACACTTTGTGGGTTTAAATACGCTAGTCTAGTACTTTCTATTCGTGCTTGAATATTCCTAACCCCAAAATCGTGTTTCACAGTGTTATAAACGATAATTGTACTTTAATTTAATTTTTGTATACTTCAACAAATTCTTGGTAATTCATAAAACTCTGCTACTTTAATTTACCTCATTGGTGAAAGGTAACTTATGCCCTGGCAGGACAGACTAAAAACAATTTTTTTTGCGTTGGCGTTCTACATTAAGGCTTATGTTTCAAATATGTATGTATTTAAAACTTAAACACACCACCCAACATTTTATATAAGTCAGCATCACTGTTTACAATTTCCAAAATTAAACAATGTTTGCTACCACATTGTCAATATATCGGGTGATTTTTTTCGCAACATTTTTTTTGGCATCATTGTTTATGAAGACAAGAATGTTACTGTGAATGGCAAGCACTACCAAGCGATGAATAAAATTGTTTTGTTTACCCAAAAGGGGAATAACTTTAGCTTTCGATTTTTTGAAGAGCTTATGTAAAAAAAAAGGGTCATTGTAAGAACCATTTGAGACATAGCTGTTGTCAACATTTAAATGGAATCATCTTAACACATTTATCTACTCATATAAGGATTACTGACATGTCGCAAAATTTTATGTATTTATTTTTAAATCATACCAAAAAGCTCTTCAAAAAATCACTCGCTATAAAAATCACATACTTTTTGCGAAAAATTGCCACACCCCAATGAATCTTCCAAATTTAGAAACGGAAAACAAAATTGAAAAAGGACTTTGTTAAACAATGTAGCGTAAAAAAGTAAATCCATTCAGGATAATGATTACCATTTTTATTATTTGCCTTTAAACAAAAAGCCTTCAATCTTAAAAGTATAAACTAAAACTTTTGAATTCAAAAGAAAATACAAATTTTCAACTGCTTAACTTTGATAGTCTTAAAGAAAAGATGTTACTTTTTCTAGCCTTTGAACAAAGAGTTTGACTAGGAAGGGTATAAGCTTAGAGGCTTAGATGATTTTCTGGAAATCTTTTTAAACTTTAAACTGAGGAAATTTTTTTTTTTTTAAATGGAAAGTTCTTTGATTTTTAGAGCATGAAAAAATGATTTAATTGATTTAAGCTGCCTTAAAGTAACTTTTAGATGTTTTAATGGAATTCTTATTATACGCATTAAATTCATTAAATTTTGAAGATTTAGCAATGTGTTGTCGATTAACTTTCACACTTCTTTAACTGTAGCTTAAGGTGCAATAAATAATTTTGTATGCCCTTTACCATAAGTATAGAGCATAATGGGTTTGCCCTATTGTTTGTAACGCAAGAAAATATTAGAAAAACAAGTAAGAAAGTGCTATAGTCGGTCAAACTCGACCATACGATACCCTTCACCACTAAGGTCAAAGGTGTTATTTTTCCTGTATAAAGACAAATATTTGCTAAATTTTGCCATCATACAAACATTTTCTCAAAACTTATATATTCAAGCTGTTTCCGTCATTTGGACTTATATGAAAGCTAGGGTCAAATGTGAACCGATTATCTCGAAATTTGGCAAATTGATTACAGTTGTTACAAATTATGTATGCAAAAAATAAACTTGAAATTCTCATTATCTTTAGATTTACGTGCGTTTTAGTGATTTTTGTCTGATTTAGTGCATTTTTATACCCATCATCAAAAAGAATGGGGGGTATATTGAGATTGTTATTCCGTTTGTAATTTCCTTAATATTGGCTCAAAAGTCTGTTGAAATCACGATAACGCCTAAACGAAAGAAGCTAGCTCACTGAAACTTAGTAAAAATATTCTTTATTTATGAGAAAATTTTGGTATTGAAATTGGGAAAAATCAGTTAACATTTGACCATAGCTCCCGTATAACTTCGTCTATGCTAATCGCTTATTTGCTAATAAATGGCAATTATAACAGCTATGATGATAACATTTGGTATATAGAAGTTTTGCATAAGCCCTAGGTAGCATATAAAATTTCATCAAAATCGGTTCATATTTAGTCATAGCACCCATACAAAAAACTTACGGAAATAGCCAAAATTTCACCTGAAATACACTTAAGGTACGGTCAGACTCATTAAACATTTAAATCAAATATTTTGAGTAAAATATTGTCAAAACAATATAATAAAAAAATTGTGGTCACACTTGCACATTTATTTGATAAAATACAGAAAAAATACGTTCAAAGTATAAACAAAAAAACTGGTTTTATTTATGGTCACACTGAAGATTAAATATTTTCCCAAAAAATATTTGATCAAATTTTTTCAAAACAAAATTGTGTATCTAGCAGTGTTGCCACCAACCAAATGTTAAATTACACATGGATCGTGCCAAAATTACACATGAAATTATGAATTACACATGATTTTTTTTTGGCACAATAATATGTTTTGAATTTAAGTTAATTAATTTTTTTTTGTTAATAATTAAACAAAAAAATGATTTGTAGTTTTTTAAATTAATCTTCATTTTTTTTTGATTTCATAACGCTTGAAAAGAAAACAATTAATGTATACTATTTCAAATCGATTTCAAAAAATGAAATACATAAAGACTATATTGAAAATCTTCCACTTCTTGTTTAACATTTTTTGTGTAGGTTTAAAAATTGGTCCACCATTAATAAATTTTTGCAAAGTAGGAAACAATCTATCTCCAAGGAATTCTTTAAATCAAAAACTTTTATCTAATAATCTTCTGGCTCCAAAGCTCAAAAGTTTCAAAATCGAAAGGTGCATGTCAAGAGTTTCCAAATCGACATTGAAGAATAAAAATCTTTTCTCCGAGAAAAGGGACCTAGTGTATGAAAATAAAGTTTTGAGAAAAACTAAAAAAAAAATTTTAATATTACTTTCATTTTTATCGATTTTCCCAAGCTCGTTTTGTATGTTTTTATGGCAAATAAATTTTTATCAGAAATCTAACTCATTTCATTTTATTTTAAACCCTTATAGGTACCAGAATCCACTGCTAACTCTAAACCCGTTTTTTGACAACTAGGTTCCTTTTCTCGGAAAAGGTCACATATAATGATTGAAAAGTTTGGGCAACTTTGTGATCAACAATATCCGCAATTGAATAAATATCGTCACTTAAATTAAATATTGTTTCATGAGCAGCAATACCAATATATCATATTCTTTAATAAACATATATATTTTATTCTGAATGGTTGACTTCCCATAAGCACTGGGATTTAAAAACATACATTTTTATGTAGTTAGAATAAAAAGTTTGCATTATATGCACTATTTCGATTTCGAATGGGACGCACATAAATTTATTTTTTAAAATGCATGTTTTGAAAACTGTTAGTACTCAAAAATGACAAAATTTGAAATTACACATGCAGCCAATTACACATCGGCTACACATGAAAATAAAAATTACACATGATATGTGTAATTACACCTGAAGTGGCAGCACTGGTATCTAGCAATTTGTTTCTCAAATTTGAATTTTTGTTTCTCAAATTTGATGTTGTTGTTTCTCAAATTTGATGTTGTTGTTTCTCAAATTTGATGTTGTTGTTTCTGTTTGAATAGTAAACAATACAAATGCTCAGCTGTTTGATGTTACAAAAATTGTGTAAGATTAAATAATTATTTGATCAAAATTTAATAAAATATTTGCTCTTGCGTGGTCACATTAGGAAAATTTTTATTTGCTGGCAAATGATTATGTTTTGTTCAAATCAACATGTTTCTTGTTTGAACCTCAAAAATATTTTGTGGTCAGACTACGAGGATCAAATAATTGATAATTTCGATTAAATGTTTAATCAATGTGACCGTAGCTTTAAATACCAATAAATCTAAAACTATAAAATATATAAACACTAAATTTAGTACGAGGAGGTCTTATGTCAATGCCAATCAGTGTGCGAAACTTTGTCACAATCGGTCACCATTTGACCATAGCTCCCATATAAAAAACTTACGGAAACACAAAAATGCAAAAAGAAAAGGGGGTTTATGTCCGTCTGTCCGTCAGATAAAAGCCCGATAGCGCCTTTACGAAAAGGGCTACAGCAACAAAATTTTACAAAAGGAAGTGGTATGTGAATGCCAGCCAGTGTGCAAAATTTTGTTACAATCGATTACTATTTGACCATAGCTCCCATATAAAAAATTTTACGGAAATACAAAAATACAAAAAGAAAAAACGGTTTATGTCCGTCTTTCCGTCTTTCCGTCAGAGAAAAGCGCGATAGTTCCTTAACTACAAGAGCTAGAGAGACAAAATTTAGCAAAAGTATTTTCGATATGTTGTAGAAATTGTGTGCTGAAAATGGGTAAAATCGCTTCACATTTAGTTAGAGCTTCTATATTACCCTGCCCCAGGAATCACATTTATGCTGATAAATTGAATAAAATTGTAAAATCTATGACTACTAAATTCAGAACAGAGAGGTTTTATGCAACTTTCAATCAGTATGTCAAATTTCATAGGAATCGGTCCATTTTTGACCATAGCTTTCATATAAAAACCGCTCCCATTAACCACTAAAATGCCACAAACGCCAGTTAAAAGCTATTAAATTATAAACATTGTCAGCTATGGCCACTAAATTTTGCACAAATAAACTTTATATTAATACCAGTCAGTATATAAAATTTTGTAGCTATAGGTCTACATTTGGCTTTAGTTCTTATATGTAAAACATTCCCTTTTTATATCTACAATCAAAAAGATTTGGAGGTACATTCAGTAGATGGGTATAGGAAGCATAGACGAGAGGGGATCAGAATTGTTAAGAGGTGTTAAGCCAATGAGGATCCTTATTATACCCAATAACCTAAAAAAAGGGTAGATTAAATAAGAAACAATTTTAAAACCTAGGAAGCCCACATATCCGGAAAATACTCGATAATCTACTCCTCCCGCATCTGACCAGGCAACGGCTCGTCACCAGCACGAATTCCGCAAAATACAGACATAGCACAACCACAGCAATAACCGCCATTACCACTCATATTACACAAAGCTTGAACCAGCAGAAAATTCTTTTGAAAGATTGGTCCGTATGGCTCTTGATCTATCAAAAGCCTTTATAATGGCTGAATATGCCACTCTCTTCAGAACATCCTGCAGTCCACAATTCCAATAAATTTTAAGTTAGAGATAGTAAGTTCTATAAGAGTTCAACGTTCAAACCACCATAGGGTTAAATAGGAAGTTAGTCAGGTTGGTGTTCTGTCGCCACTCCTATTTAATTTCTACCTTTCTAAGTGACCTCTCGAAGGCGGGTGACTGTGATGTACCAATTCCTACCGTAGACCTCTTGAAAATCCCAGGAGTCACTCTCGATAACCTTTTTACTTCTACAACACATGCCACGACAGTCACGCATAAATTACGATGTAGATAAAAAGCCCCTAAAGCATTAACAGGCAGTGGTTGGGTAATGAACAAATAAACCTTGTTATCTTTCGGGTAAGTGAAAAATATATTCTGCTTCAATGTGGTCAGCATCATTGAGTAATACTTAGTGGATAAAAGTCTATTTTTGCTATGACGCAGCCTTTATAACAATTACAGTCTGCCATCATCTTCGAAACGAAGCTCCTTTTAGTAAGGAAGCATAATATCATACTAGATAAAGAATAGGTTAGAGTTGCAATATGGAATTCAAACTAATCGAGACTATAAAGTTCATTGTGGTACCACGGAAGTCAGAATTTCGCTTCAACCATCTGGATTGATTTAGAAAGCTCTTAAGTCGGCCAATGTCTACAATAGCCAGATGACCCTTACTTAGATACAACCTGTTTGGGTCAAAGGCCGAGCATACATATTTTGGAATTCCATGCGCTTCGATATTGTGCGTATATTTTTTATTTCGTAGGCCAAGCTTGGATAGATTCTCTTCTACTTGGTCTTTCCATCGAAGTCTCGTACGTCCTCATTTACGAGTTCCCTCGGGTTCATTTTCGAACACCTTTTTTGTTGAACTATTTTCATCCATTCGCACAGCATGCCATAGCCAACACAAACGCTACAGTTTAATGAGTTTTATTATGTCAATGTTAGCAAATAACTCATGCAGCCCATGATTAAATCGGTGTCGAAATTCGTTGTTGATACTGATTGGACCACAGAGTTTTCGTAGGATCTTCCTCTAAAAGACTCCAAGAACAGCTTCATCTGATTGTGCAAAGGCCCATGATTCAGCACCATATAAAGCCAGATCACTAAAAAATAAGAGCCCAGAGTTAGTTAGGCTCACCCAAGCAACATGGGATCTGGTTGAACAACTTAAAACCATAAAAAATTCAATGTTAAATGCAAACGTGGATGTCGAGGAGCTTAGTACAATATACCGTGACCTATCCAACAGAATAAAAAGGTCTGCAAGGAGGGACAAGAGAATGTGGGTAGATGAACAAGTGAGCCAAGCTGAATCTGCTGCAAGTAAAGGTGCCATGAAGACCTAATATAATATATCATGGGCGTTGTGTAGCTACCTATACCAACAGTCCCATCTTAAGTAGTAGCGGTATATTTCTCTCAACCCCGGGTGAACAATTAATACGATGGATGGAACACTTCCAGTCAACATTAAACAATCCCATTGGAATAAAAGCGCTGACGGAAGTGCAAAATGAAACCAACCATGACTGTTTATTCAATGGAATTTCAGACAGCCGACCAACAATACAAAAAGTGAAGAATGCCATTAAAAACAAGGCCCCGGGCATTGACAATATCTCAGCGGAGATGCTTTTATCTGACGTTAAAGGATCGGCGAAACTGTGGTGCCCATTTGTGAGTAAAATTTGGGAAGAAGAAGCCCTACCAACCTCCTGGAAAGAAGGTATACTAGTCAAAATACCAAAAAAGGGTGACTCCAAAGACTGCAATACCTACAGGGGAATAACACTTCTTCCAATACCGAGCAAAATACTAGGTCGAGTAATTTTGAATAGAACGTCTGATGCAGTTTCTAAAACACTCCGCGAAAATCAGTTTGGGTTTCGAGAGAATAGACCTTGTGTTGATCTAATCAACACAGAAAGAATAGTATTTGAGCAATGTAATGAATTCCGCACCCCCATTTACCTAGCGTTTATCGACTTTATGAAGGCCTTCGACAGGAGCTATCTATGGAGAATTTTTGAAAACCGTAACATGCCAGCGAAAACTCTGAACTTAATTCGGGCAATGTACGTGGACTTTAAATACCGGGTTCTACAAAAAGGTAAATTGCCTAGTCCGTTCGAAGTTACTACTGGAGTAAGACAAGGATATATCATATCATCCATACTTGTTATCGTTGTCATCGATATAATGCGCACGGCACTGAATGGTAGACGTGGTAACCAATGGACACCCTTTAAACAACTCGAGGACTTGGAATATGCCGATGACGTTTGTCTTCTAAGCCTAAGCCCACGTTACCTTCAAGAAAACACTAGCGCTATTACTGTTGAATCTGGGGCAGCTGGGCTGGAAATCGATATCTCCAAGACAAAGATTATGCCTGGAGGCTATGGCGCAAACCTGTCGCTACACATCAATGTGGATAACGAGGTTATTGGATGTGTAGGTACCTTTAATTATCTTGGTAGTTTGGTATCTACGAAGGGTGGCGCAGACGAGGATATTGAATCGCGTATTAACAAGGCAAAATCAGCTTTCGGCATTCTCCGAGCTATTTGGAAATCTCGGCAAATATCAACAACAACTAAGTTACGAATATATAACTCGAATATCAAGTCCATCTTGTATTACGGCTGCGAAACTTGGAAACGCACAAATGCCATCGATAAGCGCCTACAAACCTTTGCAAACAAATGCTTAACATATGGTGGCCAAATCGCATAAGAAATGAAGATCTACTAAACGCTACAAATCAATTCCCTTCTTCTATAGAGGTATGTCGACGGAAATGGCGGTGGATAGGTCACACACTTCGAAGGCCAAATACCAACATTGCACGACAAGCACTTCGTTGGAATCCACAAGGAAGCGACCTGCTAGAACGTGGAGAGGTCAACTGATGGGGAGTTACAAGCAGCAATCTATTCATGGAATGATGTATGCCTAACATCTCGCAATAGAGTTCGATATAAAAGGATGGTTGAGGCCCTATGCTCCACTGGGAATCAAGGATAACAGAAGAAGAAGAATCATAGCCCGCGGAAACCTCAACGTAAGTCCAGTATCTGGCCATGATCTTTATGATATTCCCACTTTTTAACTACAAATCTAACCCTACTTAATTTAGTCGTGAGGATCTCCAAACAGGTCCCCCGTAAACACCAGATTGTCAAAATTGTAAATCCATTACCACAGTAGCAAATGCTATAATCGATCAATCCCGAATATTTGATACATTTCACTACCAAGGTAAAATCTGGACCAATTTTCAACAAATTTAATACCTTTTCTGGAGTAAAGGCCAAGAAAAAAACAAAATCGTGTAAAATTTTGGGATATCTCCCAAATAATTTTGTTCTCGGAATATAATATTACGTTTATCATAGGATCAAGTTTTTATAGCTTTCATCTTTGTGAAATTTGTCACAGCCTTCCCGGAATTCAGATTTTAGCCACAAATTTCATTATATTTTTATGAAATCTCGAAGAAGCTTTTATAAGCAAGAACCACTTCATTAAATTTAGGTGAAATCGGTCCTCTTTTAAGCATAGCTCCCATGCAAGACCTTCTAACAAAAGCCACTAAAATCTTCGAATTGCACAAAAACATTTCGAAATCTGAAGATAATGATCATCTTATATTTATTTATAATATTATTTTTATATAAACTGTAACCAAATTTATAAATTGCGAGAAAATCGGTCCACATTTAAAACTAGCCTTCATAGCTCAGAAATGGCTTAATTTACTTTATTGTTAAAAAATAACTATTTATAAGTGGATTTTAGGGAAAAAGGCCTATCTTCTTCTTCTATCTATCTATCAATATCTATAAAAAAATGTCCGCGTCTGTTTGTCTGTTTGTATATTGTTTGTTGGGAAGGATTTTCGAAACTATAGGACCGATTTTTCTGAAATTTTGACAGTGGAGTAAGGTGTGACCGGTAGTTAAAATATGCAAGGGTTTTTTCTGAAATCTCAAGTGGGCGTGACCCCTCCCATATAACTCATATATTAAAAATATAAAAATATAAATGACCGAACGGCCCAATATTTCTAAAATTTTGACAGTATGGTAAGGTGTGACTGGTGGTTAAAATAGGCTAGGTTTTTTTTGAAATTGTAAGTGGGCGTGACCTCTCCCATATAAGTCATATATTAAAAATGACAAATATGGATGACCCGCGGACCGATTTTTCTGAAATTTTGACAGTATGTTAAGGTGTGACTGGCGGGTAAATTGGTCAAGGTTTTTTTTTGAAATCTCAAGTGGGCGTGACCCCTCCCATATAAGTAAAATACAGTAATAAGTTAAAAACTCTAACTACCAATCCGGGCAACGCCGGGTAAAATCAGCTGGTTTTATATAGAATATTTGCAATTTTGAAATGATGCAATTAAAATTGTGGGTTTTTTGTCACCTAGTCGATTTTTTCTGAATCTCAAAATTTTATAAGCATATCGACGCTTTATATTCAAAAAGTGCTATCTACATTTTCGACCAGAATGGTTTTTAATGGAAACGTGTTCCTTGGCTTATTTCTCATATGTTATATAAATTTTGAGCAAGAAAAATAATTTTAAAACATTTTTTTTTTTATAAATTGTGTTTGTGCTAACTACACATAATCAAAAAATAGTGCTATCTACATTAAAAATATTTGTGGAAATAATAACAATTGTTATAAAATATACATTGTAATTTGTGATAAACCAACAAAATGGACCACAATTTCCTGCAACGTACTGTAATCATGGATTTCTAAAATATACTCGGCCTTTGACCTTAACAGATTGTAAGTAAACGTCATATAAGAAAGAGAATACCCTGAATTCTATTGACATATTTATAATAAATCTTGTTTTATTCAAAAAACTTGTTATTTTAATTAAAATTCGTGATATTTTGATAAAAGCTTCAATTTTCGTTATATTTTATTTTTTTCTTGTTAAAATAATGCTATCTACTTGCTTTAGTACTTGAAACGATCAAATTTTAACTCGTAAAAAGTGCTATCTACTATAGAACCGAAAATATAAGGAGTTAATAAAAAAACTTAATTTGTACAAGATCTTAGCCCCAATTTGTATGGCATTGTAAAACAAAGTTTATTTACTTCTCTTATAGTTAATGACAAAAACAGTTTTTTCCCTCTCCTGTAAAATTGTGAATTTGTAGATAGCACTTTTTGAATATAAACCCTCGATATGACTTTAAACAAAATCAAACAAATAAACGGTCCATATTTAACCATTTCTTCCATATCAGAAAGGTAAGAAATGACATTGAAATACCTGAATCACAAAAAATTGCTGCTGTGATAAAGCAATTATGCATCAATATGTTTTAACTTGTAAAGTTGTTGGTCCATATTTAACTCTAATTGTAAAGTGTATCATATAGTCGGTTTTGACCAAAATTTTCTTACTTGTTGTTACAATTATATTATTTCTAATTTTTACTTTAAATCAATTACAATGTCTCCATTATTTGAAAAATTAAACCATTTCGAATAGTTCTTATTTTTCTGCTCTGATAACTTTTTGAGATACAAGACAAATGTAGTGGCATCTTAATGGCCAAAGTTATAAAAAGTGTTAACACAAAATGAATGAGATGACAGTTTCATTTAAAGTTGATGACAAACGATTTCTTTCAAATCAAAGTAGCAAATTGCCACTTAGATATTCTTGGCATGACCAAAGAGCATTGACAGATTTTCTTGTTGACAAGAACTTAAAAGAAAAGCTTTTAGTCATGTTGGCAAATAATTTAAGATTCAGGTCATACATAACTTTGGAAAAAAATTGTGCTAATTTTTATATTATTTTTCATTATTGTCATTAGAAACTTAAATTTTGTATTTGAAAATAAATTTCCCAACTTACCGACTCAATTCTGCCGACACAAAATTACTATGAGGACTATAGCGATGAGGATCCTTGTACATGCTACACACCAAACGCTCCTTACATAAATCATCCTTCACTCCCAGCTGTTCGACAATCTTATCAATTTTCAATAAAATTGGACTATAAAACGGATCATAATTCAAAGGCATTATAGGCTATTGTTTTGTAAACAGGAAGTAAAAGTTATTAAAGTTTATATTTCTTTAGATATAAGTAAATTTTTGGAATATTTTAACATACCTGACCATCTTGAACAAATGGTTGTTTATCCAAAATTTGCTGCTGCTGCTGCACGAGACGCTGTTCGGCTTGTATTCTGAGAGCTTCCTTTAATTGTGCGGAAAGTTCCGGCTAAAAGCACAAACATAAGTTTTCAAAGGAAATACAAGTTTTAGAAAAAAGTTAAAAGAAAAAGGCTAAGTTTATTTAAGTTTTGTTTTCCTATTTGGGATTTTATTATAATTAAGTGGAATATTTTTTGTTTGGAGAAAACTAAGTAAATGAAAGTTTTTTTTTTTTCTTTAGAAGGAAATGGCAAAACAAGCTCGAAATATAGGTTTATCTTTAATAAGGCGGAAGGAATTGTAAAAGCCTTTAGGTGGAACAGATGAAGGAAATTTAAAAATAAACAAAGTAAGAAAGTATAAAAGTCGATCAAGCTCGACCATATGATACACTTCACCACTAAGGTCAAATGTCTTGTTTTTGCAGCATAATGACATGTACATTAGGGTGGAGCGAAAAACAACTTTTATTGAAATTCGATACGCCTGGGTTAAAGGATATGCAGCAAAAAAATTATTACTTGAGTACATAAATTAAAAAGTAAGACCTTCCTTACCGTCTAAAGACTTATAAGTATTAAATAGTTGAAATTTATTAAAATATTATTAAACCTACATAGTTTTTTTTTTGTACTGGAAAACGGTAGTCTTTTTTAAGGACCGTTTCAAAACTCATTTTTTAAGTTTAAGAAAATTTTGTTCAAAAAATATTCAAAATTTCAAAATTTTTGATCGGCATGTTAAAAAAGACAGATGTGATAATAAAACTCAAAACAGTTCAGTTTGATATCTTATATGGTATCGCCGTACCTGCGTCTTGAAATCGTAAAATTTCGCTAAAAATGAAATTTTTGGACATTATTTAATTAGATGCATAGTAAATTTTATTTAAGTTTTCTTTTGATAAAGCTAATACTGAATTTTATTGCCCAGTTATTGAGGAATGTCTACTAGAACTTTCTTTTAAGCTTAACCCTTTTTTCATCGGGGTCAAAGGTCAAAATTTGGATTTTTAGTGGCAAAAATATGAAATGTTATAAATTTAATGGCGAATTTCTATCAAAATATCTATTTTTAAGAATGGTTATATTTTTTTAATACCACATCTGTCTTTTTTAACATGCCGATCAAAAATTTTGAAATTTTGAATATTTTTTTAACAAAATTTTCTAAAACTTTAAAAGTGAGTTTTGAAACGGTCCTTAAAAAAATCACAATTTTCCAGTATAAAAAAACTATGTAAATTTAATTATATTTTAATAAATTTAAACTGTTTTGATTTAGTTGTTTTCTATATCCAATTTTGTTTGAAATTTACCAAAAACCGAAAAAAGTCCCATTTTCCCCATAGAAATGGATCCTAGAAATAAATGTCCTGTGCGCCACCGCAGGACATTGACCTAGGAAGACAAAATTTTTTTCTGAGCTTCTTAGGACGTAGAGCATCGATTTTTAACCCAGGCGTATAGAATTTCAATAAAAGTTGTTTTTCGCTCCACCCTAATATACATAAATGCCAAATTTTGTTATCATAGAAACATTTTCTCAACACTTAAAAACTTAAGCCATTTTCATCATTGGGTCTTATATGGGAGTTTGAGTGAAATATAAACCGAAAAAAGCCTGAATATATTTTTTTTTTGTCGAAAAAGGTAACTTAAATTTTTCAATATTTTTGAAAAAAATTTCAAAAAGACTTATTTTTTTTTAACAGTTTTAAAAATATTAGGCTACAGGGATGCGTAGAAACTATATGTAACGAAAAAAAAGTGGTCATTAATCTGTATCTTCTAAACTGTAAGTCTGATTGCATTAGTATGAGTATAAGTTATGGAGAACCTTTTCTAGTTTTCTAAATTTTGAATTTATGGTTACCCTGTGTTTACACAGGGTGAAGCATTGTGCGCAGATTGGACCACCTCAGAAATAAAGGCTTTGTACCGTGTAGCTCCTTCAATTATTGTCTAATATGGTTTTGGAAACAAAATAGTGAAAACCGTTTTTAAATACCTTGAACCGTTACATGTTGAGAAATTTACAAAGTCAAATATTTTTCGTTGATCGAAAAAAGTGTATTTTAAAAAAAAAATGGTCTCAATTTTTTACTTTTTACGAAGAAGTTTTGTATTTAAAGTTAATGTTTTATTATATATTCGTAGAGATTGGGGTTGTAAAATGATTTCCAAATTTAGAAATTTGACTAATTTTTTTGTGGGAAAAATCTACGAAAAAACTAAAAATTGTATTTTTTTTTGCAAAATTTGAATTTAAATCTCTGAAAACTGTACAAGGTACATACATAATTTCTTTCAGTTTAAGTTATTATTGTTTATCTAAAACAATTTAAAAAAATTCCAAAAAAGAAACCCAATTTATCTTTTTTTGCAATTGAAATTTTGGTATATAGAAATTAGCAATTTTTTTATAAAATTCGAGTTTTTGGATTCGTTTATGAATTCGTGGTATTTTTTATTCTTGAAATCTAAAGAGAACATATGGAACTATATAACTGCATTTCAGAAAGTTACAAAATCGGCTTGACATTTTTGTTATATGTTCGAAAACTCAAACAATTTCTTAAAAATTGGACAAATTTTTTTTCAATGGTGTAATTAAAGGGAATGTTGCACTGACTTATATTTTGGTTTAAAATCATCTTAGAATCCCATTTTCTATATATATATATATATATATATATATATATATATATATATATATATATATATATATATATATATAGATAAATATTATATACTTACATATATCTTATATTCTTAAACGAGCAATAATTGTATGTATATATATATATCTATATATATATAGAATGGCTATCTCGAAAACGGCTTTAACGATTTTGATAAAATTTGAACAGTGGGTACCTTTTTTGATGTATAGGTCGAGTAAGAAGGGACTTTTGCCTCTAAAAGGGTAAAAACGGGTAAAAAGGGGTTTTCCCCTTTTCGAAAATGCCATATCTACTAAAGTAATAGGCATAGAAAAAAAAATTGAATTATGTTTTGAATAGCTGTTAAAATAAGCGGACAGTTGTTTGGTATTTTTTTCAATCTATGCCCGATAGGGGGTAAAAAAGGGTGAAAATAGTTTTTTTGGTACCATTTTTAGGCCGCTCTTATCTTGTGAACCAAACAATATAGAAAAGAATTTTGTAATGCAATCAATAAATGTGAGAAAAATATTGAATACATGTTTGGTACTTTTTTGATTTCTGGGGCTAAAATGGGTAAAAAAAGGGATAAAATGATAACTCAACACCTCATGAAGTAATATGAATAGGAACAATATGATAACTGAGTTTTTATAAAAAGTACTGAATTCAATTGGTACCAAGTGCCAAATATGCATATGTAACTTTTTAAAAATTAGGGGATAAAAGGGGACAAATTGGTAAAGTTATAACTTTTTAACAAATTAATCTTTTTCTGTCTGTATGTTCTTTACAGAATAGTAAACTATGCATTTAACCATGTTATGCTCATGCATGATCTTTAGCATGAGGCGACGAAGGTATTTAAGTTGGTATCACTATTCGACAGGTAGCGCCACTGAAAATTACTCAAAATGAATTTAATCGTATACTGTGCATTTGTATCTTTAGCAAATTTGTATATGATCCTTAGCAAAGTTGAATATGATCCTAAGCGAGGTTGTTTCAAATGAGCCGGTGAAGGTTTTTTAATTGGTATGCACAATTTTCAACAGGTGGCGCCACTGAAAATTACTCAAATTAAATGAAATCGTAAACTGTGCATTTGATCATGCTATGATCTTAAGCAAAGTTGTTACGCATGAGACGACGAAGGTTTCTTAGTTGGTATGGACAATTTTCGATAGGTGGCGCCACTGAAAATTACTCAAAGTGAATTAAATCGTAAGCTGTTGCACATGAGTCGGTGAAGGTTTCTTAGTTGGTGTCAACAATTTTTGATACTCAAAATGAATTAAATCGTAAACTGTGCATTTTATCGGACTATGAGTCGATGGAGGTTTCTAAGTCGGTATGACCAATTTCCAAAATTATTCATATTAAACTATGCATTTGATCATGTGTTGATTGGACAAAATAAATAAAATGATTCAAAATTAATTGGATATTTGTGTACCGTATTTTCTCTAATTTTATTTTAATTGGTTAGTACTTTATAAAATAAAATATATAAAAATTTAAAAATTCGCCTACAAATGCTTACATATATAAAGCTCCGAGCAAGGCTCGATCGCCCAGGTACTATAAGTTTTCATAGCCTAATACTCAATAACCAGTTTTTTTTAATTTTTTTTCAAGTGGGTCTCGCTGGGCATCTAACTTGGGACCTCTGGTTACGTAAAGAAAACATTAACTTTCGATAAAAAAAAACTTCTACGTAAAAAGTAAAAGATTGAGACCATCACTTTGAGAAAAAAATGCGCCTTTTTCTATCAGCGAAAAATATTTGACCATGGAAATTTCTCAATAATTAACGGTTTAAGATAATGAAAAATGTTTTTTACTATTTTGTTTCCTGAACTGTTAGCAGTATGCCAGTGTTTTCACAAAAATTATGGGCTTAATATCGAATGCACAATATGTCAAAAACTAAAAAAAGTCGAAGAGAAAAATAATTTTGTTTATACCCACCATCAAAAATATTGAGATTGATTGTCATTCCGTTTGTAATTTTCTAAATATTGGCTCAAAAACCAAAATTGATGTATGTTCTGAATCCTTATGAAAATCTATGACGATTGAGCGATGTCCGTCTGTCTGTCCGTCTATTTGTATGTCTGTCTTTCGGTATGTCTGTCTGTACGTACGTGTATCTGTCTGTCTGTTGTCGGCACGATAAAACCTTAACGAAAGGATATAGGTCACTGAAAGTTGGCATAAATATTCTTGATTTCTTGGAAAATTTTATTTTAGAAATCGGGCAAAATCGGTTTAAATTTGACCATAGCTCTCGTATAACCTCGTCTAGGCTAATAAATGACAAATTATAACAGTTATGAGATAGAATGTGTATATCGAAGTTTTACATAAGCACTAGGTTGCAAATAAAATTTAATTGAAATCGCTTCACATTTAACCATAGCTCCCATACAAAACAATTACGGAAACAGCCTAAATTCCACCTTAAATATTGCCAATAAATAAATAAATAAATAAATAAATGATAAACTGTAAACGCTGTGTCTAAATTTAGCACAAGAAAGTGAATATCAGCCAAATTGTGCCAAATTTTGTCACAATCGGTTACCATTTGACCATAGCTCCCATATAAAAAACTTACGGAAATACAAAAATACAAAGGGGGTTTATGTCCGTCTGTCTCTCAAATGAAAGAGCGATAGCGCCTTAACAAAAAGAGCTAGAGAGATAAAATTTTACAAAAATATTTTCGATATTTTGTAAAAGTTCTGTATTGTTAGAGCTCCCATATAAACCCGACCCGGGAATCACATTAATGCTGATAAATTGAATACAATTCTAATTTCTAAGACGACTATTTTTAGAAAAGAGAAGTTTTATACAACTATTGGTCAGTATATCAAATTTTTTAGGAATCGGTCCATATTTGGCCATAGCTTTCATATAAAAACCACTCCCGGAAACCACTAAGATGCCACAAAGGTCAGATAAAAGCTACTAAATTATAAACTATGACGGCCTCTAAATTTTGCACAAATAAGCTTTATATAGCAAATGTATTCAATTTTGTGACAATCGGTCAATATTTGGCTAAAATATATGGACCTGCCGTATTACTATCAGTATGTTTTTCCTAACTACATAATCAGCTCAACGAAAAGTATTTAACAGCTTATTATAAGAAAACTATACCCGGTTATGGGACTAAATTATGCGTAAAGTACATACTTAGATACGGTTTAATGTTGAACTATAAAGCTTGTAACGAAGTAAAACTCTCATTACATTATTTTTATTATGTTATTATATTTGGATTGCATTATTTTATTTAAGTATTGGATTTTATTACCTAAGTTAAGATTTTTAATGAAATGTAATTAATTTGCATATATTTTCTCAGAGTTTTAGTTTAGTTATAAGATATTACAAAGTATAAGAGAATCTAGCATTCCGCTCTCTTACACAAAATCATACTGTGCTATCACTACTACTTACTAAGACTATCACTGCTTCAGTTGGTCTTTGGCTGTTGTAGTGGGCGGAAAGCTACTGCAAGTTTGCGACAGCTTCGGTAGCAGCCATTCACACACATCCAAACCCCAGCTCAGTAGTGGTAGTCCCTACTGGTTTTTATAGCCATAGGGATTAGTAGTAGTAGTGTACAGGGAAACTACTGGTATTGACAGCCATAGATCCCAGACACAGTAGATTATAGTGGTAGTGCAGAGTGGAATACTGGTTCTGACGGCCATAGTCCACAGGTGTTAGTCACTAATACACTAACAACCAAAAGAAAACCCACATTATTTGAGATAAGTATATCGGACAAAGCGGGGAAGTCTGGTACTGTCTTTCGACCTGGTCGTTTCTGCCTGTTTTTCTGGATCTGGTCGCTACTATTAATATAAATTTAAGTAATTTTGTTAAGTTAAAATAAATAAATATCCTGTGAAATAAAAATCCTGGTCCTACTGAATTACTCCTGGCAAACTTGGTTATAAGCTAAAGTCCAAATATTTTACCAACAATACCAACTAGCGTAACAAATTTTTTCGAATTTGGTTCACAATTTGAATTAGCTAACACTCGTAGATATATATGTTTCTAAATTTAAAACAACTTGATGGTGGGTATACAAGATTCGGTACAGCCTTGTTTGTTTATAATGACAGCTTTGATCTCTCGTGAGCTGGACCGATTTTAAAAAAGGGTTTATTTTTGCAGGTTTTGTCAATTTGAGGATCTGTTTCCTTACCAACATATACAATATTGGTATCATAAGAAAGGGTTTCTTAGGACTATTGAGGAGGAGTCTTCTAGCTTAAGTTTAGAATTTGGAGCCTGTAGACTTATCCGGAGGGGAGCTATATTCCCTTAAAGTAGGACACCTCGAATTTTTCGAAAATTAAAAACGATTCAGAAGCAAGGTTCGAAAAAATACTCTGAAATACTGTATTTTAAGGTACCGTACTGTACTTGGGCAAGTTCGGTATATAGTCACATACGTTACAATGTGTTCAATTTAAGTATATGTACCTTAAAATTTTAGAGTCTCTGTTAAAATATACAACCTTTATCATAACGAACTTTCACGAAGTACTCTAGAAATAACGTACTTCGTTGAGTACTTTAACGAACTTTTATGAAACTGACAACAATGTGTAAACCAGTAGGTCGTTTCTGTAACTCAAAGTTATAAGTTTTCACAGCGAAAAGTATGAAACAAAAAATTCCACCGTTTCTCGACCTGGAAGAAAAAAGTGTTTCTGTAACACAAAGTGAGTACTAGCAACACTGATTACGTTTTTAATGGAAATTTCCAATACATCTGTCAAAAAGTAAACAGCTGGTAGAAAAAGTAAAAATTTGTCATCAAAAACATTAAAAAATTAATTTAAAATAAGCAAAAATAGATATATATATAGACATATATATTTATATATTATTTTAAATGTTTAGTGTGGTGTTGTTAGTTGCCGAACAAAACGATCGCCGAAATATTTTTGATATTCTTTAAATTTTCTGAAATTAATTAAAATGGAAAATATTTGAATAAATAAAATGAAGCGATTGATTACATTTAATTTAATTATATGTTTTAATTATGTATTTGTTTTTTACTTTTTAGTTCAAATGTTTCTTTTTCGACGCCTTTAATATGTGCGAATTGTTTTGATAGACAAAATGAAAAACTTTTCGCATCATTCGCTTACAGAAACAGTTTTACTCGCACATTTCCAATAAATTTGACGTAAGTTGTTGAATGACAGATAGTTCTCACAAAAATAAATTACAGAAACACTTTGGTGAAAAAAATGACATTTTGTTTCAATTCAACTAGTTTCTTCTTCATTTTCATTGTTCCACTCGAATAATTTATCGATGCGAGAGTTACAGAAACTAGGCACAGTATTTCCAATTATTTAGAATGGAAACCCCTCAAATGGCAACACTTCCTTATATTTATGTGTATACCCAGTAAGAACAGTGTCAAACGTTTGAAATATGATGACTTTTACATTTGATATCAAAAGTTTTCTTTCAAACTTTTTTCCAAACCTGAACCGATGTTTGAGATTTACATTCATTTTTAAATGAGGGTTCATTTGTGAATAAACATTTGAAAAATGATAGTTTCTCAAATTGAGAATAAAGGTTATTCTCAAATCATTATCAAACCCTAAAATGATTTGAGAATAATTTGAAAAATGGTGTTATATAAATTTGATATCAAACCTTATTTCATATTTTTTTCAAATATTAAAAAAATAATGTATGTTAAAAAAAATTAATGTTTAAGATATATTAATGGAATGGCATTGCATTTCGAAGAAATTCGTTATTTCATTCGGATTTTTTTAAATTGATCCATATTTGACCATACAACCTTGCTTAAAAATGTCAAGGTTATAAGTTCAATAATATTCATATCCATAAGTAAATATTCTTTGTTTCTTAAAATTTTTAACCTAACAAATTTTTTACCTAACAATAAAAAGCAAAAAACAAAATAAACAAACTCAAAAATACAATGCCATTTTATTTATGTTCCACGTGTAGATGATATCCACATTCGAAAAACCTTTGAGAATGAGGTTTGATAATGATTTGAGAATAAAGGCATTTCTCAATTTGAGAATAAAGTCCCCTTTTTGTTGAGAACGCTATTATTCTCAAATCAGTAACAAATCAGTATCAAACGTTTGACCTTTGAAAAAAGATTTATTTTCAAATCATCCTCAATTTGAGAATAAATCTTTTTTCTTACTGGGTATCGTTGCGTCACTAATACAAACACAATTGACATACTATGCATGTAAATTTTAACGGTCTTATGCAAAAAAATTTAACAACGATTGGTAAACTAAAGTTTAGCAAAATTCCTTAAAGTATTATTCTAAAACGATTGTTAGCTTAACAAACCGATGTTAATCTTTTGTTAACATCAAATAATTTAAAGTAGCTGTCTACATAATTTAAAGCTACGTTAAATATTTTACTGTTTTGACAAATAATATTTTGTGAAAACTTTTAAAGAAAATGTTTAAGTTTTCAGACTTTTCTAATAAAAAATAATATTTTTGCTAAATTTAGTTATCATATTTTTTCTAATTTGCTATTTTTTATCATATAAAAGGTTTCGGGGGTGGGAAATTTATGAAATATAATTTCCATGGTATCTCATACTCTATTTTACATATTTCATACTAAAATCAAACTTCTCAAAGAAATTGATAATACAAATTCTAGTTTTTAACAAAAAATTCGTGTTTTCAACAAAAAACAGACATCGGTCAACGAAATTTACAAAAAACATTATAGTGATGTATATATATTCAACATGAGTTAAAAGTACTCGATTTTTAAATAATCGGTTTAAATCCTTAGTAAAAATTTGTCTATTTATTATTTTACTGTATTATAAATGTGTTTAGTCTATGTTTTTATATAACATAAACATAATTTTACATTAAGAAAAGAAGAAAAGTGTTATTTTATATTAAAAACATACAAAACATTATTTAGAAATTTGACTACCCGGAGGAAACAATGAATAATTAATTCGTTGTTTTGTATATGGGCAAATCCTGCGTGACGAACGCTACGATCGTACGCATTTTTGGATTAAAATATAAAAATTTTTGGTCTTTCCAGAGAGATACCTTTAACCTATACATGGTGTTTAGTAGGACTTGAGTGTACTTTAGAATACCATATATATATTTTTTTAACTTATATAAGTTGCCAAAGAATTGATCACAAATTATTGTGACGCACGCTACAAAAAATGGAAGTAGCTTCGAACGTTGTGGTATGTTTTCGTAATTTTTAGCAAATTTTGCATATAAAGCAAACAAAATTAAATGCCTAAAAGAAAGATGGATATAAGCGAATTCTAAAATAAGTTATTTTCAGGCAAAAAAATGTTTAGTTTTTTCTCAAAAGCCGTGAACCCTATGTGACGCACGCTACGTGACGCACGATACATTTTTTCTAGCAATAAATTGTAAATAAAATCCATTGTATTTGTTTTAACGAAACTATTTATATTCTTTGTTAATAACATTATTTAATTCATAACATATTTAATTCATGTTTATAAATTAATTTATTAATATATGTATGTTTATAAATAACAATATGGCTTTCGAGTTGACCACCTATGTTAACATTAAAGTAATGATATGAACATGTAAAAAATGTTAAATTTTTGTATAACACTAAGAGACCTAAGGGTTTGGTAAAAATTTTTGTATAAATGATCATCGAAATATATTTTTTTTACATATTTACAAAACAAGATATATCGAGTCTAATGTTCGATTAAAAAAAATTAATTTCGATTAATTTAAAAAATTTTTGGCTAGTAGACTGTTTTGGGGACTTGCCCATATGGGCATTTCCTGGAAAAGGTCAACCGCTACCAAAATATTAAAGTTGAAGAAAAAAGATTTTTCTGAGAAAATTTAGTTAGTTAATGCATTGGATTTTAAGAATATACCTAATTAAATGCATATTACCATTTGTAATTTAAGAAAAGTGGTCTGCAAAGAGCATCTTTGCTTTTTTTTTGGTTTTAGCGTTTTTTATTGACATTTTTCCTTGAGTTATTTCTGAGTGTTACATATCATGTCGATTGCACTCTTCTTATAGACTAAATATACCAACAATAAATATTTAAAAACACCACAGTAGAGATCAAGCAAACTCCGAATAACGGTATAATTCAAAGATTCTTTATACTACATTCATTGGAATCATTGTCCCGTTCGCGATGTCCCGTTCGTGATTTAAAAAAAAAATATTAAAAAAGAAAATAATAATAAGGATAATTAAAAAAACAAAATGCTAAATAAAAGCTTTATATCTCTGCTTTAGTTAAAAAATAATCTCCATTTAATAAACTGACAAAATTCGCAGACTTTTAAAGAAAACCACACACCGAAAAAAATGACTTACATTTTTTGTCCCGTTCGCGATCGCAAGTTTATCGAAAATATTTGGAGAACGTTCATATTTTATAATTTTCTTTTTGTTCTCAAAAATTGTTCTACTAAAATGCTATTAAATATTTATAAAAAGTTAAAAAAATATTTGAGTTTTCATATTTTTTTTTTCAAGTTGAGTGAGTACGAATGTCCCGTTCGCGATCCTGGAAATGCCCATATTTAACTATAAAGAGACAAGAGAGAATGACGATGTTGCCAGCATTAACATGTAAAATTGACTTGACGTATTCATTAGTAAAAGAACTGTTTTTGGATACTATTTTTTAGCAATCGTTTGTTAGCCTTAAAGTATTTGGTAACTAACATGTTCTTTAAGCAATATTTAAGATTTTTTTTTAACATAAGACCTTAAGAATTTACCACCAGTTCCAAATTGATGGACTGTTGGTAAAATGCCTGAAAATTTAAATATGTACTTCTGATTCGACAAGGTTGATATTCGCTTTTACCTAAATATTGATATTCGCTCTTACCAAAAAGTAGGTGCATGTTCAAAGACTTGATCATTTTGTCAGTATTGTGTATTGTTCTTCAACCTGGAACTGTTGAAGTTTTTTTTTTTTTTATAAAAATATAAGAGTTATTTATGAATATACAATAACAATACTACTTCAAAATACTACGAACGCGGCCAAAAGTAAGTTATCTTTTTTATACCCTTCACCACCATAGGTGGAAAGGGTATTATAAGTTTGTGCTGATGTATGTAACGCATTGAAATATTTTTCTAAGACCCATCTTTTAGTACATCAATAGGCTTAGAATCGCTTTCTGAGTCGATGACAGGACCGATTTGAATTTTCTAATTAAAAGACTGAAAATTAAAAAAGTCAATGCCTTATTGGACCACCCTCATGCATGCAAATGTTAAAACTTTTTCGTCACCTTCAAAAAATAAATGCTTGAAAGTAAACATCTTTTCAATAAAACTTTTAAATGACACATTTTAGATACTATTAGTAGTACGAGCTAAGTGTTTAATATAACTTTACAAAAAAGGAAGTAAGTGAAAATTAACGTCATTAGTTCAAATTCGTTAAAAAAAAAAACTTTGTAAAACATGCAAATTTAGCAAATGTGCAATTTTGTTCAACCTCTGCAATATAACACAAGGAAGTCATCGAGCAAATTGGATGTTCGCAACGAAGGTAGAGAAGTGAAAGAAGATTGATGAGACAACGACAACAAATAGTCATTTGTAGATTGTTTAAAAATGTTAAGTATCTTGAGGTATATAAGTAACATTTTCTTTTAAAGACTATTGTCTAACATTCAATTTTCATGTTATCAAGTTCAAATGCCAAAATGTGCAAACTTTTGTACTTCATTTCCATTTAATTTATGCTCCATTTATACATAAATGCCTTTGTTTGTTGTATATTCCATTCATTCATGGCATGAGACAATGGCCCCCTTTACAACTCAAAGTTTTCCCTTTCATTGTGATTTTGTTTATATTTTTTTTGGGCAGATTATAAGAAAATAGTGAAGAAGTGTTGGCTGAATGCTTTGTATTCAAGTTCAGGCAAGTGATGGGTAATGTGGTTACACTTTGCACAAAGCGAATGTAATTACATTGCACTTAACCATAGCGAACATGTTCATTAAATTTTAACATCAAAGCATCGTGTTCTGGCACAATTTGTGTGTCTTTATATGTTGTTCATAGAGCACTTTTTCTGCACAAATTATTCAAATATTTAGCAAAGTGAAAAACATTTAATTTATTAAGTTATGATGTAACAGGAATGGTTCTTTGAATATTTATAACTTACGAGGGGTACTATTTAAATTTCATGAATTGAGAACATTAATGTCAATAGCTAAAACGTCAACACCATAAAATGGCCACTCTTCCGATTGAACACCATCATCTGTTTGACAAAACATCGAATTCATGACTCATCCCCTTTAAAGTCCAGACTTCGCACCCAATGACTTTTTATTCACAAATATTAAAATTAAAGCGTGGGGTCAACAAAAAAGTAGTTTTCTATGTTTTCTATAGAAATTTTTTCAAGTTTTCTATATAGAAAATTTTTCAAGATTTCTATATAGAAAATTTTTCAAGTTTTCTATATAGAAAATTTTTCAAGTTTTCTATATAGAAAATTTTTCAAGTTTTCTATATAGAAAATTTTTCAAGTTTTCTATATAGAAAATTTTTCAAGTTTTCTATATAGAAAATTTTTCAAGTTTTCTATATAGAAAATTGTTCAAGTTTTCTATAGAAAATTTCTCAAGTTTTCTATATAGAAAATTTTTCAAGTTTTCTATATAGAAAATTTTTCAAGTTTTCTATATAGAAAATTTTTCAAGTTTTCTATATAGAAAATTTTTCAAGTTTTCTATATAGAAATTTTTTCAAGTTTTCTTTATAGAAAATTTTTCAAGATTTCTATATAGAAAATTTCTCAAGTTTTCTATATAGAAAATTTTTCAAGTTTTCTATATAGAAAATTTTTCAAGTTTTCTATATAAAAAATTTTTCAAGTTTTCTATATAGAAAATTTTTCAAGTTTTCTATTAGAAAATTTTTCAAGTTTTCTATAGAAAATTTTTCAAGTTTTCTACATAGAAAATTTTTCAAGTTTTCTATATAGAAAATTTTTCAAGTTTTCTATATAGAAAATTTTTCAAGTTTTCTATATAGAAAATTTTTCAAGTTTTCTATATAGAAAATTTTTCAAGTTTTCTATATAGAAAATTTTTCAAGTTTTCTATAGAAAAATTTTCAAGTTTTCTATAGAAAAATTTTCAAGTTTTCTATAGAAAAATTTTCAAGTTTTCTATAGAAAAATTTTCAAGTTTTCTATAGAAAAATTTTCAAGTTTTCTATAGAAAAATTTTCAAGTTTTCTATAGAAAAATTTTCAAGTTTTCAAAAGGAGTTAACTAAATGCCAAACTTTATGTTGAACTGTCTCACACTCAGACAAAGGCTTAAAAGTTTTAATTTTTTTTTACTAAATTGGTTTTATAATTTTTTAAGGCTTTTCACATTCTAATGGTGAAATGAAAACAAACTCTGTCAAACAATAGGGTTCCTTAAACTCTCAATGTGAATAAATTGATTTATACTTTAAGCTCCTCTTATTTACAGCAGAAATTTCTTAGTCAATAAAAGTTGATAATGACAATGTAGATGTCACAATAGCAAAGCATTTAATACTTTTTGGTATTACAAGGAATTACGTGAACGATGCGTGATAACATTGAAAATTCACAAGAAGATTATTATTTCTTAAATTCTTAAGTTTTACACCTTGTTTTTTGATAATAAAAGATTTAAGGTGAGATTGATATGAACTCACGTTAGCGTAACTAAACACCAAAAAACAGTTAAATAAACAAAAGGTCAATAAATTGTATTTGGAAAAGTACTTAGTAATTTCTTAAGAATCCTCAAGAAAAACAAACGACAGTTGTTGTTTTCCCAAACAATTCCTTCATTATTGGCAATTCATTATTCAAGCTTTGCTAAAATCCTTAAAAAAAATCTGGTGCGTATTAGGTATATTTTTGGACTTGACGTTCTACATCAATCATACGTTTTAATACAATAATATTAATGTTTATTAAAATGGAAAATTATATAATGAAGATTATTTATAGATGACTTTGCAATAGGTCGTGGGATTAATGTTTTTTTAATGATCGATTACACTTTGGAGTGTAGGATTTTACAACTAAAACTGAACAAAATTTAAAATTAAACTAAAACTGAACTAGCACAGAACTAGAACTGAACTAGAACCGAACTAGAACTGAACTAGAACTGAACTAGAACTGAACTAGAACTGAACTAGAACTGAACTAGAACTGAACTAGAACTGAACTAGAACTGAACTAGAACTGAACTGAACTAGAACTGAACTAGAACTGAACTAGAACTGAACTAGAACTGAACTAGAACTGAACTAGAACTAAACTAGAACTGAACTAGAACTGAACTAGAACTGAACTAGAACTGAACTAGAACTGAACTAGAACTGAACTAGAACTGAACTAGAACTGAACTAGAACTGAACTAGAACTGAACTAGAACTGAACTAGAACTGAACTAGAACTGAACTAGAACTGAACTAGAACTGAACTAGAACTGAACTAGAACTGAACTAGAACTGAACTAGAACTGAACTAGAACTGAACTAGAACTGAACTAGAACTGAACTAGAACTGAACTAGAACTGAACTAGAACTGAACTAGAACTGAACTAGAACTGAACTAGAACTGAACTAGAACTGAACTAGAACTGAACTAGAACTGAACTAGAACTGAACTAGAACTGAACTAGAACTGAACTAGAACTGAACTAGAACTGAACTAGAACTGAACTAGAACTGAACTAGAACTGAACTAGAACTGAACTAGAACTGAACTAGAACTGAACTAGAACTGAACTAGAACTGAACTAGAACTGAACTAGAACTGAACTAGAACTGAACTAGAACTGAACTAGAACTGAACTAGAACTGAACTAGAACTGAACTAGAACTGAACTAGAACTGAACTAGAACTGAACTAGAACTGAACTAGAACTGAACTAGAACTGAACTAGAACTGAACTAGAACTGAACTAGAACTGAACTAGAACTGAACTAGAACTGAACTAGAACTGAACTAGAACTGAACTAGAACTGAACTAGAACTGAACTAGAACTGAACTAGAACTGAACTAGAACTGAACTAGAACTGAACTAGAACTGAACTAGAACTGAACTAGAACTGAACTAGAACTGAACTAGAACTGAACTAGAACTGAACTAGAACTGAACTAGAACTGAACTAGAACTGAACTAGAACTGAACTAGAACTGAACTAGAACTGAACTAGAACTGAACTAGAACTGAACTAGAACTGAACTAGAACTGAACTAGAACTGAACTAGAACTGAACTAGAACTGAACTAGAACTGAACTAGAACTGAACTAGAACTGAACTAGAACTGAACTAGAACTGAACTAGAACTGAACTAGAACTGAACTAGAACTGAACTAGAACTGAACTAGAACTGAACTAGAACTGAACTAGAACTGAACTAGAACTGAACTAGAACTGAACTAGAACTGAACTAGAACTGAACTAGAACTGAACTAGAACTGAACTAGAACTGAACTAGAACTGAACTAGAACTGAACTAGAACTGAACTAGAACTGAACTAGAACTGAACTAGAACTGAACTAGAACTGAACTAGAACTGAACTAGAACTGAACTAGAACTGAACTAGAACTGAACTAGAACTGAACTAGAACTGAACTAGAACTGAACTAGAACTGAACTAGAACTGAACTAGAACTGAACTAGAACTGAACTAGAACTGAACTAGAACTGAACTAGAACTGAACTAGAACTGAACTAGAACTGAACTAGAACTGAACTAGAACTGAACTAGAACTGAACTAGAACTGAACTAGAACTGAACTAGAACTGAACTAGAACTGAACTAGAACTGAACTAGAACTGAACTAGAACTGAACTAGAACTGAACTAGAACTGAACTAGAACTGAACTAGAACTGAACTAGAACTGAACTAGAACTGAACTAGAACTGAACTAGAACTGAACTAGAACTGAACTAGAACTGAACTAGAACTGAACTAGAACTGAACTAGAACTGAACTAGAACTGAACTAGAACTGAACTAGAACTGAACTAGAACTGAACTAGAACTGAACTAGAACTGAACTAGAACTGAACTAGAACTGAACTAGAACTGAACTAGAACTGAACTAGAACTGAACTAGAACTGAACTAGAACTGAACTAGAACTGAACTAGAACTGAACTAGAACTGAACTAGAACTGAACTAGAACTGAACTAGAACTGAACTAGAACTGAACTAGAACTGAACTAGAACTGAACTAGAACTGAACTAGAACTGAACTAGAACTGAACTAGAACTGAACTAGAACTGAACTAGAACTGAACTAGAACTGAACTAGAACTGAACTAGAACTGAACTAGAACTGAACTAGAACTGAACTAGAACTGAACTAGAACTGAACTAGAACTGAACTAGAATTGAACTAGAACTGAACTAAAACTGAACTAGAACTAAACTAGAACTATGCTTTCAACATACAAAATTGACTTACCGTTAGTTGCGTTTGAGTCTGCTGGGTTTGCTGATTACGTGTTGGATCATATTGTGCTGCAATTTGAGCTGCCTGGGATAATACCGACTGTACCTGCGGCTTTAGCTGATTTTGCAAAGGTGGTTGTCTGGCTGGTGTGTATACAGGACTAGGGGCCGATTGTGCAGCTGCTAAATTATTGCGATATTTGCTATTAAAAAGGCTATAAGAAGACAACATTAAGCAATTTAATCAAATTTAAATATTGTTATTCGAATTCTGATTATTTTATTTGTGCAAATGAATTAAAGGTGTCAGAGGGTTTGCTTTGTAATACCTTTGTTTGTCACCTAGTTGTGCCTGGGGAGACTGCACGAATGGATTAAATGTATGACTAGTGGCATGAGGTTTTTGATAATTTTGTGGTTGTTGTAATTGATTTGTGGGTGTTTTTTGTAATGTCGTTGACAGTCTTTGATTTGGATGTGGAGGTCGATTTTTGTTTTGAGCCAAATTATTTGATGGGGTCGTACCTAGACCCCATCCATGCAATTCGTAGGCGTCATTATTAGAGTGCGGTTTAAATTGATTTGTTTGGTCATCGACGTGTGCAACACGATTAATATCGCTTATAAATCTGTGTAATGTTTTTTTTTTTATAGAGAGAGAAAGAATGATACATACATAGCGTGAGTTATGGTGACGAATGAAAAATTTTTAAAAAAGCTTTTGTTTTAAACTTACTCAGAACCCAAACCGGGCCCAGAATTAGCCCAACCTGTTTCAGCATGTTCAAAAGATGGTGGTCCATAGTGTTCATGTATGGGAGCTCCGTGCAAATATGCTGATACATGTCCCTTGGGTGGTTGAGTGTAAATAATTTCAGGTATGTGCGAATTTTCTGCACTATGCCAAGGTGGAACGACCTAAAATAAAATACAAATAAAAATATAAATGAAATAAAATGTAAGTCGTATAATATATCATATTTCACTTGTGCTTGTGTTTATATTTTCTTGCAAAAAGATAAGACACACTCGCATAATTTATTAAGGATTCATTTGTAGAATTTTAAATTATGATTTCCACAAACATATGGCTCCATTAACAGAGGTGAGCAACAATGTTCAAATCTTCGATTGCAAATTCAGTTCTAGTTTAGTTCTAGTTCGGTTCTAGTTCAGTTCTAGTTCAGTTCTAGTTCAGTTCTAGTTCAGTTCTAGTTCAGTTCTAGTTCAGTTCTAGTTCAGTTCTAGTTCAGTTCTAGTTCAGTTCTAGTTCAGTTCTAGTTCAGTTCTAGTTCAGTTCTAGTTCAGTTCTAGTTCAGTTCTAGTTCAGTTCTAGTTCAGTTCTAGTTCAGTTCTAGTTCAGTTCTAGTTCAGTTCTAGTTCAGTTATAGTTCAGTTCTAGTTCAGTTCTAGTTCAGTTCTAGTTCAGTTCTAGTTCAGTTCTAGTTCAGTTCTAGTTCAGTTCTAGTTCAGTTCTAGTTCAGTTCTAGTTCAGTTCTAGTTCAGTTCTAGTTCAGTTCTAGTTCAGTTCTAGTTCAGTTCTAGTTCAGTTCTAGTTCAGTTCTAGTTCAGTTCTAGTTCAGTTCTAGTTCAGTTCTAGTTCAGTTCTAGTTCAGTTCTAGTTTAGTTCTAGTAAAGTTCTAGTGCAGTTCTAGTTCAGTTCTAGTTCAGTTCTAGTTCAGTTCTAGTTCAGTTCTAGTTCAGTTCTAGTTCAGTTCTAGTTCAGTTCTAGTTCAGTTCTAGTTCAGTTCTAGTTCAGTTCTAGTTCAGTTCTAGTTCAGTTCTAGTTCAGTTCTAGTTCAGTTCTAGTTCAGTTCTAGTTCAGTTCTAGTTCAGTTCTAGTTCAGTTCTAGTTCAGTTCTAGTTCAGTTCTAGTTCAGTTCTAGTTCAGTTCTAGTTCAGTTCTAGTTCAGTTCTAGTTCAGTTCTAGTTCAGTTCTAGTTCAGTTCTAGTTCAGTTCTAGTTCAGTTCTAGTTCAGTTCTAGTTCAGTTCTAGTTCAGTTCTAGTTCAGTTCTAGTTCAGTTCTAGTTCAGTTCTAGTTCAGTTCTAGTTCAGTTCTAGTTCAGTTCTAGTTCAGTTCTAGTTCAGTTCTAGTTCAGTTCTAGTTCAGTTCTAGTTCAGTTCTAGTTCAGTTCTAGTTCAGTTCTAGTTCAGTTCTAGTTCAGTTCTAGTTCAGTTCTAGTTCAGTTCTAGTTCAGTTCTAGTTCAGTTCTAGTTCAGTTCTAGTTCAGTTCTAGTTCAGTTCTAGTTCAGTTCTAGTTCAGTTCTAGTTCAGTTCTAGTTCAGTTCTAGTTCAGTTCTAGTTCAGTTCTAGTTCAGTTCTAGTTCAGTTCTAGTTCAGTTCTAGTTCAGTTCTAGTTCAGTTCTAGTTCAGTTCTAGTTCAGTTCTAGTTCAGTTCTAGTTCAGTTCTAGTTCAGTTCTAGTTCAGTTCTAGTTCAGTTCTAGTTCAGTTCTAGTTCAGTTCTAGTTCAGTTCTAGTTCAGTTCTAGTTCAGTTCTAGTTCAGTTCTAGTTCAGTTCTAGTTCAGTTCTAGTTCAGTTCTAGTTCAGTTCTAGTTCAGTTCTAGTTCAGTTCTAGTTCAGTTCTAGTTCAGTTCTAGTTCAGTTCTAGTTCAGTTCTAGTTCAGTTCTAGTTCAGTTCTAGTTCAGTTCTAGTTCAGTTCTAGTTCAGTTCTAGTTCAGTTCTAGTTCAGTTCTAGTTCAGTTCTAGTTCAGTTCTAGTTCAGTTCTAGTTCAGTTCTAGTTCAGTTCTAGTTCAGTTCTAGTTCAGTTCTAGTTCAGTTCTAGTTCAGTTCTAGTTCAGTTCTAGTTCAGTTCTAGTTCAGTTCTAGTTCAGTTCTAGTTCAGTTCTAGTTCAGTTCTAGTTCAGTTCTAGTTCAGTTCTAGTTCAGTTCTAGTTCAGTTCTAGTTCAGTTCTAGTTCAGTTCTAGTTCAGTTCTAGTTCAGTTCTAGTTCAGTTCTAGTTCAGTTCTAGTTCAGTTCTAGTTCAGTTCTAGTTCAGTTCTAGTTCAGTTCTAGTTCAGTTCTAGTTCAGTTCTAGTTCAGTTCTAGTTCAGTTCTAGTTCAGTTCTAGTTCAGTTCTAGTTCAGTTCTAGTTCAGTTCTAGTTCAGTTCTAGTTCAGTTCTAGTTCAGTTCTAGTTCAGTTCTAGTTCAGTTCTAGTTCAGTTCTAGTTCAGTTCTAGTTCAGTTCTAGTTCAGTTCTAGTTCAGTTCTAGTTCAGTTCTAGTTCAGTTCTAGTTCAGTTCTAGTTCAGTTCTAGTTCAGTTCTAGTTCAGTTCTAGTTCAGTTCTAGTTCAGTTCTAGTTCAGTTCTAGTTCAGTTCTAGTTCAGTTCTAGTTCAGTTCTAGTTCAGTTCTAGTTCAGTTCTAGTTCAGTTCTAGTTCAGTTCTAGTTCAGTTCTAGTTCAGTTCTAGTTCAGTTCTAGTTCAGTTCTAGTTCAGTTCTAGTTCAGTTCTAGTTCAGTTCTAGTTCAGTTCTAGTTCAGTTCTAGTTCAGTTCTAGTTCAGTTCTAGTTCAGTTCTAGTTCAGTTCTAGTTCAGTTCTAGTTCAGTTCTAGTTCAGTTCTAGTTCAGTTCTAGTTCAGTTCTAGTTCAGTTCTAGTTCAGTTCTAGTTCAGTTCTAGTTCAGTTCTAGTTCAGTTCTAGTTCAGTTCTAGTTCAGTTCTAGTTCAGTTCTAGTTCAGTTCTAGTTCAGTTCTAGTTCAGTTCTAGTTCAGTTCTAGTTCAGTTCTAGTTCAGTTCTAGTTCAGTTCTAGTTCAGTTCTAGTTCAGTTCTAGTTCAGTTCTAGTTCAGTTCTAGTTCAGTTCTAGTTCAGTTCTAGTTCAGTTCTAGTTCAGTTCTAGTTCAGTTCTAGTTCAGTTCTAGTTCAGTTCTAGTTCAGTTCTAGTTCAGTTCTAGTTCAGTTCTAGTTCAGTTCTAGTTCAGTTCTAGTTCAGTTCTAGTTCAGTTCTAGTTCAGTTCTAGTTCAGTTCTAGTTCAGTTCTAGTTCAGTTCTAGTTCAGTTCTAGTTCAGTTCTAGTTCAGTTCTAGTTCAGTTCTAGTTCAGTTCTAGTTCAGTTCTAGTTCAGTTCTAGTTCAGTTCTAGTTCAGTTCTAGTTCAGTTCTAGTTCAGTTCTAGTTCAGTTCTAGTTCAGTTCTAGTTCAGTTCTAGTTCAGTTCTAGTTCAGTTCTAGTTCAGTTCTAGTTCAGTTCTAGTTCAGTTCTAGTTCAGTTCTAGTTCAGTTCTAGTTCAGTTCTAGTTCAGTTCTAGTTCAGTTCTAGTTCAGTTCTAGTTCAGTTCTAGTTCAGTTCTAGTTCAGTTCTAGTTCAGTTCTAGTTCAGTTCTAGTTCAGTTCTAGTTCAGTTCTAGTTCAGTTCTAGTTCAGTTCTAGTTCAGTTCTAGTTCAGTTCTAGTTCAGTTCTAGTTCAGTTCTAGTTCAGTTCTAGTTCAGTTCTAGTTCAGTTCTAGTTCAGTTCTAGTTCAGTTCTAGTTCAGTTCTAGTTCAGTTCTAGTTCAGTTCTAGTTCAGTTCTAGTTCAGTTCTAGTTCAGTTCTAGTTCAGTTCTAGTTCAGTTCTAGTTCAGTTCTAGTTCAGTTCTAGTTCAGTTCTAGTTCAGTTCTAGTTCAGTTCTAGTTCAGTTCTAGTTCAGTTCTAGTTCAGTTCTAGTTCAGTTCTAGTTCAGTTCTAGTTCAGTTCTAGTTCAGTTCTAGTTCAGTTCTAGTTCAGTTCTAGTTCAGTTCTAGTTCAGTTCTAGTTCAGTTCTAGTTCAGTTCTAGTTCAGTTCTAGTTCAGTTCTAGTTCAGTTCTAGTTCAGTTCTAGTTCAGTTCTAGTTCAGTTCTAGTTCAGTTCTAGTTCAGTTCTAGTTCAGTTCTAGTTCAGTTCTAGTTCAGTTCTAGTTCAGTTCTAGTTCAGTTCTAGTTCAGTTCTAGTTCAGTTCTAGTTCAGTTCTAGTTCAGTTCTAGTTCAGTTCTAGTTCAGTTCTAGTTCAGTTCTAGTTCAGTTCTAGTTCAGTTCTAGTTCAGTTCTAGTTCAGTTCTAGTTCAGTTCTAGTTCAGTTCTAGTTCAGTTCTAGTTCAGTTCTAGTTCAGTTCTAGTTCAGTTCTAGTTCAGTTCTAGTTCAGTTCTAGTTCAGTTCTAGTTCAGTTCTAGTTCAGTTCTAGTTCAGTTCTAGTTCAGTTCTAGTTCAGTTCTAGTTCAGTTCTAGTTCAGTTCTAGTTCAGTTCTAGTTCAGTTCTAGTTCAGTTCTAGTTCAGTTCTAGTTCAGTTCTAGTTCAGTTCTAGTTCAGTTCTAGTTCAGTTCTAGTTCAGTTCTAGTTCAGTTCTAGTTCAGTTCTAGTTCAGTTCTAGTTCAGTTCTAGTTCAGTTCTAGTTCAGTTCTAGTTCAGTTCTAGTTCAGTTCTAGTTCAGTTCTAGTTCAGTTCTAGTTCAGTTCTAGTTCAGTTCTAGTTCAGTTCTAGTTCAGTTCTAGTTCAGTTCTAGTTCAGTTCTAGTTCAGTTCTAGTTCAGTTCTAGTTCAGTTCTAGTTCAGTTCTAGTTCAGTTCTAGTTCAGTTCTAGTTCAGTTCTAGTTCAGTTCTAGTTCAGTTCTAGTTCAGTTCTAGTTCAGTTCTAGTTCAGTTCTAGTTCAGTTCTAGTTCAGTTCTAGTTCAGTTCTAGTTCAGTTCTAGTTCAGTTCTAGTTCAGTTCTAGTTCAGTTCTAGTTCAGTTCTAGTTCAGTTCTAGTTCAGTTCTAGTTCAGTTCTAGTTCAGTTCTAGTTCAGTTCTAGTTCAGTTCTAGTTCAGTTCTAGTTCAGTTCTAGTTCAGTTCTAGTTCAGTTCTAGTTCAGTTCTAGTTCAGTTCTAGTTCAGTTCTAGTTCAGTTCTAGTTCAGTTCTAGTTCAGTTCTAGTTCAGTTCTAGTTCAGTTCTAGTTCAGTTCTAGTTCAGTTCTAGTTCAGTTCTAGTTCAGTTCTAGTTCAGTTCTAGTTCAGTTCTAGTTCAGTTCTAGTTCAGTTCTAGTTCAGTTCTAGTTCAGTTCTAGTTCAGTTCTAGTTCAGTTCTAGTTCAGTTCTAGTTCAGTTCTAGTTCAGTTCTAGTTCAGTTCTAGTTCAGTTCTAGTTCAGTTCTAGTTCAGTTCTAGTTCAGTTCTAGTTCAGTTCTAGTTCAGTTCTAGTTCAGTTCTAGTTCAGTTCTAGTTCAGTTCTAGTTCAGTTCTAGTTCAGTTCTAGTTCAGTTCTAGTTCAGTTCTAGTTCAGTTCTAGTTCAGTTCTAGTTCAGTTCTAGTTCAGTTCTAGTTCAGTTCTAGTTCAGTTCTAGTTCAGTTCTAGTTCAGTTCTAGTTCAGTTCTAGTTCAGTTCTAGTTCAGTTCTAGTTCAGTTCTAGTTCAGTTCTAGTTCAGTTCTAGTTCAGTTCTAGTTCAGTTCTAGTTCAGTTCTAGTTCAGTTCTAGTTCAGTTCTAGTTCAGTTCTAGTTCAGTTCTAGTTCAGTTCTAGTTCAGTTCTAGTTCAGTTCTAGTTCAGTTCTAGTTCAGTTCTAGTTCAGTTCTAGTTCAGTTCTAGTTCAGTTCTAGTTCAGTTCTAGTTCAGTTCTAGTTCAGTTCTAGTTCAGTTCTAGTTCAGTTCTAGTTCAGTTCTAGTTCAGTTCTAGTTCAGTTCTAGTTCAGTTCTAGTTCAGTTCTAGTTCAGTTCTAGTTCAGTTCTAGTTCAGTTCTAGTTCAGTTCTAGTTCAGTTCTAGTTCAGTTCTAGTTCAGTTCTAGTTCAGTTCTAGTTCAGTTCTAGTTCAGTTCTAGTTCAGTTCTAGTTCAGTTCTAGTTCAGTTCTAGTTCAGTTCTAGTTCAGTTCTAGTTCAGTTCTAGTTCAGTTCTAGTTCAGTTCTAGTTCAGTTCTAGTTCAGTTCTAGTTCAGTTCTAGTTCAGTTCTAGTTCAGTTCTAGTTCAGTTCTAGTTCAGTTCTAGTTCAGTTCTAGTTCAGTTCTAGTTCAGTTCTAGTTCAGTTCTAGTTCAGTTCTAGTTCAGTTCTAGTTCAGTTCTAGTTCAGTTCTAGTTCAGTTCTAGTTCAGTTCTAGTTCAGTTCTAGTTCAGTTCTAGTTCAGTTCTAGTTCAGTTCTAGTTCAGTTCTAGTTCAGTTCTAGTTCAGTTCTAGTTCAGTTCTAGTTCAGTTCTAGTTCAGTTCTAGTTCAGTTCTAGTTCAGTTCTAGTTCAGTTCTAGTTCAGTTCTAGTTCAGTTCTAGTTCAGTTCTAGTTCAGTTCTAGTTCAGTTCTAGTTTAGTTTTAGTTCAGTTCTAGTTAAGTTCTAGTTCAGTTCAAGTTCTAGTTTAGTTATAGTCTTGTTTGGTTCGTGTTCAGTTCAGTTCGAGTGTAGTTCTGTTGTTACCTAGTTAAGTTATATTAAGTTGGATTAAAATCTAGTTGAGCTTAGTCCAGTTCAACTTTAGTCTAGCTAGATTCTGAGTTGTAGTCTAGTTAAGTTCTTATCAGTTCTAAATCAGATTAAGTTCATTTCAAGTCTGTTTCATTTATTGTCTAATTTAGTCCTAGTCCAGTTCAATACGAGTCAAGTTCGGTTTTAATCAATTCTAATTTAGTTCTAGTTCAGTTCAAGATCAGTTCTAATCTATTTCAGTTATAGTCTAGTTTAGTTCTAGTTCAGTTTAGTTAGAGTTTATTTCAGTTCCAATCTAGTTGAGTTCTACTCTAGTTCAGCTTTAGTCTAGTTTCTAATCTAATCTAGTTGATTTGACGTTTTGTTCATTTTTAAAATAGTTCAGCTGTATTTTAATAAATTTATTGTTGCATAATGTCCCTGTGTTATGCCTTCCCTGGGAATAATCATATTTTTATGTTAATATTTTTTGAGTCTGTTGAAAAATTAAATACTTCCAGCATTTACTTAACTTTTCATTTAATTGGCTTCAAGTACCATATGTTTAAAATTAACTTATTTATTTCTTTTAAATGCTTTAATAAGTTTTTTGTAGAATAAAATATTTAAGAAGGGAATAAACTTCAGAACTATCGATTTAAATGCAATAATTATAATGTTCTTTTTAGTAACATTGAAATTCTTTCGGTGTAATTTTTAATTAATTTTATCGTTTCCTTACATATATTATTTTGTATTACATAAGTATACAATTTTCCCTGAACTTATTAATTCCAGAGATTTAAAGTTGAACTGAAACTTGAGGTAATTAATAAGAAATCTGAAATTATATTAATAATATACAAAGGACTTAAAGACATACTTGGGATGCATTCTTTCACTTAATTGCATTCTTGTAATTATTTGTAAAATTTATTAAGGTGGAAAACCCACAAGATGAAAAAGTTTAATTAAATAGAAAGTATTATTTTTATTTAAAGTTTTCTTTTACTTTGTAACTTTTAAATTGTTCTTTCATTCAGCCTTCATTATTTCCACTGACTGGCACTTGAATTTATGTTGAGTTAGCAGCTTCGGGTTCAGTGGTAAACAGTAACCCCGAGATTTAGCGCTTGTTATACACAATGCATTTCAAAAACGTTTTTTGTGGTAAATCCTAACGGAAAAGCAAAGTAGTCGGTCAAGCCCGACCATACGATACCCTTCACCACTAAGGTCAAAGGTGTTCTTTTTAGTGTATAAAGACAATTATTATTATCATAAAAACATATTCTAAAAACTTTTACATTTAAGCTGTTTCCGCCATTTGGACTTATATGAGAGCTGGGGTCAAATGTGGACCGATTATTTCGAAATTTGGCAAATTGATTACAGTTGTCATAATTATGTATGCAAAAAATAAACTTAAAATTCTCATTTTCTTCGGATTTACGAGCGTTTTAGTGAATTTTGTCTCATTTAGTGCGTTTTGAGAAAAGCGTTTGTATGGGAGCTATGGTCAAATGTGGACCGATTTCAACGAAATTCAATACAGTGACTTAAGTTTACATAAGTAATATGTGTTTTAAATTTCATGAAAAAATATTGATTTTTGTGGCCAATATATCAATTCCGGGAAGTGGGACCTATGGGAGGTACCATAAATAATGGACCGATTTTGACGAATTTCAATAGCCATGGTCCCATTAACAAAAAAAAATAATTTGTGCCAAATTTCATCAAATTATCTTTAGAATTGCGGCCTGTAGTTTGATTACAAGGTTTACATGGGGGTCCAGTAATTCGAAAAAAAGTAGATACCTTTTATTAATCAACCGCATCAATTTTGATATTTTTTGACCTATTGGTCATCTAGAATTCGAGCAATTAAAACAACCATAAAAATTGTTTTTAAAAAATTTTAAATACAAAGTTTGATAGACCGCGAATTTTTTTAAGAGATTTTTAGAGGTTGAAGCACAACACTCTCTAATAGCTGAATTGAATCATTAATAAGCTCTATGAATTTCATATCCATTTGCATCCAATTTTAAGAATTATAACGTTTTTAGTAACACCCCTTTTTCACAATTTTATGCAATTTTTCGCGAAAAAATCACTACTTGAAGTGAAATATAGGAGTGATGTAATATTTTTATGCCATTTTCTTTAGTTTCCTTTCTAATTCTATGCAAAATTGATATATAAAAATAAAAAAACAACAAAATGTTTAATTTTGAATGACCTTTATATAATTTATTTAAGTATATAGGTAGTGGTCACATAATTGTGGACGCAATAAAAATTGTAAAATCCGCAAATTTTATATTATTCAAGGACTCGTAATATTTTTTATCGAATATATTTGATGTTTAGAGTTTTTCCGTAGGTTTGTTAGAAGTATACAAAATCTGGTTATAAGCTCATAGTATGAGCTCAATATCTATGAAAGGACATGTCCGATTTTGACAAGTCATATATCGTAGGATAGATATTCTTTTCATTTATTATTCTATTTAAGTAAATAATTTTTATAATCTCCAGCATAGATTTTTCAGCATGTTTAGTTGTCCAGTTTTAAGTGACCACAGCCTTTATATTTTCTTAAAAAGTCTATTTCAGTTTAACTAAAGTAATATTATTTACATATACTGAAAATTTCAAGAACGAAAGTCAAGAAATTACCAAGTTATTGAGTTTTGACCGTATTTTCCCACTGTGCCAGTGTGCAAAATTTTGTCGCAATCGGTCACCATTTGACCATAGCTCCCATATAAAAAAATTACGGAAACACAAAAATACAAAAAGAAAAGGGGGTTTATGTCCGTCTGTTCGTTAGATGAAAGTGTGATAGCTCCTTAACTACAAGAGCTAGAGAGACAAAATTGTTCAAAAGTATTTTTGATATATAACAGAAGTTGTGTACTGAAAATGGGCGAAATAGGTTCACATTTAGTTAGAGCTCCCATATAACCCCGCCCCTGTAAACACATGAATGCTGATAAATTGAATACAATTGTCCATATTTAGCTATAGCTTTCATATAAAAAACACTCCCGGAAACCAAAAAAAAAAATGTAGCAAAGGCCAGTTAAAAGCTATTAAATTTGAAACTATGACAGTTATGGCCATTAAATTTTGTTAAAACAAGCTTTATATAAATACCAGCCAGTGTGTAAAATTTTGTTACAATCGGTCAACATTTGGCTATAATTCTTATATACACAACATCCCCTTTTTTATATCTACAATCAAAAAGATTCGGAGGTGCAATCAGCTTATTAAGATTGCACCAATGTCCAGATTTTATATACGATATTAGGAACTAATAACAACATATATTTACCTGTCGTATTACTATCAACATGTTTATCCTAAAGAAATATTAAAAGTAGAACAGACTATACCAGGTTATGGGATTAAATTTTGTGCAAAGTAAATACTAGGGAAACCACTTACATACTTTTAAATGTTGAACAACTTTATTCGAATTTGGTCCTCGTAGATATATCAGAGATATTTCTAAATTTAACACAACTTGATGGTGGGTAAACAAGATTCGGCACAGCCGAATATAACACTCTTACTTGTTACTTCTAAGGTGTTGTACTTTGACGCCCAATGATTTACCCTGTTTAAACGCACGATAACCATAAATCCAAGATTTAAAAAGCTTGGTTTCTCCTAAATAATTCTCTCATAAATACTAATGCAATCAGACTTACAGTCTAGAAGATACAGATTTGTTACAACTTTTTTTGTTTCAAACCACTGTGCATTAGAGGTATCGACAATACTGTGCGGCGGTATTTTAATGCCACTTATATCGTTAGTTTAAGTATCAACTAAATAACCTCAAGCCCAATGATTGAATTTCTAAGTAAACATTTTGTAAATAAAAGATTAAAGTTCAACATTAAACTTAACGGTTTCACTTTCATTAAGATTATAATCAATTCGTAATAAAATTTAACTTTCATTTAATCTATAGGTTTTCGTACCTATTATTTCAGTTCCTGTTAAACTAGATTTATATTTAAAATCGTATTTGTGTGAAATCTTCTATGGCTAAACCACTTAACCACAGCCTATTAACTTATAAGTAGTTTTTACATACCTTATGTTAGGGATTTCTAAAAAAAAAACTCTCAAATTTCTATTAGAATGTCACTCACCGTATGATGATGATTTATATGATGATGGTGATGATGATATTTAGTCGAATGATATGTCTGCTGATAGTAGGAACATAATTTAAAGAGATGTGATAAAGCCGGAAACAGAAACAGTAAAAATTTCAATAGCAATTTCTTGGCAGCACCAACACCAATCACCAGCGGCAACAGCCAGAAGAGTTTAATTTTTATGATTTTGATTATTAGAACCAAGGCCAGAAATGACAGCAGTAATTTGCTTTTCATGAATTTTTCTAAAACAACAGAAATAACGTCAATCAATACTTTCATGGTTTAATTTTGTACTATTTACTCACGTAGTTTCTTCATTAGAATTTTTCCCGCCAAACGTGCTTCCGACTGTTGTTTTGGTACCAGCTCCAGTTTGGCTATAACACCATTACCCTCTAACGACCGGGGTGATATGCGAAATGTCGCACCATCAAACATCATTTCGGGCAGTTTCAATTCAATGTCATGAGTCATGGCAAATTTAATGCTTTTGCCATAAAGAGAATTAGTCACCTCCTCGATGGGCGTTTCAGCTTCTGTGGGGGTGTCTGTTAAACGAGAAAAACATGATTAGGGAGAAATGTTAAAATGATTTATGATAACATTATTTGATGAATTAAGAATACAAATATAAAATCAATTTAATAGTTCGATGAAGTTGTCTTATTTTTTTATTTTGAGTTATTGCTGTTAAGATAAATGGAAATTTAATTTGAAGATTTGTTTTTTATTAAATGTACTTCAAACATTTTATTAGTTGAGTGTTTTCATGATTTATTTAAAACTCTGTTAAGGAAATTTCCTTAAATTTATTTTTTACAATGTACAGTGGTACAAATGAGTTTTTTTTGTCGGTATTGACTTTGCAGTTTCTGGACGGATTTTGACGAAATGTTATCTATATATCTATCTTATATTCTTAAACGAGCAGCAACAATATATATATATATATATATATATATATATATATATATATATATATATATATATATATATATATATATATATATATAGTACCTGGTTGACCGAGCCTTCCTCGGAGCTTTATGATAAGCATTTTGAGGCAAATTTTAAAGTTTTTATATATTTTTTTTTATAAAGTTTATTTTGTCCGACCAACACATAGTTCGCATAGTTTACAGTTTAACTCATTTTAATAATTTTGGAAATTATTCATACCAACAGAAACCTCCGTCGACTCATGCGCAACAACTTTGCTAAAGACTATAGTCTGATCAAATGCACAGTTTACGATTTAATTAATTTTGAGTAGCTTTAAGTGGCGCCACCTGAAGTTGTTCATACCATATAAGAAACCTTTGTCTGCTTATTCGTAACAACTTTGCTTATGATTATAACATGATCACTTTGAGTAATTTTCTGTGGTGCCACCTGTCGGACTTTGCTCATTCCAATTCATAAACCTTCTTCGTCTTATCCGTAACAACTTTGCTGAAGATTATAGCTTGCTACTTTTTTGAAACTATGTCCGATAGGGGGTAAAAAAGGGTGAAAATAGTTTTTTTGGCACCTTTTTAACCCACTCTTATATTTTAAACTAAAGAATATAGAAAGAAACTTGGTACTGCAATCAATATATGTAAAAAAAACATGAAACACGTATTTGGTACTTTTTTGATTTTGGAGCCAAAATGGGTAAAAAAGGGATAAAATGATAACTTAACATCTCCAAAGTAATATGAATAGGAACATTATACATTATGTTAAATGCGTTTTAAAAAAATGTACCGAATTCAATTGGCACCAAAAAAGTACCAAATATACATATGGAACTTTTAGAAATTAGGGAATAAAAAGGGGGAAAAATTAGTATTATTTTAAACAAATGAATGTTTGTCTGTATGTATGTTCTTTATAGAATAGTAAACTGTGAATTTGATTGTGTTATGCTCTTTAGCGAAGATGTTGCGGATAAGCCGGCGAAGGTTTTAAAGTTGATAAGACTAATTTCCGACAGATGGCGCCACTGAAAATTACTAAAAATTAATTAAATCGTAAACTGTACATTTGATCATGCTATGATCTTTAGCAAAGTTATAGCGCATGAGCCGACGAAGGCTTTTTAGTTGGTATGAATAATTTCCGACAGGTGGCGCTACAGAAACTTACTCAAAGTCAATTTAATCGTAATCTGTACATTTAATCATGCTACAATCTTTAGCAAAGTTGTTGCACATGAGCCGACGAAGGTTTCTTAGTTGGTATGAAGAAATTTCGACAGGTGGCGCTACTGAAGTTTACTCAAAGTCAATTTAATCGTATGCTGTACATTTAATCATGCTATAATCTTCAGCAAAGTTGTTACGGATAAGCCAAAGAAGGTTTATGAATTGGAATAAGCAAAGTCCGATAGGTGGCGCCACAGAAAACTACTCAAAATGAATTAAATCGTAAACTGTGCATTTGATCAGACTATAATCTTTAGCAAAGTTGTTGCGCATGAGTCGACAGAGGTTTCTGTTGACATGAATACTTTCCAAAATTATTCAAAATGAGTTAAACTGTAAACTATGCAAACTATGTGTTGGTCGGACAAAATAAATCAAATAATTCAAAATTAACTGAATATTTCTACAATGTCTTTCCTCTAAATTTATTTTAGCACTTTATAATATAAAATATATAAAAACTTTAAAATTTTCCTCAAAATGCTTATCATAAAGCTCCGAGCAAGGCTCGGTCTACCAGGTACTATATATATTATATTATAAATGTGATTGTAAGTTTGTTTATTTGTTTGTTTAAAAGAGGTTAACTCTTTAACGGTTCGACCAATTTTGAAATTTGATAGAAAATTCCCTTAAGGAATTAGGGTAAATAGGGTAAATAGTACACCAAATGGTGCAAAATTTAATATTTATCATTGAATTTAATAAACTATAAAAGTTAGAAACTTCAAACATAATAAAAGGAAATTCATTATCAATAGCCGTACTTCAGGAAAAGAAACAAAAGGATCGGAGCAGGAGATGGCGCCTTCCCCGTTACAAATATAATACCTATAACTGGGAAAATTGATTTTAATGATTTTTGAAATGCAAATAAAGTTATACTAACAAGTTTCAATCGTCTACATCCCATTTTAAAACTTAGTCCGAGAATGGGTTCAAATAGAAGTCGAACATTTCTATACAATTTAAATTAATTTCATTCCAATGGCCATACTTCAGAAAATAGTAATAAGGGTCGGAGCAGGGGATGGTCCCTTCCCCTTTACAAATACAATGCCTATAACAGGGTTAACCGATATTGATTAAATTTAAAATGAAGATAAAGTTATAATTAAAAGTTTCAATCGTCTATGTCCCATTTAAAAACTTGGTCCGGGAAGGGGGCTAAATAGGAGGTCGAATATGGTTGTATTTAATACATTTATGTAATTTAATATCTGATAAACGAATGCGGATAAAAATTTGTAATTGATACAAGTAAATTTTGTTTACCAATGGAAGCACTTATGACAAAAAAAAGGAAAGGATCGGAGCAAGGGAAGTTTTTTCCCCATATTACCATAATACTTAATTTTGAGTATTATTATAGTTTGTTAACTTTCTGCAACCGAAAACTTTTCTATTGGTAATACTTAGTTTCAAACAAATGTGGTAAGATCGGCGCAGGGAAATACTTTTTCGGCTGTACTTTTAGAACTTCTAAAGGCAAACGGTCTTATGTTAAAAAAAATCGTAAATATTGCTTAAAGAACACGTTAGTTACCAAATACTTTAAGGCTAACAAACGATTGTTAAAAAATAGTATCCAAAAACAGTTCTTTATTTAATGAATACGTCAAGTCAATTTAACATGTTAATGCTGGCAACATCGTCATTCTCTCTTGTCTCTTTATAGTTAAATATACAAAACAACGAATTAATTATTCATTGTTTCCTCCGGGTAGTCGAATTTTTAAATAATGTTTTGTATGTTTTTAATATAAAATAACACTTTTCTTCTTTTCTTAATGTAAAATTATGTTTATGTTATATAAAAGCATAAACTAAACATATTTATAATACAGTAAAATAATAAATAAGCAAATTTCTACTAAGGGTTTAAACCGATTATTTAAAAATCGAGTACTTTTAACTCATGTTGAGTATATATACATCACTATAATGTTTTTTGTAAATTTCATTGACCGATGTCTGTTTTTTGTTGAAAACACGAATTTTTTGTTAAAAATTAAAATTTGTATTATCTTTGAAAATTTTGATTTTAGTATGAAATATGTAAAATAGAGTATGAAATATCATGGAAATTATATTTCATAAATTCCCCAACCCGAAACCTTTTATATGATAAAAAAATAGCAAATTAGAAAGAATGTGATAACTAAATTTTGCAAAAATGTTATTTTTTATCAGAAAAGTCTGAAATCTTAAATATTTTCTTTAAAAGTTTTCACAAAATATTATTTGTCAAAACAATAAAATATTTAACGTAGCTTTAAATTATGTAGACAACTACTTTAAATTATTAAATTATTTGATGTTAACAAAAGATTAACATCGGTTTGTTAAGCTAACAATCGTTTTAGGATAATACTTTAAGGAATTTCGCTTAATTTTAGTTTACCAATCGTTGTTAAATTTTTTTGCATAAGACCGAAAGTCTTTAAACTTTGTACATAAAAATCAGGCCAAATGTTGGCAGGTTAGACGCATATGGAGTTCAAATCAAATGGAAAATTTATTAAAATTTATCGCTACAAGAATAAATTGTTGAAGGAATTCCGTTTTTAAAACGATTTTATGAACAATAATTTGATGTTTTTTAATAATTTATTTAAAATATAACTGTAGAAACCAGTGTTTAAATAAAATAAAAGTCTTTATTTGAAATTTTTTTGTTTTCATTAAAAATTAAGTAATGAAAATTAAGATGCGAAAAAAAAAGAAAAGCCAATTTATGTGAAAAAAGATCATGCATAAGCAGTTTGAAATACGAGAACTGGAGGAATAGTTGAGGAATCCAATTTACGACGCTAACATCAAAGTCAAGTGCAAGCTGCCTAAGAGAACGCCACTCTTCTTTTAGGACTCATGAGACCGAAGATCATAGAAATATTAGACTATCGAGAGAACAGAAATGTCAGGCAGCTTGAATAGCTGCACAGATAGAGGATTAAACCAATTCATGATGTATTGCTTAAAGATAATGGCAGTCTAGTTTGAGGGCTCATGAGACCGAAGATCATAGAAATATTACATTATCGGTAATGCATTGCTTAAAAAGAACATCAGCTTAATTTAAGGTCTCATTAGACCGATGATCGAAGACATATGCGACTATCAGAAGAACAACGGCTCGGAACAAAACCAATTTACGACGTATTCCGCAGAGTCAACGACACGCTGCCTTCATCAACAAGCTACCTTCATCGATGCATTAGACAAAATCAATGTCAGGTTGCAAGGAAATTTGTGAAAACTACCCGAGCAACGCCGGGTAAAAGGACATTTTATATACTTTAAAGTGAGGTTAAAAATTTTATACAATTAAGAAATCAGTTAAAGACTTTTGTCAAAAATGTGGAACAACAATACATTTACATAATTTTTATACCCACCATCAAAAAGAATGGGGGTATATTGAGATTGTCATTCCGTTTGTAATTTCCTTAATATTGGCTAAAACAGAAACAAAACTGATATATATTCTGAATTCTTATGAAATTCTAAAACGATTGAGCGATGCCCGTCCGTCTACCTGTTGAACTCATCATAACGCCTAAACGAAAGGAGTTAGATCACTGAAACTTAGCAAAAACATTATTCATTTCTGGGTATTGAAATTAGACAAAATCGGTTCACATTTGACCATAGCTCCCGTAGCTAAATAGCTACAAACAAAAGACTTACGGAAACAGTCTAAATTCTACCTAAAATATACTTAAATGCCAATAAATATAAAAATATAATAGCTATGATCACTTAATTTTCTATAGAAAAATTTTTGTTATAAAAATACTCTTTCTTTTTAAAAAAATTTTGATAAAGAAACTTTCTGTAGAAAAAATTTTGATAAAGAAACTTTCTGTAGAAAAATTTTTGATAAAAAAATTTTCTATAGAAAAATTTTTGATAAAAAAATTTTCTATAGAAAAATTTTTGATAAAAAAAATTTTCTATAAAAAAATTTTTGATAAAAAAATTTTCTATAGAAAAATTTTTGATAGAAAAATTTTCTATAGAAAAATTTTTGATAACAAAATTTTCTATAGAAAAATTTTTGATAAAAAAATTTTTTATAGAAAAATTTTTGTTTAAAAAATTTTCTATAGAAAAATTTTTGATAAAAAATTTTGTATAGAAAAATTTTTGATAAAAAAATTTTCTATAGAAAAATTTTTGATAAAAAAAATTTCTATAGAAAATTTTTTGATAAAAAAATTTCCTATAGAAAATTTTTTGATAAAAAAGATTTCTATAGAAAAATTTTTGATAAAAAAATTTTCTATAGAAAAACTTTTGATAAAAAAATTTTCTATAGAAAAATTTTTGATAAAAAAAATTTTCTATTGAAAAATTTTCTATAGAAAAATTTTTGATAAAAGTATTTAAAAAAATGGAGTAGAAAACTTTTTCTTTTTAAAACGTTCAAACTACACATTAAAAAACAAATAAGAAATTTTTATAGTCGGTCAAGCCCGACCATACGATACGCTTCACCAATAAGGTCAAAGGTGTTCTTTTTCCTTGTATAAATATAAATATTTGCAAAATTTTGTCATCATACAAACATTTTCTCATAATTTATATATTTAAGCTGTTTCCGTCATTTGGACTTATATGAGAGAAAATATTGATATTTGTGGCCAAAATATCAATTCTAAGTAGTGGGACCTATGGGAGGTACCATAAATATTGGACCGATTTTGACGAATTTCAATAGCGCCGACCCATGGTTATAACTGAGCTTAATTCTCAAATTGCAGCAACAATTTAACTATATATAATATACTAAATATATAGTACCTGGGCGCCCGAGCCTTGCTCGGAGCTTTATCGGGGCAAATTTTAAAGTTTTCGTATATTTTATTTTATGAAGAACTTACCAATTAAAATAAATTTAGAGAAAAGACGGTACACAAATATCCAATTAATTTTGTTCATTTTGTCCTATCAGCACATGATCAAATGCATAGTTTAATATGAAAAATTTTGGAAATTGGTCATACCAACTCAGAAACCTACGTCGACTCATGCGCAAGAGCTTTGCTAAAGATCATAGCCGGATCAAGTGCACAGTTTACGATTTAATTCATTTTGAGTAGTTTTCAGTGGAGCCACCTGTAGGAAATTAGTCATACGAACTATGAAACCTTTGTCGGCTTATGCGTAACAACTTTACTAAGGATCATAGGATGATCAAATTCACAGCTTACGATTCAATTCATTTTTAGTAATTTTCAGTAGCGCCACCTGTCGAAAATTGCTCATACCAACTAAGAAACCTTCGTCGGCTTATGTGCAACAACTTTGCTAAAGAATATAGCCTGATCAAATGCACAGTTTACGATTTAATTCATTTGGAGTAATTTTCAGTGGCGCCACCTGTCGAAAATTAATGAGCCAATTTAAAAACCTTGGTCGTCTCATGCGCAACAACTTTAGCTAAAGATTATTGCATGAGCATAACATGGTTAAGTGCATAGTTTACTATTCTATAAAGGACATACAGACAGAAAAACATTCATTTGTTTAAAAGTTATAATATTACCAAGTTTTTCTCCCTTTATCCCCTAATTTCTAAAAAGTTACATATGAATATTTGGTACTTGATACCAATTGAATTCGGTACTTTTTATAAAATCGCAGTTAACATATTGATTCATATTACTTTATGAGGTGTTAAGTTATATATAGAAATCAAAAAAGTACCAAATACGTGTTCAATATTTTTCTCACATTTATTGATTGCATTACGCTTAATAATAGTACCAAAAAAACTATTTTCACCCTTTTTTTACCCCCTATAGGGCATGATTAAACATAGTACCAAACACCTTTCCTCTTATTTTAACAGCTATTCAAAACATAATTTAAATTTTGTTTCTATGCCTATTGCTTTAGTAGATATAGCACTTTCGATTTTTCCCTTTTTACCCGTTTTTACCCTCTTAGAGGCAAAGGTTTCAAAAGTCAATTCTTACTCGTCCTATACATCAAAAAAGGTATAAACTGAACAAATTTTATTAAAATCGTTAGAGCCGTTTTCGAGACAGCCATTCTATATACATATATATATATATACATACATACATACAATTATTGCTCGTTTAAGAATATAAGATTGTATATTATATATCCCATTTCCAAGGGCGGCTACAATATGAGAGCCGGGATCAAATGTTGACGAATTATCACAAAATTTTGCTTATCGGTTTAAGTTAACAAGAAACTTAGCTTTTCAAAATTTTGGAGAAAAAATTGAATCTGACTTATACAGAGGTGTCATAGAAACCAATTTCATTGGTATTGGTTTCGAAAACGACAAAAAAATCAAATTGGTGTCATGAATTCCAATATTAATGTTCGAACTACATTTTCTATTGGTTTTATGTGTCACAGAAAATAATATTATTGGTTTAGTATTGGAAATAAACCAAGCTACTTACAGTTAACAGATTTCATTTCAAAATTGGTATATCCATTTAAAAGAAAGGTGTTACTGGCCAGCTGGTGCCTTTTTCGATTTAAAGATCCACTAAGAACGGATTTTTGATAAATTGACCTTGTGGTGGATAAAAAAGGGTAAATTCAGTAACGATATGATTCCCAAACAAAAAACAATAGAACAAAAATTTAAATCGAGTTTGGATTAGCAACAAAAAAAAAACAGTACAAGTGGTAAGTAATTTTCGAATAAAAGAAAAAAAAAGAGAAAAATTACTTTTGGTACTTTTTAGCTTTAACTTTCAAATAAAAAGAGATGGGTAAAAAGTTTACATAGAATTTTTTATCATGTAATAAGATAAAAGCAAGTTTTAGTACTTTTTTGTGTCTTTGGAATCAATGAACCTTATCGGCAAACATAAAAAATTAAAAAAATGGGGAAAATTGTAAGGCTAGAATATTCTTTGTGTAAAGGCACTGGCGAGGCAAATGCATATCAATTTAACGGATATCCCATGTAAGTGACAATCGTCCTTTGTTTGGCTGTGGTTTGTTTCTTGGTGTAGGTAGATTAATTTTTTTTCAGTCCGCAATTCGGTCATTCCATTATGTTGGGGTATACAAGCTTAATTTGTCCAAATAGCAGCGTTTTTATACCTATACCACAAACATCGCAAAAAACTGAACATTTTTCTTCAAATTATTTCTTTTTTATAATTATTTTATTTTTTATTTGATTTTTGATGTTTCACAAAAAATTCAAATGAAATAATAAACAATTGATTCGAACAATTTGTTTGATTTCAAACCAATAATAACAAAATCGACTTGGTTTCATAACATCAAATAATACCAGTATCGGTTTTCAAAACCGAGAAATTTAAAAACCGACTTGGTTTCTATGACACCCCTGATAAGCTTTTTTGTGGTTTTAGGAATAGTTAAGTGGAATTGAGGTTCGTTCTTAACATTAGAATAAATTGTAAAAAATTTAGTTTTGATCTCGAAAATTAAAATTATTTTTATTAAATTAAATTCAAAGACAGAATAATTAACTTATATTTATCATCTTTAATTGTTGCTAAATAATTAATGCTTTTAAGGCTCTGCTTTCTTTGTAAAATAAATAACATTCATTCATATTACAACCGACACAGTCATAATTTATCATAGAAAATTGACTTAAATCAAATCACTCTTCATATTTTCCATTTATCTTTTCTTTTATTATATATATGTACATCTGTCGGATTGTCTATTTGACGAGTAGTCGTATTTATCTATGATTTTTTTAACATTAATATGTTATAAACGAAAAAGAAAACATCATGTCTTTGCCGTCGGAGTATTTATACCCTTCACCACCATAGGTGGAAAGGGTATTATAAGTTTGTGTTGATGTTTGTAACGCATAGAAATATTTGTCTTAGACCCACCTTTTAGTATACCAATAGGCTTAGAATCACTTTCTGAGTCGATTTAGCGATGTCCGTCCGTCTGGCTGGCTGGCTGGACCCCCATGTAAACCTTGTTATGAAACTACAGGTCGCAATTCTAAAGATAATTTGATGAAATTTGGCACAGATCATTTTTTTTTTTTTTTGATAATGTGACCATGGCTATTGAAATTGGTCAAAATCGGTCCATTTTTTATGGTACCTCCCATAGGTCCCACTTCCCGGAATTGATATATTAGCCACAAATATCAATAGTTTTTTAATGAAACTTAAAACAAATACTGTTTAAGTAAAAAAAATCACTGTACCAAATTTCGTTGAAATCGGTTCACATTTGCCCATAGCTCCCATACAAACTCTTCTTTAAAAAATCAGACAAAAATCACTAAAACGCTCATAAATCTGTAAATGATGATAATTTTAAGTTAATTTTTGCAAACATAATTTTTGTAAAAACTGTAATCAATTTGCTAAATTTCAAGATGATCGGTCCACATTTGACCCTGACCCCCATATAAGTCAAAATGACGAAAACATCTTAAATTTATAAGCCTTATGAAAATGTTCGTATTTGGACAAATTTTAGGAAATATTTTTTTTAGTGGTGAAGGGTATCGTATTGTCGGGCTTGACCGACTATAGCACTTTCTTACTTGTTTTGAATTAAAAGTGTTTAAAAAACATCATTTATTTATTAATATTTCTTCTTTAACTTATTTCCTAATCTTCTAAAAGTCTTTTTGAATACAACTTTATTCATATTTTGTTTTCTTATGTTTTGAAAGTAAAAGTCTAATATGTCGATTTGTTTGCGGAAAAAAAGTGTTTTTTTTTCTGAGATTTATTTTTAAAGAATGTACATACACTCAGACCTCTTTTGATGCGTATTTAAGTTTTTCCATATTATAGCTATTAAGTAAACTACTATATTTTTATGGTATGTATTGAAAATAATAAATAGAACTAAAGCAAGTTATAAAACCTATAGTCGGTCAATCCCGACTATATGATACCCTTTACTACTAAGGTCAAATATGGACCAACAATTTAACAAGGTTTTCTTTGTCTAAGAGACATAATATACTCGTATGTGGTATTTTTTTTTTTAATTTCGAGATTTTAGTAGATTTATGTCATTTCCGGCTGAGGACCTGATATGGGAGCTACGTTTGATTGTTTACCGATTGTTACCTAATTTCTGTTATCAGTTAAAATTTACAAACTATTTATTTCCAAGGCGTTTGATAGAGTGTGGCACGGAGCACTTCTATCAAAACTTATTGCCTTTGGTGTCGGTAATAACTTCTCTCGGTTTATATCGAGCTTCCTCAGAGATCGCACTATACGAGTTGTTATAGATGGGTTCTCTTCAAACGAGTTCAAGATTAATTCAGGGGTACCGCAAGGCTCTGTTCTTTCTCCTACTCTATTTCTAATCTTTATAAATGACCTTCTACGTCAAACTTCCAACCCAATCTACTCTTTTGCAGATGATAGTAACATTTGCCATTCATTTTCATTCAATCGTAGGCCAAGCCTCCTCGAGGTGGACGCTATGAGACAAAACATGAATGAATCATTAAACCGCGATTTAGAAACAATTTCGGAATGGGGTCGTGCGAATAGAGTTGATTTTAATGCGCGGAAAACTCAATGTTGTATGCTTACGCATAAACGCACGGCAAACCATGTTACTTCATCTGTATTAATGGGTGGTGTACATACTGAGGAATCAGATGCTCTTGATGTTCTAGGCATGAGAATTCAATGTGATGTCCGTTGGTCAAAGCATATCTTTCATGTGTCAAAAGAAGCATTCAAGTGCCTCGGTTTTCTAAAACGGTGCAAGAGATACTTCACTTCATCTGATCTCCTTACTATTTACACCACCTACATCCGACCGAAAATGGAATACAACTCTCATGTATGGGCCGGTGCTTCAAAGTCTATTTTGGAGCTTCTCGACCGAGTGCAGGAGAGGGCGAAAGTGCTCATCGGTGACAGTAGGGTATCCAATTCTATTGATTCACTTGAGCACCGTCGCAATGTGGGTTGTGTCACACTGTTCTATCGTTACTACTTTGGAATTTGCTCTAACGAAATCAGGGAACTTGTTCCCGAAACTCGGACATTTTTACGCAATACACGTCATTCTGCTAGAGCTCATTCCTTTGTGGTCGATTGGCCGGTAGACCGAACAACACACTACAGAGAAAATTCGTTCTTTAGCCGTACAGTTCGTATGTGGAATTCTCTCCCCGCAGAAGTTTTCCCTTCCAGTTGCAATATAGGTAAATTAAAATCAAATGTCCACAAACACTACTCCATCTATCCTCCTTCCCATAACCTATTTTCCTAGTTCCAACACAATGCATCGCATAAGTAGGGGTCATCCCCTGAGTGCTGGTCCTAAATTAAAAAAAAAAAAAAAAATAGTTGTATATAGACCGATTCCTACGAAATTATGTACATTGATTTAGTTTACCATAAGCAATATTTATGCTAAATATTATTAAAATACAATAAAATTTGTAGCTGTAATGAGCCAAAAATGCTTATACCGATTGACCCAGAATTACTTTGATTACTTCCGGGCCATTGCTATTTAAATTTTTAGCCTAAATCTCATAGCACGTCGATAAAACTAAAACCCGGAAATGCCTTATATCTACAGAAAATTTGTAAGATGACAAATTTTCGCATAAATGTTTCCCTAGACATTAAAAAAATAATCTGTCCACATATGACCACAATGGATGAATTTTTTAGGATATCATTTGGTTGGTCTAATATGAATTTAAGATATTAGAAGTTTTATGCTTAAACTTTACACTGATAAGTTTTTACAAATTTAAATCGATTGACGAATTTATCGTGCCAATCTTTCTACGTTTGACCCTAGCTTCGATGTCAGAGCAGCTACCGACATAAATAGTTATTTTTATATCTAGAAAAATTATTCTTATGATAAGAAAATTAAGTAAAATTAAAAAGAAAAACTTAGAAATTTGTTAAACATTGGTCCGTATTTGTGAGGGGTATTAACCCCTTGATGTATTTCTACGAGTCTGACTCGTGGTACAATTTCTGTGCCTAACATGATTATCACGAGTCTGACTCGATTTGCGACTGTTCTTAAGCATCAAAACTGGTTTGTTAAGTGCAAGTTGTGTGCGAACAGTTGGAAGCAAACTTCGTTGCGCTAATTGATACATCAAGGGGTTAAATATGATCAAATGGCGATCCAAAAAAAATGGTATACTGGATTGTAATTCTAAAAAAAGTTATTTGCACTGAATATTGTCGTCATGAATATGGTGTCTGCTGGACCACACGTAAGTCGCAGAGGTTTAAGTATTTTTAATTCTCGGGTGCAGGGTTTATATGGGAGTTATGGTGGTATAGCAGATTAGTCATCCGCCTAGCATACCAGAGGTCCCAAGTTCGATCCCCGGTCAGACCCACATGCAAAAAAATAAAGTTTCAAAAAAGCGGCGGTTCACCTGATAACTCAGCTAGCCACTGGTTATTGAGTATTAGGCTATGGAAAACTTCTCTAACTAATGCACTTGTCGTTCGGAGCCGGAGTTGTTCCTTTCAATGAGTCTAACAATAGAATCGGATGCAGCTAATTGTCTGAGAGAAGTACCCCTTGTTCCAATTGGAATATTGTCGGGGAATTTTAAATATATATGGTTAAATGTGGATCGATTGTATGCTTTCTACTGGTGCACACAGGAATATTTTGGTTAAAAAGCTGACCAAAATTATTTAACGTGTTTATTGAATTTAAATATACCCTTCACCAATAGGTGATAGGGTATTATAAGTTTGTGCATCCGTTTGAAATTTTATTTATTAGTGATCGTATACCGATAAACTCAGAATCGTTTAGCAAATCAATTTAATTTAGTCCGTCCATCTTTAGGTTGTCTGTCTGTCTGTTTGATGTCTGTCTGTCTGTCCGTCTAACTGTCTGTCTGTTTGTATTTTTTTTAACAAAATTTTTAAAATATGTTAGTGATAGTTTTTTGATCGACGACGATGAAATACAATGGTGGGGCGATATCCTAAAATTATTTATAAAATTCACGCATTCATGAAATTTAGTATAAAGACCTTGTTCCAAAATTTTGTCTCAATCGGTCACCATTGACTATAGCTTTTTCTCAAAACAAAAAAAAAAACCTTTTTAGAGGGTCAACAACATTTGACAAAAGTATTTCTGATCTCTTAAAAAAGTTCTGTATTAAAAATGGCGAACTCGGTTCACATTTAGCGAAAGCTCCCATATAACCTTTAACTCTGATAAATTATAATAGCAGTCAGCATACCGTGGCTTCAAATAACACAATTTCATAATATATCTTTTATTATATAGCATTTAAATTTTGTAATAATTTTTCCACATTTGATCAAAGCTCTCAAACAATCCGAATTAAACGATTAAGCACAACAAAAAGCATTTAAATGATCATAAATCTAAAACTATACCCGTTATGAGACCAAATTTTGTGCAAAAAAGTTGTATATATTAGATTTTAGTAAATCTTCCTGCGAACACACCAAATGTAGAAGTGATGTGGGCCTAAAATCGGTTAAAAATCTATATATTTTACTAGGAGCTTATGTACATCGTAAGAACATGTAGGCCTTGTATTAATTAATCAATTTAAGAGTCATCAGAAGTTAAGACTTGCACAGATCGGAAGAACAATACATCCCAAATATTATTGATTCATCTAAATTAGTCAACTAACTATAAGTTAATATTTAATTACTTTTCCGACAAAGTTCCCAGTCAGCTTTTAGAAGATTATTTTTTGAAAATGAGTCTTTTTTAACCAGTTTGGAAGACCAAAAAACGATTTGTCGCCTGCGCGATTAAAAAACTAGTCGAAGTAGATTCGCGCTTATGCTTAAGAACTTAATATTTAAAAATACAATAACAATAAGGATGTTCATTAAAAATCAAATATTTAAGGGATTGAAATTCGATAGTTTGTAACGCTATTTTGCAAACAGATTTTGCACAGTTAGATGATAAAAAGGTTACTCCTATGGTGTTGGTTTTGAAATACTTTTTAACTAAGCTAAGTGGGTTAGCTCACCGACTAATAAACATTAGATATCATTTTTAGCCTAAGTTCGATCCCAGGTCCCGGCCGTTGATAAAAAATAAATAAAATAACAAGAAATAGCGCAACTTCTTCAGTATTCTAAAAATAGACTTTTCACCACACTTCATCTCTCTACTCTCTCTCTCTCTAAGGTAACTCAATTGGTATAAACACACTCTACATATTTACAATTGTAAAGGCAGACAATGTTACTTTTTTTTTTGAATCAACTGAAAAAATAATCAAAATTGAGTCAAAAATGACTCGAAAATGGCTCGTAAATGACTCATAAAGGTGTTCATAAAAGATTATCTCAAGAGAGTCGCGGCTAGGGTACCATTTTCTCCCGAAGGCACAGTCATTTTCGAATCGAAAATGATACCACATTCGATTGTTTTAATAGTCCGTGGCTGTCGAAAAAGAGGCAAATATGATCAGAAAATAACAAAAATGCTGACTGGGTTAACTAATGTAGACCTGATATTATTCATTCAAAAGCTATATATCTCACGTATGTATCTAAAACATAGTGTATATCATTCTAAAGCTTGTATATATTGTTGTATATATTGCCAAAGCTTTGATCCAAATCGGTCCGCTAGTTCAGAGTTTTACTTAACTAATCAAGAACTTCTACTATACATATCTATGATAAGTTCAAATTAAAGTACACATAACAATAACAATAAACTCTTTTGATTTTGTACTTTACTTTTGGACCACTATTCGTCGAACATACCACTCTTACTTGTTTTATTTAATTTTTTATTAAATCCTATTAATTACCCAGCCAATATTTTAACATTTGAGTTAAAATTATTTGACTTAAAAGCTTAAAGTATTTGCATGATAAAGTAAAAAAATTTTCTTTGTGGTTTGGATTGAAAACTATTGAAGCAAAAATAAACTTTTCAAAGTGTTTAATTAAAATTTGATAAGATTTACAACAATGAAAATTAACTTTTATGCAAATAAAGTAACATTTAATTAAAGCCCATTAATTTTAAATATTTTTCTTTAAAGCTTTTGTCATGTAAAATTGCCTTTGTTACAGTCAATCATGATGTATTTACAGCCAAATTTAAACGCAAATAAAATTACTTCCACTGAAATAAGTTCATTATTTTCTTAAACAAAAAACAAAAATCAAATTAAATTCAATAAACTAAAGCAGTTTAAGAAAATTTTAAATTTCAACAAATTTTATTTTCACACGCAAGTTTAAATGTTTTCATTTAGTTTTTGCTAAACTTTATTGAAACCTTTAAAATTAAAGCTCAGTACAATTTTTTTTTAAACCTTCAAAATCTTAAAAATTTTGATGGATGAGAAATTCACAAAAACAGACAGATACCAAATACAGATACAATCTCGCCAGTCGGGTTATTATGAAGATGATGATGATGAGCGACTCTGACTAGTCAGCAAAAAAGTAGCAAATATTTTACTATATCTACTCAAGCTCGTAACAGAGTCAAAATGTAAAGTGAAAGTTAAATTCAATATGAAAAAAATAAAGAATTTATAAATAAATAAAAAAGATGGAAATAAACACAACAAATATTGATTATTAAAAATTTATCATAATAAAATTTTTATTAACATATTTTAACACATCTAAAATTATTAAATAACTTTTGGTAGTAGAACTTTATATAAGTCTTTCGATTTTCGAGATTTCATTAAAATAAGATATGACATTCCTAGAATTATAGGGAAACCAATTGAGAAAAAGGTATGGGAATTTATTTAATACTGGATGGGTATATTACGATTGTAATTTCGTTTGTAATTACAACAAGTAAGAGTGTCATATTCGGCTGTGCCGAATCTTATATACCCACCATCAAGTTGTATTAAATTTTCAAACATATCTCATATATCTATAAGGGTGCAGCTAATTCAAAATGTAGACCAAATTTGAAAAAGATTGCCAAGCTAATTGATATTGTTGGTAAAATATTTAAACTTAATTCTGTTGCAGTAGCTCTATAGTTCAACATTTAAAAGTATCTAAGTGGTTTTCCGTATTTACTTTGCACAAAATTGTATCCCATAACCGGGTAAAGTTTTACATTAATAAGCTTTTAAATACTTTTCATTGCGCTTAATATGTAGTTAGGATAAACATGTTGATAGTCATACGGAAGGTACATATATTTTGTTAGGAGGTTCTAATCCATCTACCGTATATAAAGTCTGGACTTAATATTGATAGCTATTTAGTTTCGTAGGTGCAATTTTAATATACTGAATCTTTTAGATTGTTGGCCGATTGTCCCAAAATTTTATATCTTGACTCGAATTTATATAAAGCTTATTTATGCAAAATTTATTATTTCCGGGAGTGGTTTTTAAATTAAAGTTATAGTCAAATATGGACCGATTCCTATGCAATTTTATATTCTGACCAATAGTTGCATAAACTATGTTCTGAATTAAGTTGTCGTATCTATTACAATTGGACTTAATTTATCAGCATAAATGTGATTCTTGGGGCGGGGTTTTATGGGAGCTCTAGCTAAATGGGAACCGATTTTGCCCAGTTTTTATACAAAACTTTCTGAAAATATTGAAAATACTTTTGCTGTTTTCGTTAAAGCGCTATCGAGCTTTTATCTCGCTCGAACCGCTTTTCTGTTTGTATTTTTGTGTTTCCGTAAATTTTTTATGGGGGCTATTGTCAAATGGTGACCGATTGTAACAAAATTTGGCATACTGTCTGGTATTCACAAAAGACTGCTAATTTTGGTGGCCATAGCTATTACAGTTTATCATTTATTGGCATTTAAGTATATTAAAGGTAGAATTTAGACTGTTTCCTTAAGTTTTTTGTATGGGAGCTATGGTTAAATGGGAACCGATGTCGATGAAATTTTATATAAAGCCTCGTACTTATATAACATTTCTCTATACTAAATCTTATCTCATTTATTAGCAAATAAGCGATTAGGCAAGACAAGGTTATATGGGAGCTATGGTAAAATGTGAACCAATTTCGCCCAATTTCAATAACAAAACTTTTCAGATATAAAATATCAATCCCAACTTTTTAACCCATTACAGACGGCTCTTATGGCGTTCGTATGATTTTGATATACTTTTTCAAATATTTTTTAACAATTTTATTTTTCTTCTTTTAGTATAAATAAAAAGCTATTTAATATTTACTAAATTATTAATTTTTTTTGAGCACTAAAACTTTCAGTACACCCCACTGTGGTATTTAAAACGTACTGGGTTACTTCGAAGAGCGTTACATTTGAAATTATGCCAGATTAGTAAAATGAGTCCCCAGCAACTTTTGGAGTGGTTTATTGATGAGGAGGTGTTGGACTTTATAGTGAATTCTACAACAAGTATGCTGTAGCATTTTTCCATCTCTTGTAACAACACCTAGGGGAAATCAAAACGTTTTTGGATGTCTTATATAGAAGATCAAGCATGCTTCACTGATTTAGCATGATCGACGCGTTATGATCGCATCGATCATTTAATCGCAAAACTCGCAGCATGTTGTTGCTGCCGACACTGCGGTGGAAAAACATAGTTCAGATGTTTGAAGTGCCAGGCGAAGTTGTACCCAACTCTATTTTTCCTGAATTACAATAGAAATGTCACAGTAGATATAAAAAGGGGATGTTGTATATATATAAGAATTATAGCCAAATGTTGACCGATTGTAACAAAATTTTACACACTGGCTGGTATTTATATAAAGCTTGTTTTTGGAAAATTAAGTGGCCATAGCTGTCATAGTTTTTAATTTAAAAGCTTTTATCTGGCCTTTGCTAAATTTTTTTGATTTCCGGGAGTGTTTTTTATATGATAGCTATAGTCAAATATGGACCGATTCCTATAAAATTTGATATACTGACCAATAGTTGCATAAAACATCTCTATTCTAAATTTAGTCGTCATAGCATTCATGTGTTTCCCGGGGCGGGATTATATGGGAGCTCTAACTAAATGTGAACCTATTTCGCCCATTTTCAGTACACAACTTCTGCTACATATCAAAAATACTTTTGTACTATTTTGTCTCTCTAGCTCTTGTAGTTAAGGAGCTATCGCACTTTTATCTAACGGACATAAACCAGATTTTCTTCTTGTATTTTTGTGTTTCCGAAAGTTTTTTATATGGGAGCTATGGTCAAATGGTGACCGATTGTAACAAAATTTCAGATAGGACTTCCTTGTGTAAAATTTTGTTGTTGTAGCCCTTTTCATTAAGGAGATATCGCGCTTCTATCTGACGGACAGACGGACAAAAACCCCCTTTTATTGTTGTATTTTTGTGTTTCCGAAAGTTTTTTATATGGGAGCTATGGTCAAATAGTGACCGATTGTGTTTTGCGCACTGGCTGTTATTCACATAAGACTTCCTTGTGTCAAAACTATTACAGTTTACCATTTATTGTCACTTAAGTGTACTTCAGGTGGAATTTAGGCTGTTTCCGTAAGTTTTTTGTATGGGAGCTATAGTTAAATGTCAACCGATTTTGATGCAATTTTATATGCTGCCTAGTGCTTATGTAAAACTTCTTTATACCAAATTTTGTCATCATAGCTGTTATAATTTGTCATTTATGGGTAAATATGCGATTAGCCTAGACGCGGTTATACGGGAGCTATGGTCAAATGTGAACCGATTTTGCCCGATTTCAATACCAAAATTTTCCAAGAAATGAAGAATAATTGTGCCAAATTTCAGTGACCTATATCCTTTCGTTAAGGTTTTATCGTGCCGACAACAGACAGACAGACGGACAGACAGATGGACATACAGACAGACGGACATCGCTCAATCGTCATAGAATTCCAGAAGGATTCAGAATTTTGGTTTTTGAGCCAATATTAAAGAAATTACAAACGGAATGACAATCTCAATATACCCCCCGTTCTTTTTGATGGTGTGTATAATTATTTCCAATAACAATGTATGACTTTTTACAAATTAAAAAAAAACACAAGCACTCACCTTCCCTAAGCAAACGACCTGCACGCGCTGTATATGGAATTTCATTTTCCTCCATGTTATTGTCTTCCTCCTCAGCTGCCACATTTTCCATAGAGTCGACTGCCAAAGAGGCCTGAGTTGAGGGTGGCGGCATATCCTCTGCTTCTTCAACTTCATATTGATAAGCATTTTCATTCTTAAAGAATTTCAATCTTTGCGTAACATTGACATCCTGTGAATCCAAGACATCGTTTAAGTAATAATAGACATTCTTTTGGAAACAGGAAAATGTTGGTCGTTTGTAACAATCTTGTATGATGCCAGACCATAGAGTATTGTCGGCCGTGAAACGTGTGGCAAAGCGTAGAAATATGGAATCTTCTCCGGTATTGTATGTCGATTTGAATTTCTTTTGTGCTGAACTTGATGAAGAGCTATTGTTTTGCCATAAAAGGGAATCACTAGTGTTGGCGATAACTGGTAAAGATGTGGTTGAATATGTTGTATAAGTGTCTGTGCTGCTACTACTACGACTGCTGCTATTACTGTCATTGTGATAATGAAGTGTTGCATATGGTATTGTTGTGGCTGTTATATTAAAAACATCTTCTCCAAGATTGTCATCCGCTTTTGCCAGTGACATAGAATTTTCTATAATTGCTAATAATACAATTATGGTTGTTAACAAAAGCCAACTATTTGGTTTGTTGCTATAGTTATGTTGTTGATGTTTGTGCTTTTGCTTCTGCTGCTGATGATGTAGTTTATATTTAGTTTCTATTAAATCTGAACTTATTAGACATTTTGTCGTTTTTATATTAGTTGATGCCCTACTGTGCTTATTTCTAGCAAAACAATTGATTCTTTTGTTTTCATCAATTGATTGATTTACAGATTCTGGTAAATTTTGCTTTCGCTGCTGTAGATGAAAACAATGACGCTGTCTAATATATTCCGTCGTTTCACACATTTCTTTGCTTTTCACCCGATTCTCGTTTAAGTTTTTGCTTTTGTTTGTGGGTCTTTGATTTTCAGGTTTAGCTGAACTTGAAATATTCTCAAAGTTTTTACACATTTTCTTATCACTTTTATGTCTATGGAGTTTTCAATTTTCCTTTAGAATTTAAAACATTTTCATGAATATTTTCTCATATTTTTTTTAAGCTTTGCGTAAAATCTGCAAAAAAAAAAAAAAAAATCAAAGTCATTAATTTTTTCATGTGAATTTTGCACATTCAAAAAGTGTTTGACATGTTTTTTAGAATTTTGTTTGATCCTATAAATATTTTCACTCCAACAAATTTTCACTTTTATTAACTAGAATGTGCTTCTTCTTTTAAGCAAGTTGAGAAATATTAAAAAGTAATAAAAAAGTTAAATTAAAAACTTGTTGATTTCAATTTATATTCATTTATTTTCCGTTTTCTAGGTAGATTTTGTAGTCATCATATACATTAGCGTACGTACATTGTTAAACAAAATTTTCAAAAAATTACAAAATGATTTTTGAATTTTTTAACATGAAAAAAACTAAGTAAATTCGATAATATTTTACCAAATGAGAACTATGTACTAAGTTTACAATCCATTAAATGATCATGTCTAAATTTGCAATCTCTTTGTTCACAAAAAATTTCTTAGGTGCGTTTTTAAGGACAAGAATTTTCGGCGAAAAAATGCAATAACTCTAAAACTAGATCATGGATTTTTGTGTTTTCTTTCTTGTGAAATACTTTTGGTTGAAATTTTGTAAAAACCAAAAAAGGGAACCCATTTTCCTCACAAAAATTGGCTCTTAAACTTTGGCCCACAAAACCTTGTCCGATTAAGGTCAAAATTTTATAACTGAAATTTTAGACCTAGTGTCATAATCAGAGGTAGGCACAAAGAAAACAGAACAAAACAATCGTTGGAAGAGTTGCCGTTTTTTACACTTAAAACTAAAACAAGTAAGAAAGTGCTGTAGTCGGTCAAGCCCGACCATACGATACCCTTCACCACTAAGGCCAATGGTGTTCTTTTTCCTCTATAAAGAAAAATATTTGCTAAATTTTGACATCATACAAGCATTTGAGAGCTAGGGTCAAATGTGGACCGATTATCTCGAAATTTGGCAAATTGATTACAGAAATTATGTATGCAAAAAATAAGCTCAAAATTCTCATTATCTTCAGATTTACGAGCGTTTTAGTGATTTTTGTCTCATTTAGTGCCTTTTGTCAGAAAAGTTTGTATGGGAGCTATGGTCAAATATGGAGCGATTTCAACGAAATTTGGTACAGTGATTTTGGTTTACATAAGCAGTATTTGTTTTAAATTCCATGATATTTGTGGCCAAAATATAAATTAAGGGAAGTGGGACCTATGGGAGGTATCATAAATAATGGACCGATATGACGAATATCAATAGCTATGGCCCCACTACCAAAAAACTTATCTGTGCCAAATTTTATTATCTTTAGAATTCGACCTGTACTTTGATTACGTGGTTTACATGGGGGTCCAGCCAACCGTCCAGTCAGACGGACGGACTGACATCGCTTAATCGACTCAGAAACAGATTCTAAACCTATTGGTATACTAAAAGGTAGACATAAAGGTACATTGGTATAATAAAAGGTTTAAAACAAATATTTCTATGTGTAACATACATCAGGACAAACTTATAATACCCTTTCCAACTATGGTGATAAAGGGTATATATATGCAGAAAAATATTTATATCGAAAAATGTTTCTATAGACAAAAATACAGAGAATTTTTTTTATCGAAAATTTTTCTACAAAAAATTTTATCGAAAATTTTTCTACAGAAAATGTTATCAAAAATTTTTCTTCAGAAAAATTTTGATCAAAAATTTTTCTATAGTAAAATTTTTTCTATAGAATAATTTTTTTTCGAAGATTTTTTTATTTTTTTTATTTTTCTATTGAAAATGTTTCTATAGAAAAATTTTTTTATCGAAAATTTTTCTATAGAAAAATTTTTTTATCGGAGATTTTTCTATAGAAAAATTTTTTTGTCGGAGATTTTTTTATAGAAAAATATTTGTATTGAAAATGTTTCTATAAATTTTTTTATCTGAAATTTGTCTATAGAAAAAATTTTTTTATCGAAAAATTTCCTATAAAAAAATTTTTGATCGAAAATTTTTGTATAGAAAAAATTTTTTACCTAAAATTTTTTTTTATCGAAATGTTTTCTATAAAAATTTTTTATCGTAAAATTTTCTATAAAAAATTTTTTTACCGAAAAATTTTCTATAAAAAATTATTTTATCGAAAAATTTTCTGAAGAAAATTTTTTATGTCGAAAAATTTTTCTATACAAAAATTTTTGATAAAAAAATTTTTACATAAAAAATTTTCGATAAAAAAATTTTTCTATACAAAAATTTTTGATAAAAAATGTTTCGATGTAAATTTTTCTGTAGAAAAATTTTTTTACGGATAACTTTTCTATTTTCGATAAAAAAATACAGTGAAGACTCTCATAACCGGACACTTACCGTCGTGGCATTTTTATCCGGTTATAAGTTATAAAAGAGGTACAACTTTTTTTTAACACATCTTTTTATTTTATAATGCTAAGCTTTCTACTGCGGTCGAAAAAATTGATTCAGGTTTGGCAGCTTTAATTTGACCGGCTCAATTTGAGTTGTTGAGTTTCAAAGTGCATTTCAATATTTTTTATCTGTTGGAACGCGACAGAGTCGTCTTTTGCAAAATGCTTTAAACGAGCAATTTGTTTTAATGCTTCATCATAAGAGTTTATGGGATCAGGTATTTCTACATGCACCTCTTCTTTAGAATGTTCAGGCTCGTTTATCTCCATAACAGCGCTTGGATATAATGTTTCTATACAGTCATCTTCAGTGAATACGATTTCATCTACTTTTAAGAACTCGTCAAATCCATTTGATTGAAGGAACAGTTCTACTAAATTTGCGTACGTTGCCAGTAGGATATCATCTTCGGCAACAAAATAGATTCTGAAAAGCTTTATCCCAGGAGAATTGAATGAAATATGTATGAATCACAGTTGGAAAAAATAGTAACTTAACTTATTTGGTATATTTTTTGGAGTTTTTTCTGATAAATTCGTCTTGATTTTTAGATCATTATTTTAAAATTTTGTTGTCCGCGTCTGGGTATTAGAGTGTCCGGTTATGGGAATACGTTTTGTATGAAAAAATAGTTGAAAATCACGGTTCTGCAAAGTTTGTCTGGTTGTAGGAGGTATCCGGTTATGGAAGATGTCCGTTAGGGTAGGGGTCACTGTATACAAAAATATTTTATTTCAAACAATGTTTGTAGAAGTAGAAGCAACTGTGACCTGCACAGAAATTTAGACATGTGTCTATGCTTATATATATATGACAACTTAATCTATTTTCTTCCCCAAATTGTTATTCATTAAGATTTTTGCAGTCTTTAAAAAAATGCTTTTTGTCTAACTTCATTTTTCAATTTGGAAATACAATTCATTAGCATCTTTCAATAAAAAATATAGGCTATAATTTAAAATTGAAAGGAAACACAATATAAATGTTTCGCTTACAAAATCAAACCTATACTTAAACACTTTCCTTTCTAGATCACATTTTCAAAGGAAACGAAACTGTTTAAGCAAATTGATACCTTTGAAACAAAATTATATGTAAACAATGTTATACGAGGATATTTATGAAAATTTAAAAAAATCAACTCAAAATCAATGTTTATATATGATATTGGTGTAAAAAATGTATGTTTTGGAATATTTTCGTAGCGGCATCTATTAATTTACTGCACTTGGATTTTGTTTTCGAATCCCTTAAAAGCACCATTTAAGAATTTTAGTTATTTGCTTTAAACATTGGGTACGATTTGTATACTCGAATATTCGGTAGCTATTGGAAGCGAAATGACCACAAAATCTTTTTTTATGGGACTGAGTGACCGGCAAGCCTTAGGTTAATTAAATGAAGTTAACAACTCTCTGCAAATTTCGAAGCGAACCAGACTAAACATTTTTAATATCTGTGTAAAGTCAGTGGCTCTATATGACTGTGATTCGTAAGTTCTGGCTGGTACGATCTTAAAACAATCCTAGTTGCTATAAAACATCATTATGATTATTTCGAATTGGTCATGCTTTGCTGAGATTTCTGTCTGACATAATCAGTAACGCTCAAGATCGGAACTATCAAGTGACGCCCAAGTAACGCCTAACGTGTGCAGCTGACCATATAAGCGGCAAGAACAAATGAATCGTGTAATAAATTCACCCCAGTTAACTAAAGATAAGCGACAATAAGGGTCAAAACAAAGTACCCATTCTCATTCTGATTTGTGCTCACGCTCCCACATAGGAAGTGCCACGCTCCAATCATAACGTTAAAATAATACTGGGTGATTTTAACGCAAAGAATGAACCGGAAAGTTGTTTTGAGCAAACTGTCGGTGAATTAAGCCTTCACAGCGTAACATCTGATGAGCGTATGAGGTTGATCTCCTTTGCGGATGCTCAGTACCAGTTTTCAACGCCTATAGAAATATACAAAGAGAATAGGTGTTCAATGTTGCGAGATGTTGCAATTAATACAAATGGAACAATTTTCAACAGAAAACACATGCAAGTTGTACATATATGTCATTTTTGTGTTGTATGATCCACTGCTGAACTCACAACAAATGCATACAAGTACTACGTACAAAATATCAGGTTTCGGGAACAAGGTCCCTGATTTCATTAGAAGGCACATAATTGTAATATTGATAGAACAGTGAAACACAATACACATTGCAACGTTGCTCTAGTGGTTCAATAGAACTGGCTTTTCTGTCGAGTAACTCAAGAATAGACATTGAAACACCGGCTCATACATGAGAGTTGTATTCCATTTTTGGCCGGAGATATGCAAGTGAACCGCCGTGGTATAACAGATTAGTCATCCACCAAGCATACCAGAGTTCGATCCCCGGCCAGACGCACTTGAAAAAAGTAAATTTTCAAAAGAGCGGTTCTCCTCATAACTCAGCTAGAAGTACCTCTTGTTCCAATTGGAATGTCGTGGGAACTATCTATGTATGTATGTGATATGGTATTAATAGTAAGGAGACCAGATGGAGTGAAGTATGTACTGCACCGTTTTAAAATACTAAGACACTTGAATGCTTCCTTTACACTTGCAAAATGGTTTTAGTCCAATTGACATGCCAAAAATATCAAGAGCCTTTGATTCCTCAATATTAATAACACTCATAGTAAAAGATGAAGCATCGTTGTGAGCCATACGTTTGTGTGTTAATGTACAGCATTGGGTCTTTCTAGCATTAAATTTAATCCTATTCGAACGAAATTTAAATTTGGTCCTAAGTTAAGAATATCATTTATGTTCGGCCTATTTTCCTCTATGTGTAAGAGGTTTGACCTCTAGTTGAATAAATACGAATGGCAAATGTTGCTACTATCTGCAAAAGAGTAGAGGGGGTTGAAAGTTTAAAATAGAAGACAGGGATGGCAAATATGGTGCAATTGTACTTTTTTTTGATACATTTTTAACCCTGATTGGCACCGTGGTACTACCGAGTCCTACTTGATGCAATTTTTAAATTTTTATTGTTTAATTATGAAAACAAAATCTGTAAACTGATTTTTATATGTATTTCGCTACATATCACGATAAACGTTCTATCCCATTGGTCTGATGGTTGTAATATATAGAAATGGGTCTGAGACCAACTTGTAGTATTCCGATTGACTCAACACTAATCTCTGAGTTGATTTTAAGTTCAGGTAAACTTTTATAAGTATTTCTATTCAAATTGTGTTGAATAGGCCGAAACTAAGATGTTTGTTCTTGACCGCCACATTTTTTTTAAATTTCAGAGAATTTAAGAAATAATATACAAAAGGTCGCTGTAAGTGACTGTGAAATTTTTTTTTTGTTTGAAATACAATAGTTCGCATATAAACATAACTCCCATTAATGATCTTGATTTAAAAGTCACTTTGATACCCGGTGACAAATGGTCTATACTTGACCCCAGCTCTCATACTGCCACATATTTTTTAAGCATTACAAAATCTTCGAGATTTGTTGACAATCGAACCTTAGTAGTTATTTTTAATAGGAATTTTATTAGGAACTTCAATTGTTAAATTTTAATCGATTTTTGGATCAAATAAGATCCCATGTTAACATCATGGTATAAAAAAGTACATTTTGTTTTCATATTTAATACAAAATTATGGCTTTAATTCCATCCCTAATAGAAGGTCATTTATAACAAGTAAGAGTGGTATATTCGGCTTTGCCGAATCTTGGATACCCTTCATTAATGGTGTTCCAAAAGTAAAGCATAAAATCGTAAGAATATATTGATAATTATATACTTTCTGATTGCTGACTTAGTTGAGCCCCATACAAATGCCTGATATGTATATAAATTTGTTCATACTAAATATAATTCCTAGCAATATTTATGCTAGTATTATATGCAAAGTGTCTTTAAAATTAAGAGTCGGAAAACAAAAAGCTTTTCGGTGACGTAATCATCTAGATTAGTTATGGAAGGTTAAGTATTTTAGCATGCAACTCAAAACCCAGTGCTCAGTGAGGGTTGTGTACTTTAATTCGTACGTATCATCCAACTAGTAAAAGTTCTTGATTAGTTATGTAAAACTCTGAAGTTAGCGGACCGATTAAGATCAAAGCTTTAACAATGATTGTTTTGTCAGTGTATACAAGCTATAGAATAATAGGGTATACACACTTAGTTTTAGATGCATACGAGAAATATATAGCTTTTGAATGGATGGATATCACCTTTGTCGGAAAAGTTATTGAAGATTTACTTATTAATCTGATGTTAGTTAATTAATTAAGATGAATTTTTCATCAATAATATTTGGGATGTATTGTTTTTCCGATCTGTCCGATGGATGTGTGGAAAGCAATTACAATGTGATATAATTTATCAGCATTAAAGTGATTCCCGGTCGGGGTTATATGGTAGATTTCACTACATGTGAACCAAGTTCGCCCATTTTCAATACCGAACTTTTCAAGTGATCAGAAATACTTTTGTCAAATGTTGTCCCTCTAGAAAGTTTATTTTAGTCGCTATCGCGCTAAATAACGATATTGTACAACGATAACGATATTGCGTGATATATACATACATATCGCACTTGTTCAACAAGAGGGTACTAACTCAAAATCTTTAAATTTTCACTTTTTAGAAGAAATTGATGTGTAGTGGTCTAATCTACCCATTGAACAAATCTGACATCATTTTCACTATAATTTCGCCAAAAAACTACATTTTTACCCCTCTTCTTTATATGAAAGTAGTAGTAAAATAAAATAGTTTTTTGACTCTACTAATAATTTTAAAATTTTGAGTTAATATCCTCTTGTTGATCAAGTGCGATATGTAGGTTTTGAACGGATATCATGTACTTAGCTGCATTTTTTGTACTTACTAGGGATATTACCTATAATTTGATATATTGTATAATACATTCTCAAATATTATCATAATGTTCAAAAGTCAGACACAAAATTAAGATAAATGCAGTGTGTCTGTCTGCTAAAATCAGATTTGTGGAGCACCTGGAAGGTATACCCCCATGCATTTTACATAAAATTGTAGGATATCGTACACAGACAGACAGACAGATGGACAGACGGACACACAGGCAGACAGCCGTACGGACAAACAGACGGACGTCGCGATTTTCCTGCCGACTCTGAGCCGATCGGTACAATTTGAATGGTATTCACAATCAGATTTATGGAATTTATATATAAGATTTTAGGAAATTCTCCCGCATAGGACGCTGTCAAATTTCATCACAATCGGTCCATAAACACCTGTGATATCGCTAAGCTCCGAAATTTTGATATTTATACCCTTCACCACCATAGATGGAAAGCGTATTATAAGTTTGTGCTGATGCATGTAACTCAAAGAAATATTTGTCTTAGACCTACCTATTAGTATAACAATCGATTTAGAATCACTTTCTGAGTCGATTTAGCGATGTCAGTCCGTCCGCCTGGCTGGACCCCTATGTAAGCCATGTAATCAAACTACAGGTCGCAATTCTAAAGATAATCTATCTATAATATTAATACGCAAGCACCCATTTATTATTCCCTTTTACGATTTAATTATACACTCATTTCTGGAAAATTTTATACCATTTGAAAGGTATTTTTCCGTAGATCAGACGAATCTATATTTTAAAAATCGGTTCAGTTTTAAAAAATCGGTTTGGTATTTAAAAATCTTACTAACACAATAAAGAAAACTCACATGCATATGAAATTCACTATTAAGAATCAAACAAATGAAATTGTATGCAAACATGTTTTCTTTTGTTTTTATTATTTTTGGTGAGAGGGTGATGCAAATTAGAGAGAATATTTGTGGGGAGATAGTGGCAGACAAAGACAAAAATAAACAGTATTTTATTACAATTAAATAAATGTTTTTGTTTTGTAAAATAATAGCAACAAACATTATTGGTATTGTTTTTATTATTTGTGGTGAGGGAGTGAAAGACAAAATTAATATTTTGGAAGATTTGACGAAAAAAAAGTGCTTAAAATGTAAACCTTTCAAATTTGAATTATTTAAAGTTAAATTTTTATGGAATTTTGTTTTTTGGGTTGGTTTATTGGGATAAAATCTTCGAGTGATTGAGGAATAAATATTGTGTTAAAAAATTAAATAATTTTGCAGGGAAGAGCACGCATGAGATCATTAAGAGCTGTTTTACAATGCCAATTTTTTAAGAGTCACAGTAGTAAAGACTTGGAAAAGAACATTGTGACTTATACCAAAAAAGGATGTTACCGATTAAAAAAACAGTCTTTTGAAAGAAAGTTAATAATAATTACAGATTATTGTCAAGAAAAGAAAATAAATGATCGGTCTGAATCAAATGTAAATTCAAAACTAATTAATGTTTAGAAAATTCTATAATATCAGGAAGGAATATTAAAAGGCAAATCTTGCATTGCGACTGGAATGGTTTTAAGCTGTAAGCTTCTTCAGATTCCAAGTACTTCGTGGTTCTCGCGGTTAATTATGCAGTAAAATGATAATTAATTTGAAATATTAGGATCTTTAAGACCTTGATTTCTCTATCATTTTTGTCAGTCCGTTAGTAACGCTTACAAGTTTATCTGTTCATCACTTCAAAGAGCATTTTGAAATCGATAACGCAAGATGTTTTGATAACACTAACACTTTTTCCTTCTCATTCACTTCTGAAGATGCAAAAACGGTTTATTATGGAATATCTTGAATCAGTAAACTTTTCGAGAGCTACACAATTTTTAATTATAGCTTTGCCAATTTGGCCAATTCGACGCTCTGTTGTATGGAGTGACATAAAAATCAATGAGATCAATTTCTCCACATATCCGTTTAGCCCGAGCAATTTTAAAAACTTGCTACATCGACACTGTCATTTTTGACTTAAAGCTCTGATTGTATGAGTTTTCTTTTATAGAGAAGTAGCACTCAGGCAAATACTGCCTATACAATTGCATATGGAGTATATACGAATTGGGTAACCTTATTTGGAAAGGGGATGGTAGAGAAGAGAAAGGTATATCTATTTTTAGAACAATGAAGTTGCGCCATTTGTTGTTATTTAGACGCATTTTTTTGTTTTACAGCCAATTTTATTTATTTTTCGTAGACGGCGTGTTATTGCTGTAGTCTTACCGCCGACGGAATTTTAATTAATAATTTTAATTCTATTATCGTCTCGACTCTCAGTGGAGCATAGGGCCTTAAATTTAATAGAAATTAATTATTTATTACAGAAATTGTTGTTGCCGAGACCGGGGATCGAACTCAGGCTCAATGTAATATTACGTGCTAAACAACTAAGCCACAGCACGGAAAATTTGTATTCACAATGAACTAGATGACGGTCGATTGTGTCGACCGCTGGATACGCTAGTTTGATTAAATCTGGCAAAGATAATTTTTTTTACAGTGGGACCATTGAAATTCGTCAAAATTGGTCTATTATTTATAGTAATGGGTGTTTTTTTTAGAGGTATAGAGCTTCGAATTGAAATAAAACACAAGAAAATCGTTTTAATGTCCATCAATTTGGCTTTATTGGAAGGATAATTTTATGCCATTAATGTTTAAATATGATTTCGGGCATGTGGCCGCCGCGGCTGGCTCGAATAAAGCCAATTCTACAGGTCCAATTTTCAACTACTTTTTCGAGCATATGGGGCCGTATGTTGGCAATAACGCCACGAATGTTGGCTTCCAAGTCCCCTAACGTTTCTGGTTTGTTGTCGTAGACGAGCGACTTCACATATCCCCAAAGAAAATAATCCAGTGGTGTCAAATCGCACGATCTTGGTGGCCAATTGACAGGTCTATTCCGCGAAATTATGCGCTCATCGAATGTTTCTTTCAATAAATCAATTGTGACGTGCGCTGTGTGGCATGTAGCGCCGTCTCATCCACATCCATGCCATCCAATTGGGGAACAAAATAGTAGGTTATCATGGCTCTATACCGGTCTCCATTTATGGTAACTGACTCTCCAGCATTATTTCGGAAGAAGTATGGCCCAATGACTCCACCAGCCCATAGAGCACACCAAACAGTCAGTTTTTGTGGATGTAATGGCGTCTCAAGGGTCTCATGTGGATTCTCTTCACTCGAAATCCGGCAGTTTTGCTTGTTGACGTAGCCATTCAACCAAAAATGAGCCTCATCACTGAACAAAATTTTGCGATGAAAATCAGCATCGAGATCAATCTCATTTTCGGCCCATACACCAAAATCACGACGCATTGCATGGTCTCGCGGCTTTAATTCTTGCACAAGCTGGATCTTGTAAGGTCGCAAGCCAAGATCTTTGCGCAAAATCTTCCATAAAGTTGATGGACAAAGCTCCAATTGCTGTGCACGGTGGCGAATCGATTCATTCGGGTCCTCTTCAACACTTTGCTCTACAGCGGCAATTGTTTCTTCGGTGCGCACTGTTCGACGTCGCTGCGGATGCGTATTATCACATAGAGTAAACGTAGTGCGAAAACGATCCATGGTTAACCGAATTAATTGCTCTGATGGACGATTATGTCGACCATAAAATGGACGGAGCTTGCGGTAAACTTCGCAAACTGAACCATTATTTTCGAAATAAATTTGCACGATTTGCAAGCGTTGTTCTTTTGTCAACCTGTTCATGATGAAATGGCAAACCAAACTAAATATTAATCACTTGACAGCTGACAAAATGGCCGCCAGTTAAAAAAGTGATGCCAACTTAAAGTTCTATACCTCAATAAAAAACACCCGATACCTCCCATAGGTCCCACTTCCCGGAATTGATATTTTGGCCACAAGAATCAATATTTTTTCATGAAATTTAAAACAAATACTGCTTATGTAAACCAAAATTACTGTATCAAATTTCGTTGAAATCGGTCCACATTTGACCATAGCTCTCATACAAGCTCTTCTGTCAAACAGCACTAAATGAGACAAAAATCAGTAAAACGCCCGTTAATCTAAAGATAATGATAATCTTGAGTTTATTTTTTGCATACTTAATTTTTGTAAAAACTGTAATCAACTTGCCAAATTTCGAGATAATCGGTCCACATTTGACCTTAGCTCTCATATAAGTCCAAATGACGGAAACAGCTCAAATATATAAATTTTGAGAAAATGTTTGTATGAATTCAAAATTTGGAAAATATTTGTTTTTATACAGGAAAAAGAGCATCTTTGACCTCAGTGGTGAAGGGTATCGTATAGTCGGGCTTGACCGACTATACCACTTTCTTACTTGTTTTGCCCTAATATTAATCCTTTCAACAGCACTCTAATATACTTATCATAAAGATAATATTACAAACATCAAGATAAGCCCTTTCCATGTTTAGCCATTAACAGTTACTGTTCCTTCGCTGTTAAAAGTTGCTAAAAAACAAAATATGTAGGTCAATTTGTAATACGAATACAAAGAACTGATACATGATGATGGGTTCCAGTTTTGAAAACTGAAAGTATTTGCTAAACTTTTTTTTTTCAACATTTTGGTGAAAAACTTTCATTTATTTGGTACATGAAATTTGTTGTTTAAAATTATTGTATTAAGAAATTTACACTTTTTCTCTGTTTGTTTTGATTTTGAAATAATTAACAGAATTAAAGTTTTTTCTTTTTAAATATGAAAACGAAATAAATCACTGTTACACACCTACAAAACTCACGCTTTTAAGGTGTTTTGGCGTTGATTTTTTTTGTTTATTTCTAACACTTTCACAAAAAATATTTTTTAATTTTTTTTGGTAAATATTTCTTCTATTAATTTGGGGTTAAAATAATATTTTTTTTGTTAGCTTTTTTCAATGACTTTTTTGTATTTTAAGAGGTTTTCTTTTCTTTTTTGATTTTTTTTTTATAATTTTGTCACCACTTTTTATTTATTTTTTGACAAATGAAAGACATGCGTTCAAATGCGTATCGTGCTAAGAACTGAATACATTAAGATCTTGGCCAACATACCAAACCTTAATATTTTTTACACTAGTCAAGTAAGTCACCAGATTTGAGTCAAACAAACCAAAAACTGGAATAGTATTACAAAAAGTAAGCTTTGAAAAGATTTCCTTTCATTAAGTTAATGATCAGTTATTTTTATATTTTTTCGAATATTAACCAAAACTTAAACTTTTGTTGGCTGACTGACTTTTTTATTTTTGTGGTATTACTTTCATCCGTTAAAACGTTGTGCTTTCTTTTTAAACTAGTGACAAACTGATGCTGCTAACACGCTGCACAATTACTTGAAGTGATCTTGTAAAATGCTCACTCACTCACTTCTTTTGCTACGATACGATCTACGACACTGCAATTTCAATACAACGAAACAATCCATTCGACTCTTTTTCAATTCAAAAATTCGAATATGCTAAACGAAAAGAAAGTCAGTCTTTCAATCCAATTCCCATTCAATCCATTCATACAGTTTAAGTTTGTAAAGCAAAGAAATGCTTTCGTTAAGTTTTATTTAACTTTTGAATACGAGTACAAAAGAGTGTTTGCAGACGGTGAGAGTGAGAAAGTTTAAAAGAGCAACTGATCGTTTGACAAGTGTCGTTAAGTTGTTGACTCTTTGGCTGGCTAATAAATATAACAAACAAACTTGTTTAAGTCTGTTTTGTAAATCTTCTTAAATATTTAAGCCATTGCAAGACATATGGCTAATAAAAAGGTTCCGAAAATAAAAATAAATATAAAGTTTTTTTTTTTTTTTAATAGACATTTACTGTTACGTAACTTTTACTAGTTCATTTTGCTTTTGTTTGTGTTTTGAATGTTTTGAATGCTTTGAAATATTTAGATGTTAGGAAGTTCTAGGAAAGCTATTATTTAATCAAAAGCTTAAAAAATTAAGTATTAGGTATTTTGAAATCATCTCAGACCACATAAAAGTTATACCGATCGACTAACAATCAATTTTAGTTTAGTATACGGAGAATGTTTACTATATTTTTATACCCACCATTAAAAAGAATGGGAGTATATCGAGATTTTCATTCCGTTTGTAATTTCCTTAATATTGGCTCAAAAACCAAAATTGAAGTATATTCTGAATCCTTATGAAATTCTAAGACGATTGAGCGATGTCCGTATGTCTGTATGTCCGTATGCATATCTGTTGTCGGCACGATAAAACCTTAACGAAGGGATATAGGTTACTGAAATTTGGCATAAATATTCTTCATTTCATGGAAAATTTTGGTATTGAAATCGGGCAAAATTGGTTCACATTTGACCATAGCTCTCGTATAACCTCGTCTGGGCTAATCGCTTATTTGCTAATAAATGACAAATTATAACAGCTATGATGATAAAATTTGGTGTGTAGAAGTTTAACATAGCGCTAGGCAGTATATAAAATTTCAAAATTTTCGAAATCGGTGCACATTTAACCATAGCTCCCATACAAAAAACGGCCTAAATTCCAACTAAAATACACTAAAATGCCAATAAATGATAAACTGTAATAGCTTTGGCCGCAACGAAGTATTATGTCAATGCAAGCCAGTGTGCAAAATTTTGCGATAATCGGTCACCATTTGACCATAGCTCCAATATAAAAAACTTACTGAAACACTGTCTGACCGTCAGATAAAAGCGCAATTAGAGCCTTAACAAAAAGAGCTAGAGCGACAAAATTTTACAAAAGTATTTTTGATATCTTGAAAATGTTGTGTATTGAAAATTGATGAAATCGCTTCACATTTGGTTAGAGCTCCCATACAACCCCGACCCTGCAATCACATTAATAATGATATATTTAATACAATTGTAATAGCTACGACGACTAAATTTAGAATAGGGAAGTTTTATGTAACTATTATAAAAAAGTAGCAAAGGCCAGTTAAAAGCTATTAAATTAGAAACTATGACAGCTAAATTTTGCAAGAATAAGCTTTATAAAAATACCAATATTTGGTCAATATTTGGCTATAGTTCTTTTGTATATAACATCCCCTTTTTATACCCTTCACCAATAGGTGAAAGGGTATTATAAGTTTGTCATTCAGTTTGTAATTTTTTCATTATTCGTCTTAGACCCAATAAAAATTATACCGATCGACTCAGGAGAGTCGATTTAGATGGACATGGTCTGTCTTTCTGTCCGTCTGTCTGTTGAAATCCAGTTTGTGAAGCTCCAGGAGGGTCTAACGAGATAAATTGTATATCAGGTTCTAGTTCAAAATCGGTCCATAAACACCGGAGATATCGGCAAAATACTAAAATTCGATGGGTACAAATTGACGAATTTTAAAAATTTTTTTTAAAATTTACATATTTTTAAAGAAGTTTTTTAAAATTCTCATCGAATTTTGAATTTTGGCGATATCTCTGGTGTGTATGGACCGATTTTGATGAAATTTAATAGCGTGCTGCGTAGAAGTATTTTCTAAAATCTGACATATAATTCGAAATTTTTTTAGAAATGCTGTTTAAAAAAAATATTATGTACCGATTTTGATGATATTTAATATCGTTTTGCTTTAGTGGATTTCCTAAGATCTGACATATTTACACTCAAATTGTACCTATCGACTCACAATCGGCAGGATAACCGATTACGCGACGTCCGTCTGTTTGTCTGTCCGTTTGTCAACCTGCCTGTCCGTCCGTTCGTCCGTCTACCTGTCTGTCCTTTTTTCTGTTGTAGTCAAGTTTTGACGATATCTCAGGTACTTATTTTCATGAAATTTAATACCGTACTTCGCAGGGAATTACCTGAATTCTGTTCTATTCGGTAATTTGTGGTAGATATAATTTAGTGTTTAAGCGATATTTCAGGTGTTTTGATCGTGGGACGATATCCTAAAATTTTGTGTGAAATGCATATGGGTATACCTTCTAGGAGCTCCACAAATCTGATTTTAGCAGATTCGATAAAATTCGAGAATGTATTATATATCAAATTATAGGTAATCTTCCTAGGAAGTACAACCATGCATGTATCTCACATATCATATCACATATCATGTATGTATCTCACATATCAACGAAAATTAAAGTTTTTTAATTGCAATTGGGAGAAATCCGTTCACGTTTGACAATTGCTCCCGTATAACTTTTCTTAGTAGCTAATAAATGACAAATTATAATAGATACGATGATGACATTTAGTATAAAGACGTTGCACTATATCGTTATTCAGGGCGATAGCTCCTAAAATATACTTTCTAGAGGAACAACATTTGACAAAAGTATTTCTGATCTCTTGAAAAGTTCGGTATTAAAAATGGGCAAGCTCGGTTCACATTTAGTGAAATTTCCCATATAACCCCGACCGGGAATCATTTTAATGCTAATAAATTAAATCACATTATAATTGCACAAAGAACTAGAGCAAAACTTTCCAAACATCCATCGGACAGATCGAAAGAACAATACATCCCAAATATAATTGATGAAGTATTCATCTTAATTAGTTAACTAACTTCAGATTAATAAGTAAATCTTCAATAACTTTTCCGACAAAGCTGATATCCATCCATTCAAAAGCTATATATTTCACGTATGTATCTAAAACTAAGAGTGTATACCCTATAATTCTAAGGCTTGTATATATTGACAATCATTGTTAAAGCTTTGACCTAAATCAGTCCGATAACTTCAGAGTCTTACATAACTAACCAAGAACTTTTACAAGTTGCATAATTCGTACGAATTAAAGTACACAACCCTCACTGGGTACTGCGTTTTTGGGTTGCATGCCAGAATACTTAATCTTCATCAAATCGATGTGCTTTTGCAAATCTAAGGGCACCTACATTTTGAAGCATCTTTTCTGCATGGTTTATCTGGTCTATCGAACTTTATTAAATGTTCGTGAAATATGTGTCTATTTTATTTCGAAGCTAGACATCAGCCACCTGCCCAACCTAACCTTTGGGTCCATAACTATTCTAGGTGATGAAGCCACCGAAAAGCTATTCGTTTTCCGACTCTTAATTTTAAATACTCTTTGCATATAATACTAGTATAACCAAATATTGCTAGGAATTACTTATACATTAAGTATGAACAAAATAAAATTAATATAGATATAAAGCATTTAGCTGGAGCTCAACTAAGTCAGTAATCAGAAACTATATAATTATATGCAGTGGTTCAAACGTATAATCGGACATCGGTATAACACTTAGTTTAAGTGCTTTTATAACAAGATCTTTTTCAATAAAAAATTCTTTTTGATGAATTTCGCTATAAAAATTATTTTATTTGTCTATAAAACCAAAAAAGAGAAAAAACAACAATTTATTTCATAAAAAAACAAAAAATATCAAAAATAATTCATATTTTGAGATCAAACGAATAATCGGACATAATAATAAATACGGACTTTTAAACAACTTAGAAAAAAATTATTATTTCGTAGCACACCCTTTGGATTCAATAACATTTCTGAGTCTGTTTTGCATCGAATTGACCAAATTGGCGCACACTTCCGACGGAATATTGTTCCACTCATGTAACAACGCTGATTTTAGTTCATTTATATTGTTATAGCTGTTTTTATACACTCTACGACCTAGTTCATCCCATAAATTCTCTATGACATTTAAGTCTGAGGATTGTGGGGGAGGACTCAACAGCTTAGGGCAATGGTGCATCAGCCAGAGCTTCACAACGGTAGATGTGTGCTTAGGGTCATTGTATTGGTAGAAAGCAAACTTGTTTAAAAACCAAGTTTTTCTGCGCTCTGCTTAACATTTTGCTTTATAATATCTAAATAGACAAACTTGTCCATTTTTCCATCTATTAAATGCAAATTTCCAACACCAGCACTTGACATACAGCCCCAAACCATTACAGACCCTCCCCCATAACTGTCGCACTTTACACAATAAAGAGTTATGTGATACGGTAAATTATTAATTTACGACATATTTTATAAAAATTAAGTAATTTTTATACCTTATACAGGTCCTTTTTACCGATGAGAGTAAATTTAATCTTCACGGATCACATGGAAGGACCCTCGTTTGGTGTAAACCTAACACAGAATTTAAACCAACAAATACTCGTGCGGCACTAAAACATGGGTCTGTGATGGTTTGGGGCTGTATGTCAAGTGCTGGTGTTGGAAGTTTGCATTTCATAGATGAAAAAATGGACAAATTTGTCTATGTACATATTTTAAAGCAAAATGTTAAGCTGAGCGCAGAAAAACTTGGAATTTTAAACAAGTTTGCTTTCTACCAAGACAATGACCCTAAGCAAACATTTGCTATTGCGAAGCTCTGGCTGATCCACCACTGCCCTAAGCTGTTGAGTCCTCCCCCACAATCCTCAGACTTAAATGTTATAGAGCATTTATGTGATGAACTAGGTCGTAGAGTGTATAAAAACAACTACAACAATATAATGGAACTAAAATCAGCGTATCTACATGAGTGGAACAATATTCCGTCGGAAGTGGGCTCCAATTTGGTCAATTCGATGTAAAATAGACTCAGAAATGTTACTGAATCCAAAGGATAAGCTACGAAATATTTTTTTTATTTCTAAGTTGTTTAAAAGTCTGTATTTATTATTATGTCCAATTATTCGTTTGATCTCAAAATATGAATTATTTTTGTTATTTTTTGTTTTTTTATGAAATAAATTGTTGTTTTTTCTCTTTTTTGGTTTTATAGACAAATAAAATAATTTTTATAGCGAAATACATCGAAAAGAATTTTTTTGTTAAAAACGATATTGTTATAAAAGCACTTAAACTAAGTGTTATACCGATGTCCGATTATACGTTTGAACCACTGTATTTTTACTATTTTGGACTTCACTTTTAGAACACCATTGGTGAAGGGTATCCAAGATTCGGCAAAGACGAATATACCACTCTCACTTGTTATATCTACAATCAAAAAGATTCGGAGGTACAATCATCATATTAAGGTGGATTCAAGGAAGATAGCTTTCAATCAATGTCCCGATTTTATATACGGTAGATGCATTAGGAACTACTAACAAAATATATGGACCTATCGTACTACTATCAATATGTTTATCCTACATAAATATTAAGCTAAACGAAAATTATTGAACAGATTACTAATGCTAAACTATACCCGGTTATGAGATTAAATTTTGTGCAAAGTAAATAGGGAAACCACTTAGATACTTTTTTTTTAATGTTGAACTATAAAGCTACTGTAACCGGATTTAGTCCAAATAATTTACCAACAATACCAACTAGAGTAACAATTTTTCTCGAATTTGGTAAACATATGAGATATGTTTCCAAATTTAACACAACTTGTTAGTGGGTATATAAGATTCGGCATAGACGAATATAACACTCTTACTTGTTTTAAATTGGATGATCATAACCCTTTCTTCCCCAGGTCAGAGGTCAATATTTACATTTTTAATTTTTCTACAGCAAAGTTTAACTATTAAAAAAAATGATTTTTATCTTAAAGATACACGGGAACTAAAATGGCCAACTTTTTTTTAATCAAAATTTAGACTGTATGTCTTTTAAGCTTTAAAATTTATTATTTTAATTAATAGAATTTAGTCTTGGTATACAATAACGCTATGCTAGCGTAAATAAGTAAAAGAGATGAGATATATTTATCAAAGATGACCCTGATTTCAATGGAGTTATTAATTTTCTATGTTAGCTCAGATTAGGAAAATATTTAAATTTTTTGTTTGGGAAACCCTAACTATTATGATTTAAATTATTATGATGTAAATAGTCGAAAATATGGAGATAATGAAATTTTCTTAGAACAGGAATAATTTCTACAGAATTGGGTTCAATTCAGTCGTTTTTTTTTTGTACCTTCCATATATAAAATTTGCTGAATTGGGTTTTGTGAATATTATTGAGCATAACCTTTTAAATGGTCACTGAATTTTGGCGAAACATTTGTACTGATTTTGTTATACTTAAATGAATCCCATTGTCGTTTTACACTGGATAAAGAGTGCTCTAAATAAAATTTGTAGTTGGATTTTCTTAAATAAAAATCAAACCTTTTAATATAAAAAGTCTACAAAATACGCAAATATAATGACATATTATACAAAATCATTTAGCATTAAAATGTTTACTTAGTACTCGGGTTTTGCAAAATTATCGACTTTTTTCGGAAACCCTCCCATTAAAGATTTTACAGTTGCTTCTGATACCTTTTTGGAGCATGTGTTCCACCTGCGCTTAAAATCGGACATGTTCTTGGAAATCTTTCCTGTGTTCTTCAATTCCTTTTTTACCAGAGCCCAATACCTTTCCACAGGCCGAAGTTCTGGACAGTTAGGTGGATTTGCCTCCCATGGTACAAAAATGACATTATTCTTTGAGTACCACTCAAGTGCCTTTTTTCCATAATGGCATGATGCCAAATCGGGCCAAAAAAATGTAGTCACTCTGTGCTCTCTTAAAAAGGTAACAACCGTTTTTGTAGGCACTCCTTTATATAAATTTCTGTGTTTATTGTGCCAGATGCCACAAATACTTTACTTCTTTTGCCACAACTGCAAATAGCTTGCCACACGAGAAACTACTTAGGGAATTTTGTTTGTTTTTTTGTGCGAAACTCATGCTGAACATTGCCCCGTTTATCAGCAACATAAAAATCTTGACCAGGAAGTTGAGAAAAGTCTGCCAGTACGTATGTTTCATCATCCATCACACAACAGGTGTATTTTTTTATAAAATCAGACTTCAATTTTTTTCGCTCGTTTTTTTGCTTCTAAGTTCTTTATAGCATTGCGATCTGGAACCTTTTGGACTTTGTATGTCTTCAGTCCAGCATAAGCTTTGACTCTATGTGAAAAATTCGTAGAACATTTCACCGTACGAGCTGCTTTTCTTAAAGAAGTGTTAGGCGCTCTTCGAAAGAGTCGCTCGAATTCTTTTGCCTTAATAATATCTGTAGGACCTTTTTTCCTCCCTGATCCAGGTTTTCTTTCAATGCTCAGGTTTTCCTTATACCGTCTGATGGCATTAGAAACCGTTCGAGGGTCAACTTTCAAATTTTTAGCTATTTTTTTAAAAGTCCATGACGGATTTTTTTGAAAAGTTTTAATTATAATTTCACGAACTTTTTTTTCGCAGTCCATTTTGATTGAAATAACTATTGAAAATTAATAATTTCTAAAATAATAGTATCTGACATATCTATAGAAACTAACTTGATCAAAAAATAAATTATTTCTTGCACTATGGATAAATTTTGTCTAAAATAGTGAATGCATATTTTTTTTAGAACACTCTTTATCTTTACAAAGATTTCAGAGAATATTAGACCATCGATTGATCTATCGAATGGCATTTGTTAATTTACATACTTGTTTTGGAGGAAAAAGATATTCGTTTTTAAGGTGCTGTGACGGACGCTACAAAAAATGGAAGTGACTTTTTTTCAACACGTGTTTCTGTAATTTTCATCAAATCGGTCATAGTAATAAAAAAATTGTAAATACATAGAAGATAGAGGAAAATCAGATGATTATAAAACAGCTTTTTTAAAATATTTTAAAGTTTCCAGTTTCACCAAAAATCCATAAATGAACTGTTGCGGACGCTACTTGAAGGACGATATAGTTTAATGATATGAATTTAATATTTCACAAAACGTCTACATACATATATTTATTTAAAGTTTTTCACTTTATATATCTTATTTTTCGTCGAAAGAATGCTTCGGCTAGCTGTTAGAGTGTCCCAATAATAAAAAAAAATCAAATTTCAAAAGCAACACATTTGCCCTACTGTATATTTGTTTAACACCTAATATCTTAAATATCTTTATGAATAAGACTGATATGCGTTCGTAAATATTGTATTTAATAAATATCATTTTGTAAAAAAACATATACTGTGACGGACGCTACACACTTTCCTATACATATTTTTCTGTAAAATGCTATATAAACATCTATATATTTTTAGCCTAATGTAAAGCATACTATAAGTTCTCTTTACGAACCAAAATCAATTGGAGAAAAAAGAAAAATAGTGAAATTTAAAAAACCTTTATTTCTGTGACGGACGCTACACACTGTAAGCTCTTTTTAACTTGACGTTTGTTTATCACTCCAATTACTTTTGATGTAGTCTTTTACATCTAATTATATAAAATTAAATGGATGTTTTTGTGATTTTTATGAACTTTTAAAAAACCATTTATTTTAAAAAATATATAAAAATTCGAGATGGGTGCAAATAAACACCTGCCATTCACGAAGAGAAAAATCAAAAATTGTATCCATTATATATTCTAAAGGATCAATATATGGAAAAATTTTTTATAAACACAAATACGTGATTTTGACAGTTTTAAAATTTTGTCCTTGGTTTAATGTTTTTCGGATTTGCCCATATTTGGAAATTTTCTTGAAGGTATACGTTTCGAGCCAACCCCGAGATTTTTTCGAAATGGTTAAAAAAAAATAATCACTTGAGGTCAATCGAATGGGCGAAAGCTTGCCCATAGCCCGCCCAAAATTTGCAAAATGTCTGATTTTTTACTTTGATTGTAAATTACTTAATTAATACTTTAGAACAAAAAATTTCAAAGTGCAAGTGTAAAATTCCACGTGTACCGCCGTGGTATAGCAGGCAAGTCATCCGCCTAGCATACCAGAGGCCCAAGTTCGATCCCTGGCCAGAGTCACTTGAAAAAATAAATTTTCAAAAAAAGCGGCGGTTCACCTCATAACTCAGCTAGCCACTGGTTATTGAGTATTAGGCTATGTAAAACTTCTCTAACTAATGCATTTGTCGTTCGGAGCCGGCGTTAAAACGTAGGTCCCGTTCAATGAGTCTAAAAATAGAATCGGATGCAGCTCATTGTCTGAGAGAAGTACCCCTTGTTCCAATTGGAATGTTGTCGGGGAATTATATATATATAAGACATGATTTACAATTCTATGGCCTGTAAGTACTAAATAGCTGAGTTTCGTCAAAATATTATCAAACTTATTACTTTTTTTTTCATATTAGAAAATTTTACTTAGAAAAAGGTATGTTTAACCCTAGAACATCATCCTTCGTCAAAATGACTACGGAAAGATTTATTGTTAAGTTTTTATTAATAATTAAGAAATAAACAAATGAATTTCTTTTAAAATTTATTAAAAGAAACTATTTTGGTATCCATTTTTGCTCACGAAGAGTTTTTTAGTCTCTTGAAGTATACGTAGTCAAAATGACGAAGGATGACGTTAGTGTATGTAAAATAAGGATGACGTTCCAGGGTTAAAAAAGAATTTATTGATTTTTTGAAAATTTTGTTCAACAAATGTTACAAATTTAAATAATCGTTTCAGGTTCATAAAACCGTCTAGCCGTACCTACGATTTGAAATCTTAGTATTTCGCGAAAATGTAATTTTTTGAGCATAATTTGATTATAGGCTTGTTAAATTGTACCTAAGTTGAATTAACCCTCAAGCGAACACCAGGGCCTGGCCAGGCACTTTTAAAGAGATTTTTATGGTTTTTTACTCAGATATCTTAGGCGGAACGCCATAGCCTTTTATGAGTTCCTCAATGAAGGTGTTTTGTACAAAAAAATTTAAAAAAACCTTCAACTTTTTATCTGTAGGCGTGGTTATTACTCTCGGAAAATTTTTGTTCATGTTTGTAACACCAGGGTCCAGCCAGGCCCTTTACTATTATATAGAGAATGCAGAAAATAAAATCAAAATGTTAATGATTTATCAAATGCAAATGATAAGGAGAAACAGCAGATTTGTAATCCAATGACCATGGAAGAACTGGATGGTTTCAAAGGTATTTAAATTTGCGGCGGGCAACCCACAACAACACACATGCTATCTCAGAGCTATGGAACTGAAATCGACAAATATACCATTATTTCGCCAAAACTATGTCATTGATTTAACACACTACTTCGCTTAATACGATTATATGATAGCCGCACTAGGTCATTCCTATCTTAGTTTGATATGACAGCACATAAACGAATTATTTGAAACTTGTTAAACAGAAACCTAAAAAAACAAGTAAGAAAGCGCTATAGTCGGTCTAGCCCGACCATACGATACCCTTCACCACTAAGGTCAAAGGTGTTATTTTTCCTGTATAAAGACAAATATTTGCTAAATTTTGCCATCATACAAACATTTTCTTAAAACTTATATATTTAAACTGTTTCCGTCATTTGGACTTATATGAGAGCTCGGGTCAAATGTGGACCGATTATCTCGAAATTTGGCAAATAGATTATAGTTGTTACAAAAATTATGTATGCAAAAAATAAACCCAAAATGTTCATTATCTTTAGATTTACGAGCGTTTTAGTGATTTTTTGTCTCATTTAGTGCGTTTTTAAAGAAGAGTTTGTATGGGAGCTATGGTCAAATGTGGACCGATTTCAACGAAATTTGGTATAGTGATTTAAGTTTACAAAAGCAGTATTTGTTTTAAATTTCATGAAAAATATTGATATTTGTGGCCAATATATCAATTCCGGGAAGTGGGACCTATGAGAGGTACCATAAATAATGGACCGATTTTGACCAATTTCAATGGTCCCATTATCAAAGCAATAAACCGTGCTAAATTTCATGGGGGTCCAGCCAGACGGACGGACGGACGGACATCGCTAAATCGACTCAGAAAGTGATTCTAAGCCTATTAGTATACTAAAAGGTGGGTCTAAGACAAATATTTCTATGCGTTACATACATCAGCACAAACTTATAATACCCTTTCCACCTATGGCGGTGAAGGTTATAATTACAAACCGCACTAAACATATAACAGTGAATGAGTTTTCGTTCACCCAGTATATTCTATCGAAACCTGCTATATATGAAATAAAAATATGGTGGGCATGTGAGGGAAAGTATGCGTCTTGCAGTGCGATATAGGGGTCTGGAAGAACAATCATCTTTGATATCTTTTTTAGAACTTTACATTTATGTAATAGATAATTGGCTATTTGTGTGTACGCTCAAAAGCAACTTTCAAAAAGTGAATTATTATCAAGTGAATTCGGATTCTATGATATCATTGTCAACAGTTCACAAAATGCTTGAAAAATATACCCTTAAACAAATCGAACAAATGAACCTTGGCACTTTTTTACAATATGATTGACGTAATGGCAAAGCTTCTTATATATATGTCGTAGTCGAATAAACGACTTCGACTACGACAGTTAGTACTAGATTAAACAAAAACAACACAATTTCAATGATCTAGTACCAACTGTCGTAGTCAAAATTATAGGTTCGAAAACCGTAATATGGCTGAATATATGATAAAAGTATGAAAACTTTTTAAATCGTCTTTAAAAGATGCAAAAAGAGTTACGGAAAATTTTGTTAGTAGATTGGGACTAGAAGCTTTTCGAAATAAAACCATTTAGGTAAAGCCAATTGATGAAAATTAATTAGAATATATTTATAATAGTTTTTAATTTTTTATAGGAACCTAAACCCATTTTGGGGCAAGAAATCGGTCCTGAGGTCTTAAAAACAAATCTAAGTATGCTATTTGTAAGGACAAATTTAATGTAAAACGCAACACAAGATGCTTTTGGAAATTTTGTAAAAATTCTATTCAATACATACAAAATATAAAAAGTTCCAGTCAGGCCCTTTGGTTCGCTTATGTAGATACGTTTTGGTGTTCGCTTAAGGGTTAAAATAAAAAATATAATGAATATTTTTTCTTAGTATGTGGAGAATGTGAACCGCCGTGGTATAGCAGGTAAGACATCCGCCTAGCATACCAGAGGCCCAAGTTCAATCCCCGGCCAGATTCACTTGAAAAAAATAAATTTTCAAAAAAGCGGCGGTTCACCTCATAACTCAGCTAGCCACTGGTTATTGAGTATTAGGCTATGAAAAACTTCCCTAACTAATGCATTCGCCGTTCGGAGCCGGCGTTAAAACGTAGGTCCCTTTCAATGAGTTTAAAAATAGAATCGGATGCAGCTCATTGTCTGAAAGAAGTACCCCTTGTTCTAATTGGAATGTTGTCGGGGAATTATATATATATATATATATATATATATATATATGTGGAGAATGTATGCGGCAATTTTTTTTGATATTATAAAAGTATAACACTTTTTTCCCGGGGTCAAAGGTCAAAATTATTTTTTTAATTTTCCATAGCAAAATAGCGGAATATTAAAAATATATATAAAATATATAACGAATTTTAATCCAAATGCCAATTAGTATTAATTTGTTTTAAAATTTGGTATTTTTTTAATAAAAAAATATATTTTAACTCTAAACGACAACCCCCAGATTGGTCGAATTCCTAAAAAATTTGAGCTGAATCGGGCGAGGCGTGGGTTAAAATATTTGTTTTTAACAAAAAAATCAGAGACCGAATATTGTTTTATTTTTTAAATCAATCAAGTATAAATATCATTGCCGATGAAAATTTATTGATTGTTTTATTTTTGAACTTCTGTTTTGACTTTGAAAAATAAAATATTTTTGAAATTTTAAAATTTTCAACAATTAAAGTATGAAACACAATTGGAACGAACGACCAATTTTTCGGAACGAATATTCGTCGTTAGAAATAGAACATATGGGTTTATATGAAAGTGCTCACAATAGATGCGTACGACGAAATTCGTTGTGCGTATCGAATAGTGCGATAGGTTTATTTCTATTTCATACGCAGACGAACGACGATTAAACTGGTTTAGAGTGGCTGTATTTCTATTTCTGTTCTAAAATATTAGAAATTATATGTGTTTTTGTAAAATATGGTCACCTTATAAATTGTAAACAAAAAAAATTATTTCAAATAAAATTAATTAAATATTTTCTTTTTGTGAAAAAATTAAAGAATAAAGTAAAAAAAAATTGCAAATGTCGTGAGTGCGCGATATGTACGAAAGTGTGTGTAATTTGTGCTAATGAAAAATAAACAAAAATGGCGTCAGCAACGTTTATTCGTCCCAAATGTGTTCAATGGACGAATATACAAGACGAATTTTTAAAATCGAATTCGTCGTGCTGGACGAAATTAGTCATTCGTCCCAATTGTGTTTCTACCTTAATGTATGAATAAGTTTCCAATTAATTGGAATGTTTTAGGACATCGAAGTTAAACCTAATAGTCGTAATGGAACTATTGGTGGTTTCTTTGATTCGCGAAACCATTTCAACATAAATTTTGCAATAATAATTAAATTTATTGTTATTTAAACGTCTTAAAGACTTTTTATACCAGGACAAATCTTCTTCTTCCAGGACAAATCTTCTTCAGGAAAAATCTTCTTCTTCTGTCATCCTTGAAGCATAGGGCCTGGAAGGATGCAGCAGTTGCCTGGCGTCTTCAGCTACCAGGTAAGAACTGTATCCAATTTCCACTCTTACCTCCTCGTGGTACATCCGGGAAATCTGAGCAACCTAGTTTTAGATGCGGTAAACAACTCGTGTGGGATTCTATGTCAGGGCTAATATAAGAGGGAGTTATCTTAGAGCCATTCCAACGTAATTAGTACAAGGGTCTAAGATAATTGTACTTGGTAAAGTACAAAAATGCAGCGTCTGTTCAAAATGTTAGTTGCGGCTGCAAACGGGCGTCTGTCTCGGATCGAGTGGCTCGCTATACAAACGTGGCTTGTTTCTTTGGATCCATCACCCATCGACTTAGCACTTACAATGTTTTAACAACATTACAGAATACTGCTCCAAGGGGTAATCATGCTACGGCAGCTGGCACAAGGATTTTAGAATTGCCTAATCTATGGAAGAACATTATGATGAATGAAACCAGGAAAAATAAAGAAATAAAATTTGAATATTTTCTATCAAAATTTTTTTTCATCGGATGAAAAAAGATGAAAAATATTTTGAACTGATAAATATCCCAAACGATTTTTTTATTTTTTATTTTCATCGGATTGAAAAACGATAGAAAATTTTTCAAACAATTAAAAATCATTAGGGATTTTTATTATTTTTTAAACTTCAGTGATTGTTTTTGTATGGATTTAAATATGAAAATATTGTTTTAAAAGTATTAATATTCGGTCTCTGAAAAAAATACTTATAAAAGTAAATACTTTTTTGCATTTGTATTTTTCGCTATTTTGCTAATTTTGACCTTTGTCTAAATTTGACCTTTATACTTTTATAATATGAAAAAAACATAACCACATAACAGACTACACAAAAATATTTGTTATTACCTTTATTAAAATTGAACTAAATGTGAACCGCAGTGGTATATTAGGTTAGTCATCCGCCTAGCATACCAGAGATCCCAAGTTCAATCCCCCGGCAGAATCACTTGAAAAAACAGAAAAAACAGCGGCGGTTCACCTCATAACTCAGCTAGCCATTGGTTATTGAGTATAAGGCTCGGAGCCGGAGTTAAAACGTAGGTCTCTTTCAATGAGTCTTAAAATAGAATCGGATACAGCTCATTGTCTGAGAGAAGTACCCCTTGTTCCAATTGGAATGTTATATATATATATATATATATATATATATATATATATATATATATATATATATATATATATATATAGATAAATATATATAATACATGTAATTTCCACGAAATACTAAGATTTTAAATCATAGGTACGGCAAAACGGTTCAAGACATCGACACCATTTTTGCTGTGTTTAATTCTCTTGAGAAAAAAGTAAAATTTTCTAATATGAAAAAAACTAAATAAAATTGATAATATTTTGAATTCAGCTATTTAGTACTTACAGGCCATAGAATTGTAAATCATATCTTACTTTGGAATTTATTTTGTTCTTAAGTATTAATTAAGTTATTTACAATCAAAGTAAATCAGGAATTTTGAATTTTTTTTAGCATTTAGAACAAATCTGGGGGTTGGCCGCATACAAATTCTAACTTTGAAAAATAACTGGCACTCTAATGTGTATGTCTTTAGCAAGCCAATTGACATACTTTTAGATACATATATAGATAGATGGTATAATGATGATAATAGATATATGGGGTTGCTGAGTAAATGACACAATACAAAATCTTTCTATTCCTAAATCTATGATAAATTATCTAATATTTTAAATATCTAAAGTAAATAGTCATAACATGTCCCACATGTTAAAATTCATGCCACCTAATTAATCATTTTCATTTTTATACCCACCATCAAAAAGAATGGGGGGGTATATTGAGATTGTCATTCCGTTTGTAATTTCCTTAATATTGGTTCAAAAATCAAAAACGATATATATTCTGAATCCTTATGAAATTCTAAGACGATTGAGCTATGTCCGTCTGTCTGTCCGTCTGTCTGTCTGTCTGTTGAAATCACGATAACGTCTAAACGAAAAGAGCTAGCTAACTGAAACTTAGCAAAAACATTCTTTATCTATGAGAAAATTGAAATTGGGCAAAATCGGTTAGCATTTGGCCATAGCTTCCGTATAACCTCGTCTAGGCTAATCGCTTATTTGCTAATAAATGACAAATTATGACAGTTATGATGACAAAATTTGGTATCTAGAAGTTTTAGATAAGCACTAGGCAGCATATAAAATTTCATCGAAATCGGTTCACATTTAGCCATAGCTCCCATACAAAAAACTTACGAAAACAGGCTAAATTTCACCCAAAATACACTTAAATGCCAATAAATCTAAAAGTATAACAGATATAACCACTAAATTTGGCACAAAAAAGTCTTATACCAATGCCAGCCAGTGTGCAAAATTTTGTCACAATCGGTCACTATTTAACCTAGCTCCCATATAAAAAACTTACGAAAACACAAAAATTCAAAAAGAAAAGGGGATTTATGTCCGTCTGTCCGTCAGATATAATCGTGATAGCTCCTTTACTACAAGAGCTAGTAAGACTAAATTAAGCACAAGGGAGTCTTATGCCAATGCCAGCCAGTGTGCAAAATTTCGTCACAATCGGTCACCATTTGACCATAGCTCCCATATAAAAAACTTATGGAAACACAAAAATACATAACGAAAAGGTTGTTTATGTCCGTCTGTCCGTCAGATAAAAGCACGATAGCGCCTTAACGAAAAGAGCTAGAGGGATAAAATTTTACAAAAGTATTTTGGATATCTTGAAAAAGATGTGTGTTGAAAATAGACAAAATCGGTTCAAATTTAGTTAGAGCTCCCATATAACCCCGCCCCGGGAAACACATTAATGCTGATAAATTGAATACAATTGTAATATCTATGACAATTAAATTTAAAATAGGGAAGTTTTATGCAATTTTTGATCAGTTTATCAAATTTTATAGGAATCAGTCCATATTTGACTTTAGCTTTCATGTGAAAAACACCCACGGAAACCAAAAATTTTAGCAAAGGCCAGTTAAAAGCTATTAAATTAGAAACTATGATAGCTATGGTCACTAAATTTTGCAAGAATAAGCTCTCTATATATACCAGCCAGTGTGTAAAATTTTGTTATAATCGGTCAACATTTGGCTATAATTCTTATATATATAACATCCCCTTTTTATATCTACAATCAAATAGATTTGGAGGTACATTCATTATATTAAGATTGCACCTATGAAATTATATAGGCATCAATCAATGTTCAGCCCAGACTTTATATATGATGAATGCATTAGGAACTCATAACGAAATATATGGACCTGTCGTATTACTATTAACGTGTTTAGCCTAACTACATATTAATCACAACGAAAAGTATTTAACAACTTATTAATGTAAAACTATACCTGGCTATGAGACCGAATTTTGATCAAAGTAAATACTGGGGAAACCACTAAAATATTTTTGAATGTTGAACTATAAAGCTACGGAAACCTAATTTAGTCCAAAGGTTTTACCAACAATACCAAATAGCTTAGCGATTTTTCCAGTTTTGGTGCAGATTTTGAATTAGCTGCACCCTTGTAGATATATGAGATATGTTTCTAAATTTAACACAACTTGATGGTGGGTATATAAGATTCGGCACAGCCGAATATAACACTCTTACTTGTTATTTCTTAAATCACAAAAAATTCTGTGTGGGAAAATAAATTTCCTTACTACATATTTTTAAAAGTTAATTTAAAATCTTTAAATTGTTTTTTCAATCCTTATAAATTTTCCATTTCATATTAAAATTTTATCTAAAAATAAAACATTAAATAATAGTTTTGTAGACTGTCTTCTTTTGTTGCCATTCTTGGAAAACTTTTCCTAAATTCCTTGATGTAGCGAAACAAAGTTGATTAAAACTTTTCATTTGTTGTTTTGCTTTGTGTCGATTTTTCTTCGAAACAAATTGCTAAGTCATTTCATGATTTTCTTGTACAAAAAGCTTTTTTACCATAATCCTAGAGACTAGAGTGGCTGAGTGAGTGGTATTAACATTTTTCGTTGAATCGCCTGGAAAAACAAGTTTTGCAGAATTGCCACCTGTTGCTCTATATTGTTTCATTATGGTCTTCTTCCACTAGTACCTGGTCATATTGATGTTTTACCATTGAAATGTTTTAAACAAGCTCGAAAATGTGTGTCTCTTGGTTACTGGTTAATTTACAGTGGTTACAAAATAATTTGGGATTGATTGAAATTTAACTTGACTGGATGTTAAGTCTCAAACTAATGAAGAACCAATGTTCTGTAGCATCAAAAACGTATGTACCCAAATTAGATCCCAATAAAATAATGAAGTTATTCCTAATGAAATATACATTTAATTTTTAAGGCAAAACTTAACAAAAAATAAGTAAAAAGTATAATTCAAATTTGACCCATTAATACAGGATAATGCCTTAAACACAAACACGACAGCAGGCTACGTGAACACCGACTACAAAAGTCGTTGGCTACAATCGTCGCCTTGTCGTCAGCTATATTTTTAAGACGGCACGCAGTGGTTCCGAATCGTTTTTCATTGGCTAAAACTCCGTAACTTTTTAAATATTAAAGATTTTGTAGTCGTTTTTTTAATTCAAAAGATAACATCTTAAGCTTTTATCGAGTGTAGATTTAAGATATGTACAGCGGTTGTAAAGAAACTTAAGCTTAAAGTTCAATATTAGATCTGTAAATCCGTTTCATATGTGCTAATCAGAGCTTCGAAAAGCTTAATTCAATATTAGCTTAATTCCTAGGAATTCAAAAATAATTTAACAATACCTTAAGTTTAATTCCCATAAAACAATTCAAAAAAATGTGTTGATTTTTAATTCTTAGTGGGTTAGCACTAAGGTTTGCAGTTCGGTTTTAACCGAAACCGAAACCTCGGTTTTTTATGCCTCAAAATCGAAACCGAAAACTGCAAAAAGAACCGCGGTTTTAGCTATTTATTTTTCATATTTTTTTGTTGGTATTATTCAGAAATAATATTAGCTTATCATAAATTTGTCTATGAAATGAAGCAGAAGAATGAAAAAAAACAAAAGGTGCCTTACAATGGACTAATGGACAAGTGCAAGCATCATAATCGTTCATAAGCATACGTTCCCACGGCAGTCGGTTCTTCGTACCGGAACGACTCGGAATTATTAGAATACCGACCAAGGACTGTCACTTCTACGATAATACCAATAATATTGCAGTTACAACAACAACATCATAATCGTGAATTAAGTTCACTCTAAGATTTCTGCTTCTAAAAGAAAGTATTCATGAAAGTTTAGAAAAACTGTCGACCTTAGAAATTTCATCATTCTATCGACTTTGAAAATGTAAATTCTTTTAAAGATTCGTTGCTGTTTGTAAAAATGACTTTGCATCGCTCGTATGCAAATATTATACAAACTAAAGGGGCTCTGCAGTTTCTCTAAAAGAAACAAGACTGACTTTTAGTATTAAATTATAAATATGAGCTTAAATAAATATACCCTATACTTTGTTTTAATAAAATTATGTAAATTTTACTACAAATTTCAATGAAAATAGTTTTATTTAAAAAACCGAAACCGAGAGGTTTTGGGTGTTTTAAAATCGAAATCGCGGTTTCTCATTTTCACAGTTTTTTGCAAACTCTAGTTAGCACTGCTAACCCATTTTACCCACTTTCTTTTAATCGATTTAGCTCAAATTTAGTCCAAAAGCCAATCTTGGATGACAATATAATATTTTGTTATCCTTACGTTGGCTCCTATTTTCATTTAAGTATTTTCCATATTTTAATTAGGATGGCCCAAATGGAACAAAAATTGAAAATTTTAATTTTTGAAGTCGAATATCTTTAAAACCATAAGAGATAGGATATGCATGTCGCCACCATAGACCATGACCTTCGTTTTTATTATATAGTTTGATTCTTCCAATCGGTTAAGAAATAACAATTATATATCGTTTTAAGTGATTTATGAGTCTGAGGTGCCCTACTTTGGGGGGTCGATTGTGCCACATAACACCCTTACTACAAATTTTGCAGGGTGCTCAAATACCATTTGTTAAAAACAACAGTCCATGCAACATAATAAAAAAAACATCGCAGCCCAATAACAATAATAATTTCTAATAAATTGTAATTAATATGAGATCAAAAATTACAATTTTCTTTATATTTATTTCTAAATTAACTTAAATTCTTAGACTTTAGCAGCATTCCTCCGCATTCCTTAGTTTTGACATGTTCTGATGGCATACATACAACTTTTAAGAATCTATGTCATCAAAAAATTTAAAATGAAAATTGATTCTGAGCCACCGTGCGGCAGCTACATTTAAGATTTAATAGAAAGAGCTGTTTAGCTGAGTGGTGCCAAATCGCGTTTATAAGATGTACAAAATAAAAATTTATATTTTGCTATGTCGACGCTAAAATAATCATTCTTAATTTAAGAGGTTGTAGCTCGTAGCCTGCAGTCGTGATTATGTTTATGGCATAAGGGTTAAAAAACAATTTTTCCAAATATATTAAAATTTCTTTTCGTATAAATTGGGTTATCTTCTTTTTAAAGGATAATGAGTGAAAAGAATATATAAAGCTTTTTTTATACTATTTAACACTTAAATTGTACGATATGTCTATTTTTAAAACAGTAAAGTTGCGCCTTCGCGTTGTTTATTTTGTTTACATGGATGGCGTGTTTATACTATATATGGAGGTAATAATTTTAATAGAAATTAATAATTACAGAAATTGATGGGATCGAACCCTGGCTCAACGTGATATGTTATGCTTAGTAGTCGATGTATAAAAAAACTAAACCACTGCATCTTTAGAAATCACCTATTAAATCTTCAAATTAGGACATGTACCTTCATCACACGCTTACATGGACATGGTGGTTGTTTTATTTCTTTTACATCGACGGCGTGTTAATGCTGAAATTTATATTTTTTATGAACCCAGGCACCCACATTAAAGCCATTTTCATTTAAAAATGTTTGTTCTTATTTGCTATTCCTGAAATATAATAGTACCCTTAATATTTATATTCACTCAATATTAATAAGCAAAAGGAAAATAAGGAGAAAAAAACTGTTAAGAACCACTGTTTTTTGTTTTTTTTTTTTGTTGAAGAACCTTATCGAGTGTGTGTTGTCAAAGAGTCTGGTCAGTCATTTGACCCAAATGCAAATTTCAAGAAAAACGTTTACATTTTGTCAGAATGTCTATTAATTCCAGGGACCGTAAACAACAGTTATTTTTATACCCTTCACCAATAGGTGAAAGGGTATTATAAGTTTGTGATTCCGTTTGTAATTTTTTTATTAGTGATCGTAGACCCCGATTCTTCCCCTCGGGAGAGTTGATTAAATTATGTCCGTCTATCTGTCTGCCTGTCTGTCTGTCTGTCTGTCTAATGAAATCAAGTTTCTGAGGCCCCTAGAGGATGGACCTACATAAATTATATATCAGATTTTAGGAAATTCTCCCGCAATGAACGCTATTAAGTTTCATTAAAATCGGTTTATAAACACCGAAAATATCGAAAAAATACCAAAAAATAGACGAAAATTTTAAAATTTTTGATTGAAACACACTTTTAAATAACAACTAGCAAATGGTTCCCTAAAGCACTCTGTAAAATTTTATCAAAATCGGTCCATAAACAACTGAGATATCGGCAAAACACTAAATTTGATGTATCGCAAATTGCCCAAAGTACGCATTAGAGAATGTTTGTTGAAAAAATAAATTTTATATCAGATTTTAGGAAATTCCCCCGCCACGCACGTTAATAAATTTTATCAAAAGCGGCCCATAAACAACTGAGATATCGCCAAAACACTACTTGTGATGTACCGCAAATTGCTCAAAGTAAGTGTCTAAGAAATTTTGTTAACATTTTGTAAGTATTGTTTCAACGATATCTCAGGTGTTTATGGAACTATTGTGATGAAATTTGACAGCGTTCTTCGTGGGAGGATTTCCTAAAATTTGATATAAAAACTCCACAAATCTGATTATGAATACCATTAAAATTGTACCGATCGACTCAGAATCGACATCGATTTCGCGACGTCCGTCCGTCTGTTTGTCTGTTCGTCCGTCTGTAGTCAAGTTTTTGGAGCTCCTATTTTGTCGATATCTCGGATTTTTTTTTTATGAAATTTAATAGCGTACTTAGTAGGGGATTACCTAAATTCGGATGCATTAGGTAATTTGTGGTAGATATAATTTAGTGTTTAAGCGATATTTCAGGTGTTTGATCGACAATGATGAAATTCAGGATGGCACGATATCCTAAAATTTTGTGTAAAATGCATATGGGTATACCTTCCAGGAGCTCCACAAATCTGATTTTAGCAGACAGATACACTGCATTTATCATAATTTTGTGTCTGACTTTTGAACATTATGATAACATTTGGTAAGTTTGAACAACATCATTGTTTTCAAATTTTCTGAGGAAAGATATGAAGGTAAGTCGCTTAGTACCAATTTAAGTGCTGAAAATCCTCTTTCTTACATGCGTTGCAGGGGCAAACTGCGGGTTAAAGAATAGCATTTCTGGATGAATCACCTAATTTAGTCTTTAGAAGTATACATAATTTAAAATTAATTTTTGTGGGTCTTTATTTTTATTCGGAACAAGTTGTTGTTTAGTAAAAGGGTATTTAAGATTCGGAATAGCCGAATATAGCACTCTAAATTGTAAAATTGTAATAATATAACCGGTGACAAGCTATCATAAATATAAAATTAGTTTTATTTTCTGATTGAAAAAAATAAAAGTCCTTCAATGAGTTTTATTTTCTGATGGAAAAAATAAAACTCCTCAATTGAGTTTTATTTTTTGACTGAAAAATAAAACTCCTTTCTTAACAGTTTCATACCAACTTTTATTATACCCACCATCAAAAAGAATGGGGGGTATATTGAGATTGTCATTCCGTTTGTAATTTCCTTAATATTGGCTCAAAAATCAAAAACGATATATATTCTGAATCCTTATGAAATTCTAAGACGATTGAGCGATGTCTGTCTGTCTGTCTGTCTGTTGAAATCACGATAACGCCTAAACGAAAGGAGCTAGCTCACTGAAATTTAATCTCTAAGAAAATGTTGGTATTGAAATTGGACAAAATCGATTAGCATTTGACCATAGCTCCCGTATAACCTCGTCCAGGCTAATCGCTTATTTGCTAATAAATGACAAATTATAACAGCTATGATGACAAAATTTGGTATCTAGAAGTTTTACATAAGCACTCGGCAGCATATAAAATTTCATTGAAATCGATTCACATTTAGCCATAGCTCCCATACGAAAACAGCCTAAATTTCACCTAAAATACACTTAAATGCCAATAAATCTAAAAGTATAACAGATATAACCACTAAATTTGGCACAAGAAAGTCTTATATCAATGCCAGCCAGTGTGCAAAATTTTGTCACAATCGATCACCATTTGACCATAGCTCCCATATAAAAAACTTATGGAAACACAAAAATACATAAAGAAAAGGTTGTTTATGTCCGTCCGTCTGTCCGTCAGATAAAAGCACGATAGCGCCTTAACGAAAAGAGCTAGAGAGACAAAATTTTACAAAAGTATTTTGGATATCTTGAAAAAGATGTGTGTTGAAAATGGACAAAATCGGTTCAAATTTAGTTAGAACTCCCATATAACCCCGCCCGGGCAACACATGAATGCTGATAAATTGAATACAATTGTAATAGCTATGACGATTAAATTTAAAAAAGGAAAGTTTTATGCAATTTTTGATCAGTTTATCAAATTTTTTTGGAATCAGTCCATATTTGACTTTAGCTTTTATATGAAAAACACTCACGGAAACCAAAAATTTGAGCAAAGGCCAGTTAAAAGCTATTAAATTAAAAACTATGATAGCTATGGCCACTAAATTTTGCAAGAGTAAGCTCTATATAATGGGTGTTTTTTTTAGAGGTAGAGAACTTCGAATTGAAATAAAACACAAGAAAATCGTTTTAATATCCATCAATTTGGCTTTATTGGAAGGATAATTTTATGCCATTAATGTTTAAATATGATTTCGGGCATGTGGCCGCCGCGGCTGGCTCGAATAAAGCCAATTCTACAGGTCCAATTTTCAACTACTTTTTCGAGCATATGGGGCCGTATGTTGGCAATAACGCCACGAATGTTGGCTTCCAAGTCCCCTAACGTTTCTGGTTTGTTGGCGTAGACGAGCGACTTCACATATCCCCAAAGAAAATAATCCAGTGGTGTCAAATCGCACGATCTTGGTGGCCAATTGACAGGTCCATTCCGCGAAATTATGCGCTCATCGAATGTTTCCTTCAATAAATCAATTGTGACGTGCGCTGTGTGACATGTAGCGCCGTCTTGTTGGAGCCACAATTCATCCACATTCATTCCATCCAATTGGGGAACAAAATAGTCGGTTATCATGGCTCTATACCGGTCTCCATTTATGGTAACTGACTCTCCAGCATTATTTCGGAAGAAGTATGGCCCAATGACTCCACCAGCCCATAGAGCACACCAAACAGTCAGTTTTTGTGGATGTAATGGCGTCTCAAGGGTCTCATGTGGATTCTCTTCATTTCAAATGCGGCAATTTTGCTTGTTGACGTAGCCATTCAACCAAAAATGAGCCTCATCACTGAACAAAATTTTGCGATGAAAATCAACATCGAGATCAATCTCATTTTCGGCCCATACACCAAAATCACGACGCATTGCATGGTCTCGCGGATTTAATTCTTGCACAAGCTGGATCTTGTAAGGTCGCAAGCCAAGATCTTTGCGCAAAATCTTCCATAAAGTTGATGGACAAAGCTCCAATTGCTGTGCACGGTGGCGAATCGATTCATTCGGGTCCTCTTCAACACTTTGCTCTACAGCGGCAATTGTTTCTTTGGTGCGCACTGTTCGACGTCACTGCGGATGCGTATTATCACATAGAGTAAACGTAGTGCGAAAACGATCCATGGTTAACCGAATTAATTGCTCTGATGGACGATTATGTCGACCATAAAATGGACGGAGCTTGAGGTAAACTTCGGGAACTGAACCATTATTTTCGAAATAAATTTGCACGATTTGCAAGCGTTGTTCTTTTGTCAACCTGTTCATGATGAAATGGCAAACCAAACTAAATATTAATCACTTGACAGCTGACAAAATGGCCGCCAGTTAAAAAAGTTATGCCAACTTAAAGTTCTATACCTCAATAAAAAACACCCGATATATACCAGCCAGTTACAATCGGTCAACATTTGGCTATAATTCTTATATATATAACATCCCCTTTTTATATCTACAATCAAAAAGATTTGGAGCTACATACATTCATTATATTAAGATTGCACCTATGAAATTCTATAGGCATCAATCAATGTTCAGCCCAGACTTTATATATGATGAATGCATTAGGAACTCATAACGAAATACATGGACCTGCCGTATTACTATTAACGTGTTTAGTCTAACTACATATTAACGAAAAGTATTTAACAACTTATTAATGTAAAACTATACCCGGTTATGAGACCTAATTTTGATCAAAGTAAATACTGGGGAAACCACCAAAATATTTTTAAATGTTGAACTATAAAGCTACGGCAACCGAATTTAGTCCAAAGGTTTTTCCAACAATACCAATTAGCTTCGCGATTTTTTCAGTTTTGGTCCAGATTTTGAATTAGCTGCACCCTTGTAGATATATGAAATCTACACAACTTGATGGTGGGTATATAAGATTCGGCACAGCCGAATATAACACTCTTACTTGTTTTTACATTAAAAAATAACTGTTTACGATTTATATTTTTCATTTAAGTCACAAAATTACTGTTATTTAAGAACTTATTTGATAAAACTTGTAACCGCTGCGGTCCCTGAGTAATTCTGTAGCGTATTATTTCATGCTACATGTTTATTATCAGTAATTTAAGCTAAACAAGTAAGAAAGTGCTATAGTCGGTCAAGCCCGACCATACGATACCCTTCACCGCTAAGGTCAAAGGTGTTCTTTTTCCTGTTTAAAGACAAATATTTGCTTAATTTTGCCATCATTCAAACATTTTCTAAAAATATATCTATTTAAGCTATTTCCCTCATTTGGACTTATATGAGAGCTGGGGTCAAATGTGGACCGATTGACAAATTGATTACAGTTGTTACAAGAATCATGTATGCAAAAAATTAACTTAAAATTCATATTATCTTCAGATTTACATCCGTTTAAGTGATTTTTGTCTCGTTAAGTGCGTTTTGACAGAAGAGTTTGTATGGGAGCTATGGTCAAATATGGACCGATATCAACGAAATTTGGTACAGTGATTTAGGTTTACATAAGCAGTACTTGTCTAAAATTTCATGAAAAATTATTAATATTTGTGGCCAATGTATCAATTCCGGGAAGTGGGACCTACGGGAGGTACCATAAATAATGGACCTATTTTGACGAGTTTCAATAGCCATGGTCCCACTATCAAAAAAATGATCTTTGCCAAATTTAATCAAATTATCTTTAGAATTGCAACCTGTACTTTGATTACATGGTTTTCATGGGGGTCCAGCCAGGACGGACATCGCTAAATCGAAGGTGGATCTAAGACAAATATTTCTATGCGTTACATACATCAGCACAAACCACCTATGGTGGTGAAGGGTATTAATATGGAGTTGTAAAATGAAATTAGATTTTGGTGCAAAATGTCTTATTTTTCCAACGTTTTGGTTGTAATATGAGGAAGTAGAAGCTGGGAATTATTAATTAAACAACATCATGGCTTAAGTGAGGTGTCAACTTTTTATAAATGTATGTATATATGTATAAAATTAAGATGCTGGGAAAATTAGTTTTGTCGCAGTAGTTTTAAAATTTATTATGATTGAAAAAAAAAATCAGCATCTCATCATCCCAATTAAAAAACATGTCTTCTAAATATTTTTCACGCAAAAGACTTAAAAAGAAAGTTGTTTCCGAATCACTAAATTTATCATTAACAAAAAAATTTCTTTGTTTATTCATCTTAATTTTCTGTTGTTATTATTTTGTAATTGTTCTAAGCCAACAGTGGGACAATAAGAAACAAAACACTGCTTAATAGGTTAATTTCAGAGTTATATAATTTTTAATGTTAACCTGTTTTCATCACTTCTATCTTTCATCCGTCTCATACCAATTTAAAGTTGCACAATAATTTGTACATAATACGTTTAGGTCATAACAATTTTATTATTTTCTTTCTAATGAATGAAATTGCCACTTGTACTAGTCATAGTATTTATTTACTTAAGTCTTTGACTGTTTCTTTTATTTTCCGACATGTCTTGTTAATAAGGTGTTGTATAGTAGCATAAGCGTTAATAGTTTATTTCTTGAGGCAGTTTAAGTCATTTTCCGCTTTACTTTTATTAAAAATGTGTTCTTTTGTAATCGTCTTTTAAAAAGAGTTTGTAATAGTTATGTCTTTGGTTAAGCTACATTGGATAATTTAAATTGGTCACAAAGTTTGTTTATATACCCTTCACCACCATAGGTGGAAAGGGTATTATAAGTTTGTGCTGATGTATGTAACGCATAGAAATATTTGTCTTAGACCCATCTTTTAGTATACCAATCCAGTCGATCTAGCGATGTCCGTCCGTCCGCCCGTCTGGCTGGACCCCCATGTAAACCTTGTAATCAAACTACAGGTCGCACTTCTAAAGATAATTTGATGAAATTCGGCACAGATAATTTTTTTGATAATGGAACCATGGCTATTGAAATTCTTCAAAATCGGTCCATTATTTATGGTACCTCCCATAGGTCCCACTTCCCGGAATTAATATATTGGCCACAAAAATCAATATTTTTTCATGAAATTAAAAACAAATACTGCTTATGTAAACTTAAATCACTGTACCAAATTTCGTTGATCGGTCCACATTTGACCATAGCTGCCATACAAACTCTTTTCTCAAAACGCACTAAATGAGACAAAATTCACTAAAAAGCTCATGAATCCGAAGATAATGAGAATTTTAAGTTTTTTTTTTGCATATATAATTCTTGTCACAACTGTAATCAATTTGGCAAATTTCGAGATAATCGGTCCACATTTGACCCTAGCTCTCATATACGTAAAATGGCGGAAACAGCTTAAATGTATAAATTTTGAGAACATGTTTGTATGATGGCAAATTTTAGCAAATATTTGTCTTTATACAGGAAAAAGAACACCTTTGACCGTAGTGGTGATGGGTATCGTGTAGTCGGGCTTGACCGACTTCTTCTTCTTCTGTTATCCTTGACTCCCAGTGGAGCATAGGGCCTCAACCATCCTTTTATATCGAACTCTATTGCGAGATGTTAGGCATACATCATTCCATGAATAGTTTGCTGCTTGTAACTAAGCTTCAATTGAACTTCTCCACGTTCTAGCAGGTGCACCAACACGACGGCCGCTTCCTTGTGGATTCCAACGAAGCGCTTGTCGATCAATGTTAGTATTTAGCCTTCGAAGAGTGTGGCCTTCCACCGCCATTTCCGTTGACATACCTCTATAGAAGAAGGGATTTGGTTTGACTATAGCACTTTCTTACTTGTTAAAATAGATGTTCGATCCGCATGCACAATTTTTGCTCTAAGAACTCCCTGACTGACTAGGAGTCCTTTAATAAAAATATTTTCAAAAAAGATTTTTGTTTGATGTAAAATAATATATAAAATGGAACAAATAGAGTTAAGTTGTTTTTAATTTGTAATTTTTTACATACGTAATTTAACCCATATGTGCTTAACAAGTTTATAAAAAACTTAATCCTGATTTGTTTTATATAGATTATAAAACAAGTTTTTTTTGGAAACAAAGAAGAGTATTTTTAGTGAGATACCCAAGGTACCTAATTTTGGGGCGCTGATCGCCATTGTTTCAAATAAGTATCTTTAACACACAACGATAAGTCTTAAAAATAGTGAGCTGAGCACATATTGAACAATCCTATTGGATTAGAGGCACTGACGGATTGCAAAATTAAACCAATAATGACAGTTTATTCAATGGAATTTTAGACAGCCCATAAAAAATACAAGAAGTAAAAAATACCATTAAAAGCCTTAAGCAACAAGGCCCCGGGCAATGGCAATATCTCAGTGAAGATGCTTTTATGTAACGTTAAAGAATCGGCGATACTGTGGCATCCATTTATGCGTAAAATATGGGATGAAGAAGCTCTACCAACCTATTGGAATGAAAGGGTGACTCCAAAGACTGCAATAACTACTTCACTTCTTCCAATACCGAGCAAAATACTAAGTCGAGTAATTTGAAGAGAATGTCCGACGAAGTTTCCGAAACACTCCGTGAAAATCAGTTTGGGTTCCAAGAGAATAGATCTTATGTTGAGATAATCAACACAGTAAGAATAGTACAGGAGAAATGTAATGAATTCCGCACCCAAATTTATCTAGCGTTTATAGACTTTATGAAGACCTTCGACAGTGTCAACAGGGGCTATCTATGGAGAATTCTAGAAAACCGTAACATACCAACAAAAATTGTAAACTTAATTCGGGCAATGTACGTGGACTTTAAATGTCGAGTTCTATAAAGGTAAATTATATAATCCCTTCTAAGTTATTACTGGAGTAAGACAAGGATGTATCTTGTCACCTATAATTTTTATCCTTGCCATCGACAATATAATACGCACGGCACTGAATGGAAGACGTGGTTTCCAATGGACACCCTTTAAACCCTGGAGGCTATGGCACAAACCCGTCGTAGGTACCTTTAATTATCTTGGTAGTGTGGTATCTACAAAAGGTGGCGCCGACGAGGACATTCTGCATTCGGCATTCTCTGAGCTATTTGGAAATCTCGGCAAATATCAACAACTACGTTACGAATAAATAACTCGAATGTCAAGTCTATCTCGTATATATATATATATATATATATATATATATATATATATATATATATATATATATATATATATATATATATATATATATATATAATTCCCCGACAACATTCCAATTGGAACAAGGGGCTCTTCTCTTAGACAATGAGCTGCAGCCGATTCTATTTTTAGACTCATTGAAAGGGACCTACATTTTAACGCCGGCTCCGAACGGCAAATGCATTAGTTAGAGAAGTTTTACATAGCCTAATACTCAATAACCAGTGGCTAGCTGAGTTATGAGGTAAACCGCCGCTTTTTTTAAAATTTATTTTTTCAAGTGACTCTGGCCAGGGATCGAACTTGGGCCTCTGGTATGCTAGGCGGATGACTAACCTGCTATACCACGGCGGTTCCTTATTATATGGTGGCCGAATGGAATGAAAATCTACTAAACGCTTCAAACCAAATTCCTTCTTCTATAGAGGTATGTTAACGTAAATGGCGGTGGATAGGCCCCACACTTCGAAGGCCAAATACCAACATTGCTTGACAAGCGCTTCGTTGGAATCCACAAGAAAGCGGCCGTCATTTTAGTGCACCTGCTAGAACGTGGAAAAGGTCAATTGATGCGGAGTTACAAGCAGCAAACTATTCATGCAATGATGTATGCCTAACATCTCGCAATATAGTTCGATATAAAAGGGGCTCAACCATCCCCTATGCTCCACTGGGAGACAAGGGTAACAGAAAAATAGCACATATGGATTAACAGTTGAGAAAGATGGTAGCCTCCAAAATAGCTGACTCTATTAGAATAAACTAGATAAAAGTATAAATTTGACAGATAGTTTTACTAAATAGTAGTTTGGGCGCCATAGCAATTTGAGTACAGCAATAAGTTTAAAAAAGGCGAAAAGAACATAGAGAATAATACCTACATTGTGCATAGAAAGAGGCTGTTACCGATGAAATCGTGATAACCGTTAAGTGAAGTTAATCGAGATAACCGAAACTCTAATAGTATCAATATAACATGTTGGAAAAATCGTAAATATACTCTTAGGTACGATAGAGATCTGTTCAAAGTGATCATTTTGAGAAGTTTTCCAACTGTTTTTTTTTTTTTGTTTAAAAGCTCAAGCCTTTTTACAGGTATATTGATATTAGTCGTGAAAAATCTCTTTTTCGAAAAAATAATTATATATCGAAAACTAGAGTTTGTACAGCAGCCAAAAGCTCAATTTTTGTATAGTTGTCTTATCTGGAATCCTATAGTGGCAATAATACTTTTTTATATGTTAAAATATTTATATTTCAGTTAATGACAAATAGGTTCCGGTTACAAATTAAACAATTTAAAACACGGTTTGGATATTTTTTAAAAGAGCTAAATCCAACAAAAGTTATATGCGAAATATGCGACAAGCAAATGGTCGCATATTTTCCGGAAGTATAGGAAATATGGCCATTAATGGAGGAGACTATAGAAAAAATTTGTAAAACTAACACCCGAAAACATATCATGGGAAAATCTTGTCAAAAAACTGAATTTCTAAGCAGTCGAATATCAAATATAAACTGCCTGTTCAACGAATTACGAGCGGCAAGACGCAGATGAAACATTCAAAAGTTGTGTTTTGGAAGTACCTACAAGCAATGGCAATGCCTTTCTTTAAATAATTTAATTTAAAAGTTTTACTGTAGTGCATTGCACTAAGTTTCCAATTTATAACAATTATTTATTATTGTAATAAGTAGTTTTTTGATAAAAATCAAAAAATGTTGGTGGGGAAAACTTTCCTCAACGCGTTTCGATGGTTGGTTAGACCATCTCATCAGGAAGATTATCCCTAATTCTAGACAGAGTGAAAACCACACATTATAGTGCAATAAAGGGGGTTCAAAGAAGATTTAAATAAACAAAAGTTTATTTTTAAACTTGGCACAGGTACAACCGTATATTTATTAAGAAGGTGTATCAAAAATTTTGTGACATCAAACATTGAATTAAAAAGTTTTACTATAGTGTATTACACTAAGATCCCAATTTATTGCAATTATTTATTATTGTAATAAATAGTTTTTTGATGGCCTTACCAACCAACGAAACGCGTCGAGGAAAGTTTTCCCCACCAACATTTTTTGGTTTTATCAAAAACCTATTTATTATAATAATAAATAATCATAATAAATTGGGATCTTAGTGCAATACAAAACAGTAAAACTTTTTCAAAATTATTTTTTTTTTTGTGATAAAATTTTGATTTTTAAAGAGAAGTATTTAAGAAGTATTTAACACACTGACAAATACTGCCTAGACCTTCTTTGACACGTCACACAGTGAATGGTCCCCATAGTAAAACTGAAAAAAAGTCGAAGGAGTTATGGCAGCTTAATGAAATTTTTTGCACATCTCTTGGCCTACTATTTTCAAAAATGAATTAACATTTTTAGAAGCCCTTTTATTTTTCCGCTGAGGGGACAATTTAATACCCAAAATTCCCCCATTTCAGTAATAATTTTTTTCTTTTAATTTCAATCTATCATTTCACATTCAAAATGATAAAGTGTGATAGTTTTTTTTATAAAATATAACCAATCTCTTATTATTTAGGGTTGCCACAAACCTTTTTAGAATATAACATATAATATATTTTTAACATTTTATTATTTAAGTATTGTAAATACTCATAACCTGGTATTCAAATAACATTGGTATTCATTACCATGTAATGGATTGCCTTCTATTATCATACATTTTCAAATATTAAAAATATCGACTGATAACTTTGATAAAAATATCAAATATGGATGATTTTTAAGATCTTTGTATTTCAAAAGTTGGCATAGAAAACACCTTAACTTTTTTACTCATATTTTAGTATATATAACAGAAAATAAGATTATTGATTCATAAAAGTAGTTTTTTGATGTGCCTGTATATTCGGGCAGGGTAAGGATTTGAACACTCATTTCACACATTTACTCATGTGCAAAAATTCCTTTTTATAAAAATCTCGCACACAGTCATGGGTATTAACAAATTTTTCTTGTACATTCATCTCTTACTCGTGTTGACAAGAGTAAACTTTTTCTACACAAGTCACGATCAACTAAAAAATGAAACCACATTTTGTGTGCCACTCACAAAAAATATTTTACACGACTAGCGCACGACTTGCCCGTGAGTGGCACATTAGTTTTCGGCTGTGTTAGGTTTAAGAAACACAGCGGGAAATATCGCAAGGCCTTTAAACAAAAGTGCATAGAAATACATATACATAGGTATTTTTAATATTTTGATATTTTGTTTTTGATATTTTGAAAAAAATGATTCAATCTGTTTTTTATTTATCAAAAACCGCATTGATAAATAAAAAATATTACATTATTTATTTTTCTGCAATTTTTTCACAGTACAAATCTCTAGGCCTCAATTGTAATTAACTAATAATGATAATTAACTAAATTAAAAATGAATGAATGACAAATGTGGATGCTCATGCGCCTGCTTATGTTGAAGTTTAGTTTAGTCGTGCGCATGAGGAAATGATTTTTAAATTTTATTCACTCTTCACGCGCGAGAGTTGTATAAGTTAATCTTTAGTCATAATTGTGTGTAACAAAACAAAACAACATTACTCACAACTCTTGAGAAAGTGCTGAATTTAGACAAATGAGCTTCATACTCGTGAATATTTTCTTACACTGTATTCGGGTCCATCGAAGCTGTTTTTTTTTTTTTTTTAAGTACAATTTTTTGGCTGAAAACTTCACAATTTTTTTTACAGTGTTGTTATAAATATTTAAATTTTAGGACTTTTGTATACTTTCTGCTACATTTCTAAATAAAACAAATATATGCATTTTTATTGAAAAATGAATTTTTGATATTTATTTTTCTAAAGCCATTTTTGTTACTTAAAAATTATGAAAAAATTGTCAAAATAGTTCGATTTTAAAACTGTGTAGTTCTTTATAGGTGCAACGCACATGAAAAACCTCTGGAATCGTAGGAGTATCAGCTTTTATTATATGTCTTATCTGAAAAAAAGTACTGCCAAACGGAGTCCCAAAAACCAATCCGAATTAAAATCTTTTATTTTGGAAGAATGGAATTAAATACCAACTAATTATGTTCAAAAATTAATTTATTCGATGAAAAGGCGTCTGCAAGCCGTAATTGATGCTGATGGTGGTTACACCAAATATTAATCATTGCGGAATTCAAGATCCTCCGCATTTTACTTTAATAATAGTACTTATATAAAAACATTTTCTTGACAGTAAAATTTTAAGTTTTTTTTTTTGTTTTTTTTAACCTACTCATTAGTCGTTACTTACCGCTTTTTTCTTCGCATTATTTGTTAATTAATACATAGCGTAAACAGAATTGATAAATAAAAATGTAAAAATAATAACCATTTGTTGTTTTTCTTTAAGCTGAAAGTAAAAATTCAAATAATTTCACTATGTCAAAACATTTTCTTGACAAAACTGTGTATGTATTTTATTGATAAAATCGAAAGTTTATTTTTTGATTTTTTTTCCACTGGGCAGTTTACTCTGCGTCATGTCCATTTTTAGAACAATTAAGTTTCGCCATCTGTTGTTATTTTGACACATTATTTAAGATTTTTGTACTACATACAATTTTATTTTGTTTACATCGGCGGCGTGTTAATGCTGAAATTAATAATTATTAATTACAGCATTAATAATTTAATAACTACGGAAATTCATGTTGCCGTGGTGGGGCTTAATGCCTGTGTTATTTTTTCTTGGGATCGAATTTTTACTGTTTTATATTCATATAAGACTTCACTGTGCAAAATATATACCAATTTTAATTTTATATTTAAGTTGTAGTTTCCAAGAAGGAGTTATTACAAACAACATGGACATTTACTGCCATTAGGTGAAAGTAATTTATATAAGAGGTTTACTAAAAATAAAAATGTTTTTTTTTTCGAAAAGGATATTTCTTCAAATTCCTCTTAAAATAAATGGATAAAAAAAAACAGATGAACAACATTACTCCGACTTAAAGTTAAATGGTATAGATTTAATTGTATCCCAGAACAATATTTCAATCCATTACGAACGTTAGCACAAATACGTTTTAGACTCTTCACTAGGGTTGCCAGACACAAATCCTAAAAAAGCTGGACATAAGGAAAAAAAAGCTTGACAACCCAAAAATTAGCTTGACATTGACAGTAAAATAATAATTTGTTCGATGAATCTTTAAATTTTTGATAAACCGAATTGCGAATAGCTTAATTAACCGCAGCGATATCGAGAGAAAATGAAATCATCCGAGATCTGAAACAAATTTCCCTACTCTGTTGAATCAAGGGCACTTGCATAGGCAGAAGAACGGCAAAGGAATGAATATCGGCACTGAATGAACAGTGAGCTCTATGAGTTATACGTTAACATGGACATAGTAAAATGCATCAAACAGCTCCGGCTGCGTTGTCTGGGACATGTTGTGCGAATGTATGAAAACACTCCAGCAACAAAAGTATTTGAAAACGATCCTGAATGAACTCGTAAAAGAGGACGTCCGAAAATTCGATGGAAAGGTCATGTCGAGGAAAATCTTTCAAAGCTTGACCTACGAATTGGAGAATATGCGCACATTCTAATTCTAAAATATGCTCGGCCTTTGACCTTAACAGGTTTTTGATTTAGGCCATTTAAGTAGAGTACAATGTACAATGGAAAAATTTGGTAGAGGGTAATTTTGTTACAATCAATTAATCAACGCATAAATCACTTAAATAAAAAAGAAAAACATACAGTTTTTCTTTAAAAATATAAATATAAATTTAATTTAAGCTTGACACTGGACAAGCACTAAAAAAGCTGGATAATCCAGTCGAATCCAGCCCGACTGGCAACCCTACTCTTCACCCAGGTATTGTAGGGTAAACAAATCAACTGCTTAATGATTTAGAAACGTTAAATATAGAGGTACTAAAAACTTAATACTAATTTTAGTTATGGTTTGTAAGCACTGGTTTATGATCATGTCGAAAACGTAGGGTACCTTGAAGTGTTATTAAATTATTCTAATGTAAACAAATATCATTTGTTTATGTCTATTTTTATACCCACCATCAAAAAGAATGGGGGGTATATTGAGATTGTCATTCCGTTTATAATTTCCTTAATATTGGATCAAAAACCAAAAACGATATATATTCTGAATCCTTATGAAATTCTAAGACGATTGAGCGATGTCCGTCTGTCTGTCTGTTGAAATCACGATAACGCCTAAACGAAAGAAGCTAGCTCACTGAAACTTAGTAAAACTATTCTTCATCTCCGAGAAAATTTTGCTATTGAAATTGGGCAAAATCGGTTCACATTTTACCATAGCTCCCGTATAACCTCGTCTAGGCTAATCGCTTATTTGTTAATAAATGACAAATTATAGCAGCTATGCTGATAAAATTTGGTATATAGAAGTTTTACATTAGCTCTAGGCAGCGTATAAAATTTCATCAAAATCGGTTCACATTTAGCCATAGCTCCCATACAAAAAACTTACGAAAACAGCCTAAATTTCATCTAAAATACATTTAAATGCCAATAAATCTAAAAGTATACCAGATATAACCACTAAATTTTGCACAAGAATGTCTTATATCAATGCCAGCCAGTGTGCAAAATTTTGTCACAATTGGTCACCATTTGACCATAGCTCCCATATAAAAAACTTACGGAAACACAAAAATATAAAAAGAAAAGACGGTTTGTGTCCGTCTGTCCGTCAGATAAAAGCGCGATAGCTCCTTAACGAAAAGAGGTAGAGGGACAAAATTTTACAAAAGTATTTTGGATATCTTGAAAAAGATGTGTATTGAAAATGGACAAAATCGGTTCAAATTTAGTTAGAGCTCCCATATAACCCCGCCCCGGGAAACACATTAATGCTGATAAATTGAATACAATTGTAATAGCTATGACGATTAAATTTAAAATAGGGAAGTTTTATGCAATTTTTGATCAGTTTATCAAATTTTATACGAATCAGTCCATATTTGACTTTAGCTTTCATATAAAAAACACTCACGGAAACCAAAAATTTTAGCAAAGGCCAGTTAAAAACTATTAAATTAGAAACTATGATAGCTATGGCCACTAAATTTTGCACGAATAAGCTCTATTACAATCGGTCAATATTTGGCTATAATTCTTATATATATAACATCACCTTTTTATATCTACAATCAAAAAGATTTGGAGGTACATTCATTATATTAAGATTACACCTATGAAATTAGATAGGCATCAATCAATGTTCAGCCCACCCTTTATATATGATGAGTGCATTAGGAACTCCTAACGAAATATATGGACCTGCCGTATTACTATTAACGTGTTTAGCCTAACTATATATTAACGAAAAGTATTTAACAACTTATTAATGTAAAACTGTATCCGGTTATGAGACCGAAATTTGATCAAAGTAAATACTGGGGAAACCACTAAAATATTTTTAAATGTTGAACTATAAAGCTACGGCAACCAAATTTAGTCCAAAGGTTTTACCAACAATACCAATTAGCTTAGCGATTTTTTCAGTTTTGGTCCAGATTTTGAATTAGCTGCACCCATGTAGATATATGAGATATGTTTCTAAATTTAACAGAACTTGATGGTGGGTATATAAGATTCGGCACAGCCGAATTTAACACTCTAACTTGTTTTCTTTGTTATGGTTAATGTAATGTTGTAATAAACTAGTTCCAGTATAAAGTTGTTCCTAAGAACAAAAGAAATGTTAACAAAAAAACTTCTTTAACGGTAAAACAAAAAATTTTAAAACAAAGAAGAAATATTTACTTCTTTTAAAATAATTCTTTTATTTAAAAGAATTGTATGACATACAAGAGTAAACCTTAAAAGAAGTTTACAAAGGTCAGTCAGTAGATGTTAACATTATTTTGATATTTTCCTACAGGCCAGGTTTTTGATTAATAAAGACATTATATAATTCTCAAATCAGCTTTGTTTTATTATCTCATTTTGTTGTAAGAAAATCAGAAAACAAAACAATGTATGTATATGGGCAAAAATCAAATAGTTTTAATTTTCGGAGTTAAAAAAATCAAAAAGATTTTTAATCGCACACCAAATATTTTCGTTTGCGGTTTTAATAAGGGAGTTTAGTGAACGTCAATTCAGTTCGCGTTAATGATTTTAGGCGAAGGACGCAGAATTTATGACGGTTAAAATAAAAATTTCTAGAAAAAATTTTAAAATAATTTTATTTTATTTAGATTTATGTTGATTTTGACACGACTTACACATCGTAAGCCTATTTTTAATACCGGCTATGAACCAAATAAAAAAATTTTTAGAAAAATTAAGATTTACATAGTCTTTAATTCGTCTATATATTGCGTTTCAATCGGATCAATAGTATCGGAGTTATAATAAAAAACTTAAGAAAAATATTATATGTAATATACACTTTTGATATGCCCACAAACATACATACATTAACATCCGCATTTGCAGATGATACTGCCATTTTGAGTACTCATGAAAACCCATTAGAATCAACTCGGCGTCTACAGACCCATATATCTCATTTAGAAGAATGGCTAAAACAGTGGAAAGTTAAAGTAAATGAACAAAAGTGCGTTCACATCACTTTCACTCTACGGAGGGAAACTTGCCCACCAGTTAAAATAAATGGCCAAATTATTCCCCACCAAACAGGAGTGAAATACCTTGGAATTCACTTGGATAGACGGCTTACGTGGAAAAGTCATATAGAAGCTAAACTTACTCAAATTAAACTTAAATCAGCAGAAATTAACTGGCTTATTGGTAAAAATTCTAAGCTTGGTCTAGACTGCAAAATTCTTCTATACAACTCGATAATTAAGCCAATTTGGTGTTACGGAATTCAGCTGTGGGGTACTGCCTCTGAGTCAAATATTGAAAAAATCCAAAGGCGACAAAACAAACTTTTAAGAATAATTACTGGCGCACCGTGGTATATTAAGAACTCTAATTTACACAAAGACCTTGAAATCCCATTAGTTAAAACTGAAATAGCAAAGAGCGTTGTGAATTATCTAAATAAATTAGCATGTCATCCTAACCCACTTGCTCGAAACATATTAAATGGTCGCGGCCATGTCCGTCTCAGAAGGAGGGATACTAGCGACCTTTTCAGCAGAAATTGAAAACGGATTTTTGGAGTAGAAAGGAATAATCCTACCGAAGAAAAGAATTATGTGGTTCATAATTGGACTTTCATGATTAATTTATTTTAGATTTAAGATTTGTAAACTTATTGTTAGTTCATTAGATTCAATGAAGATTCAATAAATAAGAATAGACGAGAAAAAAAAAATATATATATTTTTTACGTAAAAATGGCGAAAATTTTCGTTTTAAAAAAATCATGAAAAATCGAAAACGGCAAAAAACTTCCAGATTTATTATTTTATCGCATAGCGACATATAATAGCAACAAAATGAGATATCGACCATAAAAATCGATTTTTTATCGAATTTATTCACAATTTAGTGAATTCGCTCATTTTTTCGATTTTTCATGATTTTTTTAAAACGAAAATTTTTGCCATTTTTACATAAAAAATATATTTTTTCTTAAGTTTTTTATTATAACTCCGACACTATTGATCCGATTGAAACGCGATATATAGACGAATTAAAGGCTATGTAAATCATAATTCATCTGATTTTATTTTATTAATATCGGACTAGTAGTTTTTGAGTTATCATTAATTATTTGAAGAAACGTCTAAAAAAATTGCAATTTAAAAAAAAATTTTTTTTTAAAAAAAATCTTGCCATAGAATTTAAAAATTTTACCATTTTTGTACTAAGGTAGCCATGATACATCAAATGTATATAGTGGTTACTCGAGCACATTTTGGCTGTTGACCTGTGTAATTTATTACAGAAGTACTTATTTGCAGAGACCGGATATTAATACTTTTAAAACAATATTTTCATGTTTAAATCCATAAATCATTGAAGTTTAAAAAAATATTAAAAATCCCTCATGATTTTTATTTGTTCAAAAATTTTGTTTCTTTTTTCAATCCGATGAAAATAAAATATAAAAAATCGTTTGGGATATTTATCAGTGCAGTTCAAAATAATTTTCATCTTTTTTCATCCGATGAAAATAAATTTTGATAGAAAAAATTAAAATTTTATTTCTGTATTTGTCCGGGTATAAAGCATCTTTAGGACGTTTAAATAGCAATAAATTCAATTATTGTTGCAAATTTTATATTGAAATGGGTTTGGGCAACAAATGGTCGTTGTCGAAATGCATTTTAAACGTTTAAAAGTTAATTTCTTTTAGAAATAGCGACGCGAATCAAAGAAACCACCAATAGTTCCCATTAGAACTATCAGCTTCAACTTCGATGTCCTAAAACATTGCAATAAATGTAAACATATACATACATTGATTGATGAAAATTTTGAAATTTCATAACAATATTATTTTTCAAAGTCAAAACAGAAGTTCAAAAATAAAACAATCAATAAAATATTTTTCTGTTTGGATATTTATCGTTATAGATATTTTAAATTTTCATCATGAGGGATATTTATATTTCAAATATAAATTCCTCTTTTTTTATTTTTCGATCGAAATGAAAAAAAATTTTCATCGGCAATGATATTTATACTTGATGGATTTAAAAAATAAAACGATATCCGGTCTCTGCTTATTTGTAATTAAGATTGCAATTTGAACTGAATGGCCCCGGTTCAAATCCCACCAAGACCAACAATTTTTTTTATTTTTTTTTTTTTTTATTAAAAGAGTCTTTTTAAATGATTTTTAAATTTTAAGAACTTATATATTACCTTCTGTAAAACAAATCTTGGAAAACAAACTCACGGTAATGAAAAAATACCACCATGAGTCAATTTTGATTGTGTAGGGGATGTTGGATACCAAACACGGTTCTGATTGGTTTTATCTTGGTGAGCCCATCCTTCATCTTAACTGTGGACAGTACCCTCCTCGTGGTATCACCCGGGGCACTAGTTTAACATCCCTTAATGAAGTAAGCTAACATGTACCTAAAACTGTCCTATAAGATCAATAAAAATGGGTTAGGACGACGGGCTAGTAACCCTCTCTTGGAAAAGACAAATACTATGAAAAGGATAAAATTAGAATAAAAATGTCACACTACTTAATGTTGAAGAGGACGTCCGAAATTTCGATGGAAAGACTAAGTAGATGAAAATTATTCAAATTGGAGAATATTCGAACAAGATCGTTGTCCATGGAATTTTAAAATATGCTCGGACTTTGATTTAACAGGTTGTAACTATAGGCCATTTAAGTTATATAAAAACTTATACATAAAGGAAGATTTAAATTTTAAAATAATTAAAAAAACTTCTTTATTTACAAAAAATCGTATAGAAATATTTTTCCAAAAATTACAATAAAGCAAAAAAAGCAGGGGAAAACAAATTTATTGTCACATGATTTTGGATCTAAAAATAAACAATTGTAAAAAAAATGTTGTATTTCGTTTAAAAATAAATTTTTTAAACAAAACAACAACAACAACAAAAAGTTTTTGTTGTTGTTTTCCAATTGCTTACCCAAGTCAATACTTTTCTGCTATTGGTAAGTACTTGCCTCCAATGACATCCCCATGTTAATGTAATGACTTAAACAGTGAATGAGTAAGTAGTTCGTGTTCAATAGTTTAGCTGTTTAGCTCATTATTTGGTAATGAAAAGTTTTGCTGGGTAACTAACAGATTTCTTCCATCTGATTTTTATTACTTATCTTTTACAAAAGAACAGTTTTCCAATAAAAAGTGTTTTAAAATAAAAATGGTTCATAGGCGGTATTGAATATAGGCCCACAATATATATTTTCAGGTGCGCTGTCGTTTCGTAGTATTATGATAATTTATATATTAGGGTGGGTCGTTTTTTGACTTTTGTCTCTGATCGACTTCTAATAGTGAAAATATATGGCCAAATTATGTCAATCGGAAGTTTACAAAATATTATGGATTTATTTTTAGGATACGAGCCCGCGCAACGGGCCCAAAGTTTTTAAGCCCATTTGTATGGGGAAAACTAAGGGTATTTGCAGTTTTTGCTACATTTCGACCATTTACAATTTATTTTAAAGAAACGAGATAATGGAATCTAAAAGTGAACTTATGCAGCTCTAATTCAAGTCATCAATATTTAAAATCCATAAAACAGTTTTGAAGTTATTGCGATTTTCCACAAAAAATTCGTGTACTTGACAATACGCCTAAGGATACACCGCTAGTTCACTTTTAGATTCCGTTATCTTTTTTCTTTAAAATAAATTGTAAATGGACGAAATGTAGTAAAAACTTCAAATACTCTCAGTTTTCCCCATACAAATGGGCTCAAAAACTTTGGGCCCGTTGCTCGGGCTCGTATCCTAAAAATAAATCAATAATATTTTGTACACTTCCGATTGACATAATTTGGCCATATAATTTCACTATAAGAAGTCGATCAGAGACAAAAGTCAAAAAACGACCCACCCTATTATATATGCCTTAACACGAAGAAATAATGCAATAATGCAAGTGAAAAAAAACAATATTTTTTATTTTTTTAACCGCGATTTTCGCGAAATTTGACAAAATGTGAATCTTAGTGACAGTCTGCTGCCTTAATTTATGGATAAATTTAATTTGAAAGAATTTTTTATTTAAATTTAAGTTTTAATAGGTGCATATCTTTTTAAGATATAAAATATTTGGACCATCAAATCGTTAATACCTATAATATTTTGGTGCGTTTTATATCTAAGGTAAAGCTTTATTAAAGAACAGTTTTAAGACAATTCCTGATTATTTTTGTGATAAATGCGCGATGTGCTTCCGTGAAATTTTTTTAGATAAAATCTTCTCGTTCTCAGCTAATAAGGAGATTTTTGACAAACTTTTGATGCAAGTCGGTTACAAATTAAAAAGTGGCGAAAACGATCTTCAAAATTTGGCAGCCATTAAGTAGTATTAGAAGTGACGAAATTAAAATGTAGATAAAAATGGATTCATCCCCTAATTGTTTTGTCTATTTCGTAGAACAACGACTTGGGTCCAAATGTTAAAACGAATGCAGAAGAAGACGAAATATGAAGAAAAACTTGAATGCTTCAATCGATTTTTTAACGTTGTTATAAATTCGCATGTCAATTACGCTTAGAAGCGCAAACTTGCGCTACTAAGATATTGTGTTCAGTAGACCTGAAGTTTTGCAAGTTCAAAATCTGTAAGTAGATTTTCCGAACTCGTAAGGGTACAAGAATTATTCGAGTTGAAAGTCGATGTCAAAGGAATAAAAACTGTTTGATTTTTGGCCATATATAGGGAAAATTCACGTGAAAGCGAATAAAAGTGCTTTTTAAACGATTTTTGTCAAAAACATTTAATTTAATTTGGGCCCATTAAACATTTTTTAAAACAATATATAATAAAATATAAGAACAAAAATAATGAAATGAAAATCAAAATTTATTTTTTCAGCTCTGATATGCTAGGCGGATGACTAACCTGCTATACGACGGCGGTATAGCAGGTGATGACGCCCGCAGTGGAAACTCTGAAAAGGTAAAATTTACTAAATTGGGGTTCCAATTTTTTTGAGATTTGGCTCTAATAGCAGACCTCATGTTAATGTTTTCTAGAAGAGTCAATCGCCGAAACTAATTTTTTTGGACCATTTAATGCTAATGATATTAGAAGTATATAAAGAAAAGCATATAACTGTTAAAATCATTTTATCGCCCTTTTATCTACATATTAAATCAAAACAACCACTGACCTCAAATGACTATTCTATTTCTTGTATATCTGCTAAAGTTTGTCATCATACAAACTTATTCTTAAGACTTTTATATATAAGTTTTTTCTGACATTAGGCCTTGTATGATAATTTGGGTCAAATGTGGACCGATTGTCTCGAAATTTGGTAATGTAATTACAGCAAACATTATGAGTACAACAAATAAACATATAATTGTCATTATCTTTAGATTTACAAGCATTTTAATGATTTATACAAGTATTTTAGTGACATTTGACAGAAGGGTTTGTATGCGAGCTATGGTTAAATATGGACCGATTTCAACGAAACTTGGTACAGTTGTTTCCGTTTACATAAGCAGTATTTTAATTTTATGAAAATTAACAGAAATTTGAAGTCAAAATCTCAATTCCTGAAAACCAGACCTATGGGAGGTACCAACAATAATATACCGATCTTAGCCATTTTAAATAGCAATGGTCCCGCTATAAAAAAATTAAATGTCTGTGCTAAATTTCATCAAAATATCTTTATAATTTCGACCTGTACTTTAATTACAAGGTTTAAATGGGGGTCCAGAAAGTTGGGCGGACAAATTGACATTGTAAAATCGACTCATGAAGTGATTCTAAATCTATTGGTATATTTAAGACCAATATTTCTATGCGTTACATACAGCAGCACCAACTTATAATACCCTTTTCATCAATATTGGTGAAGGGTATAAAAATGGCGTACAACTGATCGATAAATTTTAATTGTTAATAAAATTCGACATATATTTTGTAATTAAGTTCATTGTATCTAAGTTCATTGCTACCAAAGATACGCATGAGCTAAAGTAGTATTTGCCCGAATTTCGAAAAAGAAAATAACAAACGCATTCAACTTCATTTTAATTTCTGGTTCAAAAACTATTTATTTCAATGTGATATCTCTTAAGTTTCTGAGATATAACCAAAGACTCTATATGGTCGTTTTACAACTAATCGAGACGATTATCCAATGAGAGTAAGCTAAGGCATATACACGTGCTCATGAAATGTATGTTTATTTGTGCCTTTTTGTGTTTTTTATTATTCTTTATCCACTTGTATTTCACATTTGACGAAAAAATATATAATATTATCTTTGATATAACCTTAAGTTATATACAACTTCGGCCTAAGTGGCCAAGTTTTCTAAAATCCATTATTTGTTTACTTATGGGGTACGAATGGGGGAAAAAACGAGGAAAAAGTGTTGTGAAATTGTACTCCCCCTAGAAATATTCAACATAACAAAATAACATGTTATCAACAGTTTTAGGTGGATTGCATGGGGGGAAGGCGTGTCGCATCTATTTCAATATGAAATAATGGGAGTATTTTTGGTTTTGACAAAATTTTAACCAATATGTATTTAGTTATTAAAAAAGATATAATAAAATATAAGGGAAAACTATTGTAGCTTTTTTTGAAGTCATCAAAATAAAAAATTCATGAAATAGTTTTGAAGTTATTGCCACTTTGCCCAGAAAATTCGTAAATTCGTATCCTTGACGACATGATTAAGGATAAGCAGCAAAAAAAAAAATGCTTTAAAATAAAGAAATTTTAAAGTAAGACATAATTTACATGGTATTTAAGTACTAAATATTTGAGTTTTGTCAAATAATAATCAAACATAGGCACTTAGTTTTTTTCTTATTAGAAAATAATACTATTTTCTTTTTGAAAACTTTGTTCAGAAAAAATTCTTCTGTTATCCTTGACTCCGAATGGAGCATAGGGCCTCAATAATAAATATTACAAATAATAAATTTGCTTTCCACAACGAGGTCTATATCAGGGATGGCAATCATGGTGCAATTGTACTTATTCTGGTACATTTTTAAACTGATTGGTACCGTGATACTACCGCGCATATATATAATTCCCCGACAACACTCCAATTGGAACAAGTGGTACTTCTCTCAGACAATGAGCTGCATCGGATTCTATTTTTAGACTCATTGAAAGGGAACTACGTTTTAACTCCGGATCCGAACGGCAAATGCATTAGTTAGAGAAGTTTTACATAGCCTAATACTCAATAAAAATTTATTTTTTCAAGTAGGTCTGGCCGGGGATTGAACGTGGGACAACTGGTATGCTAGGCGGTATGTGTGACTTGGGATCAATGGTATCACTTGTATGTGACATTTTGTATATTCTGTATAAAAATGTTATCATCATGGTATAAAAAGTACTTTTTGTTTTCATATTTGGTACAAAACCAAGAAAGTAATTTTCCATCCCTGGGGGTTCATTATGTAATTCGATTCTAAAGAAAAACTTTTGGAATCAATATGTGTAAGATATAAAAAGGGTTTTCTTTCGAATCGAATAAATAATAACCCCACGTTTCGCCGTACCTGCGATTTAAAATCGTAGAATTTCGCGAAAATGTGACATTTTTGTAATTTAACTATATATATACATATATATATATATATAATATATATATATATATATATATATATATATATATATATATATATATATATATATATATATATATATATATATATATATATATATATATATATTTATATATATATATATAGAATGGCTATCCCGAAAAAAGCTCTAACGATTTGGATAAAATTTGGACAGTGGGTACCTTCTTTGATGTATAGGTAGATGAAGAAGGGACTTTTGGATCCTTTAAGAGGGCAAAAACGGGTAAAAAGGGGAAATCGAAAACATTATATCTTCTAAAGTAATAGGTATAGAAACAAAATTAAAATTACGTTTTAAACAACTATGAAAATAAGCAGACAGCTGTTTGGTACTTTTTCGAAGCTATGTTCGGGTGAAAATAGTTTTTTTTTGTACTTTTTTAACCCACTCTTATTTTTTAAACTAAAGAATATAGATAGGAACTTTGTACTGCAATCAATAGAAGTGCTTTCACTTCTATTGATTGCAGTACAAATATTGAACGCGAATTTGGTAGTTTTTTTTTTTCGGGGCCAAAATGGGTAGAAAAGGAATAATATTATAACTTAACATCTCAAAAAGTAATATGAATAGGAACATTATGTTAACTGCGTTTTGCTAAAATGTACCGTATTCAATTGGTACCAAAGAAGTACCAAATATGCATATGGAACTTTTTTAAAATTAGGGGATAAAAAGGGGAAGAAATTAGTAATGTTATAAATTTTAAGTAAATTAAAGTTTTTCTGTATGTATGTATGTTCTTTATAGAATAGTAAACTGTAAATTTGATCATGTTGTGCTCTTTAACGTAGATGTTGTGTATAAACCAGCGAAGGTTTTTAAGTTGGTAAGACTAATTTCCGACAGGTGGCGTCACTAAAAATTACTAAAAATTAATTAAATCGTATACTGTACATTTTATCATTCTATGATCTTCAGCAAAGTTGTAGCGCATGAGCTGGCAATGGCTTTTTAGTCGGTATGAATAATTTCCGACAGGTGGCGTTACTTAAAATTACTCAAAGTCAATTTAAGCGTAAGCTGTACATTTAGCAAAGTTGTTGCAAATGAGCCGACGAAGGTTTCTTAGTTGGTATGAAGAAATTTCGACAGGTGGCGCTACTGAAATTTACTCAAAGTCAATTAAATCATAAGCTGTACATTTAATCATGCTATAATCTTTAGCAAAGTTGTTGCGGATAAGCCAACGAAGGTTTATTAATTGGAATGACCCAGGTCCGACATGTGAAAATTACTTAAAGTGAATTAAATCGTAAACTGTGCATTTGATCATGTTATAATCATAAGCAAAGTTGTTTCTCATAAGCAGATGAAGATTTCTTAGTTAGTATGAACAACTTTAGGTGGCGCCACTGAAAATTACTCAAAATGAATTAAATCGTAAACTGTGCATTTGATCAGACTATAATCTTCAGCAAAGTTTGTCTTTCCCCAAAATTTATTTTAGTAAATAAAATATATAAAAACTTTAAAATTTGCCTCAAGATGCTTAACACAAAGCTCCGAGCAAGGCTCGGTCACCCAGGTACTTAACATTTAAATGAGTAATTTTTGCCTTATTAAAGAAGTCGTAGTTAAGTACGACTTATTTAAACCTAGTTTAAATAAGTCTAAATCTACAATCCGTTCTTATACGGATTAGCCCTTTCATTCTTTATTTATATAAATATTTGTGTTTTTCCCAAGTAACATTTGAGTTACATAATTAAGTTTTACGAAGAAAGAAAAAGACTCGTAAAGAAGCCAACAAAACTGACCTTAAAGGGTCATTAATGTTTTCTTTTACATAACGATTTTGAACTTGAGTTTTTTTCTACAAAGATTCCAAACACGAAGAGTATAACGAAATTTTAATATACATATTTTCTTCAAAGTATAACAAACTAATGAAAATCATTTGAGTTTATGGGTCGTTCTTGGTAATCTAATACAAATCATGCAGCCATCTCTAGGATGACTCAGATTTAAATTGAATATTTAATATTCAATCTGGTGCTTAGTTTCGTTCAACATTAATCATTGCGGCTACCTCAACACGATTTCATTACTTATACTCGTACGAGTATTGTTGGTATTTTGTTGGCTTGTAAACGATATTGGATTTTCTTCTTTGGTTTTTGGTTTCAGTTATAGCAAAGTTAGTAACAAAATTTTATGTTTGGCTGGTTAGTGTTATTATTATTTTTTTTTCTTAATATATTTTATTACAAATTTTCACTTTTTATTACTCTACATTCATACATAAATAAATACTTTGTACTACTGACTGAATCTGGTTGGTAATTACTCATATTTGTATCTGCTGGATCGAGTATTGCTTAAGATTTAATTACTTTCAATTATTCGGCTAAAAACAATGAATTCAGTCAATTATGTTTTGTGTAATAGTAATTAGATAAAAGCTTATAACACGCAGTTATGGTCTGACCATGCGGGTTTTCTTTATCACGTTAATATTGAATTCATTTAAAGGCTATTACTACTGAATTGAAGTTTAGCTAAAATATGTAAAAAAAAAACGAATATTAAAGCCGGCCCACCCTACACCACAGTGGTGTCACCACTGAGTTCAAATATGAATCGATTGTTAAAAAGTTTACAAAAACATTATACCCTACACAACCCTAGGTGGAATGGGCATTATAAGTTTGATATGTCACGCATAGAAATATTAGCCGGAGACCCACCTTTAAGTATGTCGGCCAACTCAAAATCATTTCCTGAGTCAATTAAACTATGGCCGTTCAATCAAACTGGGCATAAGAGCGTCTCGAAAAAAAAAGTTCACCGTACACCACCGAATATCTTATCTTATCTTATATTCTTAAACGAGCAATAATTGTATATATATATATATATATATATAGAATGGCTATCTCGAAAACGGCTCTAACGATTTTGATAAAATTTGGACAGTGGGTATCTTTTTTGATGTATAGATCGAAGAAGAAGGGACTTTTGGAACTTTTACCTCTAAGAGGGTAAAAACGGGTAAAAAGGGGAAAAAATCGAAAACGCTATGTCTCCTAAAGTAATAGGTATAGAAACAAAATTAAAATTACGTTTTAAACAGCTTTGAAAATAAGCGGACAGGTGTTTGGTACTTTTTTGAAACTATGTCAGATAGGGGGTAAAAAAGGGTGAAAATAGTTTTTTTTGGCACCTTTTTAACCCACTCTTATATTTTAAACTAAAGAATATAGAAAGAAACTTGGTACTGCAATCAATAGATGTAAAAAAAACATGAAACACGTATTTGGTACTTTTTTGATTTTGGAGCCAAAAGGGATAAAATGATAACTTAACATCTCCAAAGTAATATGAATAGGAACACTAAACATTATGTTAAATGCGTTTTAAAAAAATGTACCGAATTCAATTGGCACCAAAAAAGTACCAAATATACATATGGAATAAAAAGGGGGAAAAATTAGTATTATTTTAAACAAATGAATGTTTGTCTGTATGTATGTTCTTTATAGAATAGTAAACTGTGAATTTGATTGTGTTATGCTCTTTAGCGAAGATGTTGGGGATAAGCCGGCGAAGGTTTTAAAGTTGATAAGACTAATTTCCGACAGATGGCGCCACTGAAAATTACTAAAAATTAATTAAATCGTAAACTGTACATTTGATCATGCTATGATCTTTAGCAAAGTTATAGCGCATGAGCCGACGAAGGCTTTTTAGTTGGTATGAATAATTTCCGACAGGTGGCGCTACAGAAACTTACTCAAAGTCAATTTAATCGTAATCTGTACATTTAATCATGCTACAATCTTTAGCAAAGTTGTTGCACATGAGCCGACGAAGGTTTCTTAGTTGGTATGAAGAAATTTCGACAGGTGGCGCTACTGAAATTTACTCAAAGTCAATTTAATCGTATGCTGTACATTTAATCATGCTATAATCTTCAGCAAAGTTGTTACGGATAAGCCGAAGAAGGTTTATGAATTGGAATAAGCAAAGTCCGACAGGTGGCGCCACAGAAAACTACTCAAAATGAATTAAATCGTAAACTGTGCATTTGATCAGACTATAATCTTTAGCAAAGTTGTTGCGCATGAGTCGACAGAGGTTTCTGTTGATATGAATAATTTCCAAAATTATTCAAAATGAGTTAAACTGTAAACTATGCAAACTATGTGTTGGTCGGACAAAATAAATCAAATAATTCAAAATTAACTGAATATTTCTACAATGTCTTTCCTCTAAATTTATTTTAGCACTTTATAATATAAAATATATAAAAACTTTAAAATTTTCCTCAAAATGCTTATCATAAAGCTCCGAGCAAGGCTCGGTCTACCAGGTACTTATATTCTTAAACGAGCAATAATTGCATTTATATATATATATCTATATATATATATATATAGAATGGCTATCTCGAAAACGGCTTTAACGATTTTGATACAGTTTGGACAGTGGGTACCTTTTTTGATGTATAGGTCGAAGAAGAAGGGACTTTTGGAACCTTTACCTCTAAGAGGGTAAAAAGGGGAAAAATCGAAAACGTCATATCTCCTAAAGTAATAGGTATAGAATAAAATTAAAATTACGTTTTAAACAGCTATGAAAATAAGCAGACAGGTATTTGGTACTTTTTTGAAACTATGTCCGATAGGGGATAAGAAAGGGTGAAAATAGTTTTTTTATATAGAATATAGAAAGAAACTTTGTACTGCAGTCAATAGATGCGGAAGAAATATTGAACACGTACTTGGTACTTTGTTGATTTTGGGGCCAAAATGGGTAAAAAAGGGATAAAATGATAACTTACCATCTCAAAAGTAATATGAATAGGAATTATGTTAACTGCGTTTAATTAAAATGTACCGAATTCAATTGGTACCAAAGAAGTACCAAATAAGCATATGGAACTTTTTGAAAGTAGTTGATAAAAAGGGGAAATGTTATAACTTTTAAACAAATGAATGTTTGTATGTATGTTCTTTATAGAATAGTAAACTGTGAATTTGATCATATTGTGCTCTTTAGCGAAGACGTTACGGTTAGGCCGGGAAGGTTTTTAAGTTGGTGAGACTAATTTCCTTTAGGTGGCGCCACTGAAATTACTAAAGATTAATTAAATCGTAAACTGTATATTTGATCATGCTATGATCTTTAGCAAAGTTGTAGCGCATGAGCCGGCAAAGGTTTTTTAATTGGTGTGAATAATTTCTGACAGGTGGCGCTACTGAAAATTACTCAAAGTCAATTTAATCGTAAGCTGTACATTTAATCATGCTATAATCTTTAGCAAAGTTGTTGCGGATAAGCCGACGAAGGTTTATTAATGGGAATAAGCAAAGTTCAACAGGTGGCGCCACTGAAAATTACTCAAAATGAATCAAATCGTAAACTGTGCATTTGATCATGTTATAATCGTTAGAAAAGTTGTTACCCATAAGCAGACGAAGGATTCTTAGTTGGTATGAACAACTTCAGGTGGCGCCACTGAAAATTGCTCAAAATGAAATAAATCGTAAACTGTGCATTTGATCAGGCTATAATATTTAGCAAAGTTGTTGCGCATGAGTCGACGGAGGTTTCCAATTTCCAAATTTTTTCAAAATTAGTTAATCTGTAAACTATGCAAACTATGTTTTGATCGGAAAAAATGAATAAAATAATTCGAAATTAACTGAATATTTGCAGAAAATGCTTATCAAAAAGTTCCGAGCAAGGCTCGGTCAACCAGGTACTAAAGTATTAATTTGAGACAGTTTCGAAAAAAATTTTATTTTTTTTTCGATGCACATTTACGTCGCCAAAATACATTTTTCGTTATATCTTCGGTATTTTTGTCTCGAGGATTCCAATATTTTGCTTTAATAGTCATTGGTCTCAGCTATCCGGTTCTAGCATTTATCCATCAGATCTCGGTTCCTACCGCCTTAATGTACATCCCTGATATCAGAAAATTAAAGCTCTAAAAAAATCGTTAAACATTTACTAAGGAAGTTTTTCGAGAATTCCAACCGAACTAGTAAAAATAAGGAATTTTTGTTTTTGCTGCACATTGGGGCCGCCAAAATACATTTTTCTTTATATCTTTGCCATTTAGAGTTGGATATTTAATTGTTATATATCGATGTTTTTGTCTAAAGAAGGCCAATGTTTTGTGTTAATAATCATTGACCACTTTTAGTACTTACCCATGATATCTCAACTCATACAATAAGAATTAAAAAAAATTAATGTAAAATTAAAAATATTAATTTAGATTAAATTTGGCCCATGCGTTGCTCCTCGGTGACAGCCATGGCAGATTCATGTACTACATGAACAAAAAGCTCGGTGTTTTATAAATGGCATATTTAGATGAGCTGTAAAAATAATTTTAATCAGCAAATAAAACAATCAAAAGAAAGAATTTTTCTTATTTGAACCTGGTTTTTCGATTATTTTATTGCAAAACTGTAATGCTCCTACCTGTTCTGGCATATAGAACTGCAAGCAAAGCGGCTCAGTCAATTCAAATATTTTCCAAATATTTATATCGATATCGAGAGTTACTGATATCACTCTCGAAGTTTATGAAATTCTGAAATTGTGGGCCATTAGGGTGGTAGAAACTGAGGTCTGATGAATAATTATAACAACTGTATATGTGAGACCAATGAGTATTAAAGCAAAATATTAAGCTTCACGAGACAAAAACATTGATATATCAAGCTTTAAGATCCGACTATAAATGGCGAAGATATAACGAAAAATGTATTTTGGCGACCCCAATGTGCGGTTGTGTACGGCGAATTTTTTTTGTCGAGACACTCTACTGGGCATCCATTTTAATCTTGAAAGATAATTTAATAAAATTCGACGCATATATTTTTATGACAAGAACCATTGCTTTTGAAATTGACCGAAATATCAAAATCAAAGAAACATACAATTTTTTGTGTAATGTTTTTTTCGATCCATTGGTCAATCGACCACATAAGAATGAGCTCTTCAAATGTAACTGTAGTTTCCATAATATTGGCTTAAAAACTTAAAATTGATAAATATTCTTATATAATTCTAAGACGACTGAGCGATGACCGCCGTCTGTTAAAAACATGGTAGGGTCTGACCGAAAAAAAAAACAAAATTTTGTAAATATATTCGTTATTTCTTGCAAAAGTTTGATATTAAAATTTATATATATAAACATCTTATGGAAATCGCTTACTTACTAACTTACCTTAATGGCCTTTATTTACAACCTGTTAAGGTCAAAGGCTAAGCATATTCTAGAATTCTATCTTGCGCACATATTTTCTAGGAAATTTACGCACAACAGTTTTTTTTGTATAACGGTTTTCTAAATCGTGTATAAAAGTTTTCTTATGAAAAATGATTTTGTACAGTTTTCCAACAGCTTTTTTATAGAGAATACTTTTGTCTGTTAAACGAAAAGAGCTAGGTCGCTGAAACTTGGCAAAGATATTCTTCATTTCTTCATTTCATTTATATTAAAATTTGATCAAAATTGGTTCACATTTGATCATAGCTTCTGTATAACCTCGTCAAGGCTGATTGTTTATTTGCTAATAAATGACAAATTATAACAGTTATGATAATAAAATTTGGTATATAAAAGTTTTTCATAAGCACTAGACAGCATATAATGTCCGTCAGACAAAAGCGCCATAGCGCCTTCATAATAAGAGCTAGAGGTGTATTGAAAATGGGCGAAATCGGCTCACATTTACTTACAGGCAGACCCACTTGAAACAATAAATTTTTAAAAAAGCTGCGGTTCACCTTATAACTCAGCTAGGCAGTGGTTATTCAGTATTGGGCTATCTAAAACTTCTCTAAGAGTTAAAACGTAGGTCCCTTTCAATGAGTCTAAAAATAGAATCGGATGCAGCTCATTGTCTGAGAGAGTACCCCTTGTTCCAATTGGAATGTTACCGGGGAAGTATATACATATAATATATATACATATATATATATATATATATATATATATATATATATATATAAAAGCGATGAACATTGGGAAATAACTCTTTCAGATGCATCAATCAGCTGTTATCCAAACCAGATTAGAACTTTATTTGCAATAATTTTGGTATCTTGCTCTCCATCTAATCCTAAGGAACTTTGGGATAAATTTAAGGAACATATGACTGAGGACATTTTGCATAGGGAAAGAAGTTCCACTAACAACGAAACACTTGCATTTTCGGAAGCAATGTATAATGAAGCTTTGATATTATTAGAAGATTAGAAGTGTTTGTCTATCCAAAATAAAACACTCAGTGAAGTTGGAATGATTGCTCCAATTCGGTCTACAGAAGATACATCCGATAGGGATTATCAGAGAGAAATGGAATATAATCCGCAAGTTTTGGAAACGTATTTAACAGAGAGTCTTCCGTTATTACAGCCGGAACAAAGGAATGCTTATATTGAGATTATTGAAGCTATGGAAAATCAATCTGCTGGACTGTATTTCTTGGACGCTCCTGGAGGGACTGGAAAAACGTTTCTAATATTGTTAATTTTGGCAAAAGTTCGATCCGAAGGTACACTCAGAATATTATGTTAGTAAAATTAACTTAAAATGTAATTTGAAATGAATGAATATTCATTTAAAAACCGGTCAACTGATTTTTCATTCAAATTCAATAAATATTTCATTTAAATTTAACTGACAAATATTTAAACTACATTTTCAGTTATAAAAACGGAATATTCAGTTGTTTTCAAAAAAATTACTGACAAAAATTTAAACTACATTTTTAGTATAAAAAACGGAAATTTTCATTTATTTTTAAAAAATTGAATGGTAAAAAACTACGTAAAATTTCCGTAAAACGGACAATTTTCATTTGTTTTGTGATTAACGTAACATAAAAGACAAAACCATAAAAAGATTATACCCTTTAAGGCATCAAAAAACCAAACAGACAAAACAAAGTTTGTTGTTTGCTTAGGCCATACCCCATGGTAGGCGGCCAGTATTATAAAAAGTTTCTTCAGTAAGCAAACCTTAGATACTTAAGGAAAAACAATAATTAAACAAATACGAATTATTTTTTATCCAATAATTGAAAAAATTTATAAAAACTAAACAACTGATATTTTCAAATGTTACGGATTTTCAGTATTTTTTTGTAGGTTGTTTTTTAAACAAATGTATAAATACGTTAAAATCAATTTTCATGTAAATTTAAATGAATATTCATTTGAAAACAACATAACCGAAAATTTCCTAAACAACATACAATCAGTTACTGTAATAATTTCCTGAGTGTAATATTGCATTGGCAATGGCTTCATCCGGTATTGCAGCAACTCTCTTGGATGGTGGAAGAACTGCACACTCCGCTCTTAAATTGCCAGTGAATCGACATTTCTCAGACGAAATCACATGCAATATTAGGAAAAATTCTTCTATGGGTAAAGTATTGCAATCATGTAAGATTATAGTATGGGATGAATGCACAATGGCAAATAAGAAATCATTGGAAGCCCTAGACCGTGTTCAGCAGGATTTCAGAAGCAATACCCTATTATTTGGAGGAGCGCTCATATTACTAGCTGGAAATTTCCGCCAAATTTTTCCAGTGATTCCAGGTTCTACCACAGCAGATGAACTAAATGCGTGCTTGAAATCATCAAATCTTTGGCACCATGTCCAATCTCTAAAATTAGTAACAAACATGCGTGTACAAATACAACAGGATTCATCAGCCTCGCGATTTTCCAAACAACTGATGGATTTAGGCGATGGAAAAATACCAATTGATCAAACTACAAAGTGCATTGTATTTCCGCCAGATTTTTGTAAAATCACACAATCTACCGAGGAGCTAATTAGTTGCGTCTTTCCCAATATAGAAGACAACTACAAAAACACGCAATGGTTATGTGAACGTGCATTACTTGCTCCTAAAAATATTGATGTTAATTCCATTAACAGCAATATTTTAAGTAGAATTCAAGGAAGTGAAAGAACGTACACATCTATTGATACAATGACCAGTGAGGAGGATGTTGTCAATTATCCTGTTGAATTCTTGAACTCGCTAGATTTGGCAGGGTTTCCACCTCACGAGCTGCATTTAAAAGCTGGGGTACCTATCATTTTATTACGAAATATTGACCCACCTAGATTATGCAACGGAACTCGTCTAATAGTAAAAAAATGATGAACAATTTAATCGAAGCAACAATCATTACCGGAAAGTACAAAGGAACAGATGTTTTGATACCACGCATTCCATTAAAATCTGCCGAAATGCCTTTCAAGTTTAAGAGGCTGCAATTTCCAATTCGGTTAGCTTTTGCGATGACAATAAATAAATCTCAGGGTCAGTCTTTGCAAGTTTGTGGAATAAATTTAACAAGTCCATGCTTTTCCCATGGACAGCTATATGTCGCTTGCTCACGTGTGGGGAAACCAACTGATTTATTTATTTACGCGCCCGAAGGAAGAACCAAAAATATTGTGTATCTTAATGCATTAGAGTAATTCTTTAGTTTATAATAATAACTTTGTTAAAGAATTTAATAAAAATGTTAATAAAACAAAAATTTAAAACAATACTTAAAGTATTAAAAAATCGTTGACCAACATATATATATATTTTTATATATATATATATATATATATATATATATATATATATATATATATATATATATATATATATATATATATTTATACATATATATATACATATATATATATATATATAAAAATTAAAAAATTAGTTTTTAAACCCACCTGAGAAAAATTACCCATTTTCGAATATGAAGAAAACTAAGTAGGTAAATATTTGTATATCGAGCCCTTAGATTTAAATAATCGTAAACGACATTCCGTCAAATATCTCTTAAACTGTTACAGATAGCGTAGTACAGTAAGCATATTTTTCTTTCATTCTTAAATAGTTTTCGAAAGTGTAAAAATTTTTTCGATAGGTTAATATAGAAAGAAATTACTGACAGAAATTTAAACTACATTTTTAGTATAAAAAACGGAAATTTTCATTTATTATTAAAAAAATTGAATGATAAAAAACTACGTAAAATTTCCGTAAAACGAACAATTTTCATTTGTTTTCGTAATTAACGTAACAAAAAAGACGAAACCATATAAAGGTTACATCCTTTAAGGCATCAAAAAACCAAACAGACAAAACAAAGTTTGCTTAGCCCATATCCTGTGATAGGCGGCCAGCATTATAAAAAGCTTCTTCAGTAAGCAAACCTACGAACTTAAGGAAAATCAAGAATTCAACAAATACGAATTATATTTGATACAATAATTGAAAAAATATAAAAAAACTAAACAACTGATATTTTCAAATGTTACGGATTTTCAGTATTTTTTTGTAGTTTGTTTTTTAAACAAATGTGTAAAATATGTTAAAAATCAATTTTCATGCAAATTTAAATGAATATTCATTTAAAAACAATACAAACGAAAACATAGAGTACCGCATAGAGTGCGATCATATGTTTTACTAAGCACAAAAGAAATAGAAAAAGAAAGTATAATGACATTTCTTATATGAAGATGACGTCTTTTAAATGTACTTTTGACGTCTCTTAAATGTACTTGACAGTTTCGTCCTCAGTCTAGTTCTGGTTTATGAACGAAAACTTCCTAAACAAAATACAATCAGTTACCGTAATAATTTGCTGAGTGTTTGCTACACTCAGGAAATTATTACTAACAAATAACAAAAATGTTATGCACCAAAACATTCCCCGTTTTTTGTTGAATAAAAATTTTTTGTCGCTTACGATCAATATTTTTCCTGTCGCTTGCGATCATTTTAATCTAAGGCTCGATATGTTGACAAAATTAAACAATTAAGTACTTACAAGTTTTGAAATGATAAATCATGTCTGACTTTGCCAGTTTTGGTCCAAAGTAATTATTTTGGCGTTTTATCCTTAGGCGTGTGGTCAAGGACAAAACTGTTTTATGGATTTCAAATTTATATGACTTAAAGGAAAGCTGCATTAGTTCGGTTTTAGATAATATAATATTTTCTTTTAAAAATAAATCGTAAATGGACGAAATATAGCAAACAATTTTCCCCATACAAATGGGCTTAAAAATAAATCAATAATATTTTGCACACTTCCAATTGACATAATTTGGCCACATAATTTCAAAAGACCAAACGACCCACCCTAGTATACATATAGTGATGATAGATAGATAGATAGATAGATAAATTTCTTCTTTATTTTTTCAAAATCATTACAATAATTGAGTTTAGTATTAGTTTTAACATTTTTTTTTAAGAAGAATACGGCTTGGTTTTAAAATGTAAACCGTTAGCCGGTGATTGGTTTTTAACATTTACATATAATTTAATAATTAAATTCCCTAATTAAGTTATATCTGTATTATACAGCTTCTTTTATATATTTATAAAGGCCTAGCCAACTCTCATCTTCACCATTTAGAATGCTTACTATTTCATCCTCATTAAGCCATAAACGTTTGAAGTATTTCATCCTTATAAAATTAAGCATGGGACATTTTCCGATTAAGTGCTGCGTGGACTCAATTTCCCCTAGATTACACATGGAGCATAGCCTGTCATCACCTTGCCGATATTGATTTCCATTTAATAGAAGCAAGTCACCTCTAGCTTTCATTATATAACTTATTTGTGTTTAGTTATAGTGTTCATTACAATAAGTCAATCCTTTTGAGTGATCAAGGTATTGGTAGATTCTAGATTGGCTCTGTTGTGCTTTGGTTAAGTGATTTTGGTAGCTTTCTGCCTTCATACTCGCTACTAATTCCACACATTTAGTTTTCCAGACTAGATTTCCACTTTCCATGTTTATTTGCTCAATGTCAATACCATGCTTCAAAAATTTAATTATTAGGTCATCAAACCAATAAATTTTCCTTTGTACTATTATTTTTGATAGTAAATGAGGAAGGCGATTGTTGTTATATTCGAATATGATCTTCAGTATATATTTGAAATGTAAGCAATATGTATAATAATGCCCCTCCTCATGTCCTGTCTCTAACATTTAGACATACAGGTATGTGATGGAAATCTTTCGTTTTCAAAGCGATCGATTTAGACATATTTTTTAGCTGATTTTCGGTTATTTTCCTCAAAAAAAATGAAAATTTTGGCTTTAATCCTTTTAACTGATATTTTATATTTCATTTGGTTCGAATTTTTTGGGAAAATAACCGAAAATTATCTCAAAAATATATCTGAAATCGATCGATTTGAAAACGATAGTTTTCCATCACATACCTGATAGTTTGGCATATTATCTCCTAATTTCAAAACACGCTTTGTAAAGTATCTTTGTAAGATGTCAACTTCCTCGAATCAAGAGTTACCCCATATTTAAGATCCGTACACTCAGAATATTATGTAAGTAAAATTAACTTAAAATGTAATTTGAAATGAATGAATATTCATTTAAAAACCGGTCAACTGATTTTTCATTCAAATTCAATAAATATTTCATTTAAATTTAACTGACAAATATTTAAACTACATTTTCAGTTTTAAAAACGGAATATTCAGTTGTTTTCAAAAAAATTACTGACAAAAATTTAAACTACATTTTTAGTATAAAAAACGGAAATTTTCATTTATTTTTAAAAAATTGAATGGTAAAAAACTACATAAAATTTCCATAAAATGGACAATTTTCATGTGTTTTTGTAATTAACGTAATATAAAAGACGAAACCATAAAAAGGTTATATCCTTTAAGGCATGAAAAAACCAAACAGACAAAACAAAGTTTGTTGTTTGCTTAGGCCATACCCCGTGATAGGCGGCCAGTATTATAAAAAGTTTCTTCAGTAAGCAAACCTAAGATACTTAAGGAAAAACAATAATTAAACAAATACGAATCATATTTGATACAATAATTGAAAAAATATATAAAAACTAAACAACTGATATTTTCTAATGTTACGGATTTTCAGTATTTTTTTGTAGGTTGTTTTTTAAACAAATGTATAAATATGTTAAAAATCAATTTTCATGTAAATTTAAATGAATATTCATTTGAAAACAACATAACCGAAAATTTTCTAAACAACATACAATCAGTTACTGTAATAATTTCCTGAGTGTAATCATGAACTTTTAATAGTTGGACAATTCGTATGAATTAAAGTACACAACCCTCACTGGGCAGTGTGTTTTTGGGTTGCATGCCAGAATACTTAATCTTCATCAAATCGATGTGCTCTTGCAAATCTAAGGGCATCTACATTTTGAAGCATCTTTTCTGCATGGTTTATTTGGTCTATCGAACTTTATCAAATGTTCGTCAAATAGACGCATATCACTTTAGAATCGAAGTGACGCTGCCTTCGACATCAGCCACCTGCCCAACCTAACATTTGGGTCCATAACTATTTTAGATGATGACGCCACCAAAAAGCTTTTCGTTTTCCGACTCTTAATTTTAAAGACTCTTTGCATATAATACATTACATTTAGTATGAACAAAAGAAAATCAATATACATATGAAGCATTTGTGTGGGGCTCAACTAAGTCAGTAATCAGAAACTATATAATTATCAATATATTCTTACGATTTTGTACTTTACTTTTGGAACACCATTGGTGAAGGGTATCCAAGATTCGGCAAAGACGAATATACCACTCTTACTTGTTGATAGTAAATGAGGAAGGCGATTGTTGTTATATTCGAATATGATCTTCAGTATATATTTGAAATGTAAGCAATATGTATAATAATGCCCCTCCTCATGTCTTGTCTCTAACATTTAGACATACAGGTATGTGATGGAAATCTTTCGTTTTCAAAGCGATCGATTTCAGACATATTTTTTAGCTGATTTTCGGTTATTTTCCTCAAAAAAATGAAAATTTTGGCTTTAATCCTTTTAACTGATATTTTATATTTCATTTGGTTCGAATTTTTTGGGAAAATAACCGAAATTTATCTCAAAAATATATCTGAAATCGATCGATTTAAAAACGATAGTTTTCCATCACATACCTGATAGTTTGGCATATTATCTCCTAATTTCAAAACACGCTTTGTAAAGTATCTTTGTAAGATGTCAACTTCCTCGAACCAAGAGTTACCCCATATTTAAGATCCGTACACTCAGAATATTATGTAAGTAAAATTAACTTAAAATGTAATTTGAAATGAATGAATATTCATTTAAAAACCGGTCAACTGATTTTTCATTCAAATTCAATAAATATTTCATTTAAATTTAACTGACAAATATTTAAACTACATTTTCAGTTTTAAAAACGGAATATTCAGTTGTTTTCAAAAAAATTACTGACAAAAATTTAAACTACATTTTTAGTATAAAAAACGGAAATTTTCATTAATTTTTAAAAATTACATAAAATTTCCTTAAATAGGACAATTTTCATTTGTTTTTGTAATTAACGTAATATAAAAGACGAAACCATAAAAAGGTTATATCCTTTAAGGCATGAAAAAAAAAAAAACAGACAAAACAAAGTTTGTTGTTTGCTTAGGCCATACCCCGTGATAGGCGGCCAGTATTATAAAAAGTTTATTCAGTAAGCAAACCTAAGATACTTAAGGAAAAACAATAATTAAACAAATACGAATCATATTTGATACAATAATTGAAAAAATATATAAAAACTAAACAACTGATATTTTCTAATGTTACGGATTTTCAGTATTTTTTTGTAGGTTGTTTTTTAAACAAATGTATAAATATGTTAAAAATCAATTTTCATGTAAATTTAAATGAATAATCATTTGAAAACAACATAACCGAAAATTTTCTAAACAACATACAATCAGTTACTGTAATAATTTCCTGAGTGTACGATTGAATCGATTTTTGTCCAAAACGTGCTTTGTAAAGGACATTTTTGGGGTGAGTATTATTCCCAAGTTTTTATACTCTGGTACAATTGTTACCTTTAGTCCATTAAATGTCCACTGTTCTCTGGATGCGACTTTACCTCCTCTCCTAAATATCATTATATCAGATTTTGCAAGATTAACTTTCATGCCCCATGTACAACAGTAAGACTCTAGCTTAGTTATCATTTCCTGTAAGACGTTTACATCATCAGCCAAAATGACAATATCGTCAGCACACATAAGTACTCGAACATTCAAAACATCTACAAACAAACCTCCTCCTAACTGATCGTGTATAGTGATGATAAAATGTAACACAAACAGTTGAAATTTGTTGACTAGTGTTATTAAATGGTTTTAAATCCAGTAAAATTTTAAAAATGTGTTAAATTTACATGAGTTTTTTTATTATCTTGTAACGACTGATTTACATTTAATTTATGTACAAAAATAAAATTAAAATATACACAAGTAATTGTTGTGCAAACATTTTGATATGTTTTTAAATGTAAATTTAATTGTTATTCTTATATTTTTTTTGCGGTAATACATTTATTTAATATTAAACATAATTTTAATATTTTTTTTTTTTTTGCAATGACATTTAAGTACATTATATTGTTTCGTATATTATGTTTTTGATATGTTTTTTTATGTCTGACTTTTTCCACTTTGATCTGAAGAACATGACTTAAGGCAAGTCTGTAATAAAATTTTTATTTTCGTAACATTAAACCAAACTGGATTATGTATATTTTAATTTTATTTGAACTTTACATAATATTCGAGTCTGAAAAGATATTAACAATTTAAATTTTTTTCCAAATACATTTTATTTATTGTATGCATTTTTTCTTTTTTCTCATGTGTTTTAATTTAAGCTAGATTTCGTGACATTCATGAATCACAGGGCTCATATCAGATAATGCGGTCGAGACAATTTTCACTTTTATTTTAGCATACAAAGTAATTTTGGATTAAACATTTAAAACAAAATTAATTTCACAAATTGAAAATGTATTTTTTACAGAATTTGGTGGTTACTAAGTGATTAAGACATTTTAACATCGATGAAAGTATGAATGTCTAGCTAAAACGAAAGTGAAGGTTGCATTTTTATTATTTTTCTTAAATTAGGTAATTTAAGAAAAATATATTTTTTATAGCCTGTAAATACTATTCAACAAAAAATCTTTAATTTCCATTGTTTCTTGTTTCTTAAACCTAAAGGTATTACCCAGCGAAAAATTAGGATTTTAAACTTTAGGAGTATCTTGTTACTGTAGAATAAAAGCATTAATATACGAAAGATTTAACAAAATTGTAATTATTGTTTATTTAACGATTTCGTAAGATTTTAGTCTAATTTCGTTTTTATACCAATATTACTTCAGAAAAAAATTAAAAGCATCGGGGCAGGGGATAGCCCCTTCCCTGTTACAAATACAATACCCAGTTATAGGTTTGATGTTTTTCGAAATGTAGATAAAGTTATACTAACATTCCTGAAATTTTGACAGTGAGGTATGGTGTCACCGGTGGTTAAAATAGGCTAGGTTTTGTTTTCAGATCTCATCTAATATATTAAAAATGACATATATATATAGGTGATCAAGAAGCCCGATTTTTTCTGAAATTTTGACAGTATGTTAAGGTAGATGGATAAAAAAGGGCAGAATTTTTATTGAAATCTCAAGTGAGCGTGACCCCTCCCATATAAGTCAAATATTGAATATGACAATTTGAGATTTCCAAAAAAAAAATGTAGCCTATTTTACCGGTAAATCAATATATACTGTAAATATTAAAGAAAAATCGGTCAGCTCGGTCATCCAAATTTGTAATTTTTAAAATCTGACTTATATGGCAGGGGTCACGCCCACTTCAGATTTCAAAAAAATATCTGGCCTATTTTACCCACCTGTCAAACCTTAACATACTGTCTAAATTTCAGAAAAATCGGGTTTTATTCTCAGCTATATTTATCAATTTTAATATATGAGTTATATGCCGCCTATGTTAACCACTGGTCACAACTTGACATACTGTCAAAATTTCAGAAAAATCTGGTATCTCGGTTTGGCTACGAGTAAACCCGTTTTTAAGCAGATAAACCTTCAGCTCTTAAGCACTTAAAAACCAGCATTCGTCAAGTTATGGCTGAAATACCGCCAAATATGTGTCAAAAAGTGGCCGAAAATTACCTCAAAAGAATCAATGTCTGCAACATTTCGAGTGGCGGTCATTTAAACTAGGGTTTGCAAAAAACCGTGAAAATGAGAAACCGTTTCGGTTTCGGTTTTAAAACACCCAAAACCGGACGGTTTCGGTTCGGTTTTTTAAATAAAACTATTTTGATTTAAATTTGTAGTAAAATTTTGATTATTTTGTTAAAACCAAGTATAAGGTATATTTATTAAAGCTCAATTATAATTTAATACTAAAATTCAGGAAAATAATTCAGGTTTTTTAAATATGAGGGATTTCTTAAATAAGTCTTGTTTCTTTTGGAGCGTAAATAATCGAGCGACAAATTGCTTCAATAGTAATTTTTACAAATAGTAACGATTTTAAAGAATTTACAATTTCAAAGTCGATAGAATGAAGCAAATCTAAGGTCGACAGCATTTTTAAACTCTAATAAATACTTTGTTTTAGAAGCAGAAATCTAAGAGTAAACTTAATTCACGATTATGATGCTTTTTAACGCTTGTTTGTAAAATTTTATAACGAACTGACGAATTTTTGAAATACCGAACAATTTTTCTTACAGCCTCTAGGTTCAAATGTATATGGGCAATCGGTTTTAAATGAGTCAAAGTTTCATCGTCGCCGTCTTCAAAATTGATTTTCAGATACAAATTTGATATTGGCTGCTGCTCCTTCTATAGTACATGCTACGATGCTTGTATCAAGTGAAATATTAAACTCCATTAGCCTTTGTTTAATGGTTTTTTGAGTTTGCTTGAAATTACACGTTCCTAAAATACGGCCCAGATTATAAAATTAACCATGAGAATCGTGAATATTTACGTTCATAAACCGTCTTCCCCTTACACCTGTCCATTCGTCCATTGTAAACACATTTTGCTTGTTTCATTCTTCTGCTTCATTAAATAGACAAATTATGTGCAAATTTATGATAAGCTAATGATATTTCTGAATAATACCATCAAAAAATTATGAAAAATAAAAAGCTAAAACAGTGGTTTTTTCTACGGTTTTCAGTTTCGGTTTTGAGGCATAAAAAACCGAGGTTTCGGTGTCTTTTAAAACCGAACTGCAAACCCTAATTTAAACGATGTAGTGTTTCATAAATAATGTCAACGTTCACACTTTACTTTTAAAACCGCAATATGGATAACCCTGTACTTTTCCCGAAGTACTTGACTTTAAGTCACAGGTACGGAAATACTGGATAAGCTATAGATTTTTTTGCGTTTTTATACCTAATGCATTCGTTATAAATCAATGAAGTGTGAAATGCAACTTTCCAAAATTCGCTTAACAAAACGATTCTATTTTCAGGCTCACTGAAAGGGACCTACGTTTTAATTCCGGCTCCGAATGGCAAATACATTAGAAAGATAAGTTTTGCATAGCATAATACTCAGAGGTTAGCTGAGTTAAGAGGTGAATAGCCGCTTTTTTTTAATATTTTATTTTTTTCAAGTGAGTCTAGCCGCGGATCGAACTTGGGACCTCTGCTATACCACGGTGGTTTACCAAATAAAGCAAAAATAACCCATTTTATTGTTGTAAACGTTTTTTTCAACTATAGTTCCTGGGCGCCATTAGTTAATGTTGTCCGACTAAGCTAAAATTTTTGGAGTTAATATTATACTCCTCGAAATTAAAAAAAAAATTTTTCATACAAAAAAACCTAATGTTAAAAATTACAAATATGGTTGACTCTTCAGACCGATTTTTCTGAACTTTTGATAGTATGGCAAGGTGTGACCGATGGTTAAAATCGGCAAGGTCTTTTTCTCAAACCTCAAGTGGGCGTCACTCCTCCCATATAACTCATATATTAAAACTGACAAATATATTTAGATGACAGATTTTTCTAAAATTTTAACAGTATGTTAAGGTGTGGGTAAAATAGGCCGGTTTTTTAAATCTCCAGTGGGCGTGACCTCTCCCATATAAGTCAAATATAAAAATTACAAATATGGATGAAAAGATCAAAACGACTTAACCGAATTAATTAATGGTTTAAATGTGGATATTTTTATACTATAGGGTAGTTTTTCACTTTTTTAAAATATATATATATATATATATATATATATATATATATATATATATATATATATATATATATATATATATATATAGAATGGCTATCTTGAAATCGGCTCTAACGATTTACACAAAATTTAGACACTGGGTACCTTTTTTGCCGTATAGAACGAATGTGAAGACACTTTTGGAAGTTTTACCGCTAAGGGGGTAAAAACGGGAAAAAAGGGGGGAAAATCGAAAACGTTATTTCTCCTAAAGTAACAGGTATAGGAACAAAATTAAAATTACGTTTTAAACAGCTATGAAAATAAGCGGACAGCTGTTTGGCACTATGTTCGATAGGGGGTAAAAAATTGTGAAAATAGTTTTTTTTGGTACTTTTTTAACCCACTCTTGTTTTTTAAACCAAAGAAAATAGAAAGGAACTTTATACTGCAGTTAATTGATGTGAAAGATATATTGAACACGTATTTGGTACTTTTTTGATTTTGGGGCCAAAATGCGTAAAAAAGGTTATAAATACCTCAAAAAGTAACATGAATAGGAACATTATGTTAACTGCGTTTTAATAAAATGTACCGAATTCAATTGGTACCAAAGAAGTACCAAATATGCATATGTAACTTTTTTGAAATTAGGGAATAAAAAGGAAAAATATTAGTAATGTTTTAACTTTTAAACAATTGAATGTTTGTATGTAGGTATGTTCTTATATAATAGTAAACTATACATTTGATCATGTTTTACTCTTAAGAGAAGATTTTCGGTAAACAAATTTCCGACAGGTGGCGCCACTGAAAATTACAAAAAATTAATTAAATCAAAGGTTTCTTAGTTGGTATGAACAATTTCCGACAGGTGGTGCCACTGAAAATTACTCAAAGTAAGTTAAATCGTAAACTGTGCATTTGATCATGCCATGATCTTTAGCAAAGTTGTTGCACATGAGCTGACGAAGGTTTCATAGTTGGTATGAAGAAATTTCGACAGGTGGCGCCACTGAAATTTACTCAAAGTCAATTAAATCGTAAGCTGTACATTTAATCATGCTATGATTAAATCGTAAATTGTGCATTTGATCATGTTATGATTATTACCAAAGTTGTTACGCATAAGCAGACGAAGGTTTCTTAGTAGGTGTGAACAACATCCGACAGGTGGCGTCACTGAAAACTACTCAAAATGAATTAAATCGTAAACTGTGCATTTCATCAGGCTTTAATCTTTAGCAAAGTTGTTGCGCATGAGTCGACGGAGGTTTCTAAGTTGGTATGACCAATTTCCAAAACTATTCAAAATGAGTTAAGCTGTAAACTATGTGTTGATCGGACATAATAAAGGAAATAAATAATTCAAAATTAACTGAATATTTGTGTAATGTCTTTTCTCTAAATTTATTTTAGTACTTTGTACAATAAAATTTGCCCCGAAATACTTATCTCCGAGGCAAGGCTCGGTCAAGCATATATATCTATTAAAGATGTAGGGCCTAATATATATCGAATCAAAGATGTAGGGCCTAATGACGGAAATAGCTTAAATATATGAGTTTTGAGAAAATGTTTGCATAATGACAAAATTTAGCAAATTTTTAAAAATAAGAAAAGACACTTGGCCTCAGTGATAAAGGGTATCACTTGATTGGGCTTGACCGACTACCGCACTTCCGTACTTGTTTTTATTTGATGTCTTAGATTTAAAGTGTGTAATATAAAATTTGAAAACACTTTCATGAAACAGTCCAGATTCATCTTAGTTATGGGCAAAAGCCTTGTAGACAAAAGAAGTTTCAAATAAATAATAACAATAGAATTTTGTAATAAAATATTTGTTGTAAATTTCTTGGAAAAATCTAAATATTGTTTTGCTTTTTTGTCTTCTCCTTTTGTTAACTTTTATAAACATTTATTACAAGATCTAAGGGTAATTGGTAAAAGTACTTTGTTTTAAAGTAATTATTTTATTTTAATTAGTTTATCATTTTTCTTGTTTTACTTATTTTCTATTTATTGTCTAAACATTGTTATGTTACATTCTACACCGTATCTAATTGTGCACTTACTTTTAAGAAAATTGTAATTCCATTATTCAAATTTTAATTAAGATAAATCATCAACATCCGAAGCAAAATCTGTCAAATTTGTTGTAATTTTAGTCTGTCTTGAAAAATTAAAATATATGGGTAAAGCATTTAACAACACATCCAATAACCCTTTCCATGGTGGTGAAGGGTATAAGATGTAAGAATGTTTTATAGTCGTCAAGCCTAACTATTTTGATATACATAAATACAATATATGATAAATATATTGAATCTTGTACAAATTGCACTGTGCGTCAAATTAGGGGTCATCGATTTTTTCATGAATAAGACTAAATGGAGATGATTAAAGACAATTAGTAGACCAAAACACTAAATGGGTTTTGAAAAGTTTGCCCGAGTTTTAGAGTTATAGCTATTTGAAGTTTGGCTTTTTGGGTGTAAAATTAAATTGGTTGTGATGGGGTCTTATGTAGTTCCTTACTATTTAAAAACATTTCCTAACCAGAATCGATTCAAAAGACAAAAAACCGGATAAACAATATAAGTTTTAATAAATTTTTTCTATTAAAAAATTTTTATTTGAAAAATTTTACTTATATGCTGGTCATATCATTATTTTTCAAAAAGAATGGGGGGTATATTGAGATTGTCATTCCGTTTGTAATTTCCTTAATATTGGCTCAAAAATCAAAAACGATATATATTCTGAATTCTTATGAAATTCTAAGACTGTCTGTCTGTTGAAATCACGATAACGCCTAAACGAAAGGAGCTCAAAAATCAAAAATGATATATATTCTGAATCCTTATGAAATTCTAAGACGATTGAGCGATGTCTGTCTGTCCGTCTGTCTGTTGAAATCACGATAACGCCTAAACGAAAGGAGCTAGCTCACTAAAACTTAGTAAAAACATCTTTTATCTATTAGAAAATTTTGGTATTGAAATTGGGCAAAATCGGTTAACATTTGACCATAGCTCCCGTATAACCTCGTCTAGCCTAATCACTTATTTGCTAATAAATGACAAATTATAATAGCTATGATGACAAAATTTGGTATCTAGAAGTTTTACATAAGCACTAGGCAGCACGTAAAATTCGAAATCGGTTCACATTTAACCATAGCTCCCATATAAAAAACTTACACAAACAGCCTAAATTCCACCTGAAATTCACTTAAATGCCAATAAATGATAAACTGTAATAGCTTTGGCCACTAAATTTAGCACAAGATGAATGTGAATGCCTGCCAGTGTGCAAAATTTTGTCACAATCGGTCACCATTTGACCATAGCTCCCATATAAAAAACTTACGGAAACACAAAAATACAAAAAGAAAAGGGGGTTTATGTCCGTCTGTCCGTAAGATAAAAGTGCGATAGGTCCTTAACTACAAGAGCTAGAGAGACAAAATTGTTCTAAAGTATTTTTGATATATAACAGAAGTTGCGTACTGAAAATAGGCGAAATCGGTTCACATTTAGTTAGAGCTCCCATATAACCCCGCCCGGGCAACACATGAATGCTGATAAATTGAATACAATTGTAATAGCTATGACAACTAAATTTAGAATAGAGAAGTTTTATGCAACTATTGGTCAGTAGATTAAATTTTATAGGAATCGGTCCATATTTGACTATAGCTTTCATATAAAAAACACTCCCGGAAACCAAAAAAAATGTAGCAAAGGCCAGTTAAAAGCTATTAAATTTGAAACTATGACAGTTATGGCCATTAAATTTTGTTAAAACAAGCTTTATATAAATACCAGCCAGTGTGTAAAATTTTGTTACAATCGGTCAACATTTGGCTATAATTCTTATATATATAACATCCCCTTTTTTATATCTACAATCAAAAAGTTTCGGAGGTGCAATCAGCTTATTAAGATTGCACCAATGTCCACACTTTATATACGGTATTAGGAACTCCTAACAAAATATATGAACCTGTCGTATTACTATCAACATAATTATCCTAAATATTAAAAGTAGAACAGACTATTAATGCTAAACTACGCCAGGTTATGAGATTAAATTTTGTGCAAAGTAAATACTAGGGAAACCACCTAAGACACAAGGAAAACTTGTTAAATTGTTGGTCCATATTTGACCTTAGCAGTGAAGGGTGTCATATAGTCGATCTTGACCGACTATAGCTTTTCTTACTTATTTTTAGTTGAAAATTTGTATTTTTGGTCGTAATTTGAAAATAAGCTTTTGTTAATTTTCCTTGTGATTAATTTTAATTTGGGTCATTTTAGTTCCCATGTCTGTTGAGGTTTAAAATATATATTTTTAATAACACAATAAAACCATTGTAAAAAAGAATTGTTTCTATAATTTTGATCAAAATTCGCCACTAATGATTTTCCAAGCTCTTGTAAATATTTAGAACGTTTTAAGAACAAATTTTAAAACTGAAAATTTGTACTGTAAGTAAAAGGTTTTTTTTTACAAAATGGATATTATCTTTCGATTCCCCCATGGTCTCGCCTTTTTGGTTAACATATTTTGTGGTCGACACTTTAATCTATAATTTAAGGAATGTAAAGAAAATTGAAATATAGTGTTTAAGTCAAGCACATAATTGATTTTATTTCTATACACGAGCAAAACGTCAGAAATATGAAATTTATTTGAAATTTATTTTAAAAAATTTTTAAATACATTTGGAAATGGTGTAAATAGTTATTCTTTAAATAATTAAATCAAATATAACATTTTTATACTTTTCAAGAGGTGGGAGCATAAATTACATTTTTTATGACTCGTGTCTTTGTTTAGGCTCTTAATTATTAGAGCGCATTATAGATACAGTAGATTATTATCTATTTTTAGTGTTTAGAATACTTTTGGAAGAAAGGTAAAAGAAAACTAAAGAAAATTTATTGAAATAAATAAAGTTAATTCTAAAAACAAAGTAATAAAATAAAAAGTTTATTATTTTATCGTTCAATTTTTGCAACAACGACGTATTAGAAAAAATTAGTCTCTATCCAACTTTAACATTTTAAACTATAAACTTAACACTTGCGCTAGGAGCTTGCAAGTGCCTACATGTAGCCACCTGCAAACTTTTTCCCTATGGCCCTCTTAATACAGAATTGATGTTGAATTCAGAGATTTCAATGACACATTTTGAGGGTGGGGTTCATATGCCAAATTAAAGCACTATTCAAATCCCAAAAGCGTTTGGCGCTGATAGGTGGATCTTTGGAGTTATCGCCTTTTGAAATTCAGATATATCAATTTTTTTAGCATACAAAATAATTTTGGATTAAACATTTAAAATAAAATTAATTTTACAAACTGAAAATGTTTTTTTTACAGAATTTGGTGGTTACTAAGTGATTAAGACATTTTAACATCAATGAAAGTATGAATGTCTAGCAAAAACGAAAGTTAAGGTTGCATTTTTATTATTTTTCATGTAATTTAAGAAAAAATATTTTTTTATAGCCTGTAAATACTTTTCAACAAAAAAATCTTTAATTTGCATTGTTTCTTAAACCTAAACGTATTACCCATCGAAAAATTCGGATTTTAATCTTTAGGAGTATAATTTTGTTGTCTGTAGAATAAAAGCAATAATATACGAAAGATTTAACAAAATTGCAATTATTGTTCATTTAACGATTTAGTAAGATTTTAGTCTAATTTCGTTTTTATAAACTTTTTGAAGTAATCACACATTTTGTGGGGCTTCGTTTTGTTTTCTCTAACCATTAATATTCTCAGAACACTCAGGGGTGTCATAGAAACCAATTTAATTGGTATTGGTTTTGAAAACGACAAAAAAATTAAATTGGTGTCATGAATTCCAATATTAATGTTCGAGCTACATTTTCTATTGGTTTTATGTGTCACAGAAAATAATATTATTGGTTTAGTATTCGAAATAAACCAAGCAACTTACAGTTAACAGATTTCATTTCAAAATTGGTCTATCAATTTAAAACAAAGGCGTTACTGGCCAACTGGTGCCTTTTTCGATTTAATGATCCACTAAGAACAGATTTTTGAAAATTTGGCCCTGTGGGGGATAAAAAAGGGAAAATTCAATAACGCTATAATTCCCAAACTAAAAACAATAGAACCAAAATCGAAATCGAGTTTTTATCAGTTACAAAAATAATAAAAAATCACAGTACAACTGGTAAGTACTTTTCGAAAAAATTGGAGAAAAAGAGATATAATATTTTTGGTACTTTTTAGCTTTAAATTTCAAATAAAAAGAGATGGGTGAAAAGTTTACATAGCATTTTTTATCATGTAATAAGATAAAAACAAGTTTTGGTACTTTTTGTCTTTTGTCTTTGGAATTAATGAACCGTATCGACAAACATAAAAAATATAAAAAAATGGGGAAAATTGTAAGGCTAGAATATTCTTTGTGTGGAGGTACTGGCGAAGCAAATGCATATCAACATATTTGTTTGCAATTTAATGAATATTCTTGGTGTAGGTAGATTACATTTTTTCCAGTCCGCAATTCGGTCATTTCATGATGTTGGGGTATACAAGCTACATTTGTCCAAATAGCAGCGTTTTCTTTATACCTATACCACAAACATCGCAAAAAACTGAAAGTTTTTCTTCAAACAATTTTCTTTAATAATTTTTTTTTTATTTTTTTATTTGATTTTTGATGTTTCAAAAAAATTTTAAATGAAATAATAAACAATTGATTCGAACATTTTGTTTGATTTAAAACCAATAATAACAAAACCGACTTGGTTTCATGACACCAAATATAACTAATATTGGTTTTCAAAACCGAGAAATTTAAAAACTGACTTGGTTTCTATGACACCCCTGACTGTTTTACAAAATAAAACCAGCCCCAACTTGACCATAACACCCATAATATAATTTTTTTTTCAGGTAAAAGAACCGCTGTTAGGGAACTTTTGTTACGGTGGAGGAATTTTGTATGCGTATTTCTATTAATCAGGGGTGTCATAGAAACCAAGTCTGTTTTTAAATTTCTCGGTTTTGAAAACCAATATTGGTTATATTTGGTGTCATGAAACCAAGTCGGTTTTGTTTTTATTGGTTTTAAATCAAACAAAATGTTCGAATCAATTGTTTATTATTTCATTTGAAATTTTGTTGAAACATCAAAAATCAAATAATAAATTAAATAAAAATTATTAAAGAAAATTATTTGAAGAAAAACTTTCAGTTTCTTGCGATGTTTGTGGTATAGGTATAAAAAAACGCTGCTATTTGGACAAATGAAGCTTGTATGCCCCAACATAATGGAATGACCGAATTGCGGACTGGAAAAAATGTAATCTACCTACACCAAGAAACAAACCACAGCCAATCAAAGGACGATTGTCACTTACATGCGATATTCATTAAATTGCAAACAAATATGTTGATATGCATTTGCTTCGCCAGTACCTCCACACAAATAATATTTTAGCCTTACAATTTTCCCCATTTTTCATATTGTTTATGTTTGTCGATACGGTTCATTGATTCCAAAGACTAAAGACAGAAAGTACCAAAACTTTTCACCCATCTCTTTTTATTTGAAAGTTAAAGCTAAAAAGTACCAAAAATATATTTTCTCTTTTTCTCCCCTTTTTTCGAAAAGAACTTACTACTTGTACTATTATTTTTTATTATTTTTGTAACTGATCCAAACTCGATTTCAATTTTGGTTCTATTGTTTTTAGTTTAGGAATTATAGCGTTATTGAATTTTCCCTTTTTTATCCCCCACAGGGCCAAATTTTAAAAAATCTGTTATTAGTGGATCTTTAAATCGAAAAAGGCACTAGTTGGCCAGTAACGCCTTTGTTTTAAATTGATAGACCAATTTTGAAATGAAATCTGTTAACTGTAAGTTGCTTAGTTTATTTCCAATACTAAACCAATAATATTATTTTCTGTGACACATAAAACCAATAGAAAATGTAGCTCGAACATTAATATTGGAATTCATGACACCAATTTAATTTTTTTGTCGTTTTCAAAACCAATACCAATTAAATTGGTTTCTATGACACCCCTGAATGTGTGTTATATAAAATTTGTTATATCGGCAACATTCCAATTGAAATAAGGGGTACTTCTAAAAGTGGTTCGAAGGGTATTATAGGTTTGAAGGTGGGAAGGGTGTTACAGGTTTCTGCTGGTGTATGTAACGCATAGAAATTTTGGTCTTAGACCAATTAAGTATACCAATGGACTAAGAATCACTTCCTGAGTCGATTTAAAGATGTAGGAAATAGCTTACATATATGAGTTTTGGGAAAATGTTTGCATGATGACAAAATTTAGCAAATTTGCAAAAATAAGAAAAGACTCTTGACCTCAGTGGTAAAAGGTATCACTTGTTCGGGCTCGACCGACTACCGCACTTCCTTACTTCTTTTTATTTGATGTCTTATATTTAAAGTGCATTAATAAATGTTTAATAAATTATATATCGGGTGGTTAAATTTCAAGGGCCGATGTTGATTTTGAATAAAACACAAACTATTTAGGAAATTATTGTAATTTTATTTTATTAGATATATTGGTATTACTCAATTATGTATGAAACAAAATATCGGCCAAAGGGGCGCCGCGACCACGGCGGCACACCTCCATTGGATTATCCAAATTTTCGATGACCCTGAGGCATAATGGAGGTTCTATGCCGTTAATGTGCCGAATTATCTCATCCTTTAGCTCTTGAATTGTTGCTGGCTTATCGACGTACACCTTTTCTTTCAAATAACCCCAAAGAAAAAAGCCCAACGGTGTCAAATCACATGATCTTGGCGGCCAATTGACATCGCCATTACGTGAGATAACACGGCCATTGAATTTGTTGCGCAAAAGAGCCATTGTTTCGTTAGCTGTAATGCAAGTGGCACCGTCCTGCTGAAACCACATATCGTCCACATTCATATCTTAAAATTCGGGCCATAAAAAGTTCGTTATCATCTCACGATAGCGAACACCATTCACAGTAACTGCCTGACCGGCCTCATTTTGGAAAAAATACTGTCCGATGATGCCGCCAGCCCATAAACCGCGCCAAACAGTCACTCTTTGTGGGTGCATGGGTTTTTCGACAATCACTCTTGGATTCTCATTCGCCCAATGTCCTGAGGTGGCGAAATTTTTATTTGGAACACTTCCTAAAACCAAGTTTTATAAAATATGTATGTTTTACTTCGAAATTTTAAACTTACCTGTTACTTAATAGTTGAACTAAATTAGCCTACAATTTAAATTTTACTCATATCACAAAAATCAATAAATAGAAATTATTATTATTTTTTTTAATTACACACAATTTTCAATTGCCTATTCATTTTCACTTCCTGAGTCGATTTAAAGATGTAGGAAATAGCTTACATATATGAGTTTTGGGAAAATGTTTGCATGATGACAAAATTTAGCAAATTTGCAAAAATAAGAAAAGACTCTTGACCTCAGTGGTAAAAGGTATCACTTGTTCGGGCTCGACCGACTACCGCACTTCCTTACTTCTTTTTATTTGATGTCTTATATTTAAAGTGCATTAATAAATGTTTAATAAATTATATATCGGGTGGTTAAATTTCAAGGGCCGATGTTGATTTTGAATAAAACACAAACTATTTAGGAAATTATTGTAATTTTATTTTATTAGATATATTGGTATTACTCAATTATGTATGAAACAAAATATCGGCCAAAGGGGCGCCGCGACCACGGCGGCACACCTCCATTGGATTATCCAAATTTTCGATGACCCTGAGGCATAATGGAGGTTCTATGCCGTTAATGTGCCGAATTATCTCATCCTTTAGCTCTTGAATTGTTGCTGGCTTATCGACGTACACCTTTTCTTTCAAATAACCCCAAAGAAAAAAGCCCAACGGTGTCAAATCACATGATCTTGGCGGCCAATTGACATCGCCATTACGTGAGATAACACGGCCATTGAATTTGTTGCGCAAAAGAGCCATTGTTTCGTTAGCTGTAATGCAAGTGGCACCGTCCTGCTGAAACCACATATCGTCCACATTCATATCTTAAAATTCGGGCCATAAAAAGTTCGTTATCATCTCACGATAGCGAACACCATTCACAGTAACTGCCTGACCGGCCTCATTTTGGAAAAAATACGGTCCGATGATGCCGCCAGCCCATAAACCGCACCAAACAGTCACTCTTTGTGGGTGCATGGGTTTTTTGACAATCACTCTTGGATTCTCATTCGCCCAAATGCGGCAATTCTGTTTATTGACGAATCCACTGAGGTGAAAATGTGCCTCATCACTAAAGATGATTTTCTTCGAAAATTGTTCATCCACTGTTGCCATTTCTTGCCACCATTCTGCCCATTTACGACGTTTGGAATGGTCAAGAGGCTTTAGTTCTTGAGCCAATTGCACCTTGTAAGCATGTAAATGCAAGTCGTTGATGAACATTATGCATTGTTCATCAACGACGAGCGTGAGAGGTGCAATTTTTGGGCACGACGACGAGTTGAGGTGGACGGCTCTTCAGCCACACAATCGCGAACAGCAGCAATATTTTCTGCAGTACGAGCATGCACTGGTGTTCTCACATCTTTCCACGATTTTTTTCCACGATTTTTGCGACTGTACGCGCATTTGGACGATCAAATTGACCAAAAAAATCAAGAAGTGCACGATATGCATTTTGATTTGAACGCCCATTTTCATAATAAGTCTTGATAACTTTAACACGTTGTTGGATTGTGTATCTCTCAATGGTTCAAACTGAGTAAGTCTGAAATAGAGAAATGTTAAATAAAATTCGAAAAAAAACTTGGCGTTTAGGTGTGGTTCACATTCAACATCGGACCTTACAATTTAATAAGATTTAAAAACACATTCACGAAACAGTCCAGATTTATCATAGTTATGGGCAAGAGCCTTAGGGACAATAGATGTTTTAAATAAATAATAATAAAAGAACTTTGCATTAAAAATTTGTTGTAAATTTCATGGAAAAATCTAAATACTGTTTTGCTTTTATTAAAAAAAATATTCAAAATATCAACATTTTTGTTCGGCGTGTTAAAATAGACAGTTTTGGTAAAAATATGTTGGGTCATTTTAGTCCCTATGTCTGTTAAGGGTTAAAAAAATATGTTTAATAAAACAATATAACCATTCTTAAAAAAAACTATTTTTATTATTAATTTTTATTCGAAATTTGCCAATAAATCCATAACATTTCGTATTTTTGCTACTAAAAATCCAAATTCTGACCTGCGACCCCTGTGAAAAAAGGTTAAAGCTCAACCAAAAACAAAGAAAGTTCTAGTGGACATTCCTCAATGACTAGGCAATAAAATTCAGTATTAGATTTATCAAAAGAAAACTTAAATAACCTTCTACTTCAATAATGTCCAAAAATTTACTTTTTAGCGAAATTTTACGATTTTAAGTCGCAGGTACGGCGAAGCCATATGAGATATCAAACTGAACTTTTTTGGATTATTTTTCCAAATCTGTCTTCTTTAACATGCCGATCAAAAATTTTGATATTTTGAATATTTTTTCAACAAAATTTTCTAAAACTTAAAAAGTAATTTTTAAAACGGTCCTTAAAAAAAGTACCATTTTCCAGTACAAAAAAAATTTAAATTTTATTAAATTTTAATAAATTGCAACTATTTAGTACTTATACATCTTAAGATGATAATCATTTTAAGACTTATAAGTACTAAATAGTTGCTATTTATTAAAATTTAATAAAATATTTCAAAAATTACGTTTTAAGTGTCTTAAGGTAAATCAAATATTTTGAGTAAAATATTGTCAAAACAATATAATAAAAAAAAAATTGTGGTCACACTTGCACATTTATTTGACGATTTTTATTTGATAAAATACAGAAAAAATACTTTCAAAGTATAAACAAAAAAAAAGGTTTTATTTATGGTCACACTGAAGATTAAATATTTTCCCAAAAAATATTTGATCAAATTTTTTCAAAACAAAATTGTGTATTTAGCAATTTGTTTCTCATATTTGAGTTGTTGTTTCTCAAATTTGATGTTGTTGTTTCTCAAATTTGATGTTGTTGTTTCTCAAATTTGATGTTGTTGTTTCTGTTTGAATAGTAAACAATAGAAATGCTCAGCTGTTATTTGCCCCTGTTTGATTTTACAAAAATTTTGTAAGATTAAATAATTATTTGATCAAAATTTAATAAAATATTTGCTCTTGCGTGGTCACATTAGGAAAATTTTTATTTGCTGGCAAATGATTTTGTTTTGTTCAAATCAACATGTTTCTTGTTTGAACCTCAAAAATATTTTGTGGTCAGACTACGAGGATCAAATATTTGGTAATTTCGATTAAATGTTTAATCAATGTGACCGTAGCTTTACTTTGTAATTTCTTTACTCTAAAGTTAATTTTTTTGTTGCATATTCTTAGGCGTGTTCAAAAGGACACGAATTTTCTGGGTCAAATTGCAATAACTTTAAAGCTACTAAATGGATTTTTAGGTTTTACGACTCTAATGAAAGCTGATTTAGTTGTCTTCTATATCCAATTATTGGTTTTGCCAAAAACATCAATTTATTGGTTAGAATTTACCGAAAACCGAAAAAACACCCATTTTCCCCATACAAATGGGTCCTAGAAATAAATGTTCTGTGTGCCACCTCAGGACATTGACGTATGAAGACAAAATTTTATTTCTGAGCACATTAGGATGTAGAGCATCGATTTTTAATCCGTATCGAATTTCAATACAAGTTGTTTTTCGCTCCACTCTATTACATAAGTAAAAAGTTTTTTCTTTTAATTCATTTAGAAGTTTACCATCAATTTTGCAGTATGTTCTAAAAACATTTCCATCTTACCAAAAAAGATTTATAAGCCAAAAAAGGCCAGAAGTCATGCCAAAAAAAAAAAACATATTTGGGGTCAAATATCTCTTAAACTATAAGAGCTAATGTGATACATCTTAATTTGTTAAAGAAGTTTTCAAAAATTTTAAAAATCTTTCGAATTGGACCAAATTAGTGATAGTTATACGGATTCATCTTTAAACATTGCTCTAACAGCCTAGCTCTTCTTCTTTCATAGTTTACTTTTAATTTTACTTAATGCAAGCGAAATTTTTATTCGGAACACTTCCTAAAACCAAGTTTTATAAAATATGTATGTTTTACTTCGAAATTTTAAACTTACCTGTTACTTAATAGTTGAACTAAATTAGCCTACAATTTAAATTTTACTCATATCACAAAAATCAATAAATAGAAATTATTATTATTTTTTTTAATTACACACAATTTTCAATTGCCTATTCATTTTCATATGCAAACAAAATTTCACTTTTTGACCAAAACGAATGAATAAATTGCACTTTATTTCAAATAAGTTAATTAACACATTTGCAAACAGAACAAATACTTGAGCCGGTAGATTTGAATAGTAAAAATTTGCTTAAAGCAAACTCTAAGTGTTAAACATATAAAAAAGTACTCTCTCTTTTCAAACAATTTTTTGTAGCAAAAATATTTTTCTGTGACAAATTGGAAAAAATGCAATTTGTCTTTATTTTTACAATTTGCTATTTTTTTTTACTTCCAAGTTTTTGACTTGCTCTATATCTTTATTAAATTTTCTGTACAAATATCAACTACATAAGAACTTTTAGTTATAACAAATAAGAGTGTTATATTTGGCTGTGCCGAATCTTGTATACCCACTATCAAGTTGTGTTAAATTTAGAAATATCTCTGATATATCTACGAGGGTGCAGCTAATTCAAAATGTGGACCAAATTCGAATAAAGTTGTTCAACATTTAAAAGTATGTAAGTGGTTTCCCTAGTATTTACTTTGCACAAAATTTAATCTCATAACCTGGTGTAGTTTAGCATTAATAGTCTGTTCTACTTTTAATATTTAGGATAATTATGTTGATAGTAATACGACAGGTCCATATATTTTGTTAGGAGTTCCTAATACCATATATAAAGTCTGGACATTGGTGCAATCTTAATAAGCTGATTGCACCTCCGAAACTTTTTGGTTGTAGATATAAAAAAGAGGATGTTATATATATATATATATGTATATATATATATATATATATATATATATATATATATATATATATATATAAGAATTATAGCCAATTATATTGACCGATTTTAAGAAAATTTTACACACTGCCTGGTATTTATATAAAGTTTGTTTTCACAAAATATAATGGCCATAGCTATCATAGTTTCTAGCTTTTAACTGGCCTTTGCTACATTTTTTTTTTTTTTTTGGTTTCCGGGAGTGTTTTTTATATGAAAGCTATAGTTTAATATGGACCGATTCCTATAAAATTTGATATACTGACCAATAGTTTCATAAAACTTCTCTATTCTAAATTTAGTCGTCATAGCTATTACAATTGTATTCAATTTATCAGCATTCATGTGTTTCCCAGGGCGGGTTATATGGGAGCTCTAACTAAATGTGAACCAATTTCTCCCATTTTCAGTACGCAACTTCTGTTATATATCAAAAATACTTTTGAACAATTTTGTCTCCCTAGCTCTTGTAGTTATGGACCTATCGCACTTTTATCTAACGAACAGACGGACATAAACCCCTTTTCTTTTTGTGTTTCTGTAAGTTTTTTATATGGGAGCTAGGGTCAAATGGTGACCGATTGTGACAAAATTTTGCACACTGGCTCGCATTCACATAAGACTTCCTTGTGCTAAATTTAATGGCCAAAGCTATTACAGTTTATCAAGTGTTGACATTTAAGTGAATTTCAGGTGGAATTTAGGCTGTTTCCGTAAGTTTTTTATATGGGAGCTATGGTTTAATGTGAACCGATTTCGATGAAATTTTATATGCTGCCTAGTGCTTATGTAAAACTTCTAGATACCAAAGTTTGTTATCATAGCTGTTATAATTTGTCATTTATTAGCAAATAAGCTATTGCCTAGACGAGGTTGTATGGGAGCTATGGTCAAATGTTAACCGATTTTGCCCAATTTCAATACCAAAATTTTCTTATAGATGAAGAATGTTTAAGCGTTATCGTGATTTCAACAGACTGACAGACGGACAGACAGACGGACATCGCTCAATCGTCTTAGAATTTCATAAGGATTCAGAATATATGTATATCTTTTTTGATTTTTAAGCCAATATTAAGGAAATTACAAACGGAATGACAATCTCAATATACCCCCCATTCTTTTTGATGGTGGGTATAAATAAGGGAATGTAATATATATATATAAGAATAATAGCCAAATGTTCATCGATTGTAACAAAATTTCACACACTGGCTAGTATTTATATAAAGCTTTTTTTGCAAAATTTAGTGGCAATATCTGTCACAGTTTCTAATTTAATAGCTTTAAACTGGTCCTTGCTAAAAATTTTTTGGTTTCCGGGAGTGTTTTTTATATTAAAGCTATAGTCAAATATGGATCGATTCCTATAAAATTTGATATACTGACCAATAGTTGCATAAAACTTCTCTATTCTAAATTTAGTTGTCATAGCTATTACAATTCTATTCAATTTATCAGCATTCATGTGTTTCCCAGGGCGGGTTATATGGGAGCTCTAACTAAATGTGAACCGATTTCGCCCATTTTCAGTACGCAACTTTTGTTATATATCAAAGATACTTTTGAACAATTTTGTCTCTCTAACTCTTGTAGTTAAGGACCTATCGCACTTTTATCTAACGAACAGACGGACATAAACCCCCTTTTCTTTCTGTGTTTCTGTAAGTTTTTTATATGGGAGCTAGGGTCAAATGGTGACCGATTGTGACAAAATTTTGCACACTGGCTCGCATTCACATAAGACTTCCTTGTGCTAAATTTAATGGCCAAAGCTATTACAGTTTATCATTTGTTGACATTTAAGTGAATTTCAGGTGGAATTTAGGCTGTTTCCGTAAGTTTTTTATATGGGAGCTATGGTTTAATATGAACCGATTTCGATGAAATTTTATATGCTGCCTAGTGCTTATGTAAAACTTCCAGATACCAAATTTTGTTATCATAGCTGTTATAATTTGTCATTTATTAGCAAATAAGCTATTGCCTAGACGAGGTTATACGGGAGCTATGGTCAAATGTTAACCGATTTTGCCCAATTTCAATACCAAAATTTGTTTTTACTAAGTTTTAGTGAGCTAACTCCTTTCGTTTAGGCGTTATCGTGATTTCAACAGGCAGACAGACAGACAGACGGACAGACAGACAGACAGACATCGCTCAATCGTCTTAGAATTTCATAAGAATTCAGAATATATATCGTTTTTGATTTTTGAGCCAATATTAAGGAAATTACAAACGGAATGACAATCTCAATATACCCCCTATTCTTTTTGATGGTGGGTATAAAAACTTTGTTAAGCATTTAACATGCAAATGGCCAAACTGCACCAACTATTTTGTCCCAATTAGTGGTTTGGTCATGAAAGACCAAAGATGAAAATTTAATTGTTTATTTTGTTTTCTGGGTTTTTCTGTTATTAAATAGAAGTGGCAGAAGCTAAAATGATAAAGAAATATAAAATTTGTGTTTACTTTTTTAACTTTCTTTGCTTTTGTCAATATTTACATTTTCTATTAAAAACAAACAATTGAAATTTAGCACTTCCACTGCATTGCACAGTGCACAGTGGGGTGGGTTAACATTATATATATTTGCTTTTACAAACTGTTAATAGAGAAAATAAATTGTTTTTACACTTCAATCAAAGACAAAATATTTATGAATTATATATTGACCAAATAATCGTTATCAGTAATATGAATGTTCTTAATAAAATTTGTAGTTGCATTAAGTTCAATGAAAAAACACAGAAATTTTTTAAATATTGTAAATGTCTTCTGATATAAAAATTTTTACATTTAATTCATTAAACTACTAAACAAAATGAAACTTTATACCCTTCACCACCATAGGTGGAAAGGATATTATAAGTTTGTGCTGGTGTATGTAACGCATAGAAATTTTTGTTTTAGACCCACCTTTTAGTATACCAATAGACTTAGAAACACTTTCTGAGTCGATTTAGCGATGTCCTTCCGTCCGCCCGACGGCTGGCTGGCTGGATCCCCATGTAAACCATGTAATTTGATGAAATTTTGCACAGATCCTTTTTTTAATGTGACCATGGCTATTGAAATTCGTCAAAATCGGTCCAATCTGGTACCTCCCATTGATCCCACTTCCCGGAATTGATATTTTGGCCACAAATATCAATATTTTTGCATGAAATTTAAAACAAATACTGCTTATGTAAACCAAAATCAATGTACCAAATTTTTATAATCGGTCCACATTTGACCATAGCTCCCATACAAACTCTTCCTTCAAAACGCACTAAACGAGACAAAAATCACTAAAACGCTCATAAAACTGAAGATAATTGTCAAAACTGTAATTAACTTGCTAAGCTCTCATATAAGTCCAAATGACGGAAACAACTTAAATATATACCTACTTTTCTCAAAATTTCGAAAATTTAATAGAATAATATAGGAGCTAGGGTCAATTGTGGATCGATAAGCTTTTTTGTGCTTTCTGGGTATTTAAAAGACTTTTAAGAATGTTTCTTATATGGGAGGTATGTTCAAATATGGGCCGATTTCTACAAAATTAGTTACACTGATTTCGGCCACCAAAGCAATATTTATAATGAATATTATTAAAATATAATTGAATTCCCCATACTTTTGCCTATAAAGTATAGGGATCATCCTTGGACCAAAATATTAGTCTGCGCCCAATTTCAAGCAATTACAAGCTTATATGGATATCCAGCTAGTCGGACGGACATCGTTAAATCAGCTCAGGGAGAGATTTTGAGTCGATCGGTATACTCAAAAATGGGTCTCAGATTAATATATCTATGCATTACAAACATCAACATAAACCTAATATACTTTTTCCACCTATGCACCACCATAGCTATGGTGGTGAAGGGTATAAAACGGAAATTTCAGTAAGACTTACCCAATTCAGAAAGTATCAAAAGTGTTGTAAGTCGGTAGAAAAAATGACAAATTATAACTGCTGTACCAAACGTTTTGTTTCACGGTTATTTTTAAGAGCTGTTTTTAAAAAAATCTTTAAAAAAGTTGGTTAAGTAATAAAATATATAAGCTCTGATTTGCCTTTTTTAATTCAAGAAATCTACATTATTATATACAAACATAAAGGTTTTCACAAAGTGAAATGTCGTTTAGCTACGATCTACAATACTTTTTAAATTGCTTAACTATATCTCCGAAACTAAAAGCGATAGAGGCAGAATTGAAATCGGGTTTGAATCAGTTACAAACTTAGAACTTTTTAAACGAAAAAAATTGTTTGGACATTCTTTAACTCACGTGAGCCAACAAAAACATAAAAAAATCACTTTATTATTTTGGCCACTTATCAGGATTTTAAAACTTTACAGCCACAATCTTCTTAATATATAAAAATTAACGCCACTTTTCGGGATCACCTATCCCAACCAAATGTTTAGGTTTTGGAGTTTTTAAGTTGTGATCTATGTAAATTTTGTTAAAAATCGGTCCAGCGCTTTTTGATTTATAACATTTTTTTGTAACAAATTAATTAGTATTTTTTTGAGTTTATAAAATCTATATAAGTTTTTTATGTTAACACATTGTAAAATATAGTTTCTATATATCGTCGGCCTATATCTAAAATGGCTTATCTGCAAAATACTGATTTTTCAGGAGAAACGAAAAACTCTTTAATTCTCCTATTAGTGAGTTTTTATCAAAGTTATCTTTTACAATATGATTGGTAGACTTCTTCTCATTTCCTGGAATAAAAATTATTAAATAAAACCCAATATTCCCAATTTTACGGTAGATTAGCCATTTTGTCTTCAAAAATTTTTATATAAAATTTTAAAATGTGTAGATAAACCATTTTATTCACAGTGGATTTGAATGAAAGTGGATTTGTATAACATAATTTAGAATTTTTAGCAATTCCTATTAAACAATACTCCCTCATGATTTGAGTCTTTTGAACATGATTAAAAACACTGCATTTTAACGTGTTTTCTGTTGAACAGTGTAAAGATAGAAGAATTTTGAAAACACATTTCAGTTAAGCGTATTACCACTCATCAGAAAAGTAAAATAAGTTTTAAAAATTTAGCGTGTGAACCGCCGTGGTATAGCAGGTTAGTCAGGTAGCATACCAGAGGCCCAAGGTCGATCCCTGGCCAGACTCACTGGAAAAAATATTTTTTTTTGCCACTGGTTATAGAGTATTTGACTATGTAAAACTTCTCTAACTAATGCATTTGCCGTTCGGAGCCGGTGTTAAAACGTAGGTCATTTTCAATGAGTCTAAAGCTACGTTCAGACGATGGTCAGATCTTACAATATTGTCACATCTGGCAATGTGCTGCCAATAAACTGACAATAAAGAATTGTCAGCAAAAGGCAAATTGTGTGTTTACACGGTTGTAAGAAAATTGTAAGAAAAGCTGTCAATTTCATTGTCAGAAATTGTCTGACAATTAATTAAGCTGACAATCTCAGCTTACAATAAATTGGCAGTTCACACGATTATCAGATATGTGTACACAAAAAATTGCCAGATCTACATATTGTCAGTCACAAAGCACATGAAAAATATTGTTCATTTTTGTGTTTTTGACTTGAAATTTATATTTGTTTATTATAAAATATTAATCAAAATGGAAAAAACAGGCAATTGCCAAAATTTTAACAGTGTATGTTTAGAAAGCTGTGAAGATGAATGTGAAGTGGAGAAAAAACGTCTCACAGTAGGATTGTGGAAAAAATTATGGAAATAAGTCTGCAACTTTTAAACCTTTAGGCCGATTTTAAAATAATTTTGGCAGAAATGTTTAAACCTGAAAAGCCTAGCTTTTACTATGGCGGCGCAATCGGCTCCCAAAGTAGGGCACCCCAGACTCATAAATTGCTTAAAACTATATATAATTGTCATTTTCCAACCAATTTGAGTAATCATACTATATAACAAATACAAATCCTATTTTTACAGTTTTATTAAAATTAAAATTTTTAATTTTTGTACCATACTGCACCGATTTTTTACTAATATTTGATCTATATATAACCAATAGGTAAAAGGGTATTATAAGTTTGCCATTCAGTTTGCATTTTTTTCATTATTCGTCTTAAAACAAATAAAAATAATACCGATCGACTCAGGAGTCGGGGTCTAAATCGACTCAGAGAGTCGTATTTGACTGCATTTTTTTTAAATGCAGTTAAAAAAATGTTTCAATACAATTCTCATCGAATTTTGAATTTTGGCGATATCTCTAGGGTTTATAAACCGATTTTAATGAAATTTAATAGCGTGCTGCGTTGGAAAATTTCCTAAAATCTGACATATAATTCGGATAAATAAATACTATTTTTAAATATATTTTTTTTAATTTGCCAATTTGAGGACATCGATATATTGTGCTTTTGCGATATCTCAGTTATTAATTTATCGATTTTGATGATTGTGCTGTGCTTAATTCTGTTATCCTTGACTGCCAGTGGAGCATAGGGTCTCAAGTTGCGCTGAATTATTTCCTAAAATTTGATATATAGTTCAAAAAACTTTTTTTTTTAAATAAAGTTTTTTACAAAAAAAAAAAATACTTTAAATTCATTAATTTGTGAGACATCGAATTTGGCGATATCTCAGATTGTACCTACTTTGATAATATATATAATATCGTTTTGCTTAGGAGGATTTTCTAATATCTGATATATAATTCGTGTCGGTATACTATACGTAAATTGAGGAATTTATACAAATTAAAAAAAATACAAAAATTTGAATTCGGCATCGAATTTCGAATTTTTGCTATATCTCAGTTGTTAGTAGAACTACATGTTGAAATTTAATAGTATACTTGGTAGAACACTATTAAGATACAATACCTATACATGTAAGTTATGTCGGTATGCCATCTAGGAGCTCATCAAACTTGATTTCAGCATACCGAAATATGTCTTAAATAAGTGTCTTTTGAACTTTATTCATGACATAGACCTATTGTTTCAGGAAATTTCAATTTCGATCCATAATTTTTTGCTTAAAAAATTTTATACCATCGCAAATATATTTATAAAAAATTTTTCTAATCCGAAATCTATTAATGTTAACTCAGATAAAACAAAAATGTTGGCTGTTTTTAAGTTTTTTGCTAAAAGTGTTATTTGGTTATTTGCTTTTTTAATTCATCTTTTTATAATATTTTTATTTGAAAAACTTCTTTAGATTGATATATAATAATGCTATGTCTACATGATGGTCAGATCTTACAATATTGTAAGAAAAATTGTAAGAAAATTTCTTACAATCGTGTAAACTTACAATTTTTTGCTGACAACGTTGTCAGCTAAAGCATTGTCAGCACATTGTCACACAACCACCTTACAATGAAATTGTCAGATATCTTACAATCGTGTAAGCACTCTATTTAAAATTGGCAGAACATTTTAAAAAATTGCCAGCTTCGTTTTTATTGTCAGCTGCATGAAATTCCACCATCTTACAATGCAATCATTGTCAGACAATTTTAACTTCTTGGCTTTAATTGAAAACATACGGTTCTTAGGATTTATATCATTAAAAAATAAATAAATAAAAAAAGCAGCATAAAATTATATTGAACATGCATTTTAATTGGGAATATAGTGTTATTATATATCAATCTAAAGAAGTTTTTCGAATAAAAATATTATAAAAAGATGAATTAAAAAAGCAAATAAGCAAATAACACTTTAAGCAAAAAACTTAAAAACAGCCAACATTTTTGTTTTATCTGAGTTAACACTAATAGATTTTGGATTAGAAAAATTTTTTATAAATATATTTGCGATGGTATAAAACTTTTTAAGCAAAAAATTATGGATCGAAATTAAAATTTCCTGAATCAATAGGTCTATGTCATGAATAAAGTTCTAAAGACACTTATTTAAGACATATTTCGGTATGCTGAAATCAAGTTTGATGAGCTCCTAGATGGCATACCGACATGACTTACATGTATAGGTATTGTATGTTAATAGTGTTCTACCAATTATACTATTAAATTTCAACATGTAGTTCTACTAACAACTGAGATATAGCAAAAATTCGAAATTCGATGCCGAATTCAAATTTTTGTATTTTCTTTTAAATTGTATTTTTGTTTAATTTGTATAAATTCCTCAATTTACGTATAGTATACCGACACGAATTATATATCAGATATTAGAAAATCCTCCTAAGCAAAACGATATTATATATATTTTCAAAATAGATACAATCTGAGATATCGCCAAATTCGATGTCTCACAAATTACCGAATTTAAAATATTTTTTTTTTTTTGTAAAAAAACTTTATTTAAAAAAAAGTTTTTTGAACTATATATCAAATTTTAGAAAATAATTCAGCGCAACTTGAGACCCTATGCTCCACTGGCAGTCAAGGATAACACAATTTACCGCAGCGCAATCATCAAAATCGATAAATCAATAACTGAGATATCGCGAAAGCACAATATATCGATGTCCTCAAATTGGCAAATTAAAAAAAATAAGTTTTAAAAATAGTATTTATTTAATCCGAATTATATATCAGATTTTAGGAAATTTTCCAACGCAGCACGCTATTAAATTTCATTAAAATCGGTTTAAAAACACTAGAGATATCGCCAAAATTCAAAATTCGATGAGAATTGAATTGAAACATTTTTTAACTGCATTTAAAAAAAAAGATTTCAAAATTCTAAGAATAGTCAAATACGACTCCCTATGTCGATTTAGACCCCGACTCCTGAGTCGATCGGTTTTATTTTTATTTGTTTTAAGACGAATAATGAAAAAATTACAAACTGAATGGCAAACTTATAATACCCTTTTACCTATTGGTTGTATATAGATCAGATATTAGTAAAAAAATCGGTGCAGTATGGTACAAAAATTAAAAATTTTAATAAAACTGTAAAAATAGGATTTGTATTTGTTATATAGTATGTTTCCCCAAATTGGTTGGAAAATGACAATTATATATAGTTTTAAGTAATTTATGAGTCTGGGGTGCCCTACTTTGGGAGCCGATTGCGCCGCCATAGTAAAAGCTAGGCTTTTCAGGTTTAAACATTTCTGCCAAAATTATTTTGAAATCGGCTTAAAGGTTTAAAAGTTGCAGACTTATTTCCATAATTTTTTCCACAATCCTACTGTGAGACGTTTTTTCTCCACTTCACATTCATCTTCACTGCTTTCAAAAACATACACTGTTAAAATTTTGGCAATTGCCTGTTTTTTCCATTTTGATTAATATTTTATAATAAACAAATATAAATTTCAAGTCAAAAATACAAAAATGAACAATATTTTTCATGTGCTTTGTGGCTGACAATAGATCTGGCAATTTTTTGTGTACACATATCTGATAATCGTGTGAACTGCCAATTTATTGTAAGCTGAGATTGTCAGCTTAATTAATTGTCAGACAATTTCTGACAATGAAATTGACAGCTTTTCTTACAATTTTCTTACAACCGTGTAAACACACAATTTGCCTTTTGCTGACAATTCTTTATTGTCAGTTTATTGGCAGCACATTGCCAGATGTGACAATATTGTAAGATCTGACCATCGTCTGAACGTAGCTTTAGACTCATTGAAAATGACCTACGTTTTAACGCCGGCTCCGAACGGCAAATGCATTAGTTAGAGAAGTTTTACATAGTCAAATACTCTATAACTAGTGGCAAAAAAAAATAATTTTTTCCATTGAGTCTGGCCAGGGATCGACCTTGGGCCTCTGGTATGCTACCTGTCTAACCTGCTATACCACGGCGGTTCACACGCTAAATTATTAAAACTTATTTTACTTTTCTGATGAGGGTAATACGCTTAACTGAAATGTGTTTTCAAAATTCTTCTATCTTTACACTGTTCAACAGAAAACGCGTTAAAATGCAGTGTTTTTAATCATGTTCAAAAGGCTCAAATCATGAGGGAGTATTGTTTAATAGGAATTGCTAAAAATTCTAAATTATGTTATACAAATCCACTTTCATTCAAATCCACTGTGAACAAAATGGTTTATCTACACATTTTAAAATTTTATATAAAAATTTTTGAAGACAAAACGGCTAATCTACCGTAAAATTGGGAATATTGGGTTTTATTTAATAATTTTTATTCCAGGAAATGAGAAGAAGTCTACCAATCATATTGTAAAAGATAACTTTGATAAAAACTCACTAATAAGAGAATTAAAGAGTTTTTCGTTTCTCCTGAAAAATCAGTATTTTGCAGATAAGCCATTTTAGATATAGGCCGACGATATATAGAAACTATATTTTACAATGTGTTAACATAAAAAACTTCCATAGATTTTATAAACTCAAAAAAATACTAATTAATTTGTTACAAAAAAATGTTATAAATCAAAAAGCGCTGGACCGATTTTTAACAAAATTTACATAGATCATAACTTAAAAACTCCAAAACCTAAACATTTGGTTGGGATAGGTGATCCCGAAAAGTGGCGTTAATTTTTATATATTAAGAAGATTGTGGCTGTAAAGTTTTAAAATCCTGATAAGTGGCCAAAATTATAAAGTGATTTTTTTATGTTTTTGTTGGCTCACGTGAGTTAAAGAATGTCCAAACAATTTTTTTCGTTTAAAAAGTTCTAAGTTTGTAACTGATTCAAACCCGATTTCAATTCTGCCTCTATCGACCGATTTCAATTCTGCCTCTATCGCTGTTTTTTGATTTGTCAAATTTCAAGCGGCAATGGAAAAAAGTAGAACTTTGTTCTACTTTTCCGCTCGGCAGATTTTTTCAGTGCTGCCAGATTTAATTATATCCTACTCAAATATTTTTTTATATGAACATTTTTGTAAACAAGCGCACATTTTATGTACTGGCAATACTACGACCGCCTGCAGCCGCATGCCGCGTGTATTGGCCCTGTACCTTTATGTAGATAAGCCAAATAAAAAATGTGAATAAGTCGCTAATAAATTAACATTTTTATAAAAAATGCACACTATAGGTAAAGTGCGTTAAACGGAAGCGTATGGTATCAAAATCTCAATTTATAAAATCTGCAGATAAGCCATTTTAGATATAGGCCGACGATATGTTATATATAAACTCTATGCAGACAAATAGTAAACTATGCATTTGATCATCTTATGATCTTTAGCAGAGTTGTTGCGCATGAGCCGACGAAGGTTTCTAAGTTGGTATGACCAATTTCTGACAGGTGGCGCCTCTAAAATTACTCAAAATAAATTAAATCAATTGCAAAGTTGATCATTCTATGATCTTTAGCAAAGTTGTTGCGCATGAGTCGACGGAGTTTTCTAAGTTGGTTCGATTAATTTCCGATATATGGCGACACTGAAAACTAAGCATATGCATTTGATTACGTAATGACCTAAAGCAAAATTGTTATTCATAAGCCGACGTTTCTAAGTTTGTGAAACTAATTTTCGCCAGATGGCGCCATTGAAATTAACTAAAATTAATTGAATTGTAAACTACATATGAATTTAATCAATAAAATGATTGAAAATTAATTTATTTTAGTTGGTGGAGCAGCAAAGCGCGCAGGGTACAGCTAGTTGAATACTATATAATATGTGTGTACTTACATTTTTTAAGGCTTTATTTCAGATCATTGGTGTGGGCTATCATATAGTAATAGTACTTTTATACTCATTGTATTTTGAAAATTTTTCAATATACATGTGCAATATTGCTCCACTGTAGTATATTCGAAATTTCAAACCATTTCTCTTTAACTAACAACCAAATATTTTCTTTGACTAGAAGTAACTGAACTTCAGACGTGATTAAAATAGATAATTACTAAATTTATAATTATAGGTATTAAGACTTAGTCTACAAGTAAACAAAAAAATGTTTTTGCTTTTAGTTTTCAATTTTTTTTAGAAATTTATTAAAAATTCAAAGCACACACTTAACTTCAACTGCAATTTAGTTTAACACTAAATTCCACTTTTTTACAATTTATTTTTTACACTTTGCGGTTTTTTCTTTTTATTTTTATGAATTGGGTTTAAAAACTTTTTACTTAATTTTTTTTTTTAAGTTAATAATTCATTCATTCATTAACTCATTTTCTTTTTGTTTTGAGGTTTCTCACTTTTTTCCGTTGTAATTTTTACGCATTTTACTTTTTTCCCTTCTTTCGTTAAATTCTAATGTTTATAACTTGGTTTTTGTTAATTATTTTATTTTTTTGTACTAACTACTAATTTTTTGCTTTTGTCATGGGTGTTAGAGAATTTAGCTGAACGTTAGTTAGAGTACAAATTTGTTACATGTTTAACGACTGCTTTCTTTCAACTGAAAGTTTTTCCACAGATTCGGATTGTTTATACTCATATGAATGTAAATGAATTTCATAAAATCTTCTTCGAGCTGCAAAGAATCGTAGAGTGTCTTCTTAAAATTAAGAGTAACATCATTTAATTCTTTTGAACCTGTCTTACAAAAACATTTTGCAGGTTTTCGATTCGTGTACATTTGATTTTATAACTCCATTTGTCTGAGTTTTATAAATTACACAGGTCAACAGCAAAAATGTGCTCGAGTAACCACTATATACATTTGATGTATCATGGCTACCTTAGTACAAAAATGGTAAAATTTTTAAATTCTATGGCAAGATTTTTTTTTAAATTTTTTTTTTAAATTGCATTTTTTTAGCCGTTTCTTCAAATAATAAATAATAACTCAAAAACTACTAGTCCGATATTATTAAAGTAAAATCAGCAAAATTAAGATTTATATAGCCTTTAATTCGTCTATATATCGCGTTCAATAGTATCACGGACATGTAATGGCCAGTGAAAATTGTAATAACTCGAAAACTGTTTAACCGATTTTAAGGGCATGTAGCTTATTGGAAAAATCATTGCCTTTGCACTAACAACTAGAATCCACTTTTTTGCAAAAGGGGGAATAAATACCTTTAATTTTGCAAAAACTGAAAATTTGTCAATTTTTTTTCGATTTAAACGCTATTTTTCAGATTTGGGGCCTATGCTACGACTAAAATTTTGTGGGTTGAAGTTTCTCACCAAATCTCACAATAATCCGACATGCACCCCTTGAAATTGGAAAATTTATTTTTTTCATACATTTGAAAACCCGCTATAATGCGTATATCAAGCAAAAAACTAAAATTTTGTGAAAATGAGCGAGTTCACTAAATTGTGAATAAATTCGAAAAAAATCAATCGATTTTTATGGTCGACATCTCATTTTACTGCTATTATATGTCGCTATGCGATAAAATAATAAATCTGAAAGTTTTTTGTCGTTTTCGATTTTTCATGATTTTTTTAAAACGAAATTTTTTGCCATTTTTACTTAAAAAATATATTTTTTTCTTAAGTTTTTTATTATAACTCCGATATTATTGATCCGATTGAAACGCGATATATAGACGAATTAAAGGCTATATAAATCTTAATTTTTCTGATTTTATTTTAATAATATCGGACTAGTAGTTAATGAGTTATCATTAATTATTTGAAGAAACGTCTAAAAAAAATTGCAATTTAAGAAAAAAAAAAAATTTTTTTAAAAATCTTGCCATAGAATTTAAAAATTTTACCATTTTTGTACAAAGGTAGTCATGATACATCAAAATTATATAGTAGTTTCAAGAGCACATGCATTTTTTTTTATTTTGTTGTGCTGTGTTATCTACTGCAAACTTTTAAAGAGAATCCACGAGGTTTTTTTTTATATAGATATTGTGTGCAGCATGTGGACAAGTTCAAAAGTGTGCCAAAAATAACCGGAATCAATTTATTTGGTTTTGAAAGTATTTTGTGTGGTTTTGTTAGTTTTATTCGGTTTTAAGGAAACCGGGTTAAATATTAAAAATTTTTATAATTAATTAAATGAAAATTTAAAAAATAATATTATTTTGAAGGGAATGGCTAGTGAAAGTGAATGGGTCTTGTAAATATCTACTACAGCGCCATATTTGGGAAGGGTATATTGTATATGTGCTAATGTTAGTAACGCATATTAATCCGACTACCACAGATTTAACAATATCTGTCCGGTTTTGTTTTGAACCGTCGCAAATTGAAATACATTCAAAAAAAAGTTGTTTTTTGTCCAGGCATCTGGACGGACATTGTTAAATCACCTCAGATAATGATTCTTAGTCGATTGGTAACCTAAAGTTTTGAGAATAATATTTTTATGTTTTAAAACATCATCACATTATAAATAAAATTTTCAATTACTTAGATTTCAGCCTTTATTACATCTAAGGGGATTTTTTGCATTGCTGAGATTAATTTATATTTACTTTGTTTTTATTATATTTTCGGAAAATCTTTGATTCTGTATTAATAATAAGGTGTCATATACATACATATGTACACCGCATTTCACAAGAATAGCCTACCATACACATTAAGAAATACTTTTGTCAAATTTTTCACCTGTTGCTCTTTGCGTTTAGGCATTATCGTGCTTTCAAATGACGGACAAACAGACACCCTCTATTCTCTTTAGTATGTTTGCTATTCTAATAAGTTGTTTATATGGGAGCTATAGTCAATTTAAAACGATTTCACCCGCCCAATTTCAATACCATAATTTTGCAAGAAATGCCAAATTTTGTTTCCTTAGCTCTTTCCGTTTAGGTCCGATCATGCCTTTAACATACAAGCAAACGGACATAGATCGATCGACTTAGAATTTCATACGGATTCAGAATATATCGTATGAATATAAAAAAACCTAACTTGATTTTTTGTTACTTTACTGGAGAAAAAAAGGAGTTCATAAAATTCGTAAAATTTTAGATCAACAAAATTTTAATAAAACAAGTAAGAAAGTGCTATAGTCGGTCAAGCCCGACCATACGATACCTTTCAACACTAAGGTCAAAGGTGTTCTCTTTCCTGTATAAAGACAAATATTTGCAAAATTTTGCCATCATACAAACATTTTCTCAAAACTAATATTTTTATGCTGTTTCCGTCATTTGAACTTATATGAGAGCTAGTGTCAAATGTGGACCGATTATCTCGAAATTTGCCAAATTGATTACAGTTGTTACAAAAATTATGTATGCAAAATATAAACTTAAAATTCTCATTATCTTTAGATTTACGAGCGTTTTAGTGATTTTTGTCTCATTTAGTGCGTTTTTGCAGAAGAGTTTGTATGGGAACTATGGTCAAATGTGAACCGATTTGGTGCAGTGATTTTGGTTTACATAAGCAGTATTTGTCTTTAATTTTATAAAAAAAATATTGATATTTGTGGCCAAAATATCAAATCCGGGAAGTGAGACCTATGGGAGGAACCATAAATAATAGACCGATTCTGACGAATTTCAACAGCCATGGTCCGTCCGTCTGGACGGCTGGCAGGCTGGCAGGCTGGACCCCCATGTAAACCATGTAATCAAAGTACAGGTCGCAATTCTAAAGATGATTTAATGAAATTTTGCACAGTTTTTTATCAAAAAAATAAACTGTGCAAAATTTCATTAAATCATCTTTAGAATTGCGACCTGTACTTTGATTACATGGTTTACATGGGGGTCCAGCCTGCCAGCCGTCCAGACGGACATCGCTAAATCGACTCAGAAAGTGACTCTAAGCCTATTGGTATACTAAAAGGTGGGTCTAAGGGAAATATTTCTTTGCGTTACTTATAATACCCTTTGCTCCTATGGTGGTGAAGGGTATAAAAATGTTCGCGTCTGTTTGTATGTTGCTTGTTGGGAAGGATCTCCGATTTTTGTGAAATTTTGACAGTGGGGTATGGTGGTTTATGGTTTTTTAAATCTTAAGTGGGCGTGACCCCTCCCATATAACTCATATATTAAAACTTATAAATATAGGTGACCGAGAGGCCCGATTTTTCTGAAATTTTGGCAGTATGGTAAGGTGTGATCGGAGTTTAAAATAGGCTCTGTTTTTTTTTTAAATCTCAAGTGGGCAGCGCCCCTCCCATATAACTCATATATTAAAAATGACAAATATAGATGACCGAGCATATCAATTTTTCTGAAATTTTGACAGTATATTAAGGTTTTAAAATAGGCCCATATAAGTCAAATTTTAGAAATGACAAACATGGATAAGTCATCCGCCTAGCATACTAGAGGTCCCAAGTTCGATACTCGGTCCGACCCACTTGAAAAAATTAATTTTTAAGAAAGTGGCGGTTCACCTCATAACTCACCTAGCCACTGGTTATTGAGTATTAGGCTATGCAAAACGTAGGTCCCTTTCAATGAATCAAAAAATAGAATCGGATGCAGCTCATTGTCTGAGAGAAGTACCCCTTGTTCCAATTGCAATGTTGTCGGGGAATTATATACATATTCGATTTAAATACCATAATTTTGCAAGAAATATACTTGCCAAATTTTGTTGCCCTAGCTCTTTCCGTCCAGGCCCTATCATGCTTTTAACATACAGACAGACAGGCATCATACGGATTCAGAATACATCGTATTTTTATAAAAAAGCCCTAACTCTAGTTTTTGTTACTTTACAGGAGAAGAAAAGAAGTTAATAAAATTCGTAAAATTTTAGATACAAAAAAAAATTTAATACAATGTTTACTTCTTCTTCTCCTGTAAAGTAACAAAAAATCGAGTAAGACCTTATATACAATATATTAAGCCATAGAAATCTTCTTTTTGGTTTTTGAGCCAATCTTTTTAATGGTGGGTATACAAAGTTTACTAAATTAAACAGTCAAAAACCTGTAAAATAATTTGCCCTCATTGCATCCCAGTCGATCATATAGTCAATCATGACCGATTAAAGCTATTTCTCTAAAATTAAACTAATATCTAATTTCCAAATATAAATATTTGTTAGTAAAAATTGTAATTCAAAAAACAAGTATTTCATCTTAATATTTCATTAAAGCTTAGGTTCAATTTAGTTTATGCTTTCCATGCGTTTTGTTAGCCAAACAAAGTTACTCATCCTGTTGGCTTACTACTAGATATTATATTTTATACATATTATACCTAACTGGTACCAAGGCATATATATATTGAAGGTAATTTCACTTGCTTTTATTAAATTTTCATAAGGGTTTTTGAAGTTTGTTTTTCTATGTCATATCAAATATAATGTTGCCACATTGTAAAGAAGTATTTTTTTTTATAATCTACCTTGACTTGCACGATCTAATTAAAACATAAAAATGAAAGAATTGTATAAATAGTTTTTTTAATATTTTTAATATGGACTTGGCTCCATCTAGTGGTAACTAGTTATTTAAATTTAATCCACAAAAAATGTTTCGCATACTCTGTAAACAATAATATAGTATCTACATAAGAAATTAAATACTATGTCCAAAAGTATGCAACGGTTCTTAGTTAGTTTTATGATTTATTAATAATTTTACACTAGACCAGAGTTACAGCGAACTTTACTTTCAGGGATTATATATTAGGTTGTATTGATGTTTGTAACATAAACATAAAGGTTTTTTTTTTTTTGGACTTTTTTTGAATTTAGATGAATATCGGTCGGTTTGAGCTAATTTTTATAAAAAAGTGAGCATTTATTTTTAATGTAAAGGCGAATTATAGCGAATTTTATGTCCTTGACGAGTTACAAAGACAAATTTACCCCTTAAATAAGCTGGATATATATTTTTTCTACTATTATATTTATACCCTTCACCACCATGGGTGGAAAGGGTATTATAAGTTTGTGCTGATGTATGTAACGCATAGAAATATTTGTCGTAGACCCATCTTTTAGTATACCAATAGGCTTAGAATCACTTTCTGAGTCGATTTAGCGATGTCCGTCCGTCTGGCTGGCTGGCTGGACCCCCATGTAAACCTTATAGTCAATCTACAATCGCAATTCTAAAGATAATTTGATGAAATTTGGCATAGATCATTTTTTTGATAATGGGACCATGGCTATTCGTCAAAATCGGTCCATTATTTATGGTACCTCCCATAGGCCCTACTTCCCGGAATTGATATATTAGCCACAAAAACCAATATTTGTTCATGGAATTAAAAATAAATACTACTTGTATAAACTAAAATCACAGTACCAAATTTCGTTGAAATCGGTCCACATTTGACCATAACTCCCATACAAACTCTTTTCTCAAAACGCACTAAATGAGACAAAATTGACTAAAACGCTCGTAAGTCCGAAGATAATGAGAATTTTAAGTTTATTTTTGCATACATAATTTTTGTAACAACTGTAATCAATTTGCCAAAATTGAGATAATCGGTCCACATTTGACCCTAGCTCTCATATAAGTCCCAATGGCGGAAACAGCATAAATGTATACGTTTTGAGAAAATGTTTGTATGATGGCAAAATTTAGCAAATATTTGTCTGTATACAGAAAATACAACACCTTTGATCTTAGTGGTGAAGGGTATTGTATGGTCGGGCTTGACCGACTATAGCACTTTCTTACTTGTTTTAACTTATCTTGAACCTCTAACCAATAATATATAAAATTTTGTTAAAATTGCTTCGTATCTTCCTATTATTCTTGATGACGCAAAATTGAGATTTTCTCATATGATTTGCAAATGACCTCTATGTTCTTAAATCCTTAAATTTTGTTTATCAAATTTTCAAAATTTCGAACTCCAGTGACTTATTACGAATGCATTAGATAAAAACCTGTGACTTAAAGTCAAAGAATTTCGGGAAAAGCTGTTTTTTTTTTTGAGAAATTTTAGAAAAAAATTAATAATTTTAAATTTGTTTACATTTTTATCAAAAATATATTTATTGATTATGTGTAACACCATGTAGAATCAGTGGATAGTATTGCCAGAATTAGAAATATTTAACCCTTGCGTTACCGGAGTCAAACAAATTTTTTGTACAAATTCCCAATTTTTAGGAATATTTAAGCTATTGCTGTGGTTCAAACAATATTTGTTTTGCTATTATATATACATATATATAATTCCCCGACAACATTCCAATTGGAACAAAGGGCACTTCTCTCAGACAATGTGCTGCATCAGATTCTTTTTTTAGACTCACTGAAAGGGACCTACGTTTTAACTCCGGCTCCGAACGGCAATAAGCAGTGGCTAGGTGAGTTATGAGGTGAACCGCCGCTTTTTTTTGCAAATTAATTTTCTTCAAGTGTTTCTGGCCGAGAATCGAACTTCGGACCTCTGGTATGCTAGACGGATGATTAACCTGCTTTACCGCGGCAGTTCAACGACCACCAATGTCCAGCTATTACCTTGAAAACACTTCTACTGATCGAACGCTTGATTGTCAATAACTTTATTAATACTTTAGGATAAAGAAATTTCAATAATACATGATTTACAATTCTGTGTCCTGTAAGTACTAATAGCTGAGTTAAGTCAAAATGTTATCAAATATACTTAATTTTTTTCGTATAAGAAAACTATACTTTATTTCTAAGGTCGGTTTCAAAAATCATTTTTATTCTGAAGTATTAATGAAGTTATTGACAATCAATGTGAACTATCAGGTATTTTGCTAATTTTGAGCCGGCCATGGGCATGCGTTCCTCTTATCCGATTGTGCTTAAATTTGCAAGTGATTATTTTTTTTGCATTTCGGACAAATTTTGGGGTTGGCATTTCTTTCCCATATGGGCAAATCCTGAGTGACGGGCGATACATTTGTACGGATTTTGTTGTACTTAAATGTATCCCATTGTCGTTCTACACTCGATATCTTTGCACCATCGAATGTGCTATCGCACGGCATATGTTAATTTACGTATTAGTTTTGGACGGAAAAGATATTCGCTTTTAAAGTACTGTGACGGACGCTATAAAACATGGAAGTGACTTTTTTTCAACATGTGTTTTTGTAATTTTCATCAAATCGGTCATAGTAACAAAAAAAAAAATACATTAAAATCAGAGGATTACATTAAAATCAGAGGATTACATAACAGCTTTCATAAAATATTTTAAGGTTTCCAGTTGCGCCAAAAATCCACAATTGAACTGTTGCGGACGCTACGTGACGGACGATATAGTTTTTACTTGAATGTTTCTTATTTGGAAAAAATTCATATTTCATATTTCGGGTTCATAAATCAGTGAACCTAATGGTGTTATTTGCTCCCGAATCTCATCTCCTTCCTCTTGATGTTCGCGGCTAAAAATGCGATTTTTGGGCACAATTTAATATTTCAGAAAACAGCTTAATACATATATTTATTTAAAGTTTTACACTTCTTTACATATTTTTTTAAATTTTATTCTTCGTCCCAAGAATTTTGCGGCTAGCTGTTAGAGTGTTAAAAAAATAAAAAATAAAAATTCAAAAGCATCAAATTTGCCCCACTGTGTGTTTTTTTGACACCTAATACCTTAAATTTATGCATTAAACACATAGACAACAGCAGGCTACACGAACACCGACTACAAAAGTCGTTGGCTGCAATCGTCGCCTCGTAGTCAGCCACTTAATGCATTAAACACATAGACAACAGCAGGCTACACGAACACCGACTACAAAAGTCGTTGGCTGCAATCGTCGCCTCGTAGTCAGCTACTTAATTATTTTGGGGACGGCAGCTACATTTAACATGGCAGCTACATTTCGAAACACCTGTTTATGAGTGGTGCCAATATCGCGTTTATAAGATGGACAAAATAACAATTTAAATTTTGATAAAAACGACATAAATTCATTTTATTAATTAACCTCCGAAATCAACGGTTTTCCTGTACCTGATGGTATGTCTATATCAAAATAAAATTTATAGAAAGATTTTGGTGTGATCTCTAATAGTTTAAGAGTTATGGGCTTTTTAAATTTCAAGAATAATACGGTATAACTTTAGAAGTTTATATCCGATATTAACTTTTTCGGTATCAAACAAAAGCTACTGAAAATATCTTTTATATTCTTATATATTCTATATAATATTCTTTATAGTGGATAAGGAGCTAAAATACTATAAACTTATTTCTGCAACTGACTTTTTTTTTATAAAAATTCGTATATCTTAAAACAATATAGATATAATTATGCTCTTTTATATAATGAATTTTATAAAGGACATACTGGGCTTTTATATAACATGAACTACGTAGCTCTAGCACACGTAGCGTATGAGTTAGACAGTTTAAAAAATAACTTTTTAAAATTTTACTTCTATTGAGTTAAGTTATAAATATAAATTTACATAATATTTTATTAGATTATTATATACATTAAATATATAAATATTTTATAAGTATGTAAATTGTTTACATAAATTCTCCCCATTGTATTTGTGGTAAATAAATTCAAGTGGTTTAAATCGCTCATTTATTTCAATATTATATGGGGTTGACAGCACTAAATCTTTTATTGTCGCCAACAAAAATAGAAAATAGTTTAATTTTGGCTACAGCTACAACGGTGGTCGGTAGTCGTGTAGCCGTGTCGACTCTAAAAAATTTATTTCTATTTGAATGCATGTATTCTAATTTTGACAGGTTGTAGCCCGTAGCCTGCTGTTGTCTATGTGTTTAATGCATAATTATTTTGGGGACGGCAGCTACATTTAAGACGGCAGCTACATTTAAGACGGCAGCTACACCTGTTTATGAGTGGTGCCAATATCGCGTTTATAAGATGGACAAAATAACAATTTAAATTAACCTCCGAAATCAACGGTTTTCCTATACCTGATAGTACGTCTATATCAAAAAAAAAAAATTATATAAAGATTTTGGTGTGATCTCTAACAGTTTAAGAGTTATGGGCTTTTTAAATTTCAAAAATAATACGGTATAACTTTAGAAGTTTATATCCGATATTAACTTTTCTGGTATCAAACAAAAGCTACTGAAAATATCTTTTATATTCTTATAAATTCTATATAATATTCTTTATAATGGATAAGGAGCTAATATAATATAAACTTATTTCTGCAACCGACTTTTTTCTTTTTTATAAAAATTCGTATATCTTAAAACAATATAGATATAAGTATGCTCTTTTATATAATGAATTTTATAAAGGACACTCTGGGCTTTTATATAACATGAACCACGTAGCTCTAGCACACGTAGCGTGTGAGTTTGACAGTTTAAAAAAAATAACTTTTTAAAATTTTACTTCTATTGAGTTAGAGTTATATAAATATAAATTTTTACATAATATTTTATTAGATATTATTATATACATTAAATATATAAACATTTTATAAGTATATAAATTGTTTACATAAATTCTCCCCATTGTATTTGTGGTAAATAAATTCAAGTGGTTTAAATCGCTCATTTATTTCAATATTACATGGTGTTGACAGCACTAAATCTTTTATTGTCGCCAACAAAAATAGAAAATAGTTTAATTTTGGCTACAGCTACAACGGTGGTCGGTAGTCGTGTAGCCGTGTCGACTCTAACAAATTTATTTCTATTTGAATGCATGTATTCTAATTTTGACAGGTTGTAGCCCGTAGCCTGCTGTTGTCTATGTGTTTAATGCATTAATCTGTGGATATAGACAGTGTTATTGCTTTATGAACAAGACATACCTGTGTTCGTAAGTTTTGTATTTAAAAAATATCATTTTGTAAAAAATATATATTGTAACGGACGCTACACACTTTCCCTTACATATTATTCTGTTATATTAATATCAATATATTTTTAGCCTAATGTAAAGCATAGTATAAGTTCTTTTTACAAACTAAGTTCAATTGGAGAAAAAAGAAAAATTGCACTAGTCAAATTAAAAAAACCTTTTGTTCTGTGACGGACGCTACACACTGTGAGCCCTTTTTTACTTGACGTTATTTATATCACTCCAATTACTTGTGATGGGGTCTTTTACATCTAATTTTATAAAATTAATCAGATTTTGAGCCCCTACTGAAACTTGAAAACTAAATGGATGTTTTTGTTTTTGTGAACTTTTAAAAAAAATATTATTTTAAGAAATTTATAAAAATTCGATATTGGGCAAATATAGACCTACCATTCAAGAAGAGAGCAAATATGGTAAATTTTTTTATAAACGCAAAAACGTCAGTTGACGTGACAGTTATAAAATTTTGTCCTTGGTTTAATGTTTTTCGGATTTGCCCATATAGGCTTTTGCCACTCTAATATGCATTTTCGGCACACAGTACCTTTAACTTCTCTAGCTAGCTATCAATTTTTATCAAAATCGGTTACTATAAGATACATTCGTTTTAATACAGAGTCGGATTGCTTATCTTATCTTATATTCTTAAACGAGCAATAATTGTATGTATATATATATCTATATATATGGACAAAAATCAAAAAGTTTTAATTTTCGGAATTAAAAAAATTCAAAAAATTTTTTGATCGCGCACTAAATTTTTTTGGGGTAAAGGAGCTTAGTGAATGTAAAATCCGTTCGCGTTAATGATTTTACGCGATGCGCACAGAAGTTATGACGGTTAAACAAAAAATTCTAAAAAAAAAATTAAAAACTATTTTATTTTTAATAGTTTTATGTTGATTTCGACACAACTTATATATTTTCAGGTGTTCTGTCGTTTCATGGTATTATGGTAATTTATATATTCCTTAACACGAAGAAATAATGCAATTATGCAAGTGAAAAAAATATTTTTTTACAATGTTTTTTTTATTTTTTTAACCGCGATTTTCGCGAAATTTGACAAAGTGTGAGTCTGCTGCCTTGACCTATAGACAAATTTAATTTAAAAGAATTTTCTATTTATATATAATTTTTAATAGGTGCATATCTTTTTAAAATATAAAATTCTTATTTTGCTCGTCAAATCGTTACTCCTTATAATGTTTTGGTGCACTTTTTTGCACGATTTTCAAAATCTTCGTTAAATTTTAGCAAACAATGATTTGTTGGTGCGCTTTTGCTTTTGGGTGCTAAGTGGCAAAAAACTCGGTTTACGCGGTAGTTTGGAAATTTTCATTCATATTTGCGAGTGTGCTAAACGAAAAACCGGTATTTTGAAAAATTTACGCTCAAAAACTCCTCATTTACACCTGTCGTATATTATACCTGTATAGAGCACATTAACGAGATATATATCAAACGATGCGAAATTAAAAGGTCTCCAAATCGTTATCTATTTTTTTTTAATACTTTGAGGCGGCCAAAAAATATGCGAAAAAAATTAAAAAGTGGCGAAAACGAGCTCCAAATTTATTAGAAGTGACAAAATTAAAATTTAGAGGGAAGTGGATTTATCCCCTAAGTGTGGTGTCTATTTCGTAGAACAATGACTTGGGCCCAAATGTTAAAACGAATGCAGAAGAAGACTAAATATGAAGAAAAACTTGAATGCTTCAATCGATTCAGTATACAGAACTTTTTGCGAGTTCAAGATCTGTAATTAGATTTTCCTAACTCTTAAGGGTACAAAAATTATTCGAGTTGAAAGTCGGTTTCGGTTTGATTTTTGCCCATATATAGAATGGCTATCTTATTTGAAGTATAGGTCGAAGAAGACTGGATTTTTGGAACCTTTACCTCTAAGAGGGTAAAAATGGGTAAAAAGGGGAAAAAATCGAAAACGCTATATCTCCTAAAGTAATAGGTATAGAAACGAAATTAAAATTACGTTTTAAACAGCTATAAAAATAAGCGGACAGGTGTTTGGTACTTCTTTGATACTATGTTCGATAGGGGGTAAAAAAGGTTTGAAAATAGTAGTTCTTATATTTTAAACTTAAGAATGTAGAAAGAAACTTTGTACTGCAATCAATAGATGTGAAAGAAACATTAAACACGTATTTGGTACCTTTTTTGATTTTGGGGCCAAAATGGGTAAAAAAGGGATAAAATGATAAATTAACATCTCAAAAAGTAATATGAATGGAAACATTATGTTAACTGCGTTTTGATAAAATGTACCGAATTCAATTGGTACCAAAGAAGTACCAAATATGCATATGGAACTTTTTGAAATTATCCCCTAAAATTAGTAATGTTATACCTTTTAAACAAATGAATGTTTGTCTGTATGTATGTTCTTTATGGAATAGTAAACTGTGAATTTGATCATGTTATGCTCTTTAGCGAAGATGTTGCGGATAAGCCAGCGAAGGGTTTTAAGTTGATAAGACTAATTTCCGACAGATGGCGCCACTGAAAATTACTAAAAATTAATTAAATCGTAAATGGTACATTTGATCATGCTATGATCTTTGGCAAAGTTGTAGCGCATGAGCCGGCGAAGACTTTTTAGTTGGTATGAATAATTTCCGACAGGTGGCGCTACTTAAGCTTACTCAAAGTCAATTTAACCGTAAGCTATACATTCAATCATGCTGCAATCTTTAGCAAAGTTATTGCACATGAGCCGACAAAGGTTTCTTAGTTGGTATGAAGAAATTTCGACAGGTAGCGCCACTGAAATTTACTCGAAGACAACTTAATCGTAAGCTGTACATTTAATCATGCTATAATCTTCAGCAAAGTTGTTATAAGCCGACGAATGTTTATAAATTGGAATGAGCAAAGTTCGATAGGTGGCGACACAGAAAATTACTCAAAGTGAATTAAATCGTAAACTCTGATCATGTTATAATCATAAGCAAAGTTGTTACGCATAAGCAGACAAAGGTTTCTCAGTTGGTATGAACATCTCAAAATGAATTAAATCGTAAACTGTGCATTTGATCAGACTGTTATTTTTAGCAAAGTTGTTGCGCATGAGTCGACGGAGGTTTCTGTTGGTATGACCAATTTCCAAAATTATTAAAATGAGTTAAACTGTAAACTATGCAAACAATGTGTTGGTCGGACAAAATATATAAAATAATTCAAAATTAACTGAATATTTGTACAATGTCTTTCCTCTAAATTTATTTTAGTACTTTATTTTATTTATGCAATGACCTGAAATAAAATATAAAAAAACTTTTAAATTTGCCTGAAAATGCTTATCATAAAGCTCCGAGCAAGGCTCGGTCAACCAGGTACTACATGTTAAGAACAACGATTTGAATAATAATTAAATTATCAGTCATTTTCTATCGACAAAAAACATATTTTATTTAAGCATATACATTTTTTATTTTATAAAATTATGAGAAATGTTTTTTTAATAAATAAATTAAATAAATAAATTTTATGGAGCTACCTTTACTAGGCTTGTGATTGTTAATTTATTGATTATTCATGTTCATTCTTCTAGTAGTTCCCGGTGTTGAAGGCCGAGTTCTTCTAGTTGTCGTTGTTGTTGGAATTGGTGTAGTTGTGGTCGTGGTAACGGGTATAGGTGTAGTTGTGGTAGTTGTAGTCGGAATTGGTGTTGTTGTAGTAGTGGTTGTTGTCGGAATTGGTGTCGTTGTAGTAGTAGTTGTTGTCGGAATTGGTGTAGTTGTGGTTGTTGTCGTTGGAATTGGTGTAGTTGTGGTTGTTGTCGGTAAAGTTGTAGTTGTGGTTGTAGTTGTTGGACTTGGTGTAGTAGTGGTGGTAGTAGTTTCCGGGTCCACTGTGATAAACTTATGAAATGGTTTCTTTAAGAGACATTTATTAAAAGGTCCACAGGGAAACTGCTTAATTTTCACAACTGTATACGTGGAAGTACTACTTTCTGGGGCAGGGGTTGCTGACGTTTTAAAAGCTTTCTTAAATAGTTCTATTCTTTCCAAATGTTTTTTATGTATCTTCTCCACAATAGCACCCACTTCTCCGATATCAGGTTGTTTTACAAATTTTATCTTAAGGGTATCTGAAGGTTTAATATAGGATCTGGAACTTTCTAATGCAGCAGATTTTGGTAGTATGACAATAGAGGAAAAGGGAGCTTTTGCCTTGGAAGAATCTTCAGTAATTGTGGCTAATTCTGGAGCTTTTGCCTTCGAGGAATCTTCAGTTATTGTGGTTAATTCTGTAGGTTCATCGCTTTCTTCTTCCTGCGATAAAAATGTAAGATATTAGTCAAATTATAGTACCTTGAAATTTGAAATCTGACTTACCAAACTTCCAGAAACACTAGGAAGCTTTGATCCCCATACCGAAGAGCATTGGTCCACAATAAGGGAAATCAATAGAACAGATAACAAAATCCTTTTATTGGAATTTAAATTTAGCATTTTTTATGATTTATTTTAACTAAGAGATCGAAGAAAAAATGATTCGTATTAAACATTTTTGCCAGTTTTTATAGAAAAATTTAAAATTTTGCTATCAAGAAAGTTATTAACACCTTAAATTATTAAAAAAAAAAGAAATTTTTATTACATGAATCTTAGAATATAGGGCTAGAGTTGCCAAAATTGACCTGTTTTATTTCTCAGATTTAACGTATCAAAACGTTTTTAAACTGAAATAATTAACACCATTTTAATTAGTATTTTATGAAACTGTATTTGGTGGCTTTTTTTTAAATATTAAAGACAATAAATAAATTAAATCTAAATTTAGAAATAAATAAATAATTTAAAATATTAAGAAATATAAATAATTTAAAGTACAAATAATTTAAAATAAAATAGATTTCAATTTCCGTTAGCAACATTTCTCAGACTTTTAGGTAAATCTAAATTCAGGGATCTGGCATAACCACCATATCCGCTGCCACTATGACCACCACCATGACCACCTTCATCATGACTTACAGAGTGTGTATGACTAGATGTGTAAATTGGCTTCGTAACAATCTCATATGTGTGCGATTTGCCGCCACCAGCTAAACTCTTTATGCCCACAACTGCTGCCAGGGTCAAAGCCATTAGGGCAGTCATTAAAGCTTTGCCAGCAATTAAAGCTATGCCACCCATACCCATTGCCATGAGGGTACCTAAAAAATTTCAAAATTAATGGGGACTTTAGTTTAACTTTTACAATTTTTCTTACCCTTCATCATTAATCCTGCAGCTATCAGAGCTTCCATACCTCCCTTCTTGCCAAACTTGTCCTTACGACCGGTCTCGACTAATGATCTGGCCTCGGCAACTGTATTGTCGTCGATCAGTTTGAAACGCATGTAATGGGTTTGTAAGAAATTATTGACTTTATTAATGAGAAAACCATTTAAACGTGCATCTGGATCGTTAGGAAAACTGCGAGCAACCTCTGGAATATAGAATTTAATATATAAGTTATACAAAAGTATTAAAAACTATTATTTTATTATAAAATACTTAATTACACGACGGATGAAATTTTTGATAATGTATTCTTTTATATAAAAATCAAAGTATTCTTCTGTATTAAAGCCCATTGTATTAATTTAAATACGGGGTTTGCAAATTTGAGGTTAGATTGTAAAGTGGCTATCAAATGATAAAATGACCATTATACGCAAGAATGATAGCATTTTCAACATTTGTGGCTCACAAAATATACAAATAGTCCTCGAAAAACGATTACATTTAATAAAATGAACGTATGGTGCGGTTTGTGGGCCCATATTTTTTCGAAACTGAGGAAGGAAACGCAGTGATCTTGAAGTCTCTTCACTAGCAAACCAAAATTACTTCCAAACAATTCCGATATTGAGGAAAATTCCTGTTAAAATAATTTCCCGACTTTGCGATTGTGGACGAGGGGGTCAGTCCGCGTTATTTTTAAACGATAGGTTATTTTCTCATTTGAAAAAAAAAAAAAACAGGTTTTCTTGGACAAACCATAAACACAAACGCTCTGAAAAAAGAAATTCGGAGCTCCATCAAAGAGATAAGCGAAGCATTATAAAATGTGGTTCAAAATTTTGTGAGAAGAGAGGACATCTGCCAAAGTGCTAGAAATGTACATTTGCCAGAAATAATATCATATTTCATTAATAATTAACATATTTCTATGGGAAATTTTTCTATAGAAAATTTTTTATGTAAGAGTTTGTGGGTTCGAATACGGGCTCAGGTTCGAATCATATTTTTTTTATTTTTACAAATTTTATGATTTTTAAATTAGATTAATATTTTTAGGAAATACTGAAAAAACTATGTGACACTTAGCAGTGTGGAATGCTGCATTTTCTGTCCCGCTAATGACTTCATCAGCACACTGTGTCTGTTAGATGCCAGTAGTTAAGATCATCTATTTAACTGAATTCTTAAGCGAAATTGAAAACGAGAATTATGTTAACACTCATTTCTATTTCACCTATGACCATATGATCGATTCAGTTAAACGAACTTATCCACCATAGTTTTTTCCTTTATGTTTTGTATCCCTATCCTTTATTAATATACATTTACTTCGTACTTTAACCAATTGTCAGCTGGTAATGAGGACAAAGATTTTTGGTTCTTATAAAATTAATTTCTTTCAACGAAAAAATTTTTATCAAAAATTTTTCTATAGAAAATTTTTTTTACCAAAACTTTTTCTATAGAATTTTTTTCTATAAAAAATTTATCTATAGAAAAATTGTTTTTTATCGAAAATTTTTCGATAGATAATTTCTTTATCAAAAATTTTTCTATAGAAAATTTTTCTGTAGAAAATTTTTTTATCAAAATTTTTCCATAGAAAATTTTTTTATCAATAATTTTTCGAAAGAAAATATTTTTATCAAAAATTTTTCTATAGAGATTTGAAAATATTTTGATATAAAAATAATTTTATCAAAAATTTTAACAAAAAAATATTTAAATCGAAAAATTAAATTTTATAGAAAATTGTTTTATATAATATATTTTTTATCGAACAATTTTCCAAAAAAAGAAGGTTGTATAATATTAGAATTTATTTCTGTTTTGTAAAATAATCCCAATATTTACAAAAATATTCCCAATGTCTACAAAAATAATAGTGTCGTGGCAACAATGTTCGAGATTATATTTCTTTGTTCCCTCGAACCATATATTATGTTGCTATAAATTGGATTTTAATTTGTTTCTTGCCTATTTTGTTTTTGTCTTTTCCAACTTTGTTAACATCTAAATTCCAACTGAATGATTTTAATACTAATTTTCACGAGTTTTATTAATGATCGTTGTATTTACGAAAATTAAAAAAAATCTTCGGCTTCTAGTGGTATGGGCTGCCTACTCCTGCTTATCTGAGTTTAAAATTAGAAATTCTAACATTAAAGATACGCTTATACGTATAAAGATACGCTTTAACCCTAATTCGGAAACAACTATTTGAGACGATTATATTAGCTAAGACACACACAAGTGCTTATGAAATGTATGCATTTTTGCTTGTGTGTTTTTTATTGTTCTTAATAATATCGGGTGTTTTTTATTGAGGTATAGAACTTTATGTTGGCATCACTTTTTTAACTGGCGGCCATTTTGTCAGCTGTCAAGTGATTAATATTTAGTTTGGTTTGCCATTTCATCATGAACAGGTTGACAAAAGAACAACGCTTGCAAATCGTGCAAATTTATTTCGAAAATAATGGTTCAGTTCGCGAAGTTTACCGCAAGCTCCGTCCATTTTATGGTCGACATAATCGTCCATCAGAGCAATTAATTCGGTTAACCATGGATCGTTTTCGCACTACTTTTACTCTATGTGATAATACGCATCCGCAGCGACGTCGAACAGTGCGCACCGAAGAAACAATTGCCGCTGTAGAGCAAAGTGTTGAAGAGGACCCGAATGAATCGATTCGCCACCGTGCATAGCATTTGGAGCTTTGTCCATAAACTTTATGGAAGATTTTGCGCAAAGATCTTGGCTTGCGACCTTACAAGATCCAGCTTGTGCAAGAATTAAAGCCGCGAGACCATGCAATGCGATTGATCTCGATGCTGATTTTCATCGCAAAATTTTTTTCAGTGATGAGGCTCATTTTGGTTGAATGGCTACGTCAACAAGCAAAATTGCCGCATTTGGAGTGAAGAGAATCCACATGAGACCCTTGAGACGCCATTACATCCACAAAAACTGACTGTTTGGTGTGCTCTATGGGCTGGTGGAGTCATTGGGCCGTACCTCTTCCGAAATAATGCTGGAGAGTCAGTTACCATAAATGGAGACCGGTATAGAGCCATGATAACCGACTATTTTGTTCCCCAATTGGATGGCATGAATGTGGATGAGTTGTGGTTCCAACAAGACGGCGCTACATGCCACACAGCGCACGTCACAATTGATTTATTGAAGGAAACATTCGATGAGCGCATAATTTCGCGGAATGGACCTGTCAATTGGCCATCAAGATCGTGCGATTTGACACCACTGGATTATTTTCTTTGGGGATATGTAAAGTCGCTCGTCTACGCCAACAAACCAGAAACGTTAGGGGACTTGGAAGCCAACATTCGTGGCGTTATTGCCAACATACGGCCCCATATGCTCGAAAAAGTAGTTGAAAATTGGACCTGTAAAATTGGCTTTATTCGAGCCAGCCGCGGCGGCCACATACCCGAAATCATATTTAAACATTAATGGCATAAAATTATCCTTCCAATAAAGCCAAATTGATGGACATTAAAACGATTTTCTTGTGTTTTATTTCGATTCGAAGTTCTATACCTCTAAAAAAACACCCATTTCGTATCTCAATTACGTAGCATTAATCTTGCTGGTATGTGGTTCCAACACGACGGAGCCACATGCCACACAGCGGGCATTACAATTGATTTACTCAAAGAAAATAAAAAGTTTTGAGTTACGCGAATATTTATTGCGCAACCTCCTCCATTTTTCATAACGCTATATCTCAAAAACTAGATTTAACCTAAAAAAACGATACCATTAAATTCATTAAAATCCTTTTGTCGATAAAAAAAAGTTGTCAAATACAAGCTCAGTGTAATTGAACTTGAAACCAACAGTTGAAGAGTTTTCGGCTAAATAAGACCGCAAATGCTACCAAAAGTTGTTGAAAATTGGTCATACAGAAGCAGATCCGTAAAATTTAATAAAACCTGCAATTTTAAATTGCAGGAATATTATTTTTCTAGAATTGTTATTATCTTATAATATTAATACGCAAGCACCCATTTATTATCCCCTTTTACGCTTAAATTATACACTCTATTCTGGAAAATTTTATACCATTCGAAAGGTATTTTTCCGTAGATCAGATGAATCTTTATTTGATTAAAATCAGTTCAGTTTTAAAGAATCGGTTCAGTGTTTAAAAATCTTACTAACACAGTAAAGAAAACTCACATGCATAGGAAATTCAACATTAAGAATCAAACTAAAGAAATTGTATGCAAACATGTTTTCTTTTGTTTTTATTATTTTTGGTGAGCGATGAGAATAAAAGAGCATATTTGTGGGGAGATAATGGTAGACAAAGACAAAAATAAAGAGTATATTATTACAATTAAATAAATGTTTTTGTTTTGTAAAATAATAGCAACAAACATTATTGGTATTGTTTTTATTATTTGTGGTGAGGGAGTGAAAGACAAAATTAATATTTGATTTGACAAAAAAAGTACTTAAAATGTAAACCTTTCAAATTTGAATTATTTGAAGTTACATTTTTATGGAATTTTGTTTTTTGGGTTGGTTTATTGGGATAAAATCTTCGAGTGATTGAGGAAAAAATATTGTGTTAAAAAATTAAATAATATCGCAGGGAAGGGCACGCATGAGATCATTAAGAGCTATTTTACAATGCCATTTTTTTTAAGAGTCATAGTAGTACAGAGTTGGAAAAGAACATTGTGACTTATACCCAAAAAGGATGTTACCGATAAAAAAAACAGTCTTTTGAAGGAAAGTTTATAATAATTACAGATTATTATCAAGAAAAGGAATTAAATGATCGGTCTGAATCAAATGTAAATTCAAAACTGATTAATGTTTAGAAAATGCTATAATATCAGGAAGGAATATTAAAAGGCAAATCTTGCATTGCGACTGGAATGGTTTTAAGCTGTAAGCTTCTACAGATTCCAAGTACTTCGTGGTTTTAGCGGTAAATTATGCAGTAAAATGATAATTAATTTGAAATATTAGGAGCTTTAAGACCTTGATTTCTCTATCATTTTTGTCAGTCCGTTAGTAACGCTTACAAGTTTATCTGTTCATCACTTCACAGAGCATTTTGAAATCGATAACGCAAGATGTTTTGATAACACTAACACTTTTTCCTTCTCATTCACTTCTGAAGATGCAAAAACGGTTTATTATGGAATATCTTGAATCAGTAAATAGCTTTGCCAATTTGGCCAATTCGACGCTCTGTTGTATGCAGCGTTACCGCTGACAAATTTAAAAAAGTCGCAAAAAAAGTCGCTTTTTTAAAAAAAAGTCGCACAAAAAGTAGCACTCAACAAAAAAAAGTCGCACATTTTTTTTAATACATTTTTACTTAAACAATGAACAAAAAACCATAAAACAATTCATACTTGAAAAGATATATAGGCAAAAACCAAACAGTTTTAATTCCTAAGAAACCGACTTTCAACTCGAATAATTTTTGTACTCTTAGGTGTACGGAAAATCTAATTTCAGATTTGAACTCCTAAGACTTCAGGTATATTGAACACAAAATCTTAGTAGCGCAAGTTTGCACTTTTTAGCGTAATTGGCACGCAAATTTCAAAAACGTAAAAAAACCGAACGAAGCATTTACGCTTTTTTTATATTTCGTCTTCTTCTTCTTTTGTTTCATTTGGACCCAAATCGTTGTTTTATGAAATAGACCCCATACTTGGGGTATGAATCCATTGCCCTCTAAATTTTAATTTCGTTACTTCTAATACTACTTAATTGCTGCCAAAATTGAAGCACGTTTTCGCGACTTTTTAATTTTTTTCTCATCATTTATTGCTAAAATTTTATGAAGATTTTGAAAATCGTGCAAAAAAAGTATATATTGCTTTTAATAGTATTAGATAACAAACTAAGACCAAATCACATAAAAGGTATGAAAGCGATGTCATTTATAACGATTTGCATTAAAAGTTTGTCAAAAAAACCGCAAAGGTTTTATCTAAAAATATTTTACTGAAGCACATTGCGAATAGAGCACAAAATTGGCCAGGAATGGTGTTAAAACTATTCTTTAAAAAAGCTTTACCTTAGATCTGAAGCGCACCAAAATAATTAAGGGATTAACTATTTGACGGACCAAATGTTAAAGCATGTATAAATAACTATAAAATGACAAAACCCCTGAAAGTTGTGATTTGGAATCAACATAAAACTAAATAAAATAAAATGGTTTTTAAATTATTTTTAGAAATTATTATTTTAACCATCATAAATTCTGATCGCATCGAGTAAAATCATTAACGAGAACGGATTTTACATTCACTAATGCAACTTCCATATCTTAGAATATTTCCTTAAACTTTCTGTATTTTCGAAGAGCATGAGGATTGCTGGAAAACTTCATCATCTTCTGACTCAGAACTTTATTGTATTTTAACTGGTGTTTCACCTGCTTAGTTTCATTAATACTCTTTCTTTTTGCTCGAACTATAAATGTAAAATATTAATGAAATAATGACAAACGAACAAAACCAATATTTGTACGTAGCTATGCGAGAGCTGTCGAAAGGCTATCGGCTCTGCCGCCAAAATTTATTTGTTTGAGTTTTTTTATTGTACAAAAAGACTTCTCAAATTGATGGTATTTATACTTAAGTTATAATCATTGAGGGGAATTTTAGTTGAGATATTGATAATGGGCTAAAAATAAAAATTTTAAAAAATTTTGTAAAAAGGTGTCAAAAGTCGCACAAAATTCAAAAAAGTAGCAAAAAAGGGCCATGGAAGAAAAGTCGCAGGTTGCGTCGCAGGCCACCTGAAAAAGTCGCAAATTGCGACTTTAGTCGCATAACGGTAACGCTGGTTGTATGGAGTGACATAGAAATCAATGAGATCAATTTCTCCACATATCCGTTTAGCCCGAGCAATTTTAAAAACTTGCTACATCGACACTGTCATTTTTGACTTAAAGCTCTGATTGTATGAGTTTTCTTTTATAGAGAAGTAGCACTCAGGCAAATACTGCCTATACAATTGCATATGGAGTATATACGAATTGGGTAACCTTATTTGGAAAGGGGATGGTAGAGAAGAGAAAGGCAAATCTATTTTTAAAATAGTGAAGTTGCGCCATTTGTTGTTATTTAGACGCAATTTTTTTGTTTTACAGTCAATTTTATTTATTTTTCGTAGACGGCGTGTTATTGCTGTAGTCTTACTACCGACGGAAGATGCTGTGGTAATTAATAATTTTAATTTTGTTATCATTGACTCCCAGTAGAGCATAGGACCTTAAATTTAATAGAAATTAATAATTACAGAAATTGTTGTTGCCGAGACCGGGGATCGAACTCAGGCTCTATGTAATATTACGTGCTAACCAACTAAGCGACAGCACGGGAAATTTGTATTCACAATGAACTAGATGACGGTCGATTGTGTCGACCGCAGGATACGCTAGTATTCTATATAATGTGTAAACAATTTTCTAATACTTCACCCACTCACCTGCCATTAATTCTGATGTTTTTATTTCCTTGGCTTCAGGATCTTTGACCACACTAACGCCATTCAACAAACGTAATTCCTCCCGTTCCGTAAGAGTTTCTAAAATTCTTACGAATTCCAATTTCAAACACATCCAACTGAAGGAGTTATTACATTCATCTAAAGTCCTCTTCAGTTTACTGCCACTATGAGCACTATTGCTACTACTGCTAACACCATTTCCCAAAGATCTTTCTGTAGTAGTCAACATATCCACATTAGAAGCTGAAGCAGACGTAAATGTCGTGGTTGAGGTTTTCATTGTATCTATTGAAGCTGATTCTGCCAACTTAAAGTACAAAATGAATATGGCCAAATAAAATAAATATTCCAAAGTTTTCCATGTCTGCATGATGATCAAATTGTGAGAATGTCCGATGACAATGTGTGTAACGCTTAAAGTACAAGATAAAACTAATATAATTTATTTTATGACCATTTCTTTTTATACCACCAACTCTCAGTTGGAAAATTGAAAATTATTAAACTGAAAATATGAAAACAATTGTCTTAATTATATGGTCAACATAATGAGTTTTGAGTCTGCTGTCGTTGTCGATAATATTTGTGGTCAAAATTGTTTATATTTGATTTTCTTTATTTTAATTGTCACCAACAAGAAGAATCTCCTATGTTTTAGTTTTCTTCATGAGCTCCCCCCTTTTTTGGTTTTTTAAGAAAGTTTCAATTTTCTATTCACTCAAGTGTGGAAAATATTTGAAAAATTTACCAAACACGAGAACACAAAAAACGTCACCTTACTTTGTTTTTTAGAGATAAATATTACAAATGTATTTATTTCATGTAGAGCAAAAAATAAATAAGAGTGCTATATAAGGCTATGCCGAATCTTATATACCCTTTACCAATGGTGCTTCAAAAGTCCAAGAAATGGGTCTCAAACGTGCTGACGGATGATATTCTGATTTGCTGTTAAATAAATTATATATCCTGGCAGATACAAAATTTGAAAAATGTCAAAACAAAGGGTGGGCAAAAACAATTTGGAACAACTAAAGGTGTTATATTCGGCTGTGCCGAATCTTGTATAGCCACCATCAAATTGTGTTAAATTTAGAAACATATCTCATATCTCTATTCTAAATGTAGTCGTCATAGCTATTACAATTGTATTCAATTTATCAGCCTTAATGTGTAGGTTGAGGCTGATAGGTTAGTCATCCGTCTAGAATACCAGAGGTCCCATGTTCGATCCCCGGCCAGACCCACTTGAAAAAAATAAATTTTTAAAAAAGCGGCGGTTCACCTCATAACTCAGCTAGCCACGGGTTATTGAGTATTAGGCTATTAAAACTTCTCTAACTAATGCATTTGCCGTTCTGAGCCGGAGTTAAAACGTAGGTCCCTTTCAGTGAGTCTAAAATTAGAATCGGATGCAGCTCCTTGGCTGAGAGAAGTAGCCCTTGTTCCAATTGGAATGTTGTAGGGGAATTATATATATTCTTCTCCTTCTGTTATCCTTGACTCCCAGAGGAGCATAGGGCTTCAATAGAATTGGTTTCATTAATCAGGATGTTCTTGCATAGGTTAGGAACCTCCAAAATCCTTGTGGCAGCTGCCGTAGCAGTGGGATTTGTGGCATGATTACCCCTTGGAGTAGTATATTCTGTTATGTTGTTTCTTTCTATGCTTAAAACATCGTATGTGCTAAGTTGATGGATGATAAGCCCAAAGGCAAGAGCCACGTTTGTAAAGTGAGCTGCTCGATCCCAGACAGACGCCCGCTTGTAGCCGCAACTAACATGTTGAATAGACGCTACAGTTCCGTACTTCACCAAGTACAATTATCTTAGACCCTTAGACCAAATACGTCGGAGTGGCTCCAAGATAACTCCCTCTCACGTTGGCCCTGACCTAGAATCCCACTCGGGTTATTTACCGCATCTTTAACTAGGTTGCTCAGGTTTACAGGATGTACCACTAGGAGATGTGATTAGGAATTGAATACAGTTGTTACCTGTTAGCAGGAAAGCCAGGCAACAACTGCATCTCATTTACATCTCGGAATTATATATTCCCATGGTGGGGTTATATGGGAGCTCTAAACTTTTTCATATAACGAAAATACTTTTGTAAAATTTTGTCCCTCTAGCTCTTTTTGTTTAGACGGACACAAGCCCCTATTTTTTTGTATTTTTGTGTTTCCGTAAGTTTTTATATAGGAACTATTGTCAACTGTTGACCGATTGTGACAACTGAGATGGTTTGACATAAAACGTTCATGTGCAAAATTTAGTGGCCACAGCTATTGCAGTTTATCATTTATTGACATTTAAGTGTATTTTAGGTGGAACTTAGGCTGTTTCCGTAAGTCTTTTGTATGGGAGCTATGGTTAAATGTGAGCCGACTAAGATTAAATTTTATATGCTGCATATTGATCATGTTAAACTTCCCTATATCAAATTTTGTCATCATACCTATTATGATTTGTCATTTATTAGCGAATAAGCGATTAGCCTAGGCGAGGTTATACGGAAGCTATGGTTAAATGTGAACCGATTTCGCCTAATTTCAATACCAAAATGTTCCAAGAAATGAACAACTTTTTTATCAAATTTCAGTGACCTAGCTCCTTTCGTTTAGGTGTTATCATGCTGACGAAAGACAGACAGACGGGCATCGCTCAATCGTCTTAGAATTTCATATGGATTTAGAACATACATTGGTTTTTAAACCAATATTAAGGAAATTACAAACGGAGTGACAATCTCAATATACCCCCATTATTTTTGATGGTGGGTATAACAGGCTTCACTTGTTGATGTCAGATGTCAATACATGAGACTTCTTCGAAGAAGTCAATACATGAAAGCCATTTTTCTGTCGATCTCTATTAGCCTCTGTTTTGTCGGTACCTGCTAAAGTGACTTGTTCGCGTCCTTGATCGAAATATGTTTTTGTGTCAGTTACGACCATTGGCACTTAATGTGACTATATGTAACATACGTAGATATTTAATGGACCTTAGGGCTATGTTAGAAAAGTTGATTGTGAATCACATAAATCTTTGGGTGCTATTGCTTGTCCATTTGAGAAGGCCCTATGATCTTAGAACTGCAGGCTTTTAGTTATACAGGGTGGCCCAAAAAGGCCGAAGGGGGGAAAGCAAACTGCATAAATTAATCGTTCTTGGGAATCTCATGACTTTAGTTCTTGCACTAACTGCACCTTGTATGTGAAAAGATGTAAAATTCCCTTTAATATTTTGCGTAAAAACCGCCGAGCTCAGCAGAGCGCCTTCGAGTTGATGTTTCAGGATTCTCCTCAACACTCTCCAGAACGCGTTGAATTTTTGCTTTACTAATAACAGAATGTGGTCTTCCGCTTCGTGGAAGATTCCTCACTGAGCCTTGTTCCTGAAAACGTGTCACTAAGCGTCGAATCATTGTTTCGGATGGTGAATTCCGCACATTAAAATGACGACGATAGGCTCGTTGAGTTTGAATTATTGATCGTTGATGATGTTCAAAATAAAGTTCTATGATTTTGGTTCGCTGGATAACGTGGTAACCTTTCATAATTAATCTCCCAGATTGATTTTACAAGTCCTTAAAAGAAAAATAATAATAATAATTAAATTAGAGAAGTTATTAATTTTTCAAATCCGTTCGCGACTTTTGGGCCACCCTGTACATACATTCATGATACGATGTATGAATTTTGTTCATCTGGACCTCACAAAACAATTCCCCTTTCCAGATAAACCAAATATTAAAAAAAAAACTAAATTTATCACTTAATAACAAAATATACGAAGTGTGCTTCTAGGGGTAGCTGATAACGTTTTTGGGCTCAAAGGCCGTTGTAACTCTGTTTGGCTTGAACTAACAACAGTTATGTATATAACACAAATTTTGTAGAATAATAAAAGCCTTCTTTTGAGATATTAAGCATATACTTAATCGACGACCCGCACGGATTTACGTCGTTAATCGAGCTCGAATTTTTGCTATCTCAATATCTGGAATATGGAAACGTTTTGTGGGGTAGAACAAGACTCCGATTTTTCCCCCCTATATAATTTTGTCACTCTAATACGTACATTTATATAAAATATGAGTTTTGAACTGACTTTTCTCGATATCTCGGCTAATAAATCGAATCTTCTGTTTGAGTTAAATAATAATAAACAAAATACAAACTGATAGACAAACTAATAATACCCAACTAACTATTACTGAAGGGTGTAAATAGTGACAAATGAAAGTAAAATAAAATATGTTTCATCTTTATAAAAAAGCCACCCCATTATCACTTTCCCTGAAAAATCAGCAGACGGTTGAATTGTCAACTACTGACCGCTAACATGAATATTTGTGGTTTTGAAATATTTAGAGTAAATGTTTAATTTTCTACACGCTATCTCTTATCTTAAAAGTTTTTCGTGCACAACTTATTAAAAATATCATTCATAACTTTTAAGGTTTTCTAATTTTTTTCTTTTTTTCATTATTTCATAATATATGCCAGAATTATTTTAAATTGCTTCATTTTGCAAAATCTAATTAAGGCAATTTACTCTAGTATTTTACATAATAAATGTATGTATTACAGTATCACTATTTGTTTTCAGATTTAAAATTTCTAAAGGGCTTTCATTTAGGTCTTCATATTTATAAATTTTAATAAATAGAAATAAAAAAAGAAAATTTGTGTGAGATATCATCGATCTCTACCTTGGCGGTGATGACCTGAACAACGTCGATTCAAGATATATAGACTTATGACGCATATGAAGAAGTTTTTTTATTGAAAGTTATTGTTTTTTTTCATATTCGTAGAGAATGGGAATATTGGATGATTTTAAACCAAGCCAGCTATATACCAAATTTTAATTGCAAAAAAAGGTCAATTGGGTTTCTTTTTTTAATTTTTTTTAATTGTTTTTCATAAACAATAAAATAAACTTCATAACTGCAAAGAACTATTTACATATGTACCTTGTACAGTTATTCAGAAGTTTAAAGTCAAATTTTGCAAAAAATACACTTTTGAGAAAAACTTACAAAAAAAAAACTAAAAACTGTATTTTTTTCAAAATTTTAGCATCTTTTTAAGAAAAAATTGCACTTTTTCCGATCAGCGAAAAACATTTGAGTTTGTAATTTTCTGAACATTAAATGGTTCAAGATATTTATTCTCACTAATTTCTTTCCTGAACTGTTGGCTGTATGTCAGTATTTTTTGAAAAACTATCGGCTTATTATCAATACACAATGGGTCAAAAACTAAAAAAAAGTTGAAGAGAGAAATGATTTTTTTTATCTGCGAAAATTGCGTTACGTAATATGTGAACAGCTCCTAATGTTTATATTTGGCGTGGAATATTGACAGATATAGGGGATGTTGGATACCAACATCTGACTGGTCTTAACTGATTATGGTATCACCTTGGAAACTACTTTAACACTTGTTAAAGTAGCCAGCCAACATGTGTCGCGAGTTTTCTCATAAGAACTAACCAAAATACGGATAAGGACGTCGGGCTAGTGACCCACTCAAAAAAAAAAAACAATTACTATGAAAAAGCTAAAATGAAGAAGATGAACGGCCCCGCCTAATGTTGACGACTATAGCAAACGGAAAAAGGATAATGATTAAAGGATCTGCACCTGGAATATCTGAACTCTTTACAGAGGATTTGCTCTGATTTAGTTGATGGATGTACTTGATGAGTCTAAATGTAATGTGACCGCTGTCCAGGAGATAAGATGGAATGGTCAACCACACACCAAAAGTTTGTGTTTGAAGAAAATAATGCAAAATCAAAGGTTCAACCCCGTAAGTGAAAGGTTAGCGAAAATACGCGTCGAAACTAAATAAATACGTTTATCTGAGTCTGATTTGTGCTCACGCACCCCCAGAGGAAAAAGATGATGACATTAAAGGATCCTTTTATGATCAACTTTAGAAAGTCTAAGATAGAAATGTGTGACAATGGTATGAAATCTCCGTTGCGGCGGCGCGTAATCTGTTAGTGAGCAACGCCAGCTTTTTACATTCTAAAATCTATAAAGCGACATGGGTGTCTCCTGACCAAAAAACAAAAAATCAGATAGGTCTTCGAACATTTCCTTGTAGCAGCCAAGGTGAGAACACTTTTGAGTATGTCGCAGAACACACAAACACAATCACAAAGAAAGTTTGACGTCTAATTGCCAAAGATTACCCACAACGAACAGCTCAATTACTCAGAGAAGATATGCCTGGTTCAAACGACATCTGCACGCTATGTCAACATATTGCTAACTCCATAAAGACTGCTGCAAAATATGTATTGGAATTCCAAACTATCTTCCTAAAAACAATTGGTATAACGAAAAATGCTGCAATTCCACCTCTAAGGTAACTCTACAATGAGTAGATACGCGCAAGATTTTAGAAAGATAACGAGAGAAAAGAAGGGAAGATAAACGCCTATTTCGAAGAAAAAAGAAAGAAATGGAGAGACGTCTGTTTGAAAAAATTGAGATGTATAGAGTCGTAATTAAGTGAGTAAATGCTACCAAAAAATTAAACACCAATCGGATAGTTCCAGCAGCTGTATATTCTCCTATAAAGACGACCAAGGAAACCTGGTGACAGATACAGAAAGCGTGCTAAAGCTATGGAAGGAGAACTTTTGCAAATTGTTGGTATCAGATAAAAGCGATCAAGATGACACATGTGAACAAATCAATGATGACAGCGTTATATGTTCACCACCAAACCAAAATGATGTTAGAATTGTAATAACTCGACTGAAAAATATTAAAGCTGCGGGTGCCGATGGCTTCCAGCAGAGCTTTTATAGGCCGGACTTAATAAGTTGATAAGGTATGTCCCTGTTTATAAAAACCACATGGTTATAAGAACGTATGCCCGATGATTGGAGTCTCAGTGTTCTTTGTTCAGTGCACAAAAAAGTAGATAAAGCCATATGTGGCAATTATAGAGGTATAAGCCTTCTTTCCATTGCATATACGATTCTATCGGCCATACTGTGTGAAAGGTTAAGGCCCATAGATAACGAAATAGTTGCGACCTACCAATATGGCTTTAGATAAATCTACCACTTAACAGATCTTCAAGCTTAAAAAGACCCAAGAGAAGCAAATAGACACTTATCACCTCTTCGTTAACAACAAAGCTGCTTTTGGCAGCCCGATACGAACGAAGTTGTTTACAGCATTATTTTTTTGTGTTTGGCATCCCTACGAAGCTAATAAGGTTATGAAGGATGATATTAACTTATACAACCTCATCAGTTAAAATAGGTAAGAACCTATCGGAGTCTTTCGTAACTAAACGGGGATTCAAGTAAGGCTATAGTTTATAATACGATCTCTTCAATATTGAGTTGGAGAAAATAATGCGTGATGTAGCAGTTAATACAACTGGAATAATTTTCAAACTAGCGTTTGCCGATTGATATCATGAGACGCACATTGCGCGAGGTGACTGTCACCTTTTCAAGTATCGAAAACGAATCTAATAAAATGGTTCTAGTTGTCAATGAATCAAAAACACAACTGATGTTTTCTACAAGCAGTCAGTCCATAAGAATTGGTCCACATGTGATCATTGAGTACTACAGGGTGGCCCAGAAAGACCGAAGTGGTGTGAATTGCTTATAACTTTTTATTTAAGAGATATATTTTTAATTTTTTTTTTTTTAAATACATTAAATTTATGGGGAATATTTTTGGATTAGTTATTAAAAATGATATCCCGCAAGTGATGGCCATATTCTGCTTCGCACAAATGTGCTCTTTCCAACACATTTTCCATGACCTTTCGCAAAACTTCCGGTGGTATGTTGTTAATTTCTTCTCGAATATTGGTTTTTAACTCCTCAATAGTCCTAGGCTTATTAACATAAACTTTTCCTTTTAAATAGCCCCAAAGAAAACAGTCTGGAGCGGTTAAATCCGGGGACCGCGGAGGCTAATTAAAATTGCTGTTACGAGAAATTATTCTTTCACCAAAGATGTCGCGTAAAAGAGTCATTGTGGCCCTCGCAGTATGCGCTGTGGCTCCATCCTGTTGGAACCATATTTGCGGATGAAGAAACACGGATGAAGAAACACCGCACCAAACGGTACACTTAACTGGGTGCAATTGTCGTTGATGAAGTACTCTCGGGTTTTCCGTAGCCCATATCCTACAGTTTTGCTTGTTAACGAACCCATTTAATTGAAAATGGGCTTCGTCACTCATTATTAAGTTATGAATAAAATTTGGATTCTCTTGTGCTTTTTGCTGGAAATAAATTGCATAGTCAAGTCGTTGCTGGTAATCTGTTGGTTTCAATTCTTGGACAAGTTGAATTTTGTATGGAAACAATCCTATGGTGTGCAAAATTCGCTGCAGCGACGTTCTTGAGAGGCCCAGTTGTGACGAACGTCTCCTGGTTGATGTTTCTGGATCCTCCCGAATACTCTCCTGTACCACTTGAATATTGTCAGCCGTGTGGACAGTTCGGTGTCTGCCGGGACCAGGAAGGTTCCTTACTGCTCCTTGTTCTCGAAAATTTGCAACCAGACGGTTTATTGTTGACTGAGAGGGTGCAACCCGCACATTAAATTGACGACGGTATGCACGCTGAGTCAACACAATGGACCGTTGATTTGAAAAGTAAATTTCAACAATTTGGGCACGTTGTTCAATTGTGTATTGCTCCATTATAAATTATCCAAGTCTTCTTTACAAAATACTGAAAAGAAAAGAAAAAAAAATTATAATAAAAAAGTTATAAGGAATTCACACCACTTCGGTCTTTCTGGGCCACCCTGTATTACTTCGCGGTTATAAAGGAGTTTATTTAGTTTTGAAAACAAACGTAAAATCATAATAAAGCTCTCTGTGTAAGAACTAAAATCACGCTCTATAAAACGCTTATGCTACCCGTTTTATTATATGGAGCTGAATCGTGGGCACTTGCTTAGGCAGATGAAGCTATTTTTGCAGTTTTTGAGAAATAGATTCTATGAAAAATCTTTGGACCAGTACGCGTTGACAATGGATATCGACATCGAATGAACCAGGAGCTGTATGAGTTATACGCTGACATCGATATAGTAAAACTCATTAAACAGCAGTAGCTGCGTTGCTTGGAGATGTTGTGCGAATGGACGAAAATACTTCAGCAAGAAAAGTAAAAATGATCCACAGGGAACTCGTAAAAGAGGATGTTCAAAACGTCGATGGAAAGATCAAGTAGGTAGAGGAAAATCTGTTAATGCTTGGCCTACGAAAGTGGAGAATACACAAGATCGAAGTGCATTGAATTCTAAAATATGCTCGGCCTTTGACCTTAACACGTTGGAAATATAGGCCATTTAAGTGAGTTTATAAAAAAGAAGGATAGAATCAGGGGAAGTCTCAGCCCCTCTACTCAAAAACTGATTATAGTTTAGTTAGATAAAAAGCAAGATCAGAGCAAGGGTGTTCTTTATCCCATTCTAAAAAAACTCATTGTTGCATAACTTCTTAGATATGAGCAATAATTGTATATCGAGAAAACGGCTCTATTGATTTTGATAAAATTTGGACGGCGGTAGCTTTTTTTGGAAATTTTAGTTAAAAAGGGGAAAAAACTTAATATCTCCTAAAGTAATATGCATAGAAACAAAATTTAAATTAAATTTTTAACAGCTATGAAAATAATCGGAAGGGTGTTTGGTACTTTTTTAAAACTTTTCCCGATATTACCCCCTATCGGGAAAAGTTTTAAAAAAGTACGAAGGGTGTTTGTATTCATTAAGAAAAGTAAAAGCTCTTTTTAGGCTAACCAATACCATATTACTGATCCGTACTTTTGACATTTACCAGGTGTACTTTGACATTTCGTCGGCTTTCTAGGCATAGTATAGCATAGTATGCCGACTCTCAAAAGCACTTACTTCGACATCTGTCACAGTACGAGTTTTTAAAGTTGTTGTATTAAAAAAGCTTAAAATCATAGTTGTATTTTAAGTAATAGTAGTAGTCTATACTAATATATCCACATCACACTAAATATACATAGTTGCATTGTGTCATTGATTTTGATTATTTTTTCTCCGCAAAATACATTAAAAGTACAACTCATGAAATAATAATAACAAGGAAGTTTCATTCTCTCCCTTCAAAATTATTTTGAAGTTTATTAGGTATGTAATACATTGGGATTAACTATCAAAAATGTGTAATTTTGAAGTTCATTAATTAATGAAGACAATCAATATTAAAGAAATATAGTTGAAACAAATTGTATGATTATTTATTGAATATTTTTAGTAAATACTCATAAGTTTTTTAGGCATAAACACATATATACTTACATAAATTTTGTCATCATACAATATTAGAAAAGTGGGATTGTCGACAAAAATATGGTAGCACAAAGTTTCACTATCCTAGCAAACGTCAGAAAGTTATCATGGCGACAAAAAGAGAGAATGGAACAACCTTAAGTTTTATTAAATCATGGTACAACTCTAGTTCAAATATTAGGTCTGTTTCTTTACTTTCTGGGTGAGCTCCTGCAAGTGAGAGTCATTTATCAGTTACTCTCCAAAACAGCATAACTTACACAGAAGTACGGGAACACAAAACACCAAAATTGAAGTCCACAATTGATAAAGGTTAAAAATATCGAATCAAATGTTCTTAAAACCGTTAAACACATTTTAGTTTTCCTGAATTTAATTTTTAATAACAATTTTTCGAATTTTTTGTTTGTTTTTAATTGATAAATATTTTTTGAAAATTTTTAAATGTTTGCCAGGAAAAATTGTTCTGGCAAAAACATGTAAGTTATTGTAAAGAGAAAATTTTAAAATTTTCTCAAATTCGTTCTCAATTACAATTTTTTCAAGTACAGGAACACTTAATTGTAATTTCTGATTGAAACTTGTACAATATTGTACAGTATTGGTAGTTCTGGAATACAGCTATTGTATAATACACCACAAAAAATAAATTCAACCTACCAATGTCAATAAAAAATAAAAACTAAAATACAATACATAATTTATTTTTGTTTTGTAAAAAAAAGTTTTAATTATATTTTTTTTTTCTTCATCAGAAAAATTCGATGCTATCGATGTCTCAATGACCCGGAATCCAACACTGTTTAATCCTAAAGTAGGGATTTGCTTCCATATGGCAAAAATTTCTGTCCGGAAGACACTGCAATCGTCAGCATGTCTGTAAAAATCCTTGATGTTTTGCCCCTTCAGAAAACACCCGATCCAGTGCAAACGCCATTTAAGAATCATCTGTGAAGATCGAGTTGCTTTAAAAAGCGATGTACGACCCTTCCAGCCGGTTCTATTATGAATTACGACCTCCGGTACCGACAGACAGACGGACATTGCTGAGTCGATTCTCCTGCTGATTCTGAGTTGATCGGTATTACTTTTATGGGGTCTTACTTATATTTACAACCAGGCCGAATAGGTTTTAGAATACCATGCGCTTCAATCTTTTGCGCTATTCTCCAATTTCGTAGGCCAAGCCATAGAATAAATAAATACCTAGAAAGTCAACGAAATGTCAAAGTACACTTGGGACATGTCAAAAGTACGGATCAGTAATATGGTATCGGTAAGCTTAAAAAGAGCTTTTACTTTTCTTAATGAATACAAACAGTTGCACAAAAAAGTATGATATGATGGGACGCAAATTTTCTTCAAGATTTTTTCAGTAATTTTAGAATATATTCTTAAGAAATTCATCTTTTAAGGTATAGAATGAGTTTTACTTGATTTTAGGATAATTAAAATGTATAAACAATCTTTTATTTTAAATTTCATTCATTTTTTTAATACCAAAAATTGCAGCCCTACTTGCTCAATATAAATTAAGCAAAACAAAAAATAGAATGTCGAAAGAAAACAAAATAAAAAAATTTTCAGTTTGTAAAAAATAAAAAGTGTTTCTACATTAAAATAATGTTAAAATATTAAAAAAAAAAAATAACATTTTATGTGTGCAATTTACAACAGTGCGTTTCATTCAAAATTTCGCGGAATTATTCAAACAAAATTTTGAGTGCAAAAAGCTTTTCTGTTTGTTAAAAAAGCTTTTATTTCGTGTACGTGTGATTTAGTAGAATACTAAATTTTAGTGGATCAGCTGACGACCTTCTATATATTCTTTTATGGGCCAAGCCTTGAAAGATTTTTTTCTACTTGGTCTTTCCATCGATGTTTTGGACGTCCTCTTCTTACATTAAGGTGTTCGTTTTTATTATAATTTTATCTTTTTCATTGTAATTGTTTTTTCCAGAAGTGGGTTACTAGCCCGACGTCCTAACAGATATTTTTATAGTTCTCATGGGAGAACTCGCTATTTTAACAGGTGTTAAAGTAGCTAACTAGGTGATACCCCGAGAAGGAATAAGGGATAGACCAAGATTAGTATTGACTTACCAAATTATGACCAATAGAAAAATGTGTCACAGACATATTGTGATTTATTTTGTTATCCTTGACTCCCAGTGGAGCATAGGGCCTGTGATTTGGTCTACTTTTAATAAGAAATAATACAAGAATAAGGTGGTGGCCAAAACATATATATTTAAGATAATTATAAAATAAATTGGTTTGATGCTGATGGGTGTTAACACCACGATTGTGTAGCGATAAGGAGAGTAGTATGAGCGACAGCCTCTTATTCCTCTTTAGCAGCTGTACTTTTTTATATTTAATCATGTTTCGTGGATCTTGAGTCTAAACAGGCCAAGGTATTTTGACGCCTTAACCGTTTTACGCGTTAAACTCTTGCAATAGTTCTAATTAAGGCAGAGCTAACTCCAAACCCACTTTTAAATGCATTTCTGATGATCTCCCAAATATGTACATAGAACCTGGTAGACCGAGCCTTGCTCGGAGCTTTATGATAAGCATTTTGAGGAAAATTTTAAAGTTTTTTATATATTTTATATTATAAAGTGCTAAAATAAATTTAGAGGAAAGACATTGTAGAAATATTCAGTTAATTTTGAATTATTTGATTTATTTTGTCCGACCAACACATAGTTTGCATAGTTTACAGTTTAACTCATTTTGAATAATTTTGGAAATTATTCATATCAACAGAAACCTCTGTCGACTCATGCGCAACAACTTTGCTAAAGATTATAGTCTGATCAAATGCACAGTTTACGATTTAATTCATTTTGAGTAGTTTTCTGTGGCGCCACCTGTCGGACTTTGCTTATTCCAATTCATAAACCTTCTTCGGCTTATCCGTAACAACTTTGCTGAAGATTATAGCATGATTAAATGTACAGCATACGATTAAATTGACTTTGAGTAAATTTCAGTAGCGCCACCTGTCAAAATTTCTTCATACCAACTAAGAAACCTTCGTCGGCTCATGTGCAACAACTTTGCTAAAGATTGTAGCATGATTAAATGTACAGATTACGATTAAATTGACTTTGAGTAAGTTTCTGTGGCGCCACCTGTCGGAAATTATTCATACCAACTAAAAAGCCTTCGTCAGCTCATGCGCTACAACTTTGCTAAAGATCATAGCATGATCAAATGTACAGTTTACGATTTAATTAATTTTTAGTAATTTTCAGTGGCGCCATCTGTCAGAAATTAATCTTATCAACTTAAAAACCTTCGCCGGCTTATCCGCAACATCTTCGCTAAAGAGCATATCATGATCAAATTCACAGTTTACTATTCTATAAAGAACATACATACAGACAAACATTCATTTGTTTAAAATAATACTAATTTTTCCCCCTTTTTATTCCCTAATTTCTAAAAGTTCCATATGTATATTTGGTACTTTTTTGGTGCCAATTGAATTCGGTACATTTTTTTAAAACGCATTTAACATAATGTATAATGTTCCTATTCATATTACTTTGGAGATGTTAAGTTATCATTTTATCCCTTTTTTACCCATTTTGGCTCCAAAATCAAAAAAGTACCAAATACATGTTTCATGTTTTTTTTACATCTATTGATTGCAGTACCAAGTTTATTTCTATATTCTTTAGATTAAAATATAAGAGTGGGTTAAAAAGGTGCCAAAAAAACTATTTTCACCCTTTTTTTACCCCCTATCGGACATAGTTTCAAAAAAGTACCAAACACCTGTCCGCTTATTTTCAAAGCTGTTTAAAACGTAATTTTAATTTTGTTTCTATACCTATTACTTTAGCAGACATAGCGTTTTCGATTTTTCCCCTTTTTACCCGTTTTTACTCTCTTAGAGGTAAAAGTTCCGAAAGTCCCTTCTTCTTCGACCTATACATCAAAAAAGATACCCACTGTCCAAATTTTATCAAAATCGTTAGAGCCGTTTTCGAGATAGCCATTCTATATATATATATATATATATATATATATATATATATATATATATATATATAGTACCTGGTAGACCGAGCCTTGCTCGGAGCTTTATGATAAGCATTTTGAGGAAAATTTTAAAGTTTTTATATATTTTATATTATAAAGTGCTAAAATAAATTTAGAGGAAAGACATTGTAGAAATATTCAGTTAATTTTGAATTATTTGATTTATTTTGTCCGACCAACACATAGTTTGCATAGTTTACAGTTTAACTCATTTTAAATAATTTTGGAAATTATTCATATCAACAGAAACCTCTGTCGACTCATGCGCAACAACTTTGCTAAAGATTATAGTCTGATCAAATGCACAGTTTACGATTTAATTCATTTTGAGTAGTTTTCTGTGGCGCCACCTGTCGGACTTTGCTTATTCCAATTCATAAAACTTCTTCGGCTTATCCGTAACAACTTTACTGAAGATTATAGCATGATTAAATGTACAGCATACGATTAAATTGACTTTGAGTAAATTTCAGTAGCGCCACCTGTCAAAATTTCTTCATACCAACTAAGAAACCTTCGTCGGCTCATGTGCAACAACTTTGCTAAAGATTGTAGCATGATTAAATGTACAGATTACGATTAAATTGACTTTGAGTAAGTTTCTGTAGCGCCACCTGTCGGAAATTATTCATACCAACTAAAAAGCCTTCGTCGGCTCATGCGCTACAACTTTGCTAAAGATCATAGCATGATCAAATGTACAGTTTACGATTTAATTAATTTTTAGTAATTTTCAGTGGCGCCATCTGTCAGAAATTAATCTTATCAACTTAAAAACCTTCGCCGGCTTATCCGCAACATCTTCGCTAAAGAGCATATCATGATCAAATTCACAGTTTACTATTCTATAAAGAACATACATACAGACAAACATTCATTTGTTTAAAATAATACTAATTTTTCCCCCTTTTTATTCCCTAATTTCTAAAAGTTCCATATGTATATTTGGTACTTTTTTGGTGCCAATTGAATTCGGTACATTTTTTTAAAACGCATTTAACATAATGTATAATGTTCCTATTCATATTACTTTGGAGATGTTAAGTTATCATTTTATCCCTTTTTTACCCATTTTGGCTCCAAAATCAAAAAAGTACCAAATACATGTTTCATGTTTTTTTTACATCTATTGATTGCAGTACCAAGTTTCTTTCTATATTTTTTAGTTTAAAATATAAGAGTGGGTTAAAAAGGTGTCAAAAAAACTATTTTCACCCTTTTTTACCCCCTATCGGACATAGTTTCAAAAAAGTACCAAACACCTGTCCGCTTATTTTCAAAGCTGTTTAAAACGTAATTTTAATTTTGTTTCTATACCTATTACTTTAGCAGACATAGCGTTTTCGATTTTTTCCCCTTTTTACCCGTTTTTACCCTCTTAGAGGTAAAAGTTCCAAAAGTCCCTTCTTCTTCGACCAATACATCAAAAAAGATACCCACTGTCCAAATTTTATCAAAATCGTTAGAGCCGTTTTCGAGATAGCCATTCTATATATATATATATATATATATATATATATATATATATAATAATTTTATAATAATACTAGCTGTTTGTACCCGGCGTTGCCCGGGCTGATAGTAAAAGATTTTTACTTATTGCTGTGTTAACTATTTCTTTAAAAATTAACATTATGAAATGTTTTTTATTAATTTTTTACCTGAATCCCTTATGAATGTATTTGCATATGTATTTAATTGACTTTAGTGATTGGCAGTACTGCAAATGAATGTTTGCTTGCAATGGGCCCATACATGTCAAACAGCATACAACACAGACGCTAATATTTTTTTATATTTATAGATTATCAAACAATCGTCAAATAGTCAGCTAATCGTGAAACAATTATCGAACAATCATAAAAAAATTATAGAACAGTCGTCAGTCAATCATCAATCAACCATCAAACAATCGACAAAAAATCATCAAAGTACCGTCATAAAATCGCCAGTTAATCGTGAATCAATTACCAAACAATTTTTAAAAATCTTCAAACAGTCATCAGTCTATCAATTATTAAACAACTGTCAAACAATCGTCAAACAACCATCAAATAATCATGACAAATCTTCAAACAATCCTCAGTCAAGCTATTATCAAACATTAATCATATTTCCAATCCATGCAGCCGTTTTCCGATTTTAGATAAATGAAAAAAAGTGGGCGTAAAAGTATACATTGTAAATTTTTCTTTATGTGGAATCCTAACTTGGACTAAAGAAAACAAAAAAAAAAAAAAATGTCCTGATTGGTCCAGAAGTTCAAAAGTGATGCAATTTTAAAGAAAACGGGAAATTTATCCCCATTTTTCGATTCCCAGGTCCTCCTTGGTCCATTTTCAAAAAATTCAAAAAACGAAAAACTATCCTATAGTATGAAAATATCCACATTTAAAACTATAATTAATTTGGTTAAATCGTTTTGATCATCCATATTTGTAATTTTTATATTTGACTTATTGGAGGGGTCACGCCCACTTTAGATCACACCTTAACATACTGTCGAAATTTAAAATTTCGGAAAAATTGGTTTGCAGGGTCGTGCATATTTGTTATTTTTAATATTTGACTTATATGGGAGGGTCATGCTCATTTGAGATTTAAAAAAAAAACCTTGCCTATTTTAACCACCGGTCACACTTTACCATACTGTGAAAATTTCAGAAAAATCGGGCATCGGTCATCCATATTTCTCATTTTCAATATTTGACTTATATGGGAGAGGTCACGCCCACTTAAGATTTCAAAAAAGAACCTTGCCTATTTTAACACCTGTCACACCTTACCATACTGTAAAAATTTCGAAAAAATCGGTCTGCAGGGTCGTCCATATTTGTAATTTTTAATATTTGACTTATCACTTCAGATTTAAAAAAAACCTTGCCTATTTTAACCACCGGTCACACTTTACCATACTGTGAAAATTTCAGAAAAATCGGGCATCTCGGTCATCCATATTTGTCATTTTCAATATTTGACTTATATGGGAGGGGTCACGCCTACTTGAGATGTCAAAAAAAATCTGGCCTATTTTATCCGTCACACCTTAACATACTGTAAAAATTTCGGAAAAATCGGTCTGCAGGGTCGTCCAAATTTAAAATTTTTAATATTTGACTTATATGGGAGGGTCATGCCCAATTCAGATTTCAAAAAAAACCTTGCCTATTTTATCCACCGGTCACACCTTACCATACTGTAAAAATTTCAGAAAAATCGGGCAGCTCGGTCATCCATATTTGTCAGTTTCAATATTTGACTTATATGGGAGAGGTCACGCCCACTTAAGATTTCAAAAAAGTACCTTGCCTATTTTAACCACCGGTCACACCTTAAATTACTATCATCTATACTTGTCATTTCTAATATATGAGTTTTATGGGAGGGGTCACGCCCACTTGAGATTTGGGAAAAAGACCTTGTCCATTTTATCCACTGGTCACACCAAACCATATTGTCTGAATTTTAGCTCGGTCATCCATATTTGTCATTTTCAATATTTGACTTATATGGGAGGGGTCACGCCCACTTAAGATTTCAAAAGTGAACCTTGCTTATTTTATCCACCGTTCACACCTTGACATACTATACAAATTTCAGAAAAATCGGTCCGTTCGGTCATTTATATTTGTCATTTTTAATATTTAACTTATATGGGAGGGGTCACGCCCACTTGACAATTAAAAAAAGAACCTTGCCTATTTTAACCACCGGTCACACCTTACCATACTGTGAAAATTTCAGAAAAATCGGGCAGCTCGGTCATCCATATTTGTCATTTTCAATATTTGACTTATATGGGAGGGGTCACGCCCACTTGAGATTTCAAAAAAAAAAATTGGCCTATTTTATCCATCCGTCACAGCTTAACATACTGCCAAAATTTCAGAAAAATCGGGCCTCTCGGTCACCTATATTTGTAATTTTTAATATATGAGTTATGTGGGAGGGGTCACGCCCCCTTGAGATTTCAAAAAAAAATCTAGCCTATAAATCTACCCAATTTAAATCTTGTTCTTGTCGCTTTTGATTTTGAATATTTTACAAAAGTTTCCTTTTTTACCCGTTGTTTACCCCTGATCAGCCAAATTAAAAAAAAAAAAATCCGGATACATGTCCTAATATTTTTATTGCTGATCTTAACTCCATTTTTGTTAATTGAAAAAAATACCAAACACCTGTCACATATTTCTTCAATGTCAATAGAACAGTCCATAAATCATTGATTTATTTTTTATTTTATTGATTTAAGCAACATGCACAGTTTAAAAGGAAAAACCTATCTTTAAATTTTTGACCCGTTTTTGTTATTTTCGATTGCGGTACAAATTTTGTTTCTATAATAATTGATTCAAAAATTATATATGGATCAAAAAAGTACCAAAATTTAGTTTTTATCCTTTTTATTCCCTATTTTTAGCTCATTTACGAAAAGTACCTACTAAAAACATGACTTTTTATTTTTCTATTCGATCTAAGTCCAATTTAAATTTTTTCCTGTCGATATTAGTATCAGAGATATAACTTTACTAATGTTTTTATATTCTACCCTATTTTAACCCCAAAACTGTTTAATTTGCAAAAATTACTGAAAAGTCCCTTAATTTTTAGGGCTTATCTTAGACCATTTTAGTGTTTGTTTCCATCTATTAGGTTTAGAATGTCATCGATTTTTCCCTTTTTTACCCCTTTGATTGACACATCTCTAATTTATGCTTTTGACTTCATTAGCTTAAATGAATATTTTCCCGTTTTCACCTTTTGGAACCCCATTTATCGTAAAAGTACCAAGCACATGTTTAATATTTTGTTAATACTTATTGATTTATGTTTATGAGTTCAAAAGATACGTATGGGTTAAAAAAAAGTACAAAAATGTAGTTTTTACCCTTTTTGCCCTTATTAGTGCCATTTCCAAAAAAAGTACAGAACACATGTACCTTTCATTTTCTAGCCGATTATATGATTTATTCATTTTCTAGCCTGTTTTAACCATAAGCGGCCAAATTAAAAAAAAAAAAATACCGAACCCGTGTCCTTTAATTTTTAATGCTGATCATAGACCAATTTAATCTTTGTTTCTATCACTTTTGATTTATGAGATATTACGTTACCGATTTTCCCCCTTTTTACTCCAAAAATTAAAAAAAAGGAATCATTCGCGTGTCTTATACTTCTGCAATGTGAATAGACCTGTCTGTATATTATACTTCTGGCTTTATTTGTTTAAATGATATTCATAGTTTTTACTCTTTTGTGCCTCATTTATCGTAAAAGCGCGAAGCACCTTCTTAATTTTTGTTAGTCCTTATCAATTGTGATTTAAATAGAGTATTTATGTTTATTAGTTCAAGAGATACTTATAGGGTTAATAAAGTACCAAAATATAGTTTTTTCCCTTTTTCTCCCTTATTAGTTCCATTTCCAAAAAAGTACCAAAAACGTGTCCCCTTTTTTTGCAAGATGATCCAAATCCAATTTCAACTTTGTTTCTAACGATGTAAATTTCGGAGATATGATGTTACTAATTTATCCATTTTCTTTTTCAATTTTTTTCAATTTACTTTTTCAATATGAATCCACCCGTCTGTAAATTATAGTTCTGGCTTCATTAGTTAAAAACCTACCCTTGAATATTTCCCAGTTTTTATCTTTTTTACCTCAATTATCGTAAAAGTACCAAATACGTGTCTAATAATTCTTTGTTACTTATCAATTGTGACGTTTACTGTTTCTCTATGTTTGTTATTTCAAAAGATACGTATGGGCTCAAAAAAAGTACCATATTCAAAAACGTACCAAATACGTTTCTCGTTTTTTTCAGCCCATCCGAAGCAAATTTCAACTCTTTTCCTATCGTTTTGGATTTCGGAGATATGACGTTACTAATATTTCCCATTTTTTCCCTGTTTTAACCCCAAAACGGCCGAATTAAAGAAAAAAGTACCGAATACATGTCCCTTAATTTAAAGTGCCGTTTTTAGACCGATTTAGTTGTTGTTTCTATCACTTTTGACTAAGAAGATATATTTTTACCGATTTTTACCCCCAAAATTAAAAAAGCACCAGACACTTATTTTACTTTTTTCAGTGTCAATTTACCAGCCAATAAATTATGCTTCTGGCTTCATTAGCCGAAAAGATATTCTTAGCTAAAAAGCAAAAAACCTACTCTTGAATATTTTCCCTTTTTTTTACCCTTTCGTCCCACATTAATCGCAAAAGTACCAAATACGTGTTTAATAGTTTTTTAATGCCTATCAGTGTTTCTATGTTTATTAGTTCAAAAAATATATATGTGTTAAAAAAGTACCAAAATATAGTTTTTACCCTTTTTTATTCTTATTAGTACCATTTTTGAAATAGTACCAAATACGTGGCCATTTATTTTTTTATCCGATTCAAATCCAATTTAAACTTCGTTTGCATCGGTGTTAGTTTCGGAGATATGATGTTACTAATTTCTCCCTTTTCTACCCTGTTTTACCCTTTAAAAGATCGAATTTCAAAAAAGTACCGAATACGTGTCCCTTAATTTTTAGTGCTGATCTCAGACTAATTTAGTTTTTGTTTCTATCACTTTTGATTTAGAAGATATATTTTTACCCCCAAAATTAAAAAAAGTACCAAAAATGTATTTTATTTTTTCTTTGTCAATCGACCAGTCAATAAATTATACTTCTGGCTTCATTAGCCTAAAAGATATCCATAGCTAAAAACAAAAAACCTACCCTTAAATATTTTCCCTTTTTTACCCTTTTGTATCCCATTAATCGCAAAAGTACCAAATACGTATTTAATTGTTTTTTAATATCTATCTGTTGCGATATAAATTATGTTTCTATGTTTATTAGTTCAAAAGATACATATTAGTTGAAAAAAGTACCAAAATATAGTTTTTACCCTTTTTTATCCTTATTAGTGCCATTTCCAAAAAAGTACCAAGCACGTGTCTCCTTATTTTCCTAGCCGATTCAAATCCAATTTCAACTTTGTTTGCATCGATGTTGGTTTCGGAGATATGATGTTACTAATTTCTCCCTTTTCTACCCTGTTTTACCTTCTAAGAGGTTGAACTTCAAAAAAGTACCGAACATGTGTTCCTTAATTTTAAGTGCCAATCTCAGACCAATTTAGTTTTTTGTTTAGAAGATATACTTTACCGATTTTTACCCCCAAAATTAAAAAAAAGTACCAAACACGTAGCTTATTTCTTTTCAATGTAAATCTACCAGTCAATAAATTATACTTCTAACTTCATTAGCCTAAAAGATATCCATGGCTAAAAAGCAAAAAAACTATCCTTGAATATATTCCCTTTTTTTACCCTTTTGTACCCCATTAATCGCAAAAGTACCAAATACGTATTTAGTTCTTTTTTAATATCTGTCGGTTGCGATATAAAATATGTTTCTATGTTTATTAGTTCAAAAGATACATATGGGTTAAAAAAAGTACCAAAATATAGTTTTTACCCTTTTTTATCCTTATTGGTGCCATTTTCAAAAAAGTACTAAACACGTGTCCCCTTATTTTTTTAGCCGACTTAAATCCAATTTCAACTTTGTTTCTATCTGTATTGGTTTCGGAGATATGATGTTACTGATTTCTCCCTTTTCTACCCTGTTTTACCTTCTAGGAGGTTGAATTTCACAAAAGTACCGAACACGTGTCCCTTGGTTTTAAGTGCCGATCTCAGAACAATTTAGTTTTTGTTTCTATCACTTTTGGTTTAGAAGATATATTTTACAGATTTTTACCCCCAAAATTTAAAAAAAGTACCAAACTCGTAGTTATTTTTTTCAATGTCCATCGACCAGTCAATAAATTATACTTCTGGCTTCATTAGTCTTAAAGATATCCATGGCTAAAAACCAAAAAACCTATCCTTGAATATTTTCCCTTTTTTACCCTTTTGTACCCCATTAATCGCAAAAGTACCAAATACGTATTTAGTTTTTTTTAATATCTATCGGTTGCGATATAAAATGTGTTTCTATGTTTATTAGTTCAAAAGATACATATGGGTTAAAAAAAGTACCAAAATATAGTTTTTACCCTTTTTTATATTTATTAGTGCCATTTTCAAAAAAGTACCAAACACGTGTCCCCTTATTTTTGTAGGCGATTCAAATCCAATTTCAACTTTGTTTCTGTCTATGTTGGTTTCGAAGATATGATGTTACTAATTTCTCCCTTTTCTACCCTGTTTTGCCCGCTAGGCGGCCGATTTTCAAAAAAGTACCGAACACGTGTCCCTTAATTTTTAGTGCTAATCTCAAGCCAATTTAATTTTCGCTTCTATCGCTGTTGGTTAAGGAGATATAATGTTACCGATTTTTCCCTTTTTTACCCTTTTAATTGAAAAAAGTACCAAACACGTATTTAATATTTTGTACTGGGCAATCGACCTCCCTATAAATTTTATTGGTAGCTTTATTGGTTCAAGTCAAATACAAAGAAAAAGAAAAATGGACCTACCCTAAAATTTTTTCCCCGCTTTTCCCCCTTTTTGAACCCTGAATCAAAAAAGTACCAAACACGTGTCTAATATTTTTTTCTTGTTTACCGGCTCCGTTTTGAATTTTGTTACTCTGTTGATTGGTTCAAAAGATACACATGGGTTTAAAAAAGTACCAACATTTCATTTTTACCCTTTTTACCCCCTATTTGTCCCATCTGCTAAAAAGTACCAAACACGTGTCTACTTATTTTTGCAGCTGATCCCAACGCAATTTCAATTTTGGGCCTATGACGTTTACTTCCGGAGATACAGCATTACTAATTTTTCCCTTTTTTACCCCTTTTTACCCCCTTAGAGGCCGAATTTCCAAAAATCCCGTCTTAGTGGATCTATACTTTGAAAAAGGTACCAGCTGTCAAAATTTCAGCTCTCTAGCTTTAGCCGTTTGGGCTGTGCGATGATGAGTCAGTCAGTCAGTCAGTCAGTCAGTCAGTCACGTTAGAGTTTTATATATATAGATTCCGTTTGCACTACCAGGCCACGGTAAAAGTTACGATCCTGAAATGTTTAGAAGCATATTGTTATATTTATCAATCTAGGCACAATAACTATTTAAATTTAACAATAATTTTCTATTAACAAAAATTTTCAAAAAAAAATATTTTTAAAATAAACAAAAATGTGTTTTTGTTTATATTTTTTGATAGGTGAGGTGAGCTTTTACCCATGTTGAATTCACACAGATCCCATATGTATCCCATACTAAACTTAATCATTACACTAAATTTTAATTTCACAGCTGATAACATACTATGTTATACTATGATTGTAAACTTCATTTTAAAAACTAAAAAAAGCCTTTTTTCTTTTGAATGTTTTTCATTTTATGATCCGTTGGAAAAAAATGTTAAGTCGAAATTGGAAATTTTTCACAATTTTCAGTTAATAGATACATTTTGAAGTTAATTTCGTTAAAATGGAGTGGGGTCATATTACAATTGTTGTTTTCTATTATTTTTCAAATTTAATTTTATGCTAACATTGATGATCATTTAAATAATTTTTAATCATATTATAAAAAAATTAAAAATATTAAGATATGCTGTTTAGTCTAAAGAACATAATATTTTGTTTTTGGAATTTTTTTAAATTTATTTTATTATTTCTATTTATTGAAGAAAGCTTTTGTAATATTTGAATGTATTTGTTTAAAAAGGCTTATTTTAAAAATTTCCCAGCAAAACTTTTCATTACCAAGTAATGAGTTAAACAGCTAAACTATTGAACACGAACTACTTACACATTCACTGTTTAAGTCATTACATTAACCTCGGGATGTCATTGGAGGCAAGTGCTTACCAATTGCAAAAAAATAATGACTTTTGTAAGCAATTGGAAAACAACAACAACAACTTTTTTTGTTGTTGTTTTATTTAAAAAAATTAAATTTTTAAACGAAACACAATTTTTTATGACCCCATGGGGGCTCGAACCCAGACCCCTACGACTGCTAGGCGGAGACTCTTCCACTGAGCTACTTCATATATTGAAAGCTTAGCAGCTTATAATTAATATATACAATTTTTATTTTTAGATCCAAAATCATGTGACAATAACTTTGTTTTTCCCTGTTTTTTTTTCTTTGTTGTAACTTTTAGAAAAATATTTCTGTACATTTTTTGTAAATGTTTAATGCATTTAATAAAAAATAAAGAATTAATTATATTATATTATTATTTAATTATTTTAAAACTTAAATAGTTTAAATCTTCCTTTTTGGTTATATAACATTGACTCTTACTATCTTAAAGGCCTATATTTAGTTACAACAACTCTAGGTACATGTTAGCCCACTATATTAAGGGGTGTTTAACTAGTTCCCTGGGTGATACCACGAGGAGGTCAGTGTCCGCAGTTGAGATGATGGATGACTCAGATAAGTTGGGCTTACCAATTATTAATTACAAATAAGTACTTCTGTAATAACTTATTAGTTATTCGGAGGGTATGTTGCAGCCATTACAAGGTAACTAGTTACCAGAGTACTTGCCATTACTAAAGTTTTGCTGGGTTTCTTGTGGTTCAAAAAATTACAAAAGTTGACTTAAAAATAAAGTCGATTTTACATAAAATCGACTTTAAAATAAAGTCGATTTTACATAAAATCGACTTTAAAATTTGTTTTGCGGTTAGGCTGAATGTTTTTAGAAATTTAGAGACACCTGCGTCCCATATGCGTCAAAGGGTTAAGTACATGAAGAATGAATTGTATTTTCATAAAAAGGATTTTATGGCTATAAAATTTATTAAATAACTGTCAGAACTATTAAAAGTGAAATAATAAAACGAGATTATTTTAAATGCTTTTTAATGAATTTTTATTTTATTCAATTTGCTTTGTCATATATTTTTTTTCAATATTTTTTTTTTAATTAAATATTCTTTGATTTTTTTTATTTTTGTGTGTATGTTTTATAAATAAATACTTATAAATAATGAAAATAAATTATATGAAGATTTTTGTGGTTTTTCCAGTGAAAACAAAACCTTTGGTGAACACAAAAAATGTTATAAAATTTTCCATTTCAAAATGAAATACAACCTGAGTAACTCTATGTACAAAAAAGTGTTAAAACTATTATTTTAATACATAAATTGTTTAAGACTTAGAATTTCATTAATTAAAATTTTAAGAAAATTTGTACAATTTTTCTTTTTGGACGCAGAATTTTGCCTTCATTTGGAATTGGGGATTTTTATGGTGATGATAAAAATGATGATACAAAAATAAATTGTTTTAAAGATGATTTATAATTTTTTCTAGTTTTGAATGGTGAGCCCTTGGGCAGCTTGGTCCAAAATAGCCAGTGATCGTTTGTGGGGGGTAGAGGGGAGGGGGGAGATAGAATTTTTTTGGTTTAAAGCAGTTTCAATTAAATAAATAATTAAACTAAATAAAAAATAAATTATGATAGCTAAATTCTAAAACTAAACAAAATTTAGTCTTTTTTGTAAGAGGTGAGAGTGAGAAGGATAGAAATAGAAGACTAAGAAAAGCTTAAGAGAAGGAAATGGAAGTGGAAATGAAGTGTAGCATAGAGAGCAAGTTTAGAGCTAAAGAAATTCAGTTAAGAGTGAAAATATTTCAGACTAGAGAGCAGAGTAGAGTAGAGAATTTAGAAAGGTTGAGCCAAACCGTAGTGGTTGTAGGCCAAATCAGAGGCAGCTGCTTGACCGTTGCGGTTCCAGTCAGAGTGGACGATTTCAGCGTTCAAGGGTGAGCCAGTGATATAAGCGGTGGTGATGTGTTCCTTCTTCTTGCCCAACAAATCCTTGAAGAAAGTGGCACCTAAAGGGGTTAAGAGAAATTTTATATGTAAATATTTATTAGACTTCAAAGAATATTTTGATTTCGTTTGTCGAACTTACCAGCGAAGAAAAGAGCCAAGATGGAGATGGCCAAACTCTTGAGGGAGATGAACTTGATGATCATGAAGAGTACCTTAACGATAACAGCCTTCTTCAATTTCAAAGCCAAGAGCAAAGGCAACAACATTTTCTTCATTTTCTTGCTGCGGGGTTCTGTTAATGAAAAAAAAAGATCATTAAAGTTTGGCTTTGATTTTAAAAGTTAAGCCTTAAGATAGGCTTTAGTTTTTGGTGCAGAGAAAATTAGAGTAGTTTTAACAGAAAGCTTTTCTTATAATATCAAAAACTGTTAAAATCATTTTTAATACCAGAAATTGTTGCCTATAGTTAGGATTAGGTTATCAAATCTTGACTGTTTATAGTTTAGTTTTCATTAACTTTTTCATAACTTTTGTAGTTTTATTAGTTTTAGTTAATTTTAACTTAGCGAAAGCTAATAATTTAATTTTGTAAGAGCTTGTTTAACTAAAGCTTTTTATAAAACTGGTAGCCTGAATTGTGAATGTTTAAAACTTCGATAAAAATAAAAAATAAAAGCTTTATAATCTTTTAATATTGTTAAATGTGCTTAGCTTTAAAGATCAGAAAATATCTTAAGTAAGCTTTTCTTATTTAGAAAGACATCTTTTTGGCATATGGAATTTTGAAAATTTTTTGAAATTTTAAATAAATAAAAGCTTTATAATTTCATAGTATTGAAACATGGGCTTAAGCCATAGTATATGTAAGCCGAAGCAAAGCTTTTCAAATAACAAAAGCTTTAAGGTCTTTCCATTTTCTTAAATGTTTTAACTAAATTAAGGATTTTGTAATTCATGTTCATATTTTCCACTGTAGTTAAGATATCGTTACCAAAGCTTTTGCCAAAAGTTTGAAATTATTAATGTCAACATATCATACCAAAAGCTTTCACTAATAGATAGCTTTTATAAGCATATTCTTTTTTATGTTGAATTATTTCAAATACTTATAATTTTTAAGACAATCAAGTGAAAGCTTTTAATTTCAATAAATATTAAACTGTAGAATAGCTTTAAAATTTTTTCTTGAACTTTGTATTTTCCAAAAGCTTTACTAAAGAACATAAGTTTTTATAAGCTTAAGGGTGAAATATTTTTTTTTTAATTTAATCTAAATTAGTATTTAAATAAATAAAAGCCTTTAAGCTTTAAGACAAATTTTTATTGATCATAAAATTTAAAATTTTTAAAAGATTTACCAAATAATTTTGTCAATTTGAAATTCAATGTTTTATTTAGATTGACTAAGGTAAATCTTGTAATAAAAATGAAATTTTCATTTAATTTTATCTTATCGAAAGCTTTAAAAAGCTAATAATTTAATTTTGTAAAAGCTTGTTACTAGTTTAACTAAAGCTTTTTATAAATCTGGGATGCCTGAAATGTGAAAGTTTGAAACTTCAATAAAATTTTTACTGTAAAGATTTTTTATTTCAAGTTACCACATCAAAAGCTTTCACTAATACATAGCTTTTTTAAGCATATTCTTTTTTAAGTTGAAATATTTAAAAATAGTTGTAATTTTGAAGACAAACAAGTGAAAGCTTTCAAGTTCACTAAAAAAGTAGCTGTTAAATATAAAAGTTAAAAAAGCTTTAAAGGTTTTTCTTAAACTTTATATTTTTCAAAAGCTCTACTAAAGTATATAAGTTTTAAAAAGCTTAAGAGTGGAAGATTTTTTATAAAAACTGAATCTAAATAATTATTTAAATAAACAAAAGCATTAAAGCTTTAAGATATTGACAAATTAAAAGGGTTAATTTTCAAAATATTTACCAAAATAATTTTGGCAGTTTGAAGACCAATTTCTTATTTAAATTTGTAACATTTAATGACCTTAAATGGCGGGTCTTTTGTAATTTACTTGGCTTTAAAATTTATTTATGGTCAAATTAGTTAAACAAATTATTTAATACAAAACTTTAAGTTTAATAAATATTTTATGTAAACAGAAACAAATTTCACTTTTTTTTTTTAACGCATGACACATTAACAATGAGGTAATGAAATAATAGAATTCGGGTAAAATTACTGAAATATTTCAAGGTAAAGGTATGAGATCCAGATTTTAAAAATTGTGAAAAAATTCGCACCTACAAAATCTTTTCAAAACTATTTCCTGAAATTAAAAAATTCTTCAAAAAAATTCCTGGCTTTTTAAAATTTCTTTTTTACTTAAATATGTACTTAGCTTTACTTAAATACTTTGAAAATTTTGAAAATAACTTTTTATAAAAAAATTTTACTTTATCAATTGTTTGTTTGTTTTTGTTTTCCAAATTACGTGCCAATTTTAAAAAATTATTAAAAAATTGTATTTTGTTTAGATATTGCTCGTTAGAGAAAGTCTTTAACAGAAATTTAACAGTGGCATAAAAAGTCCATCATGTATTTACAACATGTGTCACTGGGGAATCGAAAAAAGGTTGGTTGGCTTACTTAACTTGAAGCCTCTTTTCATTATTTTCGTTTCCGAAAATTACGTGAGTTGATTTGTAAAATCTTAAATAATTTGAAAATCAAATATTGGCTGAACGAAAGTGAACTGAAAAATGAAGTGTTTTGTAAAACGACAAGAGTGTAGGAAAAGGAAGTCTTAAAAGTATTTGAATTTTTATATTACGCATTATTATCTATTTTGGACGCGATTGGAAATTTTGTTGATTTTACAAATATAAAAAACTTTCACCAAAGCCTTAAGAAAAATTAGAAAAATTTTTGTCAAATCATCAAAGTAACAAAATAAAGGTAAGCTTTTTAATAAAATGTCATGATGAAGTAAATTTTGACTATCAGAAGCTTTCAAAAGCTTTTTAACTTTGTAAGAACTTTGTTCTAGCTTTTGTTAAGCTTTTAATAAAACTAAAAACAAATAAACAGTAATTGGAAAAAGTTTTCAGTTTAGTAAAATTATAAAGTGAAACTTTTTAATGCTAATACGTGTTAACAAAAGCTTTTGACTAATGCATAGCTTTTTTTTAGCAGATTTACTTTTTATTGAAATTAAAAACATTAAAAACTAATTCGATAGATTAATTGAGAATTTTGTAAACTTTGCTAAAAGCTTCTAGGATATACAAATTATTCTAAAGTCTCGAAAAATTAAAAATATGTTTAAGTAATAAAAACTTTGAACAATTGAATAACCTTTTGTTCATATAGCAATAGCATAGCATAGCTTTTTTACCTTTGGTTTAAATTCAAACTAGCTCGACACATTTTTTGATAATTTTGAAAGCTTTTTAAAAAGCTTCTGGTATATAATTATTCTAAGACTGGAAAAAGTTCAAATTTGTTTAAGTAATAAAAACTTAATAATTAAAAATTAAATAACCTTTGGGTAAAATTTAGTTTTTTTTTTAAGTTATTCAGATAAAAGAAAGCTTTTTTTTAATATTTGATTTGATGAATTGTCTTTAATATAAAAAAATTAAGCCTTTCACTTAAAATTAACGAATATGAAATTTTATACTTAAAAGCTTTTAATTTTGTAACAGTTATGATTACATTGAATTAAATAAATTCAAATTAAAATTATATAAAATGAATTGCCATTCAAATAAAAAAATGATTTAATGCTTCATGCTCAAAATGTTTTAAAACCAGTAAATTTAAAAGACATTAAAAGAATTACAAATTTCAAAGCTCTTCTCTTAAAGCTTTTTAATTCTGCATCATTTATGACTAGTTTAAAACAAACGAAGAATAATGTAAAAGCTTTTTGAAAAACTTGCGGTAGATAATAATTATGTATTGTAGTATGTTTATAGCTTTGAGGTATCGAAATAACCATTTATTTTTGAAATTATTAAATTTTGAATCACAACCATTATTTGTAGCTTAATTTAATTGAAGCATTTAAGCTTTTTAATACGGCTAAGGATATTTTGGGTGCAAAACATTATATTATCGCATATATAACATATATGGAATATTGAAAGCTTTTTGAAATTTGTTATAAATAAAAGCTTTATAGCCTTATTATGTTGTAACATGGCCTTAACGCACATTTTATATATATGGAATATTGAAAGCTTTTTGAAACTTGTTATAATTTTAAGCTTTATAATATTTTTGAAAAATATAAGAGCATTGAACCTTCTTGATACGGTTAAGGGTATTTTGGGTGCAAAGCTTTATATTATCGCACGTATGGCTTAAATATGTAAATTTGTTAAAAATAAAAGCTTTTTAACCTTTTTATTTTGTAACATTGGTTTATCAATATCATATCAAAGCTTTGAAGTCTTTAGAGATTATAAAATGTCTTATGTAAGCTTTTGTAAGTTAGTAAGACATTTTTTAGGCATACGGAATATTGAAATTTTTTTGAAATTTTAAATAAATAAAAGCTTTATTTCTTAACATTGCAATATATGTTTAAGCCATAATATGTAATAAATAAAAGCTTAGGTATTGCTGTTTTTTTTTTTAAATGTCGTAACTAAATAAAAGCTTTTGTAGTTTAAGTTCATATTTTTAGAGCTTTGAGTTTAAAATTTGTAAACATACATTTTTTAAGATATCATGATTAATCATCGTATTTTGTAACTTTTTTTTTGTAATAATCTTCAAAAATTCTTTAAATGATCGTAACGATCATTTGAGAAAGACTTTAAAGCTTTTAAATATTGAAGCATTTTTTAAGAAATTTTAGTATTTGTCTTAAGCACTTTCACTTTATTTATAACACTCTTTTTAACTCACCTTCCATGGCACGACCATTGAACTCATCTTCTTCCTCTTCGTCGGTATCGGGGAAGGAGAAGTTCAATTGGTGAGATTGCAAGTAACGTTCAGCGCGTTCTTCGAAGGTTTCAACAGCTTTGTTGGAGGCACCGAAAGCACGACCGGTTTCAACACGTTCAACACGAAGACCACCGAACAATGGTACCGATGGTTCCGTATCGATCTTATTGATCATATTAACTAAATCCTTTTCATTTGCATCCTGTTTAGGCAAAGCTACAGCACTGCACACAAAAGTAGCAACGAATACAACACAAACGATTTTGGAATACATGTTATTTTAGTTTTCTTTTTTTTTCGATTAATTTATTTAAAATTTCTTATTGTTTAAGAATATTTTTTAGTAATCCTTTCTTTAGCACTACACACCACACAACAGTTGGCTTTGAATGATGGAATTGTTTTGTGATTGATTAAGTGTCCACCGTGGGTATTTATAATGAGCTGATGACACTTGCGAGTGTCTTCAAAATCAAATTGATTAACCAAAAAATATTTTAATTTAATAGTAATAAATACATGCGTTAATAATACAAAAGCAAAATGTATGAAAACTTTTTCCATATGACCAAATATGTCCGTCTGAACAGTTGGTATTACTACGTTTTTAGTCAAAAAGTCAGTCAGTCTTTCTTTTTCGAATTTGCTAAACACTCACATATTTAGGTATTCAATACTTCAATACTCGTACTATGTCGTAGTAAATGTATGCAATACCTTTAAGAATGTATAGCAAAAGTTGTTAGTTTTTAATTTTTTTGCTTTGGGCTTTTTTGAATAAATTAATTCAAAAATCAAAAAAATAATCAATAAACAACAACAATTACATTAATGGAAAAAATATGTTTCCCTTTATAATTTGAAAAATTTATTCAAATATTAAAGTGACAAAAATCTAAACAGCTAATCGCTAGTAAGCAATAGTATTAAAAAAGATACAAATTATACATTCAAGCCTCTTGTCATAGACAACTTCTTTGCATAAGCCCAAAATTAACGGCCATTTCAAACACTCCCGAACTGTTAACACAATTGACAAGTGCTCAACAAAAGCTTTACACTTACAAAAATTACACTACTGTACAAAATTTTAATTTTGGGGTTAATAATGAGATTTTTATTCCGTTTGTAATTCCCACAATATTGCCTTTAAAACCAAAAAAGATATGTATCCTGGATCCTTATGAAATTCCTAACTCATGGCATTTACTGATGCATTAAACACATAGACAACAGCAGGCTACACAAACACCGACTACAAAAGTCGTTGGCTGCAATCGTCGCCTCGTAGTCAGCTACTTAATTATTTTGGGGACGGAAGCTACATTTAAGACGGCAGCTACACCTGTTTATGAGTGGTGCCAATATCGCGATTATAAGATGGACAAAATAACAATTTAAATTTTAATAGAAACGACATAAATTCATTTTATTAATTAACCTCCGAAATCATCGGTTTTCCTGTACCTGATAGTATGTCTATATCAAAAAAAATTTATAGAAAGATTTTGGTGTGATCTATAATAGTTTAAGAGTTATGGGCTTTTTAAATTTCAAGAATAATACGGTATAAATTCTCCCCATTGTATTTATGATAAATAAAGTCTGGTGGTTTAAATCGCTCATTTATTTCAATATTATATGGTGTTGACAGCACTAAATCTTTTATTGTCGCCAACAAAAATAGAAAATAGTTTAATTTTGGCTACAGCTACAACGGTGGTCGGTAGTCGTGTAGCCGTGTCGACTCTAAAAAATTTATTTCTATTTAAATGCATGTATTCTAATTTTGACAGGTTGTAGCCCATAGCCTGCTGTTGTCTATGTGTTTAATGCATGAAAACTTGATAGGGTCAGGCCCATCAAGTGGGGTTAGAGAAACAAAATTTGTCAATACTACTAGATGGAGTGGAAAGTAACCTCTTTAACAGCCAGAATGCGCTGCTACTTCGGAAAGGTCAGAGTGCGTTGAAGTCCGTTCATTTTTATGCAGATATATAATTTCAGTGCAATACTGTATTTAGTTTTGATTTCACAGCTGATTGTTGTTGACGTGTCATCATCAGGAGTAGGCAGCCTATACCACCAGTAGCCGATGGTGCCGCTTTTTTTAAAGAAAAGACAAAAACAAAATGGGCAAGAAACAATTCAAAATCCAATTTATAGCAACAAAATACATGGCTCAAGAGAACAAAGAAATATAATCTGGAACATTGTTGTTTTTATGCAAAATTTTTCGATAAAAATATTTTTATATTTCAAATCTTCTACAGAAAAATTTTTGATAAAAAATATCTATAGAAAATTTTTTGACAAAAAAATTTCCAAATGTTTGATAAAATAATTTTCGATTTTGATAAAAAAAAAATTTCCATAGAAAATTTTTTGATAAAAAATTTTTGAAAAAAGTAATTTCTATAAAAAAATTTTTGATAAAAAAATCTATATAGAAACATTTTTGATCAAATTTTTTTATATAGATAACACACAATTTTTCTATAGACAAATTTTTGATAAAAAAATCTTCTATAGAAAAATTTTTGATAAAAAATTTTCTATAGAAAAATTTTTGATAAAAAAATTTTCTATAGAAAAATTTTTGATAAAAAAATTTTCTATAGAAAAATTTTTGATAAAAAAATTTTCTATAGAAAAATTTTTGATAAAAAAATTTTCTATAAAAAATTTTTGATAAAAAAATTTTCTATAGAAAAATTTTTGATAAAAAAATTTTCTATAGAAAATTTTTGATAAAAAAATTTTCTATAGAAAAATTTTTGATAAAAAAATTTTCTATAGAAAAATTTTTGATAAAAAAATTTTCTATAGAAAAATTTTTGATAAAAAAATTTTCTATAGAAAAATTTTTGATAAAAAAATTTTCTATAGAAAAATTTTTGATAAAAAAATTTTCTATAGAAAAATTTTTGATAAAAAAATTTTCTATAGAAAAATTTTTGATAAAAAAATTTTCTATAGAAAAATTTTTGATAAAAAAATTTTCTATAGAAAAATTTTTGATAAAAAAATTTTCTATATAAAATTTTTGATAAAAAAATTTTCTATAGAATATTTTTGATAAAAAAATGTTCTATAGAAAAATTTTTGATAAAAAAATTTTCTATAGAAAAATTTTTGATAAAAATATTTTTGATAAAAAAATTTTCTATAGAAAAATTTTTGATCAAAAAATTTTCTATAGAAACATTTTTGATAAAAAAATTTTCTATAGAAAAATTTTTGATAAAAAAATTTTCTATAGAAAAATTTTTGATAAAAAAATTTTCTATAGAAAAATTTTTGATAAAAAAAATTTTCTATAGAAAAATTTTTGATAAAAAAATTTTCTATAGAAAAATTTTTGATAAAAAAATTTTCTATAGAAAAATTTTTGATAAAAAAATTTTCTATAGAAAAATTTTTGATAAAAAAATTTTCTATAGAAAAATTTTTGATAATAAAATTTTCTATAGAAAAATTTTTGATAAATTAAATTTTCTATGGAAAAATTTTCTATAGAAACATTTTTGATAAAAAAAATTTCTATAGAAAAATTTTTGATAAAAAAATTTTCTATAGAAAAATTTTCGATAAAATAATTTTCTATAGAAAAATTTTTGATAAAAAAATTTTCTATAGAAAAATTTTTGTTAAAAAAATTTTCTATAAAAAAATTTTTGATAAAAAAATTTTCTATAGAAAAATTTTTGATCAAAAAATTTTCTATAGAAAAATTTTTGATAAAAAAATTTTCTATAGAAAAATTTTTGATAAAAAAATTTTCTATAGAAAAATTTTTGATAAAAAAATGTTCTATAGAAAAATTTTTGATAAAAAAATTTTCTATAGAAAAATTTTTGATAAAAATATTTTTGATCAAAAAATTTTCTATAGAAAAATTTTTGATCAAAAAATTTTCTATAGAAAAATTTTTGATAAAAAAATTTTCTATAGAAAAATTTTTGATAAAAAAATTTTCTATGGAAAAATTTTTGATAAAAAAATTTTCTATAGAAAAATTTTTGATAAAAAAATTTTCTATAGAAAAATTTTTGATAAATTAAATTTTCTATAGAAAAATTTTTGATAAATTAAATTTTCCATAGAAAAATTTTTGATAAAAAAAATTTCTATAGAAAAATTTTTGATAAAAAAATTTTCTATAGAAAAATTTTCGATAAAATAATTTTCTATAGAAAAATTTTTGATAAAAAAATTTTCTATAGAAAAATTTTTGATAAAAAAATTTTCTATAGAAAAATTTTTGATAAAAAAATTTTCTATAGAAAAATTTTTGATCAAAAAATTTTCTATAGAAAAATTTTTGATCAAAAAATTTTCTATAGAAAAATTTTTGATAAAAAAATTTTCTATAGAAAAATTTTTGATAAAAAATTAAATAATTTGTTGCACTAAGATGTGAATATCTCCAAAACCCTTGATCACACTAAAAACTTATGTTAGCACGACTTAAGGGCAATTTTGCTCTTAAGTCTTTATTTAGGTTGGTCTGCTGCTCTGCCAGCAAATACGAGTGTTAAACCGCTGGATGTTAAATGTTCACAACTATCTGGCCATTGTACTTCGCTTAGACCTAATATTATAGTAATATTATAGTTAAAGAACTTTTTTCAATTTAAGCAAGCTTGGTTGACTCTAGCATACTACGCACATTCCAAAAACCAAGTAATCCTTTTTCATTCCAATAGTCGTCAATGGGGATTTTGGTTTGGTACTTATATTTACATTATTTACATTTATATTGGTTTCAGTAATCATTTAGCTTTGAAAGAGAATAGGTAATTGGTTCCCTAGGCTGGTGTTGGGGCTGCCAGCTATGACACTATTCGCTCCACCTCAAAAGAGGTGAACCCAGGGACCACCACGAGGGTGACCACTGTAAAGACAGTGGGGTTAATAACCTACGAGTTGACTTAAGTGAGTTACTAAGGATAGTGGGAATACTTTACCTTATGCTAGTCTTACTTAGTCCTACTAAGGGTTGCTTTAACCATTTTATCTTATACACTTCTAACTCCCCAAAAAGTGAAGTATAACACATAAAATAATTGTTTAACTTGAATGTAATTTTGGCTGTTGACTAGTGTTATTCATTGACCATAATAATAGACAAAAAAAGTATTTTTTTCAAAACCATGACCAAAAACTGTTCGAAAGACAGACAGACACTACTTGTTGTTATCCAAAGTTGGTTTAGCACGTTCCACAAATTCAAACGAAAGGGAAGTCTTTTTCATACTTTATTCATTTTGTAACTAACTGCTTTTTTTCAAAGTTTAAAATTTCAATATTTAGCCATTTTGTCCTATATTTTGTTGATAACAAAATAAAATATTTGTCCGTCCCTCCTCTCAACTGTCCATTCAGTCATACAAGATATTCATAATCCCTAGCATGTCCGTCTTTTCCAAATGTCTGCTGCCCCCTTAATCAATATTCTAGTCATATAAATTTTACTCATATACTTATAGTACCTACTTATGTTATAGCAATTCCATTTGTATATATAAGTTAATTTTATTTATTTTCAATTTTAGTTAAATATGTCATTTCTTCCAAAAGTCTTCTTTTGTCTTTTTATTGTTGTTTATTTAATTTTATTTTATTATTGTTGGCGTTCCAAATTCTTTAAATTCAAATTTATATTTAACTATTCAATATTTTATTGTTAGTTATCAGCTTAACTTGGTCTTTCTGAACGGTATTTTTTATGGTTTAACGCTTTGTCTTTTAATATTCTTAATGGCCCATATTTAAAGTTGAATTCATGAGTTTATCAATTGAATTCACTTTCGTTTTCATTTCATTTTTTATAGAAATGGACAGGCAGGTTGTTTTAAATTTGTTGTTAATTTGTTTGAATTTATGCAAATGTTTTAGAACTTTATACATTAAACACATAGACAACAGCAGGCTACACGAACACCGACTACAAAAGTCGTTGGCTGCAATCGTCGCCTAGTAGCCAGCTACTTAATTATTTTGGGGACGGCAGCTACATTTAAGACGGCAGCTACATTTCGAAACACCTGTTTATGAGTGGTGCCAATATCGCGATTATAAGATGGACAAAATAACAATTTCAATTTTGATAAAAACGACATAAATTCATTTTATTAATTAAACTCCGAAATCAACGGTTTTCCTGTACCTGATAGTATGTCTATATCAAAAAGTAAAAATATATAGAAAGATTTTGATGTGATCTCTTATAGTTTAAGAGTTATGCGCTTTTTAAATTTCAAGAATAATACGGTATAACTTTAGAAGTTTATATCCGGTATTAACTTTTTTGATATCAAACAAAAGCTACTGAAAATATCATTTATATTCTTACATATTCTATATAATATTCTTTATAATGGATTAAGAGCTATAATATACTATAAACTTATTTCTGCAACCGAATTATTTTTATAAAAATTCGCACATCTTTAAACAATATAGATATAAGTATGCTCTTTTATATAATGAATTTTATAAAGGACACTCTGGGCTTTTATATAACATGAACTACGTAGCTCTAGCACACGTAGCGTGTGAGTTAGACAGTTTAAAAAATAACTTTATAAAATTTTACTTACATTGAGTTAGAGTTATATAAATATAAATTTTTACATAATATTTAATTAGATATTATTATATACATTAAATATATAAATATTTGATAAGTATGTAAATTGTTTACATAAATTCTCCCCATTGTATTTAAATTTTATGGTAAATAAAGTCAAGTGGCTTAAATCGCTCATTTATTTCAATATTATATGGTGTTGACAGCACTAAATCTATTATTGTCGCCAACAAAAATAGAAAATAGTTTAATTTTGGCTACAGCTACAACGGTGGTCGGTAGTCGTGTAGCCGTGTCGACTCTAAAAAATTATTTCTATTTGAATTCATGTATTCTAATTTTGACAGGTTGTAGCCCGTAGCCTGCTGTTGTCTATGTGTTTAATGCATTAGTATAATTTAGGTCACGAGGAAGGAAGTTAAAAAAATAATATCTCTCTCCATAGAGTAATAGTGTGCTAGAGTGCACGTGTAGGAGCTCTATTCTATTATACAACTCCGAATAATTATAACTATTGGATAATTTTCTTCAATGTTGTTTTAGCACCCTGAGTCTTGGTCATTATACCCTTCACCACCATAGGTGGAAAGGGTATTATAAGTTTGTGCTGATGTATGTAATGCAGAGAAATATTTGTCTTCGACCCACCTTTTAGTATACCAATAGGCTTAGAATCACTTTCTGAGTCGATTTAGCGATGTCAGTCCATCCGTACGGCAGGTTGGCTCGACCCCATGGAAACCATGTAATCAAAGCACACGTCGCAATTCTAAATATAATTTAATGAAATTAAATTTAGAATTGTACTTGTTCGATAACTTTTTCTCAAGGAAACCCTCGCCGTTATGATCAAAAAACTGTAGCAACCCAGCAAGACTTTTCATTACCAAATAATGAGTTAAACAGCTAAACTATTGAACACGAACTACTTACACATTCACTGTTTAACTCGTTACATTAACATGGGGATGTCATTGGGGGCAAATACTTACCAATTGCAGAAAAGTAATGACTTGGGTAAGCAATTGGAAAACAACAACAAAAACTATTTTTATTGTTATTTTATTAAAAAAATATGTTTTTAAACGAAATACAAAATTTTTGTTTATAACCCCGTGGGGGCTCGAACCCAGATCCCCACGACTGCTAGGCAGAGACTCTTCCATTGAGGTACTTCATATGTTGAAATCTTAGCAGCTTATAATAAATATATACAATAGAGCGGTTCGCCTTCCATACAAAAAAATAAAGTTAGGATTAAAGATAATGTCAAAACAATTCCAAAAAATATTTTTTTATTTTTTTACCACGCCTACAAATACCGCCCTTTTAGTATTTTGTTCACTGTGTCGTCATTTTAAGTCCGATCACGACATTTTATATATCGGTGTTCTCGGCTCTGTAAGGGCTACATTTCTCTCTTTGATAGTTTTTTACTACCACGTCAATTTATAGTCATAACTTCTAAAACATAGATTTTTGCTCGATTCGATTAGGGTGGGTACGACTCGAACTTTAAAAAGTTATGACTAGAAATTGACGAGGTTGTAAAAAACTATCAAAGAGAGAAATGTAGCCCTTACAGAGCCCTGAACATCGATGTATAAAGTGTTATAATCGAACTAAAGATGGCGACACAGTGAACAAAATACTAAAAGGGCGGTATTTGTAGGCGTGGTAAAAAAATAAAAAAATATTTTTTGGAATTATTTTGACATTATCTTTAATCCTAGGGGGTGACTGACTCAACTTTTTCTTCGAACCACTCTTATATTCAATTTATATTTTTAGATCCAAAATCAACTTTGTTTTCCCTTTTTTTTGCTTTGTTGTAATTTTTGGAATAATATTTCTATACGATTTTTTGTAAATGTTTAATGCATTTAATAAACAATAAAGAAGTTTTTTTTAATTTTTTTTAAATTTAAACAATTTAAATCTTCCTTTTTGTATAAGGTTTTATATAATATTGACTTTTACTCACTTAAATGGCTTATAGTTACAAATTGTTAAGGTCAAAGTCCGAGCATATTTTAGAATTCCATGGACTTCGATCTTGTGCGAATATTCTCCAATTTTATAGTCCAAGCTTTGAAAAATGTTCCTCTACTTGGTCTTTCCATCGAAGTTTCGGACGCCCTATTTTAACATTATGTTGTGGGACATTTTTATTCTAATTTTATCCTCTTCATAGTAATTGTTTTGTCCTAAACCGATAAAAATCGATCTTATGAGAAAACTCTTGGTACATGTTAGCTCACTACATTAAAAGGTGTTAAACTAGTTCCCCGGGTGATACCACGACGAGGTCACTGTCCACAGTTGAGATGAAGGATGACCCAGATAAGTTGGGCTTACCAAGTTAAGACCAATCAGAACCGTTCTTGGTATCCAACATATCCAACATAATCAAAATTGACTCATGGTGGTATTTTTTCATTACCGTGAGTAAGTTTTCCAAAATTTTTGTTTTTACAGAAGGTAATATTCATGTTCCTAAAATTCAAAACTCATTTAAAAAGACTTAGTGGGATTTGAACCGGTTCCCTTCAGTTTAAATTGCCATCTTAATTACAAATAAGTACTTCTGTAATAACTTATTAGTTATTCGGAGGATATGTTGTAGTCATTATAAGGTAACCAGTAGTTACCAGAGGACTTGACATTACCAAAGTTTTGCTGGAAACCGTTTATAGCTAAGATTGAAGGAACGATCGCCATAAACATGAATATAGGTAGTAGTCATTTGGTTCTCAGGCTGAAGTGTTCCAAATAAAATTTGTAGTTCTATTAAGTTAAACAATAATGTGACATGAACACTTAGTTTAAAAATTATTTTTTAATCGTTGAAAAGGCTAGCCTCATGTGGTGTAAATAAATAATTTAGACTTCAGTAAAATCGTCGTAGGTATCTTAAGTATGACCAGCTAATGCAAAATAAGTTTTTTGTGGAAGAATCACAGAGAAGCAAATGGTGTTTCTTCGCTAAAATGGATCAACGTTTCGCTTGAGCAACATAGAACTATCAACTCATAAATTCGTACAACAAACGCTCGAAGGCAACTTATTGTCTTTTTACAAAATCTTATTTGAAATTTGACTTTAAATACCTAAAAAACTATGCACTAGTCGGCATATTTATTTTGACATACCAGTTGTTTTTCTTCTTTTTTATTTCCGGTCCTATGCAATTAAAAAAAAAAAAATACAAATATCGAAAATAGTAAAAAATATTGTAATATATTAGAAAACAAAAGACCTATTACATTTTAAAAGTTTTGTACAATTTTTTTTAATTGAAACTAAAAAAGGAAATTTCAGGATGTGGCATAAGTATTTTGACATGTTAAGACAGAGCGTATTTAAAGAAATTGGGAGCTTCAAGGTCATCAAAAGTGAATAATAAATTATTCAAAAATGGATCCTCCTTTAGCATTTAAAACTTTTTGGAGGTGGTTCGGATAAGAATCCACCAAGAACTGTAGAAACTCCATTGAAATCTCTTTCCAAGCAATTGCGACCTCAATGAGTGTTTTAACTTCTGTTCTCGTTTACATCAAACCCTCAAAAAAAGAAAAGTGTATTAAGATTGTGTGAACCGCAGTGGTATAGCAGGTTAGTCATCCGCCTAGCATACCAGAGGTCCCAAGTTCGATCCCCGGCCAGACCCACTTGAAAAAAAAGCAGCGGTTCACCTCATAACTCAGCTAGCCACTGGTTATTGAGTATTAGGCTATGTAAAACTTCTCAAACTAATTCATTTGCCGTTCGGAGCTGGAGTTAAAACATAGGTCTCTTTCAATGAGTCTAAAAGATAGAATCGGATGCAGGTCATTGTCTGAGATAAGTACCCCCTTGTTCCAATTGGAATGTTGCCGGGGAATTATGTACACATTCATATATATTGAGATTGTCATTCCATTTGTAAGTTTCTTAATATTGGCTCAAAAACCAAAAGGGATATATATTCTAAATCCTTATGAAATTCTAAGGAATTTCAAAAGCGCTTCACATTTGACCATAGCTCCAGTATAACCTCGCCTAGGCTAATCGCTTATTTGCTTATAAATTACAAATTTTAACAGCTATATAAACTTATAAAATTTCATCGAAATCGGTTTACACTCAGCCATAGCCCCCATACGAAACACTTAAGGAAACAACTTAAATTCCACAAAAAATACGCTTAAATGCCAATAAATTATAAAGTTTAATAGCTATACCCACTAAATTTAGCACAAGGAAGTCAGTGTGCAAAATTTTGTCACAATTGGACACCATTTGACCATTGCTCTCATATAAAAAACTTACGGAAACACCAAAATACCAAAAAGATAGGGAGTTTCTGTTCGTCAAATGAAAGTGCAATAGCGCCTTTACGAAAAGAGCTAGAGAGACAAAATTCCATAAAAGTATTTTCATATCGAAAGTTTTGTAATTATTAAAAATTGGCGAAATCAGTTCACATTTAATGGGAGCTCCCATATAAACCAAAAAAAGTGGTAATAAATCTGTATCTTCTAAACTGTAGGTCTGATTGCATCAGTATGTATGAGAAAATGGTTAAATTTTGGATTTATGGTTACCAAAATTTAGAAAGCTTGAGCTTGAATAAAAGAAGAAATGCTTACTTTTTCAAAATTAAAAAAAAAATGTTCTCTTTGACTTTTTTAGTTTTTGACCCATTAATTTTTCTCTTTGACTTTTTTTTAGCTTTTGACCCATTGTGCATTCGATAGGCATAATTTTTAGAAAATACTGACATACAGCCAACAGTTAAGGAAGCAAAACAGTGGGAACCATTTTTATACCCTTCACCAATAGGTGAAAGGGTATTATAAGTTTGTGATTCCGTTTGTAATTTTTTTATTAGTGATCGTAGACCCCATAAAAATTATACCGATCGATTCAGAATCGGGAGGAGAATCGATTAAGCGATGTCCGTCTGTCTGTCTGTCCGTTCGTCTGTCTGTCTGTCTGTTGAAATCAAGTTTCTGAAGCCCCTGGAGGATGGACTTACATAAATTATATATCAGATTTTAGGAAATTCTCCCGCAATGAACGCTATTAAATTTCATTAAAATCGGTTTATAAACACCGAAAATATCGAAAAAATACCAAAAATTAGACGAAAATTTTGAAATTTTTTATTGAAACACACTTTTAAATAAAAAGAGAAAAAATATACTCCTGGTGTACATGTGATAATATGTTATATATCAGATTGTAGGAAATAGTTTCCCAAAGTACTCCGTAAAATTTTATCAAAATCGGTTTATAAACAACTGAGATATCGCCAAAACACTGAATTTGATGTATCGCAAATTGCCCAAAGTTCGCATTAGAGAATGTTTGTTGAAAAAATGAAATGCAGAAATAGGAAAAACCATCCTCCTTTCGCACGGACCTACATAAATTTTATATCATATTTTAGGAAATTCCCCCGCCAAGCACGTTATTAAATTTTATCAAAAGCGGTCCATAAACAATTGAGATATCGCCATAACACTACATTTGATGTACAGCAAATTGCCCAAAGTGCGTGTCTAAGAAATTTTGTTTACATTTTGTAAGTATTATTTCAGCGATATCTCAGGTGTTTATGGACCGATTGTGATGAAATTTGACATCGTTCTTTGTGTGAGGATTTTCTAAAATCTATACTCCACAAATCTGATTACGAATACCATTCAAATTGTACCGATCAACTCAGAATCGGCAGGAGAATCGATTTCGCGACCTCCGTCCGTCCGTCTGTTTGTTTGTCCGTCCGTCCGTCCGTCTGTTTTTTTGTCCGTCCGTCTACCTGTCTGTAATTTTTATAACATAACATAACATTTGAGAATGTATTATATATCAAATTATATGTAATCTTCCTAGGAAGTACAAAAATGCAACTATGTATGTAAGTATCTCACATATCAACGAAAATTTAAATTTTTTAATTGCAATTGGGAGAAATCCGTTCACGTTTGACAATTGATCCCGTATAACTTCGCCTAAGATACGATGATGACATTTAGTATAAAGACGCTGTACGATATTGATATTCAGGGCGATAGCGCCTAAAATAAACTTTATAGAGGGACAACATTTGACAAAAGTATTTCTGATCTCTTGAAAAGTTCGATATTGAAAATGGGCGAGCTCTATTCACATTTAGTGAAATCTCCCATATAACCCCGACCGGGAATCGATTTAATGCTGATAAATTAAATCACATTAAAAATGCACAAGGAACTAGAGCAAAACTTTCCAAACATCCATCGGACAGATCGAAAGAACAATACATCCCAAATATTATTGATGAAGTGTTCATTTTAATTAATTAACTAACTTCAGATTAATAACTAAATCTTTAATAACTTTTCCGACAAAGCTGATATCCATTCATTCAAAAGCTATGTATTTCACGTATGTATCTAAAACTAAGAGTGTATACCCTATAATTTTAAGGCTTATCATTGTTAAAGCTTTGGCCTAAATCAGTCCGCTAACTTCAGAGTTTTACATAACTAATCAAGAACTTTTACTAGTCGGATAATTCGTACGAATTAAAGTGCACAACCCTCACTGGGCACAGCGTTTTTGGGTTGCATGTCAGAATACTTAAACTTCATCAAATCGATGTGCTATTGCAAATGTAAGGGCATCTACATTTTGAAGCATCTTTTCTGCATGGTTTATCTGGTCTATCGAACTTTATTAAATGTTCATAAAATATATGTATATTTTATTTCGAAGCTACTGGCTGGCTTAAATATGCATTCTCTACTTGTAGTCTAGTAATCATTATCTTTCACAAAGGGACAACTTTAGAACCCAAGTGAAGCTTCCCTAGACATCAGCCACCTGCCCAACCTAACCTTTGGGTGCATAACTATTCTAGATGATGACGCCACCGAAAAGCTTTTCTTTTTCCGACTCTTAATTTTAATGACTCTTTGCATATAATACTAGTATAACCAAATTTTGCTAGGAGTTACATTAAGTACTTTTGCAACACCATTGGTGAAGGGTATCCAAGATTCGGCAAAGCCGAATATACCACTCTTACTTGTTAAATATCTTGAATGTTGAAAAATTTCCAAAATCAAATATTTTTATCTGATCGAAAAAAGTCCACTTTTTCTCAAAAAGATGGTATAAATTTTTTAATTTTAACAAAGAAGTTTTATATTCAAAGTTAATATTTTATTACATATTTGTAGAGAATGGGGTTCTAGGATGATTTTAAACCAAAATTCATATCAGTGAAACATTCTCTTTACGTATAGCATTCAACCAAATTTGTCTAATTTTTAAGAAAATTTTTGTGTTTTCGAACATATAACAAAAAAGTCGAGCCGATTTTGCAACTGAAATGCAGTTATATATAATGGGTGTTTTTTTTAGAGGTATAGAACTTCGAATTGAAATAAAACACAAGAAAATCGTTTTAATGTCCATCAATTTGGCTTTATTGGAAGGATAATTTTATGCCATTAATGTTTAAATATGATTTCGGGCATGTGGCCGCAGCGGCTGGCTCGAATAAAGCCAATTCTACAGGTCCAATTTTCAACTACTTTTTCGAGCATATGGGGCCGTATGTTGGCAATAACGCCACGAATGTTGGCTTCTAAGTCCCCTAACGTTTCTGGTTTGTTGGCGTAGACGAGCGACTTCACATATCCCCAAAGAAAATAATCCAGTGGTGTCAAATCCACGATCTTGGTGGCCAATTGACAGGTCCATTCCGCGAAATTATGCGCTCATCGAATGTTTCCTTCAATAAATCAATTGTGACGTGCGCTGTGTGGCATGTAGCGCCGTCTTGTTGGAACCACAACTCATCCACATTCATGCCATCCAATTGGGGAACAAAATAGTCGGTTATCATGGCTCTATACCGGTCTTCATTTATGGTAACTGACTCTCCAGCATTATTTCGGAAGAACTATGGCCCAATGACTCCACCAGCCCATAGAGCACACCAAACAGTCAGTTTTTGTGGATGTAATGGCGTCTCAAGGGTCTCATGTGGATTCTCTTCACTCCAAATGCGGCAATTTTGCTTGTTGGCGTAGCCATTCAACCAAAAATGAGCCTCATCACTGAACAAAATTTTGCGATGAAAATCAGCATCGAGATCAATCTCATTTTCGGCCCATACACCAAAATCACGACGCATTGCATGGTCTCGCGGCTTTAATTCTTGCACAAGCTGGATCTTGTAAGGTCGCAAGCCAAGATCTTTGCGCAAAATCTTCCATAAAGTTGATGGACAAAGCTCCAATTGCTGTGCACGGTGGCGAATCGATTCATTCGGATCCTCTTCAACACTTTGCTCTACAGCGGCAATTGTTTCTTCGGTGCGCACTGTTCGACGTCGCTGCGGATGCGTATTATCACATAGAGTAAACGTAGTGCGAAAACGATCCATGGTTAACCGAATTAATTGCTCTGATGGACGATTATGTCGACCATAAAATGGACGGAGCTTGCGGTAAACTTCGCGAACTGAACCATTATTTTCGAAATAAATTTGCACGATTTGCAAGCGTTGTTCTTTTGTCAACCTGTTCATGATGAAATGGCAAACCAAACTAAATATTAATCACTTGACAGCTGACAAAATGGCCGCCAGTTAAAAAAGTGATGCCAACTTAAAGTTCTATACCTCAATAAAAGAACACCCGATACATATATAGTCCCATATATTCTCTTTAGTTGTCGAAAATATAAAGTAACGCAAATTCAAAAACGAATTCAGAAAATCGAATTTTATAAAAAACGGCAAACTGCTATATACCAAAATATCAATTGCACAAAATTTACCTTTTTTGGGTTCAATTTTTATAAATTTTTTAAAGAGTTTTCCATAAAGAATAAAATAAACTTTATAACTGCAAAAAAAGTATTTATGTACCTTGTAAAGTTTTTCAGAAATTTAAAGTCAAATTTTGCAAAAACTATTTAAAAATTTTGAGTTGTATCTCTTTAGAGGAACTTGTGCGTCATGTAATTATTATCCATTTCAAATGAAATAAAGTTTTATACTAGTCAAATATAGCATTTCCATTTGTATTTTAGAATTTTCCAATTATATTTGAGATTTTTTTTCAAACATTTTATTTATGAATAATTTTCAAGATATGTTTCAAAATAGTAAAAAAAATTAATAAGTAATTCCTGAAATATATGAAGACATTCTGAAATATAACTGCAAAATTCTAAAATAAAATTCTGAAACTAAATATTGATTTTGAGATAAGCTGGTATCAAAAACTTTCTATAATACAAAACATTTATTAAGAACAAAAATTGATTTTTGGATAATAAAAGAAGAAATGTAAAACCACTATTTTCTTGTTTTCTATAATAAATTGAATATTTCTTTTTAGTTTTCCAAATACGAGGACTGCCTTTAATGTTTCGGGGTAAGAAAAAACAAATAAATATTTATTATTGAAAATTGCTTTATTCCCTCGAAAATAGTTTCAATGAGAGTAAATAAATATATTTTTTCATCAAGTGTTGAATAACTTTCAGTTGGCAATTTATTTTTTTAAAAATTATATGACTTTAAATACTATTTTATAATGTGGTGTACCACATTACCTGAATATTTTTAAAGGAGTTCTAATAAAGTTATGAAACATTTTCTCAAGTATCTCTGCAATTGTGGGCTTAGTTTTAATCGGATAAAAAATAAAAATTCAATAAAAAAACAAATTGATATACCACATTATCTGCAACATCTCTACTAGAGACATGTATGTGACAGAATACAAATTTTTCAGCTCACATGTTACGTGAGATGCTGGTATTGCTCAGTCTCGAATTATAAAAAGCAAACCTAGTGCAATTTTTTTTGAATCATATCATATAAAAATTACTTAAAATGCTTTATAGGAATAAATAAGCTGCAAGCAATGTGTTACAAATATGTATAAAAATGAAATCTTTGACTATCAGCACAAAAGAATATGTATATTAGGGTGCACCTTATTTAACGAAAGTGCGAAATTGAATTTTCGAAGTAACATAAAAACATGCTGTGTACCGCATCCGCCCACAAAGTGTTAAACTTGTATGCGAAAAAATGGGATATTTTAACCGGAATATAAAAGAGAACTACAGTAGCTTTATTTTAAGTCATCAACATTAAAAATCCATGAAGAAGTTTCGGTGTTATTGCATTTTTTATTTTCAAATTCGTGTCCTTGACGAGACGTTTCAAGATATGCAGCCAAAAAATGTACTTAAGGATAAATAAATTTCAAAGTAAGATATGATTTACAATTCTATGACCTTAGAGTACTAAATATTCGAGTTTCGTTAAAATATAACCGATTTTGCTTAGTTTTTTCATATTCGAAAATAATCAGGGGTGTCATAGAAACCAATTTCATTGGTATTGGTTTTGAAAACGACAAAAAAATTAAATTGGTGTCATGAATTTCAATATTAATGTTCGAGCTACATTTTCTATTGGTTTTATGTGTCACAGAAAATAATATTATTGGTTTAGTATTGGAAATAAACCAAGCAACTTACAGTTAACAGATTTCATTTCAAAATTTGTCTATCAATTTAAAACAAAGGCGTACTGGCCAACTGGTGACTTTTTCCATTTAAAGATCCACTAAGAACAGATTTTTGAAAATTTGGCTTTGTGGGGGATAAAAAAAGAGAAAATTTAATAACGCTATAACTCCCAAACTAAATTTGGATCAGTTACAAAAATAACAGTACAAGTGGTAAGTACTTTTCGAAAAAGGGGAGAAAAAGAGCAAAAATATTTTTGGTACTTTTTAGCTTTAACTTTCAAATAAATAGAGTTGGGTGAAAAGTTTACATAGCATTTTTTATCATGTAATAAGATAAAAACAAGTTTTGGTACTTTTTTGTGTCTTTGGAATCAATGAACCGTATCGACAATAAAAAATATCAAAAATGGGGAAAATTTTAAGACTAGAATATTCTTTGTGTGGAGGTACTGGCGAAGCAAATGCATATCAACATATTTGTTTGCAATTTATTGAATATCGCATGTAAGTGACAATCGTCCTTAGATTGGCTGTGGTTTGTTTCTTGGTGTAGGTAGATTATATTTTTTCCAGTCCGCAATTCGGTCATTTCATGATGTTGGGGTATACAAGCTTCATTTGTCCAAATATCGTTTTCTCTATACATATACCACAAACATCGCAAAAAACTGAAAATTTTTCTTCAAATAATTTTCTTTTATAATTTTTATTTAATTTTTGATGCTTCAAAAAAGTTTCAAATGAAATAATAAAAAAATTGATTCGAACATTTTGTTTGATTTAAAACCAATAATAACAAAACCGACTTGGTTTCATGACACCAAATATAACCGGTATTGGTTTTCAAAACCGAAGAATTTAAAAACTGACTTGGTTTCTATGACACCCCTGAATACTTTTTTCTCAGGCCGGATTCAAAAATATTTTTTTATTTTTTTTCTAATTTTTGTTCAACAAATATTACAAATAATATTAAAAAAACAATGACGAGTAAATTCTTTATAATCTGGGATGTAAATGGGTTGCTGCCTGGGTTTCCTGCTAACAGGTAACAACTGTATTCAATTCCTACTCACACCTCCTCGTGGTACATCATGGAAACCTTAGCAACATAGTTGAAGATGAGGTAAATAACCCGAGTGGGATTCTAGGTCAGGGCCAACGTATTTGGTCTAAGGGTCTAAGATAATTGTACTTGGTGAAGTACGAAATTGTAGCGTCTGTTCAACATGTTTGTTGCGGCTACAAGAGGCGTCTGTCTCGGATCGAGCGGCTCGCTTTACAAACGTGGCTCATGTCTTTGGACTCATCATCCATCGACTTAGCACTTTTAACAACATTACAGAATATACTACTGCAAGGGGTAATCATGCGAGAAATCTCCCTGCTACGGCAGCTGGCACAAGGATTTAGGAGGTGCCTAATCTATGCAAGAACATCCTGATGAATGAAACCAATTCTATCTGAAGAAATCGGACTATAAAACCTAATATAGGCATGAAAGAAATTTTAAAGTTTGCGACATGGAACTGTACGCACACTATACGAAACGGGGAAATTAGAACAACTTAGACGAGAAATGTTACGTTATAAAATTGATTTGTTGGCAGTGCAAGAAACAAGATGGACAGGGCAAGGGAAGATAGGGAATGATAATACTGTGTTTCTTTACTCCGGCCGCCCGGAAGGCGATGAGCATAGTATAGATGTGGGATTTCTAATATCGAAAAAAATAGCTAGGTCCATGTTAGCGTGGTATCCTATCAGTGAGAGGCTCATGGCAATAAAGATTAAAACTAAAGCTCGAAATTTGATAATTATCAATGTCTACGCTCCGACTGAAATCCAATCTGATAAATGATAAGGATGAATTTTATGATGTACTTAGCAGTTGGATGAACAGCAATTTATTTAACTGTGATATTACCATGTTACTTGGCGACTTTAACGCCAAGGTAGGTTCAATCAATACCGGTTTGTAACGTTATACTGGTAAACACGGTGTCGGAGTAAGAAACGATAATGGAGAAAGGCTGATCGAGCTATGTTGAGAAAGGAATCTTGTTGTGGGTGGCACTATTTTCCCTCATAAAGTACAACATAAAATAACCTGGATTTCTCCGAATGTCATCACTAAAAATCAAATCGACCATATTTTAATAAACTCTAAGTGGCCTCTGCTCGAGGCGCGGAGCAGATATAAATAGCGACCATCATTTAGTGGTGTGTAAAATTCGACTAAAGGTTGCTGGTTTGAGGTCTGATATGGCGAAAGCAGATCGGAAAATAGATGTAGGAAAACTGGAATTCGAAAGTCGTCGGAATGCATTTATTACTTCCATACGGAATCGGTATTAATGAAATTTCCAGGTGTGTCACACAAAAATATAATGAAGCTGGTCAATAAACCCTAGGATTTAAAGATCACAAAAGGAAAATTTGGATAACACAGACAACATGGGACTTGGTAGAACAACGCAGATTCCTAAAATATACAATGCTTAATGAAAACGGAGATGATGGAGCCCTCAGTGCAACATATCGTGTTCTATCCAATAAAAATAAAAAAGTCTGCAAGAAGGGACAAGAGAATTTGGATAGAAGAGCAAGCAAGCCAAGCTGAATCAGCTGGCTCGCTTCTCAAGGGCGTTGTGTGGCAAACCTACTTACAGTAACAGTCTCATCTTAAGTAGTAGTGGCACACTCCTTTCGCGGATAAACAACTATTACGCTTGATGAAGCACTTTAAGTCAACACTTAACAACCCTATTGGATTAACACCACTGGCTGAAGTGCATAACGAAACTAACCATGACTGTATATTCAGAGGAATCTCTGACAGTCCGCCAACAATATAAGAAGTGAAGAACGCTATTGAAATCCTTAAACACAACAAGGCCCCGGGCAATGACAATATTTCAGCGGAGATGCTTTTATGTGATATTGAAGAATCGTCGAGATTCTGACACCCATTTGTGCGTAAAATATGGGAAGAAGAAGCTCTGCCAACCTGCTGGAATGAAGGTATACTAGTCAAAATACCAAAAAAGGGTGTGCAATAACTACAGGTGTATAGCACTTCTCCCAATACCGAGCAAAATACTACGTCGTGTAATTTTGAACAGAATGTCCGACGCAGTTTCCTCTACACTCCGCGAAAATTAGTTTGGGTTTAGAGAAAACCGTTCTCGTGTTGATCTAATCAACACAGTAAGAATAGTATTAGATCAATGTAATAAATTCCACACTCCTATTTACCTAGCGTTTATCGACTTTATGAAGGCCTTCGATAGTGTCAATAGAAGCTATCTATGGAGAATTTTAGAAAATCGTAACATGCCGACAAAAATTCTCAACTTAATCCGGGCAATGCACGTTGATTTTAAATGTCGAGTCCTATACAAGGGTAAACTATCAGATTCGTTCGATGTTACTACTGGGGTAAGGCAAGGATGTATATTATCACCAAAGTATAAGTGATAATATAGGTGATCCTCGTCATCGACAACATAATGCGCACGGCTCTAATGGACACCCTTTAAACAACTTGAGGACTTGGAATATGCCGATGATGTATGTCTTCTAAGCCAAAGCTCTGGCCATCTTCAAGAGAATATTTATATATATTATTTCCACGACAACATTCCAATTGGAACAAGGGGTACTTCTCTCAGACAATGAGATGCATCCGATTCTATTTTTAGACTCATTGAAAGGGACCTACGTTTTAACTCCGAATCCGAACGGCAAATGCATTAGTTAGAGAAGTTTTACATAGCCTAATACTCAATAACCCGTGGCTAGCTGAGTTATGAGGTGAACCGCCGTTTTTTTTTTTAATTTAATTTTTCAAGTGGGTCTGGCCAGGGATCGATCTTTGGACCTCGGTATGCTAGGCGGATGACTAACCTGCTATACCACGTCGGCTCACGAGGATATTAAATCGCGTATTAATAAGTAAAATCTGCATTCGGCATTCTTCGAGCTATTTGGAAATCTCGGCAAATATCAACAACAACTAAGTCAGGAATATACAACTCGAATGTCAAGTCCATCCTGTATTACGGTTGCGAAACATGGAAACGCACTAATGCCATCGATAAACGACTTCAAACCTTTACAAACAAATTCTTAAGGCAAATTCTAAATATATGGTGGCCGAATCGCATAAGAAATGAAGATCTACTTAATGCGACAAACCAAATCCCTGCTTCCACAGACGTATGTCAACGGAAATGGCGGTGGATTGGCCACACACTTCGAAGGCCAAATACCAACATTGCTCGACAAGCGCTTCGTTGGAATCCACAAGGAAGCGGCCGTCGTATTGCTAGAACGTGGAGAAGATCAATTGATGCGGAGTTACAAGCAGCAAACTATTCATGGAATGATGTATGTCTAACATCTCGCAATAGAGTCCGATAAAAAAGGATAGTTGAGGCCCTATGCGCCACTGGGAGTCAAGGATAACAGAAGAAAAAGAATCTGAGTAAGAATACTCAATATTTATTTTATTACTGTTGAACATTGGTACATTAAAACAAGCATATGCTCAAATTATTACAAGAAATTCCCATTTTCGCAAAATTCTACGATTTTAAATCGCAGGTACGGCGAAATGGTTAAAGATATCGATCTCGCTCTTTTTGTTGTTTTTTTTCTCCCAAATGTTTGTTTTATGATACTGGAAAGTAAATTTATTATTTGTAATATTTGTCGAACAAAATTTTCAATAAATTAAAAACTGATTTTAGTAACCGGTCTTAGAAAAAGTTATTTTCTAATATGAAAAAAACTATATAAATTCAGTTATATTTATACAAAACTCAATTATTTATTACTTGCAGGTTATAGAATTGTTAGTCATGTCTTACTTAGAAATTTATGTATCCTTAAGTAAATTTTTTGGCTTTCATATCCTTAGGAGTGTTGTCGAGGATACAAATTTTTGGTGAACCGTATTTCCCCCCAAAAATTTTCGACGTAACATAAAAACATGCTGTGTACCGCATCCGCCCACAAAGTGTTAAACTTCTATGCGAAAAAATGGGATATTTTAACCGGAATATAAAAAAAAAACTACATTAGCTTTATTTCAAGTCATCAACATTAAAAATCCATGAAGTAGTTTCGGTGTTATTGCATTTTTAATTTTCAAATTCGTGTCCTTCACGAGACGTTTCAAGATATGCAGCCGGTCTTAGAAAAAGTTATTTTCTAATTAGGGTTTGCAAAAAACCGTGAAAATGAGAAACCGCGGTTTCGGTTTTAAAACACCCAAAACCGGACGGTTTCGGTTCGGTTTTCGGTTTTTTAAATAAAACTATTTTGATTTAAATTTGTAGTAAAATTTTATTAAAGCTCAATTATAATTTAATACTAAAATTCAGGAAAATAATTCAGATTTTTTAAATATGAGGGATTTCTTAAATAAGTCTTGTTTCTTTTGGAGCGTAAATAATCGAGCGACAAATTGCTTCAATAGTAATTTTTACAAATAGTAACGATTTTAAAGAATTTACAATTTCAAAGTCGATAGAATGAAGCAAATCTAAGGTCGACAGCATTTTTAATAAACTCTCATAAATACTTTGTTTTAGAAGCAGAAATCTAAGAGTAAACTTAATTCACGATTATGATGCTTTTTAACGCTTGTTTGTAAAATTTTATAACGAACTGACGAATTTTTGAAATACCGAACAATTTTTCTTACAGCCTCTAGGTTCAAATGTATATGGGCAATCGGTTTTAAATGAGTCAAAGTTTCTTCGTCGCCGTCTTCAAAATTGATTTTCAGATACAAATTTGATATTGGCTGCTGCTCCTTCTATAGTACATGCTACGATGCTTGTATCAAGTGAAATATTAAACTCCATTAGCCTGTTTTTAATGGTTTTTTGAGTTTGCTTGAAATTACACGTTCCTAAAATACGGCCCAGATTATAAAATTAACCAGAGAATCGTGAATATTTACGTCCATACACCGTCTTCCCCTTACACCTGTCCATTCGTCCATTGTAAACACATTTTGCTTGTTTCATTCTTCTGCTTCATTAAATAGACAAATTATGTGCAAATTTATGATAAGCTAATGATATTTCTGAATAAAACCATCAAAAAATTATGAAAAATAAATAGCTAAAACCGTGGTTTTTTCTACGGTTTTCGGTTTCGGTTTTGAGGCATAAAAAACCGAGGTTTCGGTTTCGGTTAAAACCGAACTGCAAACCCTATTTTCTAATATGAAAAAAACTATATAAATTCAGTTATATTTATACAAAACTTAATTATTTATTAGTTGCAGGTTATAGAATTGTTAGTCATGTCTTACTTAGAAATTTATGTATCCTTAAGTAAATTTTTTGGCTTTCATATCCTTAGGAGTGTTGTCGAGGACACAAATTTTCGGTGAAAATTTGCAATAACACCAAAACTACTTTATGGATTTTTAATTTTAATGGCCTAAATTAAAGCCATTTTAGTTATCTTTTATATTTCGTGAAACTTTTCAAATAATGCAATTCTTAGTGGTTAAAATTTAGGCAAAATCGAGAATACTCCAATTTTTTCCCATACCAAAAAGTTTAACAATTTGTGTTCCCCTTATGCAATTTTAAAAACAATTTGCATAGCTTGTTTTTTTTTTTTTTTGTTACGTACAATAATTCTGGGGATAGTTATGGTTCAATTTCGCACTATAAGGTGCACCCTAATGTATATACAAGTATTACATAGATATAAAATTTCAATATCAAATATTTATGAAATCAAGGAGTCATTTAGAAAACAATCACGTTCGAGTTTTTCAAATATTATAGAAATGTTCAAATCTATTTTAAATATGACTATACATACATATATACAAACAAGACTAATGATGTCTTCAAAATAGATATCCCCAAAAAATATGTATTTAATGACAAATTTATAAAGAAAGCCAATTTCAATTATCATTATATCTAAATTTATGTCCTAAATAAAAAAAAAACTTAAATATGTACATGAGTAAAAGTATGAAAATTGTAATTTAAATACAAATTTGAATAAACTTTTAATACAAATTTAATACAAATTTGAAATAAACAAATTCGAATTTAAATTTTAAAGTCAAATTTGCTTATTTAAAATTTGTAGGCCTAACCCTTAATTTTGATTTGATAAAGTTAACAGAAAATTGGGTTAAAATTTTGCTAACGCAAAGTTATTATATAGTCAAATATTTCTATTTAGTCTTTGCCAAAAGAAAAAGCAAAGAACACATTAGAATTTCTATTATTTATACCTGAAAATGAATTATTTGGATTTAGCTAATAAATTATTAATAAATTACTGTCACTTTGACATACACACATAGAATATATTTATGTATCTGTAATCCTTAACTGTTTTCAATTTACACGTTTATATAAATTTATGATGAAATATGAGTGAATAGTCGTCATTATAATGAAATAAAATAAATTAGACAAAATTGCTTGTCAAAGAAATACCTTCATGTCTCAGGGGAATAAATTTGTACGTATATTCACTCTATTTATGTGCTATTTTATTACATGATAATATTTATTAAAATTAAGTTTCATTTTATTTTCTTGGATGATTGAATATCAAACAATTTAATAAAATAGTGTTTAGGCAAAGCCGAATTTAAGACACTTTTTAGGAAACGACTAAGAAATTATAATATTCTTAAACAAAATTTTTATACCCTTCACCACCATAGGTGGAAAAGATATTATAAGTTTGTGCTGATGTATGTTACGTACAGAAATATTTGTCTTAGACAAACTTTTCAGTATATCACTTTCTGAGTCGATTTTCCGGTGCGAGTTCGTCTGGCTGGCTGGACCCCCGTGTAATCAAAGAACAGTTCGCAATTCTAAAGATAATTTGATGAAATTTGGCACAGGTAATTTTTTTGATAGTGGGACCATAGCTATTGTTATTCATCAATTCCATCCATTATTTATGGTACCTCCCATAGGTCCCATTTCCCGTAAAGTAGATGGAAATAAATATTTTTACAAAAACCGCCACAAAATTAATTTACTCATCCACATATGTTGCAGAAGTGTATACATTAGAGCGTCTCGACTTATATGGGGAAAAAATAAAGTACTTATTTTCACAGCTTATCGATGCCTTTAACAAAACACTGAACGTTTTGTTCATGTAGTACATTAATCTGCCATGGCTGTCACTGGTGAGCATCGCATGGACAACATTTTTTCAGAACTTGAGAGCCCTCAAAAATACAGCAAACTTGAGTCTTTTCAAAACATAATTGATTAAAAGATTTTAAATTTTTATAATTCTTGTTGTATGAGTTAAGATATCTTGGGTAGGTACTATGTAGAAGAATGTATAATGATTAATATCGCAAAACATTGACCTTCGTTAGACAAAAACATCGATATATTACACTTTAAGATCCGACAGTAAATGGCGAAGATATAACGAAAAATGTATTTTGGCGATCCCTATGTGCGGCAAAATAAGAAATTCCTTGTTTGTAATAGATCGGTTTGAAAAAGCGAAAAACTTCCTTAGTAAAAGTTTAACGATTTTTTAAGAGCTTTAATTTTCTGATATTAGGGTGGTACATTAGGGTGGTAGGAACAGGGGTCTAATAGATAAATACTAGAACCGGATACCTCAGAATAATGATTATTAAAGAAAAATGTTGGCCTCCTCGAGGCAAAAACATCGATATATCACACTTCGAGATCCGACTATAAATGGCGAAGATATAACGAAAAATGTATTTTGGCGACCCCAATGTGCAACGAAAAAAATTTTAAAAAAAATTTTTCGAAACTACCTCATAGCAATGCTTTATATTCGATGGTGTACGGCGAACTTTATTTTTTCGAGACGCCCTAGTATACATATTTGGTCTGATATCAATATATAAGTATATCACTTCAGAACTACTTCCTGAGTCGACTTACTGCTGTCGACCGTCTGAAATTTGACACAAACATTGGTTTTTATATTGTGAACATATTTACTAAAAGTGGTCGAAATTGTACCATTGTTTCGGGTACCTCTCATAGGACTGACTACCCAGAAATGGGATTTTGGTCCCTCACAGGCACAAATTTTAATAGTTGGAAAGTTTTATAGTCGGCCAAGACGGGCTATTAGATACCCTTTACTACTAAAGTCAAATATAGGCCGATTGTTAACAAATTTTAATTTTAAGAGACATGGAGTTCCTAAATTTCTTAACAAATTGAAATCCATAATCAATTTTTTTTACAGACACAAAGAGCACAAGTTTTGTACAAAAATTGACAAAAGTTTTATCCAAAGTTACTTAAAATATAATTTACACACATCCTTGAAGCCTTATCTTTTAGAAAATATTAAAAAGTTAACAGCCTAATTTATAAACAAACTATAATAGGTTTTAAAGCTACTATAAGTTAAAATGGGAAAATAAATTTATAAAAGGAAAAATATTTTATTAAATTGTTATAACCTATCATAAAATTTGAAACTTTTATTGTGGCCTCTACCCAACTATAAGCATACAATAAAAAGTTTGGTTGCTTAAAAATTTGATAATTGCGACTTTTTTTTATTTTTAACACATGATTTTTTATATAAATTTTAATACATTAATTGAAAAATGGAATAAGATTTTTATGTTATTTAATACTATTTATCTGCGATTAAAGAAACAAGACTTTATGAATGCATTTTTCATTGATCCTTACAACAAATCGATAATTCATTTTTCCTTATTCAAAAATATGTTGATTCTACCTAAAGTAACGCCTTACCATATATACACACATATGTATATTTTCACAGTATATCTTATATTAAATCAGTAGATTGCTTAGCGGCACGATTTTCCAAAATCTTGAAAAACTAACCAGATTGGAGTAAATTTTCTTCAAAATGTTTTTTAAAAAAATAATTTTTAATAAGAAAAATTAAAAAAGTGAAAATGACCTGGTCCGATTTGAACACTGGCATCAATAAAGATACATTTTTAAATGTAATTAAAGAAATAGATTAAAAAAAATTCCTTGCTCAATTCTTCACTGAGATTTGAACTCACGACATACGACTGCTAGGCAGAGACACTACCCACTTCATATACCGAAATTTTTTCAAATTGTAATTTACTTATATAATTTTTATTTGAACAGCACAAAATGACAATATGAAACGAGGTATTACCAACATAAAAGCACAAAAACTATAAAAGTGTGTAATTGTTATAATACCCAGTAAAAAATAGGACCATCCAAAGAGTACTCTCGGAGCGCTCCTTTGCGAGTAATGGATTACTCCATAAAACTCCGAAACTCATAGCATTTTTAATACAGCATGTCCGCAGACACGAGTACTCCTTTTAAGCTCTTTATGGAGTGCCCCCTTTAGTCTTGAAAATGACGACAGAGGGAGTAATCGTTTTTGTCTCCTAAAGGAGCATAAAGGGAGTAAACATTCATATAAATTACAAGTTTGGTTTTTTTACAAAAATAAGAAAATATTGATTTTTATTTATGTATATTGGAAACGTGCCTTCAAGGGCTCTGGAAAATTAAGAAAACTCAAATGTAAGCGCAAAATTTAAAATTTATTGTAGATTTTACCTACTTTTGTTCAGCTTCCTTGGCGGCCTTGATAGTTTCCACAGCTTGTCTTTCGATTTCAGCCAAACGGTTCATTTCTTCCTCCTCTTCTTGGAGTTTGCATTGTTCTTCGGCTAGACGTGCAGACTCTTCTGCCTGACTAGCGGCTTCTTCTGCCTGGCGAACAGCTTCTTCTTTAGCCTTACGTGCGGCTGCTTCTTCGGCTTTGGGTAGGGCTTCCTCTTCTAAATCTTTAGAATTAAAAGTTAGTTCAAATTAGTTTCAAAGAAAAGACAACGCCAATTCACCAATTACCGAAAAAAAAAAGTAAAAAAAATTGTATTTGTTTATTTTTTGATCCATTCCAATTTAATTTAAGCAAAATATTTTTTCTTATGCCAAAGAAAAAAAAAACGAACTGATGCATCTCTCATTGATCCATTTGGAGTATTAAGCGAGGCATAAACAACAAAACAAAAAAGTTTCGATAGCTCGCTTATTACTCCAAATGGATGAACAAGTCATTAATTCTTTGTTGCTCGATTATGGATTAATCCATATATTTTTTACTGGGTATGTTCATAACATGTTTATAAAATCAAATTTTTATTAATGGCTTATTAAACAATAACGGTCCAATTTAGAAAAATTTTATATTTTGGCTTATAAGCTTACAATATTTATCATACACTTATTGTTTAATAAGCCATTAATAAAAATTTGATTTTATAAACATGTTATAAACATATTATAACAATTACACACTTGTATAGTTTTTGTGCTTTTATGTTGGTAATACCACGTTTCAAATTGTCATTTTGTGATGTTCAAATAAAAATTATATAAGTAAATTACAATTTGAAAAAATTTCGGTATATGAAGTAGCTCAGTGGGTAGTGTCTCCGCCTAGCAGTCGTAAGTCGTGAGTTCAAATCTCAGTGAAGAATTGAGCAAGAAATTTTTTTTTTAAATTTATTTCTTTAATTACATTAAAAAATGTATCTTTATTGATGCCAGTGTTCAAATCGGACCAGGTCATTTTCACTTTTTTAATTTTTCTTATTAAAAATTATTTTTTAATTAAAAAACATTTTGAAGAAAATTTACTCCAATCTGGTTACTTTTTTCAAGATTTTGGAAAATCGTGCCGCTAAGCAATCTACTGATTTAATATAAGATATACTGTGAAAATATACATATGTATGTATATATGGTAAGGCGTTACTTTAGGTAGAATCAACATATTTTTGAATAAGGAGAAATGAATTATCTATTTGCTGTAAGGATCAATGAAAAATGCATTCATAAAGTCTTTTTTCTTTAATCGCAGATAAATAGTATTAAATTATATAAAAATCGTATTCCTTTTTTTCAATTAATGTATTAAAATTTATATAAAAAATCATTTTGTTTGTGTTAAACATAAAAAAAATCGCAATTATCAAATTTTTAAGCAACCAAATTTTTTATTGTATGCTTATAGTTGGATAGAGGCTACAATAAAAATTTCAAATTTTATAATAGGTTATAACAGTTTAATAAAATATTTTTCCTTTTATAAATTTAATTTTTCCCATTTTAACTTATAGTAGCTTTAAAAACTATTATAGTTTGTTTATAAATTAGGCTGTAAGTGTATGATAAATATTGTAAGCTTATAAGCCAAAATATAAAATTTTTATAAATTGGACCGTAAGTCTTTTAAAAAAACAAATAGAAATATAGAAAAAATTTTGCTTTTTTCGGTACACAGAATTTGAAAAATTTTTCTGAGTTATAAAACTTACTTAATTTAAATTGTTTTCCTTCTATTCATATTGAAATTTATCAGCAATGTCACAATAATTTTTGAAAAATTTTCTGTCTTACCACAAGTGATTAATGAGCTAAAAACGCCTAAATGTTTTAACTCCAAACTTCTCTTAAACTATAAGTAAAATAAGCATGTTTTTACTTATTTTTTTAAGAAGTTTTCGAAAATGTAAAAATTATACTTATCCCAAAGTTTAACATACCCGAGGTGGGTAACTTTGCTTTACTGTAGAGTCCACTGTCCTACAGATAAATGAGTCCTTAAATATTGTTCTAAAGGCCTAACTACTCTTCCACTGATGTTCTTAATTTCGTTAAAATCCGTCCAGTTTAGAAACTACAGAAATACCAAAAAGAAACCTCATTTGCACCACTGTACCCTATACTGAGAGGTCGAAGATTCCCAATCATAATCCTAAAATTATGCAATAAACTTTTAACTAACACGACTTTTGTTGACAACCTTTTTAACAACACTAATACACCTCTCTAAAGGCGTGTAGCTCATGAAATCAAATACATTTTAGCACAGGTGTCTTCCCCAAAAATATTTAACTAAATACATTTATGATTATGATTTTCTTGTTGGTAACAACATTTGATTTTTATTGTACTTTTTCTATACATATTTATAAACGAAAAGATTTATAAATTGTATAAAATGACTTACCTATTGCTTTGTTGTAGGTATTTATATACATTAGGCATATAACTTTTTAACAAGTTTTCAAAAAACTATAAGGAGACTTGTATTTATTTTTTCGCAAAGATCAAAAAAGTTCACGAACCAACCGCGATAAAGTTTTGAAAATGTTTAAATCATTTTAAATACACATGATAAGAACAACGAATTGGCGCGTGAAATTTGTTTGTGAAAAATTACAAAAGATTATGATTTTTGTGGTTACTAGGACATGCTTGACCTCATAGTACTATGCCAGAAAATTGGTTATACCCCTAATGTACATATGTTCGTGAATAAATTCATAATCTAGTAATTAAGTAAATGATTAATATTTTATACTTCGAGTAAAATAATTGTTTGAGTATAATAATTTGCACTTATAAATTATAATTTTCCTTTATTGCAGAAAAAACTTCTGTAGCAAATTAATTATATGAACAACTATTTATTGTTTTTTGAGCTACGACTATACCTCAAAGGCATAAGCTTTGAAAAAGGAGTTTGACCTTTCTGTCATAGCCCTACTTGTACCGCACAGTGGTTTGAAACAAACAAAGTGGTAATAAATCTGTACATTCTTAAATATAAGTCTAATTAAACAAGTAATTATTTTTACGAGGTGGTCCCAAGTTTTCTGAATTTTGGTTATCCCGCGTTTTTTTTACAGGGTGAATTATTGGTCTTCAAAGTGGATAGCCCCAAAAGTAAAATAGCCCTTGGACATGTATCAATTTCTTTTAAAAATGTTTGATTTTTTACATATTAAAAATATTACATAACTATTTATGATGACTGCTATGATTTTAAGTTATTTAAGTTTTCAGAAATTAAAAGTCAATTTTCAAAAATAATTCAGAAACACTTTTCAGTTTTTATACCCTTCACCACCATAGGTGGAAAGGGTATTATAAGTTTGTGCTGATGTTTGTAACGCATAGAAATATTTGTCTTAGACCCACCTTTTAGTATACCAATAGACTTAGAATCACTTTCTGAGTCGATTTAGCGATGTCCGTCCGTCCGTCCGTCTGGCTGGCTGGCTGGACCCCATGTAAACCTTGTAATCAAACTACAGGTCTCAATTCTAAAGATAATTTGATGAAATTTGGCACAGATAATTTTTTTGATAATGGGACCATGGCTATTGAAATTGGTCAAAATCGGTCTATTATTTATGGTACCTCCCATAGGTCCCACTTCCTGGAATTGCTATATTGGCCACAAATATCAATATTTTTTGAAATTTAAAACAGATACTGCTTATGTAAACTTAAATCACTGTACCAAATTTCGTTGAAATCGGTTTACATTTGACCATAGCTCCCATACAAACTCTTCTTCAAAAACGCACTAAATGAGACAAAAAATTACTAAAACGCTCGTAAATCTAAAGATAATGAAAATTTTGAGTTTATTTTTTGCACACATAGTTTTTGTAACAACTGTAATCAATTTGATAAATTTCGAGATAATCGGTCCACGTTTGACCCTAGCTCTCATATAAGTCCAAATGACGGAAACAGGTTGAATATATACGTTTTGAGAAAATGTTTGTATGATGGCAAAATTTAGCAAATATTTGTCTTTATACAGGAAAAATAACACATTTGACCTTAGTGGTGAAGGGTATCGTATGGTCGGCTTGACCGACTATAGCGCTTTCTTACTTGTTTTTTTGTACATTTGAAGATGATTTTTTGTTAAGCCTTAAATAAGTCCAATTTAAGTGTACACTTTCCAATCGACCGGTATCTCATAAATTTTTTTTCAATATTTGCTTTCCGTATATCAATAGATAGATATAAGCCTTAATATAGCTCCACAAAAATTATGGGTTATAAACAAAATTCGTAAAGATTTTGTTTGTAACATAAGTTATAATGCGAGGTTTTCGATCTGTCTAAAATTGGGGATACTTCTCCTGAAGAGATGGCCTAACCAACTATGTCTGTTACATTAATTAATAAGTGTAACAGATTTGGGATCAAAAGCGAATACTCTTTCTTTTTAAAAAAAGTTTTAATAAAAAATTTTTCTATAGAAAATTTTTGATAAAATTGTTCTATAGAAAATTTATGACATGAACCTAAGCCCGACTCGAACTCACGACCATCAACATAAATTCTGGTTCAGCTAAAATCAATTACATGTTTTCACTAACTCTTTTAAGTTGATACTAAATTCAAAATTTGCATTAACATAAGACAATAAACAAGAAACTTGTCAAAACAAAAATCTTTGTCTTCATTACCAGCTGACAGTTTGTTAAAGTACAAAGTAAACGTAGATTAATAAAGGATAGGAATACAAAACATAAAGGAAAAAAACTATGGTGGATAAGTTCGTCTAACTGAATCGATCATATGGTCATAGGTGAAATAGAAACGAGTGTTAACATAATTCTCGTTTTCCATTTCGCTTAAGAATTCAGTTAAATAGATAATCTTCACTACTGGCATCTAACAGTTGGTGACACAGTGTGCTGATAAAGCCCGTAGCGGGACAGAAAATGCAGCATTCCACACTGCTAAGTGTCACATACTTTTTTTAGTATTCCTAAAATTTATTCATCTAATTTAAAAATCATAAATTAAAAAAAAAATATTTATAACATGAACCTAAGGCCGACTCGCACTCACGCCAACAACATAAATTCTGGTTCAACTAAAATCAATTTCTTTCAGAAAATTTTTTGATAAAAAAAAAATTCTATAAAAAAATTTTATATAAAAAAATTTTTTGTATAGAAAAAGTTTTTGATAAAAAAATTTTTTAATTTTTGATAAAAAAATTTGTATAAAACAAGTTTTGATAAAAAAATGTTCTATAAAAAAATTTTTGATAAAAAAAATGTTCTATAAAAAATTGTTTATAGAAAACTTTTTGATAAAAAAATTTTCTATACAAAAATATTTGATAAAAAAAATTTCCTGTAGAAAAATTTTTGATAAATAGATTTTTAAAGCAAAATTTTTAATAAAAAAATTTTCTATATAAAACTTTTTGAAAAAAAAAAATTATATAGAAAAATTTTTGATAAAAAAAATTTCTATAGAAAAATTTTTAATAAAAAAATTTTCTATAGAAAACTTTTTAATAAAAAAAATTTTCTACAGTAAAAATTTTCTATACAAAAATATATAAAAAAATTTTCCATAGAAAAATTTTTGTAAGAAAATTTTTTATAAATAAAATTTTCTATAGAAAAATGTTTAATAAAAAAATAGAAAACTTTTTGATAAAAAAAATTTTTTTTTTTTTTTTTTTTTTTTTTATGCAATTCTTTATTTACAATCTATCCATTTAAGGATAATAAGTAAATTTGATACAATAAAATTAACATTATATGTTGATCTCCACTGAGAACAACAACAATCTTTAACAATCAAATAATATAACACATTCATCCGATTTTATAACTACATATTTTCATATGTTTAAAAAAAGTAAAATACATATATTTAGAACCTGAACGGCAAGTCCAGGATGTGATGCCTTTTTAGTCTTCTGCTTTCTTCAGTATCATCAAGGAGGGAAATCGCTAATGGGTTTATGTGATGACTTAATCTCTCCAAATAATTTCCACTTAATCGTCTTACTTCATCGATAACTTTTGGAATGTAGAGATCTTCATGAATGGCAATATTTGATACAAACCATGGAGCATTTACTATTGACCTTAGAGTCTTCGACTGGTATCTTTGAAGAATTTCTATATTTGAAGTGCTGGCTGTTCCCCACAGTTGTATTCCGTAAGTCCATACCGGTTTTAAAATAGCTTTGTACAATATTACTTTGTTTCGTAAATTAAGTTCAGATTTTTGTCCAAGTAACCAATGGAGCTTTTTGGTTTTTATATTAAGCTGTTGTTTTTTTGCTTTAATGTGAGCTTTCCAGGTTAACCTTCTATCTAAGTGCATGCCTAAGTATTTTACGCAATCACTTTGTGGGATTGGCTGATTGTTTAAAATAACCTCAGGGCAGTTACCTCGTCGTAAGGTAAATGTAACGTGAAAAGATTTACCAGTGTTAACTTTGATGTTCCATTTTCTTAACCAAATTTCAATAGCATTCAGCTGTGTCTGAAGTAAATTTGACGCATTATTTGGACAAGTATCAGATACCAATAATGCAGTGTCATCCGCATAAGTTGCAACTAAAACATCTTCAGTTATTGGCATGTCAGAAGTGAATATTGTGTAGAGCAAAGGTCCAAGTACGCTTCCCTGTGGCACACCGGCTTTAATATAAAAAATTTCTGAATGCTCATGGTTTACTTTGACATAAAAACTTCTCTCTGATAAATACGACTTTAATAGTAGGTAAAAAGGGGTTGGAAGTAATTTTTTTAACTTGAAAAATAATCCACTGTGCCACACTTTATCGAACGCTTGCTGCACATCGAGGAATGTACCTGAACAGTATTTTTTGGTTTCTAATGTATCCCTAATAAGGGCAACAACACGGTGACATTGTTCCGGAGTGCCATGCTTGTTCCTGAATCCAAATTGGTATTCAGGGATGATGTTAAATTTTTCTATTATAGGTAACAGCCTTTTTAAAAAAAGTTTTTCAAACATTTTGGCAAATATAGATAATAAACTTATCGGTCTATATGATGAAACAATATTTTCTGGTTTATTTGGCTTGTTAATCATAACAATCTCAGCACACTTCCATTGCGAGGGGAAATAGTTTAATCTCAATATAGAATTATATATGTATGTTAAAAACAGGATGCCCTTTCTAGGTAATGCTTGAACCACTTTTCCGTCTATACTATCATAGCCAGGGGACTTTTTACAGTTAACTTTTTTAATTTCATTTTTGACTTCATTAGGCGAAATGTGTTTGATCGGCCAGTCCATAGGACAAGGACAATTTAGGAAATCATCAATTTCATCAATGCAAGGACTTAAGTTTGTGTGCGTTTGAAAAGTGGTTTGCAGATGGATTGCGAATGCTTCTGCCTTAGCTTTATCAGATTTATACCAAACGCCATCAGTATTTTTTATTGGGACGTTTCTTTTAGGTGGTCGCTTAATATATTTTGTTGCTTTCCACAGAGAAAACTCATTGTTTTTATTGTTCTTTGTATCAAGATTTCTGAGGAAGTTACCAATTTGATCATTTTTTAGATTATAAAGAGCAAATTTGAGTTCTTTAACAGCTCTATTTAAAATTAGCTTATCATTGGGATTTCTGCTATTATGCCATACATTCCTAAGTCTTCTTTTATTTCGTAAGAGTTGTCGGATTTCAGATGTGATAGTGATTTGACTATGGGAACTCTTTGTTGGTAGGTTTGGAGTAGATAAAAATCCTGCTTCGTGTATTAAATTGTTGAACTCTTCAATAGCGTCGTCTACCTCTTTAAAACATTTTAAGGATATGTTAAGATTCACATTTCTTTCTATCCAGTTGGAAAAAGAATTAATGTCGGTATTACCAGTAATAACTTTATGGTTTGTTGTATGCGACTCTATGATGGTGTTAAAGCATACAATTAGAGGAGTGTGGTCCGAGCTTAGCTCATTTATATCAGAAATATCTAAAAGTCGTCTAGATATTCCTGAAAAGACGGCAAAGTCTAATAAATCCGGAATTTTTCGTGGGTCGGTAGGCCAATGAGTTGGATTTCCAGTTGACAATATAGAGTAGTTATTATTTATTATGCATTTGTAAAGTTCACTTCCTTTTGGATTAATTAGTCTCGATCCCCACCAGTGATGTTTTGCATTGAAATCTCCGGCCACAAAAAATTTTGGACCCAGGCGACTAAAAAAATTAGAAAATTCCTGACATTTAACAGAAAATCTAGGAGGAAAATAAATGGCAGAAAAGGAAATGTTATCTAAACCACATTTGACTTTGATACAAGCAGCTTGAAGGTATGATTCTTTAAACTCATCCAAAATTTCATATTTTATTGTAGATTTTATTAAGATTGCAGCACCAGCATGAGCTCTATTATCTGGATGATTAGCTGTTATTAATTCATATCCTCTTATTCTAAAGAAGGATTTACTAGTAAAATGTGTCTCTGACACTAACATGATATCTATATGATGTAATTTTAGAAATAATTCAACTTCCTGTAAATGGTTAGAAAGCCCATTAGCATTCCATATTGCTATATTTAGATTTAATTGCATAGTTTACTGATTAAGACGGTCATCATATTAAGTAACTTGTTTGTTAATTCTATTTGATTTTGTATCAATTTTTCTAATTTCACAAATGAGTTTTGTGTGTTATTTTTTAAGGCTTCAGAATAAGAAATGTTATAGTCTTGATTGCAATTTTGTTCATTAAAATTATTATTCAAATAGGGATATTCTTCATTATTGTGATTATACTGTAGATTATTATTGTTATAACGTGGCTTATGCGTATTATATTGAAATTTTTTTTTAAGCAATTGCCTATATACAACGCACCCTTTATAACTTGCTGGATGGTTTTGGAGACAGTTCACGCATCTAGGAGGAGTATCATTATCTTTGGTACATTCGACAGTTAAGTGTCCTAAGCCGCATTTAACACAGTTTACTGATTTCCTACAGTAGGCTTTAGTATGACCAAATTCTTGGCATCGATGGCATTGAACTATTTCTTTTGATTTCTTTATTGGTACTATATTTACAACAGCACTATTAATATTTTTAATGTCATATACATTTTTATTATTAGAACTTGGTTCTAAGTCAACGTAAAACATAGGTAGAAATTCCTTTGTGATTCTACTTCTCATATTATTAATATTTCTTACTTTATGTCCTAATTTTTCGAGAGCATCTTTGATTTCAACAGTAGGTGTAGAAGGGTGTAGGTTTTTGACCACTACTCTGTAAGACCTTTCTTGTTTTAGCTGATATGTATGATATTTTATGTTTTTGTCTCTTAGAAATGTTATGAGTATTCTATACGGCTGAATGTCTTTGACCATAATTCTTATTTGACCATCTCTTAGAGTTTTATAATTGAAAGATAGATCTGGACTTATTTTTGAAAAACTTTTTATCATTCCGCTTATATCGGAGACATTTGGTATGAAAATTGGAGGTGGCTTTTTGTTTGTTTCTTCAGATTCAGAATCATCGTCATCATTATCATCGCTAAGACTATAAAATCTATTTTGACTTACATTGTTGTTTATGTTTGCTGCCTTACTAGAAGTACTAGCATTTTTAATAGAGCTTGCAGTTTTGTTGTTGACATTCTTTTGTGTACCAGTGATGTTGAGCGTCGTAGATGTGGAAGCATTGTTGTTGGTATTTTGTCTTTTATACAAAAATATTTTTGGCGATTCACTTTGCTTTCGCTTTTTTGGTTTAGTTGATGCGGCTACTTGCCAGAATAGCTCATCATCTTCACTACGATCATTGCTATCACTTAGCATGATAGCAATGTATGTATATTGTTGTTCTTTAAAAGAATTTACAAAATGTTATTGTTTTTACAAGTAAATAAATTTAAATTTTTTATATTTAGGTTTTAAATTGTAGGAAACAATTGTTTTTAATAAATGTTTTTGTTTGGAGATCTTAAAATTTAGCACGTTTGCACTTGATCACGGTCAAATATAGACTGAAAAAAAAAAAAAAAAAAAAAAAATTTTATGTAGATAAATTATCGATAAAAATTTTTCTCCAAAAAAAATTGTATAGAAACAGTTTTGACAAAAAAAAATTTTTAGAAAAATTTTTGATAAACAAATTTTTGTATAGAAAATTTTTTGAAAAAAAAATTTTGAATAAGTAAATTTTCTATAGAAAAATTTTTGTTAAAAAAATGTTGTATGGAAAAATTTTTTATAAAAAATTTTGTATGGAAAAATTTTTGATAAAAAATTGGAAATTGGAAAATTTTTGATAAAAAAATTTTATATAGAACAATTTTTGAAAAAAAAAATTCTATAGAAATATTTCTAATAAAAAAATTTCTATAGAAAATTTTTCGTTAAAAAAGATTTCTATAGAAAACTTTTTGATAAAAAAATTCTATTAAAAAATTAAAAAAAAACATTTCTTAAAAGAAAATTTTTATAGAAATATTTTAGATTAAAAAAAATGTCTATAGAAACATTTTGGAATAAAAAAAAATTTGAATAAGTAAATTTTCTATAGAAAAATTTTTGATAAAAAAATTTTCTACAGAAAAATTTTTAATAAAAAAATTTTTTACGGAAACATTTTTGATAAAAAATTTTTGATAAAAAATTTTCTATAGAAAAATTGTTGATAAAAATTTTCTATAGAAGAATTTTTGAAAAAATAAAATTTTCAACAAAAGTAATTCAAGAACTTTTAAACGGTAACCTCATTATCATGAATGCCTATCACCTGCCTATTGAGGAAGAGTATTCGAGATTAAGTTTAGAATTTGGAGTCTGTAGACTAATAAGGAGGCTATAAGGGCTATATACCCACAAAGTAGGGTACCTCGAGTTATTCGAAAATTATACACGATTCTTAAGTCACATTTTTAATCCGATAGTACCTGGTTGACCGAGACTTGCTCGGAGCTTAATGATAAGCATTTTGAGCCAAATTTTAAAATGTTTATATATTTTATTTTATAAAATAGTAAAATAAATTTAGAGGAAATACATTGTACAAATATTCAGTTAATTTTGAATTATTTTATTTATTTTGTCCCATCAACACATAGTTTACAGTTTAACTTATTTTGAAAAATTTTGGAAATTGGTCATACCAACAGAAACCTCCATCGACTCATGCGCAACAACTTTGCTAAAGATTATCGCCTGATCAAATGCACAGCTTACGATTTAATTCATTTTGAGTAGTTTTCAGTGGAGCCACCTGAAGTTGTTCATACCAACTAAGAAACCTTCGTCTGCTTATGCATAACAACTTTGCTTACGATTATAACATGAATAAATGCACAGTTTACGATTTAATTAATTTTGAGTAATTTTCAGTGGCGCCACCTATCCGACTTTTGTCATTCTCATAAATAAACCTTCGTTGGCTTATCCGCAACAACTTTGCTAAAGATTATAGCATTATTAAATGTACAGCTTACGATTAAATTGACTTTGATTAAATTTCAGTGGCGCCAACTGTCGAAATTTCTTCATAAAAACTAAGAAACCTTCGTCGGCTCATGTGCAACAACTTTGCTAAAGATTATAGCATGATTAAATGTACAGCTTACGATTAAATTGACTTTAAGTAATTTTTAATAGCGCCACCTGTCGGAAATTATTCACACCAAATAAAAAGCCTTCGCCGGCGCATGCGCTACAACTTTGCTAAAGATCATATCATGATCAAATATACAGTTTACGATTTAATAAATTTTTAGTAATTTTCAGTGGCGCCACCTAACGGAAATTAGTCTTAACAACTTAAAAACCTTCGCCGGCTTATCCGCAACATCTTCGCTAAAGAGCATAACATGATCAAATTCACACTTTACTATTCTATAAAGAACATACATACAAACATTCATTTGCTTAAAAGTTATAACATTACCCACTTTTCCCCTTTTTATCCAATACTTTCAAAAAGTTCCATATGCATATTTGGTACTTCTTTGGTACCAATTGAATTCGGTACATTTTATTAAAATGCAGTTAACATAATTCATATTTATATTACTCTTTGAGATGTTAAGTTATCATGTTATCCCTTTTTTACCCATTTTGGCCCTAAAATCAAAAAAGTACCAAATACGTGTTCAATATTTATTTCAGATCTATTGGCTGCAGTACAAAGTTCCTTTCTATATTCTTTGGTTTAAAAAAATAAGATTGGGCTAAAAAAGTACCAAAAAAACTATTTTCACCCCTTTTGTACCCCCTATTGGACATAGTTTTAAAAAAGTACCAAACACCTGTCCGCTTATTTTTACAGCTGTTTAAAACGTAATTTTAAGTTTGTTTATATACCTATTACTTTAGGAGGTATAACGTTTTCGATTTTTTCCCCTTTTTACCCGTTTTTACCCTCTTAGAGGCAAAGGTTCTAAAAGTCCCTTCTTCTTTGACCTAAACATCAAAAAAAGTACCCGCTGTCAAAATTTTATCAAGCCGTTTTCGAGATAGCCATTCTATATATAGATATATATATATATATATATATATATATATATATATATATATATATATATATATATATATTCGAAAGGTTCAATTCCTAATTCCATATTTTAAAATCAAATTTATTTTAGTGTTTATATCATTCCCATAATACATTCACCTGAATGAAGTCATAAGCCTTAACTTTAAAGAATTAATTCTTAGGGAATTTAAAATCAGTTAGATTTAATTTAAATTATTTCAATTCTTAATCTTATACAAAAATAATTAAAAATTTTATAAACAAATCATTTTGTATAGGCATACAAAAATAAATGTATTCAAACGAACCCTACAGTTCAAAAATATATAATACCTATAAAAGAGCGGAATAAAATAAATCTCAACGAAACAAGTCCTTAACCATAAAATAAGTTTCAGGATTGCATTAGGGATTAAATATCATTTAATACCCATGAAAAAAAGTCCCCATTTTAGAGGATAAAGAAATGACTCTTTCTTAAGTTATTGGGTTAAAAAAGGGTTTTTAAGCTGAGATGATTTCCATCTCGATTTTAACAAAACCAAGTCCACTTTGTCTAAAAAACATGTATGAAAAGTCATATGATTAAAATGTGATTTATTCATTATCGACATACATACATATGTATATTTACATTTTCTAATTGTACTGAATTTTGTAATTTTATTCTAATTCCATCATAATTGTGTATGTATCTCAGCTATGTAATATATCTTCCTGCTAAGGGACTAATGTTTTTTAGACCTGTAGGGCATATACAAATAACATTTTTGTGGAAAAATTCAAAAGTTTATTAAGTTGACTTAGGCGAAAATTAAAAAAAATAAAAAAAATTCTTTGTTATTGGTCATAAGATCAGAAAAACTATTTAACATAAAATATAGATACACATAAAACTAAAGATTTTTTGTACACATAATCTATAATATCACCCAGATTCGAAAACATATAAAATCCATTATTTCGCAGCAACACAACAAAACCAGAGATAATATACTCTTACATATTAGCACATTTTACATGTATATGTATGTATTTACAAAAACTAATGTCACAAAAAACAAATTATTTTTATAATTTTTTTTAGAAAAAATTTTTAATTAAGCAGATTCCTTCACTGATTGAATTTCTGGTAAAGAATAGGTCATTATAAACGAAGAACCATTAATATTACTATATTCCTGCATATCTAAATATCTTTTAAAAGTTATAGTTTAACAAATAAATGCAAAATATACACAAGTTTGCGGTGAAATAGCCACATTAGGGTAGTTCCGTTTTTTTGAACGAACGTTAAAGAATACATGCATACTTTTATTAAATGTGTATGCTTTCTGATAAAACATAAGAATATTTTAATAGGTTATGATAAATTTTGTTCTATTTTATATCTAGGGTTTTTACAAACAATGTATATCGCACTTGATATAATAATACCCTTTAAATTAAAACTTCAATTTTCGTTTTTTGGTTTGATATACTTTTATTCAATGAGTGGAATAGTTTAAAAAACTTTTCCCTCGAAAAAGTCAGAATTTAAGTTTTTGATTTAAAATCAAGTAACTTTAGTTTATATCCACCCTAATGATTTGCACAAAATGAATTACCAAAAAATATTTTAATTCAATTTGGACTGGTTTTAATTAAGAATAAAAAATGTTAATTCAAATTGGAGTAGAGGAATGAAGAAACATTTTTTTCATTCAAGTTGATTTTAAATTCCCATGTGAATCAATTCACTATGAATTAAAAATCAAGACATTTTTTTTAATTGTTTTATGGGAATTAAACTTAAGGTATTGTTAAATCATTTTTGAATTCCATATACATATATATATATACAATTATTGCTCGTTTAAGAATATAAGATATGATAAAAGATTTGTATATGTATGAAATCTGAACGAATTTTTATTGAATTATGACAATCGACAAACATTTTTTTAAAATCTCCAAAAATATTTTTTTAGTTTTCAAAAAAAATATATAAATAACTTGTTTTGAATTTTTGATTCTAGCTTTGCGATTGTTGAAAATTAGGCATAAAGCGTGAAACAGTGTAATTATTTGCTAATTTTTGAGATGCGTGAAGACGAAATAAAATTTTGGACCATAAATCCACTTATGGTTTTGCTCATTAAGTTTCCTTTTTAAACTATATATGTTTCTTAACAAGTTTTTTTTATATCTAAAAAATAATGTTATAACTTTTTTTGGCTAAAAATTTTTGTTGTTTTTGATCGCCTTAAGATTTTTCATCAATTCTTTATTTGTGTGATTTATAAATTCCTTAGAAATAAAATAATTTTCGGAAACATTTGGATCCGATATTAGCAAAACTCTAGGCCTAAGTCGTCAAAAAGTTGATTTTTTTTATTTGTTGTCGAATATCTCATAAACTATAGGAGATAAACGATACGTGTAGCGTGATGTTTTTTGTAGATCTCAGCGAGCAGAGATCTACAAAATGATGATATAGGAAAAATGTGACTTCTCGGTTGTTTTTAATTTTCGAAATAACCGAGGTGCCCTACTTTGAGTTCATATAGCTCCCCTCCTGATATGTCTACAGACATTCTAAACTGAAAGCTCGAATACTCCTCCTCAATGAAATTTCATGATAATTGAGGTGCCCATTTTAAAGTTGTTTAATTACACACAGATACATTTTGAGGAAAAAGAAATACACTTTTAAGGAAACCTATATCAAACTATAGGCCTTATTGAGTGTATCAGTTTGTCATTTTTAGAAATTTCGATATACCCTCAAAATCGAAAGTTATCGATAAAAAACGATTTTTTTGGTCTTCTCGAACAAAAATAGGCCTAGCTAAGTCATTTGTTTATCGATTTGAAATTTTAACACTGTTTGAGACAGACAAGACATCAGGCTTTCTTTCTGTTAAAAAAGATTTTTTATTTCATCAAATTATCACAAAAATATTTTCAAACAAATTTAAATTTTTATTTTTTTTTTCGATTTTTTCACATTGGGACGCCGTTTTCCGCAGTATTTTGTTAGGAATGCCAAACTTTTTTATATTTACTTGAAAAGTGCATTAAATATTTTGTAAACCTAGATTATTTAAATTTAAATTAACAGCGAATTAAAAAAATATAAGTTTTTTTTGTAAAAGGGCCAGTTTAATTAATGTACTATTTATATACGTATAAGTACTTATATTTATACGCACTTATGAATGAAGTTAAAAAAGGATAGAAACAAAGAAGTACGACATAATGTCCAAGCTCTATTTATGCCTCTATTGCCGGATGTCAATAAAAATTAATTTCCTGCACGCCCATTTGGATTTTTTTCCAGAAAATCTTGGAAAACTCAGTGATGAGCAAGGTGAAAGATTCCACCAAGAAATTTTAACTATTGAAAAACGCTACCAGGGGAAAAGCCCAATAAAAATGCTAACAAATTACTGCTGGTCACTCAAACGTGAAACGAGTGACAGTGTATATAGCCGTAAAAGACAAAAGAAGCATTTTTAGTTAACTTCTTAAGTCACTTTTTTCGAATTTCAAGGAGTGCCGGCCAGAAAAATGTGCAATTTTTCTGTTTTTGCAAATTTTGACCTATAAGCTTAACTTTTTGACAAAATCTGAATGTTAATTTGTAATTTAGAGCCAATTTGTAATTTAGGACCCAAAATTTCTATGAAAATTTCCGATAACTCGAAAAATCCTTTGCCGATTTATACGCTACTTACGTGGATATAAAGCTAATTGAGTCTACATTATTGTTATTTGAAGCTTCTCACCGAATGCCATAATAATCCGAACGCCATTTCTCTACTTTCGAAAAAAGTTGAAAAAACACTCTAACGTAGTATTATATAGAAAATTTTCTAATAAATATACAAATAATACTGAATTCATCGCTAGAGTTTTCTATAGAAAAGTTGGCGATCGCTATAGTTTTCTAAAGAAAAGTTGGCGATCGCCAAAGTTTTTTATAGAAAAGTTGGCGATCGCTTTAGTTTTCTATAGAAAAGTTGTCGATCGCATTTGTTTTCTATAGAAAAGTTGGCGATCGCTTTAGTTTTCTATAGAAAAGTAGACGATCGCTTTAGTTTTATATAGAAAAGTTTACGATAGCTTTAGTTTTCTATAGAAAAGTTGGCGATCGCTAGTTTTTCTTTGGAAAACTATTGCGATCGCCACCTTTTCTATAGAAAACTAAAGCGATCGCCAACTTTTCTATAGAAAACTAAAGCGATCGCCAACTTTTCTATAGAAAACTAAAGCGATCGCCAACTTTTCTATAGAAAACTAAAGCGATCGTCAACTTTTCTATAGAAAACTCTAGCGATCGCCAACTTTTCTATATAAAACTCTAGCGATCGCCAACTTTTCTATAGAAAACTCTAGCGATAGCCAACTTTTCTATAGAAAACTCTAGCGATCGCCAACTTTTCTATAGAAAACTCTAGCGATCGCCAACTTTTCTATAGAAAACTATTGGGATCGCCAAATTTTCTCTAGTAAACTATGTATATCTCTTAGATTTCTATTGAAAAGTTATTAAGAGTTTAGAATTGGAGAATGTTTTCTGAACTATTTTTGGTAGTTTCGTTTAAGTACGGGAACAGATCTAATATTGATGTTGTACAAAAATATAAAACGTGATTAAATGTAGTAAATTAATTTAATTAGATAAAATAATGTTAATGTAAAACAAAATTAAAAAAAAATAACATAAAACTTTTAAACAAATTAACCATCACAATAATATGTTTAACAGAAAAGATAGTAATTTTATTGTAAATTATAAATATTGTGAATTACTAAGAATTTAAGTTAATACCAAAACATTTAGGGAGTTCATAAGATGTGATACCATGTTTTGTCGTCATAAAAGAATTCTAGTCTAAAAATGTTTTTAATATAACTTGAAGTTTAAACAAAAAATTTCTAAATTAAAGTTTTTTTTTTTTTAATTAAGAAACAATACTACTTTATGACATGATATCACGGCTCGTGAATCCACTTAGTGAAGTTGAGCTATACAATTTTGAATTTAATGATTATTAGAAATGCAATTTAGTAAGTTAGTTCAAGGAGTTAATTCAAGAAGTTCAAATTTTGTCTGGAAAGCAGAGGATTCTAGGATTTTTAGTTTAAAATCTTTTAAATTTACTGGTTAAATTTATTTTTAAAACAATTTTAATTTAATTAATAATTTTATTTTTCAAAATCTTTTCCTTCTTTTTTTGTATCTAAACAATATCAATATGACAACTTTAAAAAAAACAGTTACCCGATTCCCCAACCGAAATGTTATTCCCACCCTATATAGCACAGCCTTGTCAGTTATCCTGTTGTCGACCCATGTCGTCCTCAGTGCCGCGTTATAATGCTGCTAGCTATAACAATAATCCGCATAATGCTTTTAGGCGACGCAATTCATTTTCTTTAGCGCAGTCCATTTGCAATGAAGACATTGATCTTGATGATTGCAATGATTTGATACCGCCCAGACCGCCAGAGGTCCGGGTAACCAATAGTAATAGTAGCGGTAATAGTAATGAATTGCCAAAACGTTTAACATCATATGAAATGATACCTCTAATCAAGCCAGCCTCCTCTATGCCCAATGGTCTACCCAATACACAGCCCCTATCTCCGGATATGGCCACTAGTGATGAGCTATTACTTAACGATAATACTGAGTCTCATTATCGGGGCTCCCAGCCCAATATAATGATGACCAGTTTTAGAAGTAATTCTTCAAAAGGTACCAATAAAGCCGATAACATTTCCAATCTGACAGCTAGCACCACTTTGGCCTCCTCAACTCTGTCGAATTTAACCTCTAAATCGAGCAATACGGGAGTTAGTTTAGGAGGTGGTCCGGGTGGTGGTAATAGTGTTTCAGGTTCTGTAGGAGGAGGTTTAGGCTTGAATTCCTATGGTAATAATATGGGCAGTGGTCCGTTGGGTTCTTCACGTTATGGCGGCAGTAGGGCCACTTCAATAGAGCCGCGTACCACTGCCTATTATTATCATGAATTGGCACAGAAATCTGCAGTATTTGATTCAAATTTAAATCTTTTAAATGATAATAAAAACGAATCTGACTCTCTACCCACAACAATTGCTGATATGGGTAATATGAGACAACATCATCATCAGTCATCTCCTCAACGTCAGTCTCAGTCTCACTCTCATCAAAAACATCAGCATCCTCTACCACGTCAGCAGCAGTTGTCCGGTAGCAGTGTCAGTCATAAATTATCCTCATTTAATGGTAGCTTAGATAATGTTTTGGAAACTACCCGAAAAAATTTGGATGATTTAATCCTGGGCAATTCATTACTATTCAATTCGCATTCATCAAATGATTTGTTAAATTGCACCAATAACGGCAATAGCAGTAGCGCCGGCACTTTAGTTGATGAAAATCTTAATTTAAGCTATAACAGCGGCAGCATCGATCATCTTCAGCAAAATTCAATTCACAATAATAATAATAATAGAAATCCCATACCTGCAGCTAGAAAACATTCTAGTGGCTATATAAAACGTAGCAGTCAGAATTTAATGCATCACAGTTCTAGTAATTCGAATATTTTGAATAGTAACGGCAACAGCAATAATAATGGCAACAATCATCATAATAATCATAGTCAAAGTCATCATAATGAAAAATATATTGCATGAGAGACATTTAAGTAAATAAAATTTGAAAAATTTATGTTAGATGATTTGTAAAAAAAGAAACAAAAGAAAAGAGTTGAAATCATTATTTAATATTAAGTTTTATATAGAAAATTTCTGTTAGTTCAAAATTTGATGAAAATCGTAATTTTTCCCCCTCTTTCTATCTCTAATACGAACAAACACTGCTATTGTGAATAATTTTTCTTCCATAGCAAAGAGAAGTTCCTGTTTTACAAAATGGTAACCATGATTTTTTTTTAGGTCAAAATATATTAGGTCTTCTGATAAATTTTACGAAAAACAAGCTTCCGAAGTTGAAAAAATCGAAAAAAAAATAAAATTTTAACTTCAGCAGACAATATTTTTATGATAAATTGGTCATGTTAAAAAGGAGTCTTTACGAAGTGAAAGCCTATGTTGTTTTCTGTCGAAACACATTTAACAATTTAAAATCGATGTAAAAATGACTCAGTTAAGCCTTCTTTTCTCCGCTAAGTCCAAAAAAATCGTTTTTTATCGATAACTTTCGATTTTGAGGGTATAGCGAAAATTTTAAAAATGGTAAAATGAACTTCTAACCGATTTCTACTGGTTGAGCTTGGTTTCGTTCCGAGTGTATTTTCACTGTATCACAGTGTTATTTTCCTAAATTTGGTTTTAACTCACTGTGCGCTGTTCATTTGTAAGTTACTTGTTTGAGAGTAACATGTTACAAAAAGCCAGCTGAGATGGGCTGTCGTAAAGAAAGTTGCCAAAAATCACACTGTTGTTAGGATTGGAGTGTTTGACATATAAAGTTGTCAAAGAATATAAGAGATTAGGAAGGAGATAGAATGGATGATGAGAACCAGGGACAGGAAACTGTTATTTTTGAATTTTTAAATAAAAAAAGCAACCTCAAGGAAATATCGGAGAATAAAACTAAGAATTTTTATGTTATTTTTATGTTTTCAACCCCAATTATCATTGCAAAACTCAACTCCATTAATTTTTGAGCATATGCAAATTATTTTCACTGAAAAATTATCTCCGTTTGAAAATTTTTGTTAATAAATATAGAATGTCTTAACTAGAACCCAATTTTTAAATTTTAAATAAAACACAAATATTAAAAAAAAAAAAAAATCGTGAAACTTTATTATATCGTAAAGTAGACAGAATGAGGTTATGTATGGAAGAAGATGGCAGCCGTGGCTTTGCTGGCACACACACAATCTTTTAATGAAATGTTCAATGACCTTTTTGCCTTTTTGCGTAAACCATCGACTTCAAAAAACCCCAAGGAAAAAAATATGAAGGTGTTAAATCGCATGATCTAGGCGGCCAATTCTGGTCTCCAAAACGCGAAATAACACGACTGGGAAATGACTGATGTAGAAATTGAATTGTTTCTCCGGCTGTATGACATGTGGCGCCGTCTTGTTGAAACCACATTCATTTCATCAATTATAGGCAAGAAAAAACTGGTTATCATTTCACGATAACGAAACCAGCCCAAAAAACCACACCACACAGTGACACATTGAGGATGCTTCTCGTGAATCACTCGAGGATTTTCCTCACCCCAAATGCGACAATTCTGCCTATTGACGAAGCCATCAAGATGGAAATGGGTCTCGTCACTGAAGATGATTTTATCGGCAAAATCAGCATTTTCATGTTGTCTCTCCAATACCCATTTAATAAACACGATATCTTGTTCCATACATAACCTCATTCTGTCTACTTGCGTTCTAGTTGGGACACCCTTTATAATGAATTTATCATGAATTTAAACAAAAATAACTTTTATTTCTGCTCGAAAATCTAAAAGTCAAAAATAAGTGTTATTGTTGCTTGAAAAAAAAAAAAAAAAAAAATAAAAGCCAAAAATAACTTTTATTTTTATTTGAAAAAATAAAAGTCCAAAATAAAGAGTGCTCTAAATAAAATTTGTAGTTGGATTTTCTTAAATAAAAATCAAACCTTTTAATATAAAAAGTCTACAAAATACGCAAATATAATGACATATTATACAAAATCATTTAGCATTAAAATGTTTACTTAGTACTCGGGTTTTGCAAAATTATCGACTTTTTTCGGAAACCCTCCCATTAAAGATTTTACAGTTGCTTCTGATACCTTTTTGGAGCATGTGTTCCACCTGCGCTTAAAATCGGACATGTTCTTGGAAATCTTTCCTGTGTTCTTCAATTCCTTTTTTACCAGAGCCCAATACCTTTCCACAGGCCGAAGTTCTGGACAGTTAGGTGGATTTGCCTCTCATGGTACAAAAATGACATTATTCTTTGAGTACCACTCAAGTGCCTTTTTTCCATAATGGCATGATGCCAAATCGGGCCAAAAAAATGTAGTCACTCTGTGCTCTCTTAAAAAGGGTAACAACCGTTTTTGTAGGCACTCAATTATATAAATTTCTGTGTTTATTGTGCCAGATGCCACAAATACTTTACTTCTTTTGCCACAACTGCAAATAGCTTGCTACACGAGAAACTACTTAGGGAATTTTGTTTGTTTTTTTGTGCGAAACTCTTGCCGAACATTGCCCCGTTTATCAGCAACATAAAAATCTTGACCAGGAAGTTGAGAAAAGTCTGCCAGTACATATGTTTCATCATCCATCACACAACAGGTGTATTTTTTTATAAAATCAGACTTCAATTTTTTCGCTCGTTTTTTTGCTTCTAAGTTCTTTATAGCATTGCGATCTGGAACCTTTTGGACTTTGTATGTCTTCAGTCCAGCATAAGCTTTGACTCTATGTGCAAAATTCGTAGAACATTTCAGCGTACGAGCTGCTTTTCTTAAAGAAGTGTTAGGCGCTCTTAGAAAGAGTCGCTCGACTTCTTTTGCCTTACCAATATCTGTAGGACCTTTTTTCCTCCCTGATCCAGGTTTTCTTTCAATGCTCAGGTTTTCCTTATACCGTCTGATGGCATTAGAAACCGTTCGAGGGTCAACTTTCAAATTTTTAGCTATTTTTTTAAAAGTCCATGACGGATTTTTTTGAAAAGTTTTAATTATAATTTCACGAACTTTTTTTCGCAGTCCATTTTGATTGAAATAACTATTGAAAATTAATAATTTCTAAAATAATAGTATCTGACATATCTATAGAAACTAACTTGATCAAAAAATAAATTATTTCTTGCACTATGGATAAATTTTGTCTAAAATAGTGAATGCATATTTTTTTTAGAACACTCTTTATCTGTTATTTTTGATCGAAAAAAAAAAACAAAAGTCAAAAAATAACTTTTATTTCTGCTCGAAAAAATAAAAGTCTAAAAATAACTTTTATTTTCTGACTTTTACTATAAAAGTTATAAGAGTTACGGTCTCTGATTAGAACTGTTAAGATCACATTTACAAATATTTTTGATGAAGCTTTATAAAAATTAAGAGGTGTTACTGTTTTCAATCGAGTTTAGGCACAGGACCGTTTTTTGGAGAAATGTTTAGCTTAAGCAGGGATATAAAAAGTAATTATAAAATAAAAAGACATTTTAAATTAAATTTAAATTTTTGTATGTATTATTTTTTCGTTTTCATTGGTTTTGTACAAATAATGAATGTGTGTTTGGATAATCAGTTTTAAAGTCAATAAATTAAAAAATTTAATTAAACATAAAATAATGACTATTTATGTACATAAAGATAAAATTAACAATATTTATGGTAAAATTTATAAAAGTTATAATTAACAAATTGTTAAAATATGGATTTCTATGTTGTTTTTTTTTCAATCTAAATGAGGTTAATCGTTTCGTTATATTTTCAAAAATTGAACTAGAATGTCACACATTTGAGTTAAAAACGTGATATTTTCAATCACGTTTCAAAAAATACAATACAATATTTTCGTTTTTTTTTTTTTTAAATAAATTATAATAAATTAAATTATTTATGTTTTGAGTTGTGTGTTTTTTAGTGTTTAATAAATTACTACTAACTAAAATGATTCGTTACGTTATAATTTTTAACAAAAGGCACATTTGGTTGTTTGTTGGGCATGTTAAATGCATTCATTGAATTAATAAATTAATTAAAAATTAACATTAATAACAAGTCGAGTTGAAATTATTTAGTGATTTTAAACTAAACGAATTCAAAAGAAAATTATTGAGCATTTTCTTGAACTTGACCAGCATAGGCCAATTCTTGAGCATCATCACCTTCTACAGCGATGCTACGAGCATAAGGATAAGCAGAGGAAGCACCCGAGGACCAACCACCAACATTAGAAGCACCCGAAGACCAACCACCAACGACATTAGAGGAAGGAGCACTGTAGCCACCGCCTAAGATACCACTGAATTTGTTACCAAAACTGCCAAAGAATTTTGAACCCCCAACTATAAGGGCCAAGAACAAAGCAAGTTTAGCAACAATGATGGCCTTAGTGGTCAACAAAGCCAAACCTCCCAACAAGAGAGGAGCCAAAGCGAACAATTTAGCACCAATAGCCAAAGCAATTGGGCCGATCATTTTCTTCAATTTACCACGGCCTAAATTTTTTAAAATTTTTTTAATAAATTTGCTGATAGGATTTTTTGATTTTTTAAACAGTTTTCTACCTTCATCCAAAGCACGAGCGATTTCTTGTGTAGTTTCGGCAGGTACTTTAACTTCGAGATTATGTGTGCCCAAAAATTCGGTAGCACTTTCAACAGCCATATCGATCAATTGACCAGTACGTTCATCGGCATTTTCAGCCAACTGAGAGGTAACATCGGTTTCGCTCATAGCACGACTACTGCGTTGAACGGGACTAGCAGGATCTCTGTAATTGGTTTAAGGTAAAAGAGATATTGAAAAAACTAATGTGCAAATTAAGGGTGGGTGTATTTAGTTTTAAGTAAAGATAGAAGGAGAAAGTTTAAGGTATATATTAAAGTTTGCGAAAAGATTGAAAGATTTCTTGTTATAGATAGAGCATGCCAAGTCAATATTGATTTATAAGTATGTTACAAATGTTATACAATACAAAATGGAAGAGATTTTGAAGTGTTAAAATTTTGTTTTTAATGGGTTTATTATTCATGCGTGCTAAAATGTGCGTTAATTTTGTGAATATATATATTTTATAATGATTTTTTGTATCACACACTGCGACAAAAAAAAATTAAGTAAAAGTTTCTGGGATGTTATACCATTTTTCTGTTAGGTACTCTCGAGTAGAACAAAAACTCTGTTTTTGGAATTTTCAGAACATCCCCAAAATCTGGAGTTACGGATAAAAAACCCGTTTTTCATACCCGTATGCACTTATCCCACATTTTTCTATTTCAAAAACTTTAAAATCGGTTGGCATTTGTCTAAGTTGCATGGTGATAAGTGCATACGGGTATGAAAACCCGGTTTTTTACCCGTAACTCCAGATTATGGCGGTATTTTGTAAATTCCAAAAACAGAGTGTTGTTCTACTCGACAGTACCTACCAGAAAAATGGTATAACATACCAGAAACTTTCACTTCTTTTTTTGTCGCAGTGTGTTATTAATGATTTCAAGCAAAAGTGTTAAAAAAAAGTGAGATCAGAAAGAAATTGTTTCGAGGTAGAATAGACAGTTTTGATTAAATTTTGTTATAAGTTAAGTGCTAATTGTAGAGTTATAAGAAGAAACAGAGAAAATATTAAGTACGACAAATTTGTATTTTTTAGAAAATGTTTTAAGAAGATTTTTTTGATAATCTGATCCTTTAGAAATTGGATTCAGAAGGCACTTACCTAATAAAAATTGTATTTATAATAAGGAAATATATTAAGGATTTCAAAATTTTGATTTAAAGTAAATGTCAATTAATATCGATTAAAATTGTTAGGAATTTATCAAGGGTTACTTTTTATGTTTTGGTACTAGGCAATACCAGTGCTGCCATCTACTAAACAAATAGTTAAGCTTGACATTTGTTAAGTTTTGATTTTATAGTATCTACAACATATTTTAAAAATTTTGTCAACTTTTAACGATATTGTCAACAATAGAGCACTAGAGTTTATATCACAGATTTTGTAGTCCTTGATCGGATTTCTAAGATTTCCAATTCATTCCGGTGAGAAAAACCGACTGATGTGGGATTTGCCAATGATCACTCGTTTGTAATCAAGTTCCAATATTAATAATATTAATATTAATCAATGGTTAACTGAACTAGTTTTGTTTAAAATCGGTTATTGTTCCGAAAAACTACCGCATGATTATCATGTTACTTATCGTAGACTTACTTATCGGCACGAAGTTCTAGGATAATTTTAAGACAAATTTCGTCTGCTGAGTATGGAAATGGTTTTAGTATTTCTTAGTTGGTTCTAGTTTTCGAGATATATTTTTTTTTTGAAAAAGGTGTTTTGCAGACTAATATTAAAACTAAATACGGCGGCTTTAATGTCTTTAAGTTGTACCAACAATATATTTTAATCTACTCAGTAGTTACAGAGATACTCTGCAATTTAAACCAAAAAATACATATATTTTTTAAATTTGCTTGTTTTCAAAAAATCATAAAAAATACAAGTAAGAAAGTGCTATAGTCGGTCAAGCCCGACTATACGATACCCCTCATGACTAAGGCAAAAGATGCTCTTTTTCCTGTGTAAAGAAAAATATTTGCTAAATTTTGCTTTCATACTAACATTTTCTCAAAACTAATACATTTAAGCTGTTTTCCTCATTTGGACTTATATGAGAGACGGGGTCAAATGTGGACCGTTTATCTAGAAATTTGGCAAATTGATTACAATTGTTACATAACTTATGAAAAATTAAACTTAAAATTCTCATTATCTTTAGATTTACGAGCGTTTTAGTGATTTTTGTGTCATTTAGTGAGTTTTAAAAGAAGAGTTTGTATGGGAACTATGGTCAAATGTGGACCGATTTCAACGAAATTTGGTACAGTGATTTTAGTTTATATAAGCAAAATTTTTATTAAATTTTTTGTGGCCAATATATCAATTCCGGGAAGTGGGACCTATGGGAGGTACCAGAAATAATGGACCGATTTTGAGGAATTTCAATGGTCCTATTATCAAAAAAATGATCTGTGCCAAATTTCATCAAATTATCTTAAGAATTGCGACCTGTAGTTTGATTACAAGGTTTACATGGGGGTCCAGCCAGACGGACGGACATCTCTAAATCGACTCAGAAAGTGATTCTAAGCCTATTGGTATACTAAAAGGTGGGTCTAAGACAAATATTTCTATGCGTTACATACATAGGCACAAACTTATAATACCCTTTCCACCTATGGTGGTGAAGGGTATAATAATTAACAACAAATGTTTAATTCTTATACTATTGATGTATAGATGCATATTTTCTAAGCAAAATGATCTATATTATGTTATAATCGATCAAGAACTATATTACAAATTAAGTAACGAAAGGATGGAATATTTTTTTTGATATTTAATAGATATACTATTACTTAACTTTTAATAAAATGAAAAGTTCTTGATGGATTTTAGTATGATATAGCTTATTTTGTTTAAAGCATATTCATTTATATTATATAGAAAAAAATTTAACTTTTGTTGTTTCATCTATTTTTTACGCTTTTTTGAAAACAAAAAAATTTTAAAAGAATAATTATTTCGGTGTAAATTCTATGATTTCTCTAAATTGACTAAGCGGATTAAAAAAAATATGAAGACGGCTTGAAGAAAAAATTGTTCTCGAGTTTCGGCTTTTCTTAATCGCTCAATAGAAAAAGCCATTTTCAAGTAATTTTAACACTATTAGGAAAAAACGTGTTTTTCGAAAAAAAAAATTATATCTCGAAAACTAGAGCAATGTCGTTTTCGGATTTAGCAGACCATCTAGATTATTTCAACAAATCTCGTGACGCAAAATCTTGTTGACCTGTGTAATGAATGAGCATTTGCCTGTAAATTTAAAGGACCAACAAAATCATGTGACAGTAGGTCGCAAACGGTGTTTTGTAACATGTGTATGACATCACAACTGTTGATAAACCATGGATCTGCTCATATGGTCCCAAAATTAAACTACGGTCCATTGCATCAGTCTTTTAAGACGGAACAAAACTCATTTAGGCACAAACCATTTGTTTATTATATCTCGAAAACTAGAGCTAACGGGACAAAACTCATTTAGGAACAAACCATTTGTTTAGCCTTTATTAAAAAAATTGGTAATGTCCCAATTGTTATATTGATGAAACGTAGAAGGGTCAAATCTTAAAAGATATAACCTGTATAACCCTTGTTTGCCGAAAGTCGTCGATGAAATAATAAAAACTCACAAAGTTTGATTGATCATTCTCGACCAAGACAATAAGAGCTCGTACACATCGGCCTAGACAAGTGACTTTTTATAATGTCAAGTTTAAGAGTGACTTATTATTATGAAAATAAAAATAAATTGTGAGGTCAATGTTTTTGAGACCTTAGAAAGAGGTTGATGAGTTCAAAATTCAAATTATCGAGATAATCCAATCCTACTGGAAAAAGTGCTTCAAAATTGGCAGAATGTTTAGATCCGCAAAGAGAATACACATTTTGACAAGCAATGAAACCATTTCCGATATAATTATTATCTGTTTTCCACAATCTCGAAACTTAAAAGACAGCCCTCGTGCTGCTGATGTTATCAAAGTTTTGGGGGATTTTTTAAGTTTTAAGAAACTTTGGGATTTTCATAAAAATCAAAAACTTTAACTGAAAGCCTTAATTCTGCTTACCAAGAATCTTTAAACCTGTGGCAATAAATAATAATGACTTAAGTCGAAATTTCATGTTTTGACATATAAAGTGTTTTGTCTAAAAATACAAGGGTTTTGTGAACCGCCGTGGTATAGCAGGTAAGACATCCGCCTAGCATACCAGAGGCCCAAGTTCAATCCCCGGCCAGATTCACTTGAAAAAAATAAATTTTCAAAAAAGCGGCGGTTCACCTCATAACTCAACTAGCCACTGGTTATTGAGTATTAGGCTATGAAAAACTTCTCTAACTAATGCATTCGCCGTTCGGAGCCGGCGTTAAAACGTAGGTCCCTTTCAATGAGTTTAAAAATAGAATCGGATGCAGCTCATTGTCTGAGAGAAGTACCCCTTGTTCCAATTGGAATGTTGTTGGGGAATTATATATATATATATATATATATATTTGTATATACAAGTTAAAATATAAATGCGTATAATTTAAAGTTTTGTCAATAATGAAATTTCACTTGAAATTTAGCTAAATCTAGAAAATAAGATTATGTTGTTACATGAAAAAGCACTTATGTCAACTTAGCCATTATCAATTATTGCCACAAATACTATTCGTACATTTTTATAAAAATGCTTAATCAAAAGAAAGAGTTATAAATTTTTGATAAAGTGGAAGCTTAAAAAAATCAGAAGAAGTCAGGAATAGCTCTTTGTGAGTTCTTAAACAATTTTTTTATCTATTTCAGGAGTTAGTTACTGCCTACTTCAAAGAAAACCGTAATGTGGCGGTTTTTTTTTACTTCACTGAGTCTTATGATTTCGCTACTGCTTCTAAGAAATCTAACCGATTTCTTACATCCTGGAAACCCATTATTTTCAAATTAATAAGAGGATTAGAGTTCATCAGCAAGCGGAAATTGTTCTAGAAGACAATATAGACTCAACCTGTGAAGTCTTGGGAAAGGTTTGACCCATTTTGATTAAAAATTATTATGACAAAAGGCAAGAGCCATTTAAAAATAAAAAATATAGAATAGCTTTTAGGGGACGAGATTATGGAAAACTTAAAATATCAACTCAATTGAGACTTAAACATTTATAAAATCAAGAGTCATTTAAATTGAAACTGGACAAAAACATTTAGGTTAGGTTTAGATATTAGCGATGATCAATGAAATTATAGACTTAACTTGTAAAGTCTTGAGGAAGGTTCGATCCACTTCAAGTAAAAACAAGTAAGAAAGTGCTATAGTCGGTCAAGCCCGACTATACGATACCCTTAACCACCATTTACGAGTTTTTTTTAGTGATTTTTGTCTCATTTAGTGCGTTTTTAAAGAAAAGTTTGTATTGGAGCTATGGTCAAATATGGACCGATTTTAACGAAATTTGGTACAGTGATTTTAGTTGATATAAGCAGTATTTGGTTTTAATTTCATGAAAAAATATTGATATTTGTAGCCAATATATCAATTCCGGGAAGTGGGACCTATGGGAGGTACCATAAATAATGGACCGATTTTGACGAATTTCAATAGCCATGGTCTGATTATCAAAAAAATGATCTATGCTAAATTTAATCAAATTATCTTTAGAATTGCGACCTGTAGTTTAATTACAAGGTTTACATGGGGGTCCAGCCAGCCAGACGGACGGACGGACATCGCTAAATCGACTCAGAAAGTGATTCTAAGCCTATTGGTATACTAAAAGGTGGGTCTAAGACAAATATTTCCATGCGTTACATACATCAGCACAAACCCTTTCCACCTATGGTGGTGAAGGGTATAATTACTATGACCAAAAGTAAGAGCTAGTCAAATTAAAACTTGACTGTAATACCTAGGTTAGGTTTAACCTGTTAAGTCGTGAGAAAGGTCTGGTCCACTACGAATAATACTTAGGTAAGGTTTAAAAGTAGTTGACGAACCTTGGAGTATGGATTTAAACTGTTAAGTCTTGTGATAGGTCTGGTCCACATAGTGAAAAAATTCACCAGACGAAAAGTAAAAGTCATTAATGACCAAAAGTAAAAGCTAGTCATATTAAAACTTGACTGTAATACCTAGGTTAGGTTTAACCTGTTAAGTCTTGAGAAAGGTCCGGCCCACGTTGAGTAAACATTTTATGATAAAAAGCAGAATTGGATTGGAATTATTAGATTTAGTTTAAATGTAGTTAAATACTTTAAACTGGCAAAACTGGCAAAACTGGTTAAATTTTGTGACTTTTATATATAGGCTTGGCCCAAATGATTTGTGTAACACTTTTTTAAGCAAATGATGTAACTATATATATGATTTAATTCACTTGATGATTTGGTATATATATTTTTTAATGAGAATGGATGTAATTAATTTAAGATTGTAAGCATTTTTTTGGTTAATACATTTTTTAAGCTGCTAATTAATTATATTTTTTTTGTCAGATAAATGATTTTTTTTTGTAATATTTAAATGTCTTTCAATCTTTGAAATGTTTTGAAAATTCACTGGTTTCAATATTCTTTTACATTTATAATAACAAGTTTATCAAACGTTTTTTAACTTTTCTTTTTGATTTTCAAAAATTTTTCTTTAATTTCATTTTAAAACACACACCTTGTAAAGGTAACACCATTGACCAATTCGATATTGTTACTTCTGGCGGCGCGATTAAGGGCGGTAATACCCTTAACAGCCAAACAAGTTGTCATATCGTCACTTTCGAAACATGAGCCCAAATAGCGAGCGGCACGTGTAAAGGTTGAATCACTTTCGATTTGATTATCTTGTACACTTGGAGCAGCCCAGGCACAGCTGGCCACCAATAAAGTGGCGATTGTTAAAGCGAACACTTTCATATTGATTGATTTTTATTATATTTTTTTAATGGTTTCGTTAAACCCGACCGTTTCAAATTTAATCCTTTTTTTGTTAATTTTTATTTTCTTATATCCACGGATGTTGCGTGCAACTGTTGTGATGGTTAAGATGCTTTTGATGTCAACTTCTCCGGAGCAATGGTTTTATATACAAATTTTTGATTTCGCTCTAAATTGTTCCCTTTAGCCCAAAAAAAAAACTCCATTAAGTCAAGCTCATGAGCACTCAACTTATACAAACTCACGAAAAAAAATCATTACAAAATAATTTACTATACAAATATGGTTTAAATGGAATTTTTTGTTGTTTGTCTGCAAAAGAAATGTTTAAATTTTAAATTGTTTACCCAGAGAGTTTTTGGTATTGAAATCTTTTTAAGTCAGTCATACAAAATGATCTCGGCCAAAATTTACTCTCCCTCTTAACACTAAAACTTAAGCCAAAAAAATGTTTTCAAATAAAGTTGTTTATTTTTTCTGTCCGTCGGTCTGTCTACCTCTGCTTATTTTGAAGACGAGGAACTATTTAACACTTTTTTCACTCTTAATTTCGTCAAAAACGTCTGAACAACTCAAATTTTTAGTTTTACAACTCAAGAAAAAATTAACATGATTTTATTTGAAGCTTAACTTTGTGAGAAAATTAAAACTAAGTTAAATGTTTTAAGACGAAATTAAAAATAGCCATAAACTATTATATGTATATGAATAAGCAAACAAAGTAGTTTCTTTATTGTAAAGAAAAGGCCTCAAAATGTAAAGTATATTTGAAGTTGTATAAGACGAAATTTTCCTTAATTTTTGAGGAATAAAATTATATGTCGGAAATGAATCAATTGGACCTTGACCTAATTTCAGTATTATTTTGAATTTTAAGCGCTGTCGTTTGTACACCAAATATCAAGAAGTATATTCAAGTTGTCATTTCAAATTAATCGTTTAAGTTCTTATAAAAACTATAGCCCAGTTCACAATTCGTTTCAAATAGTCAAATCGTAACATTTGCAAATCAATACCCAGTAAAACTTTTCATTACCAAATAATGAGTTAAACAGTTGAACTATTGAACACGAACTACTTACTAATTCGCTGTTTAAGTCATTACATTAACATGGGTATGTCATCGGAGGCATGTACTTACCAATTGCAGAAAAGTAATGACTTGGGTAAGCAATTTGAAAGCAACAACAACAACAGCAACAACTTTTTTGTTGTTGTTTTATTAAAAACATATATTTTTAAACGAAATACAAAATTTTTTTATGATCCCATGGGGGGGGGGGCTCGAACCCAGACCCTCCGACTGCTAGGCAGACACTCTTCCACTGAGCTACTTCATATGTTGAAAACCTAGCAGCTTATAATTAATATAAACAATTTTTATTTTTAGATCCAAAATCATGTGAAAATAACTTTGTTTTTCCCTGCTTTTTGTTTGCTTTGTTGTAATTTTTGGAAAAATATTTTTATACGATTTTTTGTAATTATTTTAAAACTTTTTTAAAATTATTTTAAGACTTAAACAATTTAAATCTTCTTTTTTGTATACGTTTTTACATAAGATCGACTCTTACTTACTTAAATGTTACAACCTGTTAAGGTCAAAGTCCGAGCATATTTTAGAATTCCATGGATTTCGATCTTGTGCGAATATTCTCCAATTTTATAGGCCAAGCTTTGAAAAATGTTCCTCTACTTGGTCTTTCTATCGAAGTTTCGGACATCCTCCTCTAATATTAGGTAGTGGGACATTTCAATTCTAATTTTATCCTCTTTATTGTATTTTTTTTTGAAAGGGAGGGTTACTAGCCCGTAATCCTAACACATTTTTATCGATCTTATGGGACAACTCTCGGAACATGTTAACTCACAATATTAATGGGTGTTAAACTAGCTCCCCGGGTGATACCTTGAGGAGGTGTGTGTCCACAGTTGAGATGAAGGATGACCCAGATAAGTTGGGCTTACCAAGTTAAGACCAATTAGAATCGTGTTTGGTATTCAACATCCCCTACATAATCAAAATTGACTCATGATGGTATTTTTTCATTAACGTGAGGTAGTTTTACAATTTTTTTTACAGAAGATAATATTTAAGTTCTTAAAATTCAAATATCATTTAAAAAGACTCTTTTAATAAAAAAAAAAACTAAAAAAAATTGTTGCCCTTGGTGGGATTTGAACCGGGGCCATTCAGTTTAAATTGCCATCTTAATTACAAATAAGTACTTCTGTAATAACTTATTATTTATTCGGATGGTAAAGAATGCTCTAAATAAAATTTGTAGTTGGATTTTCTTAAATAAAAATCAAACCTTTTAATATAAAAACTCTACAAAATACGCAAATATAATGGCATATTATACAAAATCATTTAGCATTAAAATGTTTACTTAGTACTCGGGTTTTGCAAAATTATCGACTTTTTTCGGAAACCCTCCCATTAAAGATTTTACAGTTGCTTCTGATACCTTTTTGGAGCATGTGTTCCACCTGCGCTTAAAATCGGACATGTTCTTGGAAATCTTTCCTGTGTTCTCCAATTCCTTTTTTACCAGAGCCCAATACCTTTCCACAGGCCGAAGTTCTGGACAGTTAGGTGGATTTGCCTCTCGTGGTACAAAAGTGACATTATTCTTTGAGTACCACTCAAGTGACTTTTTTCCATAATGGCATGATGCCAAATCGGGCCAAAAAAATGTGGTCACTCTGTGCTCTCTTAAAAAGGGTAACAACCGTTTTTGAAGGCACTCCTTTATATAAATTTCTGTGTTTATTGTGCCAGATGCCACAAATACTTTACTTCTTTTGCCACAACTGCAAATAGCTTGCCACACGAGAAACTTCTTAAGGAATTTTGTTTGTTTTTTTGTGCGAAACTCTTGCCGAACATTGCCCCGTTTATCAGCAACATAAAAATCTTGACCAGGAAGTTGAGAAAAGTCTGCCAGTACGTATGTTTCATCATCCATCACACAACAGGTGTATTTTTTTATAAAATCAGACTTCAATTTTTTCGCTCGTTTTTTTGCTTCTAAGTTCTTTATAGAATTGCGATCTGGAACCTTTTGGACTTTGTATGTCTTCAGTCCAGCATAAGCTTTGACTCTATGTGCAAAATTCGTAGAACATTTCACCGTACGAGCTGCTTTTCTTAAAGAAGTGTTAGGCGCTCTTCGAAAGAGTCGCTCGACTTCTTTTGCCTTACCAATATCTGTAGGACCTTTTTTCCTCCCTGATCCAGGTTTTCTTTCAATGCTCAGGTTTTCCTTATACCGTCTGATGGCATTAGAAACCGTTCGAGGGTCAACTTTGAAATTTTTAGCTATTTTTTTAAAAGTCTATGACGGATTTTTTTGAAAAGTTTTAATTATATTTTCACGAACTTTTTTTTCGCAGTCCATTTTGATTGAAATAACTATTGAAAATTAATAATTTCTAAAATAATAGTATCTGACATATCTATAGAAACTAACTTGATCAAAAAATAAATTATTTCTTGCACTATGGATAAATTTTGTCTAAAATAGTAAATGCATATTTTTTTTAGAACACTCTTTATGTTGTAGTCGTTACAAGGTAACCAGTTATCAGAGTACTTGCCATTACCAAAGTTTTGCTGGGTATGTAATTTGTCATAAAATTTGTCTAAATTAAATTACGTATTTCTATAGGAGTCTTTTCGCTACACCGATTTGCAAATGCTACGATTCTAGACTAAATATTTGCAACGGATTGTAACTTGCTCTCATATATTTTACATCCATATAAAATAGTATACTGTTGGCAACACAATCAAAAATTTGATTAAAGTCGAAATTTAAATATTTTAGAAAAAAAAGTACATAAGAGCAAGAATCATGCGCATGATTTTTAATATGATGATGTAGATTAGCCCATACAAGGGTTAGCTTTTCCTTATAATTTCAAATTATTGAAGGCAATGTCATTTTATGACCCAAAATGACAATACATTTGAAAATAGCGTTTTGAAAATAAATATAATCAGATGAACTTATGTACATATGTCGGTCTGATATAAATCTACCGTCAGAAACTAATAAAATTTCACCGGAATCAGTCCACTTTTACCCATAGTACCCATATAAATACCACTCCAGGAAATCACTTAAATACCACGGAAGCCACTTTAATATTAAAAAATTTACTTTTCTCAACTTTTTTTTCTGGATTTCGTTATAAACCGAAAATTTTGATTTTAATTTAATAACAAGTAAGAGTGTTATATTCGGCTGTGCCGAATCTTATATACCCACCATCAAGTTGTGTTAAATTCAGAAACAGGGTGCAGCTAATTCAAAGTCTGGACCAAAACTGCAAAAATCGCTAAGCTAATTGGTATTGTTGGTAAAACCTTTGGACTAAATTCGGTTGCAGTAGCTTTATAGTTCAACATTTCAAAATATTTTAGTTGTTTCCCCAGTATTTACTTTGATCAAAATTCGGTCTCATAACCGGGTATAGTTTTAATAAGTTGTTAAATACTTTTCGTTGTGCTTAATATGTAGTTAGGCTAATCATGTTAATAGTAATACAGCAGGTCCATATATTTCGTTAGGAGTTCCTAATGCATTCATCATATATAAAGTCTGGGCTGAACATTGATTGATGCCTATCTAGTTTTATAGGTGCAATCTTAATATAATGAAATCTTTTTGATTGTAGATATAAAAAGGGGATGTTATATATATATAAAAATTATAGCCAAATGTTGACCGATTGTAACAAAATTTTACACACTGGCTGGCATATATATAGAGCTTATTCTTGCAAAATTTAGTGGCCATAGCTATCATAGTTTCTAAGTTAATAGCTTTAAACTGGAGTTTGCTAAAATTTTTGGTTTCTGTGAGTGATTTTTATATGAAAGCTAATGTCAAATATGGACTGATTCCTATAAAATTTGATAAACTTATCAAAAATTGCATAAAAATTCCCTATTTTAGATTTAATCGTCATAGCTATTACAATTGTATTCAATTTATCAGCATTAATGTGTTTCCCGGGGCGGGTTATATGGGAGCTCTAACTAAATTTGCACCGATTTTGTCCATTTTCATCACACATCACATCAAGATATCCAAAATACTTTTGTAAAATTTTGTCCCTCTAGCTCTTTTCGTTAAGGCGCTATCGTGCTTTTATCTGACAGACAGACGGACATAAACAACCTTTTCTTTATGTATTTTTGTGTTTCCATAAGTTTTTATATGGGAGCTATGGTCAAATGGTGGCCGATTGTGATAAAATTTTGCACACTTGCTGACATTGGCACAAGACTTCCTTGTGCTTAATTTAGTCTTACTAGATTTTGTAGTTAAGGAGCTATCATGATTTTATCCGACGGACCACAGTGGTTTACGGACGCTTTTTTTTGGAAATAATTCTGTAACTTTTGAACGACTGGAGATATTTGAATGAAATTTGACATGGTGGTAGTCAAGGAGTATTTGAGTTGGTTTTTAAAAGCACTGGTCCATGAGGGGTCGGGAGAGTGATTGATGGACCTTCAAAGTTGGTCACCTCGGGTGTTCGATTTTTTTAAAAATTCGCCAAAAATCCATTTATGTATGGATTGAAAAGAAATTTTAAACTTAAGTTGTCCTTGAGAAGATCTACAAAAAATATGCTTAAATGTGTAGGTTATCTCCTTTGGATTTCGAGATATTTGGGTAAAAAGGAATTTTTAGGTTGATTTTTTACCTCTTTTTTTAAGCTTTTTTTGATCTGGTGGACGCATCTGAGGACCAAAAATTTTTTAAGAATATTCTTTAAATTTGTAATAAAATTCTGAATAATTTTTGTGCAAGTTAGTTATAGAAATCTTCTTTTGTTTAAAAGTTAAAAATATTCAAAGTTGAAACTTACAAAAAATTTCGCTTTTTTTTTAGTTTTTCCCCAAAAGATAGCTATATTTTTTCACTAATAAAAAAATATTTTCTTAAGAAACATAAAAAGATTTTTAAAGTTTTTAAAAGAAAACATAATGAGAATGCGTATAAAACAAATTTCTTGCTAATTGGACTTTTGGTCCTCGCACATGTCCTCTCCAAAAAATGGCAATTTGTAAAAAAAAAAATTAGTTTAAACAAAAATTTCTCAAAAGGCAAAGCACCGATTTTAAAAAAATTATAATGTTCATATTTTCCAATATATCTGTTATTGATTAGAAAAGTTTTTTCTGAAACGCGCTGCAAATAGAGACAGTGTTGCCATATTTGTAAAAAAACTCATTTTTTGAAACACCTTTTTCCCCAGTTGGGAATTGGGGAATTTTTAAGTTAAAATTGGGAATTTTTTTTAGTCTATTGCTTTTACATCTTATTGGTCTACATTACTACAAAATTTCATTGTAATATCTTTATCCATGTCATTTCCACAGAATATCAAAGATTAAAAATATTTTCCTTAAAAAAGCAGAAAAACAATTTTTTTTTGTTTTACGATACAAAGTGTAAAAAAAGTAACGCACTTAAAAAAAACTTTTACTTAGTGCTAATCTCCTAGTCTTTCCCGATCTAATGATACTAAACATGTATATAAAGCATTAATACCGAGTCTTAAAAAACTCTGAAAAGTTTGGCCCCCGTAGCATTTTTACACTGTTTATTTAAATATAAGTGATGAATTTGTGCATATAAAGTTAATTATCATACTCAAATATTTCACTATTTTTAAGATGACAATGATCCTTCGCTAATAAACAAATATTTTCTTCAAAAAGATATAAATAGTTTTTTATTTTTTTAAAGAAAACATTATAAGAATGACTTAAAAAAATTTTATTCGATTTTGCCTTTTGTTCCAAGCTAAAAAATAAAATTTTAGTAAAAGATTCTAAATAAGTAAGTACGAGTAAGGCACCGATTTTGATAACAGTGTAAAGGTAATATATCCATAATTTGTAGCAAAAGTTTAATTAGAAGAGTACTTTTATAGTAACAGTGTGACAATTTATTTAAAATAAGATTTAAAGGCATTTTTCCGGTATTTAAAATTGGTGTATTTGAAAAAATTGCAAAATTATGTTAAGGTTATAAAATGTTTTTTAATGTGAAAGTTAATGCAATAGGTAAAAATTGTTACAACTTGGGTTTTTCATAATGGTCAGAAAGGATATGGTTACTCACCTCCATACAGGTAGGTTTTACGAGACGCACATATTGGTTGAGTTATATATGCACCTATTTTTAGAGGTAAAAAATACATTAATTCATTGATTTCTTTATTATTCTTTGGATACAGGTATATATAAAAAATGTTTTTTTTTAATATAAAAAAGAAAGTTTTAAATGTAACTGCTATTAACAGTTAAAACATCATGGCTATAACATTGGAATTTAAAGTGTTGTGCGATATTCTTTTTGAACAACCAAGCAGTTCGAGAGCAGAAAAAATTAAAATAATCATGCGATATGCTAAAAGTCAAACTAACTCCATGATTCTCAATAGTGAGGAAGACAAAGTCGTAAAATTTGTAAAGTTATTTGAACTTAAAATTAAGTCGGTTAATTACTGTTTAAAAAGATTTGAATCTAAATTTAAAGACTGACTGAAGGACTCAATTGAGCTTAAAACTTCTGGTGCTGGAGCCCCTCTAAAAAACTATGATGATCTCGGAGAAAGATCTAAAAAGATGCGATTATCCGAAGTTCTTTCTACTCATTCGGATACTGAAGTCAAAGATTCCTTTAAGGAAGTGCTCAAACGAAATAATCAACCAGCTGAAGCTAAACAAATAGCAGATATTCTCCCATAGGCTTCTCCTAAACGTCTTAAGCGAATTATTAAGAGTATACCAACTCCTTCTTCTCAATCAGAATTTTCGGAGGAAGAAGCACTTGCTCTTATGCTCGAGTTGAAATTGAGTAAAAATAAATATATTAAACTCTGTAAGGCATTACGAGACAAAGGACACTCAATTTTACCAGGATATAATGCGTTATTAAAAACCAAAAAAAACTTAATACCAACAAACGTGATAGGAGACGAAAGTGCATCTGTGGTTTATCAAAATTATTGGAAAATATGGCATCAAGGCTGATATCTCCTACATTGTCTGAAGAAGAAGCCAAGAAACTTGACAACAAGGACTTAACTTTAATATGTAAATGGGGATGTGACGGTTTATCTGCATTACCGGAATACAAACAATCAACATCTCATCAGAACACAAATGACTACAGAAGCGTTTTTATGGCATCCCTAGTACCACTAAGATTAAGAAAGAATCGTTCTGAACCATCCACATCAAAAGAGCGTACTGAATATGTGTGGGTTAACACATCTCCAGGATCAAAGGCATTTTGCAGACCGATCAGATTCGAATATTTAAAAGAAAATGCAGCAAGCACAAAAAATTGGGTTGATGATATCAAATATTCAATAGACAATTTGAGTCCAGTCTGCATAGACATACATGGATATTTGATTAATGTAAATTTTGAGCTTCAATTGACAATGATAGATGGAAAAGTAAGCAACGCTATAACGGAAACCCATTCAACTTGGAAATGCTCATTATGCGGAAAGAAGAAATCGGAATTTCTACAAACTTCAGAAGATGCATCAGCTAGTACTGCAATTAATCAAGAGGTTCTGGAATTTGGTATATCGCCCCTACATGCACGTATCCGATTTTTAGAATTTATGCTACATATAGCATATGATCTGAAATATAGGAATATACCTGATAATCAGCTAAAATCCGTGAGAAATAATAAGGAACTGATTGAAATGAGATCCAGTGAAAAAAAAGGATTCAGGAAGAATTCAAAACTATGACGGGTCTAAACATAGACAAACTACTTGTAGGATATGGCAGTACAAACGATGGTAATACGGCCAGGCGATTCTTTGAAAATTATGAAACAACTTCAAAGATTACTGGAATTGATGAGGAAGTTCTTCGTAAATGTTACGTAATATTATCGGCAATAAATAGCAAATATCAAATAAATGCTGAAAAATTTCATTGCTATGCCCTCAACGCGTTAACTCGTATACGACATTTGTATCACGGGAAAGAAATTACACTAACAGTTCATAAAGTCCTTCAACATGGTCGTGAAATAATTGAATCAAATCTTCTCCCACTTGGTGAACTGACAGAAGAGGCACAGGAAGCGCGGAATTCAGATTTCAAGTATATCCAACTATTTAATACCAGAAAATGCTCAAGAAAATCGCAAAATCAGGATCTAATAAATTATCTCTTGTTGTCTTCTGATCCTGCTCTATCAACGATAAGAAAGAAATGGTGGAGCAGTTATACAAAAACTTCTGAAAACGAACACCTGGAAGAGGTTCTTGATATAATAGATTGTACTGATTATTTTACTGAAAATAAAAATTAAGTAAATAACTACTTTTATATAAATATGTAATAAAAACTGTAAGTTTAAACTTTAACTACAAATACTTCAATAAAATGTATTTCACCTTTTAATATAAGTACAAATTATTTACATTTTGATATTTCATAAATCCTCATGATATTTTCTTTAAAAAAATAAAAAAATATTTGCTTGTTATCGAAGGATCATTGTCATCTTATAGTGAAATATTTGAGTATGATTATTAATTTTATATGCACAAATTCATTACTTATATTTAAATAAACAGTGTAAAAATGCTACGGGGGCCAAAGTTTTCAGAGTTTTTTAAGACTCGGTATTAATGCTTTATATACATGTTTAGTATCATTAGATCGGGAAAGACTAGGAGATTAGCACTAAGTAAAAGTTTTTTTTAAGTGCGTTACTTTTTTTACACTTTGTATCGTAAAACAAAAAAAAATTGTTTTTCTGCTTTTTTAAGGAAAATATTTTTAATCTTTGATATTCTGTGGAAATGACATGGATAAAGATATTACAATGAAATTTTGTAGTAATGTAGACCAAGAAGATGTAAAAGCAATAGACTAAAAAAAATTCCCAATTTTAACTTAAAAATTCCCCAATTCCCAACTGGGGAAAAAGGTGTTTCAAAAAATGAGTTTTTTTACAAATATGGCAACACTGTCTCTATTTGCAGCGCGTTTCAGAAAAAACTTTTCTAATCAATAACAGATATATTGGAAAATATGAACATTATAATTTTTTTCAAATCGGTGCTTTGCCTTTTGAGAAATTTTTGTTTAAACTAATTTTTTTTTTTTACAAATTGCCATTTTTTGGAGAGGACATGTGCGAGGACCAAAAGTCCAATTAGCAAGAAATTTGTTTTATACGCATTCTCATTATGTTTTCTTTTAAAAACTTTAAAAATCTTTTTATGTTTCTTAAGAAAATATTTTTTTATTAGTGAAAAAATATAGCTATCTTTTGGGGAAAAACTAAAAAAAAAGCGAAATTTTTTGTAAGTTTCAACTTTGAATATTTTTAACTTTTAAACAAAAGAAGATTTCTATAACTAACTTGCACAAAAATTATTCAGAATTTTATTACAAATTTAAAGAATATTCTTAAAAAATTTTTGGTCCTCAGATGCGTCCACCAGATCAAAAAAAGCTTAAAAAAAGAGGTAAAAAATCAACCTAAAAATTCCTTTTTACCCAAATATCTCGAAATCCAAAGGAGATAACCTACACATTTAAGCGTATTTTTTGTAGATCTTCTCAAGGACAACTTAAGTTTAAAATTTCTTTTCAATCCATACATAAATGGATTTTTGGCGAATTTTTAAAAAAGTCGAACACCCGAGGTGACCAACTTTGAAGGTCCATCAATCACTCTCCCGACCCCTCATGGACCAGTGCTTTTAAAAACCAACTCGAATACTCCTTGACTATCACCATGTCAAATTTCATTCAAATATCTCCAGTCGTTCAAAAGTTAAAGAATTATTTCCAAAAAAAAGCGTCCGTAAACCACTGTGCGGACAGACGGACATAAATCCCCTTTTCTTTTTGAATTTTTGTGTTTTCGTAAGTTTTTTATATGGGAGCTAGGTCAAATGATGACCGATTGCGACAAAATTTTCCACACTGGTTGGCATTGACACAAGTGGTTATACTGTGGTTATATCTGTTATACTTTTAGATTTATTGGCATTTAAGTGTATTTTAGGTAAAATTTAGGCTGTTTTCGTAAGTTTTTTGTATGGGAGCTATGGCTAAATGTGAACCGATTTTAATGAAATTTTATACGCCTAGGGCTAATGTAAAACTTCTATATACCAAATTTTATCATCATAGCTGCTATAATTTGTCATTTATTAACAAATAAGCGATTAGCCTAGACGAGGTTATACGGGAGCTATGTTCAAATGTAAACCGATTTTGCCCAATTTCAATACCAAAATTTTTTTAGAGATGAAGAATATTTTTACTAAGTTTCAGTGAGCTAGCTCCTTTCGTTTAGGCGTTATCGTGATATCAACAGACAGACGGACAGACGGACAGACAGACAGACAGACAGACAGACAGACAGACAGGCAGACAGACAGACAGACAGACATCGCTCAATCGTCTTAGAATTTTATAAGGATTCAGAATATATATCTTTTTTGATTTTTGAGCCAATATTAAGGAAATTACAAACGGAATGACAATCTCAATATGGTAGGTATAAAAATTAGTGTAAAACAAGTAAGAAAGTGGTATAGTCGGTCAAGCCCGACCATATGATACCCTTCACCACTAAGGTCAAAGGTGCTCTTTTTCTGTATAAAGACAAATAGTTGCTAAATTTTGCTATTATACAAACATATTCTCAAAACTTATACATATAAACTATTTCCGACATTTGGACTTATGTGAGAGCTAGGCTCAAATGTGGACCGATTATCTCAAAATTTGGCAAATTGATTACAGTTGTTACAAAAATTAATAAACTTAAAATTCTCATTATCTACGGATTTACGAGCGTTTTAGTGAATTTTGTCTCATTTAGTGCGTTTTGAGAAAAGAGTTTGTATGGGAGCTATGGTCAAATGTAGACCGATTTCAACGAAATTGGTACAGTGATTTAAGTTTACATAAGCAGTATCTGTTTGAAATTTTAATTCCGGTAGTGGGAGCTATGGCAGGTACCATAAAAAATGACTGATTTTGATATTATCAAAAAAATGATCTGTGCCAAATTTCATCAAATTATCTTTAGAATTGCGACCTGTAGTTTGATTACAAGGTTTATATGGGGGTCCAACCAGCCAGCCAGACGAACGGACATCGCTAAATCGACTCAGAAAGTGATTCTGACCCTATTGGTGTACTAAAAGATGGGTTTAAAACAAATATTTCTATGCGTTACATACATCAGCACAAACTTATAATACCCTTTACATCTATGGTGGTGTAGGGTATAAAAATAACTGTCATTATAAAAACCGTATGTGGAAGTTAGGTTAAAAGCCTTTAGTGCAAAAAAAAACTTGATTGAAAATTTGAAGCAGAATCTTAACATGTGTAAGTGAGCAGTGGGGAAATTCAATTAAAACGATGGAAAAAAAATCAAAAAAGTTAAAATCAAGTGAAAAATCGAGCAAAAAACCATATTTGCATTTGTTTTACTTAAACCGTGTCCGTTTGTTCTTTTCCAACTGAAATAATAAAGAATAAAAAAATTAGAGAGAAAATTTGTTTATCACATTTTAAAGTGCACGAATTTGATAGGAAAAAATTAAAAAATGCCCCAATGTTGCGTGACGTCATTTGTCCAACATACGCAGAAAACTTAAGTTTTATAATTGGGAAGTCGTAATCTATATTTTATAATTCCTGATCCCAATCAGAATGGATAAGTGATTCCAAAATTGGATCGCACAAATGCCAATGTACATTAATATTCATTTGTTTTTTAATCTCAAAACATGAAAGGTAATTCTCGTGTTGTATAAATAATCTACGTACGAAAGCAAAGAATTAAAAAAGATTTTTCAAAGGTAATAAAATAAATAATAGTTTATTTTATGAATTCACTTTTAATTAAACAAATAATAATTAAAAATATTTCATTTAAATTATATCACTTTCATTAGATAAAGCTCAAAGTATTTTTATTAGAAACCAAAACTAGGTCAACGTAAGCGATAAACATCATATATACATATTCAAAACTTCAAGTAATAGAATATGATGTAGGGTACGAAGAAATTAAAATATTAAAGTACTCATTAAAGTACTCGTACTACGCGCAAATTGTTTATTGCTCATGTGCGCCAGAAGAAAGTCATACCGAATTACAAAAAAGGCAAAAACAGTAAAACCCACATTTTAATTTCATTTTTGATTTTAACACAAGTAGCAGCGGAGGTAGCTTTAAATTCGATCAAGTTGATTTTAAATGCTTATACGGCTTAAATGAATTTTACACTCAAGTGTAAACGAATACAGATAGACATACAAACGCAAACCTTTATAAAGTTGTCACTCGCTCAGTCATCATTCATAAATTCATTTACTCTATGAATCAACATCGCTTTAACCGAACAAATTGACACAAACACAGTCAGAAATTTTGAACATTTCATTCAATGATGCTGACTGTTTTCATGTAAATGTATGAGTGTCCATCTGAACGTGTATCCGATTAAATAATATCAAGTATACGCCTGCCTCTCTTAAGCTAAAATACTCATAATATTTTAAAATGTATTACTTTTTTTATTATTATCTAAATATTGTTTTCTAAAGCTTTTTACGACTAATTTACAACTCGAAAAAAAAGTAAGAAAGAGCTACAGTCGGTCAAGCACGACCATACGATACTCTTCAACACTAAGGTCAAAGGTGTTATTTTTCCTGTATAAAGACAAATATTTATATATTTAAGGTGTTTCCGCCATTTGGACTTATATGAGAGCTAGGGTCAAATGTGGACCGATTATCTCGAAATTTGATTACAGTTGTTACAAAAATTATGTGTGCAAAAACTAAACTTAAAATTCTCATTATCTTTAGATTTACGAGCGTTTTAGTGATGTTTATCTCATTTAGTGCGTTTTTATACCCACCATCAAAAAGAATGGGGGGTATATTGTGATTGTCATTCCGTTTGTAATTTCCTTAATATTGGCTCAAAAACCAAAGTATATTCTCAATCCTTGTGAAATTCTAAGACGACTGAGTGATGTCCGTGTGTCCGTCTGTCTGTCTGTTGCCGGCACGATAAACCATAACGAAAGGATATAGGTCAGTGAAATTTGGGACAAATATTCTTTTTTCCTTGGAAAATTTTGGTATTGAAATCGGCCAAAATCGGTTCACATTTGACCATAGCTCCCGTATAACCTCGACTAGGCTAATCGCTTATTTGCTAATAAATAACAAATTATAATAGCTATGATGACAAAATTTGGTATCTAGAAGTTTTACATAAGGACTAAGCAGAATATATAATTTCATCGAAATCGGTTCACATTTAACCATAGCTCCCATACAAAAAACTTACGGAAACAGCCTAAATTGCACCTAAAATACACTTAAATGCCAATAAATGATAAACTGTAATAGCTTTGGACACTAAATTTAGCACAAGGAAGTCTTATGTAAATACCAGTCAGTGTACAAAATTTTGTCACAATCGGACACCATTTGACCATAGCTTCCATATAAAAAAATTACGAAAACACAAAAATACATAAAGAAAAGACGGTTTATGTCCGTCTTAACTACAAAAGCTAGAGAGACAAAATTGTACAAAAGTATTTTTGATATGTAACAGAAGTTGTGTACTGAAAATGGGCGAAATCGGTTCACATTTAGTTAGAGCTCCCATATAACCCGCCCCGGGAAACACAAGAATGCTGATAAATTGAATACAATCGTAATAGCTATGACGACTAAATTTAGAATAGAGAAGTTTTATGAAACTATTGGTCAGTATATTAAATTTTATAGGAATCGGTCCATATTTGACCATAGCTTTCATATAAAAAACACTCCCGGAAACCAAAAAAAAAAAAAAAAAAAAATGTAGCAAAGTTAAAAGCTACTAAATTAGAAACTATGACAGCTATGGCCACAAAATTTTGCAAAAACAAGCCAGTGTATTAAAGTTTCTTACAATCAGTCAACATTTGGCTATAATTCTTATATATAAAACATCCCCTTTTTATATCAACAATCAAAAAGATTCGGAGGTACAAGCAGGATATTAAAATTGCACCAATGTCCAGACTTTATACACGGTATTAGGAACTCCTAACAAAATATATGGACCTGTCGTATTACCATAAACATGTTTGTCTTAACTAAATATTAAGACTAATAATGTTAAGCTCCATCAGGTTATGAGATTAAATTTGGTGCAAAGTAAATACTAGGGAAACCACTTTTAAATATTGAACTATTAAGCTCCTGCAACCGAATTTAGTCCAAATATTTTGCTAACAATACCAACTAGCGTAACAACTTTTTTCGTATTTGGTCCACATTTTGAATTAGCTGCACCCTCGTAGATATATGAGAGATATTTCTAAATTTAACACAACTTGATGGTGGGTATACAAGATTCGGCACAGCCGAATATAACACTCTTACTTGTTAAAGAAGAGTTTGTATTGGAGCTATGGTCAAATGTGGACCGATTTCAATGAAATTTGCTACAGTGATTTAAGTTTACATAAGCAGTATCTGTTTTAAATTTCATGAAAAAATATTGATATTTGTGGCCAATATATCAATTCCGGGAAGTGGGACCTATGGGAGGTACCATAAATAATGGACCGATTTCGACCAATTTCAATAGTCATGGTTCCACTATCAAAAAAATGATCTATGCCAAATTTCATCAAATTTTCTTTAGAATTGTGTCCGTCCAGACGGACGGACAGACTGACTGACATCGCTAAATTGACTTAGAATTGCGACCTGTAGTTAGATTACAGGGTTTACATGGGGGTCCAGCCAGCCAGACGGACGGACGGACATCGCTAAATCGACTCAGAAAGTGATTCTAAGCCTATTGGTATATCTAAGACAAATATTTCTACATGATTACATACATCAGCACAAACTTATAATACCCTTTCCACCTATGATGGTGAAGGGTATAAACATTATGTAGTAAATATTTTGGCATATCATCTTCTTTTCTCTTTCATTTAATAATTTCGTTTGTACTGCAATATTTAACTTAAAAATTTAAATATTTATTTGTTTCTTAATACTCGTACATCCCAAATTTGTTTGCTTCTTTTTTTTTTTGTTTGTTTATACTGTCGAAATTTCTTGCCCTACCTTTAAGTTTCCTATTTTTTTATTTAGTCTCAAATGTGTGAAATTGTGAAAATTTTTAGACATTTTTTTTTTGGAAGTATTATTGATATGACCTAAATAATTCAGCGTTTAAACGATTCGTTGTTTGAAGAAAAGTATGTCGAAATGATAAAATTTAAAGATTTTTTGTGTACTTTGTTCGAAATATGTGATGTGATGAAATTTTAGGTGATGTTGTAATTTACAAAAGAAGAACTGAATATTTACTTTTTATATGAAATAGATTATTTTAACTAAAACAGTCCTATTCAATTAATTAAAAACACCCTTATTATATTCTTAGTAATAAATCTATATAAAGAAATCGCAAGTTAATAATAACTGGTAGTAGTTAGGATGACCAAGTTAAGAGTAAAGAAGTTGCCTGCAATTTTGTCTCAATTGGTTCTTTTTTTTCATTAGGTGCTCCCTCGGATATACAAATATAGAGATGTGCTTTTTGGAACATTTATGATTTTAATAAAATTCAACGGTTAGTAAATATGTTTTGAGAAAGACGACTATTACACTTTTAAGTTTAGAGTCTTAACAATTGGACTGTAAGTTCGCAGGCTATCAAAATAAAAATACTCAACTAAAATTGATTTAAAAGTTGTACTTTAGTGTATTGCACTAAGATCCCAATTTATTGCAATAATTAATAATTGTAACACATTATAATATAACCAAAAAATGTTGTTGGGGAAACCTTTTCTCGAAGATTCGATGGTTGGTTAGGCCATCATCTAATTGTAGATAGAGCGAAAACCACGCATTATGCCATATCTTATTTTATAACTCATTATAATTTGCTTTCGAAGGCGACATATCTGTAAGAGCGGTATTTTTTCCTAAAAAATAAGATATAGGGTACTTTAAGCTTGTTAATGTTTTTATTATTTATATTTCAGGAGATTATGTTGGCCCGTCTGTTAAAACAGATTCGTGGAGATCCTGGAGGGTTATATCAACATAAGTTATATATTAGTATTTAAAAAATCACTTTCCGTAATATGCTATCAAAATCGGTCAAGAAACAAAAACGCACAAAAAAAGTAAGAAAGTGCTATAGTCGGTCAAGATACCATACGATACCCTTCATCACTAAGGTCAAAGGTGTTCTTTTTCCTGTATAAAGACAAATTTTTGCAAAATATTGCCATAATGCAAATATTTTTCTCAAAACTTATGTATTTTAGCTGTTGCCGTCATTTGGACTTATATGAAAGGTAGGGTTAAATGCGGACCGATTATCACGAAATTTGGCAAATTGATTGATTGAATTTATTGTTACAAAAATTATGTATGTAAAAAATAAACTTAAATTTCGCTTTATCTTCAGATTTACGAGCATTTTAGTGATTGTTGTCTCTTTTAGTGCTTTTTGACAGAGGAGTTTGTATGGGAGCTATGGTCAAATGTGGAGCGATTTCAATGAAATTTTGTACTGTACAAATACTGGTTTACTTAACCAGTGTTTGTTTAAAATTTCATGAAAAAATATTAATATTTGTGGCCAATATATCAATTCCGGGAAGTGGGACCTATGGGAGGTACCATAAAAAATGAACCGATTTCGACCAATTTCAATAGCCATGGTCCCACTGTCAAAAAAATGATCTATGCCATCAATTCATCAAATTTTCTTAAGAATTGTGACCGTCCAGACGGACGGACTGACTGACATCGCTAAATCGACTTGGAAAGTAATTCTAAGCCTATTAGTTTGCCAAAAGGTGGGTCTAAGACAAATATTTCTATGCGTTACATACATCAGCACAAACTTATAATACCCTTTCCACCTATGGTGGTGAAGGGTATAAAAATGCGGACAGTAAATATTTTTTCAACAGAATTGTTGTTCGCACTTAATCCCAGTCTATTGCATTTACTTATTAATGGAACAGAAATTTATGGAAAAAAAGCTAAAAGACAATCATCGTCAAGAGAACTATCCTTACTTTTAGACAGATCGAAAACTCGAATTTTTATCTCTCAAAACACAATAATTACACTCTGATACAGTGAAAATACACTCGGAACGAAACCAAGCTCAACTTGTAGAACTCGGTTAGAAGATCATTTTACCATTTTTAAAATTTTCGATATACCCTCAAAATCGAAAGTTATCGATAAAAAACGATTTTTTTTGGACTTAGCGGAGAAAAGAAGGCTTAACTGAGTCATTTTTACATCGATTTTAAATTTTAAAATGTGTTTCGACAGAAAACAAAATAGGCTTTCACTTCGTAAAGACTCTTTTTTAACATGACCAATTTATCATAAAAATATTGTCTGCTGAAGTTACAATTTTATTTTTTTTTTTTCGATTTTTTCAACTTCGGAAGTTTGTTTTTCGTAAAATTTATCAGAAGACCTAATATATTTTGACCTAAAAAAATCATGGTTACCATTTTGTAAAACAAGAGTACTTTAATTAAAATCGGAAACATATTAACAGAGATATAACAATTTTAGAAAAAAGGTGAATTCAGTATTATTTGTATATTAGAAAATTTTCTATACAATACTACGTTAGAGTGCTTTTTCAACCTTTTTCGAAAGTAGAGAAATGGCGGTCGGATTATTATGGCATTCGGTGAGAAGCTTCAAATAACAATAATGTAGACTCAATTAGCTTTATATCCACGTAAGTAGCGTATAAATCGGCAAAAGATTTTTCGAGTTATCGGAAATTTTCATAGAAATTTTGGGTCCTAAATTACAAATTGGCTCTAAATTACAAATTAACATTCAGATTTTGTCAAAAAGTTAAGCTTATAGGTCAAAATTTGCAAAAACAGAAAAATTGCACATTTTTCTGGCCGGCACTCCTTGAAATTCGAAAAAAGTGACTTAAGAAGTTAACTAAAAATGCTTCTTTTGTCTTTTACGGCTATATACACTGTCACTCGTTTCACGTTTGAGTGACCAGCAGTAATTTGCTAGCATTTTTATTGGGCTTTTTCCCTGGTAGCGTTTTTCAATAGTTAAAATTTCTTGGTGGAATCTTTCACCTTGCTCATCACTGAGTTTTCCAAGATTTTCTGGAAAAAAATCCAAATGGGCGTGCAGGAAATTAATTTTTATTGACATCCGGCAATAGAGGCATAAATAGAGCTTGGACACTATGTCGTACTTCTTTGTTTCTATCCTTTTTTAACTTCATTCATAAGTGCGTATAAATATAAGTACTTATACGTATATAAATAGTACATTAATTAAACTGGCCCTTTTACAAAAAAAACTTATATTTTTTTTAATTCGCTGTTAATTTAAATTTAAATAATCTAGGTTTACAAAATATTTAATGCACTTTTCAAGTAAATATAAAAAAGTTTGGCATTCCTAACAAAATACTGCGGAAAACGGCGTCCCAATGTGAAAAAATCGAAAAAAATAAAAATTTAAATATGTTTGAAAATATTTTTGTGATAATTTGATGAAATAAAAAATCTTTTTTAACAGAAAGAAAGCCTGATGTCTTGTCTGTCTCAAACAGTGTTAAAATTTCAAATCGATAAACAAATGACTTAGCTAGGCCTATTTTTGTTCGAGAAGACCAAAAAAAATCGTTTTTTATCGATAACTTTCGATTTTGAGGGTATATCGAAATTTCTAAAAATGACAAACTGATACACTCAATAAGGCCTATAGTTTGATATAGGTTTCCTTAAAAGTGTATTTCTTTTACGAATTATGAATTATTTTTTATAACAAAATTTAAATAATGCTCAGATTAACTGTAGACACTTATTTCAATAAAAATATATAATTTCTATTTTTAAAAAATTGTTCTATAGGAAAGTTTTAGATAACATATCTTTTTGTATAAAAATTATTTGATGAAATTTTTCAATAAAAAAATTTATGTAGAAACTTCAAAAAGTGTTCCGATCGAATAATATTGTAAAACTTTTTTATTTTCTTAAAAATATTTGTGGGAACATAATTTGCCTATAATATTCGACATAATACTAGACAAGTAACTTACAAACTCAATTTTATATAAAACTAACAAAAAAAATATCGCAACCGTGTCCATAAAAAAATAAAAAAACATTAAAATTTCGTTCCATTTTAGTTTTGTAAAAAAAGAAGACCAAAAATTTAAACAAACAAATCATGTTCGCATTAAAAAAATAAAGAAACATGACATTAAAAGACGTCAAAGAAATTAAAACACGTTTATAATTTTATTTTCTTGGCGCATAAAATGATCGTACAATTAAAAGCGTCACTGCTGCACTTGCACTTGTTATGATCCATCCATCCAACTACTCATCTATTCAAACTTTTGCTCAACCAACAAAACTACCGGCCACTGACAAATAAATCAAGTTAACAGGTTTCATGGTGTAAATCTGAAAACCACAAGACCAACTAAAAATTGGCTGACATTATAAACAAAAACTGAATTTTTAAAACATGAGTTCACGCAAAAAAATAAAATTATCGTTACAAAGAGTTGGGAGTGAGTGAGTAAGTGAATGAGTGAGTGAGTGTTGTGCGTGCGTGCGTGCGATTGCCGTCATTTGTATCCAAGAGATACGTGCAAAATTCCCAGAAATACATTACATAACTTTCACTTTATTGTTGGCCGAAAAAATTTAAAAATCTTGTGATTTTTTTTGTGTGTAAAAAATCCGTACTAAATAGTAAAGGAATGTGTTTTATTATCATGAACTTAGTACAGACAGATTTCTGGTTGGTTTTAAAGATTAATGTTCATCACACGAGTTTATGAATGAATATAACATAAATATCTAAAATGATTCATTTTAAATTCATTCAACAATTTCAAATATTTGTAATAATATCTCTCGTATTTTATTGTAGAAATGCAAATTATTTGATCTTAACTTGACATATTTGATGAGTTTTATTTTATTTTTTGAATCGAACCAGTTTGTTTGTGGTATTATAAAGATATCCAACAAAATCGAAAGTGATTTTATTTTGTAGTTTGTAAATTTGTCTTAAATTTGGCTTGAAAATCGGCCAACTGGTTTTTTTTATCGCACCATTAATTATTTTACCGTTTTAGGCTGATGGTGAAACAATTTATTTGCTATGAGATAATATGATCGCTTCCTAATTGTTGGTTATTTATAACTACATAATATGGACAAGAAATACAAATTATTTAACAAATTATATCAGTTATAATATGATTATGTTTGGTTTGAACAAAAAAATTTTTGATTGACCTTAATTTATTTATATAATAAGGAACTACTACGTGGGGTACTATTTATGTCTCGGGTAATGCAAACAATCACAAATTTTTTTAATACTTGCTTAGTTCTATTTGGTGAGTTAATCAAAGCATTATTGTTAAAATTTATTTACTTTTTATTTATTTACTTTTATTACTTTTTATTACTTTTTCAACGGAATATTATAACACCAGGTCTAAAAGTTTAGTTCTAAAAATTTGAGATAAATCGAACAACGTTCTATGGGCGCGCATCGGGTTCAAAGTTTAAGAGCCCATTTGTATGGAGAAAAATTGGTAATTTTTTTGTTTTTGTAAAATTTCAACCAAAAATAATAATTTTTACCAGAAAAAAAAATCAAAGACTAAAGAGAACTAACAGAATTTTATTTATAATAGTCAAAAACAAAAATCCATGAATAGGTTTTAGAGTAATTGCAATTTTCCATTAAAAATTCATGTCCCTAAAAACGCTCCTAAGAATATGCACTATTTTTTTTTTGTAAATAAAGAAATTCCAGACTTAGACATGATTTATCATTGAGTGGCTTTTAAGTACTAAAAAATCAGTTTTGTTAAATTATATTTAATCGAATTTACTTAGTTTTTTTCATACTGAAAAATTGTACTTTTTCTCAGCTCGATTTTTAGAATAATTTTTTCATTTTTTTTAAATTTTGTTCAACAAATATTAAAAATCAAGAAATGGTGAATCTGTATGATAAAACAGATAAATGGGGGAAATAAAACTCAAAAGATTTAAAATTGAAGTATTTCACGAACGTGTAAATTTTTGGGCATAATTTTAGTAGATACTCTTTAAGTTTTACCTGTATTCAATTTTTACAAACATTTTTGAAAACAAAGTTGAATAACAACATTTCCGCAATAAATTTAGTATCTTAATATTTGGGTCTAAACTGTTTCAAACAAGAATTTTGATTTTCAATATTTTCAAACAAAAAATTTCTAGCTAAACATTTTTTTTAAACTAATGTAGTTACATTACACTTTTCAACTTTTAATCGAATTTTTTTTGCCTTGAGATTTTCTTGATAAATGATATACATACATTTTTTTTCTCTTAAATCTTTTAATCAAAAATTTCTTGTCTTAAAATTTTTCTACAGAGAATTTTTTGTCTCAAAATTTTTCCATGGAAAATTTTTTGTCTTAAATTTTTCGATTGAAAATTATGTCCTAAAACTTTTCTTTAGAAAATTTTTTGTCTTAAAATTTTTCTATAGAAAATTTTTTGTCTTTAAATTTTCCTATAGAAAATTTTTTGTCTTAAAATTTTTCTATTGAAAATTTTTTGTCTTAAAATTTTTCTAAGGAAAATTTTTTGTCTTAAAATTTTTCTAAGGAAAATTTTTTGTCTTAAAATTTTTCTAAGGAAAATTTTTTGTCTTAGGAAAATGCAAACATTTAAAATTTTTCTGTAGAAAATTTTTTGTCTTAAAAGTTTTCTACATAATCTTTTTTGGCTTAAGATTTTTCTATTGATAATTTTTTTTCTTCAAATTTTTCTATAAAAAAAATGATGTCCTAAAATTTTTCTATAGAAAATTTTTTGTCTTAAATTTTTCTATAGAAAATGATATCCTAAAATTTTTCTATAGAAAATTTTTTGTCTTAAAATTTTTCTATAGAATTTTTTTTTCTTAAAACTTTTCAATAGAAAATTGTTTGTATTCAAATTTTCCGATAAAAAATTTTTGGTCTTAAAAGTTTTCTATAGAAAATGTTTTGTCTTAAAAATTTTCTATTGAAAAATGTTTGTCTTAAAATTTTTCTATAGAAATTTTTTTGTCTTAAAACTTTAGGGCTTAAGATTTTTCTATTAAAAATTGTTTGTCTTAAAATTTTTCTTAAAATTATACTATAGAAAATTTTCTGTTTTAAATTTCTCTATAGAAAATTTTTTGTCCCAAAATTTTTCTATAGAAATTTTTTGTTCTAAAGCTTTTCAATAGAAAATTGTTTGTATTACAATTTTTCGATAAAAAAATTTGTGTCTTAAAATTTTTATATGAAATTTTTTTTCTTTAAATTTTTCTATAGAAAATTTTTTGTCTTAAAATTTTTCTATACAAAATTTTTTGCTTTAAAATTTTTCTATAGGAAATTTCTTGCCTTAAAATTTTTCTATAGAAAATTTTTTGTCTTAAAATTTTTCTATAGAAAATTTTTTGTCTTAAAATTTTTCTACAGGAAAGTTTTTGTTTTAAAATTTTCCTATGGAAAATTTTTTGTCTTAAAATTTTTTTATAGAAAATTTTTTGTCTTAAAATTTTTTTAAAGAAAATTTTTTGTCTTAAAGTTTTCTATTAAAAATTTTTTGTCTTAAAATTTTTCTATAGAAAATTTTTTGTCTTAAAATTTTTCTATTGAAAATTGGTTGTCTAAAAAATTTTCTATAGAAAATTTTTTTCTTAAAACTTTTTATTGAAAATTTTTCTTTCAAAAATTTTTTGTTTTAAAATTTTTCTATATGAAATTTTTTGTCTTAATATTTTAAGATAGAAAATTTTTTGTCTTAAAATTTTCCTATAGAAAATTTTTTGTCTTAAAATGTTTTTATAGAAAATTTTATGTCTTAAATTTATTTTATAAAAATTTTTTGTCTTAAAATTTTTCTAAACAAAATTTGTTTCCTTAAAATTTTTCTATAGGAAATTTCTTGTCTTAACATTTTTCTAAAGAAAATTTTTTGTCTTAAAATTTTTCTTTCGACATTTTTTTTGTCTTAAAATTTTTCTATAGAAAATTTTTTTGTCCTAAAGTTTTCTACTGAAAATTTTTTATCTTAAAATTTTTCTATAGAAAACTTTTTGTCTTCAAATTTTTCTATAGAAAATTTTTTATCCTAAAATTTTACTATAGATATTTTTTTGTCTTCAAATTTTTCTATAGAAAATTTTTTGTCTCAAAATTTTTATATAGAAAATTTTTTGACTTAAATAATTTCTATTGAAAATTGGTTGTCTTAAAGATTTTCTATAAAAAAATGTTTGTCTTAAAGATATTTTAAACAATTTTTAAAGATGTTCTTAAATATTTTCTAAAAAGAAAATTTTGTCTTTAAGATTTTTTATTGAAAATTTTTTAAAGAAAATTTTTTGTCAAAAAATAACAAATTAGTCGGGATGTAAATATTATTCAAAAAGAAGTGTATTTGCATTTGATCCCAAACCTGTTACATTTATTTATTAATGTAACAGATCAATTTATTGATAAAAAGCCAAAAAATGTTTCCGGAGAAACCAAATTCCTCGACGCGTTTCGATGGTTGGTTAAGCCATCTCTTCAGGAGGATTATCCCCAATTTAGACAGATCGAAAACCTCGCATTATATTATGTGGTGAAGTGAAGGTAGATGAAAACTGAAAAATGTTTGTTTTTGTTCAGTCGATAATCTACGCTTTTACTTTTGGTTTATGAACATAATTCTTAATAGTTATGTTTGTAAATTTAGTAATAATGCGAGGATTTCGATCTGTCTAAATTGGGGATAATCCTCCTGAAGAGATGGCTTAACCAACCACCGAAACGCGTCGAGGAATTTGGTTTCTCCGCAAACATTTTTTGGCTTTTTATCAATAAATTGATCTGTTACATTAATAAATAAATGTAACAGGTTTGGGATCAAATGCAAATACACTTCTTTTTGAAAATTTTTTGTCTGATAGATTAAATGTTATAGGCATATAAAATGGTTGTATTTTGAACAAATTCTTGAAAAAAACAAACTTTGAACCGCCATATAAATAATAAAAATTTTAACCAAGTCGACTTCAAAAATTTGTGAAATTTTAGGGGAATGGTGAATTGAAATATTTAGGGAATTGAAAAATATCAAATAAATTTGAGACACTCTACTTGTTAGATTAGTCTGAAAGTATGTCTGTATTCTAAAATTGTTTTTGATAAAATTTCTATAAAAACTTTAACATTTTTTTAATTTTTATTATGGCTAAAATAGAAAACCATTTCAAAGACTTGTATTATTTTACGAGTTTGTATTAATTAATGCATAGTTTAAGTGTTTCGAACCTAGAAAATAAACAGACTGAGGCATTGTTTCAAAAGAAATAAATGAATCTATAAAATACACTTTCAAAGCAATTGACCATTGAGTAAGTTATTAATTAAAATTGAAAATAAAAATAGTTCAATTGATGCTCGAAAAAACAAGTAAATAAAATAAACAAAATAACTTCAAATTTTACATAAAATAACACAAATAGTCAGGCCTTTATTTTTACTAGTTAAATTTTACTTAACCCGACTGAGTAAATGAAAGAATGCCCATCAACTGATTGAAAAATCTAAAAGCGCTTTCAAGAATTAACGATGCAAACCATGACCGCATTGACAATGACAATGTTGGGCCGGGACTTTGCGTGTAAAGAGATCCAAAAAAAAAAAGAAACGTGTTTTAACTTGTTACAAAAACGTGTTTGCTCAATTCGTGGAACTTTATGGTAACCAACTGGTATTCGGTTAATGGGTTAACGTCAACATCATATTCCTATTTTAGTTGTAATTTAACTTTTTTTTGTGCTGGTAAAGTGTAATGGCTTTATATGTCATTGCTAAAAGGTACTATGAGGAGAATAATATTTACCACTGATATGACAGACATGTCACATAAAATGTCATCATACATGAAAAAAAAAATTAAATAGCTAAAAGCGTTTATGGCATTAAAAACTACATTTTATTTAAGTTGTACAGTAGGGTGGGTCGTTTTTCCACTATTCTCTCAGATTGACTTGAAGTTATATTACCCTGATATGTCAATCAGAGGCATGCAAAATATTATGGATTTTTTTAAATTGAATCAAAAATTTTGAAATCCATTAGGTTAGGTTAGGCAGGCAGCCGATGTAGGTCAGTGTCACTTGGGTCCTAAAAAGCGGTCCCTTTATGTTACCTACAAGGGATAGACTGGGGGAAAAGAACAAAAAATAATTACTCCAGGCAATGAATGAGAGGCTAATGAAGCCATCCTGAAACCCTAGATCCGATTAATCATGCAGAAAACGTGCCCCCAAATTGAGAGCCCTTGAAGTCGAGAGGGCGGGTCAGTGACAAAGAAGATGAGTCACTGTCTCCTCCTCTTCTATGTTATGACAACTACGACAGTAGTCATAGAATTGAAGATTAAGTCTTCTGCGGAGTCTGTGACGGGGTAAAGTTACCAAGATATTTGAACGTTTAGTGTTGTAGGTGGGCCATGTTTGCCTAGATATGGAGCAAGTGGTTTCCGAAGACCACTCGCTCTATGTTGACGCGAAAAGTAATTGTCTAATTATTGATTTGCAGGCAGATAGCGGTAAGCCCGTAAATTGGTCGATGTTATCCTGACTCAGGAGAGCACAGGATTTAGCAAGTTTGTCCGCGGTGGAGTTACCAGGTATGTTATTGTGCCCGGGTACCCAGAGGAGTTCGATCTTACAATGTCTCGCCATCTTGTTAAGAGATGGCCGGCATTCGCGCGTAAGAACAGATGTCGTATTGACATTAGATAGGGATTTTATTGCAGCCTGACTGTCGATACAGAAACGAATATCCCTGTCGTATACTCTGTGGTATCTCAACCATTTGACTGCTTTGTGAATAGCCTATATCTCGGATAGTAGGACACTACATTGATCACGGAACCTAAAACAAATTTCCTTCCGTAGAAGTGGGATGAAGAGCCCCCCCCCCTCCCTACGCCTATCTTTGACTTCGATCCATCAGTGTAAACCTCTAGACAGCCGTCATCTAAAAATGGGGGTTCTCTAGAGATAGTCACAGTGAAAGATTTGTCGAAGATAGGAGTGGATATGCAGTAATCTATATGGTCAGCGATATTTGTGATTTTGTCCAGGATAGTGGAATGTCCCGTTTGTGAGTGGGATCAGGTTTCAATTGTGCTGAGACGGACAGCCGAGTTAAGAGCAATTTTGCATTGCCATTAGTTCTGCTGGTAGCATGATGAGGAGCGCCTTGGATGAAGTAGTTCTTAATTCACGGGTAATCATTAGAGCGGAAGATCTTAAGATTTTTTTAAAATAGTCCCTCTGGTTTGCCTTGGTGAGTGCAGGCCACCAAACCAGCGCACCATACATTAATATAGGCTTAACCACCATGTCGAAGAGCCAGGCAGTGTTGATTTGATTTAGACCCCAGGTTTTGCCAATGGCCCCTCAGCATGAATAGAGTGAAATAGACGCTTTAGACATCCTAAATTAGGTGTTCAGGCTCCTGGACAGTTTTGAGTCCAGAATGACCCCCAGATATTTGGCATGGTCAGTGAGCGCAAGTTCAACCTTATTTAATTTTGGAAGAGTAAAGATGGGAATTTTGTATTTACGCGAGAAAAGTACAAGTTCCGTTTAAGTTGGATTGACTCCAAGGCCGTTAAAGACGCTCCATCGATAGAGTATGTCAAGAGCTGTTTCAAGACGTTGTGACAGTGTGTTAAGAAATTTCCCTGACACTGCTATAGCATCCTCCGCGTATGCGATGGTGTTGAATCTCAGAGAATCTAATTCAGTGACTAGTTTATTAATGGCAAGGTTCCACAGAAGAGGTGATAGTACATCCCCTTGTGGAGTACCTCGACAAGCTACTTTATAGATTGTAGCAGTGCCCATGGTTGAGCAGATGACTCTATAGGTAAGAAGCTTATCTACAAACGAGATAATAGATTTGTCGACCCTTAAGTCCTCCATTGCCGATCAAATCGACTCAGGTCTTATGTCTAGGAAGGCGGCAAGTGTGAATTCGCCGAACTCAAGAGATTTTTCAATATGACTAACTAGTGAGTGGAATGCAGTCTCAACTGATTTGCCTTTGTTGTAGGCTTGCTGTGAGTTGGACAGGAGCCTTGGATCTAGTGAAGCACGAATGTGCGCTTCAATGATACGCTCCAAAGTTTTAAGAAGGATGGAGCTAAGACTAATAGGGCTGAAATCCTTCGGTTTCTTGTGCAAAGTTTTACTTTGGGTATAAAGACAACTTTGCACCTGCTCCAGGTTTCTGGTATATGAGATAGTCTAAGACAACCATCATATAACAGAAGAAGCCAGGACATTAAGAAACCCATGGGAAAAAATGGTAGCATATTTCGACGATGATAGTATTTTACAAGGAAGCATAATGGAATCTAAAAGCGATCTAATACAGCTTTCTGTAAAGTCACAAAAACCAAAATCCAATTAAATGGTTTTTGAGTTATTGCAATACCCCCAAAACTTCAAGATATGAAAAGGTACGAAGAATTACTTTGAAAAGTATTTGCAAATACCACCATACAAATGGGTTCAAAAACCGATTGACATGACGATTCACATACTTTAACCATTAAAATTCACTATTAGAAGTAAATCAGAGAAACAAAGTTAAAAACGACCCACCCTATTGTTCAATACTCACCATAGGAGGAAACGATGTTATTGTGTTTTATGTTTTGACAGCTGATATTGCAGGGCTTATGGGTGAAAAAGTTTAATTAATTCTACGCAGTAGTTTTGTGATTGAGCCCCTTTAAAATGTTGAGAGTTATATGAAGGCTTTTTGTCAAATTTTACTTTATATAACCTTTAGCAAAATATGTGGTAGGCTATATTGGGTTCGTGCTAAAGTTTGTAATGAATAGAAATATAAGTCTTTTTCAGTTGTTTTTACTACGTCCGGTCGACATAGTAAAAAAAATCGTCAAGTTGCTCAGTTCACCAGGGTGTACTACGAGGAGGTATGAGCTGAAATTGGATAAAGGTTCTACCTGGGCCCTATTTCACTAAACAGCAATTCTACAAGTTACAATTACAAGTCTAATTCTTACAAGTGCTGTTCAATTGCGTTTCATTAAAATTTTCACAATAATTGTAGCTTTTTGGATTTGTAAACTACAATTTCTACAATTACAATTTCTAAAATTACAATTATAATAAAATAAAATATTTTGATAAATATATGGAGTCAAATAAAAAATACGATTTTTATGAAATTATATATATATATACATTCTCCTAGCCTAGACAATTTTTACACTTCTTCAAAATTTTTAATTTAGCTTTGGTTCAGATTTTATGGCGGTTCAAAGTTCGTTTTTTTCAATATTTTTTCAGAAACATACCCACTTTATATGCCTATAACTCTTGATACGGTTATCAGATTTTTATAAGACTTGGCTCATATTTTAGCATATGCCCTGTAGTTTTATGCTCTTTTAATTAAAAAGTTAAGAAAAAGTTTTTTGTTTTCCGATCCACCATGAGCCCATTTTTTCGTTTTCGTATTTTGTTGTCTATACTATTATTCACATTTGAGAGAATGATAAAGAAAATGGAAGATATGCTCCTTGAGTCAAGGACATCATTGATCTTCCTTGTTCTGCATACGCTTCATCACTATAGGTGGAAAGGGTATTATAAGTTTGGGCTGATATATATAACGCATAGAAATATTGGTCTTAGTAAGACCACCTTTTAGTATAACAACGGATTTAGAATTACTTCCTGAGCCGATTAAACGATGTCAGTCCGTCCGTCCGTACATCTGGCTGGACGGCTGGCTGGACCCCCATGTAAACCTTGTAATCAAAGTACATTTCGCAATTCTCAGATAATTTGATTATATTTGGCACAAACAATTATTTTGGTAGTGAGCTATTAAAATTCGTCAAAGTAAACTAAATTCGTCAAGGTACACTAAGTAATGGACTATTATCAATCGAAACATATTTAAAAACAAATAAAATAAATAAATGGTAATTAATATTGATACGATTTTGTGTTAATTTTAACTAATTTTTATTAAAAAATAGTTAAAAACCAAATTTGAATTCAATTTATCATTCACTTGTAACTTGTAAAATTTTTTTGAGAGTCTCCTATGCTTTTTTTCTACAATTCTACAAGTGTACAAGTACAAATTTAGATTAGTGAAACAAAACCACTTGTAGAAGTTTGACTTGTAAACTTGTGAATTGTCAAAATCACTTGTAGCTACAAACTTGTAATTGTATTTTAATGAAACACAATTATTTACAAGTTCACAATTTTACAGGCAAAAACACTTGTAATTGTAAACTTGTAGCTTAGTGAAATAGGGCCCTGGTAATAGCTTTCCAATGTAGTGACAGCTCTCTAATGTAGTGACAGCTCTCCAATATTGTTGAAAGATATAAGTTTACAAATGAAAATTAAAAACGCAATATTTTTATTGTATGTCTTTTTTATCTTATAAATAACACTCGATACACTAAAAACCTGGGAAACGACATTGCGTGGGTTGAAGGCCTTATTGAGTACATGACAAATCGTGCAAAAAATTTTCAACACGTCCAAGTTTAGGAGTTATACTCAAAAAACGAGGTTTAACGAGGTTCGTCAACTTATAGTTCAGCCAGTTTGAATCCGATTATATTATTTTCTACAAGAAAATAACAGATTGAGCTTTAGAATGGCATATAATTTTTGATACATTTGTAAATCAAAAGTATTTTTATACCCACCATCAAAATGAATGGGGGTATGTTAATATTGTCATTCCGTTTGTAATTTCCTTAATATGGGCTCAAAATTAAAATTAAGTATATTCTGAATACTTATAGGATTCTAGGACAATTGAGTGATATCCGTCTGTTGTGGGCACGATAGGGCCTGAACAAAAGGAGATAGGTCAATTTCATCGAAATCGGTTCACATTTAACCAAAGCTCCCATATAAAGCACTTACGAAAACATCCTAAATTCCACGTAAAATAAGCTTAAATGCGAATAAATAATAAACTATACTAGCTATGGCCACTAGATTTAGTACAAGGAAGTCTTATGCTAATGGTAGCCAGTTTGCCAGCGTGTTTTGTCACAAATGGTCACCATTTGACTATAGCTCATATATAAAAACTTACAGAAACACTAAAATACCAAAAAGATAGGGGTTTGTATGTATCCGGCTGTCCGGTACCTTGCCATACTGTTACGGGTGTATGAAATAAATTGGAACACAACTCCTATACAATATAATTGTTTAGCTAAAAAGTAATAATAATTTTAACTCCTTTAATAGTTAGGACTTCTCAAGAATTTTGTAGTTTGTCAACCATCTGTTTCCATTAAAAAAGTTAAGATGAAAGTGCTAAAGGTACCGGGGTAACTTGGTATACACATAAGGATAAATTCGAGATGGATGCAAATAAAGACCTGCCATTCGCGAAGAGAGCAATCAAAAATTGTATCTATTATATATTCCAGTTTTCGACAGTTTTAAAATTTTTGTCCTTGTTTTAATGTTTTTCGAATTTGCCCACATTTATTGTCATACTGAAGTTTAGTCTAAACAACAATGAGATAATTTGATAGGAATCTTAGTTTTCATCATATTTGAATTACGCAATAATAAAGTAACATCTTACACTAACAAAAATGATCACATTATGAAACAAACAAGAAAGTGCTATTGTCAGGCAAGTCTGATTCTAAGATACCCTTCTGTAACGAGGGAAAATGTGAACCAAATATCAACAGGCTTTTTTAATGAGTTAGGTTTAATGTGGACTGATTTGTATGATTTGTGAAAAGATTTAGATTAAAAGAATAATTGTCTTACATTTTTTTGTAGTTTACGAAGTTCTATTTAAGTGACTTTTAAAAGAATAATTTATGAAAGTTATGGTCTTATATGGATCCGTCAGCTGTCCGGACGAACATTTTAAAATCGACACAGGCATTTTAGGCCAATATTTCTGAGCTTTACAAACATCGCACCAAACTTATAATACACTTTCCTCCTATGGTGGTGTAGGGTACTTATATTATGAAATCTGTAATTTTGAAATTTTTTCACACGTAGATGAAAATTATTATAATGAAATGTATTACAATAATATAACTTCAATTACAAAAGAAACAAGTATTTATTAATTTACACATTTTGATTTGGTATACAAACATATCAATACTAAAACATATTATTACTACTCATTAGGGTGACAGGAAAATTTTTTTCTTTGATTTTAAATGTTTTTCTACGGAATATTGTGACACTAGGTCTAAAAGTTTACATCTGAAAATTTGAGCCAAATCGGACAACGTTCTATGGGCGCGCATCGAGTATAAAGTTTAAGAGCCCATTTGTATGGGGAAAAATGGGTAAATTGCGAAATTTAGACTAAAAATAAATAATTTTTGCAACAAAGAATAATAGAATGTTAAAGAAAACTAACACAGCTTTATTTCAAATCGTGAAAGACGAAAATTCATGAGGTAGTTTAAAAGTTATTGCAGTTTTCCCCCGAAAATACATAAAGAAATTCCAAAGTTAGATATGATTTATCATTTAATGGCTTGTTACTAGTAAATAGTTCATTTTTGTTTAAATGTAATCAAATTTACTCATTTTAATTCATATTGAAAAATGGTACATTTTTCTCAGGTCGGTTTCAAAACTCAGTTTTTAATTTTTTGAAAATTTTGTTCAACAAATATTACAAATTTAGAATTTGCTCTCCAGTGTGTTAAAACAGTCAAATGGGAGAATAAACCCCCAAAAAATTAGGTCGATATCTTGAACCGTTTCGCCGTATATGCGATTTCACATTGAAGAATTTCGCGAAAATGTAAATTTTTGGGATAAATTCGAGTAAATGCTCGGTAAATTTTACTTGTATTCAATTTTTACAAAAAAGATAATTAATATTATTGCTTTGTTTATGGAAAACCTATGCTAAAGAGTTTTTTATTATTGGACGAGATTAACCCTTTCTTCACCGCGGTCAAATGTCAAAATTTGAATTTTCTAAAAAAAATTCTAAATTTGTAATATTTGTTGAACAAAATTTTCAAAAAATTAAAAAATGATTTTTGAAACCGACCTAAGTAAATTTGATTATATTTAAACAAAACTGAACTATTTACTATTAACAAGCCATTAAATGATAAATCATGTCTAACTTTGGAATTTCTTTATTTACAACATACACTTTTTGGTGCATATCCTTAGGCGCGTTTTCAAGGACATGAATTTTCGGGGGAAAACTGCAATAACTTTTAAACTACCTCAAGGATTTTCGTCTTTCACTATTGGACATAAAGCTGTGTTAGTTCTTTTTAATATTCTATTATTTTTTCTTGTAAAAATTATTCATTTTTGGTTTAAATTTGGCAAAAACAAAAAATAACCCATTTTTCCCCATACAAATGGGCTCTTAAACTTTGGACTCGATGCGCTAGAACGTTATCCGATTTGGCTCAAATTTTCAGATCTAAACTTTTAGACCTAGTGTCACAATATTCCGTAGAAATAAAATTCGAAAAATCATTTTCCTTCATACAAAAAATTGTCACCCTACTACTCATATTTCAAATAAAGAGATAAATAAACTTCAAAACTTCCAAAAAAATCTATTTTTCTCATCATATTAATACCCGGCCACTCCCAGAGACTCTCTCCTCCAAAAAAAAGCTACTAACACTGGCTTTAGTGATCTAGCGGCTTACATTTTTTTGATTTCTTACAATTAAAAGTGTAAGGCTGCTTGATTTTATTATTCAATAAAATCAATTATCATATATTTAATAATTTCTCTTTTTTAATATTTTTTGTTTAACAACCATATAAGTAACACGACATTTTTAATTTTTTTATATACAATTATTCGGTTAATTAAAAAAAAAAAATTTGACAGCTGTCAATAGTGTAGCAGTTAATTAAAAGCGTTGGTTTTCAAGCAAATACCTTAGATAATGTATCACTTTTAATGAGGCATTTAGAAATTGTCATTTATAAATAAATTACTCTGTACGAGTAGGAAGTTTACTTTGGCTGGAGGTTAGCAATTTGAATCTCATTATTTGCTTAAACCTCTTAATATAAATAAATTTGTCCTAAATTTGGTTTTGTATATTTCATTCATTTTCACTTTCTTTAATGCTTTGATCTATCAATCCGCAATTTAAATTTTATATACATTTGTATCAATTTCAAAATATTTATTACTCACATGAAGTATTCAAATATTTAGCAAATAATCATGTCGCTTTTAACATCACGTTACTATGAGGTAGGAGAAAAAGTAAGACTATACTTTTGAGTATGTAAGACTATACCTTCACTTTTATAAATTATTAAATTGGCGATGTAGCACGATCAATTGCCAGTGCTTTTCCGTGGCTTACTGTTTCAGTGGTGGCAGTAATTTGCTTAGCTCTCTGCGGCAGTCGTGTAGTCCAGCAGACACCAGTAAAAGCCTGCCAAATAATAACATATAACAGGAATTTTTACTTTGAATTAAGATATAATAACTATATAAAAATGTCTTGGACAATATAAGCGATGGTGACTTACCCTACAAGAAGATGACCAGTCATTTGACCGATCAACTGACTGGTACTGTTGACTGATATATCAGTCAGCAGTTTTTATCATTTTATTAAGGCAAATATGAAAAAGCTGACTGAAACTTTTCTATACATGTGATTTTGCATCTCTTTCTTACACATGCGTTATTCTGGCTCCAGATATGTATATCCAAACCGCTCATTCAATAGTTTTTATCTATCAACGGTGATGTATATTATCGGTCCCAGGTGATTGGTCAGTCTTGATGTATATATCGATCACAAGTGACTAGTCAGTATTCATGTATAAATCGGTCACAGGTGATTTTTGTAATAAAAAAATATTATTAAATAATTTAAATTGGATAAAAATTTATTTAACAATATATTCATATAAAATTAAATAAATAATATGTTTGTATTGAGTAGAGTATTTAAAGATTGCCGCATTTGTTGTTTTTGATTAGAATTTTGTGGACTGGAAGAAGGTACCAGTTCTGAACTGGGTATCATTTGAGTATTGGGTTGGACACACTTGATCAGGACCGCTATGTTGATTACTTTGCTGTAATTGTTGCTGTTTTTGAACATTAAAAGCACCAACTGGCATGAAAATTATTTTTATCAATATTTGAAAATTAAACTTGTATTTAATACCTTGAGGTCCTGTTGCATTGGGCATACCTTGATGATCCTGTCCTTGTGGCCCATTTGCTACATTATTTGGATGCAATTTCCCTCCTGTCGCAACATTACCAACTTAGTTCCGCTGCATATTTGGTGGTACACCTTGCATACCTTGATTAGCTCCAGCATAGAGTCCTTCCACATTCATAGCACCCACAGGGCCACCCTTCATCATTTAATTTAGTTGAGGATGTTGCATACCCATTTGTTGTATTTGCTGTTGCTGCATTTGATTAGGATATTCATTTGTAAAAATCCAGGACCAGTCATTTGAGGCATCATTTGTTGTTGTCCTGGTCCACTGCCTACAATATTACCCTGTTGCTGGCCATAGACTAAAGCACCCATAGACACTTGTGGTCTTATGCCCTTCATTTGTTGCATTTGCTGATGCACATTGTTGATTCAAAGTTTGCAAGAGATGGTGCAATCGCCCTGGCTGGCTAAATTTTGTAAAGCATTTAGAAGATCATATTTTGTTGGCCCATCTCAGCATTTGGTGGAGGAGTTTGTTGGGGTCTTCCTTTATAATAAAACAAACATGGGATGTTAAAAATTAAACATTAATCATTCCGGGAAACTTTCTCTGAATATATGATTTTCTATAACACTGGCTTTTTATTGTCATACAAAATTGTAAAAAAAATACAATAATTGACAAAATTATAATTTGTAGAATCTTTCTGGACGCTGTTCACAAAATTTTAATTTTTCATTCTTCAAGTCATAGTTTTAAAATGTATGCAAGAATGAAACAACTGCAATTATTAATGTGTTTCACTCTTACATACACAAATTTTGTGTCAATTTGATGTTGTTATTTTTTTTATCTCTGTGTTAGTTTCAGTCAGTTATTTCTTGTAGGGTTAAATATGAGTAGAACTGAAGGGTTTAGTCAAAAAACCCCTCGTAACAACTGGTCACAAAAAATGATATGATGGTGTTTCTTTGAAGCATTATAGCAGGGGATAAACCCTGGATCAACTAGTTCGAGTTTAAAACTAAACAAGTCTTCAGAGCCGAATAGTATTGCATCACTAGTCTGAGTAGCGTTCTTCGACGCTAGCTTATTCTTTAGCAACTTTTTCAGTACATTATACCATGCCAGTGAATTTTCTATGTGTTGAAAGTTACGCCAATCCCTTAAACGGTGAGGCTAAAACCCCTGAAAATGACCGCCTAATAGCGATTTGCTCAGCACTTTCCAAAGAATTGAAGAGCATTTAACCAAATTACCATTTGGTTAAATATTTAGAGTCATACAACTTATATATTAACTTAGCGACCGCCATTATGGATACCATTCACTTTTTTTTCGTGAAATTCATTCACTTTTTTCGTGAAAGTAAAGTTCTGGCTCTAGATATTTCCAAAGCGTTGGAAGAAGTGTGGCACGGTGAACATTTGTCAAAACTTGTCGCTTTTGGTATCGGTACTACCTTCTCTTGATTTATATCAAGCTTCTTCAAGATATATTCAGGGGTAGCGCAAGGCTCTGTTCTTTCTTCCTACTCTATTTCTTATATTCATTAATTACCTTCTATGTCAAACATCTAATCCTATCTATTATTTTGAAAATGACAGTAACATTTGCCTTTCGTGTTCATTTAAAAATCTTTCCAAATGGGGTCGTTTTGTATTCTTTTGTATTCTTATGCATAAACGCACGGCAGATCATGTTACTTCGTCTTTAATTATTCAGGAATCAGAAGCTCTTGATGTTCTGGGCATGAGATTTTAGTTGGATTAAGCACATCTTTTAAATGTCGAAAGAAGCATTAAAGTGTTTAGGTTTTCTAAAACGGTGTAAGAGATACATTATCTACATCTGACCAAAAATTGAATACAACTTAACAAAAACAAACAACAAAGTCGGGAGCACCGCCCCAATGTGGGTTGTATAGCACTGTTGTACCACTACTAATTTGGAATGTGATCTAAAGATATCAAGGACCTTGTTCCCGAAACCCAAAGATTCTTATTCAACACACTTCAATCTGATTGGTCAGTGGACCGAACAACAAACTATAGAGAAAATTTGTTCTTTAGAGGTATAGGGCGTATGTGGAACTCACTTCCAGCAGAAGTTTTTCCTGCCACTTGCAATATAGGAAAATTGAATACCATTTTTCCCACAACCTATTTTACTAATTCCAACACAAATCATATCATAAGTAGGGGTCATCCCCTGAGTGCTGGTCCTAACTAAAAACAAGAAGATTTAAGTTCTAGAAGGTTTTGAAGCTATAGCTTGATATACAGATTCTCGAAAATAAGAATAATGTTTGTATAGGAGAAGAAACATCCCCTGCTTCGATCATTTTTATAACTATTTGTCAAGTAAAGCTATTAGCAAAAGCATTATATATAATTTTCCACGACAACATTCCAATTGGAACAGACAATGAGCTGCATCCGATTCTATTTTTAGACTCATTCAAAGGGACCTACGTTTTAACTCAGGCTCCGAACGGCAAATGCATTAGTTAGAGAAGTTTTACATAGCCTAATACTCAATAACCAGTGGCTAGCTGAGTTATGAGGTGAACCGCCGCTTTTTTTTTTCAAGTGAGTCTGACCAGGGATCGAACTTGCGACCTCGGTATACTAGGCGGATGATTAACCTGCTATACCACGGTGGTAAATGCAAAAGCATTTACATAAATATATAAAGTTTTATGTTCTGAACTGTTCCTATTTATCAAAAATTTGATGATATAAATTCAATTCCTTCTTATTTAACCCTTTATTTAGATCATTTCCCGGTATAGGTTTTAAAATGAGACATAGACTTTGCAACTTGTTTGTAAAACTTTAAGTATGAAACACAATTGGAACGAGCGACCAATTTTTTGGAACGAATATTCGTCGTTAGAAATAGAACATATGGGTTTGTATGAGTGTGCTCACAATTGATGCGTACGACGAAATTCGTCTTGCGTATCGAATCGTAATGAACGACAAATATAGAGTGGCTGTATTTCCTTTTTGCTGTAAACATTAAATATTATATGTGTTCTTGTTAAATATGGTCACCTTTAAATTTGTAAACAAAAAATATTTATTGGAAATAAAATTAACTAAAAATATTTATCTTGTGAAATAATCAAAGAATAAAATATAAAAAAATACAAATGGTGTAAGTGCGCGATATCTACGAAAGGGTGATTAGAATTCGCAAATCAAACAATAAAAAAAATGCAAGAAAATGGCGTCAACAACGTTTATTCGTCCCAAATGTGTTCAATAGGCGAATGTACAAGATGAGTTTTTAAAACCGAATTCGTCGTGCTGGACGAAATTGGTCATTCGTCCCAATTGTGTTTCTACCTTATTACCTTTTCGATCTAACAAACGCTATTTTTTACGAAAAATTTTTTCAGAAAATAAATATTACGGTCAAAGATGCCTTGAAACGGCTTTTAATTTTAAAATTGCACCTTAAAAGCTTTCTGAAAAGCTTTATTGCAGGAAATAGACTTAAAGGAACAGTTGCTACATCAATGAACGATTAAAATAGTATCATAGTGGATTTAAACATTCGAGAATATTCGAAAATAAATTGCGGACGATAAAAGAAACGAATCAGATTCAGTGACAATGACAAATGAAGGATTATCGGTTAGGAATAGCTCTAACGATCTTTTTGATGTTGAAAAGTTAAACTTTTCACTAAAAGTTATCGATAATTAAAAATTTTAAAGCGGCGAAGTTATTGAAAGAATGAAGTTTTAAAAACGATCATTTAAGGGATAGATCAGAGCCAGTAAGAACAGTGTGAAACGTTTGAAATATGATGACTTTTACATTTGATATCAAAGGTTTTTTCAAACTTTTTTCAAACCTGAACAGATGTTTGAGATTCACATTCATTTTCAAATGAGGGTTCATTTGAGAATAAACGTTTGAAAAATGATAGTTTCGCAAATTGAGAATAAATGTTATTCTCAAATCATTATCAAACCCTAAGATGATTTGAGAATAATTTGAAAATGGTGTTATATAAATTTGATATCAAACTTTTTTCAAACATTAAAAAAAAATAATTGTTGTTAAAAAAAATTAATGTTTAAGATATTTTAATGGAATGGCAGTGCATTTCAAAGAAATTCGTTATTTCTTTCGGATTTTTTAAAATTGATCCATATTTGACCATAAAACCTTGCTTAAAAAATATCAAGATTAAAAATTCAATAATATTCATATGCATAAGTAAATTTTCTTTGTTTCTTAAAATTTTTTTTTACTTAAAAATAAAAAAGATATATCCCAGTAAGAACAGTGTCAAACGTTTGAAATATGATGACTTTTACATTAGATATCAAACGTTTTTTTCAAACTTTTTTCAAACCTGAACAGATGTTTGAGATTCACATTCATTTTCAAATGAGGGTTCATTTGAGAATAAACGTTTGAAAAATGATAGTTTCTCAAATTGAGAATAAAGGTTATTCTCAAATCATTATCAAACCCTAAGATAAATTTTGATATCAAACCGTATTTTAATGTTTTTTCAAACTTTAAAAAAAATATATGTTAAACAAATTTAATGTTTAATATATTTTAAAGGAATGGCAAAGCATTTCAAAGAAATTCGTGATTTCTATCAGATTTTTTAAAATTGATTCATATTTGATCACAAAATCTTGCTTAAAAAAAGTCATCCGAAATTATGGACGATATTTTTAATTTTAATTGTGATAGTCCCTCTACCAAAGCTAATGTCCGTACTAAATTTCATCTATTTTAATTAAAGATTAAAAATTCAATAATATTCAAATCATCCTCAATTTGAGAATAAACCTTTTTTCTTACTGGGATTATATATATTTTCAAAAACAATGTAAACAAACTCAAAAAGATCAAAAATACCACGCCATTTTATTTATGTTCCACATGTAGATGATATCCACATTTGAAAAACCTTAGAGAATGAGGTTTGATAATGATTTGAGAATAAAGGTATTTCTCAATTTGAGAATAAAGTCCCCTTTTTGTTGAAAACGCTATTATTCTTAAATCAGCATCAAACGTTTGACCTTTGAAAAAAGATTTATTTTCAAATTATCCTCAATTTGAGAATAAACCATTTTTCTTACTGGGGAAATATATAAACGAACGTCATTTCTAAAGAACCTATCTCCCGCTTTATAGTAGTGTTTACTGTATTTCTATTAAGCGGTACAAATACTTGGTCGTAAAATGCTTTTTTATTTAACCTTAACCTGCTCTTTGCGTAGAAAACTACGCAAACGCTACACAATTTCTCTGTTTTTTTTTTTTTTTTTTGGAAGTGCTAACTTTAAGTTAACAAAATTTATTGAATTTGTAAGTAACAGATTTTGCATAACTTAAGGCATTTTTTACTCCGAAATTTTCTTTTTTATGGATTGGATCAAAAAAGTTACGTTGTCTACCCTTGCGTAGTTTTCTACGCATATGGGAAAAACATACGTTTTTGGTAGGAATTTTTGATGTTATGGTCAATCGTTGTGATTTTTACACATGGAAAAGTTCTTTTTGATTATTTTTTTTTACACCATTTACAAGAAAAACTAAAAAGAAGATGAAGAAGAATTGGTGCCAGAATCTTCATAATCTAGTAAAGTGATACATCTGTTAGTTATATAAAAGGTGCTTGCTACCTTTTTACAATTCAAACCTTTAAAATATTAGGTTTACAACTTTACTTCTGTCGTTTTTTTCCGAAATTCGAGGCTTTATTATAGGGTGCTGTCCATCGCTGACCACTACTATTTCCCACCTTTCGGCCAGCGTACTATTGAGTATAAGCTTATGCTAACAAAATCAGTACCAATCAGGGGTGTCATAGAAACCAAGTCAGTTTTTAAATTTCTCGGTTTTGAAAACCAATACTGGTTATATTTGGTGTCATGAAACCAAGTCGGTTTTGTTATTATTGGTTTTAAATCAAACAAAATGTTCGAATCAATTGTTTATTATTTCATTTGAAATTTTTTTGAAATATCAAAAATAAAATAAAAAAATAAAAATTATTAAAGAAAATTATTTGAAGAAAAACTTTCAGTTTTTTGCGATGTTTGTGGTATAGGTATAAAGAAAACGCTGCTATTTGGACAAATGAAGATTGTATACCCCAACATCATGAAATGACCGAATTGCGGACTAGAAAAAATGTTATCTACCTACACCAAGAAACAAACCACAGCCAATCAAAGGACGATTGTCACTTACATGCGATATTCATTAAATTGCAAACAAATATGTTGATATGCATTTGCTTCGCCAGTACCTCCACACAAAGAATATTCTAGCCTTACAATTTTCCCCATTTTTGATATTTTTTATGTTTGTCAATACGGTTCATTGATTCTAAAGACAAAAAGTACCAAAACTTATTTTTATCTTATTACATGATAAAAAAATGTTATGTAAACTTTTCACCCATCTCTTTTTATTTGAAAGTTAAAGCTAAAAAGCACCAAAAATATGTTTTCTCTTTTTCTCCCCTTTTTTCGAAAAGTACTTACCACTTGTACTGTTATTTCTTTATTATTTTTGTAACTGATCCAAACTCGATTTCAATTTTGGTTCTACTGTTTTTAGTTTGGGAATTATAGCGTTATTGATTTTTCCCTTTTTTATCCCCCACAAGGCCAAATTTTCAAAAATCTGTTCTTAGTGGATCTTTAAATCGAAAAAGGCACCAGTTGGTCAGTAACGCCTTTGTTTTAAATTGATAGAACAATTTTGAAATGAAATCTGTTAACTGTAAGTAGCTTGGTTTATTTCCAATACTAAACCAATAATATTATTTTCTGTGACACATAAAACCAATAGAAAAAGTAGCTCGAACATTAATATTGGCATTTATGACACCAATTTAATTTGTTTGCCGTTTTCAAAACCAATACCAATGAAATTGGTTTCTATGACACCCCTGAACGTATTGTTTTGAACTTAGTTCATGACAATGGATAATTGTTTGTTCTCATATTTATAGTCTTTCTCGGAGGAAAGCTAATTTAAGACTTCGAAATGCAAAAAAAGCTTTTTCGTTTACCAAATAAATATCAATTACTTTTTCTAACTGTTTCCTCCCAGAGTTTTTAAAATTTTGTGCCAAAAACTATAAATAATATTGCATGCGTACGTGGTTTTTTTAGGAGCACTTTAACCTTCATCTTCATTTTCTTGCAAATCTGTCTTATACAAAACTAATGTGTGAAAGAGACCAATATTTTCTCCCTTACCCAATACCTAAGTACTTATAATATTAAGCAATTCTTATGTCTTATTTCAAATCATCTTTAGCACTTTCTCGATAATATTTCTTAAATGTTGACATTTCATATTTGCACAAATGAAAAGAAAATCAATTTCACCTGATGGAATTTATGCGTTTAACCTAGAAACGCATAATATTTTGTTGTTGACTTGGATTTGTTGTGTCTTAACGGCTAAATATGAACGTAAGTTTTTTCACTTGTTGTTGTTAAATATTAATGAGAGTTTGGGTGTAGTCCACCGCCAACCAAACGATGACGCTGTCGCGACCAACACCTTAACCGTAATTCAACTCAATTTATTCTATGTATGGATGTCTGTCTGTATGTACTTTACATACATACATAAATATTTATTGAATAGTTTTTTAAACTATTAATTTTAAATTTTTAAAGAATTTTTTGCTCATTTGTTTCTAAGGCGACTTTATTATTGGGAGTTTTGTTGCGGCTAGCGGTTGTTTTGGTTTGGCTGGTGTTTAAATTTAAAATTTTTGTTTGTTGTCCCATTTTAAGGTTCAAGTTTTAAAGTTTTTCTTAGCCTGGGGCTGGTAATGTAAAGTAAAACAAAAGTTCTAAAGTACAAATAAGATATTATTAAAAGTGAAAAATTTTAATTGCAAAATTACCCCCTAATTTATAAACACGAAATTAAGCTATAGCAAGTTTATAATTCAAATTTTCCATACAAATTTCAAATTATAAGACTTTGATAATTTTAAAATTTGTTTATGAATTTGGGGGGTTAGTCTTAAGTGTTAATAGAAAAAAAATAATATTTACAGTTCGGTCGGTTTTGTTATTCATATTAAAAGAAATTTTAGTTAATTACATTCGGAGGATTTTGGAGAAGTAAATTTTTATTGGGTTTGCTCTTTATTTTCTTATAATTAATATTATTTTTATAAAATTAATTTTAAATAAGTATGAGTGAACGAAATTTTGGCAAATTATGCTTGTTTCTGAAAACTAACTTAAAACTGCAAGAAAATTTTCGTGAAAAACGGCATATTTTTTCAAAAGTATCAATATTATCGGCAGTTAATTTTCGAAAATTGGCAAAAATCGAAATTGTCAAAATATTTAGCAAGTAAGAGTGTTATATTCCGCTGTGCCGAATCTTATATACCCACCATCAAGTTGTGTTAAATTCAGAAACAGGGTGCAGCTAATTCAAAATCTGGACCAAAACTAAAAAAATCGCTAAGCTAATTGGTATTGTTGGTAAAACCTTTGGACTAAATTCGGTTGCCGTAGCTCTATAGTTCAACATTTAAAAATATTTTAGTGGTTTCCCCAGTATTTACTTTGATCAAAATTCGGTCTAATAACCGGGTATAGTTTTACATTAATAAGTAGTTAAATACTTTTCGTTAATATATAGTTAGGCTAAACACGTTAATAGTAATACGGCAGGTCCATATATTTCGTTAGGAGTTCCTAATGTATTCATCTTATATAAAGTCTGGGCTGAACATTGATTGATGCCTATCTAATTTCATAGGTGTAATCTTAATATAATGAATATACCTCCAAATATTTTTGATTGTAGATATAAAAAGGGGATGTTATATATATAAGAATTATAGCCAAATGTTGACCGATTGTAACAAAGTTTTACACACTGACTGGTATATATATAGAGCTTATTCTTGCAAAATTTAGTGACCATAGCTATCATAGTTTTTTATTTAATAGCTTTTAACTGGCCTTTGCTAAAATTTTTAGTTTCCGTCAGTGTTTTTTATATGAAAGCTAAAGTCAAATATGGACTGATTCCTATAAAATTTGATAAACTGATCCCTATTTTAAATTTAATCGTCATAGCTATTACAATTGTATTCAATTTATCAGCATTAATGTGTTTCGCGGGGCGGGGTTATATGGGAGGTCTAACTAAATTTGAACCGATTTTGTCCATTTTCAACACACATCTTTTTAAAAATATCCAAAATACTTTTGTAAAATTTTGTCCCTCTAGCTCTTTTCGTTAAGGCGCTATCGTGCTTTTATCTGACGGACAGACGGACATAAACAACCTTTTCTTTATATATTTTTGTGTTTCCATAAGTTTTTTATATGGGAGCTATGGTCAAATGGCGACCGATTGTGACAAAATTTTGCATGGCATTGACATAAGACTTCCTTGTGCTTAATTTAGTCTTACTAGCTCTTGTAGTTAGGGAGCTATGACTGTTTTATCTGACGGACAGACGGACATAAATCCTCTTTTCTTTTTGAATTTTTGTGTTTTCGTAAGTTTTTTATATGGGAGCTAAATTTAGTGATTATATCTATTATAGTTTTAGATTTATTGGCATTTAAGTGTATTTTATGTGAAATTTTGGCTGTTTTCGTAAGTTTTTTGTATGGGAGCTATGACTAAATGTGAACCGATTTTGATGAAATTTTATACGTTGCCTAGGGCTAATGTCAAACTTCTATATACCAAATTTTATCATCATAGCCGCTATTTATTAACAAATAAGCGATTAGCCTAGACGAGGTTATACGGGAGCTATGGTCAAATGTGAACCGATTTTGCCCAATTTCAATACCTCTCAGAGATGAAGAATATTTCTACTAAGTTTCAGTGAGCTAGCTTCTTTCGTTTAGGCGTTATCGTGATTTCAACAGACAGACTGACAGACAGACGGACATCGCTGAATCGTCTTAGAATTTCATAAGGATTCAGAATATATATCGTTTTTGGTTTTTGAGCCAATATTAAAGAAATTACAAACGGAATGACAATCTCAATATACCCCCCATTCTTTTTGATGGTGGGTATAAAAAGAATCCAGAAAATCGAATTTTGTAAAAAATTAAAAATTTTTATATACCAAAATTGTAATTGCATAAAAAGGTCAATTGGGTTATCTTTTTTGAAATTTTTGAAATTGTTTTACATAAACAAAAAAATAAACTTTTTAACTGCAACAAATTATTTATATACCTTGTACTGTTTTTCAGAAATTTTAATTTAAAAATTATTTTAAACGTTTTACTTATATTTTTTATTCAAGTAAATGATAATATATAAATCGTCAATATATTTCCGTCTAATTAAAATTCAATTAACTAACTAACCGAACCATCCAAATATTTTTTACCGCTATTGCCAAAAAAGCTAATAATAATCACAATAATATGTCTTATAACAATAGCTGCATTCACTTAAACAGTAAATATAATTTTCTTTTTATAACATAAACGAATAATGGGACAATTTACAATGGAATGAATAAATGAAAAAAATGTTATACAATCAATACACAGTGAACCAAAATATGTAGTATCAAAAAAAAAAAACAGAACAATGGCCAACCAATAAATCTGAAACTAAAAGAAAACGCTACAATTAACAGCTTTAACAAAAGATACTGCTAGTTATGATGCGCTAATAACTGGGTTTTCAATATGTACGAACTATTAAATGAAGAAAAATAATATAATAATTGTTTATAAAATACTCGTAATGTATGTGATAGAAAGAAAAGAAATTAATAAAAAAAAAATATTTAAAGAAACCTATATATAATTGTACAAGAAGAGTAAGTATTTATATGACCATGGTTTTATGCCAAGCGCATAATAAAATCCACACCGTAACTTCCGCAGGGGTAAAGCTGGCGTTTAATATCAGTATCGAGGTAAAGCAAAAACAATGACCTGCACGACAACCCAGCGAACTAAAGTTTTCGTATTTGAAATATCATACTTTTTACATTTAACATAACTGAGATAAAATTTCAAATATTAAATCTTTATTAAAACCTTGATTACACTCAGAAAAAAGACATTTACTAAATTTGAGGAAAATTAATTCCTTGAAAATAGTAAAAAAAATCCTTATTCAAAGTAAATTTTTACTCAAAACGAGGAAAAATTGTTATATTCTAGTAAAAAATACTACATTTAAATAAAAAATTTATAGTTCATATACTAAACAACTAAGAGTGGTATATTCGGCTTTGCCGAATCTTGGATACCCTTCACCAATGGTGTTGCAAAAGTACTTAATGTAATTCCTAGCAAAATTTGGTTATACTAGTATTATATGCAAAGAGTCTTTAAAATTAAGAGTCGGAAAAAGAAAAGCTTTTCGGTGGCGTCATCATCTAGGATAGTTATGCACCCAAAGGTTAGGTTGGGCAGGTGGCTGATGTCTAGGGAAGCTTCACTTGGGTTCTAAAGTGGTCCCTTTGTGAAAGATAATGATTACTAGACTACAAGTAGAGAATACATATTTAAGCCAGCCAGTAGCTTCGAAATAAAATATACACATATTTTACGAACATTTAATAAAGTTCGATAGACCAGATAAACCATGCAGAAAAGATGCTTCAAAATGTAGATGCCCTTATATTTGCAATAGCACATCGATTTGATGAAGTTTAAGTATTCTGGCATGCAACCCAAAAACACTGTGCCCAGTGAGGGTTATGCACTTTAATTCGTACGAATTATCCCACCAGTAAAAGTTCTTGATTAGTTATGTAAAACTCTGAAGTTAGCGGACTTATTTAGGTCAAAGCTTTAACAATGATAAGCCTTAAAATTATAGGGTATACACTCTTAGTTTTAGATACATACGTGAAATATATAGCTTTTCATCAGCCTTGTCGGAAAAGTTATTAAAGATTTACTTATTAATCTGAAGTTAGTTAATTAATTAAAATGAACACTTCATCAATAATATTTGGGATGTATTGTTCTTTCGATCTGTCCGATGGATGTTTGGAAAGTTTTGCTCTAGTTCCTTGTGCAATTTTAATGTGATTTAATTTATCAGCATTAAATCGATTCCCGGTCGGGGTTATATGGGAGATTTCACTAAATGTGAATAGAGCTCCCCCATTTTCAATATCGAACTTTTCAAGAGATCAGAAATACTTTTGTCAAATGTTGTCCCTCTAAAAAGTTTATTTTAGACGCAATCGCCCTGAATATCAATATTGTACAACGTCTTTATACTAAATGTCATCATCGTATCTTAGCCGAAGTTATACGGGATCAATTGTCAAACGTGAATGGATTTCTCCCAATTGCATTTAAAAAATTTAAATTGTCGTTGATATGTGAGATACTTACATACATATGTAGGTTTTGAACGGATATCATTGCATTTTTGTACTTCCTAGGAAGATTACCTATAATTTGATATATAATACATTCTCAAATGTTATCATAATGTTCAAAAGTCAGACACAAAATTAAGATTAATGCAGAGTGTCTGTCTGCTAAAATCAGATTTGTGGAGCTCCTGGATGGTGGATGGTGGATATTGTCCCACCCTGAATTTTATCATTGTCGATCAAAACACCATCGCTTAAACGCTAAATTATATCTACCACAAATTACCGAATGCATCAGGATTTAGGTAATCCCCTGCGAAGGACGCTATTTAATTTCATCAAAATAAACACCTGAGATATCGACAAAACAGGAGCTCCAAAAACTTGACTACAACAGAAAAAATTACATACAGGTAGACGGACGGACAAAAAAACAGACGGGCGGACGGACGGACAAACAAACAGACGGACGGACGGACGGAGGTCGCAAAATCGATTCTCCTGCCGATTCAAAGTTGATCGGTACAGTTTGAATGGTATTCGTAATCAGATTTGTGGAGTATAGATTTTAGAAAATCCTCACACAAAGAACGATGTCAAATTTCATCACAATCGGTCCATAAACACCTGAGATATCGCTGAAACAATACTTACGAAATGTAAACAAAATTTCTTAGACACGTACTTTGGGCAATTTGCTGTACATCAAATGTAGTGTTATTGCGATATCTCAATTGTTTATGGACCGCTTTTGATAAAATTTAATAACGTGCTTGGCGGGGGAATTTCCTAAAATCTGATATAAAATTTATGTAGGTCCGTGCTAAAGGAGGATGGTTTTTCCTATTTCTGCATTTCATTTTTATAACAAACATTCTCTAATGCGAACTTTGGGCAATTTGCGATACATCAAATTCAATGTTTTGGCGATATCTCAGTTGTTTATGGACCGATTTTGATAAAATTTTACAGAGTGTTTTGGGAAACTATTTCCTACAATCTATATATATAAAACTCTAACGTGACTGACTGACTGACTGACTGACTCATCATCGCACAGCCCAAACGGCTAAAGCTAGAGAGCTGAAATTTTGACAGCGGGTACTTTTTTCAAAGTATAGGTCCACTAAGACGGGATTTTTGGAAATTCGGCCTCTAAGGGGGTAAAAAGGGGTAAAAAAGGGAAAAATTAGTAATGCTGTATCTCCGGAAGTAAACGTCATAGGCCCAAAATTGAAATTGCTTTGGGATCAGCTGCAAAAATAAGTAGACACGTGTTTGGTACTTTTTAGCAGATGGGACAAATAGGGGGTAAAAAGGGTAAAAATGAAATGTTGGTACTTTTTTAAACCCATGTGTATCTTTTGAACCAATCAACAGAGTAACAAAATTCAAAACGGAGCCGGTAAACAAGAAAAAAATATTAGACACGTGTTTGGTACTTTTTTAATTCAGGGTTCAAAAAGGGGGAAAAGCGGGGAAAAAAATTTAGGGTAGGTCCATTTTTCTTTTTTATTGTATTTGACTTGAACCAATAAAGCTACCAATAAAATTTATAGGGAGGTCGATTGCCCAGTACAAAATATTAAATACGTGTTTGGTACTTTTTTCAATTAAAAGGGTAAAAAAGGGAAAAATCGGTAACATTATATCTCCTTAACCAACAGCAATAGAAGCGAAAATTAAATTGGCTTGAGATTAGTACTAAAAATTAAGGGACACGTGTTCGGTACTTTTTTGAAAATCGGCCGCCTAGCGGGCAAAACAGGGTAGAAAAGGGAGAAATTAGTAACATCATATCTCCGAAACCAATATAGACAGAAACAAAGTTGAAATTGGATTTGAATCGCCTACAAAAATAAGGGGACACGTGTTTGGTACTTTTTTGAAAATGGCACTAATAAGGATAAAAAAGGGTAAAAACTATATTTTGGTACTTTTTTTAACCCATATGTATCTTTTGAACTAATAAACATAGAAACACATTTTATAAAAAAAACTAAATACGTATTTGGTACTTTTGCGATTAATGGGGTACAAAAGGGTAAAAAAGGGAAAATATTCAAGGATAGGTTTTTTGGTTTTTAGCCATGGATATCTTTGAGGCTAATGAAGCCAGAAGTATAATTTATTGACTGGTCGATGGACATTGAAAAAAATAAACTACGAGTTTGGTACTTTTTTTTAATTTTGGGGGTAAAAATCTGTAAAGTGTATCTTCTAAACCAAAAGTGATAGAAACAAAAACTAAATTGGTCTGAGATCGGCACTTAAAACCAAGGGACACGTGTTCGGTACTTTTATGAAATTCAACCTCCTAGAAGGTAAAACAGGGTAGAAAAGGGAGAAATCAGTAACATCATATCTCCGAAACCAATACAGATAGAAACAAAGTTGAAATTGGATTTAAATTGGCTAGAAAAATAAGGGGACACGTGTTTAGTACTTTTTTGAAAATGGCAACAATAAGGATAAAAAAGGGTAAAAACTATATTTTGGTACTATTTTTAACCCATATGTATCTTTTGAACTAATAAACATAGAAACATATTTTATATCGCAACCGACAGATATTAAAAAAGAACTAAATACGTATTTGGTACTTTTGCGATTAATGGGGTACAAAAGGTTTAAAAAAGGGAATATATTCAAGGATAGGTTTTTTGCTTTTTAGCCATGGATATCTTTTAGGCTAATGAAGTTAGAAGTATAATTTATTGACTGGTATATTTACATTGAAAAGAAATAAGCTACGTGTTTGGTACTTTTTTTTAATTTTGGGGGTAAAAATCGGTAAAGTATATCTTCTAAACCAAAAGTGATAGAAACAAAAACTAAATTGGTCTGAGATTGGCACTTAAAATTAAGGAACACATGTTCGGTACTTTTTTGAAGTTCAACCTCTTAGAAGGTAAAACAGGGTAGAAAAGGGAGAAATTAGTAACATCATATCTCCGAAACCAACATCGATGCAAACAAAGTTGAAATTGGATTTGAATCGGCTAGGAAAATAAGGAGACACGTGCTTGGTACTTTTTTGGAAATGGCATTAATAAGGATAAAAAAAGGGTAAAAACTATATTTTGGTACTTTTTTCAACTAATATGTATCTTTTGAACTAATAAACATAGAAACATAATTTATATCGCAACAGATAGATATTAAAAAACAATTAAATACGTATTTGGTACTTTTGCGATTAATGGGGTACAAAAGGGTAAAAAAGGGAAAATATTTAAGGGTAGGTTTTTTGTTTTAAGCTATGGATATCTTTTAGGCTAATGAAGCCAGAAGTATAATTAATTGACTGGTAGATTGACAAAGAAAAAATAAAATACATTTTTGGTACTTTTTTTAATTTTGGGGGTAAAAAAATATATCTTCTAAATCAAAAGTGATAGAAACAAAAACTAAATTAGTCTGAGATCAGCACTAAAAATTAAGGGACACGTATTCGGTACTTTTTTGAAATTCGACCTTTTAAAGGGTAAAACAGGGTAGAAAAGGGAGAAATTAGTAACATCATATCTCCGAAACTAACACCGATGCAAACGAAGTTTAAATTGGATTTGAATCGGATAAAAAAATAAATGGCCACGCATTTGGTACTATTTCAAAAATGGTACTAATAAGAATAAAAAAGGGTAAAAACTATATTTTGGTACTTTTTTAACCCATATATATCTTTTAAACTAATAAACATAGAAACATAATTTATATCGCAACTGATAGGCATTAAAAAACTATTTAACACGTATTTGGTACTTTTGCGATTAATGTGGGACGAAAGGGTAAAAAAAGGGAAAATATTCAAAAGTAGGTGTTTTGCTTTTTAGCTAAGAATATCTTTTCGGCTAATGAAGCCAGAAGCATAATTTATTGGCTGGTAAATTGACACTGAAAAAAGTAAAATAAGTGCCTGGTACTTTGGGGGTAAAAATCGCTAAAAATATATCTTCTTAGCCAAAAGTGATAGAAACAACAACTAAATCGGTCTAAAATCGGCACTTTAAATTAAGAGACATGTATTCGGTACTTTTTTCTTTAATTCGGCCGTTTTGGGGTTAAAACAGGGAAAAATGGGAAATATTAGTAACGTCATATCTCCGAAATTCAAAACGATAGGAATAGAGTTGAAATTTGCTTCGGATGGGCTGAAAAAAAAAACGAGAAACGTATTCGGTACTTTTTTGAATATGGTACTAATAAGGGTAAAAAAGGGCAAAAACTATATTTTGGTACTTTTTTTGAACCCATACGTATCTTTTGAAATAACAAACATAGAGAAACAGTAAACGTCACAATTGATAAGTAAGACACGTATTTGGTACTTTTACGATAATTGAGGTAAAAAAGATAAAAACTGGGAAATATTCAAATATATTCAAATATTCAAATATTTTTAATTAATAAAGCCAGAACTGTAATTTACAGACGGGTGGATTCATATTGAAAAAGAAAATGGATAAATTAGTAACATCATATCTCCGAAATTTACATCGTTAGAAACAAAGTTGAAATTGGATATGGATCATCTTGCAAAAAAAGGGGACACGAGTTTGGTACTTTTTTGGAAATGGAACTAATAAGGGAGAAAAAGGGAAAAAAACTATATTTTGGTACTTTATTAACCCTATAAGTATCTCTTGAACTAATAAACATAAATACTCTATTTACATCACAATTGATAAGGACTAACAAAAATTAAGAAGGTGCTTCCCGCTTTTACGATAAATGAGGCACAAAAGAGTGTAAACTATGAATATAATTTAAACAAATAAAGCCAGAAGTATAATTTACAGACAGGTCTATTCACATTGCAGAAGTATAAGACACGCGATTGATTCCTTTTTTTAATTTTTGGAGTAAAAAGGGGGAAAATCGGTAATCGGTAATATCTCATAAATCAAAAGTGATAGAAACAAAGATTAAATTGGTCTATGATCAGCATTAAAAATTAAAGGACACGGGTTCGGTACTTTTTTTTTTTTTAATTTGGCCGCTTATGGTTAAAACAGGCTAGAAAATGAATAAATCATATAATCGGCTAGAAAATGAAAGGGACATGTGTTCTGTACTTTTTTTGGAAATGGCACTAATAAGGGCAAAAAGGGTGAAAACTATATTTTTGTACTTTTTTTTAACACATACGTATCTTTTGAACTTATAAACATAAAGACTCACTTTATGCCACAATCAATAAGTATTAACAAAATATTAAACATGTGGTTGGTACTTTAACGATAAATGGGGTTCCAAAAGGTGAAAACGGGAAAATATTCATTTAAGCTAATGAAGTCAGAAGTATAAATTAGAGATGTGTCAATCAAAGGGGTAAAAAAGGGAAAAATCGATGACATTATATCTTCTTTTTCTTTTTTGGGGTTAAAATAGGGTAGAAAATAAAAACATTAGTAAAGTTATATCTCTGATACTAATATCGACAGAAAAAAAATTATATTGGATTTAGATCGAATAGAAAAATAAAAAGTCATGTTTTTAGTAGGTACTTTTCGTAAATGAGCTAAAAATAGGGAATAAAAAGGATAAAAACTAAATTTTGGTACTTTTTTGACCCATATATAATTTTTGAATCAATTATTATAGAAACAAAATTTATACCGCAATCAAAAATAATAAAAACGGGTCAAAAATTTAAAGATAGGTTTTTTCCTTTTAAACTGTACATGTTGTTTAAGTCAATAAAATAATAAATAAATCAATGATTTATGAACTGTTCTATTGACATTGAAGAAATATGTGACAGTTGTTTGGTATTTTTTTCAATTAACAAAAATTGAGTTAAGATCAGCAATAAAAATATTAGGACATGTATCCGGATTTTTTTTTTAATTTGGCTGATCAGGGGTAAACAACGGGTAAAAAAGGAAACTTTTGTAAAATATTCAAAATCAAAAGCGACAAGAACAAGATTTAAATTGGGTTAGCAATCAAAATTGGGTCAGCTACAATAATAAGGGAGGCGTGTGTAGTACTTTTTTGAAAATGTAGAGGGTAGGTACTTATTTTGTCCTATATGTATCTTAAGAACCAATAAGTATTTAATTTAACTTATATCGGAATTGATAAATAAGTGAAAAAGTTATTTTGGTAAATTTTGTAACTTTGTCAATTCAAATGGTGCCGCTAACGAAGTAGCGGGTTATAAAGCTAGTCTGATATATAATATATTATCACATATACACCAGAAGTATCTTTTTTCTCTTGTTATTTAAAAGTGTGTTTCAATCAAAAATTTTAAAATTTTCGTCTAATTTTTGGTATTTTTTCGATATTTTCGGTGTTTATAAACCGATTTTAATGAAATTTAATAGCGTTCATTGCGGGAGAATTTCCTAAAATCTGATATATAATTTATGTAAGTCCATCCTCCAGGGGCTTCAGAAACTTAATTAATCGATTCTCCTCCCGATTCTGAGTCGATCGGTATAATTTTTATGGGGTCTACGATCACTAATAAAATAAAATTACAAACGGAATCACAAACTTATAATACCCTTTCACCTATTGGTGAAGGGTATAAAAAGAATTAATATTTTTCCATAGAAAAATTTCACGAATTTTGTAAAATATTATTTATTTTAGGGAAATTTTTGTTAAAACTAGTAAATAAAGAGTGTTCTAAAAAAAATAAGCATTTACTATTTTAGACAAAATTTATCCATAGTGCAAGAAATAATTTATTTTTTGATCAAGTTAGTTTCTATAGATATGTCAGATACTATTATTTTAGAAATTATTAATTTTCAATAGTTATTTCAATCAAAATGGACTGCGAAAAAAAAGTTCGTGAAAATATAATTAAAACTTTTCAAAAAAATCCGTCATGGACTTTTAAAAAAATAGCTAAAAATTTGAAAGTTGACCCTCGAACGGTTTCTAATGCCATCAGACGGTATAAGGAAAACCTGAGCATTGAAAGAAAACCTGGATCAGGGAGGAAAAAAGGTCCTACAGATATATGGTAAGGCAAAAGAAGTCGAGCGACTCTTTCGAAGAGCGCCTAACACTTCTTTAAGAAAAGCAGCTCGTACGGTGAAATGTTCTACGAATATAGAGTCAAAGCTTATGCTGGACTGAAGACATACAAAGTCCAAAAGGTTCCAGATCACAATGCTATAAAGAACTTAGAAGCAAAAAAACGAGCGAAAAAATTGAAGTCTGATTTTTTAAAAAAATACACCTGTTGTGTGATGGATGATGAAACATACGTACTGGCAGACTTTTCTCAACTTCCTGGTCAAGATTTTTATGTTGCTGATAAACGGGGCAATGTTCGGCAAGAGTTTCGCACAAAAAAACAAACAAAATTCCCTGTGGCAAGCTATTTGCAGTTGTGGCAAAAGAAGTAAAGTATTTGTGGCATCTGGCACAATAAAGACAGAAATTTATATAAAGGAGTGCCTACAAAAACGGTTATTACCCTTTTTAATAAAGCACAGAGTGACTACATTTTTTTTGGCCCGATTTGTCATCATGCCATTATGGAAAAAAGGCACTTGAGTGGTACTCAAAGAATAATGTCACTTTTGTACCACGAGAGGCCAATCCACCTAACTGTCCAGAACTTCGGCCTGTAGAAAGGTATTGGGCTCTGGTAAAAAAGGAATTGAAGAACACTGGAAAGATTGCTCCACATGCTCCAAAAAGGATTCAGAAGCAACTGTAAAATCTTTAATGAGAGGGTTTCCGAAAAAAGTCGATAATTTTGCAAAACCCGAGTACTAAGTAAACATTTTAATGCTAAATGATTTTGTATAATATGTCATTATATTTGCGTATTTTGTAGAGTTTTTATATTAAAAGGTTTGATTTTTATTTAAGAAAATCCAACTACAAATTTTATTTAGAGCACTCTTTATGTCCTAAATTTTAGTTCATCATATCGTAAAACTAGGTAATATTGAAGTAAAGTTCAAAAAATTTGATTGAGTAAATGATTAATTCAAAAATAGTTCATAAAATTGAACTTACTTAAAATCTGGAAGTTGTTGTCGTAAATTTAAGTTCATTATTTTCCGAATTATTAAAAAGTTGTACTTAAATTTGGAAAAATTTTCTTAAACATGCATTTTAAGTACAAGACTTTCTTTATTTTAAGAAACAAATTCTTTTAATTTTATCGGATCGCTTATTTCCAAATAATTACAATTTGCAAATTTATGTTGTATAGGAGGTGGCACTGAGATTAGATTTTCTTAAAATTTCGCTAAAATACTTATTTTTCTAAGAAAAACATTCATACCAAATTTCAACTCCCTATTCTAGCTGCCTCTATTTTTGGCCACCTGTTGTACGAAATAGCGACAAAGTGCTATGCGTTCATCGATTGAAGTTTTTCACTACAAACGCTTATACATATAACAAAAACCACGTCGCATAGTGGTTTACGGACCCTTTGTTTTGAAAATAATTCTGTTACTTTTAAACGACTATAGATATTTACTACTATATGCAGAATACTGTGAAGAAGGGGGGGGGGGGGGGGGGTAAGATGTTTTAAAATAAAATATATATTATATATAAAATATTTAAATTTCAAACATGAAAATAATATCAAATATGTTGAAGTTTTTTCCTAAAAGATGTCTATACTTTTTACCTTTAAAAAAATTTAAAATATAAAAAAATATCTGGTCAACTGGACGTTTGGTCCTCGCACACACCCTCTCCAAAAATGGCCAATTTGTAAAAAAATTATTTAGTTTTATTAAAAATTTATCAAAAGGCAAAGCAGCAATTTTAAAAAAATTATAATGTTTACATTTGCTGACATATCTGATATTGATTAAAAATGTTGTTTTTCTTAAACGCGCTTCAAATTTTTTTTAAACAAGTTTTTTCCGGGTTGGGAATTTGGGAATTTCGCGTTTAAAATTGGGATTTTTTTTAGCCTATTGCTTTTAGATCTTATTGATGTATATAACCACAAAATTTCATTGTTGTCAAAAATTGAAATTATTTTCTTTTAAAAAGTAGAAAAATAATATTTTTTAGTTTTATGATACAAAGTGTTAAAAAATTATCGCACTTAAGAAAAATTTTTATCTAATGTTTATCTCCTGGTCTTTCCTGATTCAACGACACTAAACGCGTATATTAAGCTTTAATAATGGGTGTTTTTTTAGAGATACAGAACTTCGAATTGAAAAAAAAAAAAAAACACAAGAAAATCGTTTTAATGTCCATCAATTTGGCTTTATTGGAAGGATAATTTTATGCCATTAACGTTTAAATATGATTTCGGGCATGTGGCCGCCGCGGCTGGCTCGAATAAAGCCAATTCTACAGGTCCAATTTTCAACTACTTTTTCGAGCATATGGGGCCGTATGTTGGCAATAACGCCACGAATGTTGGCTTCCAAGTCCCCTAACGTTTCTGGTTTGTTGGCGTAGACGAGCGACTTCACATATCCCCAAAGAAAATAATCCAGTGGTGTCAAATCGCACGATCTTGGTGGCCAATTGACAGGTCCATTCCGCGAAATTATGCGCTCATCGAATGTTTCCTTCAATAAATCAATTGTGACGTGCGCTGTGTGGCATGTAGCGCCGTCTTGTTGGAACCACAACTCATCCACATTCATGCCATCCAATTGGGGAACAAAATAGTCGGTTATCATGGCTCTATACCGGTCTCCATTTATGGTAACTGACTCTCCAGCATTATTTCGGAAGAACTATGGCCCAATGACTCCACCAGCCCATAGAGCACACCAAACAGTCAGTTTTTGTGGATGTAATGGCGTCTCAAGGGTCTCATGTGGATTCTCTTCACTCCAAATGCGGCAATTTTGCTTGTTGACGTAGCCATTCAACCAAAAATGAGCCTCACCACTGAACAAAATTTTTCGATGAAAATCAGCATCGAGATCAATCTCATTTTCGGCCCATACACCAAAATCACGACGCATTGCATGGTCTCGCGGCTTTAATTCTTGCACAAGCTGGATCTTGTAAGGTCGCAAGCCAAGATCTTTGCGTAAAATCTTTCATAAAGTTGATGGACAAAGCTCCAATTGCTGTGCACGGTGGCGAATCGATTCATTCGGGTCCTCTTCAACACTTTGCTCTACAGCGGCAATTGTTTCTTCGCTGCGCACTGTTCGACGTCGCTGCGGATGCGTATTATCACATAGAGTAAACGTAGTGCGAAAACGATCCATGGTTAACCGAATTAATTGCTCTGATGGACGATTATGTCGACCATAAAATGGACGGAGCTTGCGGTAAACTTCACGAACTGAACCATTATTTTCGAAATAAATTTGCACGATTTGCAAGCGTTGTTCTTTTGTCAACCTGTTCATGATGAAATGGCAAACCAAACTAAATATTAATCACTTGACCTCAATAAAAAACACCCGATATATAGTGTTTAAAAACTCTGAAAACTTTGCCTTCCGTAGTATTTTTACGCTGGATATTGGAGTATTGAAAAAAAAAGTTCACCGTACACCACGGAATATAAAGTATCTCAAAAGACAGTTAAAAAAAAAAAAAACAAAAATATTTATTTTCGATGCATATTGGGGTCGCCAAATACATTTTTCGTTATATCTTTAGCATTTACAGTTGAATCTTAAAGTGTGATATATCGATGTTTTTGTCTGGAGGTGCCCAATATTTTGCTTTAATATTCATTGGTCTCAGATATCCGGTTCTAGCATTTAATTGAAGTCATCAATAATTGAAATCCATAAAACAGTTTTGAAGTTATTACGATTTTCCCCTAAAAAATCGTGTCCTTGACAACACGCCTAAGAGTCATTTTTGACCCCATGTCTAAAAAGGGTTAAAATATTTTCTTTTAATAAAATAGACTTTGTCTTAGTGTAAAATAATTACTTTTAAGTATATTTATACAAATTCAGTACTAAATTAATAATATTACGTATTTAAAAAATAAAAAAAATACAAAAAATCAAATTTTTTATCTTTGACTCCGGAAAAAAAGGGTTAAGTTTACCCAATTTTAAAAACAAAGAACCTGTTTATATTTTCCATAGTATGGATAATTTTATTCCATATAAACATTATTAAAATTGAGCACAAATAAGATTTATGAAATGAGCAAAAAAATTACTTTTTTGCGAAATTCGTCGAATTCGAACACAAGGTACAGGAAAATGGTTAGAGATATCGACCTAAATTTTTTTAGTTTTATTGTCTTTTTTATTCAGTTTAACTCACTGATGAGAGAAATTCAAATTTGTAATATCTGTTTAACAAAATTTTCAAAAAATTAAAAAATGCGTTTTGAAACCCACCTGAGAAAAATGACCCATTTTCGATTATGAAAAAAACTAAGTAAATATTCTTATATTTTAATAAACTGAAACTATGAAGTACTTAGAAGTCTTGAAATGATAAATCATGTCTTACTTTTCGAGTTTTTGTCCAAAGTATTTTTTTCTAGCAGTTTATCCTTAGGTGTGTTGTCAAGGACACGATTTTTTAGGGGAAAATCGTAATAACTTCAAAACTGTTTTATGGATTTCAATTATTGATGACTTCAATTAAAGCTGCATTAGTTTACTTTTATATTCCACTATTTTTTTTCTTCAAAATGTAGCAAAAACTGCAAATACTCTCAGTTTTCCCCATACAAATGGGCTCAAAAACTTTGGGCCCGTTGCGCGGGCTCGTATCCTAAAAATAAATCAATAATATTTTGCACACTTCCGATTGACATAATTTGGTCATATAATTTCACTATTAGAAGTCGATCAGAGACAAAAGTCAAAAAACGACCCACCCTAATACACATATGTATAACAAAGCAACTCGTCGACATTTTTTTGAGCCCGACATTTGTAATATCCCTAAAAAGGATATCGTATTTTGGTTGCAAGGCCCAATTCATCTTCCATCTTAACATTTTTTTTTTAATGTTGATATGTCACAGTACAATGTTAACAGAGGCCCAATAGTTTAAATTTTGATCTCTGAATTTTTTACTGTTTTGTTTAATTTATCCATTTGAAATGAACTTGAATTATTTTTTGGCTTGTTTGTTTTGTATATTAAAGCTTTATAGAAATAAAAATATACTTTATTACAACAATTTTTTTACTTCTTTATTGTACCAAACTTATTGGCAAATGTGTCCCATGGATGGGGCACATTGGCCACTTTATGTTAATTTGCTATTTCTCAAATTTGATACATAAAGAAAAGCCGTAGGCAATCTAAACAAACACAGTTTAAAGCTAACATATATAGGTACATATCGCTCACTTACATGAATAGTGGCATAACTCAAAAAAAGCTGTTTCGAGATAAATGCATTTTAAGTTTTCAAGTTAATATCACGCTCTATAGGACTTACAAAATCTCAAAATGTTCGCATATTTTAATGAAGAGTTTTGTATGTAAAACATTAATTAAGAAATACCAGCGAAAATTATACAATTGTAGATTTTTCTGGAACAAAAACTGGAAGCTGTTTGAATTATGCCGTTCTTTTGGAAAAAAATATAGAAGCTGAAGCGTCATATGTAAATAGGATTCATTATTGTTGAAATAAAAAACAATATTTTTGTAGTTATTTGCTTTTTATTTTAATAATATTTTTAAATTAAATTCATATTTTCTAAATTAATACAAAAACAAATTAATATAAAAAAAACTAGAGTTGGGTTCAAATATTAATTTAAAAGGCACATAATCTTAAATCAAGTAAGAGATAGAAGATAATTTTAATTCTTAAAAATTCTTTCACAAATTATCATAAAATGGTTTGTAAAAAAGTGGAATAAGATTCTTTTTAATTAAGTCATTAATGTCGTCTCTTTTATTTTGTGGTATGCTTGGTTTGATACTAAAAGCTTTGCTTAGAGTTATGTCTGTCGGTGGCTTCTTCTTTTTAATAATAATTACTTCCTTAAAGTCAGTTTCAGAATATGAAGATTTATAGAAAACTGAATTTGGTGAATCGCGTTGAACTTTTAGTATTTTTACTTGCGAAAGCTTAAGATCTGTCATATTCAATGGACCGATGTCACTTGCCAGTTTCTTTAAGTCAAGAAAATCTTCAAAACAAAGCTCGTTTACAATAAAAGGATGACCTGTTTTTTTTGCCGAACGAATTACTGAAACAAATGATTCAGTAGTATAAATCGGTCCACTTTTTAACATTCGCTTTGATTCGCGTTCAATTAAAGAGTGTGCGGAGTCCCCTTCGTTTTGTGTATGGCCTTTAATAAGATATTTGTGAGTAATTGATTTTATACCTAAATATCGTACTGCGTATAAGTACATGGCTAACATAAACTTATTTTTCTGTTGTCCGGCACAATTATCCGAGTAAAAAATTAATTCGGAGTCATTATTATTATGTAAATTCTTAATATATTGAAGTACACATGTACCCAACTCATTGACTCCACGGTGGCCATTAGCTTCATCCCAGACAAAACACTGACAATTGTTTGTTTTTATGTCATAGATGGTAAAATTAAAAACGTTTATTTTTGACTTATAGTAAAATGCAGAAACTTCGCCTTTGGGTAATTGCATCACTGCTTGTAGGTCATATACGGCCACAAATGAGTTTGTACTAGCTTTGTCTATATTTTTCTCCTCTCTTGACAAATCTTTTTCTTTCAAGTGATTTTCGTATGCTTCTTTATGGCAAATTTTTTCTGACTCATCCATATTGCTGTAGGATACGCATTCCTCGCACAAATCCTTTTTTGGAACAAAAAAGGAGATGTTGAAATCCTGTGTGAACATTCTGTAAAAATATATAAAACTGCAAAAAGGCTCATTTTTTTGTTTACACGCTTGCAAGTAGTCGTTATAAATGCTCCGAATCGTTTTATTTCCCTCAACAAAAGTTTTTGACGTGTTTTTTCGGGTATAGTGGCTCTCAATTTTGGGTATTTTATCAATGAACTCCTTTACTCCAGCTTTTAATTTAGGATCAATTTTTTTGTGCTTGCAATGTTTGCCTCTTTGATCGGGTTCAAGTATTTGGTTTGCAATTTTTTCACGCTTCTGTATTACTGTTCTAATCCGACGATCGGTAATATCGAGGGTATTTTTAAAAAACAATTTACAAACGCGCACAGCTTCGCCATCCTTTTTAAAGAAAAATGCGTTATTGTTAATTCGGGGACATCTGGTACCCCCTAAACGCACATAACGATAAGGTGGTTCAATGATTTTCATACAAGTGTTAATGTACTGTCTTTGCATTTCAATATCTGAAAGCTTCCAGTATGAGTCGAATAATTGTTTCCTTTCATTTTCATCAAATTTCTCACAACATTTATATCTACAAGTCTCCACACACGGGTTTCTCATTTGTCTTTTGGGCATTAGTTTTTTCTTCTTTGAGTTTGATTCGTAGGTTTCTCCGCTATTTCTCTTCTTTTTGTTGATGTTACGTTTCCAGTTTTCTGGATTTTTTGCTCTTTTTCTACCTTTTTTTGTAGGGCTTAAGTTTGCTAAAGAAATTGACGTATTACCTGCTTTATATTGAGCAAATGCCGAACTAAAATTTGAAGGACCTGGCACATCATCAGATAAAATATTCGAAAATGCAGCTCTAAATGACGAGGCTAAAGTTGATTCCTCCGAAACTATGTTGTCATTTGTTATATTAGTATTTTGTATAACACTACCACTTTCAGAAGAACTCGGCCGGAATGATTTATCAACAAGGGAGTCGTCACAATCTTCCGAAAATGAAGATGATGCAGACCAATTAATGTCTGTCATTTTTTTACATTAACTATAAAAAAAGTTATTATTAATCTACTGAACTATTTCTAAATACTGATATTTTTTATCAATAATTCTGCTTTACTTTGAGTTAGTGAAGGTTGTTTATTGCTATTATCATCAATTTTATCTCCAATAACGGTACATTGTTTAATAATTTAAAATGCTGACTTCTAGAAAACAAAAATGTTTATCATAAATAATGCACTAAAAAAAAATACTTCTGTGGGCGACAATATTTTTTTCATAAAAAATGGCACTTTTTGTAATGATGCGAATTAGAATTATCTAAAATTTTCAAAAACTCAAATGTAACTCAAAATAATGCATTATAAAAGAAATTTTCGCGGATTATGAATATAAATACCTTTTCACAAATAAAGAAATAAAAAGAAATTTGTCAATATTTTAGAAACCAAATGATCTTTACGTGATGACAACCGCTGATTAACTAAATTATGTCATTTTTACAGATAAACAATGTTGAAAAAAATTAAATGGGTTAACGGCATTTTCTCTTCTAACTCGGAGAGTAAAGAAGATATGAACATGAAACAAATACACAATATAAAGAACGATATGGGAAATAATTCTGTATCACTCACTCGAAAATCACGTTTTTTGAGTTATGCCACTATTCATGTAAGTGAGCGATATGAAGAACAAAAAAATTGTGATAACTCTCATGGTAAGAAACCTAGAGCACTTTAAACAAAATGTGGCAAATGCTCCCCCTTCTACCCTACTCTAAAATTTTAAGGTACCTATACCTAAATTGAACGCTTTGTTATGAATGTCACTGTATACCGAACTTGCCTATGAACAGTACGGTACCTTATAATACAGTATTTTAGAGTATTTTTTTCGAACCTTGTTTTCAATTTGAAACCAATATAGTTTGCAAATATACCCTAATGTTTGCTGGTTAATCGTGCAAAATATTAGTTTACTCAGATTATTGTTGACTCAAAATACTGTTCGAATGTTCGAATAACTTAATAGTTTCTGGCCGTTTCAATGATGTACCATGCCTTTTGGTCGTCATCACCTGAAATACGAAATTTGGAGCAGATGTCATATGAATGAGTAAGAATATTCTTATAATGTTTCTTTTTAATATAATGGACAATGCGTTTATTTTCTTATTTTTCTGGTGATTAAAAAGAGGAGCTCAAAAAGGTACGTTTACAATCATATACAATGTAAAAGATTTTAAAAAGTAATTATACCCTTCGCCACCATAGGTGGAAAGGGTATATTGGGTTTGTGCTGATGTTTGTAACGCGTAGAAATATTGGTCTGAGACCAATCTTTAAGTATACCAATCGACTTAGAATAACTCCCTGAGTTGTTTTAACGATGTCCGTCCGGCTGGCTAGCCGGTTATTCATGTAAGCTTATTATCATTCTACAGGTCGTAACTTTAAATAGGATTTGATGAAATTTGGCACAGGCTCATATCGTCTAATTTCGATCTCTATTCTTTTTGGGTGAAATTAGAATCACTCCCTGAGTTGTTTTAACGATGTCCGTCCGGCTGGCTGGCTGGCTAGCCGGTTATTCATGTAAGTTTATTATCATTCTACAGATCGTAACTATAAAGATGATTTGATGAAATTTGGCACAGGCTCATATCGTCTAATTTCGATCTCTATTCTTTTTGGGTGAAATCGGATTACTATTTCGGGTACCTTCCATAGGCATGCTTTCCCGGAATAGAGTTTTTGGTCTTTTTCAACCACAAATTTAGTTGTATTTTATTATTATTCAGCACAAATATGGCTTATCATAACATTAATCAGTGTTCCTAATTTTGTAGAAATCGGCCCATATTTGACCATACCTCCCATACAAGACACATTCTCAAAAGACGTTTATATAAACATAAAAGCACAAAAACGTTTATAACTCTTAAGATAAATGCATTTGTTAACTTAAACTTTGCACAGATAAATATTTTATAAATATAAAGCAACAACCAATTTGGTAACAATCGGTCCACAATTGACCCTATCTCCCATATCAGGACCTTAGCCGGAAATAATATAAATCTCAAAATTTTGAAAAAATAGCATACAGTAAATGTATGTATGTCTCTAAGACTTAAGGAAAACTTGTTGGTCCATATTTGACCTTAGTAGTGAAGCGTATGATATAGTCGGGCTTGACCGACTATAGCTTTTCTTACTTGTTTTTGTTAAAATTTTTCTAACTTACAAATTTAACTTCCTTTTTTATTGTTTGCATAAAATTCATCGTTTTCTTGAAAATTTCATAGCTCAATTAAGGACATAAAATATATAAAATTTGTGGGTTCTTAAGCCACAAAGTTATAAAGAAAATAATAAAAACCCCTTTTTTTGAAGGTGACTATTGAAAATAAGAATAAGCTTATTTACACGTGCATTGAATCAGGATGAAAATACATTATTAATACCTTTAGGCCCCAAGCAATAACGACTTTAGTTTACTTGGGAAATAATTGTGTTCTGTCAATTTATACAAAAAGAGCCCTTATTTAGTTTTAGTTCAACGTTGTTAATAATGTATCCCTTGTAGCCTTAAGTCAAAATTGTGACAATCCGACATACATACACTCAGAATATTATGTAAGTAAAATTAACTTAAAATGTAATTTGAAATGAATGAATATTCATTTAAAAACCGGTCAACTGATTTTTCATTCAAATTCAATAAATATTTCATTTAAATTTAACTGACAAATATTTAAACTACATTTTCAGTTTTAAAAACGGAATATTCAGTTGTTTTCAAAAAAAATAACTGACAAAAATTTAAACTACATTTTTAGTATAAAAAACGGAAATTTTCATTTATTTTTAAAAAATTGAATGGTAAAAAACTATATAAAATTTCCGTAAAACGGACAATTTTAATTTGTTTTTGTAATTAACGTAATATAAAAGAAGAAACCATAAAAAGGTTATATCCTTTAAGGCATCAAAAAACCAAACAGACAAAACAAAGTTTGTTGTTTGCTTAGGCCATACCCCGTGATAGGCGGCCAGTATTATAAAAAGTTTCTTAGATACTTAAGGAAAACCAATAATTAAACAAATACGAATTATATTTGATGCAATTATTGAAAAAATTTATAAAAACTAAACAACTGATATTTTCAAATTTTACGTATTTTCAGTATTTTTTGTAGGTTGTTTTTTAAACAAATGTATAAATATGTTAAAAATCAATTTTCATATAAATTTAAATGAATGTTCATTTGAAAACAACATAACCGAAAATTTCCTAAACAAAAGGTCTGTTTCTTTACTCATTTGCAGGAACTCACCCAGAAAGAGTTCCTGCAAATGAGAGTAATTTAGAAGTTACTCTCCCAAATAGCAAAACTAACATAGAAGTACGGGAACACAAAACACCTAAATTTAAGTCCACAATTGATCTAACTTGAAAAATATCCAAAGAAATGTTTTTAAACCAGTTAAAAACATTTCAGTTCTTCTGTATTTTATTTTTTATAACAATTTTTCAGAATATTTGTTTGTTTTTATTCATAAATATTTTTTTGAAAATTTTTAAATGTTTGCCAGGAAAAATTTTTCTGGCAAAAACATGTAAATTATTGTAAGGAGAAAATTTTAGAATTTTTTTAAATTCGTTTTTTTTAGTACAGGAACACTTAATTGTAATTTCTGATTAAAACTTGTACAATATTGTACAGTATTTGGAGTTCTGGAACACAGCAAACATACAATCAGTTACTGTAATAATTTCCTGAGTGTATGTACAAAAATAACTGGGTCTTCTTATTTGTTATAACTAAAATGAAGTATAATTAGAAGGGGGCACAAATTGTTTGATATCTTTGATTTTGACTTAAGCTGTTATTGTTTGCGGACAAAAGTATACGTAAGTATATTGTACATATGTACATAAAAATGTATTAAATATTATAAAAAAAAAAAATCTTGTACAAAATATTATTACCCAAAGTACTTATATAAATTATATATTTGAAAAGCTAATAAATACCTTTTCAATTCAACAATTGCCAATTATTCTCAAAAAAATAAATTGATTTAACAAGAGTATAAGACATACTTAAATACTTTTAAATAAGATTATTTACAAACACTTTAATAGAGCACCATGATATTTTGTAAGTAATAATGACCCTTAAGGCATTATTAAAAAAATACGAGTATGATGCGATCAAAGAATGATTGATCAGTAAATAATTGAAAGTTAAGTAATTAGATAATCGGCAAAATATTTGCTATAACACTAATTCAATTGCGAATAAAAGTTAAACAATTACTCGTATTATTTGACCCCTAAGGCGTTTAAATATTTGTGATTACCAAATGAAAATGATGAACGAATAGCCCAGTAGGAAACTTCTACTTGTATAGAAGATATTTGATAATACTGATTTTAAAGTTAAATTAACTTTTCATACTTTTGCTATTAAAGATTATAACATGTATAAATTTCTTCTATTTATTTTATTAGGAACATAGGGTCTCCACTATAGACTGCTTGCATCTTAAGTTCGTTCTATGTCATAACAACAGAAGATTCGGCACCTATTTAGTTGCAGCTGACATGTGTGGCTTGGACGGACTCTTCCTCCTGTGGATTTAGGGTTGCCAGTCAGGCTGGATTCGACTGGATTGTCCAGCTTTTTAAGTGCTTGTCCAGTGTCAAGCTAAAATTAAATTTGTCCAGCTGAAAGGTCAAAAATTGAATATTTTTAAAGAAAAACTATTTTTATGAAAAAGAACGCAATAAAAACTTTTGGAAAAGTGTATTTTTTCCTTGAATGATTTATGCGTTGGTTAATTAGCTGCCTGTTCAAGTTCATTTTGAATAAAATAACCCTCTATCAAATTTCTCCACTGCACAGTAGGAAATTATGGCCAAAACCCCCAAAGTTGTTTTTAATTTTTTTAACAAATTTTGGTGTCAGATTAGAGCTGACATTTCAAAACATGTAATCCGAAATTTTTACCATTCTGCATTGTCTACTAAGACTGTAATAATTCTTCAAAGTTTGAATATTTATTTTTATGTTCTTAATAAAATTTACTGTATATTTGAACCTACAAATAAAATTCGGATAATATTGGAAAAAGTGTAAAATTTTAAGTTATTTTCTTTTTTGGATTAAAAAGTACATACCTTGTGCTAATTAACCGCGCTAGCTTTGATATTTTTTGACCTATGCTTTATGTAGAATTCTGGCAGTTAAAACAACTATAAAATTTTTTTTCTTTTAATTTTAAATACAAAGTTTAACAGACCTCCAATTTTTATTTAGAGATTTTTAGAGGTTGGAGCACAACTGCTTCGAATAGCTGAATTGAATCAGTAATGAATTTCGTATCCATTTGCATCCCATTTTAAGAATTATAACGTTTTTAGTGACACCCCTCTTGAAGTGAAATTTTTGCATGATGTAATATTTTTATGATATTTCTTTAGCTTTCTTTCTAATTCAATGCAAAATTTATATATAAACATAAAAAAACAACAAAATTTTCAATTTTGAGTGACCTTTATATAGTCTATTTAAGTATACAGGTAGTGGTCACATAATTGTGGACGCAATAAAAAATTTTAAATCCACAAATTTTATATTATTCAAGGACTAGTAATTATTTTTATAAGAATGTTAAATGTTTAGAGTTTTTCTGTAGACTTATTAAAAGCATACAAAATCTGGTTATAAGCTCATATTATGAGGCCAATATCCTTAAAAGGACATGTCCGATTTTGACAAGACGTATGTCGTAGGATAGGTATTATTTTCATAAATTATCCCATTAAAATAAATAATTTTTAAAATCGCCAGCAAAGATTTTTCAGCATGTTTAGTAGTCCAGTTTTAAGTGACCACAGCCTTTATATATTCTTCAAAAAACTATTTCAGTTTAGCTAAAGGTATATTTTTTACATGCACAGAAAATTTCAAGAAAAAAAGTTAAGAAATGACCAAGTTATTGAGTTTTGGCCGTATTTTCCCACTGTGCATTGCTGGCAAGTATGATTCTACGTTTGAATTTGAAACTTATGTCGTTAATTATGCTGACGGCGGTACCAAGGTAAACAAATTCTTTTACAGCCTCGTAGCTATAGTTCTCAATGATCACATGTGGTCTGATTCTTAAGGATTGCCTGTTTGTATCGGGTGTTTTTTATTGAGGTATAGAACTTTAAGTTGGCATCACTTTTTTAACTGGCGGCCATTTTGTCAGCTGTCAAGTGATTAATATTTAGTTTGGTTTGCCATTTCATCATGAACAGGTTGACAAAAGAACAACGCTTGCAAATCGTGCAAATTTATTTCGAAAATAATGGTTCAGTTAGCGAAGCTTACCGCAAGCTCCGTCCATTTTATGGTCGACATAATCGTCCATCAGAGCAATTAATTCGGTTAACCATGGATCGTTTTCGCACTACGTTTACTCTATGTGATAATACGCATCCGCAGCGACGTCGAACAGTGCGCACCGAAGAAACAATTGCCGCTGTAGAGCAAAGTGTTGAAGAGGACCCGAATGAATCGATTCGCCACCGTGCACAGCGATTGGAGCTTTGTCCATCAACTTTATGGAAGATTTTGCGCAAAGATCTTGGCTTGCGACCTTACAAGATCCAGCTTGTGCAAGAATTAAAGCCACGAGACCATGCAATGCGTCGTGATTTTGGTGTATGGGCCGAAAATGAGATTGATCTCGATGCTGATTTTCATCGCAAAATTTTGTTCAGTGATGAGGCTCATTTTTGGTTGAATGGCTACGTCAACAAGCAAAATTGCCGCATTTGGAGTGAAGAGAATCCATATGAGACCCTTGAGACGCCATTACATCCACAAAAACTGACTGTTTGGTGTGCTCTATGGGCTGGTGGAGTCATTGGGCCATACTTCTTCCGAAATAATGCTGGAGAGTCAGTTACCATAAATGGAGATCGGTATAGAGCCATGATAACCGACTATTTTGTTCCCCAATTGGATGGCATGAATGTGGATGAGTTGTGGTTCCAACAAGACGGCGCTACATGCCACACTGCGCACGTCACAATTGATTTATTGAAGGAAACATTCGATGATGTCAATTGGCCACCAAGATCGTACGATTTGACACCACTGCATTATTTTCTTTGGGGATATGTGAAGTCGCTCGTCTACGCCAACAAACCAGAAACGTTAGGGGACTTGGAAGCCAACATTCGTGGCGTTATTGCCAACATACGGCCACATGCCCGAAATCATATTTAAACATTAATGGCATAAAATTATCCTTCCAATAAAGCCAAATTGATGGACATTAAAACGATGTTCTTGTGTTTTATTTCAATTCGAAGTTCTATACCTCTAAAAAAAACACTCTTTAGAAACCAGCAGTTTTGTTTTGATTCATTGACAACTAGACCCATTTTATTACATTCCTTCTCGATACTTGAAAAGGTGGCAGTCGAATCGCGAAATGTGCGTCCGTTCCATGATGTCAATGTCGTCGACAAACGCAAGTAGAATATGTTTGCTGTTGAAAATTGTTTCAGATGTATTAGCTGCAGCATCTCGGACGATTTCATTTTTTCTCGATATCGCTGCGGTTAATTATGGTATTTGGTATTTGGTTTATCAAAAATTGAAAGATTCATCGAAGCAAATTATTAAAGCAAGTTTTTTATTATTAATGTCCAGCTAATTTTTGGGTTGTCAAGCTATTTTTCCCCTTATGTCCAGCTTTTTCAGGATTTGTGTCTGGCAACCCTATGTGGATTACATTCGATGACATTTCTAGTTATGTCATAATGGGGTCTCCGGAATGCGTGACCAATCCATTTTTATTTCCATCTCATGACCTCGATATGTATGAAGGTATGGCTTGCTAAAGTCCGTAGCGGCTGGTTGGCTATATTTTGTTTACAAAATATTAAGTAGCTTGCAAAGTGTCAAATGTTTTTTTTAAGCTGCGTAGTCCAAATCCTAAATCTAAGCTGAGGCTAAGACCTCTGACAATTCCTGTGGGACATACATATAAAACAACAAGTGTGGTCACTAGGGTGTTCATTTTACTTGACTTTTAATTATTTGAGTAATCAAATAACTTGAAAATTGGGTTTTTTAATTACTCGGAAAATCGATTAATCGTTAAAAATTACTCAAGTTAATCGAGTAAAAAATTTATCTTAAAATTACTCGAGTAAAATTTTTCTGTAAGCTTTTTATATATATATTTTTAATACAACAATTTTTTAAATAAAATTATAGTGATTTATTAACAAAAAAATTTAACAATTCGCAATAAAAAACATAAAACAAAAATAAAAAAAAATTATTTTAATACAAATTAACATTTGTAACATATTGTCAACATAAATATTTTAAGTGAGTTTATTTACTTCTATATATAAAAAGCAATCTTTCGATTTCATAAATCCTGAGTTTGATCTAATAGATAAGTAGGCTCTACGACTACCTTTCACCTATATTTACAATGGGATCTTCAACTGGACTAAAGCAGGATCTACGATTACATTGCGTCCTTTAACTGAACTATAGTAGGACGTGCTGTTACTATAGTAGGACCTACGATTACACAGGGATCTTCAACTAAACTATAGTAGTATCTACGAATATATTGGAGACTTCAACTGGACTATAGTAGGTTTTACGATGGTACCTTCAACTAATCTATAACAGGAACTACGATTACATTAGGACCTTTAAATAAATAATAGTAGAAATTACGAATACATTTGGTACCACAACAGGTCTATGGTAGACTAGGCTATTCATATCTGAAATTTCATTGACTATATATGTGATATGGACTATATACACACAATGGACTATATTACAAGTTGTAATTTACAAGTCTCGATTATTGCTTAGAATTGACATTGTTAAAATCCACGATTATTTCATAAATGGAAAATTAACTATATTAAAACCCTCAATTATTGCTTTAAATTAACTTTAGTAGAACCATCAATTATTGCCTAAGATGGACTATAGAACGGTAGATAATTGATTTAAGTGGTCTTCATATGAACCCTTAATTATTGCATACAATAGAATATATTATTAGTAGCAGTAAATACTTTCAAGTCAAAGTTAGCCATTATTTGCGTGGCTGAGACAAATTTTAGTCGTTTTATTTAAAAAAAAAAATACTTACAAAATTATTAAAATAATTTTACTCGAGTAACTCGATTACTCGTGGAAAATTACTCAAATAAATCTTTATTTGAAATTAGCCACTTTATTTACCTCGAGCGATTAATCGATTTTATTTTTCCGATTAATCGAGCAAACATAACTCGAGTAAACACCCTAGTGGTCACCACCTGTAAGCGAAACGTAAGGAGAAAACTCCAGAGTTGTCAAACTGTAGCCTCCAGGACAGTAACAGGCTGCCTACCACTTACGAAACATAGCCAAATTTGTTAGCAGTACCTTCTGCGATATCCTCGGAGGGGTCATACGAACAACTATCTAACGAAATAGGATCCCCCTAAATATGTCGGAAAAGACCTTCGTTGCTATGAGAGTGATATTAAGTAGACAGAATATCCCCCAACTACTCAAAATAACTTCATACAAAACAGCTCTGGAAGATATATATACATAATAACACAGTAACATCGACGATAACTGCACAATTTTTAATTAAAATTGAGAAATATTTAATTAAAATTGAGAATATTCAATTGAAATTGAAAAATATTCTGTTGAAATTAAGAATAGTACCTGGTTGACCGGAGCTTTAGGATAAGCATTTTGAGGCAAATTTTAAAGACACGCACACAAATATCCAATTAATTTGAAATAATTTTATTCATTTTGTCCGATCAACACATGATCAAATGCATAGTTTACAGTTCAATTCATTTTGAATAAGTTTCGGAAATTAGTCATAAATACTATCTTATTTAGAAACTCCCGTCGGCTCATCCGCAACAACTTTGTTAAAGATCACAGCATGATCAAATGTGCAGATTACGATTTAATTCACTTTAAGTGCATTAACAATTTTCCGCCATTTGTCGGAAAATGGTCATACCAACTATGAAACCTCCGTCGGCTAGTGCGCTACAACTTTTCTAAAGATGATAGCATGATCAAATACACAGTTTACGATCTTAACCATTTTGCGTAATTTTCAGTGACGTCACCTGTTGGAAATTAGTCATGCCAACTTAAAAAGCTTTGCTGGCTCATGCGCAACAACTTTGCTGAAGAGCCTAACATGAGCAAATGCATAGTTTACTATTCTATAAAGCACATACAGACAGACAAACATTATATTGTTTAAAAGTTATAACATTACCAATTTGTTCCAATTTTTATGCCATAATCTTAAAAAGTTTAATATGCATATTTGGTACTTCTTTGGTACCAATTGAATTCAGTACATTTTATAAAAACGCAGTTAATATATTGTTCCTATTTATATTGCTTTATACGATTTTAAGTTATCATTTTATCCCTTTTTTACCCATTTTGGCCACCGAAATCAAAAAATACCAAATACGTGTTCAATTGTAGTACAAAGTTATTTTCTGTATTTTTTGGTTCAAAAGATAAGTGTGGTTTAAAAATATTACCAAAAAAAAAAAAAATACTTTCACCACTTTTTACCCCCTATCGGGCATAGTTTCAAAAAAGTACCAAACACCTGTCCACACCTGTTGTTTCTATATCTATTATTTTAGGAGATCTAACGTTTTCAATTTTTCCACTTTTTACCCATTTTTGCCCCTTTAGAGGCAAAGTATCCAAAAGTCCCTTCTTGCTCGACTTATACATCAAAAACGTACCCACCGTTCAAATTTAATCAAAATCGTTCAAGCCGTTTTTAAGATAGTCGTTCTATATATATATATATATATATATATAATTGCTCGTGTAAGAATATTAGATTCAATTAAAATTAAGAAATTGTCAATTAAATTTTGAATTGTTAATTTAATTTGCGAAACTTTCAATTTAAATTGAGAATTTTCAATTAAAAATGTAAAACTTTTAATTAAAATTGAGAAAACCCCAATTGGAAATGAGGAGCATTCAATTAAAATTGAGAAAAATGAAATTAAAAATATGAAATTTTCAATTGTAAATGAGAAATTTTTTGATTGAAAATGAGAATTTTTCAGTTGAGAATTTTTCAATTGAAATTGAGAAAAGCCCAATTAAAAACAAGTAAAAGTGTTACATTCGGCTGAGCCGAATTTTATTTACCCTCCATCAAGTTGTGCTAAATTTAGAAATATATCTCATATATCTACGAGGGTGGAGCTAATTTGAAATATGGACTAAATTCGAAAAAAATTGTTACGCTTGTTGGTATAATATTTGGAGTTAATTCGGTTACAGTAGCTTTATAGTTCAACATTTAAAAGTATCTAATAGATTTCCCTAGTATTTACATTGCACAAAATTTAGTCTCATAATCGGGTATAGTTAAACATTAATAAGCTTTTGAATACTTTTCGTTGCGCTTAATATGTAGTTATTATAAATAAATATGTTCATAGAACTCGTAATACGACAGGTCCATATATTTTGTTAGGTGTTCCTAATGCATCTACCGTATATAAATTCTGGACATTGATAGCTATCTAATTTCCTTGGTACAATCTTACACTGAATGTACCTCCAAATCTTTTTGATTGCAAATATAAATAATAAGGGGATGTTTTTACACTGAATGTACCTCCAAATCTTTTTGATTGCAAATATAATAAGGGGATGTTTTATATATATAACAACTATAGCCAAATATTGACCGATTGTCATACAATTTTACATACTGGCTGGTATTTATGTAAAGTTTATTATTGCGCAATTTATGACCTCTAAATTGCGCAATAATAAATTTAATTCCAAATTTAATAGCTTTTAACTAGCCTTTGTTACATTTTTGTTAGTTTCCGGGAGTTGTTTTTATATGAAGGCTATACTCAAATATGGACCGATTCCTATAAAATTTGATACACTGACCAATAGTTGCATAAAACTTCTCTATTCTAAATTAAGTCGTCACAGCTTTTACAATTGCATTAAATTTATCGGCATTAATGTTATTCCCTGGAAGGGATTATATGAGAGCTCTAACAAAATGTGAACCGATTTCTCCTATTTGCAGTACAAACTTCTATAATATATCAAAAATACTTTTGTAAAATTTTGTCTTTCTAGCTCTTGTAGGTAAGGAGCTATCGCGCTTTTATCTGACGGACAGACAGACATAAACACCCTTTTCTTTTTGTATTTTTGTGTTTCCGTAAGTTTTTTTTATATGGTCAAATGGTGACCGATTGTGACAAAATTTTGCAGACTCGCTGGCATTGACTTAGGACTTCCTAGTGCTAAATTAAGTGGTAATATCTGATATAGTTTTAGATTTATTGGTATTTAAGTATTTTAGCTGAAATTTAGGCTGTTTTCAGAAATATTTTGTATGGGAGCTATAGCTAAATGTGAACCGATTTTGATAAAATTGTGTATTCTGCCTAGGTTCTATGCAAAACTTGCACTTAATTTTATCATCATAGCTATTATGGTTTGTTATTTATTAGTAAATAAGCGATTGGAATAGGCGAGGTTATACGGGAGCTATGATCAAATGTTAACCGATTTTGCCCAATTTAAATACCAAAATTTTCTTAGACATGAAGAATGTTTTTAATAAGTTTCAGTGAACTAGCTGCTTTCGTTTAGGCGTTATCGGTTTTAAGTGTATTTAAGGTGGAATTTAGGCTGTTTCCGTAAGTGTTTTGTATGGGAGCTATGGTTAAATGTGAACCGATTTCGACGCAATTTTATATTCTGCCTAGTGCTTATATTCAATATCAATATATAAAATTTTATCATCATAGCTATTACAACTTGTCATTTATTAGCAAATAAGCGATTAGCCTAGGCGAGGTTACACAGGAGCTATAATCAAATGTGAACCGATTTAACCAAATTCCAATACAAAAATTTCCAAGAAATAAAGAATATTTATGCCAAATTTCAGTGACCTATATCCTTTGGTTAAGGTTTTATTGTGCCGACAACAGAGAGACAGACATATGGACAGACAGACGGACGGACATCACTCAATCGAGCCAATATAAAGGAAATTGCAATCGGAATGACAATCTCAATATAGCCCCCATTCCTTTTGATGGTGTTTATAAGAAAAACATATTCGTATCAGGTCGGTATATTCGATTCAACATTCAATTGTTCGATTTTAGTTGATATAAAATTTATTTTTTACACAAATCTAAATGATTGAAATGTACAATGATTAAAATAAGTTGCAAATGACTTAATGTAATATTGGGTAAATTTGGCTTAAAAAATACATTACAATATTTGAATATAGCCCTATAAAAAAAAAAAATTTTTTTCGACATGTCAGGGCACCTTAAGTTTATTTAATAGAGTTTTTCGTGACGTCAATAGTGAAATTGTCATGCCTCAACAATTAACATATCAATTTGATGAGTCTTGGGTTGGTTTAAGCCAATATCCATAAAAAAACGCACAATATTACCAGCAACAAAAAATATTATTTAACCGCCTAAAACATAAAAAACAACAACAACAACAACTAACTGATTTATTACAATGTTTGTCTATTGCGTTAAATAATACGAGTACGACTACGAGTCTTGTATAAAAAGAGTTGTGAGTATTTAGTTCAAATATTTGATTTTTTAATTTTGACAAGTAAATCACTTTGACTTGTGGTAAAGACAAACTTTTATTTAATATTGGGTGTTTTACTTTTTGTCTTCATTTCTATGTCAAACAAAATAATTTCACTTTCATTGAAATGAAAAATATTTCCAAATAAGACTTAAATTCAGGTATTGATAAGATCAAGAAGAAACAAGTAAGAGTTTTATATTCGGCTGAGCCGAATATCATGTACCCACCATCAAGTTGTGTTAAATTTAGAAGCATATCTCACATATCTACGAGGGTGGAGCTGTTTCAAAATGTGGACCGAATTCGAAAAACAATTGTTACGCTAGTTTGTATTGTTGGTAAAATCTTTCGACTAAATTGGGTTGCAGAAGCTTTGTAGTTCAACATTTAAAAGAATCTAAGTGGTTTCCCTGGCATTACCTTTGCATAAAATTTAGTCTCATAACCGGGTATAGTTTTAGATTAATAAGCTATTAAACACTTTTTGTTGTGCTTACAAGTCTGATAGTAATATAGCAGGCCTATATATTTTGTTAAGAGTTCCCAATGCATCTAACTTATATAAAGTCTGGAATTAACATTGATTGATAGCTATCTAATTTCGTAGGGACAATCTTAATATACGGAATTTACCTCCAAATATTTTTGATTGTAGATATAAAAAGGGGATGTTATAACTATAGCCAAATGTTGACCGGCTGGTAATTATATAAAGCTTATTTATGAAAAATTTAGTGAATATAGCTGTCATAGTTTATCATTTTGTTTAGCGTTTGTGGCTTTCTGGCGTAGTGGTTTCTGGGAGTGCTTTTCCTATAAAATTTGATATACTGACCAATAAAGGGTGTTTTTTTAGAGGTATAGAACTTCGAATTTAAATATGATTTCGGGCATGTGGCCGCCGCGGCTGGCTCGAATAAATCCAATTCTACAGGTCCAATTTTCAACTGCTTTTTCGAGCATATGGGGCCGTATGTTGGCAATAACGCCACGAATGTTGGCTTCCAAGTCCCCTAACGTTTCTGGTTTGTTGGCGTAGACGAGCGACTTCACATATCCCCAAAGAAAATAATCCAGTGGTGTCAAATCGCACGATCTTGGTGGCCAATTGACAGGTCCATTCCGCGAAATTATGCGCTCATCGAATGTTTCTTTCAATAAATCAATTGTGACGTGCGCTGTGTGGCATGTAGCGCCGTCTTGTTGGAACCACAACTCATCCACATTCATGCCATCCAATTGGGGAACAAAATAGTCGGTTATCATGGCTCTATACCGGTCTCCATTTATGGTAACTGACTCTCCAGCATTATTTCGGAAGAACTATGGCCCAATGACTCCACCAGCCCATAGAGCACACCAAACAGTCAGTTTTTGTGGATGTAATGGCGTCTCAAGGGTCTCATGTGGATTCTCTTCACTCCAAATGCGGCAATTTTGTTTGTTGACGTAGCCATTCAACCAAAAATGAGCCTCATCACTGAACAAAATTTTTCGATGAAAATCAGCATCGAGATCAATCTCATTTTCGGCCCATACACCAAAATCACGACGCATTGCATGGTCTCGCGGCTTTAATTCTTGCACAAACTGGATCTTGTAAGGTCGCAAGCCAAGATCTTTGCGCAAAATCTTCCATAAAGTTGATGGACAAAGCTCCAATTGCTGTGCACGGTGGCGAATCGATTCATTCGGGTCCTCTTCAACACTTTGCTCTATAGCGGCAATTGTTTCTTCGGTGCGCACTGTTCGACGTCGCTGCGGATGCGTATTATCACATAGAGTAAACGTAGTGCGAAAACGATCCATGGTTAACCGAATTAATTGCTCTGATGGACGATTATGTCGACCATAAAATGGACGGAGCTTGCGGTAAACTTCGCGAACTGAACCATTATTTTCGAAATAAATTTGCACGATTTGCAAGCGTTGTTCTTTTGTCAACCTGTTCATGATGAAATGGCAAACCAAACTAAATATTAATCACTTGACAGCTGACAAAATGGCCGCCAGTTAAAAAAGTGATGCCAACTTAAAGTTCAATACCTCAATAAAAAACACCCGATAGTGGCATAAAACATCTCTGTTCTAAATTTAGTCGTCATAGATATTAAAATTGTACTCAATTCATCAGCATTAATGTAATTCCCGGGAGCGGGGTTATATGGGAGCTATAATTAAAAGTGAACCGATTTCGCACATTTTTAATGCACAACTTTTTCAAGATACTTCAAAAATACTTTTGTGAAATTTTGAGCCTCTAGCTCTTTTTGTTAAGGCGCTATCGCGCTTTAAGTAGGGGATGTTGGATACCATGTAACGGTTCTGATCGGTTTAACTTGGTAAACCCAGGCTAATCTTGGTCTATCCTTCATCTCAATTGTGGACACTTACCTCCTAGTGGTGTCATCTGGGTAGCTACTTTAACAGCCGTTAAAGCAGTGAGCAAACAAGTGCCGCATGTTCTCCCATAAGAACGATAAAAACATGGGTCAAGGACGTCGGGCTAGTAACCCACTCCTGGAAAAAACTTACTATGAAAAAGCAAAAAATAAGCTAGCTTAAATGAATCAAAAACAAAACTGATGGTTTCTACAGGCAGACAGACCACTAGAATCGGATCACATGTGTCCGTTGAGAACTATAGCTTCGAGGTTGTAAAAGAATTTGTATACCTTGGTACCGCTGTGAACATCAACAACGATATAAGCTTCGAAATCAAACGTAGAATCATACTTGCCAATCGATGCTATTTTGGACTAAGCAAACAGCTGAGAAATAAAGTTCTCTCTGTAAGAACTAAAATCACGCTCTATAAAACGCTCATACTACCCGTGTTATTGTATGGTGCTGAATCATGGGCACTTGCACAGACAGATGAAGCTATCCTTGGAGTATTTGAGAGGAAAATTCTACGAAGAATCTTTGGACCAGTCTGCGTCAATAATGAGTATCGACATCGAATGAACCATGAGCTGTATGAGTTATACGTTGACATATTTAGACATAGTAAAACGCATTAAGCAACAGCGTCTGCGATGGCTAGGACATGTTGTGCGAATGGATGAAAATACTCCGGCAAGAAAAGTCTTCGATAATGATCCAGAGGGAACGCGTAGAAGAGGGCGTCCAAAACTTCGATGGAAAGACCAAGTAGAAGAAAATCTTTTGAAACTTGGTATACGAAATTGGAGAATATGTGCACAAGATAGAGGTGCTTGGAATTCTAAAATATGCTCGGCCTTTGACCTAAACAGGTTGAAATTACAGGCCATTTAAGTAAGTAAGTAAGCTATCGCGCTTTTATCTCACGGACGGACTTTCTTTTTGTATTTTTGTGTTTCCGTAAGTTTTTTATATTGGAGCTATGGTCAAATGTTGACCGATTGTTACTTTTGGCACACTGGCTGGTATTGACATAAGACTTTCTTGTGCTAAATTTGGTGGCCGTATCTATTTCAGTTTATCGATTATTGGCATTTAAGTGTATTTATGATGAAATTCTGGCTGTTTCCGTAAGTGTTTTGTATGGGAGCTATGGTTAAATGTGAACCGATTTCGATAAAGTTTTATATGCTTCCAAGCGCTTATGTAGAACTTTTATATACCATAAATTTATCATCATAGCTATTATAGTTTGCCATTTATTAGCAAATTAGCGATTAGCCTAGACGAGGTTATACAGGAGCTGTGATCAAATGTGAACCGATTTTGCCCGATTTGAATACCAAAATGAAAAATATTTATGCCAAATTTCAGTGACCTATATCCTTTCGTTAAGGTTTTATCTTGCCAACAACAGACATGCAGACATACGAACATCGCTCAATCGTCATAAGGATTCAGAATATATATCTCCTTTGGCTTTTGAGCCAATATATCGGAAATTACAAACGGAAAGACAATCTCAATATACCCCCATTATTTTTGATGGTAGGTATAAAAAGGGGATGTTATATAAATAAGAACTAAAGTTAAATGGCGACCGATTGTCGCAAAATTGTGTTTGTATTGGATCTATGGTTAAATATGAACCGACTTAGATAAAATTGTATATGCCGCCTAGTGCTTATGTAAGACATCTATATACAAATTTTTATCACCATATCTGTGATTACTTGTGATTTATTATTATTATTATTATCAAAAGCGATTTGCCTAAAATATGATATATGGGAGCTATGGTTTAATGTGAACCTATTTTTGCCAAATTTCAATACAAAAATTTTGCCAGAAATGAAGAATATTTTTGTCAATTTTCAGTGACCTAGGTTTTTTCGTTTAGTCGTTATCGTACATTCAAGAGACGGACGGACATCGCCCAATCGTCTTAAAATTTCATTTCATAATATGTGTCCCTTTTGGTTTTTGAGCCAATATATAGAAAATTACAAACGGAATGACAATCTCAATATACCCTCCACTCTTTTTGATGGTGGGTAAAAAAATCAGCAGCTAAAGCCATAACTACCGGCTCCATTTAAGTCACCTACATTCAGTTAACAAAGTGTATTGAGTTTGTGTATTAGTTTGCAGTCCTGATATTTCTTGTATTCTACATTCATAAATCCATAGAATTTTGTAGTTTTATATATATTTAAAATCAGATTAATTTTGACCTTTGACCCAGGGAAAGAAAGTTTTAGTCTTATGCAATTTTGAAAAAAAATATTTTTAAATAGTTTTATTAAGATTGAACACAAGTAGAATTTCCTAATCATCGCTTCAAATTATGACCAAAAAATTTCTTAAATTTTTGAAGCTGAAGTTGTTGTAGGTTCTTTTATCTTTTCTTGTAAAAATTAATTTTTATTAGTTAAAATTTAGAAAAAAATACTCCTATTTTTTTCACAAAAATGGGTCCGTGGCTCTAAGCGATAAAGTCCTTACGGGTCTCCGAAGTCCTGGGTCCAATTTTTGCAGAAGCTTTAACATCATTAATAAACTTGTATTTTTTCATGACCCTCTTTTTTCTTCTTCCGTTATCCTTGACTACTAGTGGAGCATAGGGCCTCAGCCATCCTTTTATATCGAACTCTATTGCGAGATGTTAGGCATACATTGTTCCATGAATCCGCATCAATTGACCTTCTCCACGTTCTAGCAGGTGCACCAGTACTACGGCCGCTTCCTTGTGGATTCCAAAGAAGCGCTTGTCGAGCAGTATTTGGCCTTTGAAGTATGTGGCCTATCCGCCGCCATTTCCGTTGATATACCTCTATGAAAGCAGGGATTTGGTTTGTATATTAAGGATTTGCCGCAAGCATTTTTTGCAAAGGTTTGTAGGCGCTTATCGATGGCATTTGTGCGTTTCCAAGTTTCGCAATCGTAACACAAGATGGACTGGTATCTACAAAAGGCGCCACCTTTTGTAGATACCAAACTACGAAGATAATTTAAGGTACCTACACAATCCAATAACCTCGTTATCCAAATTGATGTGTGTCGACGGGATTGCGCCGTAGCCTCCAGGCATAATCCTTGTCTTGGAAATATTACTTTCCAGCCCAGCTGCCCGATATTGAACAGTAATAGAGGTAGTGTTTTTTTAAAGCTGTAAAAATTGTAGTCCATAAAGCTAAAATTGTTTAATTTTAATGAAACACAATTGAACAGCACTTGTAAGAATAAGACTTGTAGTTGTAACTTGTAAACTTGTAGAATTGTAGCTTAGTGAAATAGGGCCATGGTCTTTGGCTTAGAAGTTGTTTAAAGGGTGTCAATTGGATACCACGGATACCATTTAGTGCCGTGAGCCTTATATTGTCGGTGACAAGGATAAAAAGTGTAGGTGACAAGAAACATCCTTGTCTTACTCCAGTAGTAACTTAGAACGGATTAGACAATTTACCTATATGAAGAACCCGAAATTAAAAGTCCACGTACATTGCCCGAATTAAGTTCACAATTTTCGTTGGCATGTTACGATTTTCTAAAATTCTGCGTAGACAGCTCCTATAAGCACTGTCGAAGGCCTTCATAAAGTCGATAAACGCTATGTTAATAGGGGTGCGGAATTCATTACATTGCTCCAGTACTTTTCTTACTATGTTGATTAGATCATCACAGGATCGATTTCTCGGTAACCAAACCGATTTTCGCGGGGTACATCAGACGTTCTATTCAAGATTACTCGACTCGGTATTAGAAGATGTGTTATGCTCCTGTAGCTATTGCAGTCTTTGGAGTCACCCTTTTTTGGTATTTTGACTAGTATACCTTCAATCCAGAAGGTTGGTACAGCTTCTTCCCATATTTTACGCACAAATTGGTGCCACAGTCTCGCCGATCCGTCAATATCGGGTTTTGTAGCACTTAGGTCTTTTAATGGCATTCTTCACTCATGACTCTCTAATATATGCATATTGCTAACACTGTAATGTAGGGCATCACACAATCGTGCTTGGCCGGCAATAATACATACTTTCATGTTTGTCGTTTACACTGACAACAAAAAATACAAAGACTTTCATTGTCTTATTGTATATCTTTAGCATTTTGAATAGGCCATATTCTTTGGCTGGTTAAACATTTTGACAATTTGCCTTTGAGTATAAAATTTTGTTGTTTTGATGCTAAAGAAAAAGTAATTTAAAATTCTTAAGCATTTTGTTACAATGACTTTTTGTTTGTTTTGGGTTATTTTCTTTAAAATTTATGGATTTCAAAATCAGTTGTCTTGTTATACAATTTTGGTTTTGTGATTTATTTTGATTTGAAAAGTTTTTCGTTTAAAGCAAATAAGAAGTACATGCATGTCTCTGAAAGTAAGTGGGTATTGGTTATGAGAAACTTAAAAAGTTTCACATAAAGTGAAATGTTTCTTTTTATTTTTAAAATTTCTATATACTTTTTTTATAAAAATCCTATGAACTCTTCTTTTTTGTAGCAGATGTACTTATATCCATTAACAACTGTATTTCATTCATAAACATTTCATTTCATAAATATTTCTTTAGTCTTAATTTCTTTTTTCACAGTTGGTTTTATCTACTTTACATCTTCATGTGATATTATTGTATAAATAGATATTTTGTAATAAAGTGTGAAAAAATTTTATGTTTCTATTTTTTCAACTTTTGCATGAACATTTTAATAAAAGTTTACTTTTTATTAAATAAGACAAATAAAGAAGATTTGGTAGATTTGTCTGGCTTTTAAATCAATTTAATAATATTTTTCTAAGGAATATAATACTTATTTAAATGCCTTAGAATTAAAATATCTTTTAATATAAAACATAAACAAAAAATATTATGTTTGAAATAAAAATCCTTATAAATCATAAATTCTAGGATACTTTTTTTTTATAGCTCATAAAGTAAACACAAAATAATGAAAATTACGCTTTCATGAGTTTTAACGAGTAAAAACATTTAGTAATTTACCACTAAGGTCAAAAATGGCACATACCACCAGTAGCCGATGAATTTTTGTAATTTTTGTAAACACCACGATCACTAATAAAACTCGTGAAAATGAGTATTAAAATCATTCAGTTGGAATTTGGATGTTAACAAAGTTAGTTGGTATAGCTTTGTTAAAGAGAAGACAAAAACAAAATAGGCAAGAAACAAATCAAAATTCAATTTATAGCAACAAAATACATAGTTCGAGAGAACAAAGAAATATAATCTCGAACATTGTTGCCACGACCTTATTATTTTTGTAAACATTGGGAATATTTTTCAAAACAGAAATAAATTCTAATATTAAATAATTTGAGATTTTTATATTTTTAAGATTTTTCGGTCCAAACATTTTTTTATAGAAAAAATTATAATAAAAATAGTTTGCTTTGGAATGTTGTTCGCTTAAAATTATATTTTATAGACAATTTTTCGATAAAAATATTTTTCTATAAAAATTTTCTATAAAAATATTTTTATATCAAAAAATTTTCAAATCTTCTATAGAAAAATTTTTGAACAAAAAATTTTCTATAGAAAAATTTTTGATAAAAAATATTTTATATAGAAAAATTTTTGATAAAAAAATTTTCTATAGAAAAATTTTTGATGAATGTATTTGCTATAGAAAATTTTTTATAAGCAAATTTTCTATAGAAACATTTTGGATAAAAAATCTTTGACAAAAAAATTTTCTATAAAAATTTTTTGCAAAAAAAACTTAAAAAAAAAACTTTAATTTTCTTTGCATTTATAAGCATTGTGATAATTAAAGTATTTAAGAGTTACAGCCTGTTTTTGAAACTACTATTTTTTCAAATTGTACGCCAACTGGCGATAAATTTTTCTTTTGGTTTTTGAAATTTTTTTTTTTTTTTTTGAGTGAAACGAGTTCGTATATGAAATGTGTAGACGAAAGTAAATGTCAAATTAGGCAATTGAATTATTCTAATCGTCTGGGAAACAAAAATACGTTTGTTTAATTTTTTGTTTAGGACCAGCACTCAGTTGATGACCCTACTTATGCAATGCATTTTGTTGGAGCTAGGAAAAGGTTGTGGGAGGGTTAATAGGTGGAAAAGTGTTTGTGGACATTTGATTTGAACTTCCCTATATTGAAACTGACTGGCGAAACTTCTGCGGGAAGCAATTTCAGCATACGAACTGTAAGGCTAAATAACGAATTTTCTCTGTAGTGTTAATGTTCTGTCTACTGGCCAATCGACTACGAAAGGATGCGCTCTAATATATGTTTTGGGTAAGAATTTCGAGTATCGGGAACGAGTTCCCTGTTTTCGTCCAAAATAGTAACTATAGAGCTATAGAGTTGGATAACCTACTGTTTGCTAACACCTGCAATCACTCGAGAACTCCAAAATAGACTTTGAAGCACCGGCCTATACATGAGAGTTGTATTCCACTTTCGGTCGGATATATGTGGTGTAAATAGAACGGAGATCAGATGAAGTAAAGTATCTCTTACACCGTATCTCTTACTTGAAAATGTGATTTGTCCAACAGACATTACATTGAATTCCCATGCACAAAACATCGTTTTATCATTTTTGCGACAGCCGGTTCTACGTACCGGAATGACCCGAAGTTTCCCGGCCAAGGGCTGTCAACTCAGCAACAACATATTTACAACGTCGTTTTATAAAATTATTATTTAAAAACAAATTTCCATTTAATTTTGAAAAAATTGTAAATGTTATTATTTTTTGTTTTTATTTATTGAAGGGGTGAGGAGTGGAGCTGGAGGAATTCTGTCTGGAATTGAGACTAACAGCCTGTTTTTCGAAAACAAAAGTCTTGTCACATTTGTTTTCGTTTGCTTACGATTAAGCTCAAATTTAGGTTTTTCTAAAACGTTTAAAAGCTTTCGTCAATATAATTTTGACATAAAAAGAGCTTTTTTCTTTCGTAAGGAAACATTATTGCCAATATATGTATTTTGAAATATCCAAGCTTTTTTATATGTAACATGTAGCTTGTCGGTGGTAATCCTGTCAGTCAATTGCCTTTGTTTATAAAAATAAAAAAAAGAAAATTAAATTTTAATTTTAAAAATTCAAAATTACCAAATTAAAATCTATTTTCAATATTTAATAAAATCAGCTATAGTTTTTGCAGCTTTGAAAATTTCACAGATACATCCTAAGACTGCATCACACCTAAAATTGCCTCCTGTGTGGCTACTTGTTTCCTCAATAGTACCAATTCTTTCATTACCTGGCTATTTTGTTTTCTTTTCTTTTTTGGTTGATATAGGTTGTGGTGTTGATGCCTAAATAGATGGGAGGCATTCGCGGCCACTAATAAATGTGAAGAAAATGAGGAAACCTTCTCAAATATAACTTAATCGTTCGAACGGGTTCTTCTTAATGTGTTCACTTGGGGACAATTTACTTATAATAACAGGTTTAGGCAAACCATGCACTGCAACTTTTGGAGCAGTTGCCGATGATAGATGGTATATTTGATATATTTGCAACTCAAGTTGTTTTAAAGTTTTTAAACGGCCTCCCTCAGTTCCCGATTAAATTAGGTGGAAAGGGTATATTGGGTTTGTGCTGATGTTTGTAACGCATAGAAATATTGCTCTGAGACCCACCTTTAAGTATACCAATCGACTCAGAATCACTTCGTGATTTGTTTTGACACAGGCTTATATTTTGAGACCCACCTTTAATTATACCAATCGACCCAGAATCACTTCCTGAGTTGTTTTGACACAGGCTTATATTTTGGTCCAAGAAAGATCCCTATACTTTTTGGTCAAAATCGGTTTACTATTTTGGGTACCTTCAATAGGAATGCCTTCCCCAAAAAGATTTTTAGGTCCTTTACAGCCACTAATTTAGTTCTATTTCAATAATATGCAGCACAAATATTACCTATAATAACCTTAATCAGTGTACCTAATTTTGTAGGAATCGACCCATATTTGACCATACCTCCCATACAAGACAAATTCTCAAAAGTAGCTAAAATAATCATGAATGCACAAAAACGTTTATAAATCTAAAGATAAATGCATTTGTTTACTAAAACTTTGCACAAATAAATATATCAGGCCCTTAGTTTTTATTTCATACACGAAAGACCTTTGGTTATCGAGAAATTTTAACGTTTTCATTCGCTTTATACGAATGAATTTGTTTAAGAAAAACCCAAAAAAAGCTTAAGACACGAAAGCTTTTAAGTTGTCACTCACTAGAATTTATTTCATTTTACAAAAACCAAATTGATTTACGTTTCGTTATTTTTACGAACGAAACAATATTTTCATTTTCGAAAAACAGGCTGTAAGTTAATCTCAGAGACGAATTGGTTTAAAACAAAATTATTTTAGTATTTTGTTTTAAAGTCAATCGAGACCCCAATAGGAATTTATGGAAATAAATAAATAAAAAGACAGGATTAGGGTTTGCTCTAAGAAAATAATTTATTTAGTGGATTGAAGTTTACCTCTTTCTCGGCTGAGTACAAAATCGATAAGAATGAGAAAATTAGAGGACAACAGGAAACAGCATTTCTGATCAGGAGACCAATTTTGACGTTTGAAGGGGGCATTATGAGGAAAAGGGATAGCAGTATAATTAGTGAAGTTTGGTTTGCAGCTTGCATATATATTAACGAAAATGCTTGATATTAATAGCATGAACATTTATTTTTGTTTTTATTCAATTTTAGGGTTAACATCATTTAACTAAAGTCTTAAGTTTTACAAGAAAAGCTTTCAGAAAAGTAATAAAGTATATCATGGCAATACTATTATTTGATATTTCATTACGAAGCTTTTATTTCTAAACGAAAAAAGAAAATGAACTCTAGTATTCGATTGCCTTCTAAGGTATAAAAGTTTTGTGAACAAGCTGTTAGTCTTGTATGGTCAAATATGATCCGTTGCTACAATATGTTATATATTTTTATACCCTTCACCACCATAGGTGGCAAGGGTATTATAAGTTCGTGCTGATGTATGTAACGCATAGAAACATTTGTCTTAGACCCACCTTTTAGTATACCAATAGGCTTAGAATTACTTTCTGAGTCGATTTCTGTTCGAAATTCGATGTCCCTTCGTCTGGCTATCTGGACCCCCATGTAAACTTTGTATTCAAACTAGAGGTCGTAATTCTAAAGATAATTTGATGAAATTTGGCACAGATCATTGATAATGGGACCATTGCTATTGAAATTCATCAAAATCGGTAAATTGTTTATATTACAAAGGTCAATATTTTTTCATGAAATTAAAAACAAATGCTGCTGCTTATGTAAACTAAAATCACCGTACCAAATTTCATTGAAATCGGTCCACATTTGACCATAGCTCCCATACAAACTCTTCTTTGAAAACGCACTAAATGAGACAAAAAACATTAAAACGCTCGTAAATCTAAAGATGGTGAGAATTTCAAGTTTCATAATATTTGTAACAATCTATTTGCCAAGTTTCGAGATAATCGGTCCACATTTGACCCTAGTTCTCATGTAAGTCCAAATGATGGAAACAGCTTAAATATATAAGTTTTAGGAAAATGTCTTTATACAGGAAAAATAACACCTTTGACCTAAGTGGTGAAGGGTATCGTATGGTCGGGCATGACCAACTATAGCACTTTCTTTTTGTAAGCTTTGATGCACTGATTTCTTCTAGTTTGAGTAATATTTTTGCTCATTCAAATACAAATAAATTTGTATTTGATAACATACCCATTTAATATGCCTATAACTTTTGATTCAGATATCAGGATTTAATGAAACTATGCTCATACTTCAGCGTATGTCCTGTGGTTTAATTATGTCCTTTACTTAAGGATATCTCAAAAAGCGTATCGATTCATAAAAAAGTTTTAATATTTGTACTGAAATAATTTCAGTTGTTTGTTTAGAATAAGGGCGCCCTTATTCTAAAGTATTATTAAACTTATTGAGAATTAAAGTAAAAAATCAGGTACTTATCAAATTTTTTGGCAGGAAATGGCCACAATCTCCCCTTATCCGATTGAGCTTAGATTTTTAAGGAACTATTTTTTAGGAATTCGAGCCAAAATGGGATTTTGGAAACAAACAGGTTCCAGCTTTGAAAAATAAATGGCCCCTAATAAACGTTTGTATATGGTTACTGACTGATAAATTCATCAGCGCACAGCCCACATAGCTGCAATTTTGAGAGCAGGTACCTTTTTCGATATATAGAACTGATAACAAGGGGTTTTAAGAACTGACTTGAAATCAGAAATGCCACAAAAAGTACACGTATTCGGGGTATATAAGGGTAATAAAAAAAAAAATTGGTAACGTTAAAAACCAATAAGAACATTTAAATTGGATTAAGATCGAATATAAAAAGAAAGAAGGGAACACATGTTTAGTGCTTTTTAGAAAATGGGTAAAAGAGGAGATGGAAATGTTTCTTTTGAACTAATTAACATATGAAATTTATATCGCAATATTTAAACATCAAGTTAATATCACACAAGTGTTTGGTACATTTTCGACTAATGTAGCAAAAAGGGTAAAGACTGGAAGAAATTTAAGATTCGATTTTTTGCATATATTTACAACCAATAAAGCCAGAAATATATTGTACAATAGATAGTTGAGATCTCGATTGACATTGAAGAAATCTGAAATATGTAGGTATTCGGTATTTTCCTGAATTTCACAGTGATACATGTGTATTGCACATGTATCGCTGCACATTGTGCAATAGCCTATGATAGGCTACCAGTATTATAAAAAAAAAACTATAATCAGCTACTGTAATAATTTCCTATGTGTATGGTAATTAAGTAAACTTGGAACAAACTAAATAGGAATTTCAATATTCAATTTTGTTGTTAAATTTGCCTACTCGATCGATTTACCTAAAAACACACTCATTTTATTTGTACTAAATTTTATTAAGAGTTTTTATAATTGAATTTAAGTATTCTATCAAAATGTAAAAATACTTACATATGTTTTATAAGTTTTTTAAATGCTTGACTTATTTAATAGGATTTTCTTTGTAAGTGTTTTTCTGAAAATAATTTACTTAAAAATTTTAATATTGTTTTAAATAATTCTTAAACTAGGAAAAAAAATTGAAATAAAATAGTAAATTTCTAACTCATAACATAATATTTTTAAAGCATAACAGATAGAAAATTTTTGATTTCGAAAACTTTTTTTCAAAAATTTTAAATATAAAAATTTTTCTATAATAAATTTTTTATACAAAATTTTCGATATAAAATTTTTGAAAATTTTTAATAGAAAATCTTTGATATTGAAAATTTTTCTTTAGAGAATATTTGATATTGAAAATTTATCTTTTGAAAATTTTTGATATTGAAAATTTTTCTTTAGAAAGTTGTTGATATTGAAAATTTTTTTATAGAAAATTTTTGATATTGAAAATTTTTCATTTGAAAATTTTTCTATAAAAAATTTTTAATACTGAAAATTCTTCTACAGAAAATTTTTGATATTGAAAATTTATAGAAAGATTTTTTATATTGAAAATTTTTCTATAGAAAATGTTTAATACTGAACATTTTTTGTATGAAATTTTTTATATTCAAATTTTTCTGTAGAATGTTTTTGATATTAGTAATCTTTCTATCTATATTAGTAATCTTTCTTTCTATAGATAATTTTTGATACTGACAATTTTTCTATAGAAAATTTTTGAAACTGAAAATTTTTCTATAGAAAATCTTTGATATTGAAAATTTTTCTTTAGAAAATTTTCTTAAGAAAAATTTTCTTTAGAAAATTTTTCTTAAGAAAATTTTTGATATTGAAAATTTTTCTATAGAAAATGATTAATATTGAACATTTTTTGTAAGAAATTTTTGATGTTAAAAATTTTTCTTTAGAAAATTTTTGATATTAAAAATTTTTCTTTAGAAAATTTTTGATATTAAAAATTTTTCTTTAGAAAATTTTTGATACTGAAAATTTTTCTTTAGAAAATTTTTGATATTGATAATTTTTCCTTAGAAAATTTTTGATATTAAATATTTTTCTTTAGAAAATTTTTGATATTAAAAATTTTTCTTTAGAAAATTTTTGATATTAAAAATTTTTCTTTAGAAAATTTTTGATATTAAAAATTTTTCTTTAGAAAATTTTTGATATTAAAAATTTTTCTTTAGAAAATTTTTAATATTGAAAATTTTGCTTTAGAAAATTTTTGATATTAAAAATTTTTTTTTAGAAAATTTTTGATATTAAAAATTTTTCTTTAGAAAATTTTTTTCTTTAGAATATTTTTGATATTAAAAATTTTTCTTTAGAAAATTTTTGATATTAAAAATTTTTCTTTAGAAAATTTTTGATATTAAAAATTTTTCTTTAGAAAATTTTTAATATTGAAAATTTTGCTTTAGAAAATTTTTGATATTAAAAATTTTTTTTTAGAAAATTTTTGATATTAAAAATTTTTCTTTAGAAAATTTTTTTCTTTAGAATATTTTTGATATTAAAAATTTTTCTTTAGAAAATTTTTGATATTAAAATTTTTTTTTAAATTTCTGATATTAAAAATTTTTCTTTAGAAAATTTTTGATATTAAAAATTTTTCTTTAGAAAATTTTTGATATTAAAAATTTTTCTTTAGAAAATTTTTAATATTGAAAATTTTGCTTTAGAAAATTTTTGATATTAAAAATTTTTTTTAGAAAATTTTTGATATTAAAAATTTTTCTTTAGAAAATTTTTTTCTTTAGAATATTTTTGATATTAAAAATTTTTCTTTAGAAAATTTTTTTTATTAAAAATTTTTCTTTAAAAAATTTTTAATATTAAAAATTTTTCTTTAGAAAATCTTTGATATTGAAATTTTTTCTTTAGAAAATATTTGATATTGAAAATTTTTCTTTAGAATATTTTTGATATTGAAAATTTTTCTTTAGGAAATTTTTGATATTGAAAATTTTTCTTTAGAAAATTTTTGATACTGAAAATTTTTCTTAAGAAAATTTTTGATATTGAAAATTTTTCTTTAGAAAATTTTGATATTGAAAATTTTTCTTTAGAAAATTTTTGATATTGAAAATTTTTCCTTAGAAAATTTTTGATATTAAAAAGTTTTCTTTAGAAAATTTTTGATATCAACAATTTTTCTTTAGAAAATTTTTGATATCAACAATTTTTCTTTAGAAAATTTTTGATATCAACAATTTTTCTTTAGAAAATTTTTGATATCAACAATTTTTCTTTAGCAAATTTTTGATATTAAAAATTTTTCTTTAGAAAATTTTTGATATTAAAAATTTTTATTTAGAAAACTTTTGATATTAAAAATTTTTCTTTAGAAAATTTTTGATATTAAAAATTTTTCTTTAGAAAATTTTTGATATTAAAAATTTTTCTTTAGAAAATTTTTGATATTAAAAATTTTTCTTAAGAAAATTTTTGATATTAAAAATTTTTCTTTAGAAAATTTTTGATATTAAAAATTTTTCTTTAGAAAATTTTTGATATTAAAAATTTTTCTTTAGAAAATTTTTGATATTAAAAATTTTTCTTTAGAAAATTTTTGATATTAAAAATTTTTCTTTAGAAAATTTTTGATATTAAAAATTTTTCTTTAGAAAATTTTTGATATTAAAAATTTTTCTTTAGAAAATTTTTGATATTAAAAATTTTTCTTTAGAAAATTTTTGATATTAAAAATTTTTCTTTAGAAAATTTTTGATATTAAAAATTTTTCTTTAGAAAATTTTTGATATTAAAAATTTTTCTTTAGAAAATTTTTGATATTAAAAATTTTTCTTTAGAAAATTTTTGATATTAAAAATTTTTCTTTAGAAAATTTTTGATATTAAAAATTTTTCTTTAGAAAATTTTTGATATTAAAAATTTTTCTTTAGAAAATTTTTGATATTAAAAATTTTTCTTTAGAAAATTTTTGATATTAAAAATTTTTCTTTAGAAAATTTTTGATATTAAAAATTTTTCTTTAGAAAATTTTTGATATTAAAAATTTTTCTTTAGAAAATTTTTGATATTAAAAATTTTTCTTTAGAAAATTTTTGATATTAAAAATTTTTCTTTAGAAAATTTTTGATATTAAAAATTTTTCTTTAGAAAATTTTTGATATTAAAAATTTTTCTTTAGAAAATTTTTGATATTAAAAATTTTTCTTTAGAAAATTTTTGATATTAAAAATTTTTCTTTAAAAAATTTTTGATATTAAAAATTTTTCTTTAGAAAATTTTTGATATTAAAAATTTTTCTTTAGAAAATTTTTGATATTAAAAATTTTTCTTTAGAAAATTTTTGATATTAAAAATTTTTCTTTAGAAAATTTTTGATATTAATTTTTTTTTTTAAATTTCTGATATTAAAAATTTTTCTTTAGAAAATTTTTGATATTAAAAATTTTTCTTTAGAAAATTTTTGATATTAAAAATTTTTCTTTAGAAAATTTTTGATATTAAAAATTTTTCTTTAGAAAATTTTTGATATTAAAACTTTTTCTTTAGAAAATTTTTGATATTAAAAATTTTTCTTTAGAAAATTTTTGATATTAAAAATTTTTCTTTAGAAAATTTTTAATATTAAAAATTTTGCTTTAGAAAAATTTTGATATTGAAAATTTTTCTTTAGAAAAATTTTGAAATGATTCTTTAGAAAATTTTGATATTGATATTGAAAATTTTTCTTCACAAAATTTTTGATATTGAGCATTTCTCTTTAGAAAAATTTTGATATTGACAAATATAGGTATGACATGCTTATAATTGAAATTTTCCATACAAAATTCGTACTATAAGACTTTGATAATTTTTTAATAATTTATGATGTTAATTTCAAATTTTCTTCTTTGTTTCTAATACAGTTTTCAGTAATTTATCTTAATATTATTTTTATTTTTGTAAAATACACTTGAACTTTTTTATAAAAACGGTTTGCCATCGTTATTGTTATGCTGGGCATAATAATACAAATTCTTCGCAGAATTGCCCAAACCATTTTTATTTGAAATCACTCCAATACGACCTCCTCCACCATCGCCCGAATTACGATATGAATGATAGGGTATCTCATGTTTTAAATTCACTGGAATATACTTTTGTGACTGATAAGCCCCAGTTGATGGATCAATAGCTGTATATTGTAAATTGCTGTCCGACCACGATTGATCATCATACAAAGAGAAGCTACCGGAAGCAGAGCGATATGGTCTAGAATTAGGTAAATAAATCACTTCGAAACGATCTTTGGTATCGTAAACATTATCAGAGAATATCCATTTAAGAGCAATAAATCCGGTGGTAATTAAAGCTATTTTACTCATTATCATGGCAGATGATGAGATAGCGGTGAGCATTTTTAGTATAAGAGGAATTAAGACAATTTTCGCCACTAAAACACCCATAAAAAGGGGATACATCATTTTGGTAAGCTTTTTGTAACGATGAGATTTGCCACGACCTTAAAAAAAGCACCAATTGTTATTAGCACTAAATTTTTTATTATTTAAAATTTCTATCGCTAACCTCCTTCCATATCCTCCAACACTTGTTCCAATAATATTAAATCTTGATCTTTTTCCAAATTTGGCCATAAACTAAAACTTTTTGTTGAAAACTTTTTATTTTTTAAGGCCTTGGATTCGTTAAACTTTTTACTTTCTTCAATTGTCACTAAATGATCTCCGTTTTCAATCTTAACCTTGGGATTTTCTTTAGCTTTTGTCATTGTTATTAACACAAAACTGAATACGTTTATCAAGAAAATTATTTTCATTTTTCAATTTTAGTTTTTAACCGTTAACGATCTTAGCATTTTCGCAACTCCTTAAGAACTGAATTCTATTTTGAAAACAAAATCCAATTTTTCTAAAATCTTTATTTTTATTTAACTTAATTTATTCATAAATATCCTTTACGTTTGGCTGCACATGGTTGCATTGGATAAATGATCTTCTTTATTGGAGCTGGAACATGCTGTAAGTTGATCGCTCAATAGAGCTTTGATTCCATTTGTTCTATTTTAAGTTTTCTATTTGTAAGACTGCTTTAGGTGTTTTGGAATCGTACTATTTATTTATTATTTTTTTTTGTTACTTAATGAATTTCTTTTTAATAATTATTCTATTCTTTTGTGGCAATTGAAGCTTGCAACATTTTCAAAAATGTAAAATTTCGCTTTTGGGGTTAAGAAGAAAATTATGCACTATTAGCCTAGATAAGGCAAAATTGAATTTGATCATTTAAAATTCACAGGTGCATTGTCAACCACAACTCAACGTTAATTTAAGTTTGTAATTTTTATTATTGGGATTTGCTGCACAACTAGGCCATTTTTTATATCCACCATCAAAAATAATTGAGGTTAAATTGTTATTGTCATTAATAATTCCTATAATATTGGCTTAAACCCTTAAAGGATATATTTTAAAACAATTGAGCTATGAATGTCTGTCTGTTGTCTACCCTTCCGTCTGTCTGTTGAAAACACGATAGAGCCTGAACAAAAAGTGTATACCGAATCGGTATTCCCGATCGACTCAGAATCATTCCCTAAGTTGTTCTAACGTTGTCAATGTACAGGCAGCGAACATTGATGACTTTATCATATTTTTTATGATTTTTTACCTAAAATATGACTTGATGATTTTTTGACAAAAATTTCATTTTTGTCTTAATAAAAATAGTTTCTTCATTGTCTCCGCTAAAATTTAAATTTAACAAGTAAGAAAGTGCTATAGTCGGCCAAGCCCGACCATACGATACCCTACACCACTAAGGTCAAAGGTGTTCTTTTTCCTGTATAAAGACAAATATTTGCTGAATTTTGCCATCAAACAAACATTTTCTCAAAACTTATTTATTTAAGCTGTTTCCGACATTTGGACTTATATGAGAGCTAGGGTCAAATAGGGACCGATTATCTCGAAATTTGGCACATTGATTACAGTTTTTACAAAAATAATGTATGCAAAAAATAAACTTAAAATTCTCATTATCTTTAGATTTACGAGCGTTTTAGTGATTTTTATCTCATTTAGTGCGTTTTGATAGAAGAGTTTGTATGGTCAAATGCGGACCGATTTCAACGAAATTTGGTACAGAGATTTTGTTTTACATAGGCAGTGTTTGTTTTAAATTTCATGAACAAATATTGATACTTGTGGCCAATATATCAATTCTGGGAAGTGAGACCTATGGAGGTACCATAAATAATGGACCGATTTTGACGAGTTTCAATAGCCATGGTCCCATTATCAGAAAAAATATCTGTTCCAAGTTTCATCAAATTATCTTTAGAATTGCAACCTATAGTTTGATTAAAAGGTTTAAATGGGGGTCCAGCCAGCCAGACGGACGGACGGATATCGCCAAATCGACTCAGAAAGATTTTAAGCCTATTGGTATACTAAAAGGTGGGTCTAAGACAAATATTTCTATGCGTTACATACATCAGCACAAACTTATAATACCCTTTCCACCTATGGTGGTGAAGGGTATAATTAATGAAAATCATTCTCAGTATTTAGACGATTTAGTTGTAGATCTTTGTCATTTATATTTCACAAAATATTTTCAAACTTCATAAAATGTTAACTGTGATGCATTAAACACATAGACAACAGCAGGCTACACGAACACCGACTACAAAAGTCGTTGGCTGCAATTGTCTCCTCGTAGTCAGCTACTTAATTATTTTGGGGACGGCAGCTTCATTTCGAAACACCTGTTTATGAGTGGTGTCAATATCGCGTTTGTAAGATGGACAAAATAACAATTTCAATTTTGATAAAAACGACATAAATTAATTTTATTAATTAATCTCCGAAATCAACGGGTTTCCTGTACCTGATAGTATGTCTATATAAAAAAAATATATAGGAAGATTTTGGTGTGATCTCTTATAGTTTAAGAGTTATGCGCTTTTTAAATTTTAAGAATAATATGGTATAACTTAAGAAGTTTATATCCGGTATTAACTTTTTTGGTATAAAACAAAATCTACTGAAAATATCTTTTGTATTCTTATATATTTTATATAATATTCTTTATAATGGATTAAGAGCTATAATATACTATAAAGTTATTTCTGCAACCTACTTTTTTTTTTTATAAAAATTCGCATATCTTAAAACAATATCGATATAAGTATGCTCTTTTATATAATGAATTTTATAAAGGCCATACTGGGCTTTTATATAACATGAACTGCGTAGCTTTAGCACACGTAGCCTGTGAGTTAGACAGTTTGAAAAATAACTTTTTAAAATTTTACTTATATTGAGTTAGAGTTATATAAATATACATAATATTTTATTAGATATTATATACATTAAATATATAAATATTTGATAAGTATGTAAATTGTTTACATAAATTCTCCCCATTGTATTTCAATTTTATGGTAAATAAAGTCAAGTGGTTTAAATCGCTCATTTATTTCAATATTATATGGTGTTGACAGCACTAAATCTATTATTGTCGCCAACAAAAATAGAAAATATGTAGTTTAATTTTGGCTACAGCTACAACGGTGGTCGGTAGTCGTGTAGCCGTGTCGACTCTAAAAAAATCATTTCTATTTGAATTCATGTATTCTAATTTTGACAGGTTGTAGCCCGTAGCCTGCTGTTGTCTATGTGTTTAATGCATGAATATTTTTGGGCGACATTTTCTAAAATAACTAGTCAAATTTTAAGTTTTTAATTAATTTACATTTACTGAATTCACAGTGTGTCGAGTGCGTTGTTTATCTGTAGAAAATAACAAAATACAACAGTTGCACAAATTGTTTTGTTATTTTCCATGTCAAAAACTTATACAACTTGCACTACAATTTTTCCTATGTTTTTGAAATGTTATATTAAGGCACCAGCGCATCTTCTTCTTCTGTTATACTTGACTCCCAGTGGAACATAGGGCCTCATAGAAACAGCGCTTGTAATTTTAGTTTAATTTTTTTTTTGTCCAACTAAAATAATTTATTATGATTCTTCAAATCGGTAAATAAATGACAATTATATATTGTTTTAACTGATTTATGAGTCTGAGGTGTAATACTTTAGCGGCCGATTGTGCCGCAAAAGAAAAATCTACGCTTTCCAAGTTCAAAACTTAAGCTCCACAATACTTCAGATATAAGCACGTACCATTATATTTTTTATCCATAATACTGTGCAACATAATAAACATTAATTTGAAATTGTTATTTTTTTGAAATTTTCGCTCTGTCTAAAATTAGGGAAAATCCTCCTAAAGAGATGGCCTAACCAACCATCGAAACGCGTTGAGGAAAGGTTTCCCCACTAACAGTTTTAGGTTTTATCAAAAAACTATTTATTACAATAATAAATAATTGTAATAAATTGGGATCTTAGTGCAATACACTACAGTAAAACGTTTTAATTAAAAAATTATGATTTTCTTTCCCAAAATAAGATTTTTTTTGTAAAATAAAGATTTTTCTCCAAAATCTTCAACACTGTGATGAAATTTGACACAGACTCACATAAGGACGATCCCTATACTTTTTGGGCGAATTCGGATAACTATTTCGGGTATATTTTGTATATGTAAACCTATAACCGAAATTAGGTAACAATCTATCCACAATCGGACCCAAAGGTTAGGTTGGGCAGGTAGAGAATGCTTATTTAGGCCAGCCAGTAGTTTCGATATATGTGTTTATTTTACGAACACTTAATAAAAGATGCTTCAAAATGTAGATGCCCTTAGATTTGCAATAGCACATCGATTTGATGAAGTTTTATTCTGGCATGCAACCCAAAAACACAGTGCCCAGTGAGGGTTGTATACTTTATTCGCACGAATTATCCAACTAGTAAAAGTTCTTGATTAGTTATGTAAAACTTTGAAGTTAGCGGACTGATTTAGGTCAAAGCTTTAACAATGATTGTCAATGTAAACAAGCCTTAGAATTATAGGGTATAAACTCTTAGTTTTAGATACATACGTGAAATATATAGCTTTTGAATGGATGGATATCAGCTTTGTCGGAAAAGTTATTGAGGATTTACTTATTAATCTGAAGTTAGTTAACTAATTAAGATGAATAGTTCATCAATAATATTTGGGATGTATTGTTCTTCCGAGCTGTCCGATGGATGTTTGGAAAGTTTTGCTCTAGTTCTTTGTGCAATTATAATGTGATTTAATTTATCAGCATTAAAGTGATTCCCGGTCGGGGTTATATGGGAGATTTCACTAAATGTGAACAGAGCTCGACCATTTTCAATATCGTACTTTTCAAGAGATCAGAAATACTTTTGTCAAACGTGTCCCTCTAGGAAGTTTATTTTAGGCGCTATCGCCCTGAATTACGATATTGTACAATGTCTTTATACTAAATGTCATCATCGTATCTATTATAATTTGTAATTTATTAGCTACTAAGAGATTGCCTCAGGCGAAGTTATATGGAAGCAATTGTCAAATGTGAACGGATTTCTCCCAATTGCAATTAAAAAATTTTAATTTTCGTTGATATGTGAGATACTTACATACATATGTAGGTTTTGAACGGATATCATGTAATTAGCTGCATTTTTGTACTTCCTAGCAAGAATACCTATAATTTGATATATAATACATTCTCAAATGTTATCATAATGTTCAAAAGTCAGACACAAAATTAAGATAAATGCAGTGTGTCTGTCTGCTAAAATCAGATTTGTGGAGCTCTTTGAAGGTATAAACATATGTATTTTACACAAAATTTTAGGATATTGTCCCACCCTGAATATCATCATTGTCGATCAAAACACCATCGCTTAAACGCTAAATTATATCTACCACAAATTACCGAATGTATCAGGATTTAGGTAGTCCCCTGCGAAGGACGCTATTAAATTTCATCAAAATAAACATTTGAGATATCGACAAAACAGGAGCTCCAAAAACTTGACTACAACAGAAAAAAGGACAGAAAGGTAGACGGACGGACAGGCAGGTAGACGGACGGACGGACGGACAGACAAACATACAGACGGACGTCGCGAAATCGATTCTCCTGCCGATTCTGAGTCGATCGGTACAATTTGAATGGTATTCATAATCAGATTTGTAGAGTTTATACATCAGATTTTAGGAAATCCTCCCACAAAGAACGCTGTCAAATTTCATCACAATCGGTCCATAAACATCTGAGATATCGCTTAAACATATATCCCATGTACATCAGGAGTATCTTTTTTCTCTTGTTATTTAAATATTTCGATATTTTCGGTGTTTATAAACCGATTTTAATGAAATTTAATAGCGTTCATTGCGGGAGAATTTTCTAAAATCTGATATATAATTTATGTAGGTCCATCCTCCAGGCTTCAGAAACTTGATTTCAACAGACAGACAGACAGATAGACAGACAGACAGACAGACAGACAGACAGACAGACAGACAGACGGACATCGCTTAATCGATTCTCCTCCCGATTCTGAGTCGATCGGTATAATTTTTATGGGGTCTACGATCACTACTAAAAAAATTACAAACGGAATCACAAACTTATAATACCCTTTCACCTATTGGTGAAGGGTATAAAAACCAAACGTTTAATATGTTGCTTAAAATTTGTATTGTAGTTAAAAAATTTAATACAATTCTTAATAAAAAAGCAACATTTAAAAAAAACACTTTGGTATCTTAAATTAACTGTTTGCATTAAATTGTCTTCTTTTTCTGTAAAGTAACACAAAATCGAGTTAGGCCTTTTTTATATTTTTTATTTTTCTTTGCGATTATTTTTAATTTGGGTCATTTTAGTATACATCTGTTAAGAATTAAAATATATATTTTAAATATGGTTTGGAATTAGGTAAATTAATAACTTCGAAGCCACCTTCGTCATAAATAACCGCCAGAAAAATTAGATCGAATTTCGACAATATCAACATTTCTTTAAATCAACGGCTAACGCTATTAATGATGATTATCTATTTTTTTAGTTCATCTCGCGATTATTCTAGCAGGAAGGCGATGAAAGTCAAGGTTTTACCTGGATACACTACCATCCAGGCCTATTCCATGCGACTCTCAATATCGGGTGGTAATGAATCCAACAGCGGCCGGACTACAAGTAGAGCCCCCCATTATGTCTTAAATCGATGAAATGTTTTAAAATTATAAACGAATATATTTATAAATTGAAATGTTTTTATACCATATCTTTATATAAGCCATTGATAATAAACATTATTTGTTAATTAAACAACTAAATACTAAAGGTTTATTCACACGGTGTGTATTTATTATATTCATGTTAGAATGTCTGCTAAATGACATTTTCTTCGACATTTATATTCATTATTTTACTAAAACCGAGCTGCGTATGTCAATGTTCTTTTCTGGTTAGATGAGGCTTATATGTTTTTAAATCTGTCAGGTTTTATTTAAAATACACATCGTGTAAATGCACCTTTACTTTAAGACAATCTAAAATTCGCATGCCATAACAGATTTTGTTGCAGCCAAAAACAAAAATAACATTCATTCATGATATTTCAAAAAACTGTTTAAACACGTAAGAAGTGATAACGAGCAAAGCACGTGTTCACGAAATTAAACTGCACATCTAATAACGTTTTAACACGAGCAATTAAACAAAGTTTAACTTTATCGAAATAGACTGGGTTTTAATACCCTACATAGCCATAGCGGGAAGAGTGTTATTTGTTTCTGTTGATTTTTGTAATGTATTGTATAATAACATTGGCATATTACACACTACGACAACAAAAAAAATGAAGTGAAAGTTTTTGGGATGTTATATTAGTTTTCTGGTAGGTACTGTCGAGTAGAACAACTCTCTGTTTTTGGAATTTTCAAAACACCCCAAAAAATCTGGAGTTACGGGTAAAAAACCGGTTTTTCATATCCGTATGTACTTACGGCCCTGTAACTTAGACAAATGTCAACCGATTTTAAGTTTTTTTTAAAAGATATTGAAAGAAGAAGCTTAGTCCTTTTCAACGGTATATAGCTTCTTAAAATATACTTAAGATACATGTGTTTTTTTTTAACACCAATTATATTTTTTTTTTCTGTTTTTTCCACATTTTTATTTTCCACATTTTTATACGGGACGTTGTAGCTAGGGTGTTTACTCGAGTTATGTTTGCTAGATTAATCGGAAAAATAAAATCGATTAATCGCTCGAGTAAAATAAAGTGGCTAATTTCAAATAAAGATTTATTTGAGTAATTTTCCACGAGTAATCGAGTTACTCGAGTAAAATTATTTCAATAATTTTGTAAGTAATTTTTTTAAATAAAACGACTAAAATCTGTCTCAGCCACGCAAATAATGGCTAACTTTGACTTGAAAGTATTTACTGCTACTAATAATATATTCTATTGTATGCAATAATTAAGGGTTCATATGAAGACCACTTAAATCAATTATCTACCGTTCTATGGTCCATCTTAGGCAATAATTGATGGTTCTACTAAAGTTAATTTAAAGCAATAATTGAGGGTTTTAATATAGTTAATTTTCCATTTATGAAATAATCGTGGATTTTAACATTGTCAATTCTAAGCAATAATCGAGACTTGTAAATTACAACTTGTAATATAGTCCATAGTCAATGAAATTTCAGATATGAATAGCCTAGCCTACCATAGACCTGTTGTGGTACCAAATGTATTTGTAATTTCTACTATTATTTATTTAAAGGTCCTAATGTAATCGTAGTTCCTGTTATAGATTAGTTGAAGGTACCATCGTAAAACCTACTATAGTCCAGTTGAAGTCTCCAATATATTCGTAGATACTACTATAGTTTAGTTGAAGATCCCTGTGTAATCGTAGGTCCTACTATAGTAACAGCACGTCCTACTATAGTTCAGTTAAAGGACGCAATGTAATCGTAGATCCTGCTTTAGTCCAGTTGAAGATCCCATTGTAAATATAGGTGAAAGGTAGTCGTAGAGCCTACTTATCTATTAGATCAAACTCAGGATTTATGAAATCGAAAGATTGCTTTTTATATATAGAAGTAAATAAACTCACTTAAAATATTTATGTTGACAATATGTTACAAATGTTAATTTGTATTAAAAATAATTTTTTTTATTTTTGTTTTATGTTTTTTATTGCGAATTGTTAAACTTTTTTGTTAATAAATCACTATAATTTTATTTAAAAAATTGTTATATTAAAAATATATATATAAAAAGCTTACAGAAAAATTTTACTCGAGTAATTTTAAGATAAATTTTTTACTCGATTAACTCGAGTAATTTTTAACGATTAATCGATTTTCCGAGAAATTAAAAAAACCCATTTTCAAGTTATTTGATTACTCAAACAATTAAAAGTCGTAGCACAATATATATAGTTGTAGCACAATATTTTTGTACAGAAACCGTGAAATTTATGATCTGATTTTAAAAGTATATAAGATTAGCAAAAAAAATCTGTTTATTTGTAAAAATTTGTTTTTCTTTTAAGCCATTTTTGTCAACGACTCTTGAGGGGGACTCGGTGGAGGACCGACTGGCAACGCTTCGCGTGCTAATCTTTGCCTGGCTAAGCCGGTAGAGGGCGTGCAGTTCACCAAATCAATCATCCACAAGTCGCTGATCAAAAAGTTTTTGAGGCCAAATACCAATCCTCAATTCCTATCTATTGAAATCTGGGGAATGTGCTAGTCCATGGACATCGCAACATTCTATTCTCTTGGATTTGCAGCTGGTGTTATGCTGCTTGGCCTGTCCACCCTCTTCCATGGCAGTTCCTTGGCCTAATTATTAGAAACTGCTCCTAAATCTACCCTTACCTAATAATTTGGCTCACTCACCTGTTTGTTTCGACTCACTCCATCTCGGTGACTCTGCCTAATAATTTGGCTCACTTACCTGTTTGATTTGATTCGACTCCTCCATCCAGGGAAAGTTCATTCGGTGCGCCCGGTCCAATATGTCCTGTACCTCAGTCCTTGGAGAAGATTCGCTGCCCTTTCCTAAAGTTATCGAGTTGTACAGCCCTCACCTTAAGTGGTAAGGATTTTTAAATATGAAGGCACATTTTAATGGTAATCTTACATGTTTTTGAAATCAAATCATAAATAGTACGCTTTCTATATAAAAATGTTGTGTAACAACGTCCCAAAAATATAAAAATCAAACCAAAAAATATATAATTGGTGTTAAAAAAACACATCGTCGGCCTATATCTAAAATATATTTTAAGAAGCTATATACCGTTGGCTATATACCGGTTGGCATTTGTCTAAGTTATAGGGTGATAAGTGCATACGGGTATGAAAACCCGCTTTTTTACCCGTAACTACTGATTTTGGGGGTGTTTTAAAAATTCCAAAAACAGAGTGTTGTTCTACTCGACAATACCTACCAGAAAAATTATATAACATTCCAGAAACTTTCACTTCTTTTTCTTTTTTTTTAGAGTGTGTTATCCATTAGTTTCCGTTTCGCTTAAACGATGTCCATATATTTGACTGGGTGTATGACCAATATTGATCATGTAAAGTTTTTAACTTTCTAGACTAAAGAAAAATAAATATTTAATATCGAAAATGGCTTTATTGCTTTTTATTTGTATATATGCCGGAACCAACTTGTGTTTTTTCAATAACGTGTATTTTAAACCACTTAACAACTTCATCAGGTTTCATAGATTGAAAAGTTCGGACTATACGACATAAGACTCATTAACTCGAGAGCTTTTAATAGCTTAGAAAACGGAAATCGGAGAAGAAGTGTGTGAGCTCTTTGGTGGTGGATTTTTCTTGTTTCTCTGAAGACATCTGGAAAATCTTGATGGGGTACTATACCAAAATCATTCCATCTCAAGTGAGACGGTTTCAGTTTTTTTAGAGCATATATTCAAATTATGGCAAACAATTTATATTTTCTCAAAAAAAACGACGACTTCAAACCGCAGCATAATGTTCTTCTATATAGCTGGACAAAATTAATAACTTTTGAGGTAAATTGCATATCAAGTCTATTTTTTGCTCGAGAACTTTGAATCATTAACTAAAAATTTTTACATCAAATTTTAAAAATTCGCCCACAGATACGCTAACTGTTCTTATGTAAAAAATTAAAATATCAGAGCACACTATTTGCACATCGGGTTTCTGCATAGAAGTAAAACTTCGATGCTCTTTCCTACTCTATCTCGAAGATCCTTGAGAGTTTTCCGAGCAGTGAAATCGTTGTTGCTGAAGATTTCAATTATCTCAGCTCCTCTGGGCTTCGCTTTTCTAGCTATACAACTCCGGAAGGCTAGTATGTGGAGTTATTCGTAGCGCATAACCACCTTAAGCACCAAGTGAAGGGTCTAACCGACATCTCTTGTGTTGAAGGGCACCAAAACAATACCCTCGACTTCTTTTTAACTTCACACCCTGACAAGTATGAAATTGACATCCTTGCATCTCCTGGTAACTCGGATCACTGTAACATTTCTGCGTTCTTTGCGTTCTTCGAACTTCACACCAATTCCCGACCAGCTATGAAGCGGATTCGACTTATTTAAGGAAAGGCTCGTTGGATTAAGCTCATCGATTTCTTTAAGTATTTCCATTGGAAGCAGGTCGAAATTGTAATAATGCTGGGAATGAAAGCCTTCATCCTAAGCAAAACTTGTACCATTAAGACCGGACAGAAATCTTGGTTTAATTCGATGTGACAAAATGCCGTTAGGTCCAGTGAGAAAGCATTCAGAATATTGCGTAATAACAAAAGTCCAGATACTGATTCGATACGCAAAAAAAGAGAGGGGAGCGTGTACCATAATGCTAAGACGAGAGAAAACTCTTTACACTCCATCAGATCTTCTTACTATTTATACTACCTATATCCTACCTAAAGTGGAATACAACTTGCATGTATGGACTGGTGCTCCAAAGTCTATATTGGAGTTACTTGACCGTGTACAGGAAAGGGCAAAGGTATCCAGCTCTATTGACTCCTAGATCATCCTAGATCAATGTGGGATGTGTTTCGCAGTTCTGTCGGTATTATAATGGTATGTGTTCTAATAAAATCAGTCCGACATTTCCGATGCAATTTTACACAGAAGACGAATGTTGACGAGTAACTGTAAAATGACATGATTTTAACAAAAAGCCTTATAACAATAAGACAGACAAAGACGGTAGACGATTCTAATAACTTCAAAGTTTTTCGGAAAGCTTAAGGAACGAATAATGACAAGGTACAATAATAACATTGTAAACGAGCTTTGGATTTAAGTAATAAAAGCAGGACAGAGATGACATGATATTTAAGACCAATAAAAAGATGTATGTATGTAATGGGTGTTTTTTTTAGAGGTATAGAACTTCGAATTGAAATAAAACACAAGAAAATCGTTTTAATGTCCATCAATTTGGCTTTATTGGAAGGATAATTTTATGCCATTAATGTTTAAATATGATTTCGGGCATGTGGCCGCCGCGGCTGGCTCGTATAAAGCCAATTCTACAGGTCCAATTTTCAACTACTTTTTCGAGCATATGGGGCTGTATGTTGGCAATAACGCCACGAATGTTGGCTTCCAAGTCCCCTAACGTTTCTGGTTTGTTGGCGTAGACGAGCGACTTCACATATCCCCAAAGAAAATAATCCAGTGGTGTCAAATCGCACGATCTTGGTGGCCAATTAAGACGTCCATTCCGCGAAATTATGCGCTCATCGAATGTTTCCTTCAATAAATCAATTGTGACGTGCGCTGTGTGGCATGTAGCGCCGTCTTGTTGGAACCACAACTCATCCACATTCATGCCATCCAATTGGGGAACAAAATAGTTGGTTATCATGGCTCTATACCGGTCTCCATTTATGGTAACTGACTCTCCAGCATTATTTTGGAAGAAGTATGGCCCAATGACACCACCAGCCCATAGAGCACACCAAACAGTCAGTTTTTGTGGATGTAATGGCGTCTCAAGGGTCTCATGTGGATTCTCTTCACTCCAAATGCGGCAATTTTGCTTGTTGACGTAGCCATTCAACCAAAAATGAGCCTCATCACTGAACAAAATTTTGCGATGAAAATCAGCATCGAGATCAATCTCATTTTCGGCCCATACACCAAAATCACGACGCATTGCATGGTCTCGCGGCTTTAATTCTTAAACAAGCTGGATCTTGTAAGGTCGCAAGCCAAGATCTTTGCGCAAAATCTTCCATAAAGTTGATGGACAAAGCTCCAATTGCTGTGCACGGTGGCGAATCGATTCATTCGGGTCCTCTTCAACACTTTGCTCTACAGCGGCAATTGTTTCTTCGGTGCGCACTGTTCGACGTCGCTGCGGATGCGTATTATCACATAGAGTAAACGTAGTGCGAAAACGATCCATGGTTAACCGAATTAATTGCTCTAATGGACGATTATGTCGACCATAAAATGGACGGAGCTTGCGGTGAACTTCGCGAACTGAACCATTATTTTCGAAATAAATTTGCACGATTTGCAAGCGTTGTTCTTTTGTCAACCTGTTCATAATGAAATGGCAAACCAAACTAAATATTAATCTCTTGACAGCTGACAAAATGGCCGCCAGTTAAAACAGTGATGCCAACTTAAAGTTCTATACATCAATAAAAAACACCCGATATATAATAACGAGCCGAGGATCAATAGACGGACAACTTCACTCGATAGTTCTGTTGTCTAGTAGAAGCCGAATATAAAGTTGTTCAATTCGGAAATAAACATAAGAAGAATAATAAGTTGTGGTTTGAAAGAATCGGATGCAGCTGATTGTCTAAAAGAAGCACCCCTTATATATATATATATATATATATATATATATATATATATATATATATATATATATATATATATATATATATATATATATATATATATATATATATATATATAATATATATATATATATATACATATACAGTGGTGATTATGGTGTGATCGACAAGTCCCGTTACTCTTTTTATTATTTCCTTTCTTCAATTACTTCATATTGGAGCTGGACACAAATTTAGCACAAATATGTCATTTTTTTAATTTTTAATTAATTTTTGGTAAGTTTTTCATCATATTGTGTACAGTTGAAGGTTTTTCAGAAATAAAATATTTATTAGACATAGCCAAAAATAAATGGTGCACAGATATGCAACGACAGGTGATTTGTGAAATAAATTCGAGAGGATGTCCTGTAAGTGAAATAGCAAGTATTTTAAATTGCTCCAGAAAGATGGTATATAATGCTTTGAGCCTTATAAAAGCACACGGAACAATTAAAACGGGCTTACGGGCACCTAGACCAAGGAAAACGATAACAAAAGAGGATTATTTAATACATAGAATGTCAGTGGCCGACCCCTTTTAGAGCTCCAGTGAAATAAATAGTGAAGTGTCATCAAAATACGGTTTTGATGTCTCCAACAGAACGAAACAAAGACGCCTTAATGAAAAAAATTCGCGTGGCTGTATTGTGCAACACAAGCCACATGTGTCAAAAAAGAATTTGAAATCACGAATTTCTTTCGCCCGATATATCGCGATAGCATTTAGAAAAGTCATTAGATTTTTGGAAAAACATACTTTGGATCGACGAATCAAAGTTTTGCAGATTTGGATCTGATGGAAAGAGATATGTATGGTATCTTCCGAACATGCAGCACAACCCAAAATATACGTCAAAGACTGTAAAACATGGTGGAGGAAATTTGATGGTGTGGCTTGCATTCTCAGGGCATGGAGTTGGTCAAATACACAAAATTGACACATGTTTAACTAAACACGTTTATAAAAATATTCTAGCCGATATCATTATACCATAAGCAGAGGCAAAGATGTCACCTAGCTGGCGCTTCATGCATGACAATGACGATAAACACACTTTACGTACAGTGAAGTGTTGCTTGGAGGAGAGTCAAATAGATGTTTTGAAATGGCCAGCTCAATCTCCAGATCAAATCCTATTGAGAATCTTTGGAATGATATAGAGAAGCATATAACAAGCGTAAAACCTAACAACTTAAATGATTTATGGACGTAAATCCAAAAAATATGGCACGCTATCCCAAATGAGCGATACCTGGCTTTTGTGAAGAGTGTGCCTAAAAGATGTGCGGCAGTTATACAAAATAAAGGATATCCTACAAAATATTATTATATTTTATTATTTATTTATTATATATTATATATGTATATATATATGTATATATAATTCGCCGACAACATTCCAATTGGAACCAGAGGTACTTCTCTGAGACAATGAGCTGCATCCGATTCTATTTTTAGTTACAGAAGTTTTACTTTGCCTAATCCTCAATAACCAGTGATGAACCGCCGTTATTCGAAAATTTTTTTTCAAGTGAGTCAGGCCAGGGATCGAACTACAGAATATATAATATATATATATATATATATATATATATATATATATATATATATATATATATATATATATATATATATATATATATATATATATATATATATATATATATATATATATGTATATAGTACCTGGTTGACCGAGCCTTGCTCGGGGCTTTATGATAAGCATTTTGAAAATTGGTCATACCAACAGTAACCTCCGTCGACTCATGCGCAACAACTTTGCTAAAGATTATAGTCTGATCAAATGCACAGTTTACGATTTAATTCATTTTGAGTAGTTTTCAGTGGCGCCGCCTAAAGTCGTTCATACCACTAAGAAACCTTCATCTGCTTATGCGTAACAACTTTGCTTATGATCATAACATGATCAAATGCACAGTTTATGATTTAATTCACTTATAGTCTGATCAAATGCACAGTTTACGATTTAATTCATTTTGAGTAATTTTCAGTGGCGCCACCTGTCGGACTTTGATCATTCCAATTAATAAACCTTCGTCGGATTATCCGCAATAACTTTGCTAAAGATTATAGCATGATTATATGTACAGCTTACGATTAAATTGACTTTAAGTAATTTTCAGTAGCGCCACCTGTCGGAAATTATTCACACCAATTAAAAAGCATTCGCCGGCTCATGCGCTACAACTTTGCAAAAGATCATAGTATGATCAAATGTACAGTTTACGATTTAATTAATTTTTAGTAATTTTCAGTGGCGCCACCTGTCGGAAATTCGGTTTACCAACTTAAAAACCTCCGCCGGCTTATCCGCAACATCTTTGCTAAAGAGCATAACATGATCAAATTCACAGTTTACTATTCTATAAAGAAAATACATACAGGCAAACATTCATTTGTTTTAAAGTTATAACATTACTAATTTTTTCCCCTTTTTATCCCCTAATTTGAAAAAGTTCCATATGCATAATTGGTACTTCTTTGGTACCAATTGAATTCGGTACATTTTATTAGAAAGCAGTTAACATAATTTTCCTATTCATATTACTTTTGTTATCAGTTATCAGTTTATCCCTTTTTTACACATTTTGGCCACAAAATCAAAAAAGTATAAAATACGTGTTCAATATTTCTTTCACATCTATTGATTGCAGTACAAAGTTTCTTTCTATATTCCTTAGCTTAAAATATAAGAGTGGGTTAAAAAGGTACCAAAAAAACTATTTTCACCCTTTTTTACCCCTTATCGGACATAGTTCAAAAAAGTACCAAACACCTGTCCGTTTATTTTTATAGCTGTTTAAAACGTAATTTAAATTTTGTTTCTGTACCTATTACTTAAGGAGATATTGCGTTTTCGATTTTTTTCCCCTTTTTACCCGTTTTTACCCTCTTAGAGGCAAAGGTTCCAAAAGTCCCTTCTTCTTCGACCTATACATCAAAGAAGATACCCACTGTCCAAATTTTATCAAAATGGTTAGAGCCGTTTTCGAGATAGTCATTTTATATATATATATATATATATATATATATATATATATATATATATATATATATATATATATATAAATCAAGGGGTACTTCTTTTAGACAATCACCTGAATTCGATTCTATTTCTAGACTCATTGAAATAGGGCCCTTTCGTCTTAACGCCGGCTCCGAACGGCAAATGCATTAGTTACAAAAATTTTATATAGCCTAATACTCAATAAGCAGTGGCTAGCTGAGTTATGAGGTGAACCGGCGCTTTATGAAAATTTATTTTTTTTCAAGTGGGTCTGACCGGGAATCGAACTTGGGACCTCTGGTATGCTAGGCGGATGACTAACTTACTATACCATGGCGGTTCAAGTAGTACTTACTTACTGACGGTAATATTAACTGCTGACATAATAACAGCATTTGTAACTTTTCTAAACGCTCGCTAAATGTTAGGTTTTAGAATATTTACGTGTAAAATAGAAAATAGACAAATTTTATTTGATTGTTTAAACTTTAATAAATTGTTATACAAACCACAATAGCAAATCAAAAAGTTGTTGAACTGTTGTTAAATAATATAGGTACATAATTGCTTTTAACATTTATTGAAATTTACATAAATAATTTACTTACTAATAACATTAAAAGATATTGTTAATATTATAATGAAAATTAATTAATTAATAAAATATCAATAGCAATTTGGATATAATTAAATACAAAGGAAATCGAATTACTTTTCCGAGTATATCGTTTTATTTAAATCTTAATCGTATTAATAAATAGTATTAAACATAAATATAATTTATAAATAAATATTAAGTTCTATATGTAACAATTGAGGTATTTAAATACAACAATATATTAAGTTATTAGACGATAATAATATAATTAATGAAAGCTTGTCAATAGCTTATAATCCTATAATAATGGTAAATTAATAGTAAATTAAATTATTTATTTTATCAGCCTACATACACATGTACATTTATATATGTAGACATTCGCAACAAAACGTAATGGTTTCATTATAAACAAAACTGTGCCAGTCAGCATTTAGAAGATTATTTTTTGCAAAATCACCCAAATGAGTCTTTTTGAACCAGTTTGGAAGACCAAAAAACTGTTTGTCGTCTGAGCGATTAAAAAACTGGTTGAAGGAGATTCGCGCTTATGCTTTAAAACTTACTTTTTAAAAATACAATAACAAAAATCATATCCATTCAAAATCAAACATCTAAGGGATTGAAATTCGATAGTTTGTAACGCTATTTTGCAAACAGATTTTGCACAGTTAGATGATAAAAAGGTTACTTATAATGTTGTTTTTAAAAATACTTTTGAAGGCGCATAGATAGTGGGTTCTGTAGCTAAGTGGGTTAGCAAGCCGACTACTCAACATAAGATATCATTTTTAGCCTGAGTTTGATCCCCGGCCTTCGATGAAAAATAAATGAAATAACAAGAAATAGCGCAACTTCTTCAGTGTTCTAAAACTAAACTTTTCACCACACATCATCTCTATACTCTCTCTCTCTCTCTAACTCAATAAGTATAAACATACTCTACATATGTACAATTGTAAAGGCAATGTTACTCGAATATGGCTCGTAAAAGACTCATAAACAGTTCAGAAAGGTGTTCATTATAGATTCTCTCAAGTGAGTCGCGGTTAGGGTACCATTTTCTCCCGAAGTCACAGTCTTTTTCGAATCAAAAATGATTTCATATTCGATTGTTTTAATCGTCCGCAGCAGTCAAAAAAGAGTCAAATATGATCAAAAAATAACAAAAATGCTGACTGAGGTGAAACACGACACGGGGTCAGAAAAATTCCCATACGAATATAAAGTACAAGACCAGTGTTTATGTTTATCGTTATATAATATATTGTTATAGAAAATATCTTGCACAGTATTCATAAATACGCGGGTGTTCCAGTTAAGTGATCAATTTTTTTCGATGTAACCAATGAAGAATTTTCATTAACGACCAACATACGGTGTAAAATATACGTCGCCAAGATATATCCATAAATCTGTGGCTTGGTGCTAAAAGGGTCAATGTCAATTTTTGACTCTTTTGAGTTAATCATTGCGTTAGATTCTCTTCTTTACCCTCTTTCATTTGGCTCTAATAGCTAATCTCTAACTTAAATAAGAACAGATTCATAAGGGGTTTTCTGGGCAATGTTACTATGATCTTATATAGAAAATAAAAACTTAAAATCAAATATTTCTCAAAACTACTTTTCTTGACATTGGCTCTTTTAGCACCAAGCCACAGAAATATAAACAATACTTTTAAGCCTCGTAAGTTTTTTTTTAGTGGTAATTAATTTCTCATACCGTACACAGAAAATTGCAACTTACAAAAGGCGATAACTCCAAAGTTCCACTTATCAGCTCCAAATGCTTTTGAGGTGTTAATAAACAAGTCTAGTGCTTTCATTTGGCGTAGGATTTTTGTTGACCACAGACCATCACCCTCAAAATGTATCAAAATGTTATTTTCTGAATTTTGAACTTTTTATAACCAAATTCTATACGAATTTCGGTTTTGTATTATTGTGATATAATGTTCCGAATATTGCACAGTGTAAGATTTTGCTAATCTAGCTGGACGAAAGTTGTTTTTTGAGTTTCAATTTGGGTAAATATTTTAATCAAATATGAAAGAACACTTGTTACAAAATAAGAAAATGCAAAAGCTTTGCCAAATTTGTCAACAGCAACATTATAATGGTAATTCAAACTTGAATATTTTAGAGTGAATTAAAAACAAAAAAACACTTATATAAAATTGCTAATTCTTAAAAGCTTTGATAAATGTTTGCACTTGTATAGGAGGTGGGCGTGGCAGTGGTCCAATGTCGCCCATTTTTTTGACAATGCTACATATTGGCCAAGTGACACCTTGTACCAAAACTCATAAGTCTAGATTAATTTTTTTCTAAGATATTTAATTTTGTCTGCCTAGAATGGCCAAATCTTACACTGTACGTGCTTAAAATTATCATTTCGTTATTGTGAGCTCCTGGAACAGAGTCGAAAATATTTTTATAACTTAAAGCTATGGCTTCAGCACGAAAATCTTATTATCTACTTTTTTACAATTAACGGAAGTTGTATCATACAAAATACTATATCTCACAAACTAATAGTCCGACTGCTGTCGGCTGTGCCGAGTCTTATTTACCCACCATAAAGTTGTGTTAAATTAAGAAACTTATCTCATATATCTATGAGGGTGCAGCTAATTCAAATTGTGGACCAAATTCGAAAAAATTTGTTACGCTAGTTGGTATTGTTGTAAAATATTGGACTAAATTCGGTTGCAGTAGTGGTTTCCCTAGTGTTTACTTTGCACAAAATTAAGTCTCATAACCGGGTATAGTTTACATTATTAAGCTTTATACGGTAGGTCAATATTTATACCCTTCACCTTAATAGGTGGAAAGGGTATTATAAGTTTATGCTGATGTATGTAACGCATAGAAATATTTGCCTTAGACCTTTTAGTATACCAATAGATTTAAAATCACTTTCTGAGTCGATTTAGCGATGTCCGTCCGTCCGCCTGGCTGGCTGGACCCCCATGTAAACCTTGTAATCAAACTACAGCTCGCGATTCTAAAGATAATTTGATGAAATTTGGCACAGATCATTTTTTTGATAATGGGACCATGGCTATTCGTCAAAACCGATCTATTATTTATGGTTCCTCCCATAGGTCCCACTTCCCGGAATTGATATATTGGCCACAAAAATCAATATTTTTTCATGAAATTTAAAACAAATACTGCTGATGTAAATCTAACTCACTGTACCAAATTTCGGTCCACATTTGACCATAGCTCCCATACAAACTCTTTTCTCAAAACACACTAAATGAGACAAAATTCACTAAAACGCTCGTAAATCCGAAGATAATAAGAGTTTTAAGTTTATTTTTTGCATACATAATTTTGGTAATAACTGTAATCAATTTGCCAAATTTCGAGATAATCGGTCCACATTTGACCCTAGCTCTAATATAAGTCCAAATGACGGAAACAACTTAAATATGTAAGTTTTGAGAAAATGTTTATATGATGGCAAAATTTAGCAAATATTTGTCTTTATACAGGAAAAATAACACCTTTGATCTTAGTGGTAAAGGGTATTGTATGGTCGGGCTTGACCGACTATAGCACTTTCTTACTTGTTTTTATTAGGAGTTAATAATGCATCTACCGTATATAAAGTCTGGACTTAACATTGATTGATAGCTATTGAATTTCATAGGTACAGTCTTAATATACTGAATGTTGTGTTAACTTTAGAACATTATCTTATATATCTACGAGGCTGCAGATCATTCAAAATGTGGACCAAAATTAAAAAAATTGTTAAGCTAATTGATACTGTTGCTAAGATGTTTGGACTAAATTCGGTTGCAGTAGCTTTATAGTTCAACATTTAGAAGTATCTTAATGGTTTCCCTAGTATTTACTTTGAACAAAATTTTGGTTTCATAACCGGGTATAGTTTTACATTAATAAGTTGTTAAGTTCTTTTCGCTGTGATTAATATGTAGTTAGTCCAAACGCGTTGATATTTATACGGCAGGTCCATATATTATATTAGGAGTTCCTAATACATCAACCGTTTATAAAGTCTGGTCTGAACATTGATTGATATCTCTTATTTCGTAGGTGCAATCTTAATAAAATCTTTTTGGTTGTAGATATAACAAGTAAAAGTGTTATATTCGGCTGTGCCGAATCTTATATACCCACCATCAAGTTGTGTTAAATTAAGAAACATATCTCATAAATCTACAAGGGTGCAGCTAATTCAAAATCTGGATCAAAACTAAAAAAAATCCCTAAGCTAATTGGCGGTTGCCGTAGCTTTAAAGTTCAACATTTAAAAATATTTTAGTAGTGATCAAAATTCTGTCTCATAACCGGGTATAGTTTTACATTAATAAGTTGTTAAATACTTTTCGTTGTGCTTAATATGTAGTTAGGCTAAAAACGTTAATAGTAATACGGCAGGTCCATATATTTCATTAAGAGTTCCTAATGCATTCATCATATATAAAGTCTGGGCTGAACATTGATTGATACCTATATAATTTCTCTTAATATAATGAATGTACCTCCAAATCTTTTTGATTGTAGATATAAAAAGGGGATGTTATATATAGCTAAATGTTAACCGATTGTAACAAAATTTTACACACTGGCTGGTATATATATAGAGCTTATTCTTGCTATTAGTGGCCATAGCTATCATAGTTTCCAATGTAATAGCTTTTAACTGGCCTTTGCTAAAATTTTTGGTTTCCGTGAGTGTTTTTTATATGAAAGCTAAAGTCAAATATGGACTGATTCCTATAAAATTTGATAAACTGATTAAAAATTGCATAAAACTTCCCTATTTTAAATTTAATCGTCATACCTATTACAATTGTATTCAATTTATCAGCACTAATGTGTTTCCCGGGGCGGGGTTATATGGGAGCTCTAACTAAATTTGAACCGATTTTGTCCATTTTCAACGCACATCTTTTTCAAGATATCCAAAATACTTTTGTAAAATTTTGTCCCTCTAGCTCTTTTCGTTAAGGTGCTATCGTGCTTTTATCTGACGGACAGGCGGACATAGACAACCTTTTCATTATGTATTTTTGTGTTTCTATAAGCTTTTTATATGGGAGCTATTCAAATGGTGACCGATTGTGACTAATTTTTGTACACTGGCTGGCATTGACATAAGACTTCCTTGTGCTTAATTTAGTCTTATTAGCTCTTGTAGTTAAGGAGCTATCACGATTTTATCTGACGGACAGACGGACATAAATCCCCTTTTCTTTTTGTATTTTTGTGTTTCCATAAGTTTTTTATATGGGAGCTATAGTCAAATGGTGACCGATCGCGACATTTTGCACACTGGCTGGCATTAATATAAGACTTTCTTATAGTGGTTATTTCTGTTATACTTTTAGATTTATTATACCCTTCACCAATAGGTGAAAGGGTATTATAAGTTTGTGATTCCGTTTGTAATTTTTTTATTAGTGATCGTAGACCCCATAAAAATTATACCGATCGACTCAGAATCGGGAGGAGAATCGATTAAGCGATGTCCGTCTGTCTGTCTGTCTGTCTGTCTGTCTGTCCGTCTGTCTGTTGAAATCAAGTTTCTGAAGCCCATGGAGGATGGACTTACATAAATTATATATCAGATTTTAGGAAATTCTCCCGCAATGAACGCTATTAAATTTCATTAAAATCGGTTTATAAACACCGAAAATATCGAAAAAATACCAAAAATTAGACGAAAATTTTAAAATTTTTGATTGAAACACACTTTTAAATAACAAGAGAAAAAAGATACTCCTGGTGTACATGTGATAATATGTTATATATCAGATTGTAGGAAATATTTTCCCAAAGCACTCTGTATTTTATCAAAATCGGTCTATAAACAACTGAGATATCGCCAAAACACTGAATTTGATGTATCGCAAATTGCCCAAAGTACACATTAGAGAATGTTTGTTGAAAAAATTAAATGCAGAAATAGGAAAAACTATCCTCCTTTAGTACGGACCTACATAAATTTTATATCAGATTTTAGGAAATTCCCCCACCAAGCACGTTATTAAATTTTATCAAAAGCGGTCTATAAACAATTGAGATATCGCAATAACACTACATTTGATGTACAGCAAATTGCCCAAAGTACGTGTCTAAGAAATTTTGTTTACATTTTGTAAGTATTGTTTCAGCGATATCTCAGGTGTTTATGGACCGATTGTGATGAAATTTGACATCGTTCTTTATGGGAGGATTTTCTAAAATCTGATATATATACTCCACAAATCTGATTATGAATACCATTCAAATTGTACCGATCAACTCAGAATCGGCACAAGAATCGATTTCGCGACCTCCGTCCCTCTGTCCGTCCATCTGTTTGTTTGCCCGTCCGTCCGTCTGTTTGTTTGTCCGTCCGTCTACATGTCCGTCCGTCTACCAATCTGTCCTTTTTTCTGTTGTAGTCAAGTTTTTGGAGCTCCTGTTTTGTCGATATCTCAGATGTTTATTTTGATGAAGTTTAATAGCGTCCTTCGCAGGGGATTATCTAAATCCTGATGCATTCTGTAATTTGTGGTAGATATAATTTAGCGTTTAAGCGATGGTGTTTTGATCGACAATGTTGAAATTCAGGGTGGGACAATTCAGGAGCTCCACAAATCTGGTTTTAGCAGACAGACACACTGCATTTATCTTAATTTTGTGTCTGACTTTTGAACATTATGATAACATTTGAGAATGTATTATATATCAAATTATAGGTAATCTTCCTAGGAATTACATGATATCCGTTCAAAACCTACATATGTATGTAAGTTCTCACATATCAACAAAAATTTAAATTTTTTAATTGCAATTGGGAGAAATCCGTTCACGTTTGACAATTGATCCCGTATAACTTTGCCTAAGGCAATCTCTTAGTAGCTAATAAATGACAAATTATAATAGATACGATGATGACATTTAGTATAAAGACGTTGTACAATATTGATATTCAGGACAATAGCGCCTAAAATAAACTTTCTAGAGGGACAGCATTTGACAAAAGTATTTCTGATCTATTGAAAAGTTCGATATTGAAAATGGGCGAGCTCTATTCACATTTAGTGAAATCTCCCATATAAACCCGACCGGGAATCGATTTAATGCTGATAAATTAAATCATATTAAAATTACACAAAGAACTAGAGCAAAACTTTCCAAACATCCATCGGACAGATCGAAAGAACTATACATCCCAAATATTATTGATGAAGTGTTCATTTTAATTAATTAACTAACTTCAAATTAATAAGTAAACTTTTCCGACAAAGCTGAAAACCATCCATTCAAAAGCTATATATTTCACGTATGTATCTAAAACTAGGAGTGTATACCCTATAATTTTAAGGCTTGTATACATTGACAATCATTGTTAAAGCTTTGACCTAAATCAGTCCGCTAACTTCAGAGTTTTACATAACTAATCAAGAACTTTTACTAGTTGGATAATTCGTACGAATTAAAGTGCACAACCCTCACTGCGTTTTTGGGTTGCATGTCAGAATACTTAAACTTCATCAAATCGATGTGCTATTGCAAATCTAAGGGCATCTACATTTTGAAGCATCTTTTCTGCATGGTTTATCTGGTCTATCGAACTTTATTAAATGTTCGTAAAATATGTGTCTATTTTATTTCGAAGCTACTGCACTCAGAAAAAAGACATGTACTAAATTAAAGGAAAAATAATTCCTTAAAAATAGTAAAAAAATTTCCTTATTCAGAGTAAATTTTTACTCAAAACTAGGAAAAATTGTTACAATCTAGTAAAAAATACTATATTTAACTAAAAAAATTATAGTTCATATACTAAAAAATAGTTAATATTTTTCCATAGAAAAATTTCACGAATTTTTTAAAATATTATTTATTTTAAGGAAATTTTTGTTAAAAACTAGTAAATTTGTCCTAAATTTTTATTCATCATATCGTAAAACTAGGTAATATTGACTTTAGTTCAAAAAATTTGATTGAGTAAATGATTTACTCAAAAATAGTTCATACAATTGTGTTTACTTAAATTCTGGAAGTTGTTGTCGTAAATTTTAGTTCATAATTTTCCTAATTACTAAAAAGTTATACTTAAATTTAGAAAAATTTCTACATTCTAGGAAAAATTTATTTTAAATTAGTTAAGATAAATTACAACGTCCAATAGTATACACTTTTCTTATAATAAGTAAAACTGTAATAATTTGTTGAAAGTTATATACTTATATTTAGGGTAATTTTCCTTAAAATTAGTTCAGATAAATCAGAATAAATCATGTTTAAATTTATGAAGTAATTACGATATTTTTTTTATAATGAGTAAAATTGTAATAATTTCCTGAAAGTAATATACTTATATTTAAGAAAAATTTCCTAAAAATTAGTTTATATATTAAAAAATAAATGTCAATAAATTATTTTCATTTATAATTTATTTTCAATGTTCTGTGTAATTGTTCTGTGTTAGTTTTTTTTATAAATTTCGTTGCAAAACGCGCTCTCAAGACTCCAAGAACGGCTTCGTCTGCTTGTGTAAGTGCCCATAATTCAGCACCATAAAATAAAACTTGTTGTATAAGAGTTTCGTTGAGCTGCCTCATTAGGCTGAAGAAGCATCTGTTGGTAAGTATAAGTTCTTTTTTTTTATTTCAATACTTATATTTATGTATGTCATTGTTTATATTGACTGCGGTACCAAGGTAGAAAGCTATAGTTGTCCACCATCAAGTGCGGTCTAATTCTTTCATTGAATCATTCTCAATACTGGAAAAGGTGGCAGTCACCACACGCAATGTGAGCCCCATAATATCAATGTCATCAGCAAACGCAAGTAACATGTGCTTTCTGCTGAAAATCGTGCCAATTGTATTAGCTGCAGTATCACGCAAAAAGATAAATAAGGTAAGTTTCCATTTTTTTTCTCGGTAGATTTACCTGGTCTAAAGCCATATTGGAAGGTCCCAATTATTTTGTTAATTTGCCTTTCACACAGGATGCTCGATAATATCTATCTGAAATGAGACTTATACCATTATAGTAAGCCCAGACAGATTTATCATCTTTTTGTGCACTGGACAAAGATCAGTTTCACGTCATGACTGGGGCAGCTTTCATAAACTCCTTCAAGCCGGTAATAGAAAGATTCTTTTACATCGTCGTCATTCTCTTCAGCGGGAGCGTGTGCATAAATCAGGCTTAGATTAAAGTATTTATCTTTAACGCGAATTGTCGCTAACCTTTCGTTTACAGGGGTGAACCTAGAAACAAGATTTCGCAATCTGTTGCTTACCATGAAACCGCAACCAAACTCCTGCTTAATAACATGACAGCTACACAGGTCACCTTTTGGTTTCTTGGCAAAGCCGTGGCTATTCCATCTAATCTCCTGGACAGCAATCATATCATGTTTGAATTTATTGAGTGCATCAATCAACTAGACCAGCGCACCAGAGTTCGGATATTCCAGGTGCTAATCCTTAAATATGATCCATTATTTGTTTGCGGTGGTCGTCAACATAAGGGGCTGTTTTTATTCTTATTTTTTTGCTTTTTCATAATAGGAGTTTTTTCCAGAAGTGGGTTACTAGCCTGAGGTGCTAATCCAAATTCTTATAGTTCATACGGTAAGAACTCACAGCACTTGTTAGCTCACTACTTTAACGTGTGCTAAGGTAGCTAACCAGGTGTGATACAACGAGAAGGTCAGTGTCCACAGTTGAGATGAGGGATAGACCAAGAAAAGTATTTGCTTTTCAAGTTAAAACCGATCAAAACCATTGCTGGGCTTCCAACAATAACTACAGCACCCTGTTATCTAGAATACTTCGACTTAATTCTGAACTTATAGCGAGCTCTTGCATTGTAAGTGCCACTTGGCAGGAGCTTAACATATGACTTTTCTGTGCTTGGCGTTGTCGTCACAAGTAACAATCAGCCGTTTTCTTCAAATCGAAAAAGGTTATCGGACTTCCCCGCATGTTAAGGCTCAAACCATGTAAGTGATGCATTATCTATGCCTCAGTTTTTTAATTAGGATGTTTGCCAGGAGGTTGTTGTATATGAAATATCATAATTCAACGTCAATTTAAAGAAAGAGGGGCTTAGTGACAGAGATTTAAATTACTCCAAAATCGATCTTCTAAATGAAGAGTTATTGGATTTAGGTACAGTTTTTTTTATTATAATAACTTAATGCCCAAGTATTTGAGGTAAATATATTTTTAGATTGAGCTTTTGCGTAATGCATTGATAAGTATCTAAAAATTAAAAAATCGTATAGGTGTTATAAGTAACAGTTAATTATAGGGCTTACAGTAAAGGGCAAAATTTAACACATTATTTATTAATACAAAATCGAAAAAATTGTGGGTAAAACTCAAAAGTCATTGTTTGGTATAAATTTTGTTTCTTTAGCCAAACACTTTTATTAACTCATGCAGATTGACCATGAGATGGACGAATATAAGCCGAACTGGGTCAGATTGTCGGCAGTGAACATGGGTTGATAAAAGTGTTGGGCTATATGAACGAAATTTATACCAAACAACTATTTATGGCATTTAATATAATTAGATTTTAAACTTTATTTTCTTAAATTTTTTCGATTTATATATCAGTTAAAATGTTTATTTTCCCTAACTGTATGCTCTAAATAAAAAATATTAGAAAATATATATTAAACACCTATACTATATTTTATATTTTTTGCAAAATGACCTTTGATTAGTTAAATTGGGAAGACTAAGGACCTTTAGTGTTCCGTAGCCAAAGATGCCGTGCGTCACAAAGAGCGTCCCTTCCATGTTATTTTATTAAAGTAAATAACAATTTGACTTTGAAAAGGCTTTAATATTTTTCAATGTATTATACTGCAGTTAATTCTGAAGTACGATTTTTTTATTTATTTACCTTAATAAGTTGTCTTCATTAATAAATACATTAATATTAATACTTATCTATTTTCCAATAACTCACACTGTGAACCAAAATTCTTTTATATTGAAGTTTAAATTGCATTTTCAAATAAATAAATTCTTAAACTTGTAAAAGAAGATCAGATATTTAATGGCAAAGAATGGGTAATGAAATACATTGAGTCATTGTCCGAAGTTATTTTAATAAGAGGAAACTTTCAAAAATACGAATGTGGGGAAATTTCAAAACTACTTCATCTGTTTTTTATTTCTACGGCTATAAAATTATTGTTTTTTTTTATATAAGCTGTTATTGATTGAAATCTCGGTAAAACCATAAGAACTAATTTGGGGGCGGATGCGGCACGCCTACCCCTAATGCAATCTAAATATAATTTTTATTACATATCTTTTTGTTACGGACAACATTTCTTTGGGAAAATTAAGGTTACATTTTTAAAAATAAGGTGCACTCTAATTTATATGTACATATATATAAGTAAATGTAAAAATTGGTGTACATTTAAATATTATTTCCTATTTAAATATGTATATGTATTTATGTTATTAAAAATATTTTTGTAAAGTTATTAAAAGTTATTAATAAAAATACTTTATACCATTTTTTATTCTTTTATTTTATAAAGGGGATAAATATATTTAAGAAAATAATTTTACTTAATTTTAGTACTTTTTTTGTATTATTTAGAAAATATATAATTCAGATAAGTATATAATTTACTGAAAACTAGAAATAAGTTTCATTAATGAAGGAAATATTTCATACTGGGAATGAATATTTTACTATATATAAGGATTAAATTTATTTATTTTCTGGCTGTTTTTCCCACTTTCAAGGAAAATATTTCCTAAAAATTACAAATTTTTTATAAGATCAAACTAAATATTTTACTGAATTTTAGTAAACTTTTTCTACTATCGTAGAAAATTTGAACAAAAATTTATTTCAGTTTTTACTTGTTTTAAGTAAAAATAAATTATCTTTTAACTAAAATGAAGGAAAATTTTCCTTTTTTATAGCATTGCTAAACATTTATCTGAACTAAATTAAAGGAAATATTTACTCGTTTTTAAGAAGTTTTCAGATAAAATATGAACTAAATTATAGTAATTTTTTTTCCAAGTTTTTAGTTAAATTTTATTTGATTTAAGCTAAAATTTGTTTGATATAAGGAATTTTGTCAAAAACTTATGGAATTTTTTTTTCCTAGAATTTAGGAATTTTTTTACACAATTGCTGTAAAAAACGGCTTTGGCGCCATACGACAACCATTTTTTCCTCAAATTTAGTAAATTTTCCTATATTTTAGTTCATTTTTTTTCTGAGTGTGGCTGGCTTAAATATGCATTCTCTACTTGTAGTCTAGTAATCATTATCATTCACAAAGGGACCACTTTAGAACCCAAGTGAAGCTTCCCTAGACATCAGCCACCTGCCCAACCTAACCTTTGGGTGCATAACTATTCTAGATGATGACGCCACCGAAAAGGTTTTCGTTTTCCGACTCTTAATTTTAAAGACTCTTTGCATATAATACTAGTATAACCAAATATTGCTACGAATTACATTAAGTAATTTTGGAACACCATTGGTGAAGGGTATCCAAGATTCGGCAAAGCCGAATATACCACTCTTACTTGTTGGCATTTAAATTTATTTTAGGTGAAATTTAGGCTGTTTTCGTAAGTTTTTTGTATGCGAGCTATGGCTAAATGTGAAGCGATTTTGATGAAATTTTGTACGCTACCTAGGGCTAATGTAAAACTTTTATATACCTAATTTTATTTTCATAGCTGCCAAATTTCAATACCAAAATTTTCTCAGAGATAAAGAATATTTTTACTAAGTTTCAGTGAGATAGCTCCTTTCCTTTAGGCGTTATCGTGATTTCGACAGACAGACAGACGGGCATCGCTCAATCGTCTTAGAATTTCATAAGGATTCAGAATATATATCGTTTTTGGTTTTTGAGTCAATATTAAGGAAATTACAAACGGAATGACAATCTCAATATACCCCCTATTCTTTTTGATGTTGGGTATAAAAAGGGGATGTTTTATATATAAGAACTATAGCCAAATGTTGACCGATTGCCACAAAATTTTATTCTCTGGCTGGTATTTATATAAAACAAAATTTAGTGGCCAAAGCTGTCTAAGTTTATAATTGAATAGCTTTTAGCTGGCGTTTTGGCATTTTAGTGGTTTCCGGAAGTGGTTTTTATATAAAAGCTCTGGTCAATAGTTGCATAAAACTTTTTTGTTCTAAGTTAAGTCGTCATAGCTATTACAATTCTATTCAAATTATCAGCATTAATGTGATTCCCGATGCGGTGTTATTTAGGCTGTTTTCGTAAGTATTTTGTATGGCTATGGTTAAATGTGAGCCGATTTCGATGAAATTTTATACGCTGCATAATGATCATATAAAACTTCTATGTTCTAAATTTTTAATAATATGTCATTTTTTAGCAAATAAACAATTGACCTATGAGATATTATACGGGAGCTATGGTCAAATGTAAACCGATTTCGCCCCATTTCAGTACTAAAAAATGAAGAATATTATACCTACTTTATTTCAAGAAATTTTCTATTGGCAAACCACTTTAAGTTAGTTTGCTATTTTTCAAGTTTGATATATAAAGAAAAACCGTAGGCAATTTGAGCCAACACAGTTTGAAGGTAATATATTAGGTGCCTATGTTAAGAAAACTACAGCACTTTATAAAATAAGTGGCAAATGTTCCCCCTCTAGGCTATATTAGAATTTTATAGGGATTCAGAAATAACATCAATTTTGATTTTTGTGCTAATATTAAGGAAGTTAGAAACGGAATGATAATATCAATATACCCCCCATTCTTTTTGATGGTGGATATAAAAATCAAATGAATTTAATGTCTTAGCGCCATCTATGTCTGCCTCGTATAGTTTGATTTGCTTTACATAGATAATAAGCCAGTGCTCCAGATGAATGTTAAATCGATTTAATAAATTATTCTGAGCCAATACGTTACAGACATTAGCAAAAACTTTAACTCTTCCCACCCTTGATAGTGTAGAGTACAAAAAAGTTCAATCCTTTATGAACACAACATTTTTAACCCTATCTCCTCAATATATCTTAGTTAATCTTAAAATCTCTATAATAAACATACGAGTATGTATCTACAAAAGTTTTTTCATTAAACTTTTCTTATAACTCTTATTCTAATACTAGTATAATTTACCTGTATTTCTTAACCACAATGGCATTACGACCACCGCCACTAGACTTTAAACTCATAACAGCCGTAAATAAAGCAAAGAAAAATCCAGCTAAACCTGTGGTACCCACCAACAGGACAAGACCTCCAATTAGTAAAGGTATTAAGGCCATAAACTTCAATTTGTAAGCCAACAAAAGAGGCAACATAAATTTTTTAAATTTCTTGGGAACCTTTGTCAATTTACGACCGGAACTATACAAGGATGCGGCCTTTGAAGTGGTTGTTGCTGGCAAGGACGACGATGCAGAAACTGTTTGAACTTTATTTGAGGAATTCCATAATCGAACTTTTGTTTGTGTCTCGTTGCCGTTCATTGCTGTGGCTTCTGCTACATTTAGCGTCTTACTTGGGTCTAGGGGCGATAACAAATTTATTGTTGTTGTACTCGTTGTACCTTTATCAATTTGTCTTTTACGACCTTGAACTTCATCTTGGGCTGATGATGATGCCAACAATATATTTTTCATATTTCGTGAATAAATTTTATCCATTGCTGCGGTTGTTGTTGATACTGTTTTAGCCACCTGAAGGGGTGAACTGTTTTCTGTCTGTAGGTCATTATCATCTTCTGAGGCTTCATCTGGGTAAAGTGAGAAGAAAAAGATAAAAAAAATATATAAATTAAAAAATACAGGTGTAATATTATTTGTTGTAATAAGAAAAACACACTTTAAGCAGGAATTCAGTAGCAAGTTTAAATATTTGTTTGGAAAATTTAATATAAATTTTATTCTGATACTTATAGGTATTTCTAAGAAAATGGTTTAATCAGTCAAGACAGAATATTTGATACCCTTAACCGCTTAGGTGAAATGTTAAACAAATGTCAAAAAATTAACAAGTTTTAAGTTTTTCTGAATTTTTGAGTCTCAAGTAGGGTAGGAGGGGGACCATTTGCCATAGGGGCGCATTTGCCACCACCAATTTTCTCGAAAACTAACTTATCTTTTTTGATGCTGTAATCGATTTTATATTCGTTTATCACTGATATTCTATATCTCTAATTTTGACTGCTGTAGCTTTTATATTTAAATCATCAGGCGTGATTTATTGTTTCAGCAGATCCTGAAAAAATATTTTGCTACAAATATTTTTGTAATATTTTCCTTAGTTTTTTGTTATTCTAAGAAATTATTCATTAGTTTAATAAACAATATAGTATTAAGAACAAATATTTTAAGTTTTTATCAATAAATCTATTTTTTATGTGAAAAATAGTTCTTTACATCTAACGAATCTACCTGGGGCACATTTGCCATACACATATAACAGAGCAACTCGTCGACATTTTTTTGAGCCCGACATTTGTAATATCCCTAAAAAGGATATCGTATTTTGGTTGCAAGGCCCAATCCATCTTCCATCTTAACATTTTTTATTTTCAGAGGCCCAATAGTTTAAATTTTGATCTCGGAATTTTTTACTGTTTTGTTTAATTTATCCATGTGAAATGAACTTGAATTAATTTTTTGGTTTGTTTGTTTTGTATATTAAATTTAATAGAAATAAAAATTTACTTTATTACAACAATTTTTTTTACTTTTTTTTTGTACCAAACTTTTGTACCAAACATTGGCCACTTTTCGTTAATTTGATATTTTTCAAATTTGATACATAAAGAAAAACCGTAGGCAATCTGAACCAACACAGTTGAAAGCTAACATATATAGGTACCTATGAAGAACAAAAAACTTGTGATAACTCTCAAGGTAAGAAACCTAGAGCACTTTGAAAAAAAAAGTGGCAAATGCTCCCTCTTCTACCCTATATTTATTTCAGTTCATACAGCGGGTCTTATATGGAAGCCTGGGTCCAAATTTGACCCTGGCTTCCATATAAGACCCGCTGGATGAACTGGCGTAATGATTGTAATGAAATTTGGTATTTGCCTTGTATGGGACGTTAGGGTGACAATTTTTTGTATGAAGGAAAATGAGGGTTTGAATTTTTTAACTTTTTCTACGGAATATTGTGAAACTAGGTCTAAAAGTTTAGATGTGAAAATTTGAGCCAAATCGAACAACGTTCTATGGGCGCGCATCGATTCCAAAGTTTAAGAGCCTATTTGTATGGGAAAAATGGGTATTTTTTTTGTTTTTGCGAAATTTAGACTAAAAAATAAACTTTTACAAGAAAAAATAATAGAATATTAAAGAGAACTAACACAGCTTTATTTCAAATCGTGAAAGACGAAAATCCATGAGGTAGTTTAAAAGTTATTGCAGTTTTCCCCCGAAAATTCATGTCCTTGAAAAAGCGCCTAAGGATATGCACCAAAAATTGTATCTTGTAAATAAAGAAATTCCACAGTTAGGCATGATTTATCATTTAATGGCTTGTTACTAGTAAATAGTTCAGTTTTGTTTAAATATAATCAAATTTACTTAGCTTATTTCATGTTGGAAAATGGTACATTTTTCTCAGGTCGGTTTCAAAAATCATTTTGTAATTTTTTGAAAATTTTGTTCAACAAATATTACAAATTTAGAATTTGCTTTCCAGTGTGTTAAAACAAATAAATGGGGGAATAAAACCCAAAAAAAAAATTAGGCCGATATCTTAAACCATTTCGCCGTACCTGCGATTTGAAATTGAAGAATTTCGCAAAAATAAAAATTTTTGGGATAAATTCGAGTAAATTCTCGGTAAATTTTACTTGTATTCAATTTTTTTGATTTTATTCTCCGATTTGTCTGTTTTAACATACTGGAGAGCAAATTCTAAATTTTAAATATTTGTTGAACAAAATTTTCAAAAAATTAAAAAATGATTTTTGAAACCAACCTGAGAAAAAAGTATAATTATCTAATATGAAAAAAAAACTAAGTAAATTTTATAATATTTTGACAAAACTCAGCTATTTAGCATAGCTGTACATTTTGATTATTTTTGTATAAAATATTTAACAAAATTTAATTATTTTGTTATTTAGTTTACTTACAAGAAATATAATTAAGTTAGAATTATTTAAGATTGTTTAAAATATAATAACAATTTGTATGTAGTTTTCTGGATTTATTATTTTAAGTTATTATTTAAAATCATTACGTTTCAAATACAAATTTTGAAATGAAATCAATATTTTTTTGTAAAAATTGAAATAATTTAAATTTGTATTCCTTTAAAAGAAATAAAATATTTCTTTATTTCATTCTATTGCTTGTAAATAAAATTAAAATTTCTTCAAAACATCCAAAATTTTTTTATTTAAGAAAATTGAGCTTGAATAATTTTATTCACAACAAAATTTTTTGAATAATTTTAATTCAAACTTATTTTTTTGATTATTTCAAAATTTTCTGTGAACAGTAAAAATAAAATATTTGGAGAATTTATTTCAAACAAGATTTTTTGACTATTGAAAATCGTTTACAGTTTTTTTATAATAAAAAAAGCAATAAAATATTAGTCTTACATCCATCTTTAAGTATATTAATCAACTCAGAATCACATTCTAAGTGAATTTAACGATGTTCGTCCGGCCTGCTGACTGAATATCCAAGTAAATTTATTATAGTTATGGTGACCATATTTTCCAACGACCAACAAAATACATTTTTTTTCGATATTAAGTTAAGATATCCATTATATAATTTTGAATAGAGAGTGTATCTTTAGTATTGCATTTTAAGGTGCCAACCTTTGTGGTCTTGGTATGAGCCTTAATTTTGACACTGATCACAGTTTTCTGATAAAACAAGTAAAAACAACAAGTGCCGGTCAAGACCGACCATACGATACCTTACACTAAGGTGAAATAAGATACAAGTAAATAAATTTGTATGAACTTTTTATATATTTTTTATTGCACAATTGGTCAACAGGTCGATCACCGATTGCAACGAAATTTGGTGCAATGATTTTTATTTGTATAATAAATATTTCTTCGAAATTAAATACAAAATACACAAATTTGTTGTCAAAATTTCTATTCCGGGAATTCAGACCAATGTGAGTTCTCCGAAATAATAGATCGATTTTAGCCAATTTTATAAAATTTTTTTGCGACCTATATTTTGATTGCGAAAATTACGGAAGATCCCAATACTTTTTGGACAAAATCGTAATGTATTTCTTAATGTGAAATTAAAAAAAAAACTACTTCATTTTCATACCCTTTACTATTAAGGTTGAATATGGATCAAAAGCTTTACAGATTTTTCTTAAAGCTTAAATAAATACATATCACCCACCTAGCAGGAGTGTTAAATCGACTCGAGATGGTAAAAAATATAAAAATGAGCACAGATATGTATCTTCGAATTTATTAAAATTTGTAAAATTATTGGTCCATATCATATAAGCATAGATGTGACTATAGAATTATATTACTAATAGGATTATCTTACTCGTTTATACATAAGTTTGTAATGCATAGAAATATGTGTACATTGTAATCACGATATATTGACTAAAGTTAGCATGGATCTTTGTTCTGGAACTAGGATTATTTATCGGATATAAGATATATCGGCCAATTGAACACAACACCATGGTTTAACGAAATCAAGTTTTATACTAATGTATACCTATAAAAAAGTATCTTAGGATGTAGAACGTCGTTTTTTAATACGGAAACCAATTTTCGCTTGTATGAATTTTTGCTTTACGCTCATGTGTATTGAGAGTAGTTTAGTTTTTGTTATTATTTTTTGTTTTATTTTTCAAATCTCAAAACAATAAATTTATTTACTTTAAATGTTTGAAGATTCAAAAAATTCTATAATATTGTATGAAATAAATTTTATTCTTCATTTTTTGGTTTGAATAAAATTAATCAAGACAAAAAGTTTGAAATAAATTAAAAATTTTAATATTTTAGAAATTTTGTTTGAAATAAAAATGTTGGAAAAATATGAAACTTTTCAATATTTGAATAAAAAAATATCGAATATTATTCTTGCTAGTATTATTCAAATATATTAAATTTTGATATTTTTGTTTAGAATGAAGAATATTGGATTCAAAAATTTTCAAATAATTTTCTGAAAAATTTATTTATATTAAGAATAATAATTTATACTTTAATTTAATTTCTTTTAGAAGGAATAAATCAAGCAAATAATTTAATTTAAAATTCATGAAATAGAATAACAATTATTCATAATGAGTAACAAATAATTGAAATAATTCAAAAAGTAGTTTTATTTTTTATTTTAATCACACTATACAGCTATGCTATTTAGTACTTACAGGCCATAGAATTGTAAATTATGTCTTGCTTTGGAAATTTTTTATTCTAAAGTATTAATTAAGTTATTTACAATCAAAGTAAAAAAATCAGGTATTTTGTAGTTACGAGCGGGCCATGGGCACGCTTGCCCCCATCCGATTGACCACAAGGGATTATTTTTTTAGTTTTCGAACAAATCTGGGGGTTGGCCACATACAAATTCCAACTTTGAAAAACAACTGGCACTCTAATGTAAATGCTTGTCTTAATAAAATCCAAAAAGGGAATTGGATTTCTTAAAAAAAATTAATTCATTTCTCTATTTTATAATTAGATAAATTTTCCAGCAAACTTAATTTAATTTTTGCACGTGTTATCTTCTCAGAAAATTTCTATGGAAATTTGAAGACTACTTGCAAATTCTCTACGTACGAGTATTCAAGTTTATTTTGTGCAGTGCTCTTATACATATGTATTTTTCGTTCTTTTAACACAGACAAAAGGATCAAATCAATTTATTCCGGCAGGATAATTGGTTTCCTATTTAAGATTTTTTTTGAAAACTCAATATGAATGTAAAGAAATAAAAGTATTTGTATTTTATACACTAGATTGTACAATGCACATGATAAAATAAGTTAATTTTTAAAATGATGTTCCTGATTTATTTATATTAAAATACCCAAAATAAGAAACTTTAAGGTTAAATTTTAAAATTATTAAACATATCTTATCTTATAAATTCTTAAACGAGCAATAGTACTTGGACGACCGAGCCTTGCTCGGAGCTTTATGATAAGCATTTTGAGGCAAATTTTAAAGTTTTCATATATTTTATTTTATAAAGTACTAGCCAACTAAAATAAATTTAGAAAAAACAAGTAAGAGTGTTATATTCGGCTGTGACGAATCTTGTATACCCACCATCAAGTTGTACGAGAGTGCAGCTAATTCAAAATGTTGATCAAATGTGGTATTGTTGGTAATATATTTGGACTAAATTCGGTTGCAGTGGTATAGTTAGTATAATTCAACATTAAAAAGTATTTAAGTGGTTTCCCTAGTATTTACCTTGGACAAAATGCTGTTTCATAACCGAATATAGTTTGACATTAATAAGCTGTTTCGTTGTGCCATAAACATGTTGATAGCAACACGGCAGGTTCATATATTTTGTAAGGAGTTACTAATGCATCTACCGTGTATAAAGTCTGGACCCAACATTGATTGATAGCTATCTAATTTCGTAGATGCAATCCTAATATACTGAATGTACCTCCAAATCTTTTTGATTGCAGACAGTTTATAATTTAATAGCTTTTAACTGGCGTTTGTGACATTTTAGGGGTTACCGGGACCGGTTTTTATATGAAAGCTATGGTCAAAAATGGACCGATTCCTATAAAATTTGATGTACTGACTAAAAGTTGCATAAAACTTCTCTGTTCTAAATTTAGTAGTTATAGATTTTAAATTTGTATTCAATTTATTAGCATAAATGTGATTCCCGGGGCAGGGTTATATGGGAGCTCTAACTAAATGTGAACCGATTTTACCCATTTTCAGCACACAATTTCCATAACATATCGAAAATGCTTTTGCTAAATTTTGTCTCCCTAGCTCTTGTAGTTAAGGAACTATTGCGCTTTTCTCTAACGGAAAGACGGACATAAACTGTCTTTTCTTTTTGTATTTTTGTGTTTCCGTAAGTTTTTTATATGGGAGCTATGGTCAAATGGTGACCGATTGTGACAAAATTTTACACACTCGTTGGCACCGACATAAGACCACCTCGTACTAAATTTAGTGGTTATATCTGTTATAGTTTTAGATTTATTGGCATTTAAGTGTATTTTAGGTGAAATTTTGGCTGTTTTCGTAAGTTTTTTGTATGGGAGCTATGACTAAATGTGAACTGATTTGGATGAAATTTTACATGCTGTATAGGGCTTATGACTTCTATATACCAAATTTTATCATCATAGCTATTAAAGTTTGTTATTTATTAGCAAATAAGCGATTAGCGTAGACGAGGTTATACGGGAGCTATGGTCAAATATTAACGGATTTTGCCCAATTTCAATACCAAAATTTTCTCAGAGATGAAGAATATTTCTACTAAGTTTCAGTGAGCTAGCTCCTTTCGTGTAGGCGTTATCGTGATTTCAACAGACAGACAGAGAATTTTATAAGGATTCAGAATATATATCGTTTTTGGTTTTTGAGCCAATATTAAGGAAATTACAAACGGAATGACAATTTCAATATACCCCCCATTCTTTTTGATGGTGGGTATAAAAAGGGGATGTTAGATATATAAGAATTATAGCCAAATGTTGACCGATTCTAACAAAATTTTACACACTGGCTGGTATATATATATATAGAGCTTATTCTTGCAAAATTTTAATTTAATAGCTTTTGAGTGTTTTTTATATGGAAGCTAAAGTCAAATATGGACTGATTCCTATAAAATTTGATAAACTGATCAAAAGTTGCATAAAACTTTCCTATTTTGAATTAAGTCGTCATAGCCATTACAATTGAATTCAATTTATCAGCATTAATGTGTTTCCCGGGGAAAGGTTATATGGGAGCTTTAATTAAATTTCAATCGATTTTGTCCATTTTCAACACACAATTTTTTCAAGATATCCAAAATACTTTTGCAAAATTTTGTTCTTTTAGCTCTTTTCGTTAAGGCGCTATCGTGCTTTTATCTGACGGACAGATGGACATAAACCCCCTTTTCTTTTTGAATTTTTGTGTTTCCGTAAGTTTTTTATATGGGAGCTATGGTCAGATGGTGAGCGATTGCGACAAAATTTTGCACACTGGCTGGCATTGATATATATATTATTTTAGTTATATCTGTTATAATTTTAGATTTATTGGCATTTATGTGTATTTTAGGTGAAATTTAGGCTGTTTTCTTAAGTTTTTTCTATGGGAGCTACGACTAAATGTAAACCGATTTTGATGAAATTTCATAGGCTGCCTAGGGCTAATGTAAAATTTCTATATAGCAAATTTTATCATCATAGCTGTTATTATTTGTAATATAATAGCAAATAAGCAATAAGCCAAGGCGAGGTTATACGGGACCTATGGTCAAATGTAAACCGATTTTGCCCAATTTCAATACCAAACTTGTGCAAGAGTTGACGAATATCTTTAATAGCAAATAAGCGTTTGTTGATGTATGTAACGCAAAGAAATATTTGTTTTAGACCTACCTTTTAATATACCAATAGACTTAGAGTCACTTTCTGAGTCGATTTAGCGATTTCAGTCTGTCCGTTCGTCTGGCTGGACGGATGGCAGGACCCCCATGTAAACCATGTAATCAAACTACAGGTCGCAATTCTAAAGATAATTTGATGAAATTTGGAACAGATAATTTTTTTGACAGTGGGACCATGGATATTGAAATAAGTCAAAATTCGTCCATTATTAATGGTACCTTCCGTAGGTCCTACATCGCGGATATTTTGGCAACAAAAATTATAATTTTTTCATGAACATTTAAAACATAAACTTCTTATGTAAACCAAAATTACTGTATCAAATTTCGTTGAAATCGGTCCACATTTGACCATAGCTCCCATACTCTTTTATCAAAACGCACTAAATAAAACAAAAATCAGTAAAACGATCGTAAATCTGAAAATAATCAGAATTTTGAGTCTATTTTTTGCATACATAATCTTTGTAAAAAATGTAATCGACTTGCCAAATTTCGAGATAATCATTGACCCTAGCTCTCATATAAGTCCTATTGACGGAAACAGCTTTAATATATAAGTTTTAAGAAAATGTTTGTATAAAGGCAAAATTTAGCAAATATTTTTTTTTTAACAGAAAAAGAGCATCTTAGAATTTAGTGGTGAAGGGTGTCGTAGAGTCGGGCTTGACTGACTTTAGCACTTTCTTATATGTTTTTTTTTATACCCACCATCACCATATTGAGATTGTCATTCCGTTTGTAATTTCCTTAATATTGGCTCAAAAATCAAAAACGATATATATTCTGAATCCTCACGAAATTCTAAGACGATTGAGCGATGTCCGCCTGTCCGTCTGTCTGTTGAAATCACGATAACGCCTAAACGAAAGGAGCTAGCTCACTGAAACTTAGTAGAAACATTTGTCATCTATGACAAAATTTTGGTATTGCAATTGGGCAAAATCGGTTAACATTTGACCATAGCTCCCGTAAAACCTCGTATAGACTAATCGCTTATTTGCTAATAAATGACAAAGTATAACAGCTATGATGATAAAATTTGGTATACGGAAGTTTTTCATAAGCACTAAAATTGCATCGAAATAGGTTCACATTTAACCATAGCTCCCATATAAAAAACTTACGGAAACAGCCTAAATTCCACCTGAAATTCACTTAAATGCCAATAAATAATAAACTGTAATAGCTTTAGCCACTAAATTTATCACCAAGAAGTCTTATGTGAATGCTAGCCAGTGTGCAAAATGTTGTCATAATCGGTCACCATTTGACCATAGCTCCCATATAAAAAACTTTCGGAATCACAAAAATACAAAAAGAAAAGGGGGTTTATGTCCGTCTGTCCGTTAGATAAAAACGCGATAGCGCCTTAACTAAATGGGCTACAGCAACAAAATTTTACAAAAGGAAGTCTTATGTGCCAGCCAGTGTGCCAAATTTTGTTACAATCGGTCACCATGTGATCATAGCTCCCATGTAAAAAACTTACAGAAACACCAAGACACAAAAAGGGAGATTTATGTTCGTCTGTCCGTCAGATAAAAGCACGACAGCTCCTTAACTGTAAAAGCTAGAGAGACAAAATTTTACAAAAGTATTTTTGATATGTGTACTGAAAATGGGCGAAATCGGTTCACATTTAGTTACAGGTCCCATATAACCCCGCCCCAGGAAACACATGAATGGACCAGTTGAAAGCTATTAAATTAGAAACTGTGACAGCTATTGCCACTAAATTTATATAAATGCCAGCCAGTGTGTGAAATTTTGTTACAATCGGTCAACATTTGGCTATGATTCTTATAAATATATATGGACAAAAATCAAATAGTTTTCATTTTCGGAAATAAAAAAATTACAAAAATTTTTTGATCGCACACTAAATTTGTTTTGGGGTTATATTAAGAGAGCTTAGGGAATGTAAAATCCGTTCGCGTTAATGATTTAACGCGATGCGCGCAGAAGTTATGACGGTTAAAACAAAAATTTCTAAAAAAAAATTAAAAACTATTTGATTTTTATTAGTTTTATGTTAATTTTGTCTTAGTGAGATTCAGCTGCCTTGACTTATGGACAAATTTAATTTAAAAGAATTTTTTATTTAAATATAAGTTTTAATAGGTGCATATCTTTCTAAGATATAAAATTCTTATTTGGTCCATAAAATCGTTAATCCTTATAATTTTTTGGTGCGCTTCAAATCTAAGGTAAAACTTTATTAAAGAATAGTTTTAAGACCATTCCTGATGAATTTTGAGCTCAATTCGCGATGTGCTTCATTGAAATGTTTTCAGATAAAACCTTCGCGTTCTCAATTAATATAGAGATTTTTGACAAACTTTTGATGCAAATCGGTTATAATGACATCGCTTTCATGACTTATATGATTTTGTTTCAGTTTGCATTCTAAAACCATTTAAACCAATATGTACTTTTTTGCACGATTTTCAAAATCTTCATAAAATTTTAGCAAACAATGATTTTTTGGTACGCTTTTGCTTGGTAGTTTCGAAATTTTCGTTCATATTTGCGAGTGTGCTCCACGAAAAACCGGTATTTTAAAAAATTTACGCTCAAAAACTCCTCATTTACACCTGTCGTATATTATACCTATACAGAGCACATTAACGAGATATATATCAAACGATGCTAAATTGAAAGATCTACAAATCGTTATCTGTTTTTTTAAAACTCTTTGAGGCGGCCAAAAAATATGCGAAAAAAATTAAAAAGTGGCGAAAACGAGCTTCAAATTTTGGCAGCCATTAAGTAGTATTAAAAGTGACAAAATTAAAATTTAGAGGGAAGTGGATTTATCCCCTAAGTGTGGTGTCTATTTCGTAGAACAACGACTTGGGTCCAAATGTTAAAACAAATGCAGAAGAAGACGAAATATGAAGAAAAACTTGAATGCTTCAATCGATTTTTTAACGTTTTTTTTAATTTGCATGGCAATTTCACTTAGGAGCGCAAATTTGCGCAACTAGGATATTGTGTTCAGTATACAGAAGTTTTTGCGAATTCGAGATCTGTAATTCGATTTTCCGAACTCCTATGCGTACAACAATTATTGGAGTTGAAAGTCGGTTTAAAAGGAATAAAAACTGTTTGATTTTTGCCCATATGTTACATCCCCTTTTTTATATCTACAATCAAAAAGATTCTGAGGTACGAACGAGTACAAGCAGCATATTAAGATTATGTATATGGTAGATGCATTAGGAACTCCTAGTAAAATATATGGACCTGTTGTATTACTATCAACTTATTTATCTTAACTAAATGTTAAGCTAAACGAAAAGTATTTAACAACTTATTAATGTAAAACCATACCCGGTTACGATAACGAATTTTTTTCAAAGTAAATTAATACTAGGGAAACCACTTACACACTTTTGAATGTTGAACTATAAATCTACTGCAACCGAAGTTATTCGAAATATTTTACCAACAATACCAACTATCGTAACAACTTTTTTCCAATTTGGTCCACGTTTTGAATTTGCTGCAACCTCGTAGATATATGAGACATGTTTCTAAATTTAACACAACTTGATGGTGGGTATATATGATTCGGCACAGCCGAATATAACACTCTTACTTGTTTGATTTCAACTTTAAAAATGTTTCCGCTAGAATTATTTAAAAACAAAAAATTCGATTCGATGAAGAGCTACCTTGATGTACAAAAATGAAGAGTAACCATTCTATTACCTTGCCAACTTTTTAAATATATTTTTTCTCGTATAACTTACCATCATTGGAGTATAGTATATCATAAGTATTATCAAAATAATCATCTTCATCATAGTCATGATTATCGTCATTATCATCATCACTGCGTCTGTTGACATTGTCATCCATACGATACCAGATTATGTCCTTAATGTTTTCAAAAAATTCTTGAACACTATTTAAAGTATTCCTTAAGAGCAATAAATTTTCCCTGAAGTTTTCCTGTTCATTATTGTTTATCAAAGATATAGAGGCTTTTGTTAAAGTTTCATTATCTTCAAAAGCTTTTAATGTTGGGTTTGAGGGGTTGAACTCGCTGTTTAGTTGATGACTGCGATAGTCCTCCTGGTTATTTTGAGTATTTGTGACTTTAGTATCCATCAAATTTTTATTGGGCTCGAAAGAATTTTGTTTTTTTGTTAAAAGGATTTGACTGGGAATTTCTAAAGTCTCCCTGACGATGACTTCGTTGTCATTATTATTTCCAATGGTTTTTGTTTTCAAATTTAAATTTTTTTTGGTTTCAGTTTCAGATGTTTCACTCATAATTTTATTTTTGTCTTTTGAAGCTTTTGGGTCATATTGCCAATATGTTGACAAGGATATTGAGCGTTTTTGGGGTGTAGGCAGTTGTCGCTCTGCGACTGTCTCTAAATGATGTAAATTGAGTTGTGATGATATTCGATTCCTTTTGTGCTTTAGATAATGCGACATTAATGGTTGAGGCAAATGCTGTTCCTTTTCCTTTACTTGACTTGTTACAACTTGTGGTTTTTGTATATGAGAATGTGGGGTTTCAAGGCTTTTCAAAGAAACCAGTTGATGCGTCTGTTTTTGGGCTTCATGCTGGTATTTAGGGGAATTTAAATGAAGTTTTCTTCTATCTCTAACGACAATGTTCATAATATTTGATTGCGAATTAAATTTCATGTTTTTAATAGTTTCAGTTTGTAAAGTTGAAGATGGGGATTGGCTTGAAGATAATGTTACTGCTGGTGTTGAATTTGTCAGATGAGTTGTGTTATAATTATCACTATATGGCGGATTATCATAATGATTTGTATTGTTGTAGTGCGCCTGGAGACTAACAGATCCCCTATGTGTTGGCTTCATAGTTTGAAAGTTCACACTTTGTCTTAATGTTGATGCTGAAGCGGATGATGGCTCAGCAGAGGATAATTGTAACGTTGGTGTTAAGGTAGACGGCGCTGTTAGCCATTTGCTGTTATGTACAATAATTGGCTGCCACATATTCTCCGCCTCAGTCAAAGTACCAACACGTGCCTGTGTCTGACTGTTGTCTGCAGGAAGACTTGAGGCATTTAATTTAATTACAGGATTTAGTATTACAAAAAATATTTGAAAAACAATTATTTTGCTTAACATTTCTTTTTATTTAAATATTTTTTTTATAAACTTTTAGAAATCAATTTTCAAGGAATTTTATTTTTTCTTCGCTTTTCGTAACTTTTTAAATAATTTCTCTTGTCACTTTTTCTTTTTGATAAGTTTTTCACTTTCATTTAGTTTAATAATCCACTTGCTGGCGTTCATCATCCGTTTGTGGTTTTCACTGAAATAATCATTTCTCCCTCTTAGGTCAAGTGTTTTATAAATTCAGTTATTTCATTTTCATTCTACCTCAAATCTTTCCATGTTTTGTTTTTTTGTTTTAAACCAAAAAAAAAAAAAAGGTTTTCTTATTTCAATCATTACGATTTTAAAGTATTATTACCGCTGTTGTACTTCACTGATTTTTATGGTTATTTTACTGTAAACTGAGGTAAATGAAAAAAAAAACTGTAGTTAAAATAATATTGTGATAAATATTTATTAAAGCACTAAAGTTAGGCATATTAAAATATTAAGGTAAAGAACGAATTTGTAAAAAGATACATTAAACGAAAGAAATATTCAATTACCGACAAAATTTCAAATAATCTTACCAAAATGTTTAATGTTTTGTTTTCCGACAGAGGTATGATGGTTCTTTCCACGCCCCTTAACAGTATGTATATAGTTCCCCGACAACAATCCAATTGGAACAAGGGGTACTTCTCTCAGATTCTATTTTTAGACTCATTGAAAGGGACCTACTTTTAACGCCGGCTCCAAATGCATTAGTTAGAGAAGTAGTTTGTAGTTATTCACTTAATCTCGGTATTTCTAACGTCAGCAGAGAAAATATTCCAACGCACGGTGGTAAAAAGCGGCCAAAAATGATTTTTCTTAATTTTATAATTTTGATTAGATTTTGATGGTAGTTTATAGCCAACACTCTAAAGTATCCAATTTAACTTTATCTTTGACTATATGATAACTGATTCGTTTTTTATACTAGCTCAAAGTCTATATTTACTTTTTTGCCTACAATTTTAAAATTAAAAAAATTGATTTTGATATACTTTTGAATAAAAGCAGATATAATTTTTCCACTAAAATAATTGTTATAAATTTTTAAGCTTTTTTAAATATTGTTATTAGTGAATCATTTTGTGCAGATTTTGAAAATTTCTGTGGTTTGGTTTTTTCAAAAATTGAAGTGAATTTGAGATATTTAAATAACTAGTGAAAGTCATAAAATTCCAAATTTTGAAAGGCCATATCTAAGAAAAAGGAGCTAAAAGAGGTTACATATAAATTGAATCTTCTACTGTTTAGTACTAGTAGTATATATTTCGAATTTCAGCCGCATACTCTTGCCGGCCTATTTACCAGAATCATTTTACTTACTTTATCTTTTTACATATTTTAAACATTTTTAATTACAACAGGATGCAATTTAGTAAGAAAAAGGTAGATAAAATACTTGAAAATAATCTAAAGCAGCATTTATTAAATGATTAGATTAAAATTTACTTTAGTTACCACCAAAAAACGAAAATTTGGGCGTGGCGTTGAATTTTTCAGCCCTCTTTGTTAGCCAACAGGCTCTTGAGTTAAATTTTTTCAATTAGATTGAGAAAAATGGAATAATACTTTATTTTTAAGGAAATTCTGTAAGCAATACATTTACACAGGTGGTGGCCACATTACAATTAACAAATAAAAAATGCAGAAAGAACATGGAAATCACAGTCTTGAACATTATTTCATGAATTTTCAACATTTTATTGAAATATTGAGCTTTTTTATGTATTTTTTTTTATATAAGAATAAATCTTGACTAAAGCACAATTTTTTCAGAAATTTATATATATTTCTCAAACTACTTATCCAAATTTTACAAATTATATATAGTAAGGTAGACAAATAGCCTATACATAAATGAAAATTATTGAAAATTTTTCAAAATTATTAAACACATTTCATTAACATATCTTATATGTCTCCTTTTATTTGGCCATCCACTTTTAATTTTTACCATATAATTTATACAATATAATGAAAAGACCATAGTATGTCAGCTCAGTAAGTTTCAGTCAAAAATATGAAGAAATAAACAAGTTATTGATTTTTGGCCGTATTTTACCACCGTGCAACGGCGTTAAATAACAAGAACGAGGAGCCCAATTTACAATTAATGTTTTTTTTGGGGATTATATGAAGCCCATTTGCGATAATTTTGTTTATTTATATAATTGACTAATTAACAAGTAAGAGTGGTATATTCGGCTTTGCCGAATCTTGGATACCCTTCACCAATGGTGTTCCAAAAGTACTTAATGTAATTTCTAGCAATTTTTGGTTATACTAGTATTATATGCAAAAAGTCTTTAAAATTAAGAGTCGGAAAACGAAAAGCTTTTCGGTGGCTTCATCATCTAGAATAGTTATGCACCCAAAGGTTAGTTTGGGCAGGTGGCTGTTGTCTAGGGAAGCTTCACTTGGGTTCTAGAGTGGTCCCTTTGTGAAAGATAATGATTACTAGACTACAAGTAGAGAATGCATATTTAAGCCAGCCAGTAGCTTCGAAATAAAATAGACACATATTTTACGAACATTTAATAAAGTTCGATAGACCAGATAAACCATGCAGAAAAAATGCTTCAAAATGTAGATGCCCTTAGATTTGCAATAGCACATTGATTTGATGAAGTTTAAGTATTCTGGCATGCAACTCAAAAACACAGTGCCCAGTGATGGTTGTATACTTTATTCGTACGAATTATCCAACTAGTAAAAGTTCTTGATTAGTTATGTAAAACTTTGAAGTTAGCGGACTGATTTAGGTCAAAGCTTTAACAATGATTACACAGCACAACAAAATAAAAAAAATTTCTTGTGCTCTTAAAACCACTATACAATTATGATGTATCATGACTACCTTTGTACAAAAATGGTAAAATTTTTAACTTCTATGGCAAGATTTAAAAAATTTTTTTTTTTTTTTTTAAATTGCAATTTTTTGTAGACTTTTCTTCAAATGATTAATGATAACTCAAAAACTACTAGTCCGATATTATTAAACTAAAATCAGAATTTAGATTTACATAACCTTTAATTCGTCTATATATCGCGTTTCAATCGGATCAATATTATCGGAGTTATAATAAAAAACGTAAGAAAAAAATATATTTTTTACGTAAAAATGGCAAAAATTTTCGTTTTAAAAAAATCATGAAAAATCGAAAACGCAAAAAAACTTCCAGATTTAGTAATTTATCGCATAGCGACATATAATAGCAACAAAATGAGATATCGACCATAAAAATCGATTGATTTTTTTCGAATTTATTCACAATTTAGTGAATTCGCTCATTTTCACAAAATTTTAGTTTTTTGCTTGATATACGCATTATAGCGGGTTTTCAAATGTATGAAAAAAATTAATTTTCCAATTTCAAGGGGTGTATGTCGGATTATTGTGAGATTTGGTGAGAAACTTCCACCCACAAAATTTTTGCCGAATCGGACAACGTTAACACGTAGCGCATTGGCCCCATATCGAAAAAAATTGTCAAATTAAAGGCTATGTAAAGCTAAATTTTTCTGATTTTATTTTAATATCATCGGACTAGTAGTTTTTGAGTTATCATTAATTATTTGGAGAAACGTCTAAAAAAAAATGCAATTTAAAAAAAAAAAAAATTTTTAAAATCTTGCCATAGAATTTAAAAATTTTACCATTTTTGTACTAAGGTAGCCATGATACATCAAATGTATATAGTGGTTACTCGAGCACATTTTTGCTGTTGAACTGTGTTATCAATGTATACAAGCCTTAAAATTATAGGGTATACACTCTTAGTTTTAGATACATACGTGAAATATATAGCTTTTGATCAGCCTTGTCGGAAAAGTTATTAAAGATTTACTTTTTAATCTGAAGTTAGTTAATTAATTAAAATGAACACTTCATCAATAATATTTGGGATATATTGTTCTTTCGATCTGTCCGATGGATGTTTGGAAAGTTTTGCTCTAGTTCTTTGTGCAATTTTAATGTGATTTAATTTATCAGCATTAAATCGATTCCTGGTCGGGGTTATATGGGAGATTTCACTAAATGTGAATAGAGCTCGCCCATTTTCAATATCGAACTTTTCAAGAGATCACAAATACTTTTGTCAAATGTTGTCCCTCTAGAAAATTTATTTTAGGCGCTATCGCCCTGAATATCAATATTGTACAACGTCTATATACTAAATGTCATCATCGTATCTATTATACACTCAGAAAAAAGACATGTACTAAATTAAAGGAAAAATAATTCCTTAAAAATAGTAAAAAAATTTCCTTATTCAGAGTAAATTTTTACTCAAAACTAGGAAAAATTGTTACAATCTAGTAAAAAATACTATATTTAACTAAAAAAATTATAGTTCATATACTAAAAAATAGTTAATATTTTTCCATAGAAAAATTTCACGAATTTTTTAAAATATTATTTATTTTAAGGAAATTTTTGTTAAAAACTAGTAAATTTGTCCTAAATTTTTATTCATCATATCGTAAAACTAGGTAATATTGACTTTAGTTCAAAAAATTTGATTGAGTAAATGATTTACTCAAAAATAGTTCATACAATTGTGTTTACTTAAATTCTGGAAGTTGTTGTCGTAAATTTTAGTTCATAATTTTCCTAATTACTAAAAAGTTATACTTAAATTTAGAAAAATTTCTACATTCTAGGAAAAATTTATTTTAAATTAGTTAAGATAAATTACAACGTCCAATAGTATACACTTTTCTTATAATAAGTAAAACTGTAATAATTTGTTGAAAGTTATATACTTATATTTAGGGTAATTTTCCTTAAAATTAGTTCAGATAAATCAGAATAAATCATGTTTAAATTTATGAAGTAATTACGATATTTTTTTTATAATGAGTAAAATTGTAATAATTTCCTGAAAGTAATATACTTATATTTAAGAAAAATTTCCTAAAAATTAGTTTATATATTAAAAAATAAATGTCAATAAATTATTTTCATTTATAATTTATTTTCAATGTTCTGTGTAATTGTTCTGTGTTAGTTTTTTTTATAAATTTCGTTGCAAAACGCGCTCTCAAGACTCCAAGAACGGCTTCGTCTGCTTGTGTAAGTGCCCATAATTCAGCACCATAAAATAAAACTTGTTGTATAAGAGTTTCGTTGAGCTGCCTCATTAGGCTGAAGAAGCATCTGTTGGTAAGTATAAGTTCTTTTTTTTTATTTCAATACTTATATTTATGTATGTCATTGTTTATATTGACTGCGGTACCAAGGTAGAAAGCTATAGTTGTCCACCATCAAGTGCGGTCTAATTCTTTCATTGAATCATTCTCAATACTGGAAAAGGTGGCAGTCACCACACGCAATGTGAGCCCCATAATATCAATGTCATCAGCAAACGCAAGTAACATGTGCTTTCTGCTGAAAATCGTGCCAATTGTATTAGCTGCAGTATCACGCAAAAAGATAAATAAGGTAAGTTTCCATTTTTTTTCTCGGTAGATTTACCTGGTCTAAAGCCATATTGGAAGGTCCCAATTATTTTGTTAATTTGCCTTTCACACAGGATGCTCGATAATATCTATCTGAAATGAGACTTATACCATTATAGTAAGCCCAGACAGATTTATCATCTTTTTGTGCACTGGACAAAGATCAGTTTCACGTCATGACTGGGGCAGCTTTCATAAACTCCTTCAAGCCGGTAATAGAAAGATTCTTTTACATCGTCGTCATTCTCTTCAGCGGGAGCGTGTGCATAAATCAGGCTTAGATTAAAGTATTTATCTTTAACGCGAATTGTCGCTAACCTTTCGTTTACAGGGGTGAACCTAGAAACAAGATTTCGCAATCTGTTGCTTACCATGAAACCGCAACCAAACTCCTGCTTAATAACATGACAGCTACACAGGTCACCTTTTGGTTTCTTGGCAAAGCCGTGGCTATTCCATCTAATCTCCTGGACAGCAATCATATCATGTTTGAATTTATTGAGTGCATCAATCAACTAGACCAGCGCACCAGAGTTCGGATATTCCAGGTGCTAATCCTTAAATATGATCCATTATTTGTTTGCGGTGGTCGTCAACATAAGGGGCTGTTTTTATTCTTATTTTTTTGCTTTTTCATAATAGGAGTTTTTTCCAGAAGTGGGTTACTAGCCTGAGGTGCTAATCCAAATTCTTATAGTTCATACGGTAAGAACTCACAGCACTTGTTAGCTCACTACTTTAACGTGTGCTAAGGTAGCTAACCAGGTGTGATACAACGAGAAGGTCAGTGTCCACAGTTGAGATGAGGGATAGACCAAGAAAAGTATTTGCTTTTCAAGTTAAAACCGATCAAAACCATTGCTGGGCTTCCAACAATAACTACAGCACCCTGTTATCTAGAATACTTCGACTTAATTCTGAACTTATAGCGAGCTCTTGCATTGTAAGTGCCACTTGGCAGGAGCTTAACATATGACTTTTCTGTGCTTGGCGTTGTCGTCACAAGTAACAATCAGCCGTTTTCTTCAAATCGAAAAAGGTTATCGGACTTCCCCGCATGTTAAGGCTCAAACCATGTAAGTGATGCATTATCTATGCCTCAGTTTTTTAATTAGGATGTTTGCCAGGAGGTTGTTGTATATGAAATATCATAATTCAACGTCAATTTAAAGAAAGAGGGGCTTAGTGACAGAGATTTAAATTACTCCAAAATCGATCTTCTAAATGAAGAGTTATTGGATTTAGGTACAGTTTTTTTTATTATAATAACTTAATGCCCAAGTATTTGAGGTAAATATATTTTTAGATTGAGCTTTTGCGTAATGCATTGATAAGTATCTAAAAATTAAAAAATCGTATAGGTGTTATAAGTAACAGTTAATTATAGGGCTTACAGTAAAGGGCAAAATTTAACACATTATTTATTAATACAAAATCGAAAAAATTGTGGGTAAAACTCAAAAGTCATTGTTTGGTATAAATTTTGTTTCTTTAGCCAAACACTTTTATTAACTCATGCAGATTGACCATGAGATGGACGAATATAAGCCGAACTGGGTCAGATTGTCGGCAGTGAACATGGGTTGATAAAAGTGTTGGGCTATATGAACGAAATTTATACCAAACAACTATTTATGGCATTTAATATAATTAGATTTTAAACTTTATTTTCTTAAATTTTTTCGATTTATATATCAGTTAAAATGTTTATTTTCCCTAACTGTATGCTCTAAATAAAAAATATTAGAAAATATATATTAAACACCTATACTATATTTTATATTTTTTGCAAAATGACCTTTGATTAGTTAAATTGGGAAGACTAAGGACCTTTAGTGTTCCGTAGCCAAAGATGCCGTGCGTCACAAAGAGCGTCCCTTCCATGTTATTTTATTAAAGTAAATAACAATTTGACTTTGAAAAGGCTTTAATATTTTTCAATGTATTATACTGCAGTTAATTCTGAAGTACGATTTTTTTATTTATTTACCTTAATAAGTTGTCTTCATTAATAAATACATTAATATTAATACTTATCTATTTTCCAATAACTCACACTGTGAACCAAAATTCTTTTATATTGAAGTTTAAATTGCATTTTCAAATAAATAAATTCTTAAACTTGTAAAAGAAGATCAGATATTTAATGGCAAAGAATGGGTAATGAAATACATTGAGTCATTGTCCGAAGTTATTTTAATAAGAGGAAACTTTCAAAAATACGAATGTGGGGAAATTTCAAAACTACTTCATCTGTTTTTTATTTCTACGGCTATAAAATTATTGTTTTTTTTTATATAAGCTGTTATTGATTGAAATCTCGGTAAAACCATAAGAACTAATTTGGGGGCGGATGCGGCACGCCTACCCCTAATGCAATCTAAATATAATTTTTATTACATATCTTTTTGTTACGGACAACATTTCTTTGGGAAAATTAAGGTTACATTTTTAAAAATAAGGTGCACTCTAATTTATATGTACATATATATAAGTAAATGTAAAAATTGGTGTACATTTAAATATTATTTCCTATTTAAATATGTATATGTATTTATGTTATTAAAAATATTTTTGTAAAGTTATTAAAAGTTATTAATAAAAATACTTTATACCATTTTTTATTCTTTTATTTTATAAAGGGGATAAATATATTTAAGAAAATAATTTTACTTAATTTTAGTACTTTTTTTGTATTATTTAGAAAATATATAATTCAGATAAGTATATAATTTACTGAAAACTAGAAATAAGTTTCATTAATGAAGGAAATATTTCATACTGGGAATGAATATTTTACTATATATAAGGATTAAATTTATTTATTTTCTGGCTGTTTTTCCCACTTTCAAGGAAAATATTTCCTAAAAATTACAAATTTTTTATAAGATCAAACTAAATATTTTACTGAATTTTAGTAAACTTTTTCTACTATCGTAGAAAATTTGAACAAAAATTTATTTCAGTTTTTACTTGTTTTAAGTAAAAATAAATTATCTTTTAACTAAAATGAAGGAAAATTTTCCTTTTTTATAGCATTGCTAAACATTTATCTGAACTAAATTAAAGGAAATATTTACTCGTTTTTAAGAAGTTTTCAGATAAAATATGAACTAAATTATAGTAATTTTTTTTCCAAGTTTTTAGTTAAATTTTATTTGATTTAAGCTAAAATTTGTTTGATATAAGGAATTTTGTCAAAAACTTATGGAATTTTTTTTTCCTAGAATTTAGGAATTTTTTTACACAATTGCTGTAAAAAACGGCTTTGGCGCCATACGACAACCATTTTTTCCTCAAATTTAGTAAATTTTCCTATATTTTAGTTCATTTTTTTTCTGAGTGTAGGTTGCCATTTATTAGCTACTAAGAGATTGCCTTAGGCGAAGTTATACGGAATCAATTGTCAAACGGATTTCTCCCAATTGCAATTAAAAAATTTTAATTTTCGTTGATATGTGAGATACTTACATACATATGTAGGTTTTGAACGGATATCATGTAATTAGCTGCATTTTTGTACTTCCTAGGAAGATTACCTATAATTTGATATATAATACATTCTCAAATGTTATGAATTTCAAAAGTTCAAATGTTCAAAAGTCAGACACAAAATTAAGATAAATGCAGACGTCTGCTAAAATCAGATTTGTGGAGCTCCTGGATTTTACACAAAATTTTAGGATATTGTCCCACCCTGAATATCATCATTGTCGATCAAAACACCATCGCTTAAACTCTAAATTATCTTCTTCTGTTATCCTTGACTCCCAGTGGATCATAGGTCCTCAAAAAAAACTCTAAATTATATCTACCACAAATTACCGAATGCATCAGGATTTAGGTAGTCCCCTGCGAAGGACGCTATTAAGTTTCATCAAAATAAACACCTGAGATATCGACAAAACAGGAGCTCCAAAAACTTGACTACAACAGAAAAAAGGACAGACAGGTAGACGGACGGACAAAGAAACAGACGGACGGACAAACAAACAGACGGACGGAGGTCGCGAAATCGATTCTCCTGCCGATTCTGAGTTGATTGGTACAATTTGAATGGTATTCATAATCAGATTTGTGGAGTATATATATCAGATTTTAGAAAATCCTCCCACAAAGAACGATGTCAAATTTCATCACAATCGGTCCATAAACACCTGAGATATCGCTGAAACATTACTTACAAAACGTAAACAAAATTTCTTAGACACGTACTTTGGGCAATTTGCTGTACATCAAATGTAGTGTTATTGCGATATCTCAATTGTTTATGGACCGCTTTTGATAAAATTTAATAACGTGCTTGGCGGGGGAATTTCCTAAAATTTGATGCAAAATTTATGTAGGTCCGTGTTAAAGGAGGATGGTTTTTAATATTTCTGCATTTATTTTTTTCAACAAACATTCTCTAATGCGTACTTTGGGCAATTTGCAAAACATCAAATTTAGTGTTTTGGCGATATCTCAGTGAACCGATTTTGATACAATTTTACAGAGTGCTTTGGGGAACTATTTCCTACAATCTGATATATAACATATTATCACATGTGCACCAGGAGTATCTTTTTTTCTTGTTATTTAAAAGTGTGTTTCAATCAAAAATTTTAAAATTTTCGTCTAATTTTTGGTATTTTTTCGATATTTTCGGTGTTTATAAACCGATTTTAATCAAATTTAATAGCGTTCATTGCGGGAGAATTTCCTAAAATCTGATATATAATTTATGCAAGTCAATCCTAAAGGGGCTTCAGAAACTTGATTTCAACAGACAGACGGAGGGACAGACGGACATCGCTTAATCGATTCTCTTCCCGATTCTGAGTCGATCGGTATAATTTTTATGGGGTCTACGATCACTAATAAAATTACAAACGGAATCTTAAACTTATAATAGCCTTTCACCTATTGGTGAAGGGTATAAAAATGGGCCTCATCTAGGGTTGCCAGACACAAATCCTGAAAAAGCTGGACATAATGAAAAAAAAGCTTGACAACCCAAAAATTAACTGGGCATTAATAATAAAAAACTTGCTTTTTTTATTTGCTTCGATCAATCTTTAAAACGCATGCAACTCGCGTTTGTCAATGACATTGATATCATGGGATGCACATTGCGCGATTTAATTGTCGCCTTTTGAAGTATCGAGAAGGAATCCAACAAAATGTGTCTAGTTGTCAATGAATCAAAACAAAACTGCTGGTTTATACAAGCTGGCAATCCTCAAGAATTGGACCACATGTGATCGCTGAGAACTATACCTATTAGGTTGCAAAATAATTTGTTTACCTTGGTACCCGCCGTCAACACAAATAACAACATAAGTTTCGAAATTAATCGTAGAATCATACTTGCAAACAGATGCTATTTTGGCATAAGCAGGCAGATAAGAAATAAAGCTCTCTCTGTAACTACTTCAACTACGCTTATGCTACCCGTGTTATTATATGATGTTAAATCATGGGCACTTGCACTGGCAGAGGAAGCTATTCTTGGATTTTTTGAGAGTTTGCATCAACAATTAATAACGACATTGAATGAAGAATGAACTGTTTTTTTTTTAATTAAACCCCTACTAAATTGGCATTTTTTGGAGAGGGCATGTGCGAGGACCAAATGTTTAATTGACAAGAAATTTGTTTTATACGCATTGTCATTATGCTTTCTTTTAAAAAATTTTAATATCTTTTTATTTTTCTTAAGGAAATATTTTTTATTAGTAAAAAAAAGTAGCTATCTTTTAGAGAAAAACTCAAAAAATAGCGATTTTTTTTAAGTTTAACTTTTAGACGAAAGAAGATATCTATAGCCAGCTTGCATAAAAATTATTCGGAATTTTATTAAGAATTTAATAAATATTCTTAAATAAAAATTTGGCCCTAAGATACGTTCACCAGATAAAAACAAACTTAAAAAAATTAGTAAAAAATCAACCCAAAAATTCCTTTTTACCCAAATATCTCGAAAGACAAAGGAGATAATCTACACATATAAGCGTATCTTCTCAAGAACAACTTAAGTTTAAAATATCTTTTCAAGCCATCCATAAATGGATTCAAAAAGTCGAGCACCCGAGGTGACCAACGTTGAAGGCCCATCAATCATTATCCCGACCCTTCATGGACCAGTGTTCGAATGCTCCTTGACTACCACCGTGCCAATTTCAAATATCTTCAGTCGTTCAAAAGTTACAGAATTATTTAAAAAAAAAGCATCCGTAAACCACTGTTTTGGGGTCATAGCTTTTATGTTAGATTAACTTCAGAAAATCGAGTCGTTCGAAATTTTTCTTTCTGTGTAATTCTGTTAAAGTTTGTTATTCTTTCTTCGCTTCGTTTAAATGATCATTCATCCATTTACACAAAAAAATATCTCTTTGTTTTTATACCCTTCACTACCGTAGGTGGAAGGGGTATTATATGTTTGTGCTGATGTATGTAATGCATAGAAATATTTGTCTTAGACCCATCTTTTAGTATACCAATAGTTCACTTTCTGAGTCGATTAAGCGATGTTCGTCCGTCCGTCTGGCTGGCTGGACCCCCATGTAAACCTTGTAATCAAACTACAGATCGCAATTCTAACGCCAATTTGGTAATGGGACCATTGAAATTCATCAAAATCGGTCCATTATTTATGGTACCTCCCATAGGTCCCACTTCCCGGAATTGATATATTGGCCACAAATATCAATATTTTTTCATGAAATTTAAATAAATACTATTTATGTAAACTTAAATCACTGAATCAAATTTCGTTGAAATCGGTCCACGTTTGACCATAGCTCCCATACAAATTCTTTTCTCAAAACGCACTAAATGAGACAAAATTCACTAAAACGCTCGGAAATCCGAAGATAATGAGAAATTTAAGTTTATTTTTTGCATACATAATTCTTGTAGCAACTGTAATCAATTTGCCAAATTGCAAGATAATCGGTCCACATTTGACCCTAGCTCTCATATAAGTCCAAATGATGGAAACAGCTTAAATATATAAGTTTTGAGAAAATGTTTGTATGATGGCAAAATTTAGCAAATATTTGTCTTTATACAGCAAAAAGAACACCTTTGACCTTAGTGGTGAAGGGTATCGTATGATCGGGCTTGACAGACTATAGCACGTTCTTACTTGTTTAACTGGTGTGTACTTTTATAACTTCCATCTATTTCATCATGTTTGTAAATATACAACTTAAAACATAAAATACAAAGTTATTTACAATATTGGCTTTGTAAATAAGTTCTTGCTTTTTATTTCTTACACCACCATTCATTTTAGCGATATAAACAAGAAATCCGAAATATTGGACTCATTAACTGGCAAAAATATACATATGTATGTGTAAAATTTCATTAATTAAAGTTAAAGTTTGAAAGTGGGTAGAGTCTGGAGCGAAGATTTAGAGTGACCGTAATTATTGGAATATGGGTATCTTTAAGTTAACGCCTGATAACTTCGTTAATAAAAATTTTACTGCTAATACAGCAGCGGGTTAAAGTGCGAGTCAATAATAAATCACACAAAAGTACATTTTTTAAATAGTCAGAATTTGTTTAATACTTTCCTCTTGGTCGTACGCTTTATTAAATACGATCATTCATCCATTTATACATAGTTAAATTTAAGCCTATTACAGTTAGTTAATAACAGGTTATAAATACACTTTTTCAAACTCCCCTTCATTTTGGCACACTAATAGACAACATATAATTACCACTTTTTCAGATTCAAAACTATTTTTTATTATTCCCAGCAAAACTTTTCATTACCAAGTAATGAGTTAAACAGCTAAACTATTGAACACGAACTACTTACTCATTCACTGTTTAAGTCATTACATTAATATGGGGATGTCATTGAAGGCAAGTAATTACCAATTGCAGAAAAGTAAAGACTTGGGTAAGCAATTGTAAAACAACAACAAAAACTTTTTTGTAGTTGTATTTAAAAAAATATATTTTGAAACGAAATACAAAAAATTTTTTTTTACTACCCCATGGGGGCTCGAACCCAGACCCTCCGACTGCTAGGCAGAGACTCTTCCACTGAGCTACTTCATATGTTGAAAAATTAGCAGCTTATAATTAATATAAACAATTTTTATTTTTAGATCCAAAATCATGTGACAATAACTTTGTTTTTCCCTGCTTTTTTTGCTTTGTTGTAATTTTTAGAAAAATATTTTTATAAGATTTTTTTGTAAATATTTAATGCATTTAATAAACAATAAAGAAGTTTTTTTTCAATTATTTTAAAACTTAAACAATTTAAATCTTCTTTTTTTGTATAAGTTTTTACATAAGATTGACTCTTACTTACTTAAATGGCCTATAAAGAGTGTTCTAAAAAAAATATGCATTTACTATTTTAGACAAAATTTATCCATAGTGCAAGAAATAATTTATTTTTTGATCAAGTTAGTTTCTATAGATATGTCAGATACTATTATTTTAGAAATTATTAATTTTCAATAGTTATTTCAATCAAAATGGGCTGCGAAAAAAAAGTTCGTGAAAATATAATTAAAACTTTTCAAAAAAATCAGTCATGGACTTTTAAAAAAATAGCTAAAAATTTGAAAGTTGACCCTCGAACGGTTTCTAATGCCCTCAGACCGTATAAGGAAAACCTGAGCATTGAAAAAAAACCTGGATCAGGGAGGAAAAAAGGTCCTACAGATATTGGTAAGACAAAAGAAGTCGAGCGACTCTTTCGAAGAGCGCCTAACACTTCTTTAAGAAAAGCAGCTCGTACGGTGAAATGTTCTACGAATTTTGCACATAGAGTCAAAGCTTATGCTGGACTGAAGACATACAAAGTCCAAAAGGTTCCAGATCGCAATGCTATAAAGAACTTAGAAGCAAAAAAACGAGCGAAAAAATTGAAGTCTGATTTTATAAAAAAATACACCTGTTGTGTAATGGATGATGAAACATACGTACTGGCAGACTTTTCTCAACTTCCTGGTCAAGATTTTTATGTTGCTGATAAACGGGGCAATGTTCGGCAAGAGTTTCGCACAAAAAAACAAACAAAATTCCCTAAGAAGTTTCTCATGTGGCAAGCTATTTGCAGTTGTGGCAAAAGAAGTAAAGTATTTGTTGCATCTGGCACAATAAACACAGAAATTTTTATAAAGGAGTGCCTACAAAAACGGTTGTTACCCTTTTTAAGAGAGCACAGAGTGACTACATTTTTTTGGCCCGATTTGGCATCATGCCATTATGGAAAAAAGGCACTTGAGTGGTACTCAAAGAATAATGTCATTTTTGTACCACGAGAGGCAAATCCACCAAACTGTCCAGAACTTCGGCCTGTGGAAAGGTATTGGGCTCTGGTAAAAAAGGAATTGAAGAACACAGGAAAGATTTCCAAGAACATGTCCGATTTTAAGCGCAGGTGGAACACATGCTCCAAAAAGGTATCAGAAGCAACTGTAAAATCTTTAATGGGAGGGTTTCCGAAAAAAGTCGATAATTTTGCAAAACCCGAGTACTAAGTAAACATTTTAATGCTAAATGATTTTGTATAATATGTCATTATTTTTGCGTATTTTGTAGAGTTTTTATATTAAAAGGTTAGATTTTTATTTAAGAAAATCCAACTACAAATTTTATTTAGAGCACTCTTTAGTTACAACCTGTTAAGGTCAAAGTCCGAGCATATTTTAGAATTCCATGGATTTCGATCTTGTGCGAATATTCTCCAATTTTATTGGCCAAGCTGTGAAAAATGTTCCTCTACTTGGTCTTTCTATCGAAGTTTCGGACATCCTTCTCTAACATTAGGTGGTGGGACATTCTAATTCTAATTTTATCCTCTTCATAGCATTTTTTTTTTCAAGAAATGGTTACTAGCCCGTAATCCTAACCCATTTTTATCGATATTATGGGTCAAATCTCGGTATATGTTAGCTCACTATATTAATGGGTGTTAAACTAGCTCCCCGGGTGATACCACGGGGAGGTATGTGTCCACAGTTGAGATGAAGGATGACCCAGATAAGTTGGGCTTACCAAGTAAAGACCAATTTGAATCGTGTTTGGTATCCAACATCCCTTACATAATCAAAATTGACTCATGATGGTATTTTTTCATTAACGTGAGTTAGTTTTCCATTTTTTTTACAGAAGGTAATGTTTAAGTTCTAAAAATTAAAAAATCATTTAAAAAGACTCTTTTAATAAAAAAAAAAACTAAAAAAAAATTGTTGCTCTTGGTGGGATTTGAACCGGGGCCATTCAGTTTAAATTACCATCTTAATTACAAATAAGTACTTCTGTAATAACTTATTATTTATTCGGAGGGTATATTGTAGTCATTACAAGGTAACCAGTTATCAGAGTACTTGCCATTACCAAAGTTTTGCTGGGTTGTATGACTTTAAGCCACTTTTCTTATTCCCTTAATAAACTAATGTTTACATATTTTCTTCTTTTTCTTCATTCATTCATAAAATATTTGATCTAATTTTATAATTTCATTTTCATTTCTACAGATCAATTAAAATTGGCATCAAAATATATATATAGCTTAATACTAAATATATAAAGCTGAAATAGAAAAAATAATTTGTATTTTGTACGAATGCAAAGGGTTACCATTTCGTGGTTTCAAAAGTATAGGACTGGAATTCGACATCTGTCAAACTAAGTTGTTGAACCATTTTTTGTCTTTTCAGTTGAAAGTCTGACATTGACTTAAACGGATCGCTTAAGTATCTCACAACGCATACAAATTATCAAAACATACTACAAAAATGGTGACTCTGCTGCAGCCACATATCGCGCAGTGGTTTACGGACGCTTTTTTTTGGAAATAATTCTTTTTTTGGAATAATTCGGTTTGAACGACTGAAGATATTTAAATGAAATTTGCCATGGTGATAGTCAAAGAGTATTCGAGTTGGTTTTCAAAAGCACTAGTCCATGAGGTGTCGGGAGAGTGATTGATGGACTTTCAAAGTTGGTCACCTCGGGTGTTCGACTTATGGATGGATGTTCCATTTATGGATGGATTGAAAAAAAAAATTAAACTTAAGTTGTTCTTGAGAGGATCTACAAAAACTACGCTTACATATGTAGGTTATCTCCTTTGGGTTTCAAGATATTTGGGTAAAAAGGAATTTTTGGGTTGATTTTTTACCATTTTTTTTTTGCTTTTTTTGATCTGCTGGACGCATCTGAGGACCAAGAATATTCGTTAAATTTGTAATAAAATTCTGAATAATCCTTGTTCAAGTTAGTTATGGATATCTTCTTTCGTTTAAAAGTTAAAAATATTCAAAGTTAAAAAAAAATTGTTTTTTTTTTTGAGTTTTTCCCTAAAAGATAGCTATATTTTTTCACTAATAAAAAATATTTTCTTAAGAAACATAAAAAGATTTTTAAAGTTTTTAAAAGAAAACATAATCAGAATGCGTATAAAACAAATAAATAAATCTAAAAAAATCCAATTTGTAAAAAAAAATTTAGTTTAAACAAAAATTTCTCAAAAGGCAAAGCACAGATTTGAAAAAAATTATAATGCTCATATTTTCTAATATATCTGTTATTGATTAAAAAAGTTTTTTCTGAGACGAGCTGCAAATAGAGTTAGTGTTGCCATTTTTTAAAAAATACTCATTTTTTGAAACCCTTTTTTCCCGAGTTGGAAATTGAGGGATTTTTCAGTTAAAACTGGCAATATTTTTACCAAATATCTCCCGACACCTCATGGACCAGTGCTTTTGAAAACCAACTCAAATATTTCTAGTCGCGTGTGTGTGTATCGTGCTTTAAGAGGAGATTAAGGTTTACATAATCGTCCAACTACGCAAGCAATTGGCAAAACTGTGAAGAAATTTGAAGAGACTGGAGCGGTTACAAATATTGTAAGGCCTGTGCATCATCGTTTCGCTCGTTCCGCTGAAAATATCGCTGCTGTAAGTGAAAGTGTTACCGAAGACCCGAATCCGAACCCCGGTCATATGATAACCTACTGTTTTCTGCCTGCTATTGAAATGTATGACTTGGAGAACATGTGGTTTCAACAAGACGGTGCCACTACCACAAAACTCCAGCGAATATGGCTTTTTTGCAAGAAACATTTCCTCATCGTGTAGTTTCTCGTCGTGACGATATCAAGTGGCCATCAAGATCATGCGATTTGACACCTTTATACTTTTTTTGTGGGGTTACGCAAAAGACCGTGTTAATGCTGATAAATCTTTAACTCTTAAGCAATTAAAAACCAATATGTGGCTGAAATATCGCCCAATATGTATCAAAAATTACCTCAAAAGAATCAATGCTTGCAATATTTCGCGCAGTGGTCATTTAAATAATTTAGTGTTTCACAAATAATGTCAACGTTCAAACTTTATAATAAAAAATATTTTATATGCATTTTATTCACGTTCTTTTTTGAAACCGCAAAATGGATAACCCTTTATTATTCATATTTCGCCCAAAAAAATTTAAATGTATGAGGAGCCGTGCTAATTATCGAGATTTGAAACTTTCTCAGATCAGCAAATCAATATGTATATAATATAAATTTGTAGAACTCACCTAAATCAGAATCATATGTACATACTTGTAGTTCACCAAAAACTCTTTCCATTCTAAACTTTACTTTTGGAACAACATTAGTGAAGGGTATTTAAGGTTCGGCATAGCCGAATATAGCACTCTTGTTATTTTTCAAAACGTTAATTTTTTTCTTGAAACAAAATGTTCTTTTTTGTATCAAAAAATATTTTTATCTCACAGGACCGCTACATTTTTTATGTGTTATTTTATGGTGGGAAGGACGTTGACAAAAGTAATAAATTCATTGCAATTTTCCAATTTACAATGCTTTTTAATTGGTAGATATTATTAATTCTCACGTTTGAAAAAAAAAAACTCCAGATTTCTATGCCACAAATTTATTATACTCTTCCTACTAATGGTAGTGTAGGGTACAAAAATAAATAGTTTTTAAAAGCTTTACTTTCATTCATAATATATATAAATAAATTTAATTTTGTAAAATCAATCATTAATTATGTCACATTTTATCACGTGTAACTTAAATAAATGTCTAACAAAATCAAAACAGTAGAGTTTGATTAAAACGAACTGAATACATAATTTGAATTTCGTGTTTAATTCTCGTTTAATGTTCAAAATCTCATTATCAACAACTACTGCTAATCCCACCAGAAACTGATTAAAACCAGTCATGATCTTTCGTAAGAAAGAATAGTAAATCACTTTCGGACACAGACGATGATTTAAAACTGAGAAAGTGCCAGGCCCTTTTTATGAAATATAAGAAGAAGAGAATCATTAATGTTGATATCGGTTTGATTGTAATGAATTATTCTAAATTAAAAAGTATGAATTATTATGATTTGACCAAAGACTCTTATAACATATAGATGTTGCACTTCCATGCGCTGATTTGCCATATGGTCGTTTTTAAAAGGCCCATAATAAAAAGGGAGTAACCACCTTTGCTCTAATTCGAAAACAACTAGTGGAGACGATTACGTTTGTTTGTGCGTTTATGTGCTTTTCGTTGTTATTTTTCCACTTTAATTTCACTTTTGGCAGAAAAACAAGTAAGAAAGTGCTATAGTCGGTCAAGCCCGATCATACGCGTATCGTATGATCGGTCTTGACCGACTATAGCAATTTCACCACGTCACAGGTGTTCCTTTTCCTGTATAAAGACAAATATTTGCTAAATTTTGCCATCATACAAACATTTTCTCAAAACTTATATATTTAAGCTGTTTCCGTCATTTGGACTTATATGAGAGCTGGGGTCAAACGTAGACCGATTATCTCGAAATTTGGCAAATTGATTACAGTTATTACAAAAATTATGTATGCCAAAAATAAACTTAAAATTCTCATTATCTTTGGATTTACGAGCGTTTTAGTGATTATACCCTTCACCACCATAGATGAAAAGATGTAACGCATAGAAATATTGGTCTGAGACCCACCTTTTAGTATACCAATCGACTTAGAATCACTTCCTGAGTTTTTTTAACGATGTCCGTCCGGCTGGCTGGCCGGTTATCCATGTAAGCTTGTTATCATTGTACAGGTCGTAACTTTAAAGATAATTTGATGAAATTTGGCACAGGCTCATATTTTGGCCCAAGCACAATGTCTACACTTTTTGGATTATTATTCCGGGTACCTCCCATAGGGATGCCTTCCCGGAATAGAGTTTTTGGTCCTTTACAGAAACAAATTTAGTTGCATTTTTTTGATAATGGGACCATGGCTATTGAAATTCGTCAAAATCGGTCCATTATTTATGGTACCTCCCGGAATTGATATATTGGCCACAAATATCAATATTTTTTCATGAAATTTAAAACAAATACTGCTTATATAAACTAAAATCACTGTACCAAATTTCGTTAAAATCGGTCCACTTTTGACCATAGCTCCCATACAAACTTTTCTTTAAAAACGCACTAAATGAGACAAAACTCACTAAAACGCTCGTAAATCTGAAGATAAATAATGGGAATTTAAAGTTTATTTTTTGCATACATAATTTTTGTAATCAATTTTTGAGAAAATGTTTATATGATGGCAAAATTTAGCAAATATTTGTCTTTATACAGGAAAAATAACACCTTTGACCTTAGTGGTGAAGGGTATCGTATGGTCGGGCTTGACCGGCTATATCACTTTCTTACTTGTTTTTGTCTCATTTAGTGCGTTTTAAAAAAAAAGTTTGTATGGGAGCTATGGTCAAATATGGACCGATTTTAACGAAATTTAGTACAGTGATTTTAGTTTACATAAGCAGTATTTGATTTAAATTTCATGAAAAAATATTGATATTTGTGGCCAATATATCAATTCCGGGAAGTGGGACCTATGGGAGGTACCATAAATAATGAACCGATTTTGACGATAGCTATGGTCCCATTATTAAGGAAATTATCTGTGCCAAATTTCATCAAATTATCTTTAGAATTGCGACCTGTAGTTTGATTGCAAGGTTTACATGGGGGTCCAGCCAGCCAGACGGACGGACATCGCTAAATCGACTCCGAAAGTGATTCTAAGTTTATTGGTATACTTAAAGACCATTAGCACAAACTTATAATACCCTTTCCATCTATCGTGGTGAAGGGTATAAAAATATATGTAGTGCAATATCTTTATATTATAGAGTCATTGATTTCACTATACAGTAGTCGGCATAATTATATTTACATACTAGTTGATTTTCTTCTTTTTTATTTCCGGTCCTATGTAATTAAAAAAATAAATTAAAAATATTGAAAATAGTAAAATATATTGTAATTTATTAGAAAACAAAAGATCTTTTTTGTATAATTTATTTTTTAATTGAAACTAAAAAAGGAAATTTCCGGATGTGGCATAAGTATTTTGACATGTTTTTATAGAGCGTATTTAAAAAAAATTGAGAGCTTCAAGGTCAACAAAAATTAACAATAATTATTAAAATTAATCAAAAATGTATCCTCATTTACCATTTAAAACTTTTTGGAGATGGTTCGGAACAGAATCCACCAAGAACTGTAGAAACTCCATTGAAATCTCTTTCCAAGCATTTGCGACCTCAATGACCGTTTTATCTTTTGTTCTTGTCAAATCCGCAGATCTGCTTTGCTTTCTGTATGACTACACACTTTCTATTACATTAAATTTTGGACTTTGCGAGGCCAATCAAGAATTTGAACACCAGCTTCTGTTAGAAATTTTGTGATCATATGACATGGAGCGTTATCTGTTGGAAAATGAATGCTTCTCCGATCAATCTATAGCAGGAGGGAAATGCATATTCATTCAATACTCTTAGATATTGATGATGGCTTATGAAACCGGTAGCAGGAACCATGTTCAATACTCCACTACATGAATCTATGACCAGAATATAACGCGTTCACCTCCATATCTTACTTTCTTATCACACAAAATAGTTTTTGTCAGATTAAATAAAAAAATCCATTAAAATGTTGCTCCGTATGCCAGAATGTAAGCCATGGAGTTGGAGTGTTATGTTCTGCGGGTCCATTTCATATAGTGGAGTAGGAGACATAGTTCCTGCTGACGGTTCCATGAGCCAACATCAATATTAAAAAGTATTGAATGAATATGAATTTCCCTCCGGCGATAAATTGATCGGGGAAGCATTAATTTTCCAACAGGATAACGCTCCATATCATAACAGCAAAATGATCGCAAAATTTCTAACAGAGGTTGGTGTTTAAACTCTGGATTTGCTTTCCCAAAGTCCAAATTTTATTGTAATAGAAAATGTGTAGTCATGCAGAAAGCAAAATAGATCTTCGTATTTGATAAAAAAAAAATTATACAAAATATTTAGTTTGTGAAAGGTCTTTTGTTTTATAACAAATTACAACATTTTTTACAACTGGTATGTCAAAATAAATATGCCGACTAGTGTAGACTACGATTTAGATTTCATCTGAAATAGAGGTTATTCATTTTAAATTTTTTGTATCCAATTTCAATGTCATATCCACAACTATCGTTATAGTTCGGTTTGTCTGTTTAGACAACTTCCCATTTGTTATTTTCGACAAAAAATAAATCTTTGTGTATTATTAAAATTACTTTCGAAACTGAGCTGTCGTAAAAATGATTTCTTTTTTGTCAAAAATGTTATTTTGTCACTGAAAGATTTGTTTTCAAAATATATGTTATTATATACTATTATTGCAATATCGAGATTTTTTGTAATAAAAAAAATAGTCAATTTTATTGTTTATTTAATTGAAAACACGTGTGTTTTTAAATTATATTTTTATTTTAACAAGTTTTATATTCTATTAAAATTTATTTTAAATTTTATTATAATTTATTTCAAATCAGAAAATATTGTTTTTATATTTTTTTCGTATTTTATTTTTAATTTTTTTTGCACAAATGACTAGATACATTTTACAATACTTTTAGTTTTGAGGTTGAGATGAAAACTGTTGCAAGAAAAGTTTGCTGCCGTAGTATTTAAATGAAGAAATTTAAGCAGTAGCCCTTAAGCTTTGTTTTTTTTTCTTGGGTTTTAAAAAAATATTTAAATGCCATATCAATTTTCCTTAATTTGCATTTTCAGTGAAAATTTCTGTATAATTATAAAGTTGTTAAAATTAACTGCTGTTGTATTTAAAATTATTTTAAAAGTTATAAATCTTACATATTTTAAGTTAAAAGTTAAGTTAAAATTTTTAACCATAAATAATAACTAAGAAAGTGTTAAAAGGATCGTTCCATAGAAAGTTTAAATTTTATTTCAGGCAAAACATGTCCATAAACACTATATGTATGCATGTACATTAGGGTCGTGCGAAAAACAACTTTTATTGAAATTCGATACGCCTAGATCAAAATCGATGCTCTACATTCTAAAAAGCTCAGAAGAAAAATTTTGTCTTTCTAGGTCAATGTCCTATAGTGGCGCACACGACATTTATTTCTAGGACCCATTTGTATGGGAAAAAATGGGACTTTTTTCGGTTTTTGGTAAATTTCAACCAATAAAGATATGTTTTTGGCAAAGTTAATAATTTGATGTAAAGAACAACTAAATCAGCTTTGATTAGAGTTATAAAAGCTAAAAATCCATGCAGTAGTTTTTAAGTTATTGCAATTTGCTGTAGAAAATTCGTGTCCTTTTCAACACGCCTAAGGATATGCAGCAAAAAATATTTTTGGAGTACAGAAATTACAAAGCAAGACTTTCTTTGTCATCTAAACACTTATAAGTACTAAATAGTTTAAATTTATTAAAATATAATTAAATTTACATAGTTTTTTTTATACTGGAAAATGGTATTTTTTTAAGGACCGTTTCAAAACTCACTTTTTAAGTTTTAGAAAATTTTGTTAAAAAACTATTCAAAATTTCAAAATTTTTGATCGGCATGTTAAAATAGACAGATGTTGTAACAAAATCCAAAAAAGTTCAGTTTGATATCTCATAAAGTTTCGACGTACCTGCGACTTGAAATCGTAAAATTTCGCGAATAAGTAAATTTTTGGACATTATTTAAGTAGATGTATAGTAAATTTTATTTAAGTTATTTAAGTTAATACTGAATTTTATTGCCCAGTCATTGAGGAATGTCCACTAGAACTTTCTTTGATATTGATTGAGCTTAACCCTTTCTTCATCGGGGTCAAAAGTCAAAATTTAATTTTTTAGTTGCAAAAATACGAAATTCTATAAATTTAGTGGCGGATTTCGATCAAAATTAATAAAAATAGTTATTTTTAAGAATGGTTATATTGTTTTATTTAAAATATTTTATTTAACCCTTAACAGACATGGGGACTAAAATGACCCAACATTTTTTTTTTTTTTGAAGTCAGCGTCACTTGGGTCCTAGAAACGGCTTCTAGATTAAGAGCCCTTAAAATTGAGGGAGCGGGGCAGTGGCAGAGAAGAAGAGTTACTGTTTCCTTCTCTTTGATGTTGTGACAACTGCGACAGTAGTCATAGTGTTAAAGGTTAAGTCTTATGGCATGCAACCCAAAGACGCAGTGTCTTGTTAAGAATGAGATTTGGTTGAGGAGTCGGTGGCGAAGTAGAGATACCAAGCATTTAGATCGTTTATTTGTTGTAAGTGGGACATGTTTGCCTGGATATTAAGCAAATGGTTTCAGTGGAACACGTGTTCTGAGCTAACCCATAATGAAAATGTTTAATTTCTGATTTGCAGGCGGATAGCCCATAATTTGGTTGATGTTTTTCTGACTCAGGAGAGCACCGGATTTAGAAAGTTTGTTCGCAGTGGAGTTACCAGAGATATTGTTGTGCCCGGATACCCAGAAAAGTTGGATATTACAATGTCTCGCCATCTCGTTAAGAGATCGCGAGTAAGAACAGGGGCCAAATTACGGCATTCGATGCCGATCGAAATCTTAGTTATTTTCAAAGCATTTGTATAGCATACTTTAAGGATAATCAAAATTATTTAAAAGATGCATAGTTTACTATATATTTTTTTGAAGTTATTTGCCAAAAGATGAACAATAGTATAAGAGTTTTAATTGAACTATATGATTTTAAAAACAAATTAAAATGGATAGCAAATTTCAAAAAACTTTTTGCATCGAAGTAACTTTGAACATCCCTAAAGTATACTTCACAATATTCGCTTAAAAGTCTGAGTTTTCGATCGATATCGAATGCGGTAATTTGGCCCCAGATGTCGTGTGTACATTAGATAAGTCCATGCAGAAATCAATATCCCTGTAGTATATTCTGTGGAATTTTATCCAATTAACTGCTTTGTATATGGCCGATATCTCAGCTTGAAGAATACTACATATGTAAATCTGGAAGCGTAAAACAAATTTCTTTCCCTAATAGCGAAATAAAGGATCCGTCCGTGTGTACATCCAAACATCCGTCATCAAGGGATGAGGGGTCTCCAGAGTTACAGTAAAGGATTTGTCAAAAAGTAGTAAGGGATATTAGTGATTTTATCCAGAATAGTGTAGTGTCCTTTTGGTGAGTGCTGCCAGGTTCCGATAGTCGGACAGCCGAGTAAAGAGTAATTTGTGCCATTAGTTCAACTTAGTAAAAGAATCCCGCGGGTTTGCCTTGGGGAGTGCAGGTCACCATACATTAGTATAGGCTTGACAACCTTGTATAAGAGCCAGTCAGTGTTGGTAGGGTTTAGCCTCCAAGTTTTGCCCATGGCCCGTCTACATCAGCAGTTTACGGCGGCCAATTCCCATTCAATCTAGATTCGTTTTCACTTGATGTTATAGCAAGTGATACATTTTCTATCACCTATTATCATTAGCTTCAAAAATAGATTAATATTGTTTACAGGGTTTAAATAAACTGCTATAGCAGTTTTCAAATAGTCGGATATTTCATATAAAATTGTGCTAACAATATGAAACAAAACCACCTTTCGCTTTTATAAAAACTAGAACGAAAAACTATTTCCAAAATTTCATATATAAATTTACTATTTGCTTCACATATTTTCGTTGTGTGCTAAAATGATTTTAGCTTTTAGGAACTATTTTAAACGACAGTAAAAAGAAAGAATATGAATTTTTTCATTTTAGCATTTAGTTTTATATTCTTAGTTATGAAAACGAAAATTTGTTTAGATTCAGTGGAGATTCATAGATAGAAATTCGGTCCAGATTTCACTTAAATACCACGGAAGCCAAATAAGTGATTAATAGTACATATTATATGGCTTTGACGACCAAATTTAGTACTGAGAAGTTTTATATTAGTACTAAATATCATGTGTATCAAATTCTATTCCAATGTTTCATTATAACACATATATACTAGAGTCTATTGACTAGACTGTCCCGAGCTTGTATGAACATTTTTTCCAATCCAGATACGCATATCCTCAATCTTTTTTTCTTTTGATCCCAATAATTGAAATATGAAATGTTCTTGGAATCGGAAAATGTTTACCCGTGCCGACTTGACGCAAAGTTTGAGGTAGAGGTCAGAACATAAGCCATAGACTAATTATTTTCTTAAATCATACAATTTTATTTATTAAAACTATGCTTGTGAGGCGCCGCCTAGCATACCAGAGGTTCCAAGTTCAATCCCCGCCAGACCTACTTGAAAAAAATGAATTTTCAAAAAAGCGGCGGTTCACCTCATAACTCAGCTAGCCACTGGTTATTAAGAATTAGGCTATGTAAAAACTTCTATAACTAATGCATTTGCCGTTCGGAGCCGGCGTTAAAACGTAGGTCCTTTTCAATGAGTCTAAAAATAGAATCGGATGCAGCTCATTGTTTGAGAGAAGTTCCCCTTGTTCCAATTGGGGAATTATATTATGTATAAAACTAAGCTTACATTTAGTATTTTTTTTAAATACTTTAGTTGCAATCTGATGCATTATTCTAAGCTCGGTTTCAAAAATAATTTTTTAACTTTTTGCAAATTTTGTTTAACAAATATTATAAATTAAAATTTTTTTCATCGGTGTATTAAAGTATACAAATTGAAAAATATAAGTCAAACAAGTTGAAGTTTATGTCTTAAACAGTATCGCTGTAACGATAATTTGAATTCGCAGATTTTCGCCAAAATCTTAATTTTTTGGACATAATTTAAGTAGATTCTTGTTAAATTTTAGTTTAATTTAGTTTGAATGATGATATTGACGAATATTTTTTCTCAACCTATAGAAAATTCATGCCGAAAGTTTTTTTAAATCGGATAAGCTCAACACCTATCTTTCCCGGGTCAAAATTTAAAATTTGGAATTTTTTCTTTTATTGGCAATATCACGGAGTTTTATGAATTTCGTTCCGACTTAAGATAAAATACCTCCCCCGGTAGCTATCTTTGAGTCTGTCCAAAAATATTAAAATGTTTGTGTGATTAAAACTATCAAAAGTTTGCTCCTCTTCCTTAATAAATCTTTTGCTAATATATGTCTAAAAGTGATTTGACAAAAACCCACATTATTTTCAAACAAAATCCGATTTTCAACTATTGAAAATTTGCTTTGTATAATTAGATTTATTCGTCGAAATGCATTTGAATAGATGATTGCTTTTTGGTTCACCAAATACAAATTGATCCAATGACATGATTATCGTAACGTGTGGCAAACGTGTGCCATTCATTCATATGATGTTTCTGTGAATTATTCTACTATTAACTCTAAATGAACTCGAATGCTAAATGATATTCGTACTGGTAACATAAATAGATGTTTGCAGTTGGAAGAAATTGCAATGGATTTAATAAATAGAGAGATGTAGAAATTGTGTGGTATGAAATTTCATAAATTAAAGCTGGAAAACGGAAAAATTTTTACATTTTCATTTTAACAATAGAATTTAAAGACTTTTATATGTTTTCCATCCTTGAATAATCGCATTAAAAATTAGTAATAAATTTAACATCTAGATTTGCCCTTTTCAGTGCCTGGAGGAGTAGTTTTGTGGTCAAGGATATAATATATTTCAAGACCTGACCATATGATACTGAGATCGAAAATGGTCCAATAGTAAAATAATTAAAAAGTATATTTTCAATACAAAAAATTGCTTAATACATATTATCATCATAAAAACAAAATAAATACAAAGTTTTGAATATATCGAGAGCCAAAAAATAAATAGAACATTTTTAAGGAGATACTGATTTCTATCTACAAACTACAAACACGGCTACAGGCTACGGGCTATAACCTGTCAAAATTAAAACACACGCATTCCAATAGTAATCAATTTTTCAGCGTCGACACAGCCACACGACTACCGACCACCGCGGTACACCGTTGTAGCTGTAGCCAACATCAAACTACATACATAATTTATATTTTTGTTGGCGACAATAACAGAATTAGTGCAGTCAACACCATAGAATATTGAAAAAAATCAGCGATTCTGAATATAACCCCCATTCTTTTTAATGGTGGGTATAAAAATGTAAAAAGTTTTTCATTCACAATCTTTATGATGTAGTATCTAAGACACTTTTTTACAATTATTCATTTCAATACGCGTGTTCTTTTAAGTTTATTTTATGCACAAAATTTCCTTTTTCATATGAATGAACGTGCAGTTCCTAAAGGTTTCTTTACACTAGACATTTCTTTTGTGAGATCTTTAAATTTGTTCTCATTAAAATTTATATGTCGTATAATAGAGTGTACCACGGTTATATGGGGAAATATTTTTTTCGAATTCCATACCATCCAGTTTTTTTTCTAAACCTCGCAAATCATTAAAATGAAACACATAGTCTAAAACTTCCCTAAGTAGACTATTTTAAATATCATTGTGACATTGTTTTCATTTCTTCTATAAGTCGTAGCATGTCAAGAGATATAAATCAGGGCAAGTTTTTCTTTAATTTATTTGTTTTTTCAATTTCTTATTCATTAAAAAAAACTCTTATTAGCAGATTTTATTATTTATTTTTTTGATCCAAAAAGTTCCTTTTAATATAAAGTACCTGGTAGACCGAGCCTTGCTCGGAGCTTTATGATAAGCATTTTGAGCAAAATTTTAAAGTTTTTATATATTTTATATTATAAAGTGCTAAAATAAATTTAGAGGAAAGACATTGTAGAAATATTCAGTTAATTTTGAATTATTTGATTTATTTTGTCCGACCAACACATAGTTTGCATAGTTTACAGTTTAACTCATTTTGAATAATTTTGGAAATTATTCATATCAACAGAAACCTCCGTCGACTCATGCGCAACAACTTTGCTAATGATTATAGTCTGATCAAATGCACAGTTTACGATTTAATACATTTTGAGTAGTTTTCTGTGGCGCCACCTGTCGGACTTTGCTTATTCCAATTCATAAACCTTCTTCGGCTTATCCGTAACAACTTTGCTGAAGATTATAGTATGATTAAATGCACAGCATACGATTAAATTGATTTTGAGTAAATTTCAGTAGCGCCACCTGTCGAAATTTCTTCATACCAACTAAGAAACCTTCGTCGGCTCATGTGCAACAACTTTGCTAAAGATTGTAGCATGATTTAATGTACAGATTACGATTAAATTGACTTTGAGTAAGTTTCTGTAGCGCCACCTGTCGGAAATTATTCATACCAACTAAAAAGCCTTCGTCGGCTCATGCGCTACAACTTTGCTAAAGATCATAGCATGATCAAATGTACAGTTTACGATTTAATTAATTTTTAGTAATTTTCAGTGGCGCCATCTGTCGGAAAGTCTTATCAACTTTAAAACCTTCGCCGGCTTATCCGCAACATCTTCGCTAAAGAGCATAACACAATCAAATTCACAGTTTACTATTCTATAAAGAACATACATACAGACAAACATTTATTTGTTTAAAATAATACTAATTTTTCCCCCTTTTTATTCCCTAATTTCTAAAAGTTCCATATGTATATTTGGTACTTTTTTGGTGCCAATTGAATTCGGTACATTTTTTTAAAACGCATTTAACATAATGTATAATGTTCCTATTCATATTACTTTGGAGATGTTAAGTTATCATTTTATCCCTTTTTACCCATTTTGGCTCCAAAATCAAAAAAGTACCAAATACGTGTTTCATGATATTTTTACATCTATTGATTGCAGTACCAAGTTTCTTTCTATATTCTTTAGTTTAAAATATAAGAGTGGGTTAAAAAGGTGCCAAAAAAGCTATTTTCACCCTTTTTTACCCCCTATCGGACATAGTTTCAAAAAAGTTCCAAACACCTGTCCGCTTATTTTCAAAGCTGTAAACGTAATTTTAATTTTGTTTCTATACCTATTACTTTAGGAGACATAGCGTTTTCGATTTTTTCCCCTTTTTACCCGTTTTTATCCTCTTAGAGATAAAAGTTCCAAAAGTCCCTTCTTCTTCGACCTATACATCAAAAAAGATACCCACTGTCCAAATTTTATCAAAATCGTTAGAGCCGTTTTCGAGATAGCCATTCTATATATATATATATATATATATATATATATATATATATATATATATATACAATTATTGCTCGTTTAAGAATATAAGATTTTCTTAAATATATCTATTTTTATGTTAATATAAAACTAAAAAGTTATAGTCAATATTTTTATACCCACCATCAAAAAGTGATTGAGATTGTCATTCCGTTTGTAATTTCCTCAATATATATAAATATATATATATATATATATATATATATATATATATATATATATATATATATATATATATAATTCCCCGACAACATTCCAATTGGAACAAGGGGTACTTCTCTCAGACAATGAGCTGCATCCGACTCTATTTTTAGACTCATTGAAAGGGACCTACGTTTTAACGCCGGCTCCGAACGGCAAATGCATTAGTTAGAGAAGTTTTACATAGCCTAATACTCAATAACCAGTGGCTAGATGAGTTATGAGGTGAACCGCCGCTTTTTGAAAATTTATTGTTTCAAGTGAGTCTGGCCAGGGATCGAACTTAGGCCTCTGGTATGCTAGGCGGATGACTAACCTGCTATACCACGGCGGTTCAATATTGGCTTAAAATTCAATATTGGCATAAAAACCCAAAGGGATATACATACATATATTCTGAATCCTTATGAAATTATAAGACGATTAAGCGATATCCGTATGTCTGTTGTCGTCACTATAAAACCTTTATGGAAGGATGTAGATCACTGAAATTTGGCACAAATATTCTTCATTTCTTGGAAAATTAAGGTATTGAAATTGGGCGAAATCGGTTTACATTTGACCATAGCTCCTGTATAACCTCGTCTAGGCTAATCGCTTATTTGCTAATAAATTACAAATAATAACAGCTATGATGATAAAATTTGGTATACGGAAGTTTTTCATAAGCACTTGGGATGAAGTTGTAGCCTGGGTTTCCGGCTAACAGGTAATAACTGTATTCAATTCCTACTCACACCTCCTCGTGGTACATGATGGAAACCTGAGCAATCTAGTTGAAGATGCGGTAAACAGCCCGAGAGGGATTCTAGGTCAGGGCTAACGTGAGGGGGAGTTATCTTAGAGCCATTCCGACGTATTTGGTCTAAGATAATTGTACTTGGTAAAGTACGAAACTGTAGCGTCTGTTCAACATGATAGTTGCGGCTGCAAGCGGGCGTCTGTCTCGGATCGAGCGGCTCGCTTTACAAACGTGGTTCTTGTCTTTGGACTCATCATCCATCGACTTAGCACTTCGATGTTTTAAGCATGGAAAGAAACAACATTATAGAATATACTACTCCAAGGAGTAATCAAGAAATCCCCCTGCTACGGCAGCTGGCACAAGGATTTTGGAGGTGCCTAATCTATGCAATGACATCCTGATGAATAAAATCAATTTTATCCAAAGATTCAACAGAATAAAAAGGTCTGCAAGGAGGGACAAGAGGACCTTAGACAATATATCAATTGAGTTGTGTGGCAAACCTACATACACCAACAGTCCCATTCTGGGTAGTAGCGGTACACTTCTCTCAACCCCGGATGAACAATTAATACGATGGATGAAACAACATTAAACAATCCCATTGGATTAGAAGCGCTGATGAAAGTGCAAAATGAAACCAACCATGGCTGTTTATTCAGTGGAATTTCAGACAGCCCACCAACAATACAAGAAGTGAAGAATGCCATTAAAAGCCTTAAGCGCCACAAGGCCCCGGGCAATGACAATATCTCAGCGGAGATGCTTTTATGTGACGTCGAAGGATCGGCGAGAGTATGACACCGATTTGTGCATTAAATATGGGAAGAAGAAGCTCTAACAACCTCTTGGAATGAAGGTATACTAACCAAAATACCACAAAAGGGCGACTCCAAAGACTACAATAACTACAGGGGAATAACACTTCTTCCAATACCGAGCAAAATACCCAGTCGAGTAATTTTGAATAGAACGTCTGACGCAGTTTCTGAAACACTCCGCGAAAATCAGTTTGGGTTCCGAGAGAATAGATCTTGTGTTGATCTAATCAACACAGTAAGAATAGTACTGGAGTAATGGAATGAATTCCGCATCCCCATTTACCTAGCATTTATCGACTTTATGAAGGCCTTCGACAGTGTCAACATGCGAACGAAAATTTTGAACTTAATTCGGGCAATGTACGTGGACTTTAAATGCCGGGTTCTACATTAAGGTAAATTGTCTAATCCTTTCGAAGTTACTACTGGAGTAAGACAAGGATGTATGTTATCACCTATAATTTTAATCCTTGTCATCGACAATATAATACGCACGGCACTAAATGGTAGACGTGGTATCCAATGGATACCCTTTAAGCAGCTCGAGGACTTGGAATACTTCGATGGCGCATGTCTTATAAGCCAAATACCAGGTCACCTTCAAGAAAACACTAGCGATATTACTGTTGAATCTCGGGCAGCCGTGCTGGAAATCAATATTTCCAAGACAAAGATTATGCCTGGAGGCTATGGCGCAAACCCGTCGCCACACATCAATGTAGATAACGAGGGTATTGGATGCGTAGGTACCTTTAATTATCTTGGTAGCTTGGTATCTACAAAATATCGTGTATTAATAAGGCAAAATCTGCATTCGGCATTCTCCGAACTATATAGAAATCAACAACAACTAAGTTGCGAATATATAACTCGAATGTCAAGTCCTTCTTGTATTACGGCTGCGAAACTTAGAAACGCACAAATGCCATCGATAAGCGCCTACAAACCTTTGCAAATAAATGCTTGCGGCAAATCCTTAATATATGGTGGCCAAATCGCATAAGAAATGATAATCTAATAAACGCTACAAACCAAACCCCTTCTTCTATAGAGGTATGTCAACGGAAATGGCAATGGATAGGCTACACACTTCGAAAACCAAATACCAACATTGCTCGACAAGCGCTTCGTTAGAATCCACAAGGAAGCGGCCGCCGTGTTGGTGCACCTGCTAGAACATGGAGAAGGTCAATTGATGCGGAGTTACAAGCAGTAAACTATTCATGGAATGATGAATGCCTAACATCTCGCAATAGAGTTCGATATAAAAGGATGGTTGAATGATGATGATTGAAGGTAACAGAAGAAGGTAGCATATCAAATTTGAAATCGGTTGACATTTAACCATAGCTCCCATACAAAGCACTTACAAAACAGCCTAAATTCCACCATAAATATATTTGAATGCCAATAAATTATAAACTGTAATAGCTATATCTACTAAATTTCGCATAAGAATGTCTTATGTAAATACCAGCCCGTGTGCCAAATCGGTCTCCATTTGAACATAGCTCCCATATAAAAAACTTACGGAAATACGAAAATACAAAAAAGAAAAGGGGTTTATGTCCGTCTGTCTGTCAGATAAAAGCGCAATAGCGCCTTAATGAGAAGAGCTGGAGGGTAAAAATTATTTTCGATATCTCGAAAAAGTTGTGTATTGAAAATGGGCGAAATCGGTTCACATTAAGTTAGAGCTCCAATATAACCCTACCCCAGAAATCACATTAATGCTCATAAATTGAATACAATTGTAATAGCTATGACGACTAAATTTTTAGTAGAGAAGTTTTATATAACTTTTGGTCAGTATATCACATTTTATAGGAATCGGTCCATATTTGAGTATAGCTCTCATATAAAAAACACTCCCGTAAACCAATAAAAAAACAAAGGCCAGTTAGAAGCTATTAAATTAGAAACTATGACCTATGATTTAACTCCGGCTCCGAAAGGCAAATGCATAAGTTAGAGAAGTTTGACAAAGGTTAATACTCAATAATCAGTGGCAAAGTTGTGAGGTCAATTTTGGAACCTCTGGTATGCTAGGCGGATGACTAACCTGCTATACTACTTTTCAAAAATAAGCTTTATATAAATACCAACCAGTGTGTAAAATTTTGTGACAGTCGGTCAACATTTTTCTATAGTTCTTATACATATAACATCCCTTCTTAATATCCACAATCAAAAAGATGTGGAGGTACATTCAGTATATAAATTAGATAGCTTTCAATTAATGTTAAGTCTTTATAACGGTGGATGCATTTCTAATTCCTTACAAAATATATGGACCTGTTCGTATTACTATCAACGCGTTTGGTCTAACTATTAAATGAAATGTATTTATGGGACAACATTTTTTGCAAAGTAAATACTTATAAAACCACTTAAGATACATTTAAATGTTGAACTATAAAGTTATTTTAATCGAATTTAGTCCATTTTTTTACCCAACAATACCACATTTGGTCCACATTTTGAATTGGCTGCACCCTCGTAGATATATGAGATATGTTTCTAAATTTAACACAACTTGATCGTGGGTATGTGAACCGGTTAATCATCCGCCTAGCATACCAGAGGTCTCAAGTTCAATCCCCGGCCAGACCCACTTGAAAAAAAATAAAATTTTCAAATAAGCGGAGGTTCACCTCATAATTTAGCTAGCCACTGGTTATTGTGTATTAGGCTATGTAAAACTTCTCTAACTAATGCATTTGCCGTTCGGAGCTGGAATTAAAACGTAGGTCCCTTCCAATGATTCTAAAAATAGAATCGGATGCAGCGCACTGTCTGAGAGAAGTACCCCCTGTTCCAATTGGAATGCTGTCGGGGTATTATATATATATATACATATATGATAGTGGGTACACTAGATTCGGTACAGCCGCATATAACACTCTTACTTGTTATCAATTATTTTATAAAATGTCAAACTTTTTCATGGTATTGCCATATTTGAGATATTTATATATTAATTTTGCTATATTCCATAACATAAATAGTTTCCCTCGTATAAAAGGCAGTGACTAAAATGACTTAAATATACATAAATTTCTACAAAATGTTTGTACGATGACAATATATTGCAAAGAATGTCCTACTTATAAAAACTAATATATATTTACTATATATCAGTCCACTTTTGACCTCAGCTGCACTTTCTAACATTTATTTTTTTGCTTGCCCTGGTTCTAATCAATTACTAAGTCAGTTATTTTTACAATTCACATTCGTATCTGCAAATGCAGTCAGTATCTTTTGTGTTGAAATAATACAATTTTTATTTATTGTTTCTGTGTCAGTTTAACATACGAGTACAATAAATAGTTGTTCTTTTCTTTTAAATATTAAAAGAGCTGATGTCTCCATCATCATTTTTCTAAATCTGATTTATTTTGAGATACACCGATAAAAAGAAATTTAATTATTCAAATTTTTTTTTTTGATGTTAGACATTAAAGAAGATAAACCCGAAATTACTGCCATATTAATTTCTAATGACATACATATGTTATATAATCTGATGTTTTTTTTAACGAAATAGATATCGATCAGTATTCTACTGTAGTAACACATAATTATTAATAATGTCAGTAGGCAACTGTAATAATAACTGTAACATTATATCTTCAATTATTTTCTCTTTCAATTCTGTTGCTGGAATCAAGGTTTTTGCTGTAGGAGTTTAATTGACATAGAAAGTAAAGCATAACTTAATGCGCTTGAAATATTAAGCAATAAACACCCACTTACACATATACAAGTTTAAAGAACATCAAATGTTGATAAAAAGCCTAGCATACTTTGAGGGCTATGGGAAAAACTTTTTCATTTCTATTTAATTAAGTAAATATAAATATGGACAAAAATCAAATAGTTTTAATTTTCGAAAACAAAAAAATTCAAAAAATTTTATGATCGCGCACTAATTTTTTTTTGGGTTCTATTAACGGAGCTTAGGGAATATAAAATCCGTTCGCGTTAATGATTTTACGCGATGTGTGCAGAAGTTATGACTGTTAAAACAAAATTTTCTGAAAAAAAATAAGAACTATTTTATTATACCCTTTACCACCATAGGTGGAAAGGGTATTATAAGTTTGTTCTGATGTATGTAACGCATGAATATATTTGTCCTAGACCCACCTTTTAGTATACCAATAGGCTTAGAATCACTTTCTGAGTCGATTTAGCGATGTCCGTCCGTCCGTCTGGCTGGCTGGCTGGACCCCCATGTAAACCTTGTAATCAAACTACAGGTCGCAATTCTAAAGATAATTTGATTAAATTTGGCACAGATCATTTTTTTGATAATGGGACCATGGCTATTGAAATTAGTCAAATTCGGTCTATTATTTATGGTACCTCCCATAGGTCCCACTTCCCGGAATTGATATATTGGCCACAAATATCAATATTTTTTCATGAAATTTAAATCAAATACTGCTTATGTCAACTCAAATCACTGTACTAAATTTCGTTAAAATCGATCCACATTTGACTATAGCTCCCATACAAACTTTTCTTTAAAAACGCACTAAATGAGACAAAAATCAATAAAAAGCTCGTAAATCTGATGATAATGGGAATTTTAAGATTATTTTTTACATACATAATTTTTGTAACAACTGTTCTCAATTTTCCAAATTTCGAGATAATCGGTCCACATTTGACCCTAGCTCTCATATAAGTCCAAATAACGGAAACAGCTTAAATATAAAAGCTTTGGGAAAATGTTTATATGATGGCAAAATTCAGCAAATATTTGTCTTTATACAGAAAAAATGACACTTTTGACCTTAGTGGTGAAGGGTATCGTATGGTCGGGCTTGACCGACTATAGCACTTTCTTACTTGTTTTTATTAATTTTGTGTGGATTTTGACACAACTTATATATTTTCAGGTCTTCTGTCGTTTCATGGTATTATGGTAATTTATATATGCCTTAACACGAAGAAATAATGCAATTATGCAAGTGAAAAAAATATTTTTTAACAATATTTTTTGATTTTTTTTAACCGCGATTTTCGCGAAATTTGTCAAAATGTGAGTCTTAGTGAAATTCTGCTGCCTTGACTTATGGACAAATTTCATTTAAAAGAATTTTTTATTTAAATATAAGTTTTAATAGGTGCATATCTTTCTAAGATATAATTCTTATTTGGTCCATAAAATCGTTAATCTGTATAATATTTTGGTGCGCTTCAAATCTAAGGTAAAACTTTATTAAAGAATAGTTTAAAGACCATTCCTGATCAATTTTGAGCTAAATTCGCGATATCCTTCATTGAAATGTTTTTAGATTAAACCTTCGCGTTCTCAGTCAATAAAGAGATTTTTGACAAACCTTTGATGCAAATCGGTTATAAATGACATCGCTTTCATGCCTTATGTGATTTTGTCTCAGTTTGCATTCTAAAACCATTTAAACCAATATGAACTTTTTTTCACGATTTTCAAAATCTTCATAAAATTTTAGCAAAAAAATGATTTTTTGATTGGTAGTTTGGAAATTTTCGTTCATATTTGCGAGTGTGCTCCACGAAAAACCGGTATTTTGAAAAATTTACGCTCAAAAACTCCTCATATACACCTGTCGTATATTATACCTATATAGAGCACATTAATGAGATATATATCAAACGATGCGAAATTGAAAGATCTACAAATCGTTATCTATTTTTTTTAATTCTTTGAGGCGGCCAAAAAATATGCGAAAAAAATTAAAAAGTGGCGAAAACGAGCTTCAAATTTTGGCAGCCATTAAGTAGTATTATAAGTGACAAAATTAAAATTTAAAGGGAAGTGGATTTATCCCCCAAGTGAGGTGTCTATTTTGTAGAACAACGACTTGGGTCTAAATGTTAAAACAAATGCAGAAGAAGACGAAATATGAAGAAAAACTTGAATGCTTCAATCGTTTTTTTAACGTTTTTTTTTTAATTTGCATGCCAATTACGCTTAGAAGCGCTAATTTGCGTAACTAAGATATTGTGTTCAGTATACAGAAGTTTTTGCGAGCTCAAAATCTGTAATTCGATTTTCCGAACTCCTAAGGGTACAAAAATTGTTCGAGTTGAAAGTCGGTTTCAAAGGAATAAAAACTGTTTGATTTTTTGCCCATATACATTAGTGTTACATGGGCGAAAAATTTTTTTAAAGTTGAGGAATGACGGCCGAAATATTGTTGAGTTCTGAACATTTCAGAACTGGATTCGCATGTGTTCCAAAGTTTTATGGCCCATTTGTTTGGTGAAAATTAATTTTTTTTAGTTTAACCTAAATTTCAATCAAAAATTTAAATGAATAAATAGTTAAATTAATTGAAATCAAAAATTCATGGAGTAGTTTTGGAGTTATAGCAATTTTCCTTGTGTTAACATCGTAGTGTTCCATTTTTAGAACGATTGCTTGTTATATCCAGCATCGCATAATATACCCGTTATATAATAGTACCTACTTGACCGAGCCTTGCTCGGAGCTTTATGATAAGCATTTTTTGCAAATATTCAGTTAATTTCGAATTATTTTATTTATTTTTTCCGATCAACACATAGTTTGCATAGTTCACAGATTAACTCATTTTTAAAAAATTTGGGAATCGGTCATACCAACAGAAACCTCCGTCGACTCATGCGCAACAACTTTGCTAAATATTATAGCCTGATCAAATGCACAGTTTACGATTTATTTAATTTTGAGTAATTTTCAGTGGCGCCACCTGAAGTTGTTCATACCAACTAAGAAACCTTCGTCTGCTTATGCGTAACAACTTTTCTAATGATTATAACATGATCAAATGCACAGTTTACGATTTAATTCATTTTGAGAAATTTTCAGTGGCGCCACCTGTTGGACTTTGGTCATTCCCATTAATAAACCTTCGTCGGCTTATCTGCAACAACTTTGCTAAAGATTATAGCATGATTAAATGTACAGCTTACGATAAAATTGACTTTGAGTAATTTTCAGTAGCGCCGGCTCATGCGCTACAACTTTGCTAAAGATCATAGCATGATCAAATATACAGTTTACGATTTAATTAATTTTTATTAATTTTCAGTGGCGCCACCTAACGGAAATTAGTCTTACCAACTTAAAAACCTTCGCCGGCTTATCCGCAACATCTTCGCTAAAGAGCATAATATGATCAAATTCACAGTTTACTATTCTATAAAAAATATATATACAAACATTCATTTGTTTAAAAGTTATAACATTACTCATTTTCCCCTTTTTATCCACTACTTTTAAAATGTTCCATATGCTTATTTGGTACTTCTTTGGTACCAATTGAATTCGGTACATTTTATAAAAACGCAGTTAACATAATTCCTATTCACATTACTTTTGAGATGTTAAGTTATCATTTTATCTCTTTTTTACCCATTTTGGCCCCAAAATCAAAAAAGTACCAAGTACGTGTTCAATATTTCTTTTACATCTATTAACTGCAGTACAAAGTTGCTTTCTATATTCTTTGGTTTAAAATATAAGAGTGGGTTAAAAAATTACCAAAAAAACTATTTTCACCCTTTTTTACCCCCTATCGGACATAGTTTCAAAAAAGTACCAAACACCTGTCCGCTTATTTTCATAGCTGTTTAAAACGTAATTTTAATTTTGTTTCTATACCCATTACTTTAGGAGATATAACATTTTCGATTTTTTCCCCCTTTTTACCCGTTTATACCCTCTTAGAGGCAAAGGTTCCAAAAGTCCCTTCTTATTCGACCTATACGTCAAAAAAGGTACTCACTGTCCAAATTTTATCAAAATCGTTAGAGCCGTTTTCGAAATAGCCATTCTATATATATACATATATATATATAGATATATATATATATATACATACAATTATTGCTCGTTTAAGAATATAAGATGACATATAATATTACAGCGCCTAGAGAAATCGGCCTACTACATAAAATAAGTACTACACAAAACAAGAGGTAAAAACGACCATCGCGTGTTTTCAAGGTTTACCAACACGTTCTTGACATCATGAGATGCGTCGTTTTCAAATGCAACCAACACGATCAGTGATGGTACACACCAAAGATGCACGTATTTAAATCCTTCAAATGGCTCTCCTGAACAAAATCCTTAGGTCCCTTTCTATTATTGAGATTGTCGTTCCGTTTGTAATTTTCTTAATATTAGCTCAAAAATATATATATTCTGAATCCATATGAAATTCTAAGACGATTGAGCGATGTCCGTCTGTCTGTCTGTATGTAAAAATAACGATAACGCCTAAACGAAAAGAGCTAGGTCACTGAATCTTATATAATTATCTTATATAATTATATAATTTCGACGACAACATTCCAATTGGAACGAGGGGTACTTCTCTCAAACAATGAGCAGCATCCGATTCTATTTTTAGACTCATTGAAAGGGACCTACTTTTTAACTCCGGCTCCGAACGGCAAATGCATTAGTTAGAGAATTATACATAGCCTAATACTCAATAACCAGTGGCTAGCTAAGTTACCTCTGGATTACTAGGCGGATGACTAGCCTGCTATACCACAACGGTTCATAGGTCACGGAAACTTGGCAAAGATATTCTTCATTTCTGGGAAAATTTGTATTGAATTTGGGCAAAATTAGTTTACATTTGACCATAGCTCCCGTAAACCCCTTGTCTAGGCTAATAGCTTATTTACTAATAAGTGACAAATTATATGTTATGATGATAAAATTTGACATATGAAATTGTATTGAAATCGGTTAACATTTAGCCATAGCTCCCATACAAAAAACTTACGGAAACAGCCTAAATACACTTAAATGCCAATGAATGACAAACTGTAATAGCTATGGCCACTTAATATAGTACAGGAAAGTCCTATATAAATACCAGCCAGTGTGCCAAATTTTTTTATAATTGGCCAACATTTGACCATAGCTCCCATATAAAAGCTTATGCAAACAAAAAATACAAAAATAAAAGGAGGTTTATGTCTGTTTGTCCGTTAGATAGAAGCGCGATAGCGCCTTAACGAAAAGAGTTTTACAAAAGTATTTTCGATATCTTGGAAAAGTTATGTATTGAAAATGGGCGAATTCGGCTCACATTTAGTTAGAGCTCCCATATTACTCCGCTGATACATTAATGCTGATAAATGTACAGAACTTTGTGCAACTATTCGTCGGTATATCAGATTTTAGAGGAACCGGTCCATATTTGACTATAGTATTTAAATAAAAACAACTCCTGGAAACCAAAAAAATGTAACAAACCCAGTTAAAAGCTATTAAATTAGAAACTATGACTGCTATGGCCACTAAATTCCACCATAAATAGATTTGAATGAAATTTGGCACAAGAATGTCTTATGTGAATACCAGCGAGTGTGCTAAATTTTGTTGCAATCGGTCACCATTTGACTATAGCTCCTATATAAAAAACTTAGGGAAACACAAAAATACAGAAAAGAAGAGGGGTTTATGTCCGTCTGTCCATCAGATAAAAGCGCAATAGCGCCTTACCGAAAAGAGCTAGAGGGACAACATTTTACAAACGTATTTTAGATATCTTTAGAAAGAAGTGGACGAAATCGGTTCACATTTAGTAAGGGCTCCAATATAACCCCGCCCCGGGAATCACATTAATGCTGATAAATTGGAAACAATCCCAGTAAAACTTTTCATTACCAAATAATGAGTTAAACAGTTAAACTATTGAACACGAACTACTTACTCATTCGCTGTTTAAGTCATTACATTAACACGGGGATGTCATTGGAGGCAAGTACTTATCAATTGCAGAAAAGTAATGACTTGGGTAAGCAATTTGAAAGCAACAACAACAACAACAGCAACAACGTTTTTGTTGTTGTTTTATTAAAAACATATATTTTTAAACGAAATACAAAATTTTTTTTATGATCCCATGGGGGCTCGAACCCAGACCCTCCGACTGCTAGGCAGAGACTCTTCCACTGAGCTACTTCATATGTTGAAAACTTAGCAGCTTATAATTAATTTAAACAATTTTTATTTATAGATCCAAAATCATGTGAAAATAACTTTGTTTTTCCCTGCTTTTTTTGCTTTGTTGTAATTTTTGGAAAAAATATTTTTATACGATTTTTTGTAATTATTTTAAAACTTTTTTAAAATTATTTTAAAACTTAAACAATTTAAATCTTCTTTTTTGAATAAGTTTTTACATAAGATTGACTCTTACTTACTAAAATGTTACAACCTGTTAAGGTCAAAGTCCGAGCATATTTTAGAATTCCATGGATTTCGATCTTGTGCGAATATTCTCCAAATTTATAGGCCAAGCTTTGAAAAATGTTCCTCTACTTGGTCTTTCTATCGAAGTTTCGGACATCCTCCTCTAATATTAGGTAGTGGGACATTTCAATTCTAATTTTATCCTCTTCATTGTATTTTTTTTCAAGAGAGGGTTACTAGCCCGTAATCCTAACCCATTTTTATCGATCTTATGGGACAACTCTCGGAACATGTTAACTCACAATATTAATGGGTGTTAAACTAGCTCCCCGGGTGATACCATGAGGAGATGTGTGTCCACAATTGAGATGAAGGATGACCCAGATAAGTTGGGCTTACCAAGTTAAGACCAATTAGATTCGTGTTTGGTATTCAACATCCCCTACATAAATAATCAAAATTGACTCATGATGGTACTTTTTCATTAACGTGAGTTAGTTTTACAAATTTTTTTTACAGAGGATAATAGTTAAGTTCTTAAAATTCAAAAATCATTTAAAAAGACTCTTTTAATAAAAAAAAAACTAAAAAAAATTGTTGCCCTTGGTGGGATTTGAACCGGGGCCATTCAGTTTAAATTACCATCTTAATTACAAATAAGTACTTCTGTAATAACTTATTATTTATTCGGATGGTATGTTGTAGTCGTTACAAGGTAACCAGTTATCAGAGTACTTGCCATTCCCAAAGTTTTGCTGGGATTGTAATAGCTATGACGACTAAATTTAGAATAGGAAAGTTTAATACAACTATTGGTCAGTATATCAAATTTTATAGGAAGCCGTTCATATTTGACTATAGCTTTCTTATAAAAACTACTCCTGGAAACCAAAATAAAAAAAAAAAACAAAGGCCAGTTAAAAGCTATCAAATTAGAAACCTATGTTTAACTCCGGCTCAGAACGGCAAATGCATTGGTTAGAGAGGTTTTACATAGCCTAATACTCAATAACCAGTGCCTAAGTTATGAGGTGAACGACGCTTTTTTTGAAAACAAATTTTTTTCTAGCGGGCTCGAACTTAGGACCTCTAGTATGCTAGGCGGATGACTAACCTACTATACCACTACACAAGAATAAGCTTTATATAAATACCAGCCTTAACAAAAAGAGCATCAAAATTTTACACAAGCATTTTCGATATCTTGGAAAAGTTGTGTATTGAAAATGGGCAAAATCGGTCCACATTTAGTTAGATCTTCAATGTAACACCACCCCGGGAATCACAAGAATAAGCTTTATATAAATACCAGTGTGTAAAATTTTGTTTCAATCGGTCAACATTTGGCTATAATTCGTATATATATAACATCCCCTTTTTATACCCACCATCAAATAGAATGGGGGTATATTGAGATTGTCATTCCGTTTGTAATTTCCTTAGTATTGATTCAAAAAGCGAGCGATGTCCGTCTGTTGTCGGCACTATAAAACCTTAACGAAAAGATAAAGGTCACTGAAATTTAGCATAAATATTCATTTTCATTTTTTGAAAAATTTTGATATTGAAATCGAGCAAAACCGGTTTACATTTGACCATAGCTCCCGTATAATCTCGTCTAGGCTAATAGCTTATTTGCTAATAAATGACAAATAATAACAGCTAAGATGATACATTTGGTATGTGGAAGTTTTACATAAGCAGTAGGCAGCATACAAAATTTCACCGAAATCGGTTTACATTTAACCATAGCTCCCATACGGAAATAGCCTAAATTCCACCAAAAATACACTTAAATGTCAATAAATGATAAAGTGTAAAAGCTTTGGCCACTAAATTTAGCACAAGGAGGACTTATGTCAGTGCCAGCAAAATTATGTTCCATATGTTACAAATCGGACCATAGCTCCTATATAAAAAACTTACGGAAACACAAAAATACAAAAAGGGGGTTTATGTCCGTCTGTTCGTCAGATAAAAGCGCTATTGCGCCTTAACGAAAAGAGCTAGAGGGACAAAGTTTTACAAACACCACAATGAAATGCGAAAAATGCGATGTCGCCTAGCACCTAAACTGTTCTCCTACTTTCCATACTAAATAATTATGTATATTTCTTCTCCATTTTATTGATTTTGTAATGTTAAACTTAATACTTTGAATTCTCTTCATATTTGGAATAAAGTTTTTTTTTAACAAAAACCTTTAGGCCTAACCACAAAACATTTAAAGTCGACTTTAAACCGAAAAACTCGATTTTACTTTGAAAATAGAACCATAAAACACATTTTTAATTACATTTTAAAACTTCATTTTAAAACCTAAAATAAGCTTTTTTCTTTTGAATGTTTTTCATTTTGTGATCCTTTGGCAAAAAATCTTACGTCGTAATTGGAAATTTTCCACAATTTTTTAGTTATTAAGTCCATTTTAAAGTAGATTGCTTTAAAACGTATTGGGATCATATTACAATTGTTGTTTTCTATTTTATTTTCAATTTTATGAAAAAGTCGATGGTCATTTAAACAATTTTTAATCATTTTATGAAAAAATTAAAAATATTAAGATATGCTGTTTTGTCTAAATATTACAAAATTTTCATAATATTTTCTTTTTTGAAATTTAATTTTATTATTTCTATTTATTTAAGAAGGCTTTTGTTATAAATGAATGTATCTGTTTATAAATATATGCATTTTTTTTTGGAATGACTTACGGCCTTTTTTGGCTTATAAATTATTTGTGGTAAGATGGAATTTTTTTTTGTAAATATATTGTGAGATTGCTGATAAATTTCTAAAGAAACTAAAAAATATTATTATGTAAAGTTTATAACAGAGAAAAATTCTTCAAAGTTTATGTACCGAAAAATGCAATTTTTTCAAAAAAAAATGTAACTATATTTTTTCTATATTTTAAAAATTTTTTTTAAAAGGCTAAATTTTGTTTAACGTATCAAAAAGATAAGAAGAATGCTTTAAAAATTACAATTTTTTCAGAAAAAAGTAACTATATTTTTTATATTTAAAAAAAAAAACAAGTAAGAAAGCGCTATAGTCGGTCAAGCCCGACCATACGATAACTTTCACTACTAAGGCCAAAGGTGTTATTTTTCCTGTACAAAGACAAAAATTTGCTAAATTTTGCCATCATACAAACATTTTCTCAAAACTTATATATTTAAGCTGTTTCCGTCATTTGGACTTATATGAGAGCTAGGGTCAAATGTGGACCGATTATCTCGAAATTTGGCAAATTGATTACAGTTGTTACAAAAATTATGTATGCAAAACATAAACTCAAAATTTTCAATATCTTTAGATTTACGAGCGTTTTAGTGATTTTTTTGTCTCATTTAGTGCGTCCGTCCGTCCGTCTGGCTGGCTGGCTGGACACCCATGTAAACCTTGTAATCAAACTACAGGTCGCAATTCTAAAGATAATTTGCTGAAATTTGGCACAGATCATTTTTTTTTTGACAATGGGACCATGGCTATTGAAATTCGTCAAAATCGGTCCATTATTTATGGTACCTCCCATAGGTCCCACTTCCCGGAATTGATATATTGGCCACAAATATCAATATTTGTTCATGAAATTTAAAACAAATACTACTTATGTAAACTTAAATCACTGAATTGAATTTCGTTGAAATCGGTCCACATTTGACCATAGCTCCCATACAAACTTTTTTCTCAAAACGCACTAAATGAGACAAGATTCACTAAAACGCTCGTAAATCCGAAGATAATAAGAATTTTTTGCAGACATAATTTTTATGATAACTGTAATCAATTTGCTAAATTTCAAGATAATCGGTCCACATTTGACCCTAGCTCTCATATAAGTCCAAATGGCGGAAACAGCTTAAATGTAAAAGTTTTTAGAATACGTTTGCATGATGGCAAAATTTAGCAAATAATTGTCTTTATACACTAAAATGAACACCATTGACCTTAGTGGTGAAGGGTATCGTATGGTCGGGCTTGACCGACTATAGCACTTTCTTACTTGTTTTTTTTTTAAATAATTCTATAACTTTTGAACGACTGGAGATATTTGAATGAAAATTAATGACACGGTGGTAGTCAAGGAGCATTCAATTTTTTTTTATTTTCAAAAACACTGGTCCATGAGAGGTCGGGGGAATGATTGATGGATCTTCAAAGTTGGTCACCTCGGGTGTTCGACTTTTTTAAAAATTCGCCAAAAATCCATTTATTAATATTCAAAGTTGAAACATTAAAAAAATATCGCTATTTTTTGAGTTTTTCGCTAAAATATAGCTACTTTTTTCACCAATAAAAAAATATTTTCTTAAGAAACATAAAAAGATATTTAAAGTTTTTAAAATAAAACATTATGGGAATGCGTATAAAACAAATTTCAATTGGACTTTTGGTCCTCGCACATGCCCTCTCCAAATAATGCCAATTTGTAAAAAAAAAAATTTAGTTTAAACAAAAATTTCTCAAAGGGCAAAGCACCGATGTGTAAAAAAATATAATGTTTATATTTTTCGACATATCTGCTACTGATTAGAAAAAATTTGTTTGAAACGCGCTGTAAATAAAGTTACTGTTGCCATTTTTGCTAAAGAAAAACTCATTTTTTGATACCCATTTTTCCCGAGTTGGGAATTGGGGAATTCTTTAGTTATAATTGGGAATTCGTTTTAGTCTATTGCTTTCATCTTATTGGTCTACATAACTACAAAATTTCATTGTGATACCTTTATCCATGTCATTTCTACAGAATATCAAACATTGAAATTATTTTCCTTACAAAAGTAGAAAAATAATATTTTTTTGTTTTACGATACAAAGTATAAAAAAATTAACGCACTTGAAAAAGAGTTTTACTTGGTGTTAATCTCCCGATCTAATGATATTAAACACGTATATCAAGCTTTAATACATAGTCTTTTAAAGCTCTGAAAACTTTTCCTCCCATAGCATTTTTACGCTGAATATTGAAGTATTGGAGAGTAATGTGTGCATTTAAAGTTAATAGTGCACAGTGGAATTAACTCAACAATTTTTAAACTACTACTACTAAGAACGTATCTGTCGGTAGCACAGTGGGCTATGCAGTGTCCCGGGTAAGTAAAACATTTTGGTCCGTATAACTTTCGCCAATTTGGGCCAAATTACAGAATTATTTCCAAAAAAAGCGTCCGTAAACCACTGTGCACTGGTTGTAGGGTGCATATCCAAAATTATTCAAAATATAATTTACTCGTATTGCTAAAAGCGATTAAATTGTATAATTAGAAAATGTAGAAAAATAGTCTTTTGAAAATTTTTTTCAAAAATATAGAAAAAAAGTTACTTTTTTTTTTTAAATGTAATAAAAATGATACTGTAACATCAACTATTTCTACACATTCGTTTGCTGTGAAGCTAAACATTTCACAAAAACCTTTTGAAATCATTTGTCTAAAGTCGAATACACAAGAAAAAAAAAATAACTCGGTCTGTGAATTGTAACCAAATCTATCCATTTCCGGCCAATTCGGCGAATGGCCTGAAGCAAAAATTGCCATTGATTTTAAACTTCATTAAAATTTTTATTTTCCGAGAAAGCCCATTTCTGGTTGAATGGGTACGAAAATAAGCAGAATTGTTGCATTAATGTTGCATCACCCCATGAGGAGAAAAAAAAAACACAAAAAATTACTGTTTGATGCATTTACTTTGTGTTATCTAAAGTCACTTGTCTTCGTCGATAAACCACAAACAATTTAACACCTGGAAATTAACATTCGAAGAATTATCGACGAAATACTGCGAAAAATTTTCGAAAATTGGTGTTCCATATTGGCGACCACATGCCAGAAATCTTATTTAAATATTAATTTCATAACTTTCAATTAAGCTTTATTAAAAATATATATCCTTATTTTATTTTGATTTTAATTTATGTCACTCTATTAAGACCAGCCTATACAAATACCATCAGATACAAAAGTTGATATAGTATTTTACAACGTTTGAGAGTGTTGGTAATTATGATTACCACTACACAGTGGGTAGAAAAGAATTTAGGGAAATAATTCAAGAACTTCTAAACGGTCAGCTTAATGAAATTTTACACGGCTGCTGGGAAGGAGTTTTTGAGCTTAAAGTCTGCAGACTTATTAGAAGGGGAGCTATATGCTAATATAATGCTATAGTACCTGGTTGACCGAGCCTTGCTCGGAGCTTTATGATAAGCATTTTTTGCAAATATTCAGTTAATTTTGAATTAATTTATTTATTTTGTCCGATTAAAGCATAGTTTGCATAGTTTACAGATTAACTCATTTTGAAAAATTTTGGAAACTAGTCATACCAACAGAAACCTCCGTCGACTCATGAGCAACAACGTTGCTAAATAATATAGCCTGATCAAATGCACAGTTTACGATTTATTTCATTTTGAGTAGTTTTCAGTGGCGCCACCTGAAGTTGTTCATACCAACTAAGAAACCTTCGTCTGCTTATGAGTAACAACTTTGCTAATGATTAACATGATCAAATGCACAGTTTACGATTTAATTTATTTTGAGTAATTTTCAGTGGCGCCACCTGTTAGACTTTGCTTCCCATTAATAAACCTTCGTCGGCTTATCCACAACAACTTTGCTAAAGATTATAGCATGATTAAATGTACAGCTTACGATAAAATTGACTTTGAGTAATTTTCCACCAACATACATACAAATATTCACTTGTTTAAAAGTTATAACATTACTCATTTTTTCCCTTTTTTATCCACTACTTTCAAAAAGTTCCATATGCTTATTAGGTACTTCTTTGGTACCAATTGAATTCGGTACATTTTATTAAAACGCAGTAATTAATAATTCCTATTAATATTACTTTTGAGATGTTAAGTTATCATTTTATCCCTTTTTTACCCATTTTGGCCCCAAAATCAAAAAAGTATCAAATACGTGTTCAATATTTCTTTCACATCTATTGACTGCAGTACAAAGTTCCTTTCTATATTCTTTGGTTTAAAATATAAGTATGGGTTAAAAAAGTACCAAAAAAACTATTTTCACCCTTTTTTACCCCCTATCGGACACAGTTTCAAAAAAGTACCAAACACCTGTCCGCTTATTTTCAAGCTGTTTAAAACGTAATTTTAATTTTATTTCTATACCTATTGCTTTAAGAGATATAACTTTTTCGATTTTTCCCCCTTTTTACCCTATTAGAGGCAAAGGTTCTAAAAGTCCCTTTTTCTTCGACCTATACATCAAATTGACTTGTTTTTGTCTTTTTCTTTTTCCAACCGTGCTTTTACCTTATTATTTTGATGTTTGCTGTACTCTTCCTCAGATATCTGGTTTAGGGAGTAGCTCAGGCAGGTGTCACACATGTCTTTTTTTGGACGCTGAAAAGATATGTTCTGTTTTTTTTTATAATATTGTCAAATGACGTACGGGACATTGGACTCATAGCCTTTTCTTTACAAGATTTGCAGTACTCTTTATAGACGGTAAGCATGCCTCCATTGACAGGTTCTAAATATGTTTTTTGAGTGTATTTGCGACAATAATGCGAAGGTAATTGTGGGAGACTATTTATGTATTTTACTAAAAATTGGGTTTGCTCCTTTTTGTTCTTCGTCTGTTGCATTGAACTTCACCAGGTTCTTCAGGTTCAAACATACCGTAGTTAGACTTTTTATTCAAGCACTGTCCATTCTCTAATAACTAAAGTATTTAAAAACATTTGTTTGCAGACTCTTAGTTTTGTGTTTCCTTTCTTCAAAAAATACTTCATCGTCTAAGACCTATTCCTTGCACTGTAGTTTTTTGTAGGTCTTTTAGTCGTAGACATCTTGCACGAACTAACCATAAAAATTCGCTTCTCTTTCCATGTCATATTCCAAAATAATTTGAATATACATTCACGATCTTCCTGTGTAAAACTTTGGCAATGGCGATATGTGGACTTGCGACAATATTCTGAATGACATGGAGGCTTTATCTGTCTTTCCGGGCGATGTAAATTGTTTTTGTTACAAGAATTTTCATGTCGTTTCCACCCAATATATGATTTACCCGATTCTCGCAGCTTTTTGTTAATGTTGCTTTTCCATTTTGCTGTATTATTGAAACCCTTCCGTTTTTTAACGCACTTTGATCATCTTCATCACAATTTGTGCCCAATGATTCCGAAGATTCCATAACCGCCAAACAGCCATTATCGGCAGAATTCATTTTAATGTCCTAAAATAAGAAAAGTTAGTATAGAAATACCAAGCATCAGGAAAACTTACCTTTTGAGATCTTCCAACATTCAAATATACCGGTAAAGTTTCTACCCTCATACACAAATTATTATTTTTTGCGTGTTGAAACCCAATTCGATAAATTATTATAAAATTTTAGTTGATATTTTTCAGGTTGACAACACGTAACTGACCTACAAATTTGAAAATTTTTAATTTTCTTTATGATTGTATGTTATGAGTTTCCAACTTTTTAAAATATCTCGGGAAGGAAATTTTTTAAAAATATAAATTAAATGTACTAGCATGCAGAAGGATAAATAGAGTCTTTTGGCATCAAAAACCCGATTTGATTTTTTTGCTAGTTACGAGTTGTCAATCTGTGACCGACGACAGTTTAAATTTACCAAAATATAATTTTTTTTGTCGTTTTTTAGCCAAAAAAGTGATAACATTATTTTTGTTATATAAAACAAGTAAGAAAGTGCTATAATCGGTCAAGCCCGATCATACGATACTCTTCACAACTGAGGTCAAGGGTGTTCTTTTTCCTGTATAAAGACAAATATATGCAAAATTTTGCCATCATACAAACATGTTCTCAAAATTTATATATTTAAGCTGTTTCCGTCATTTGGACTTAAATTAGAGCTAGGGTCAAATGTGGACCGATTATCTTGACATTTGGCAAATTGATTAAGGTTTTTACAAAAATTATGCATGCAAAAAATAAATTTAAAATTCCCATTATCTTCAGATTTTTAGTGATTTTGTCTCATTTAGTGTGTTTTGACGAAAGAGTTTGTATGGGGGCTAGGTTAAATGTGGACCGATTTCAACAAAACTTGGTACAGTGATTTTGTTTTACATAAGCAGTATTTGTTTTGAATTTCATGAAAAATATTGATATTTGTGGTCAATATATCAATTCCGGTAAGTGGGTCCTATGGGAGGTACCATAAATAATGGACCGATTTCGACGAATTTCAATAGCCACTATCAAAAAATGATCTGTGCCAAATTTCATCAAATTATCTTTAGAATTGCGACCTGTACTTTGATTACATGGTTTACATGGGGGTCCAGCCAGCCAGCTGTTCAGATGGACGGACGGACTGACATAGCTAAATCGACTCACAAAGTTATTCTAAGCCTATTTGTATACTAAAAGGTGACAAAATGAAAAGACAAATATTTTTATGCGTTACATACATCCTCACAAACTTATAATACCCTTTCCGCCTATGGTGGTGAAGGGTTTAAAAAACTTGCTAAGAACCATGTCTGTGGCTTGGTGTTAAAAGGGCCAATATCAAAACAATTATAAAATTTGTGTAAATATGTATTATGATCTAATAGAGGGCATGGTAAAAACAATTATTTGAAAAAAATTCAGAATTAAGAACAAAAATATGACATTGGCCCTTTTGCGCTAATTAAAAGATTTTAAAATATTTAAAATTTGTTCATGATGAAAGGGCCAATGTCAACATTAGCACTAACAATTTAGTTCAGAGTGACATTATCCCTCAAATTTCTTATGAAGATGTTCTGGGATGAACTGAAGATTGGCTGTTGGAACAAAAAAAAAAAAAATAGCGGCAAAAGACGAACATTGACCCTTTTAGCACCAAGCCACAGATATATTAATAATTTTTTTTAATAATTTTAAAAAAGGAGACTGAATAAGGAAAACTATAAGTGGAAGTATGGTTCAAAATTTTATTTGGTTTTGACGCTAAAGCCTCCCAAAAATTACCAATTTTTTTCACTGTTTCTAAATTTATGCTTAATTTTTTTCAATCGCAAAGCTAGAATCAAAAAATCAAAACAAGTTTTTTATATCCTATTATTATCCTAACCAAATAACTTTTGCAGCCAAGAATTATTAAGAGAAACATTCATAAAAAAGTAAAAAATTAGTTTTTGGGTATTTTCAAAAAAAGTTTTGGGAATTGTCGGATTGCTGTTAACAATTTTTTAATTTCTTTCCATCAACAAATCTATTCAAGTATTTATTAATGAAAAAATATTTTTTTTGTGATTTAGAAAAAAAAATTAATTCCCCGATACTTGTCATCATTTGAAATCATTTCCAAAACTTTTTTAACCCCCAAACAAAACATTTATTTATTAAGATTTCAGAATTCAATAAAAAACTATATCAGATAAACCATACATGTCACAATCTGTATTGATTTCTTACATATAAAAGTCTTTGATATTGGATCAAAAATGTGACTTCTGGATCGATTTAAATTTTCGAAATACATGAGGTGCCCTACTTTGAGGGCATATAGCTACCCAGCAAAACTTTGGTAATGGCAAGTACTCTGATAACTGGTTACCTTGTAACGACTACAACATACCATCCGAATAAATAATAAGTTATTACAGTAGTACTTATTTGTAATTAAGATGGTAATTTAAACTGAATGGCCCCGGTTCAAATCCCACCAAGGGCAACAATTTTTTTTTAGTTTTTTTTTGTTTTTATTAAAAGAGTCTTTTTAAATGATTTTTGAATTTTAAGAACTTAAATATTGTCTTCTGTAAAAAAAATTTGTAAAACTAACTCACGGTAATGAAAAAATACCATCATGAGTCAATTTTGATTATGTAGGGGATGTTGAATACCAAACACGATTCTAACTGGTCTTAACTTGGTAAGCCCAACTTATCTGGGTCATCCTTCATCTCAACTGTGGACACACATGGTATCACCCGGGGAGCTAGTTTAACACCCATTAATATTGTGAGTTAACATGTTCCGAGAGTTGTCCCATTAGATTGATAAAAATGGTTTAGGATTACGGGCTAGTAACCCTCTCTTGAAAAAAAATACAATGAAGAGGATAAAATTAGAATTGAAATGTCCCACTACCTAATATAAGAGGAGGATGTCCGAAACTTCGATAGAAAGACCAAAGCTTGGCCTATAAAATTGGAGAATATTAGCACAAGATCGAAATCCATGGAATTCTAAAATATGCTCGGACTTTGACCTTAACAGGTTGTAACATTTAAGTAAGTAAGAGTCAATCTTATGTAAAAACTTATACAAAAAAGAAGATTTAAATTGTTTAAGTTTTAAAATAATTTTAATTTTATTAAAAATATTTTTCCAAAAATTACAACAAAGCAAAAAAAAGCAGGGAAAAACAAAGTTATTTTCACATGATTTTGGATCTAAAAATAAAAATTGTTTATATTAATTATAAGCTGCTAAGTTTTCAACATATGAAGTAGCTCAGTGGAAGAGTCTCTGCCGAGCAGTCGGAGGGTCTGGGTTCGAGCCCCCATGGGATCATAAAAAAAATTTTGTATTTCGTTTAAAAATATATGTTTTTAATAAAACAACAACAAAAAAGTTGTTGCTGTTGCCATTACTTTTCTGCAATTGGTAAGTACTTGCCTCCAATGACATCCCCATGTTAATGTAATGACTTAAACAGCGAATGAGTAAGTAGTTCGTGTTCAATAGTTTAACTGTTTAACTCATTATTTGGTAATGAAAAGTTTTACTGGGTACCTTCCTTAAAAGTCCACAGACTCTAAACTTTAGCTCGAATACTTCTCTTCAATACCCATGTGATAATTGAACTTACCGTTTAAATCTTTTTGAATTATTACTCTAATTTTTTTCAACCCACTGTGCACTATAAGGGTTAAAAGCTCTAAACACAGTGCCAATAGCACTGAATTGACAAAAATGGTACTAAACTAATTTAATTCTTCACCTTGAGGCTAATTTTATTTTATAAAATTAAACAAGTTATATAATTTTTTGTATAAATGCAGAATTTTTATTCTCTTTGCGCAAAAAATAAATAAACACATTAATTATAATATTTTTACACATAAATAAATAATTTAAATAAATTAATTTAAAATAAATATTTAGCACTTTTATTTAAAAGGAATAGTATAATTAAATTTAAATACAATAAAATAAATAATTTAAAAATAAATGAACAAAAATTAAACAGAAAAAAAGGAGAAAAAAAAATAACTTCTTAAAACTAAGGGAACAAAAGAAAACAATGGATGCGGAAGTCAATGGGTTAGAATAGAATCACGAAAAGAATTTCCATAGAACAAGACAAGACGTTAGGTTAGGTTAGTTAAGTGAAAAACCAAATTATTAAGTTGATGGAAAATATATAGAAACAATAAAGAATTATAAAATATTTATAGAGAAAATGATGCTTCTTTATTTGCAGTTCGGAACATTGTAGTCAGTCTATACGGCCGTCCGTCCGTCCGTCTGTCTATCTGTCTCTCCTTACATCCATTGTTACATTTTAATAAAAATGCTGATGGAAGCACGTTTCCTAACCAATTGCTACATTTTTCTTTTAACACGCAACAAAGTGCATAAATTTCCAATAAATTTAAAATCGCAGAAATATAGAAAATTTGTTTTATAAGTATTTTCTTTTTCCAGATTTTAACGGCGTGAAATAAGAAATTAAGTTCAAAGTTGAGTTAGCGCTTCAAAGTAATGGCTGGCAAAAGTGGTAGAAATGAAAAACGTTAAAATTTAATTAAAAAATTGTAATAGAAATTGTAAGAAAAAGCGGCTCTAGTTATAGCAGAAAATTTAGATTAAAATAATAACAGCAGAAACAATGAACAGCAAAATAGTTATTAAATTACCGAGAAATAATGATAAAATTTTTTGTTTCAAATCATACATAAATAGGATGAATAAGAAAACGGAATAATAAAAGTTCAGTTGAAAATGTTAGCGAGTTATAGACAAATAAATTTATATAACAATAGTCAAGGATTTTTAGTAAGAAATTAAAGCATAAATCATTTAAGTACTAGAGAAGCTAATAATTACAAAATGTGCAGGTGAAAGGCAGCTTTAAAGAAGTTACGAAAAATATGTTAACATTATCTATAAGATAATTTAAACAATTTTTAAAAAAATCTTCTAATTTTTGTTGTTATTTTATAGTTTTAGTTCGTTGGATGACTTTTGTTGCAGTGGCTGTGGTTGTTGTTGTTGCTGCTGCTGTTGCTGCAATTGTTTAGTATAACTACGATAGGCTAAATCATGAGCCTGATTAAACGATCTTCTATCCCAGCCACCACCGCCGCCACCAGAAGACCAGCCGCCACCACCACCACCACCAGAAGACCAGCCACCATTTCCGCCACCACCGCCTCCTTTACTGGAGAGCAGTTTCTTTAAACCTATAATACCCGCCAGTAATAAAGCAATCTTTGAGATAATCAAGGCCTTGCCAGCCAACATGTACAGCATTCCCATGGCAACCGGCAGCATACCCATCATTTTCATAGCCATTCCCATCATCATCATGCTCATCATTTTCTTCATTTTACCACGACCTTAAAAGAAACAAATAAATAGAAAAAAAATTAATTTTGAAAATCTTAAAAAAGAGAAATTTCATTATGAAAATAAATTAAAAAATCTTCCAACTAAAAAATACATAAGTTTAAAAAATTGCGTTTGTTCGATAAATTGAATTTTCCTCTAGATTTGTAATTTTCAATTCAATTTTTCAAAAAATCACTTTCATTTTCTTATGCTGTTGTTTAATGTTAATCAGGTGTTTCACTTTTAATATCTAAAAAAAAAATCAACATGATTTTCATCTCAGTTTATACTAGTATATTTGATGGTATATTTAAATCAATCAAAATGAATGAAACTATCTTGTAACCTTTCCATTTAGGTGAAATAATATGTTTGGATTTTTTAAATAACATCAATACAGAAAAATTTACTATTGAATATTACTAGCATCGACTTTCAAATATTTGTACTTGTATCAAAGTTTATTCGCATAACTACAATCGGCATTGGTTTAAATAAAATCTTACCAATTTACCATTTTTGTTTTCTCCAATTGCCTTGTAACCAACTCAATAATTATGTATCTTAAACTTATTTATGTAGAAGGTTAAATTCCCCTCCATTTATTTCCAGAAAGTATCTATTTTTACTGTACGTATCAGGTCATTTGATGACAATTGAATGTTCAAATTTGAAAAGGTCACATCTCCACAAACTAAAAGTTTTCTGGAAATGAAAAAAACTAATAATTTTCTAATGAAGTAAAATATCTAAGAAAAAAATTATTATTCTTTATAAACTTTTATTAAAAATTTATAAACTTTTATTTAAAATCTTCTTTAGAAAACAAATAGCCTAACCACAGAACGTTTAAAGTCGGCTTGAAACCGAAAAACTTGACTTTATTTCGAACACATTACCATAAAACAAATTTTAGTTTAAATTTTTAAACTTCATTTTAAAAACTAAAATAAGCTTTTTTCATTTGAATGTTTTTCATTTTGTGATATTTGGAAAAAAAAGTTAAGTCAAAATTGGAAATTTTATACATATTTCAGTCAATAGATATTATATAAGTTTAAATTTCTTTAAAACGGATTATGATCATATTACAATTGTTATATTCTATTATAATTCAATTTTATGTTAAAGTTGATGATCATTTAAATAATTTTTATTCATATTATGAAAAAATTAAAAATATTAAGATATGCTGTTTTGTCTAAATAACACAAAATTTTCGCAATATCATGGCACAACTACACTGACTTTTGAGAGTTGTCAATTTTTTAGACCCTGTAATGTCAAAAAAGCAAAATGAAACTCAAAGCAAAAGAAGATATTGAAAGAAATGAATTTATGATTTGCACCGCACGCATCGCTCCATAGTTTAATCTTATTTCCCGGACATTTTATAAATTTCACGTATTTTTGCTGGTAAAATGCATTACAAATTCTTCACTTTATGAACATTTAACAATTATTTTATTTGGAACAAATGCAGTTTATTCAAGCCGGTCTAGAAAGGGGCTAGTGATTTTGAGCAGAAAAAGTAAATAAAAAAATTGTCGGCGAGGCCTAGTTTTCGAGGTATGAACCTGTAAAGTTTTCAAAATGTTAGTTATATTTAAATGTTTTCAATGTATGTGGCCGGTCTAAAAAAAATAAGAAGGTAGAATTGATGATTTTGAACAAAAAATTTTAAATGAAAAATTTGGTTATAAGCCCTAGTTTCCGAGTTATATATATTTTTATATTTTATATATAAAATTTTATATATAAAAAGTTGATAATATTAATAAAGTCGCGCGATTTTTTTAAAATAATTTTTCATTTTTTGGAAAATAATTCTTCTATCACATACATAAGAATGGGGGTATATTGATATTGTCATTCCGTTTGTAATTTCCTTAATATTGGCTCAAAAACCAAAAACGATATATATTCTGAATCCTTATGTAATTCTAAGACGATTGAGCGATGTCCGTCTGTCTGTCTGAAATCACGATAACGCCTAAACGAAAGGAGCTCACTGAAACTAAGTAAAAATATTCTTCATCTCTGAGAAAAATTTTGGTATTGAAATTGGGCAAAATCGGTTCACATTTGACCATAGCTCCCGTATAACCTCGTCTAGGCTAATCGCTTATTTGTTAATAAATGACAAATTATATTAGCTATGATGATAATTTGGTATATAGAAGTTTTGCATAAGACCTAGGCAGCATATAAAATATCATCAAAAGCGGTTCACATTTAGCTATAGCTCCCATACAAAAAACTTACGAAAACAGCCTAAATTTCTCCAAAAATACACTTAAATGCCAATAAATCTAAAACTATAGTAGATATAACCACTAAATTTAGCAAGAGGAGGTCTTATGTCAATGCCAACGAGTGTGCAAAATTTTGTCACAATCGGTCACCATTTGACCATAGCTCCCATATAAAAAACTAACGGAAACACAAAAATGCAAAAAGAAAAGGGGGTTTATGTCCGTCTGACCTTAAGATAAAAGCGCGATAGCGCCTTAACGAAAAGGGCTACAGCAACAAAAGGAAGTTTTATGTGAATGCCAGTCAGTGTGCAAAATTTTGTTACAATCGGTTACTATTTGACCATAGCTCCCATATAAAAACTTACGGAAACACAAAAATACAAAAAGAAAACACGGTTTATGTCCGTCTTTTCGTCAGAGAAAAGCGCGATAGTTCCTTAACTACAAGAGCTAGAGAAACAGAATTTAGCAAAAGTATTTTCGATATGTTATAGAGATTGTGTGCTGAAAATGGGTAAAATAGGTTCACATTTAGTTAGAGCTCCTATATAACCCTGCCCCGGGAATCACATTTATGCTGATAAATTGAACAAAATTGTAAAATCAATGACTACTAAATATAGAACAGAGAAGTTTTATGCAACTTTCAGTCAGTATGTCAAAATTTATAGGAATGGGTCCATTTTTGAACATAGGTTTCATATAAAAACCGCTCCCGGTAACCACTAAAATGACACAAACGCCAGTTAAAAGCTATTAAATTGTAAACTATGTCAGTTATGGCCACTAAATTTTGCAAAAATAAACTTTATATTAATACCAGCCAGTGTATTAAATTTTGTAACAATCGGTCAACATTTGTCTATAGTTCTTATATATATAACATCCCCTTTTTGTATCTACAATCAAAAAGATTTGGAGGTACATTTAGTATATAAAGATTGCATCTACGAAATTATATAGCTATCAATCAATGTTAGGTCCAGACTTTATACACGGTAGATGCATTAGGAACTCCTAACAAAATATATGAACCTGCCGTGTTGCTATCAACATGTTTATGGCACAACGAAAGAGCTTATTAATGTCAAACTATAATCGGTTATGAAACAGCATTTTGTCCAAGGTAAATACTTGGGAAACCACTTAGATACTTTTAAATGTTGAACTATTGTAACTATACTACTACAACCGAATTTAATCCAAATATATTACCAACAATACCATATTTGGTCAACATTTTGAATTAGCTGCACTCTCGTACAACTTGATGGTGGGTATATAATATTCGGCACAGCCGAATATAACACTTATTTATTTTAAATTTCAATAATTTTTTTAATACCAAAAATTGCAGCCCTACTTATAAATATTTATACATATAAATTAAGCAAAAACAAAAAAAGAATGTCGAAAGAAAATAAAATAACATCACCTGAAATCGCGAATAATCGTGAAAAAGCGTGCGGGTTTTTCTTCAATCTTTATAATATTTGTTCTCAGGGTCTTGTCAGATACAATTTCGAAACAAGCGTTTGACCCCGAAGTATAAATAACACAGGTCAACAGCAAAAATGCGCTCGAGTAACCACTATATAAATTTGATGTATCGTGGCTACTTTTGTACAAAAATGGTAAAATTTTTAAATTCTATGGCAAGATTTTTTTTAAAAAAATTTTTTTTTAAAATTGCAATTTTTTTAGACGTTTCTTCAAATAATTAATGATAACTCAAAAACTACTAGTCCGATATTAATAAAATCAAATCAGAAAGATTAACATAACCTTTAATTCCAAGGTAAATACTTGGGAAACCACTTAGATACTTTTAAATGTTGAACTATTGTAACTATACTACTACAACCGAATTTAATCCAAATATATTACCAACAATACCATATTTGGTCAACATTTTGAATTAGCTGCACTCTCGTACAACTTGATGGTGGGTATATAATATTCGGCACAGCCGAATATAACACTTATTTATTTTAAATTTCAATAATTTTTTTAATACCAAAAATTGCAGCCCTACTTATAAATATTTATACATATAAATTAAGCAAAAACAAAAAAAGAATGTCGAAAGAAAATAAAATAACATCACCTGAAATCGCGAATAATCGTGAAAAAGCGTGCGGGTTTTTCTTCAATCTTTATAATATTTGTTCTCAGGGTCTTGTCAGATACAATTTCGAAACAAGCGTTTGACCCCGAAGTATAAATAACACAGGTCAACAGCAAAAATGCGCTCGAGTAACCACTATATAAATTTGATGTATCGTGGCTACTTTTGTACAAAAATGGTAAAATTTTTAAATTCTATGGCAAGATTTTTTTTTAAAAAATTTTTTTTTAAAATTGCAATTTTTTTAGACGTTTCTTCAAATAATTAATGATAACTCAAAAACTACTAGTCCGATATTAATAAAATCAAATCAGAAAGATTAACATAACCTTTAATTCGTCTATATATCGCGTTTCAATCGGATCAATGGTATCGGAGTTATAATAAAAAACTTAAGAAAAAAATATATTTTTTATGTAAAAATGGCGAAAATTTTCGTTTTAAAAAAATCATGAAAAATCGATAACGGCAAAAAACTTCCAGATTTATTATTTTATCGCATAGCGACATATAATAGCAACAAAATGAGATATCGATCATAAAAATCGATTTCAAGGGGTGCATGTCGGATTACTGTGAGATTTGGTGAGAAACTTCCACCCACAAAATTTTAGTCGAATTGGACAACGTCAGCACGTAGCGCATAGGCCCCAAATCTGAAAAATAGCGTTTAAATCGAAAAAAAAAAATTGTAAAATTTTCAGTTTTTGCAAAATTAAAGCTATTTATTCCCCCTTTTGCAAAAAGTGGATACTGGTCCTTAGGGCAAACACAATGGGATTTCCGATAAGCTACATATCTTTAAAATCGGTTAAACGCTATAATGCGTATATCAAGCAAAAAACTAAAATTTTGTGAAAATGAGCGAATTCACTAAATTGTGAATAAATTCGAAAAAAATCAATCGATTTTTATGGTCGATATCTCATTTTGTTGCTATTATATGTCGCTATGCGATAAAATAATAAATCTGGAAGTTTTTTGCCGTTTTCGATTTTTCATGATTTTTTTAAAACGAAAATTTTCGCCATTTTTATGTAGAAAATATATTTTTTTCTTAAGTTTTTTATTATAACTCCGATAATATTGATCCGATTGAAAGGCAATATATTAACGAATTAAAGGCTATGTAAATCTTTATTTTTTTGATTTTATTTTATTAATATCGGACTAGTAGTTTTTGAGTTATCATTAATTATTTGAAGAAACGTCTAAAAAAAATTGCAATTTAAAAAAAAAAAATTAAAAAAAAATCTTGCCATAGAATTTAAAAATTTTACCATTTTTGTACAAAGTCATGATACATCAAAATTGTATAGTGGTTTTAAGAGCACATGAAATTTTTGTTATTTTGTTGTGCTGTGTAATTATTGGTTTTCTTCCGAATACGAAAGTACTTTATGAAAATCTTAGTCACTTTCAGGAGTTCTTATGTAAAAACTAATAACACCCACCTAAAAGAATTTGATATGTTTTTATAAGTTTTCAGTCACTTTTAACGTGGCAATAAAAATAATCTCGTAAATATGAGCCAAAGTGCAAAAATGGCTATGAAGCCAGTAATTTACCAATTGTAATATTTTACCATATGGGCAAATCCAAAAAACATTAAACCAAGGAATTGAATTTCATCAAAATCGGTAGATCAATAACCGAGATATCGCCAAAGCAAAAGTTATCGATGTAGGCAAATTGACAAATTTTAAAATTAAAAAAAAACAGTATTTAAAAAAAAAATTAAATAATGTATCAGATTTTAGAAAATACTCTAACGCAACATGATATTAAATTTTATCAAAATCGGTCTATAAACACCAGAGATATCGCCAAAATTCAAAATTCGATGAGAATTACAAATTTTTTTTTTCAAAAACTGTATTTTTTAAAAAAAATTTTAAAATTCGTCATCGAAGTTTAGTATTTTAGCGATATCTCGGGTGTTTATGGACCGATTTTAATCAAATTAAATAGCGTGTTGCGTAGGAATATTTCCTTAAATCTGGCTAAATCGATGGGGTCTAAGACGAATAATGAAAAAATTACAAACTGAATGACAAACTTAACCTTTCACCTATTGGTGAAGGGTATGATAAAAATTAATCGAATGTAATTAATTTTAGTTGAACCGATTATATACGGTCGTTCTCCTGGATTATACAATTCTTAAACTTCTTTAAAATTTTGAAATTTGCTTCGGTTCAGATTTAATTTTTTTTTTATTAATCGTTAGAAATTTTGTACATTTTAAATTTAGAATAGTTCATGATCAAAAATTTTAAATTTCAAAACTAATACTAAAATAACATAACTTTTTTTACAAAAACCCTTTTATTTCCCGATACCCTATCAGAGATGGTGTACGTGTCCAACAATTTTTGATTTGACTCGTTGACGTTTGTGGCTCCTCGGTTTAATAACACAAAAAGTTGTTAATGTAACAGAAAGAATAAAAATATTTCAATTTAGTTTCTAACTGTCTTTTTCAAAATTTTTTTCCGAGGATTCGCTTATAAGAGTCCCCTCATAATAGTGTATGCTCTTTTAAGCGGGGACTACTGTAATGCTATTACCAGAAAAGTGTTGTCTATTTTAAAGTATTTTTTCTCCATTGTTAGAGACATTTATATACATTTGGTTATATATGGGAGCTAGGGTCGATTATAGACAGTTATTGTTTACATAGTACCTTTTTGTGATTTTTGTTGCTTTTAAGTGGCTTTTAAGAATAGGTCATTTGGTTATGGGAGCCATAGGCAAATACGGGAGATTTTAATTTATTACGCTGATTTCTGTACATATTTTTGCTAAAAAAAATCTTAAGTATTACGGGTAGTACATTATGTTAATGTTCTGCCCCAGGGTTTTATATAACTTTTCCTGCTAAATGAAACACGATTTAAACACAAGAGGTATATCTTTAAATTTTTGTTTATATGTTCAGATCGAGACAGGTACTCATCAAGAATCAGTCTCGATAAAAGAAACTTGGTGAATTGCGACAGCCATTTGGTTCATATTCATTTGGATAAGCTTTATGACTTCATCAATTCCGAATGCCTTATTTTTATTAACCACAGCAAAGCAATCTAAAACGTGTATAGACTATTTTCTAAAAATGATTCATGAAACCAAGAGCAGTTTTCCTATAATTATGAATTGTAATATCAACAAAATCGGAAGTCAGAAACATATAGTCATCTCTCTCATTCTGATATCACTCCTTGCGACTAATTGACAGTTTGGATGATAAGCTCTATTATAATTAGGGTGTTCATTTTACTCGACTTTTAATTGTTTGAGTAATCAAATAACTTGAAAACGGGGTTTTTTAGTTACTCGGAAAATCGATTAATCGTTAAAAATTACTCGAGTTAATCGAGCAAAAAATTCTTCTTCAAATTACTGGAGTGAGATTTTTTTTATATATATATTTTCAATACAACAATTTTTTTTAATAAAATTATAGTGTTTTATTAACAATCAATTTTAACAATTCGCAATAAAAGACATAAAACAAAAATAAAAAAATGTATTTTTAATACAAATTAACATTTGTAACATATTTTCACCCTAAATATTTTAAGTGAGTTTATTTACTTCTATAATATAAAGCAATCTTTCGATTTCATAAATCCTGAGTTTGATCTAATAGATTAGTAGGCTCTACGATTACCTTTTACCTATATTTACATTGGGATCTTCAACTGGACTAAAGTAGGATCTACGAATACATTGCGTCCTTTAACTGAACTATAGTAGGACGTACTGTTACTATACTTGGACCTATGATTACACAGGGATCTTCAACTAAACTATAGCAGTATCTACGAATACATTAGAGACTTCAACTGGACTATAGTAGGTTTTACGATTGCAATCGTACCTTCAACTAATCTATAACAGGAGCAAATAAGCAATAGTAGAAATTACGAATGCATTGGATACCACAACAGGTCTATGGTAGACTAGGCTATTTATATCCAAAATTACATTGACTATATATATACTATGGACTATATACATACAATGGACTATATACACACAATGGACTACATGTATTACAAGTTGTAATCTACAATTCTTTATTATTGCTTAGAATTGACAATGTTAAAATTCACGATTATTAACTATATTAAAACCCTCGATTATTAACTATAGTAGAACCATCAATTATTGCCTAAGATGGACCATAGAACGGTAGATAATTGATTTAAGTGGTCTTCATTTGAACCCTTGATTTTTGAAATACGCTGAGACAAATTTTAGTCGTTTTATATTAAAAAAATACATACAAAATTATTGAAATAAATTTACTCGAGTAACTCCATTACTCGTGGAAAATTACTCAAATAAATCTTTATTTGAAAATACCCATTTTATTTTACTCGAGCGATTAATCGATTTTATTTTTTCGATTAATCGAGCAAACATAACTCGAGTAAACACCCTAATTATAATACTTTCTTAGTTGCTTTTAAAAATTTTGATATACAAGTTAAGTTGTATATCATATTAAGGTCAAAGGTCACCATTATGTAATTTGAAATATTTTATTACATAAAATAATTATTTTAATTTGTTTATTGTTTTAAATACGCGAAGTACTATTTATTTACATATGTATTTATATTTCTTGCCAAATTTGTTAAAATGTAGGATTTAAAATTAAAAAACTAAAAATCATTAAAATAATTTTTTTCAACACAAATAATTTAGCAAAATAATATATGGTCTTGTTTGGATTTGAACCAGTGCACGGTGGTAAAAAGCGGCCAAAAATGATTTTTCTTAATTTTATAATTTTGATTAAATTTTAATGGTAGTTTATAGCCAACACTGTAAAGTATTCAATTTAACTTTATCTTTGACTATCGGATAACTGATTCGTTTTTTATACTAGCTCAAAGTCTATACTTTTTTGCCTACAATTTTAAAATTAAAAAATTTGATTTTTATATACTTTCGAATAAAAGCAGATATAATTTTTCCACTAAAGTTTTTGTTCTAAATTTGTAGGCACCTTTTAAAATTGTTATTAGTGAATCATTTTGTGCAGTTTTTGGAAATTTCGGTGGTTTGGTTTTTTCAAAAATTGAAGTGAATTTGAGATATTTAAATAACTAGTGAAAATCATAAAAATCAAAATTTTGAAAGGCCATATCTAAGAAAAAGGAGCTAAAAGAGGTTACACATACATTGGATCTTCTACTGTTAAGTACTAGTAGTATATATTTCGAATTTCAGCTGCATTATCTTGCCGGCCTATTTATCAGAATCGTTTTACTAACTTCATACTTTTACATATTTTAAACATTTTTAATTACAGCAGGATGCAATTTAGTAAGAAAAAGGTCAATAAAATACTTGAAAATAATCTAAAGCAGCATTTATTAAATGATTAGATTAAAATTTACTTTAGTTACCACCAAAAAGCCAATTTAGGATAACAAATTATATAATGAGTTCAAATAAGTTTAAATGGCCTGTATAATGAAAATTTGGGCGTGGCGTTGAATTTTTCAGCCCTCTTTTTAGCCAACACGTTCTTGAATTAAATTTTTACAATAAGATTGAGAAAAATGGAACAATACTTTGTTTTTAAGGACATTTTGTAAGCAATACATTTACACAGGTGGTGGCCACATTACAATGAACAAATCAAAAATGCAGAAAGAAGAAAATCATGGTCTTGAACATACATACAAATATTGAGCATTTAGTTAGTTACTTGTTCTTTATTGATTCTTTTTTCAATTTTTGATTTTTACAAACTCGGAATAAAAGGTAATATACAATTTTTTGAGAATAAAAAGAACTTACGACTATGACATAATGTCGTCAGTCGGTAGAATTACAAAATATTGTGATTGATATACAAAAGTACGTTAAGCTTTCATTTATCTTAGTAATTAAATTCTCTGATAACATCTTTTCTATATTTTATTGCATCTATTATGTAACGAAATAAGTCATTGAAGCTGAAGTTTACATTATTTAATATGTTAACAACTTCATATTCTGTTAACGATAGTTTTCTAAAATACTGGTAACGAATATGTTGAAGAATGGGACATATAGCTAGAAAATGATAAAGTGTCTCTGGTTCTTTAATATTGCATTATGAGCACAGTTGTGACCTATGTTGTTGTTGTTGTGGGAATATCGTGGCATTAAGTTCTATAAGGTCGCATCTGGCTTTAAATATCCAGCTTATTATGTTTATATTTGTTATATTTCCAAAATAGTTCTGGATGGTTCCATAGTTCAACTTGCTGTAGAAACGTGTTGTTTGGGATGCTTTCCGTAGAAATGTTTCCCTATCGTTTAACTTTAGGCGCGATATAATTTCTTCTCTTAAGTACTCCCAATCTTGCCTTGTCGAACAATTCTCTATATTTATTGTGCCACATTCTCAGCTCAGTTTTTCTATATCCTTGTACCAAAACAATTTTCTTTGTAATAATATAAGTGTTAATTGGTTTGGTAACCGATTATTTCCATATATAAATAATGTTTTTATTATATATCTCAGATGTAGATCTAATGTAAAGATATGATTATTTTCAATACCTGTTTCCAGCATTAGTATGTACGTTGGTGTAAATGTTGGCAGTTTTAAAATTTTCTTTAAAAAAAAGCGTTGCAGCTTATCGACCTCCTCGAAAAGCTTAAAACCCCATACTTGGGCACCATATGATTGGATTGCTCTACACACAGACTGAAACAAATTCCACTTCGCATTCAAAGATATTTCCTTTCTTCCTAAAAAATTAGCCCATGTTGCATTTATACTGTTTTTTGCCGATATGTTTCTCTTTTTTAAATGTTTGCTGAAAGACATTTTTGGCGTAAGTGTAACTCCCAAATAAGTATATTCTGATACAATTTTTATTGGTACATTGTTAAAAAAGAATTGTTCATGCTTGGAGATTTTTCCCCCTTTGCGAAATATTACCATTTCTGATTTACACAAATTGACTTCCAGGTTCCAGGTTTCACAGTATTTTTCTAAGTTACTAATCATTTTTTGCATAGTTTTTACATCATCCGCTAAAATAACTATGTCATCTGCATACAGCAAGAGTCTTATATTCAGGCTTTCTATATTAATTCCTCCCTCTAGAAATCTATGTAGATCATTTAAGTAAATGGAAAATAGGGTAGGAGATAAAATGCAACCTTGCTTCACTCCAGTTGTTGTATCAAAATTTTTAGATAGCGTTTCACCAGTCCAGACTTTAAAATTGGTTTTACTATAGATACAATCTATCATATTGACAATTTTTGTTGATATTCCTATATCATGAAGCTTATATATGAGCGATTTTCTAGATACCTTATCGAAGGCAGCCTTAAAGTCGACAAAGAATGCATATACTTTGCGGTTTTCATTAAGCTTTATATTAGTTATTGCAGCCAGGTTATAAATGTTATCCACAGTCGAATAGCCTTCACGAAATCCATATTGAGCATTTTGTTATGTTTTCTTATATAATAATAAATCTTGACTAATGCACAATTTTTTTCAGAAATTTAAATATATCTCGCAATTTACTCATCCAAATTTTACAAGTTATATATAATAAGGTAGACAGAACGCCTGTACATAAGTAAAAATTATTGAATATTTTTCAAAATTATTAAACACATTTTATTAATGTATTTTATATGTCTCCTTTTATTTGGTCAACCACTTTTAATTTTACCATATAATTTATACAATATAAAGAAAGGACCATAATTTGTCAGCTCAGTAAGTTTCAGTCAAAAGTATGAAGAAATAAACAAGTTATTGATTTTTTGCCGTATTTTACCACCGTGTATTGTTTAAATCCATTCGAATTCCAAATAGGCAAATACAGTCGAACTTCTCTAATTTGAACTTCTATTACTTGAATTTTCCATAAGTTGAAGCAAGTTTCATTTTTAAATTTGATTCCCAAAGTTAAAGTTTTCCTAAGTTGAAGCTTTGTTCCAGATAATGGTGATTCAATTTATAGAAGTTCGACTGTGATAACTTTAATAACTCATAAATAATGCGTACGATAGATACTCTGTAGTCTTTAAATGGTGATATAATACCAAAGTACATCCCATTACCAAAGTTTTACTGGGTATACATATATCAATATAAATTAACACAAATATCTTTATTTTATAAAAGAACAACAAAATGTTTACAATTATTACAGTAAATACATTTCTATTGTTATTGGAACTAAATATATTATTACACATGCCTAAAACAATAATACAAGTACGTAGTACATTCAGATGTCCATGTCCTTGAACTAGTCATATATACCTCAAGGTTTTAGTCAATTTCCAATTATAATTAAATTATAGATGATGTTCATTTGGCAACAATGAATGAGATGTGGATTTTATCAAACAGAAATTTTCAACAGCAATTAAAATATGTAAGGAAAAGCACTTTGAATAACAATGAATAATAGGGTAGGTCGTTTTTTGACTTTTGTCTTTGATCGACTTCAAATAGTAAAATTATGTGGCGAAATTATATTAATCGGAAGTGTGCAAAATATTATTAATTTTTTGTCAGGATACGAGTCCGCTCAACGGGCCCAAAGTTTTCGAGCCCATTTGTATGTTAAAAAATTAGAGTATTTGCAGTTTTTGCTATATTTCGTTCATTTAAAATTTGTTTGTAGACGAAAACACAATTAGTTCAGCTTTCCTTGAGGTCATAAAAATTTGAAATCCATAAAACAGTTTTGTTGTTATTGCGATTTCTCCCCTAAAATGTGTGTCCTTGACAACCTATAAACCGCAAAGAAAAAGTTACTTGCGACAAGAACTGGCAAAGTAAGACATGATTTATAATTTCAAGACTTGTAAGTACTTAATAGTTTAATTTTGTTTAAATATATAAATATTTACTTAGCTTTTTTCATATTAAAAAATGGGCAATTTTTCTCAGGTGGGTTTCAAAACTCATTTTTTAATTTTTCCAAAATTTTGTTAAAGAAATATTACAAATTTTGTAAAATTTGAATGCCGAAAAAAATCAATAGATATATATTTCATTAACGTGCTCCCTATCCTAAAAACTCTTGGTACGACGAATAGTGCCTCAAAGCCACTGCTGAGAAAATAATAAAACTCCAGTTACTGATTTGCTGCGCAAAAAGTCAAGGTCTTCGTATGCCAAGGTACTCGTGAAAAATCTCTATACAAGCAGCGTCTTCGTACCAAAGTTCTTATTGCCCCTAAGGGCTCACCTACCTAAAACTCTTTACAGGGGATTAGGTGGGAGATGTCAAGGCGAGGGCCTGTTGCGACTGAATCAACTTCACTTACCCACCCTGTTGCATTAACCCTGGACTATGATTTGGACAACGGTATGTATTTGGTGCTGAGTCACTTTAGTGACCTGTGGTTTTCCCATGAGGGTGGCCTGTCTAATGTTGTTTGTGATAATTGTTGTACGTGCTGTCCCTTTGCTGGTGTCACTTTGTGTCCAAAGTGTTGCGCGTGAGTGTAGCTGTTAATTGTGATGTTTCGTCTTTGTGTTGTCTTTATGTTGTCTTTATTTGTGCGCTTAGGCGTTAAGGGCAGCAGTCCCTAGGCCGTTTGGGGCTCAACTGTTAGTAGTCATTTTAGGGCTATGAATCCCACCGGAGATTGTCTGGTACCGCGGGAGTCAGGAAGCCTCTGGATATTATCTCCAGCCTGACTAGTGGTTGTTGGCCCCTTTGTGGAGCATCGCGGGGGCTGTGGTTTAATACCCAAAGCGGGTAGAGTGGGCGATACATTGCCTGTATCGTTCATTCGAATGTGAAGTTGCATTGCAGCCGGGTGCCGTACCCATAGACCGGCAGGAGTTTAGATAGTCTCCGCTCCTAACCAAGGGGGGAATCATGTCCAAACAACATGTTTCCGAATTGGTACTCTGAAATGTCAAAGTGTCATGTATGTCACACATACCATGCATGACAATTTCGTAGTAAGGGGGTGTTGGTAAACACTTAAAATATCCACCTTGTAATTTGGCCACTGTAAGGTAAGGCCATCATGGCAGGTACTTACATAAATCAAATTCAATATCTTCCCCTAAGGGCAGTAATATCTTCTGGTCATTCGTTAAAGAGTAAGGAATAATGCTAGTTCATCAATTCCAACTCTTTTTAAGGATTACCAGTCATTCACTTACCCGGTTGATAAAGCAAACTTTATGACTGAATTATTTGCAAGTAATTCTCACTTGCCGGAAAGCAATCAACCACCGCCCGTGATCGAAAGAGTATCAGTAACTATGCGTAGCACATTCTTTCGATCTCGTGCTGTTGAAAGGGTTTTAGCGGATCTTAACATAAATAAGTCTCCTGGGCCGGATGGCATACCAGCACTGGTCTTGAAGCCGTGCTCTTCGACATTAACTCGTTCATTAACCAACCTTTTTAGCACCCTATACCATGTCGGTGAGTTTCCTATGTGTTGTCAGTTGCTAATGTAATGCCAATCCCCAAAAAAGGTGAGGCTAGCAACCCCGAAAATTACCGCCCAAGAGCAATTTGTTCCGTGCCTTCCAAAGTGATTGAAAGTATGGTAAACTATCATCTAGTCAAATATATGGAGTCTAATAACCTACTAAACGACCGGCAGTATGGATTTCGTAGAGGCCGCTCTACTGGTGATGTATTAGCCTTTTTATCGGAAAAATTTTTGGCGAAAGCAAAGTTATAGCTCTTGATATTTCTAAGGCGTTTGATAGAGTGTGGCATGAAGCAATTCTTTCAAAACTTATTGCTTTTGGTGTAGGTAACAATTTCTCTCGGTTTATATCGAGCTTTCTCAGAGATCGCACTATAAGAGTTGTTATAGATGGGATATCGTCCGACAAGTTCAAGATTAATTCGGGGGTACCACAAGGCTTCGTTCTTTTTCCTACTCTATTTCTTATTTTTAAGATGAACTTCTTTGTCAAACTTCCAATCATATCTAGTCGTTTGCAGATGATAGCAACATCTGTCATTCGCATTCATTCAACTATAGACCAAGCATGTTGGATATCAATTCCAAGACACAAACCATGATACGGTAAATTCCGACCTTTCTACAATATCTAATTGGGGTCGTTCTAATAGGGTCGATTTCAATGCTCGAAAGGCCCAATGTTGTGTGTTAACACACAAACGTGTTATGAACAATGTTGCATCATCAGTAATTATGGGTGGTATAAATATTGTTCTAGGCATGAAAATTCAGTGCGTTGTCCGTTGAACTAATCACGATTTTCAAGTGTCGAAAGAAGCATTCAAGTGTCTCGGCTTTCTAAAGCGCTATAAGACTAGTGATGGGACAAGGGTAAATACCCAAATGGTAAATTGGGTATTAAAAAGTAAATACCCAGGCATTTACCCAAGCACTTGGGTATTTACCCAAAATGTGGGAATAAATCAACATAAAAAAGATTTAAAAGAAGAAGCTGTGGGTGCTAAGATGACGTTCAGAAGCAGCTGAAGTACAGGGAGATGTTAAAATTCGAACATCTAATTTACTTAATTGCTTACATTCATAAATTTATTTTCATTACATTTATGTTTAGCGCTGGTGACATTGTGTAAATGAACTCCAATGCAGGAGGTATCTCAGATAAATTCGAAAATGTTCAAAATTCTGTTGCTCTACGTAACAACAACTATTTGTTATTCAAATGAGTATTAACCCGAAATTAGATAAATACCCGGTTATGAATGTGGGTATAAATAGGTAAATACCCAGCGTTAGGTAAATACGCAGGTCTAAACCCATCTCTATATAAGACATACTTCACTCCAACTGATCTCCTTAATATCTATAAAACTTATATCCGACCGAAAATGGAATACAACTCTCATGTTTGGGCTGGTGCTTTAAAGTCTAATTTAGGGCTTCTCGACCGTGTACAAGAGAGGGCGAAGCTGCTTATCGGTGACAGTAGGTTAGCCAATTCTATTGCCTCATCATCCGAGCATCGTTGTAATGTTGGTTGCGTTTCACTGTTTTATCGCTACTACAATGACATGTGCTCAAACGAAATTAGGGATCTTGTTCCAGAAACCCGTACATTTCTTCGTAGCACCCGCAACTCAACAAGGCTCATCCCTTTGTAATCGATTTTCCAGTGGATCGCACGACGCACTATAGAGAAAACTCGTTTTTCAGCCGCACAGCACGAATGTGGAATAAACTTCGTGCATCAGTCTTCCCCTCTAATTATGATATCTAAAGGTTCAAATCCAATATCCACAAATACTACTCCCTCTATACTTCTTCCCATAACCTTTTTTCCTAGATCCATCACAATGCATATGCATAAGTAGGGGTCATCCCCTAAAAAAGAAAATTTACAAAAAAGTTAAGCACCAGAAGGATGGTTATGACAACTGTACGTTTTCCTGTAAGGACGACCAAGGAAATCTGGACACAGATACAGAAAGCGTATTGAAACTATGGAAGGAACACTTTAGCAAATTGTTGCTTGCAAATGATTGGTCGCTTTCATGACATGACACGGCTGAAACAAATCAACGATAACAACGTTGTTTGTCCACCGCCCAACCACAATAAGGTTAGATCTGCAATAGCGCGATGACGCAATAGTGATATGCGTATCATCTTTTTATTGACTACAAAACAGCTTTTGACAGCCCGACAAGAAAGAAGGTATTTGATGTCTGAGTTCGGCATCCTTACAAAGCTAATAAAGTTATGCAAGATGTCACTAACTAATACAACATCATCTGTTAAGATTGGAAAGAACCAATCAGAGATTTTCATAACTAAACGGGGATTCAGGCAAGGTGACAGTCTATCATACGATTTATTCAATTTTGGTCGTCAGCATAAATATATGCCAACAGATGTAATTTTGACCTAAATAGGCAGATAAGCAATAAAGCTCTTTCTGTAAGAACTAAAACTATGTTCTACAAAACGCTGATTGTCTTTCCATCGAAGTTTTGGACGACGTTCTACGAGTTCCCCCGGTATAATTTTCGAACACTTTTCTTCCTGGAGTATTTTCATCCATTCTCACAACTTGTCCTAGCCAATGCAAACCCTGCTGTTTAATGCGTAAGCGAATAACATATGCAGCTCATGATTACATCGGCGTCGAAATTAATTGTTGAGGCAGATTGGACCATATATTTTTCGTAGGATCTTCCTTTCAAGGACTCCAAGTACAGCTTCTTCTTGTGCAAGTGCCCACGTATTAACACTGGTAGTATGAGCGTTTTATAGAGCGTAATTTTAGTTCTTGTTGAGAGGATTTCATACCTAAGCTGCCTGCTTAGGCCGAAATAGCATCTGTTGGCAAGTATGATTCTTCTTTTGATTTCGATACTTACTTCATTATTTTTATTTTCTGCGGTACCAAAGTAGACTAATTTTTGAATAGTCTTGAAGCCATAGTTATCCACGATCATGTGTAGTCCAGTTTTGTTTTTGATTCGTTGACCCATTTTCATTGATTCCTTCTCAATAGTTGAAAAGACGGCAGACGACAGACGACTTTCTGCTAAAAATTGTGCAAGTTTTTTTTAATCGCAGCCTCACTCAAGATTTTCTCTTACCATGCCTAAATCCTCGTTTAGTTAAAAAAGGTTCTGGAATGTTTTACCTATTTTAACTGACGATGTTGTGTCAGTTAATGTCATTCCGCACAACCTTATTAACTTCGTAGGAAAGCCAAATTCTGACATTGCTTTAGGTCATGGATCGAATATACATAGTTTCAAAGCACTAATCTTGATGTCGATTTAATAAAGATATAGAACCTTGGTTTTAGTCTGCAGAAGAAAATAACTTAATCTCGGATATTTAGAGATATTGAAAAAAATATTAAAAAATGAGGTTCCAAATCGTAAGCCGTCGAAACCTTACCAATATTATCGCCGTTAGAACAATAACCTCTAAACGTCATCCAATCTTTCTTGAATTCGTATATATGTATAACTTTTATATTACCGAGACTCTGGGAGATGAGAAAAATAAACCTTTGGTAAACATGAAACACCCTAATTTATATTACAGTTTTTCTATTAGTGCTTTTAATAGTTTTTCTTCAAGACTTAAATTTACGAAAACAAATCTCAATTTACTTAAAAATATGTAAAAATTTAAAACCCTATTAAATTATAATTTTTTGATTTCCTTCAAATATTTAATATTTTCTAAAAAAGACTTATTTGTTGCAAAATGCATTAATCAACATTTCTCGGTTTTATTACAAGCCCTATATTGGGCCAGTAAAAGTTTCCTATATTTTCGTTTTTGCAAATGGTTATAAAAATCAACCATAAAATAATTTGGAATATATGTATTTTTATAGTTTTAATAACACTTTGTATTCTTTTATTTTTTGTAGCTTCAGTTATTTAGGGAAAACTGTTGCGGAGGTTGGGAATGATGGAACCAAAAAAGACGAGTTGCATAGGGAAAATAGGGAGACTTGAGGAATTATAATAATTTTTGTTAAGCAAAAATTGTAAAAGAATATGTTTCCATCTTAAAATATATAGAAACATATTTTTATCGAAATATTTTTAATAGAAAAGTATTTTTATATAAATATTTTCTGTAGAAAAATATATTTTTATTAAAAATATTATTCTAGAAATATTTTATATAAAAAATATTTTTCACGAAATATTTTCTATAGTAAAGTATTTTTTTCTTCAAATTTTTTCTACAGAAAAATATTTTTATCGAAATATTTTCTATAAAAAAATATTTTTATCAAAAAAATTTCCATCGAAAAATATTTTTATCGAGAAAAATATTTTTCTTGAAATATTTTCTATAGAAAAATATTTTTATCGAAATATAAAATATTTTTCGAAAGAACATTTTTTTTTTTGGAAATATTTTCTATAGAAAAATATTTTTTATAGAAAAATATTTTTATTGAAATATTTTCGATAGAAAAATATTTTGATCGAAATTTTTTCTATAAGGAATATTTTTCTTGGAATATTTTCTATCGAAAAATATTTTTATCGAAATGTCTTCTATAGAAAAATATTTTTTTCTAAATATTTTCTATAGAAAAATATTTTTATCGAAACATTTTCTATAGAAAAATATTTTTCTCGAAATATAAAAATATTTTTCTAAAGAAAAATTTTTTTTGGAAATATTTTCTATATAAATATTTTTATAGAAAAATATTTTTATTGAAATATTTTCGATAGAAAAATATTTTGACCGAAGTATTTTCTATAAGAAATATTTTTCTTCAAATATTTTCTACAGAAAAATATTTGTATCTAAATATTTTCTATAGAAAAATATTTTTATCAAAATATTTTCTATGAAAAATATTTTTATCTATAGAAAAATATTTCTAACGAAATATTTTCTATAGAAAGATATTTTTCTCAAAATATCTTCTATGGAAAAATATTTTTCCCAAAATATTTTCTATAGAAAAATATTATTCTTAAAATATTTTCTATAGAAAAATATTTTTCTCAAAATATTTTCCATAGAAAAATATTTTTCCTAAAATATTTTCCATAGAAAAATATTTTTCTCGAAATATTTTCTATAGAAAAATACTTTTCTTAAAATATTTTCCATAGAAAAATATTTTTCTCGAAATATTTTCTATAGAAAAATACTTTTCTTAAAATATTTTCCATATAAAAATATTTTTCTCAAAAAATTTTCTATAGAAAAATATTTTTCTCGAAATATTTTCTATAGAAAAATATTTTTCTCGAAATATTTTCTATAGAAAAACATTTTTTTTAATATTTTCTATGGAAACATATTTTTCTCAAAATATTTTCTATGGACAAATATTTTTCCCAAAATATTTTCTATAGAAAAATATTTTTCTCGAAATAATTTCTATAGAAAAACATTTTTTTTGAAATATTTTCCATAGAAACATATTTTTCTCAAAATATTTTCTATGGAAAAATATTTTTCCCAAAATATTTTCTATAGAAAAATATTTTTCTCGAAATAATTTCTATAGAAAAACATTTTTTTTGAAATATTTTCCATAGAAAAATATTTTTCTCAATATTTTTTCTATGGAAACATATTTTTCTCAAAATATTTTCTATGGAAAAATATTTTCCCCAAAATATTTTCTATAGAAAAATATTTTTCTTAAATTATTTTCTATAGAAAAATATTTTTCTCAAAATATTTTCTATAGAAAAATATTTTTCTCGAAATATTTTCTATGGAAACTTATTTTTCTTAAAATATTTTCTATAGAAAATTATTTTTCTCGAAATATTTTCTATAGAAAAATATTTTTCTCGAAATATTTTTTATAGAATTTTTTTTTTAAATATTTTCTATTGAAAAATATTTTTTATAGAAAAACATTTTTCTCGAAATATTTTCTATAGAAAAATAGTTTTCTCGAAATATTTTCTATAGAAAAATATTTTCTATAGAAAAATAGTTTTCTCGAAATATTTTCTATAGAAAAATATTTTTCTCAAAATATTTTCTGTAGAAAAATATTTTTCCTAAAATATTTTCGATAGAAAAATATTTTTCTTAAAATATTTTCCATAGAAAAAAAATTTTCCTAAAATATTTTCCATAGAAAAATATTTTTCTTAAAATATTTTCTATAGAAAAATATTTTTCTCGAAATATTTTCTATAGAAAAACATATTTTTTTGAAATATTTTCCATTGAAAATTATTTTTCTCAAAATATTTTCTATGGATACATATTTTTCTCAAAATATTTTCTATGGAAAAATATTTTTCCCAAAATATTTTCTATAGAAAAATATTTTTCTCAAAATATTTTCTGTAGAAAAATATTTTTCCTAAAATATTTTCGATAGAAAAATATTTTTCTTAAAATATTTTCCATAGAAAAAAAATTTTCCTAAAATATTTTCCATAGAAAAATATTTTTCTTAAAATATTTTCTATAGAAAAATATTTTTCTCGAAATATTTTCTATAGAAAAACATATTTTTTTGAAATATTTTCCATTGAAAATTATTTTTCTCAAAATATTTTCTATGGATACATATTTTTCTCAAAATATTTTCTATGGAAAAATATTTTTCCCAAAATATTTTCTATAGAAAAATATTTTTCTCAAAATATTTTCTATAGAAAAATATTTTTCTGAAAATATTTTCTATAGAAAAATATTTTTCTCAAAATATTTTCTATAGAAAAATATTTTTCTCGAAATATTTTCTATGGAAACATATTTTTCTTAAAATATTTTCTATAGAAAAATATTTTTCTCGAAATATTTTCAAGCCAGATTTTTTTTATCGGAATATTTTCTATATAAATTTCTGCATAATTTTTTTTAATGTTTTTTAAAATCAAAATAATTTTATCAAATATTTTCTATTCAGTGTTTCAATTAACTCAGATATTGTTTAAGCATACGTGATATTTTTTTTTGTAAAATTATCGCTTCAGCTGCCGATTTTGGTACAACCTCTTGACCCTGTTTTATTAAACACATCCGAGTACATTCAAGTGTCTGCCATTTTCCCCCTTTTGCTATAAACAAAAGTTATTATAGTATCGTAAAATAATATGTAATAAAATACAATAGAACGACTAACTCGTAAATTGAAAAGACACCACAACTGACTTTTTTCCCATAACTTTTTCATGTAAAAATGTCATAAAAATTATTTCCTAGCCCCAACATTCAACATGAGTTTCTCCCTTCACATGAGATATTTTTACAAATGTTTTCTTTTTGGCAAAATCACAAAACTTGAACAACAGAAAAATTTTAATAATTTTGCAACTAAAGTATAACAAAGAAAAAGTTTTTTTCTTATTGTTTAAGTCTTTTGAACTTGTTTAGAATGACTTGATTTTATTAACTTTCTAACTAATTAAATTGTTTTTAATTAAAAGGTAGAAAATGTCATTAAAATGGACTAGTTACCTGGACTTTTCCAAAATTTATTTAAGAGCTTGTATGTATTTATAAACAAAGTTTGTTAATTAGTTTTTGTTAATTGTACTTGTTAGATGATTTTCTAGTTTTAATTTATGTTTGATGTGACATAATAACATTTTTTCTATGATTGTTTTATTTTATTAAAAAGCCTCTTATAAATTTCTAGTTTCCTCCTTAAAACAAACCATTTGAAAGATTTGGATGGAAAATTTGATCACTAAATAATAAAGACCTCATAAGGTATTTATTTATACTATTTGGATCTTTATAAAATTCTGAAACGACTGAGACGAGAATCGTCTTTTAAAATTACGATTTCGGCTAAATGTAAAAAGTTCTCTAATATTAGACGGTAGCCACTGTGTTTGAGATCTATTGTAGGAGACTATAACCTAGTACAAAAAAACTAGTCCGAATAGTGAAATCGTTTGTGCTGCTTCGTCATTCGAGTCTCACAACTTCTAAAGGCCGATTTGTAGACTAATTCGCTAAACACAATCACCTAGCGCAACTAGGATACATACAATACATCGATGTTTTAGAAACATCGATTTATCGTTCATAAACATCGACGTTAGCATCGATGCTTTGAAAGACGATACATCGATGTTCCGAACTTAAAACATCGACATTGTTCATACAAGATTTTTATACCCTTCACCACCATAGGTGGAAAGGGTATTATAAATTTGTGCTGATGTATGTAACGCATAGAAATATTAGTCTTAGACCCATCTAAGTATACCAATAGGCTTAGAATCACTTTCTGAGTCGATTTAGCGATGTCCGTCCGTCCGTCTGCCAGGCTGGCTGGACCCCCATGTAAACCTTGTAATCAAACTACAGGTCGCAATTCTAAAGATAATTTAATGAAATTTGGCACAGATTTTTGATAATAGGACCATGGCTATTAAAATTTGTCAAAATCGGTCCATTATTTATGGAACCTCCCATAGGTCCCGCTTCCCGGAATTGATATATTGGTCATACAAATCAATATTTTTTCATGAAATTTTAGGCAAATACTGCTTATGTAAACTTAAATTACTGTACCAAATTTCGTTGAAATCGGTCCACATTTGACCATAGCTCCCATACAAACTCTTTTCTCAAAACGCACATAATGAGACAAAATTAACTAAAACGCTTCTGAATCCGAAGACAATGAGAATTTTAAGTTTATTGTTTGCATACATAATTGTAATAATTAATAAAAGATGTTCCAATAATAACTGTAATCAATTTACCAAATTTCGGGATAATCGGTCCACATTTGACCCTAGCTCTCATATAAGTCCAAATGACGGCATCAGCTTAAATGTATAAGTTTTGAGAATATGTTTGTATGATGGCAAAATTTAGCAAATATTTGTCTTTATACAGGAAAAAGAACACTTTTGACATTACATATATTGTAGAACATTCGTCAATTCTTGCAATCTTAACTACTTTTAACCAAAGATTTAAGCTTATGCATTTCAAAAATTCTGTTACCAAAGGACAAGTATTCAGTTATCTGAACAAATATGTATGGGAGTATAATAATTCATGTTCATCTACAACATCCAATGATCCAATGATTTGATATTCGGAACTATCACAAACAGCTGAAACAAAAATTTTGAAAAATAAATCATCTAAAGCTGTTAACGAAACTAGTACCTGGTTGACCGGGCCCTGCTCGGAGCTTTATGATAAGCATTTTGAGGCAAATTTTAAGGTTTTAAAATATTTTATTTTATAAAGTAATAAAATAAATTTAAAGGAAAGATATTACACAAATATTCAGTTAATTTTGAATTATTTTATTTATTTGGTCCGATCATAGTTTAAATAGTTTGCATAATTTACCGTTTAATTCATTTTGAATAATTTTGGAAATTGCTCATACCAACAGAAACCTCCGTCGGCTCATGTGCAACAACTTTGCTAAAGATCTTAGCATGGTCAAATGCACAGTTTACGATTTAATATAATTTGAGTAATTTTCAGTGGCGCCACCTGTCGGATATCAACTTAAAAAAATTCGTCGTCTAATGCGCAACAACTTTAGCTAAAGATTCTTTAAAGGACATACACATAGAAAAACATTAATTTATTTAAAAGTTATAACTTTACCAATTTTTTCCCCCTTTTAAACCCTAATTTCTAAAAAGTTACTTAAGTTACTTGGTACCGATTGAATTCGGTACTTTTTATAAAAACGCAGTTAACATATTTTTCCTACTCATATTTCTTTATGAGGTGTTAAGGTATCATTTTATCCCCTTTTTTATCCATTTTGGCCATCGAAATCAAAAAAGTACCAAATACGTGTTCAATATTTTTCTCACATTTATTGATTGCATTACAAAATTCTTTTCTATATTATTTGGTTCAAAAGATAAGAGTGGCTTAAAAATGCTACCAAAAAGGTTCCAAAGTGTCTTCCCACTCGACCTATATATATATATATATATATATATATATATATATATATATATATATATACAAACAATTATTGCTCGTTTAAGAATATAAAATATATATACATACAATTATTGCTCGTTTAAAGATAAAGGATTAGTGAAACGGAAGCACAGATGTACCTCTCAACTCCTGTTACGTACATACATACTTCCCACGACAATCCAATTGGAATAAGGGGTGCTTCTCTCAGAAAATGAGCTGCATCCGATTCTATTTTTATTTAATGGGTCTATAAAATGCACCTTTTATCAGACTAAGTTTTTCAGAATCTTAATAGCTTATTTTGAACAATAAAGTGTCTAGCTTACTTTCAATAATCCAAAAATTAAAATTGAGTTGATGTTCTGAAAACTATGCGGTCGAAACTGAAAAATTGGAAACCACCTTTGAAACACGTCGAGGAAAGTTTTCTTAACCAAAATTTGTTGGTTTTATCAAAAAACTATTTATTACAATAATAAATAATTGTAATATATTGGGATCTTAGTGCAATACACTACAGTAAAACTTTTTAATTAAATGTTTTTCAAAAACCATATCTGATGAGATCAAAGTAAATATAGGGTTTGAATGAAGGTGAATAGTTAATTTATTATACGAATACACGAACGATACGTGTATAAAAATTTTGTCGACCAGTGATATTAAAACCCAATTATTTTGTATGAAAATTTTGTGAGTTGATAAAGAAAAATCGCTGTAACTTTAGAACCCTTGGCCAGTCCATAACAGAATTTTTACTGAATGAAGTCAACTATGTTGGCCATTAACTGTAAAAAAATAAATTAAAATATTTAAGGACGAAGGACATTTTTATAGTAAAGGCCCTTGAGAAAGGATAATGGATAAATTTTATTCTATAATCTAAAAGATGAATTGGAATCCTTCTTAACAACGTCAAATTTATTAAAATCTGACAACGCGTTCAGAAGTTATTGGTTATTAGTAAACATTGCCAATTTTTTTAATAAACAAGTAAGAAAGCGCTATAGTCGGTCAAGCCCGACCATACGATACCCTTCACCACTAAGGTCAAAGGTGTTATTTTTCCTGTATAAAGACAAATATTTGCTAAATTTTGCCATCATACAAACATTTTCTCAAAACTTATATATTTAAGCTGTTTCCATCATTTGGGCTTATATGAGAGCTAGGGTCAAATGTGGACCGATTATCTTGAAATTTAGCAAATTGATTACAGTTGTTACAAAAATTATGTACGCAAAAAATAAACTCAAAATTTTCAATATCTTTGGATTTACGAGCGTTTTAGTGATTTTTTTGTCTCATTTAGTGCATTTTTAAAGAGGAGTTTGTATGGGAGCTATGGTCAAATGTAGACCGATTTCAATTTGGTACAGTGATTTAGGTTTACATAAGAATTATATGTCTTAAATTTCATGAAAAAATATTGATATTTGTGGCCAATATGTCAATTCCGGGAAGTGGGACCTATGGGAGGTACCATGAATAATGGACCGATTTTGACCAATTTCAATAGCCATGGTCCCATTATCAAAAAATGATCTGTACTAAATTTCAGCAAATTATCTTTAGAATTACGACCTGTAGTTTGATTACAAGGTTTACATGGGGGTCCAGCCAGCCAGCCAGCCAGACGGACGGACGGACGGACGGACATCGCTAAATCGACTCAGAAAGTGATTCTAAGCCTATTGGTATACTAAAAGGTGGGTCTAAGACAAATATTTCTATGCGTTACATACATCAGCACAAACTTATAATACCCTTTCCACCTATGGTGGTGAAGGGTATAAAAAACCCGAGAAGTCCAGCTTTGGGAGCCTGTAACCATATAAGTTAGAGAGCAAATTCTAATGCCATGTATTCCGCTACTACGAGTAGTATTTATGGCCAAAATCTTAATAATATCTAATAGACTCGTCACATTATAGTGGGACAAAAAATTTTAATCGATATTCCTTGCAAAGTAAACCCAAGTAAAAATTTTTAGTTTAGTTTTTTTGTAGTATAAATTTTTGAATCGTAGTCGAATTTAGTGATATATAGTCAAAAGTTTCAATCGTATTTAGAATATTCAGTCGTATTCCTTTATTAAGTCCAAATTTTCAATAGTAAAATTATTATTATCAAAATTTATTATATATTTATTTATAAAATCCAAAATTTTCATCGTAAAACTATTATATTCAAAATTTACAATCGTTCAATTTTTTGTATCGTAAAAATATAACAGTAAAAATGTATAATCGTTGAAATTTATTAAGTCCAAATTTTTATTAGTAAAACAATTATTATTAAAATTTAAAATTGTAGGTCTTTATTAAGTCCAAAATTTTAATTGTAAAACACTTATAGTCAAAATTTATAATCGTAAATCTTCAGTCCAACTTTTGTATCATAAAATTAATATAGACAAAATTAATAAGTCCAAAATTTTTTTATCATAAAACTGAAAATTGTTTGTGTTTTGTTCAGTCGATGATCTACGCTTTTATTTATGGTTTATGAACATAATTCTGAAAGGTTTTGTTTGTAAAATAAGTAATAATGCGAGGTTTTCGATATGTCTAAATTGGGGATATTCCTCCTGAAGAGATGGCCTAATCAACCATCGAAACGCGTCGAGGAATTTTGGTTTCTCCGCAAAAAATTTTTGGCTTTTTATCAATAAATTGGTCTGTTACATTAATAAATAAATGTAACAGATTTGGGATCAAATGCGAATAGTCATTCTTTTTGAATAATATTTACATCCCGACAATTTTGTTATTTTTTGATAAAACTATTATAGTCAAAATTTATAGTCGTAAATTTAAAGTTCAATTTTTTTTATCAAAAAATTATAATATAGACAAAATATATAATCTATATTAAGTCCAAATTTTTTTATTGTAAAGCTATCATAGCTAAAATTTATAATCGTAAACTTTAAGTCCAAATTTTTTATTGTACAATTATAAAGGGTAATGAGGGAAGGGATGTTGGATACCAAGCAACGGTTCTGATTAGACTTAACTGGACAACCCCAGACGTATCTTGGTTATCCTTCATCTCAACTTTGGACACTGACCTCTTTGTAGTATCACCCGGGGATCTACGTTAACACCTGTTAAACTATTGACCTAACATGAGTTTTCCCATAAGAACTATAAAAAGATGCGTTAGGAAGTTGACCTAATAACCCATTCCTTAAAAAAGCAATTACTATGAAAATGGTTAAATTCGAATAAAAAAGGCCTCCCCCCTTATGTTAAAAGAGGACGTTCGAAACTTTGATGGAAAGACCAAGTAAAGAAAAATCTATCAAAACTTGGCCTTCGAAATTGGAATTTATGCGTACAAGATCAAAGCTCACGAAATACTAAAATAGGATCGGTCTAAAATCTTTTGGAAACAATTGTGTAGCATACTTTAAGGATAATCTAAATAATATATAACAAATATTATTTGTTAAATAATTTACAATGTAGATGGTAAACCGTCGTGGTGTAGCAGGTTAGTCATCCGCCTAGCATACCAGAGGTCCCAAGTTCGATTCCCGGCCAGACCCACTTGAAAAAAAAAAATTCAAAAAAGCGGTGGTTCACCTCATAACTCAGCTAGCCACTGGTTATTGAGTATTAGGCTATGTAAAACTTCTCTAACTAATGCATTTGCCGTTCAGAGCCGGCCCTTTCAATGAGTCTAAAAATAGAATCGGATACAACTCATTGCCTGAGAGAAGTACCCCTGGTTCCAATTGGAATGTTGTCGGGGAATTATATATATTATATAGATGGTAAATTATTTATCGAAAGTTTCCATAATGTAAAATGTTTTCGTTTAATCTTACTATTTTGACAAACAAACGGATATGTTTAGATATCAAAATTTATTAAACTTTTTGCAAAATAAATTACTTTGAAATCCCTAAGGTATGCTAAATAATATTTGCTTAAAAGTCTATGTTTCCGATCGAATGCGGCTCCTGAAATAAATATTTAATTGAAGGTCATGACAAAATGAAATGTATATATTTATATATATATATATATATATATATATATGATTAATTTGATTAAGTCCCTAAGCGAAATTTCGTGAAATTGGTCTAAATTGTAATTAACCTCTTATATCACACAGCTGCTGGAAATAACGTTAATCTCTTGGGTAAAGGATATTTTTTATATCCTTTGAGGATGAATAATATTTGTTTTGTATTCATAACAAGGTAACAAAATACTTTTCGATAAGAAAATTTATCAGAAAATTTCAAACACGTACTGAACCGCAACATCTTTGTTTAAATGTTGGTCAGTCAATTTTTAGAATTCTTCCAAATTTTAAATTTCGCTTTGGTTTAGGTTTTCTAAATTAAGATTTTTTTTAATTAGAGAAGGCTAAAGAACTTAGAATACACACTTTTTTAGATATCCTTGAGTCAAGGACGTAATTGATATTGCTTATAAATTTTTGGATAAAAAATGTGAAAGTACAGATCATACCCTAAAACATGAGACTAGTTTCATACCAATATGATAACCGCATCAAAAGGTATAGGCATATAAAATGGATATTTAAAAAAAACAAGTAAGAAAGCGCTATAGTCGGTCAAGCCCGACCATACTATACCATTCACCACTAAGGTTAAAGCTGTTATTTTTCCTGTATAAACCCAAATATTTGCTAAATTTTGCCATCATACAAACATTTTCTCAAAACTTATATGAAAGCTAGGGTCAAATGTAGACCGATTATCTCGAAATTTGTCAAATTAATTACTGTTGTTACAAAAATTATGTATGCAAAAAATAAACTCAACATTTTCATTATCTTTAAATTTACGAGAGTTTTAGTGATTATACCCTTCACCACCATAGGTGGAAAGGGTATTATAAGTTTGGCTGATGTTTGTAACGCATAGAAATATTTGCCTTAGACCCACCTTTTAGTATACCAATAGACTTAGAATCACTTTCTGTTCGATGTCCGTCCGTCCGTCCGTTCGTCCGTCTGAATGGCTGGACCCCCATGTAAACCTTGTAATCAAACTACAGGTCGCAATTCTAAAGATAATTTGATGAAATTTGGCACAGATCATTTTTTTGATAATGGAACCATGGCTATTGTCGAATTTAGTGATATATAGTCAAAAGTTTCAATCGTATTTAGAATATTCAGTCGTATTCCTTTATTAAGTCCAAATTTTCAATAGTAAAATTATTATTATCAAAATTTATTATATATTTATTTATAAAATCCAAAATTTTCATCGTAAAACTATTATATTCAAAATTTACAATCGTTCAATTTTTTGTATCGTAAAAATATAACAGTAAAAATGTATAATCGTTGAAATTTATTAAGTCCAAATTTTTATTAGTAAAACAATTATTATTAAAATTTAAAATTGTAGGTCTTTATTAAGTCCAAAATTTTAATTGTAAAACACTTATAGTCAAAATTTATAATCGTAGATCTTCAGTCCAACTTTTGTATCATAAAATTAATATAGACAAAATTAATAAGTCCAAAATTTTTTTATCATAAAACTGAAAATTGTTTGTGTTTTGTTCAGTCGATGATCTACGCTTTTATTTATGGTTTATGAACATAATTCTGAAAGGTTTTGTTTGTAAAATAAGTAATAATGCGAGGTTTTCGATATGTCTAAATTGGGGATATTCCTCCTGAAGAGATGGCCTAATCAACCATCGAAACGCGTCGAGGAATTTTGGTTTCTCCGCAAAAAATTTTTGGCTTTTTATCAATAAATTGGTCTGTTACATTAATAAATAAATGTAACAGATTTGGGATCAAATGCGAATAGTCATTCTTTTTGAATAATATTTACATCCCGACAATTTTGTTATTTTTTGATAAAACTATTATAGTCAAAATTTATAGTCGTAAATTTAAAGTTCAATTTTTTTTATCAAAAAATTATAATATAGACAAAATATATAATCTATATTAAGTCCAAATTTTTTTATTGTAAAGCTATCATAGCTAAAATTTATAATCGTAAACTTTAAGTCCAAATTTTTTATTGTACAATTATAAAGGGTAATGAGGGAAGGGATGTTGGATACCAAGCAACGGTTCTGATTAGACTTAACTGGACAACCCCAGACGTATCTTGGTTATCCTTCATCTCAACTTTGGACACTGACCTCTTTGTAGTATCACCCGGGGATCTACGTTAACACCTGTTAAACTATTGACCTAACATGAGTTTTCCCATAAGAACTATAAAAAGATGCGTTAGGAAGTTGACCTAATAACCCATTCCTTAAAAAAGCAATTACTATGAAAATGGTTAAATTCGAATAAAAAAGGCCTCCCCCCTTATGTTAAAAGAGGACGTTCGAAACTTTGATGGAAAGACCAAGTAAAGAAAAATCTATCAAAACTTGGCCTTCGAAATTGGAATTTATGCGTACAAGATCAAAGCTCACGAAATACTAAAATAGGATCGGTCTAAAATCTTTTGGAAACAATTGTGTAGCATACTTTAAGGATAATCTAAATAATATATAACAAATATTATTTGTTAAATAATTTACAATGTAGATGGTAAACCGTCGTGGTGTAGCAGGTTAGTCATCCGCCTAGCATACCAGAGGTCCCAAGTTCGATTCCCGGCCAGACCCACTTGAAAAAAAAAAATTCAAAAAAGCGGTGGTTCACCTCATAACTCAGCTAGCCACTGGTTATTGAGTATTAGGCTATGTAAAACTTCTCTAACTAATGCATTTGCCGTTCAGAGCCGGCCCTTTCAATGAGTCTAAAAATAGAATCGGATACAACTCATTGCCTGAGAGAAGTACCCCTGGTTCCAATTGGAATGTTGTCGGGGAATTATATATATTATATAGATGGTAAATTATTTATCGAAAGTTTCCATAATGTAAAATGTTTTCGTTTAATCTTACTATTTTGACAAACAAACGGATATGTTTAGATATCAAAATTTATTAAACTTTTTGCAAAATAAATTACTTTGAAATCCCTAAGGTATGCTAAATAATATTTGCTTAAAAGTCTATGTTTCCGATCGAATGCGGCTCCTGAAATAAATATTTAATTGAAGGTCATGACAAAATGAAATGTATATATTTATATATATATATATATATATATATATATATATATATATATATATATATGATTAATTTGATTAAGTCCCTAAGCGAAATTTCGTGAAATTGGTCTAAATTGTAATTAACCTCTTATATCACACAGCTGCTGGAAATAACGTTAATCTCTTGGGTAAAGGATATTTTTTATATCCTTTGAGGATGAATAATATTTGTTTTGTATTCATAACAAGGTAACAAAATACTTTTCGATAAGAAAATTTATCAGAAAATTTCAAACACGTACTGAACCGCAACATCTTTGTTTAAATGTTGGTCAGTCAATTTTTAGAATTCTTCCAAATTTTAAATTTCGCTTTGGTTTAGGTTTTCTAAATTAAGATTTTTTTTAATTAGAGAAGGCTAAAGAACTTAGAATACACACTTTTTTAGATATCCTTGAGTCAAGGACGTAATTGATATTGCTTATAAATTTTTGGATAAAAAATGTGAAAGTACAGATCATACCCTAAAACATGAGACTAGTTTCATACCAATATGATAACCGCATCAAAAGGTATAGGCATATAAAATGGATATTTAAAAAAAACAAGTAAGAAAGCGCTATAGTCGGTCAAGCCCGACCATACTATACCATTCACCACTAAGGTTAAAGCTGTTATTTTTCCTGTATAAACCCAAATATTTGCTAAATTTTGCCATCATACAAACATTTTCTCAAAACTTATATGAAAGCTAGGGTCAAATGTAGACCGATTATCTCGAAATTTGTCAAATTAATTACAGTTGTTACAAAAATTATGTATGCAAAAAATAAACTCAACATTTTCATTATCTTTAAATTTACGAGAGTTTTAGTGATTATACCCTTCACCACCATAGGTGGAAAGGGTATTATAAGTTTGTGCTGATGTTTGTAACGAATAGAAATATTTGCCTTAGACCCACCTTTTAGTATACCAATAGACTTAGAATCACTTTCTGTTCGATGTCCGTCCGTCCGTCCGTTCGTCCGTCTGAATGGCTGGACCCCCATGTAAACCTTGTAATCAAACTACAGGTCGCAATTCTAAAGATAATTTGATGAAATTTGGCACAGATCATTTTTTTGATAATGGGACCATGGCTATTGAAATTGGTCAAAATCGGTCCATTATTTATGGTACCTCCCATAGGTCCCACTTCGCGGAATTGCTATATTGGCCACAAATATCAATATTTTTTCATGAAATTTAGAAAGAAGAGTTTGTATGGGAGCTATGGTCAAATGTAGACCGATTTCAACGAAATTCGGTACAATGATTTTAGTTTACATAAGCAGTATTTGTTTTAAATTTCATGAAAAAATATTGATATTTGTGGCCAATATATCAATTCCGGGAAGTGGGACCTATGGGAGGTACCATAAATAATGGACCGATTTTCAATAGCCATTATCAAAAAAATGATCTGTTTCAAATTTCATCAAATTATCTTTAGAATTGCGACCTGTAGTTTGATTACAAGGTTTACATGGGGGTCCAGCCAGCCAGACGGACGGACGGACGGACATAGCTAAATCGACTCAGAAAGTGATTCTAAGCCTATTGGTATACTAAAAGGTGCGTAACATACATCAGCACAAACTTATAATACCCTTTCCACCTATGGTGGTGAAGGGTATAAAAATCTTGAAAGATACAAGTTTTGAACCTTAATAAAATCTAAATTTAAAAAAAGAATTCCATAATTATTAAATCATCAAAATTTTTGATTTTAACCAAAAAAAAAAAACGATTATTCCCAATTTAGTTGCTAATAAAATTAAACCGTATAGGTCGCCTACTTATTAACGTCATAGAAACCCCTACTTAAACTAGTATAAATTAACAAAATCGTAACCCGGTCACGTTGTTGGAACTTATCTATAACTTTATAAGATCTGATGTTGGTTATGAAAGATTCGATGTAGACATATATAATTTGAGTTAAATTGATGATTATCTCTGCTATTTGACAACTCGACTGTGGTCGAGGGCGCTAAGTGCTGATGACGTCCTGTGGCGGGACAGAAATTGCAATCCACTAGCCGCGTTCAAAAATAATTTTTTCAGTTTTTCGCCATAATTTACTTTCCAATTTTCAAAATTAATAATTTGAAAATTAAAATAATGAACTCAAGCCAGATAAATCCTAATTTTTCAATTAATTCAATTTAAAGTTCGAATAATTAATTCCCAAATATATAATTTGTTTACTTTTTTTTTAGTTATGAACCCATTCTCGCAAAGAAGCTATTTATATTTACACATACCCATTAGAACCACGATAATTCGTGTCTAATTTAATCGGAAATATATCCCACAAGCACACAACTTTAATCCTGTTTTGTTATCTTGTTTTTTTTATACAAAAGCTATATCTAATCACTTAAAATCGGCTAAATGGCTAAATTCACTTCACTTTTTATTGAACATATTTTTCCTCATTTTTTAATTTTTCAAATAGGCGAAATTCCTAATAATTTCTTCACAACACATTTACATACCTTCTTCCAGTCCACGGCCAATTTCATCCGAAGTCAATTTGGGAAAACTGACTTGCAACGTATGACCATTAAAGAAATAGCTTAATCGTTCCACCAGCATATTCGTTAATTTCTCATCGCGATCTTCACCGGAACGCGATAAGGTCGATTCAATTTCATTTTCGCTAAACATAGGACGTATAGCTGGTAGATCACTTACGGTAGTCCCTGGTAGCCGAACAACTTTAATGCCATCGGCCACGGTAATGGCATCAATAAACGAGATACGATCAATAAAGGATATTGCCTTTTTCTTAAGACATGGCACAAAACCACCTTCGGCGCGATTGCACTCGTCATAGATACGTAGGACCGTGCGTGTGCCAGCATTTTGTAGAGAAGCCGTTGTTGTTGTAGTAGTTGTGCTGGAGGAAATGTTCTCAGTGCTGGCACTTATCGTTGCTGTTGTCAGAACACTTAAGGATATAAACACTATTATCAGCAGTTGCGAAATGGAAAATGTCTTTTTTGGCCACATTTTAGCACTTTTATTGTTTATTTTTCTTTTATTTTTTTGTTATACTTTTCTTTATTTGTTTTTTGGTATTCACACTTTGTTCTTTTTTTATTTACTTTTTTTTGGGGGGGTTTTTTAAGGTTTTATTGGCTTTTTTGTTTTTGGCTATAAGTAAATTTATAGTAATCCTTGGGGGCTTTTGGCTTTAATCCTTTTGTTTGATTTTTGTAAGCACTTTAGTCATTTGGTATTTTTTTTTTGTTATCTTAAAGATATTTTTTCATTATTTTGTATCAACTTTGGATGTGCTTACAATATAAATTCTTCTTTAATACTAATGCTAACTTGGTCGGTTGTCTATACTTTTATACATCCATCCATCCATCCAACCCATTCATAAGTTTTCTGAGCGGTTAAGAAATTGTTTTTTTTTTGTTTGTTTGTGTTGAAAATTGTTTAAATTACGGTTTTTCTTTCTTTACCTCAGACCTTCTTTCATTGATTTTGTTTTGATTTGAGGCGACGAAAGCATTTCTTTAACTCTTTCAAACTTAGCTCAAACCGTCGGGGACAACATGTCTTATGCATGATCGGTTGTAGAGTTGTTAGCAAATACAAGTTGGCTTGCAACTTGAAAGTTTAAGTTGTGTCTGAAGAAGTTGGTAAACAAAGTTGTGTTGTTTATTGAAGCTACTGTTATTTACCTTAATTTCATTAAAAGTCTCTCTCTGTCTTTACAACTGTTTGTAGTATTTTGGTTTCTTTTGTTATTGTTGTTAAGTTGTAATGATCATTAATCTTTTGGCTAAAACAATTTTGCTTAATTTAATTGTTTCTTTTTTCACTTTTTTAAGTTTTTTTTGTTCATATTTTATGATATTTTTTTAATTCAACATTTTTTTTACCAATTGAGGTAATGACACTTATACTAACTATCTTCAGTGTTTATTTTCTTGTAAATATTTTTTTTCTTATCCAATATACGAATGTATATGGATGTTTTTATTGCTGTTGCACAGTGGGACAAGAGCAAGTGCGCATATGCGAGGTTTAGTTTTATTTGTTCTTATATCGTTTACCATCATCAAATTTTATAATGAGTTTCTGCTGTTACGTATATAAGTAATGCTATATCAATCGAATCAGAAACACTTTTTGATTCAATTTAAGAACGAATTTCTTAATTGGAAAATAAAAATCCTACTTATCCTGCGAGATCTCCGAGTAAATACACTAAAACATATTTATTTATTTATTTATGTTTGTGGCCTAATAAATACGTTATCGGCAGAAATTAGCACTACGAGTAAAGTATGTACTTAAACAAGGTTTCATTTTATCATCTTTACTGTTCTCCAATACTTAAAGGTAGTTCTTTACAAAAAAGCGCTCGTTAAAAGAAAAGAAATACATGTTTACTTTATTATAGGTGACCGCACTACGAATCAGTTCTAAGTCAAGAGGAGCAGACCTGAAACAGTCCAACATACTGGCATGCAAGCATATAACGCAACTCTCTGGCATGAAAGCACCTAGTCTCTTCCTGTAACAGTCAGAACTGTTTCGTACCATGCAGGTGCACCGTATGCTGCACAAGTAAAAAATAGCTCATCATATACGGCACGCACAGCACGTCTGCTCACGCCCCAATCGCTCCTCAGAATCCACTTGACCATACCCGCAACGGCACTCATCTTGTCTTTTACACAAGAGAGATGAGGTGTTAAGCTCATTCTATTGTCCATCGTTATTCCCAGAAATTTCACCTCAGTCATATATCTGAGGCTAATACCGCCAGATCAAATGGTTGGAGGACGAGAGCACGATAAGCTGACTTTCAGCAGCATATTCGTGATTTTGTCAAGGGCAACCTCGACACCCACACTCGTATCTTACTCATTTACCATTTGCATGACCTGTTCTCCTCCTCTATCCAGTTCAATACGAAATTGATCTTCAATCAGAATAAGCAAGTCATTTGCATAGGCACACATCTTAAAAGTTTAGTCGAGACTTGCTATATAAATGAACATATGGAGCCCTGAGGACAGCCTCGTACAACACCATTCCATACCGCGCCACCGGCACTCCAGCCGCTGAAGTAACTATTCCACAAATGAAGTTCACGACAACCAATACTACGAAGCTTGTCGAGAACTCTATTCCACGAGAGATAGTCAAACGCCAACAGATTCCCTAACACAGCATCCACGCATCTTCTAAGGATCTCCACTTCCTAAATTCAAACTGGCACTCGGAACGTGCCTCGTTGAAATCTTTCTTCAGTCGCGTCACCATTATCCTCTTTAGGACTTTTTCAAGTACTGGGAGAAGACTGATGGCACGACAAGAGCGAGGATTACTTCTAACTCTATCGGGAGACTTCAGGAGGACAACTATTTTGGTACATTTCCAAGCATAAGGGAAATAGCCCTCACTCAGGCACATCCCAAAGACTAGTATTCTGGTATAACATTCCAGATGCTTTTACATGCCTAAAACATATTTAGCTCCTGTAATAAGGCAAAAGGAACTCTCCGCCGACGCATCACCTGCCCAAACTCACATGTGGCCTCACACGACCTCTGACAATTAAATTCTAGAATTGTTGTGTCCTCCATTTTAATTTCTAGCGTTTCCTCTAGCAATCAATGCAACATGCACAGGACATGCTATGGACATCATCAAATGATTATAAGGCAACCCCTTAAAATCGCAGTTTCAGCGATTTCCATTACGACACCTCTTGCATCCTGAATTCACGCACCCTGTGGTCAAAACCAAGGTAGCGGTAACAAGCTGAAACAACCTCGACCTCAATTACAAAGAAGCAGAAGCACTTAATATAGGCTGCACCACTACACAAATGCTCAACCACTACTAACATGCCTTTAAAGTTCATGTCATAAAGTTCTGATATGAACTCTTCTGGAGTTATCTTCTTGTGTACTCTCTGCACCACTAACTTGGGCCCAAGCTTATCCGCCACCATCATCTCCAACCCAACTTCCTCGAACCTCTTATTTTTGGCAGTTTTCTTCCTCTCCGCTATAGAGGGAGTACGGTTTACTGCGGTTGCATCCTTAGTAGTGCGCACCTTATGCACCCTTACGCCCAGCGAAGGTTCCTCTTGCTCTACGACCTTCTCTACAACCACCTTTGAAGAGCTTGCTACTTCTCCTTTCACCACCACCGACCAGGTCTCAATAGGCTTCGGGACTGCTGGTGGCACCTTGATCACCGAAACCAACCGGGGTCAGGTCCAGCAGTTGATGTAGTCCCCAAGCGAACCTTAAGACGCTCGTTTTCAGCAACCAACCTCATGAGCAGAACTTCTGCGAAGAGTGCCGATGAACACTCCCCATCTATCCCCTCCTTCAACACAATCTTCATTAGGCTATTCGTGATTTTCCTAAGGTCACCCACGGTATCACCGCTTCCATCACGATTTCTGGGCCGTGACTTTTTTCTAGCAGCTTCAGGAAAGGCAGCAGTAACGGCAAAAGAATTAGAGACTACAACTTCTCCGTCAGCAGGACCACCATCAGTAGCAGCAGCCAAGCTCTTCGCCTTCGGGGACCAAGGCATAAATCCACGCTTCTCATCTCTTGACCCTCGGTGCTTGATTACTTGCTCTCCGTATGTCTCACAATAGGCATCGGTGCAGGTGGCGGGCCCATTGTAGCATCTGTTGCCGCCTCAGAGAGGTTAGACGCATCGCCTTTGCCCTTCCACTTCCTTCTTTCTGGCGGCATTTTGCCCCTGTCTTAAGCACAAACGCTTATCTGCTTCCGCTTTAGTCCAGCCACGAACCGTATTGCTGATACGACAACTTTGCCTGTACACTAGCACAGCTGGCAGCTACGAGCACATGAACCGGCAGCAGCAACGAAAAGCAGCACACTTTATTTATTTTTCGAAAAAGATACAAAAATGTATCCAAGGATATCTCTGCAATCCGTTTCCCGATTTTCCAGATTCGTTTTTTCAATATTTAATGAGGAGCTGAATTTTTCGTTTAGAAAATTATTTTTGGAATGTGACGAATTTGATTAATCTTATAACTAAACACTTAGTAGAAGGAACCATCAATTCAACTGCCGAAGAATATGAACAGGACTTTTAATTATGCATATGCTTTCCTCGTCGCAACTTTTCCTAAAATGAGGATTTGATTTTGTGCCAACCAACCCACTGTATAATTATATTGCTATTTTTGCACTTTTTTTGTTACTTTGATATCATCTTTTACCACCGAGTGTTTGATTTGTTTACATCGAATGTCTTTAAAAGGAATTACTTACTGATTGCTTATTTAAACGTCAGCTCCCCTAGAGAGTTTGTCATTGATGATGTTATTTTTTTTTCTGTAATTTTCTTTACAATTTCGGTTTTTACTTGCAGCCATCAATTTGTGCATTATCATTAAAAGATTTAATTACTAATTTGTACGAGTATGGGCTCCTTAGTCAAGTGTGTCTTTTGAAAGTGAATTTAGAATTAGTTAAACAATTTATGAAATTAATGTTAGTTATACCCTTCACCACCATAGGTGGAAAGGGTATTATAAGTTTGTGCTGATGTATATAACGCATACAAATATTTGTCTTAGACCCACCGTCTAGTATATCAATAGAATCACTTTCTGAGTCGATTTAGCAATGTCCGTCCGTACGTCCGTCTGTCTGGCTGGCTGGACCCCCATGTAAACTTTGTAATCAAACTACAGGTCGCAATTCTAAAGATAATTTGATGAAATTTGGCACAGATCATTTTTTTGATAATGGGACTATGGCTATTGAAATTGGTCAAAATTGGTCCATTATTTCTGGTACCTCTCATAGGTCCCACTTCCCGGAATTGATATATTGGCCACAAATATCAATTCATGAAATTTAAACCAAATACTGCTTATGTAAATTTAAATTACTGTACCAAATTTTGATGAAATCGGTCCACATTTGACCATAGCTCCCATACAAACTTTTCTTTAAAAACGCACTAAATGAGACAAAAAAATCACTAAAACGCTCGTAAATCTAAAGATAATGAAAATGTTAAGTATATTTTTGCATACATAATTTTTGTAACAACAGTAATTAATTTGACAAATTTCGAGATAATCGGTCCACATTTGACCCTAGCTATCATATATGTCCAAATGACGGAAACAGGTTAAATATATAAGTTTTGAGAAAATGTTTGTATGATGGCAAAATTTAGCAAATATTTGTATTTATACAGAATAAAGTACACCTTTGACCTCAGTGGTGAAGGGTATCGTAAGGTCGGGTTTGACCGACTCTAGCACTTTTTTACTTGTTTTTTATAAATTTTGTTCAGATTCAAGTCCAAGTACAAAAATTAGAAAATTCTCAAATTATGAATTTATTAAAAATTTATCAAATTCAAGATTAATCTATACAAGTCGAAATGAAAAATTCAGACATGTTGAGTTCTATAAATCCTTCAACAATATTACTTCAAAATTAAAATAACAGAATCGATAGAGTTTATGTCTAATTATGCTTATTTTTGAAGACTGATAGGGGTAGATCCATTAGATATATATACAATTTTCTGCTTTATTAGGTTTTACTTCGTCTTACTTCATTAAATATTCCTTAGCTCTACTTTATGTCGTCAATCACGTTTCCCCTTCATAATATATTTTCGCAAATTGTCTGTGAAATTTTTTTTTGAACTAAAACCCGCCAAAAGATATTAATTTAACTTATACATTTTTTTACATATTCGAACATATCAAGTATTTTATTGCCCTAAGTTGATGAATGCAATTTGTTAATATTTATGATTGATTTCTCTATGGATTTTTTTCCAATCATTGCATTTTTGTTTAAGTTATATCTTGTTGGTTAAAAAGTTTTTTTTCTCTAATGTTTACAACTGCTTTTATTAAAAAACCCACGCGTTTCTTTTAGTTTTTCAAAAATAATGTTGTTTCTTTGGCATTTTAGCAAGTCATTGACATTGACACCGTGACTTGTTTGCATTTGTTTAACAAGGATCGTGACTTTTAGTTTTTTTTTGTTATTGGAAAATGCATTTTTTAAAGATCTTGTTAAAAAATGCATATCATTTTAGGTAAAACATTTAACTTAGGAATAATTTTCTAACCAAAAGCAATAAACTTGCCGAATTTCGGTTATATCGTTTTATCCATTTCGTGGTTTCAATAGTATAGAACTGGAATTCGACATCTGGCAAACTAAGTTTTTAAACCAATTTTTATACCCACCATCAAAAAGAATGGGGGGTATATTGAGATTGTCATTCCGTTTGTAATTTCCTTAATATTGGCTCAAACACCAAAAACGATATATACTCTGAATCCTTATGAAATTCTAAGACGATTGAGCGATGTCCGTCTGTCTGTCCGTCTGTCTGTCCGTCTGTCTGTTGAAATCACGATAACGCCTAAACGCCTAGGAGCTAGCTCATTGAAACTTAGTAAAAATATTCTTCATCTCTGAGAAAATTTTGGTATTGAAATTGGGCAAAATCGGTTCACATTTGACCATAGCTCCCGTATAACCTCGTCTAGGCTAATTGCTTATTTGTTAATAAATGACAAATTATAGCAGCTATGATGATAAAATTTAGTATATAGAAGTCTTACATTATTTCTAGACAGCGTGTAGAATTTCATCAAAATCGGTTCACATTTAGCCATAGCTCCCATACAAAAAACTTACGAAAACAGCCTAAATTTCACCTAAAATACACTTAAATGCCAATAAATCTAAAAGTATAACAAATATAACCACTAAATTTGGCACAAGAAAGTCTTATGTCAATACCAGTGTGCAAAATTTTGTTACAATCGGTCACCATTTGACCTAGCTCCCATATAAAAAACTTACGAAAACACAAAAATTTAACAAGAAAAGGGGATTTATGTCCGTCTGCCCGTCAGATAAAATTATAGTGATAGCTCCTTAACTACAAAAGGTAGTAAGACTAAATTAAACACAAGGAAGTCTTATGTCAATGTCAGCCAGTGTGCAAAATTTTGTTACAATCGGTCACCATTTCACCATAGCTACCATATAAAAAACTAATGGAAACACAAAAATACATAAAGAAAAGGTTGTTTATGTCCGTCTGCGCGTCAGATAAAAGCGCCTGATAGCGCCTTAACGAAAAGAGCAAGAGGGACAAAATTTTACAAAAGTATTTTGGATATCTTGTGTGTTGAAAATGTACAAAATCGGTTCTAATTTAGTTAGAGCTCCCATATAACCCCGACCCGGGAAACGCATTAATGCTGATAAATTTAATACAATTGTAATAGCTATGACGATTAAATTTGAAATAGGGAAGTTTTGTGCAATTTTTGATTAGTCAATAGTCAATATTTGACTTTAGCTTTCATATAAAAAACACTCACGGAAACCAAAAATTTTAGCAAAAGCCAGTTAAAAGCTATTAAATTAGAAACTATGATAGCTATGGCCACTAAATTTTGCAAGAATATACCATATACCAGCCAGTGTGTAAAATTTTGTTACAATCGGACAACATTTGGCTATAATTCTTATATATATAACATCCCCTTTTTATATCTACGATCAAAAAGATTTGGAGGTACATTCATTATAATAAGATTGCACCTATGAAATTAGATAAGCATCAATCAATGTTCAACCCAGACTTTATATATGATGAATGCATTAGGAACTCCTAACGAATTATATGGACCTGCCGTATTACTATTAACGGTTATGAGACCGAATTTTGATCAAAGTAAATACTAGGGAAACCACTAAAATATTTTTAAAGGTTGAACTATAAAGCTACGGCAACCGAATTTAGTCCAAAGGTTTTACCAACAATACCAATTAGCTTAGCGATTTTTTCAGCTTTGGTCCAGATTTTGAATTAGCTGCACCCTGTTTCAGAATTTAACACAACTTGATGGTGGGTATATAAGATTCGGCACAGCTGAATATAACACTCTTACTTGTTTTTTTTTTTCAGTTGAAAGTCTGACATTGACGAAAAGGGATCGCTCAAGTATCCCACAATGCATCAAAATTATCAAAATATACTACAAAAATTGTGATTCTGCAATAGTCACATATCGTGCTTTAAGAGGAGATTATGGTTTACATAATCGTCCAACTACGAAAGCAATTGGCAAAATTGTGAAGAAATTTGAAGGGACTGTAGCGGTTACAAATATTGTAAGGCCTGTAAATCATCGTTTCGCTCGTTCCACTGAAAATATAGCTGCTGTAAGTGAAAGTGTTGCCGAAGACCCGAATGTGTCGATTCCATGATAACCGAATTTTTTCTTGCCTGTTATTGAAAAATACGACTTGGAGAATATGTGGTTTCAACAAGACGGTACCACATGCCACACAACTCTCGTAATTTCTCGTCGTGGCGATATCAACTGGCCACCAAGATCATGCGATTTGACACCATTAGACTTTTTTTGGGCTATGCGAAAGACCGTGTTTATGCAGATAAACCTTTTACTCTTGAGCATTTAAAAACCAGCATTCGTCAAGTTATGGTTGAAATATGTATCAAATAGTGGTCGAAGAGTCAAAAGAATCAATGCTTGCAACATTTTGCGTGGTGGTCATTTAAATGATGTAGTGTTTCACACATAATGTCTACGTTCAAACTTTATAATAAAACAGAAATTTTTTATATGTCTTTCATTTACGTTCACTTTTGAAACCGTAAAATGGGTATCCCGATACAAAGCTTCTTTTGAATAAAAGCTCGAAAACTACTGTCGTATTGGGAGTTCTTTGAGAGTGACACAAGTTTAAATCATAATAAAAAAAAGCAAACGCATTTTTAATGTAATGTAGGGGAGTTGGCTACCAAGCAACGTTTCAGATTAATCTTAACTGGGTAAGCTCTGACTTATCTTGGTTATTATTTATCTTAACTGCAGACACTGACGTCCTAGTAGTATCACCCGGGTAACTACGTTAGCAACCGTTAATATAGTTAGCCCGATATGTGGCTCCGTCCTGTTGGAACCACATATAAACAAGATTCATGCCACGTAATTAGGTGCGAACAAATTTGAAATCATGTTGCTATTGACTGTAAGATTTTGACTATCATCGTTCTTGAAGACTTATGGGTTAATGACTCCACCATCCCAATAAGCGCACCAAACTGTAATTTTCAGTTTATGTAATGGTGTTTTGACAGAAGCTGATCGATTATCCTCACTCAAAGTGCGACAATTCTGCTTACTTAAGTACCCATTCAACTAAAAACGGGCTGTATCGGAAACTAAAATTTTGAATGGATGTATGCTTAAACATGGACCGAATGAAGGGCCAAAAAGTAAGTACACTGATTTTGGTTATCATAAGCAAGTAGGTACAACGTTCTCCGAAAAGACCACACCAGAAGTCACGGTGGAGGCATCGCATTTATTATCCACAATTCAGTGCAGTAAACATTTTTATCTCCTGATCTAGACAATAGAGACCAATACGGAGTTAGAACTCTATAATGTCTACATTCCGCCTATAACCAGCTGTCCAACTGGTTACCGTCCCGGCATTAGAACCCTTTTGGAAGGAGAAACACGGCTGTTTCTAGGGGACTTTAATGCGCACCATGATCTTTGGCACTCATTTCTTGGGAAAGACCATAGAGGTCTGTCGTTAGCGGAACAGATTGACAAGTCCAAATGACGATGCCCCCACTCTGATTATGGGTAATTGCATAAGTTCTGCCGACATAACAATTGCAAGTCCTGGTCTGATTAACTGCGTAACCTGACGCGCATTTGTATATCTAGCTTCAGAACACTCACCCATAATCGTTAGACTAAAGCGACCAAACAATTTTATCATCCGGAACGGCTTCAGAGAATTCACCGACCGCCACTTCAGAGATCTAGAACCACCCACGACACAGAGAGAGAGAGAGTTTCGCGTAACCATCAACGCTGCAGCCACTCGCTTCATCCCTGCTGGTAGAATACGCGTAGTTAGGCCGCACTTCCCAGCAGAAGCAGTGGGATTAGAAGATGAGCGTGATGCCATCCGCAATACCAACCCTGATGATCCCAGGATCGTTCAGCTGAACCGCGATATCAGCAAGTTGGATAAATGAGGACAAACGGAACCGTTGGTTTGATAACCTAAAGAACTCCAACTTTGGCGCGGGTATAAGTAAGTTGTGGTCCACTTTTCGATCTCTCTCGAACCTTATGAAAAAGGATGATCGAGTCGTGATTAAGTTTGCCGATAACACCATATCCTACCCAAAAGCGTGCTCGCGTGCTTTTAGCCGATTATTTATAGAGCTCGCCGAGAGAGACAAGGCGAAAAGGAGTACTGTTCGCAAACTGCATGATCTCCCAGTCTCGGACCCACTATAATTTTTACGACTGCGGAAGTTGCAAAGGCCATCCGTACAGCTAAGTCTTCAAAGGCAATTGCTCCTGACGGTATTTCCATGCGGATGCTAAAACACCTAGGAGAGTGGGGTGTCGAGTTCTTGACAGGTGTCATAAATCTGTCTATGACCAGCCTCACTATACCCGATATCTGGAAAGTGGGTAGAGTGATTCCAATATTAAAACCTGGGAAACCCGCGAATGAGGGATCATCGTACAGGCAGATATCCCTCCAGTCACCAGTCGCGAAAACACTCGAGGCTTCTTCCCCAGCTGACCAGCCAACTTCCAGCAGCTCGCCACTAGCACGAATTCAGCAAAATGCATAGCACCACCACAGCATTAACAGCCATAACTACTCAGATCGCACATGACTTAAACCAGCAGAGGCTGAAAGAAAGCGCTTGACTTGTCAAAAGCCTTTAACACGGTAAGCTATGCCACCCTCTTACAGGGCCTGCTGTCCAGAATACCAATAAATTTGAAAAGATGGATAGTAAATTATCTGAGTGGTTTACAGTCGGTCGCCACTCCTGTTTATCTTCTACCTCTCTAAACTCCCAGCTCCACCGCAAGGCGTTGAAGTGATATCATATGCGGACGACTGCAATCTGCCGATTGCCATTATCGTGGAAGAACGATGCGGTAAGGTGAATCGTTATCTCGGTATCATCCACAATTTCTCCTCAGCGACCCTATTTACCACCAAACCTACAACTTGTCGTCGAGATCGATGGTGTACCAATTCCTACAGTGAGCCAGCCGAAAATCCTGGGAGTCACCCTCGACAACTTTTTTACTTCATCAGAACATGCCACAACTGTCGCGCATAAGTTGCGATGTAGAAACAAGGACCTTAAAGCACTAGCCGGCAGTACTTGAGGAATGGACAAAGAAACCCTGCTGTCCACCTATAAAGCAATCAGGTCGGTCAGTGACAAATTATGCTGCTCCAGTGTGGTCGCTAAGTCATACTTAATGGAGAAATATTCAATGCTGCCAAAATGCAGCCTCAAGAACTATTACAGGCAGCCTACAAACACAACATTATGCTATCACAGCAGTTCCTTTTTGGATTTCATCGGAGAAATCATCCAAATTTTAACATCATACAGTTGGCATCTTAACCGAGGCATGCCAGGAAAGATCTTCGCTTGTGTAAGGATAGCATACGAAAATATGTACTTGATCCTTTAGATCAGCCTTACTTAACCATTGCACTCAGGAGCCGAGTACCAATCGGCTTTTTAACATATATTCACAGACACAACACGAACTGTAATCAAATTCTCATAAGTGAGAAAGGAAAACAATAATAATTTACTTAGTCTCTTTGCTGCATTCAACGAAGCAGGTCGATGTTTTTTTTAATGTCTTTTTAATTATTGAATCTTTCTTTTTCAGAAATTTACAATATGTATTAAAATCTTAACCTATATATAAATTTTATAATTGTCAGTGCAATAACAAATATGAATTTTTTAAATATTGAATATTCAGATCGAACGTTTTCATCCTTCTTAAGCGTCTGTGACCCTCTGGTGTTAGCAACCCTTGCGAGGGGATTAGGATGTTCAGCCAGTTTTGTTGAATACTTGAGAATGTAGTTCTTTATTTCTTCGCGTACTGTAGGAATCATTAAATCTTTATGAATGTTGCTATTTCTGATGCACCAAGGAGCACCAGTTATTATTCTTAAGAATTTTGACTGTCTTCTCTGTAGTTTTTCAACATTAGATGAAGATGCTGTACCACACAACTGGACGCCGTAAACCCAAATTGGTTTTATAACGGCCTTGTACAAGAGGAGTTTGTATTCTAGGTCTAGGGAAGACCGTGGACTTATTAAGCAATAAATTTGGTAAGTCTTCAGTTTAATTTGCACGATTTTTGATTCTATATGATGGGCCCAAGTCAAACGACGATCTAGATGAACACCAAGGTACTTAACTTATGTCTCTTCAGGAATATGGACATTGTTGATGTTAACTGGTGGACAATTTTCTCTTCTTAACGTAAATGTAATGTAAACGCATTTTGTGATATTCACTTTAATTTTCCATTTGTTCAACCATTTCATAAATATGTGATTGTAGACGTTCAGATGCTATAACAGGATCTTTGTGAACACTGTATCATCTGCAAATGTAGACGTGTGAGTAAACGAACTTGTTGGCGTATCAGAAGTATGCAGTAGATAAAGGAGATATCCTAATATACTGCCCTATGGTACACCAGAACAGATCTTTTTATGTGACGAAAAGACGTCTTTCGATTTGATTCGGAAGAATCAGGTCGATGTAGCTCAGATTTTTAAAAAACAACAACAAACACACGTGAAATTATTCAGCCTGCATTGCCAATGCTGAAATGTAGGTGTATTCATATCATAATATTACTTTTGGAGCATTGTTTGTTCGATTTACATTACATCGCTAACGCTGCATAAGATTCTTTTTATACTAACACATATAAAACCACAAACACATAATTATTTTAAAATGTTCTCTCATTGAGCACCCTTGCTTTAGATCATACCTCTTATATGCAAAAATATTTTACAGCTAAATCGGCTTTAAAATAATTCTACAAAATGCTAAATAAAAACTTAAGCCGCCAAAAAATAATGCTGACATTTTAATTGAATTTTTTTTTTGTTACTTTGGTTAATATATCTTTATAAATGGTTAATTTTTCATAATTCTTTCCTATAAACATTCATCATCATTTCAATGAAACAAACTGATTAAAAAGTAACAGAATATTTATTGAAGTATATGTACCTACATATTTATATACATTTATGTACGAAATTTTGCCATTCGCTTCCAGTTTTTAAAGAAATTGCGTATGCAATAAATAAGCTCAAAATTGTCATTATCTTCAGAGCATTTAAGTGATTTCGGTATACATAATCAGTATTTGTTTTAAATTTCATTAAAATATTCTGATATTTCTGGCCAGAATATAAATTCCGGGAAGTGAAACCTATGGGAGGTACTCTAAATAAGTGACTGATATTTACAAATTTCAATTGCCATGGTCCCACGACCAAAAGAATTGTTGTGTTAGATTATAAGCTTTTCGTGGGTGTTCAGTAGGGCTTTCTTATTAAAAGTTGAAAACTTTTAAATTAATTGAAAAATTAGGATTTATCAGGCTTGAGTTCATTTTTATACCCACCATCAAAAAGAATGGGGGGTATATTGAGATTGTCAATCCGTTTGTAATTTCTTTAATATTGGCTCAAAAATCAAAAACGATATATATTCTGAATCCTTATAAAATTCTAAGGAGATTGAGCGATGTCCGTATGTCTGTCCGTCTGTCTGTCTGTTGAAATCAGGATAACGCCTAAACGAAAGGAGTTAGCTCACTGAAACTTAGCAAAAACATTCCTCATTTATGAGAAAATTTTGGTATTGAAATTGGGCAAAATCGGTTAACATTTGACCATAGCTCCCGTATAACCTCGCCTGGGCTAGTCGCTTATTTGCTAATAACTGACAAATTATAATAGCTATGATGACAAAATTTGGTATCTAGAAGTTTTCCATAAGCACTAGGTAGCATGTAAAATTTCATCGAAATCGGTTCACATTTAACCATAGCTCCCATATAAAAAACATACGGAAACAGCCTAAATTCCACCTGAAATTCACTTAAATGCCAATAAATGATAAACTGTAGTAGCTTCGACCACCAAATTTAGCACAAATAAGTCTTATGTGAATACCAGCCTGTGTGCAAAATTTTGTCACAATCGGTCACCATTTGACCTAGCTCCCGTATAAAAAACTTACGGAAACACAAAAATACAAAAAGAAAAGGGGGTTTATGTCCGCCTGTCCGTTAGATAAAAGCGCGATAGCGCCTTAACTGAAAGGGCTATAGCAACAAAATTTTACAAAAGGAAGTCTTATGTGAATGCCAGCCAGTGTGCAAAATTTTGTTACAATCGGTCACCATTTGACCATAGCTCCCATATAAAAAACTTACAGAAACACAAAAATACAAAAAGAAAAGGAGATTTATGTCCGTCTGTCCGTCAGATAAAAGCGCGACAGCTCCTTAACTATAAAAGCTAGAGAGACAAAATTTTACAAAAGTATTTCTGATATGTAACAAAAGTTGTATACTGAAAATGGGCAAAATCAGTTCACATTTAGTTAGAGCTCCCATATAACCCCGCCCCGGGAAACACATGAATGCTGATAAATTGAATACAATTGTAATAGCTATGACGACTAAATTTAGTATAGAGAAGTTTTATACAACTATTGGTCAGTATATCAAATTTTATAGGAATCGGTCCATATTTGACTATAACTCTCATATAAAATACACTCCCGGAAACCAAAAAATATTTAGCAAGGACCAGTTAAAAGCTATTAAATTAGAAACTGTGATAGCTATTGCCACTAAATTTTGCAAAAATAAGCTTTACATAAATACCAACCAGTGTGTAAAATTTTGTTACAATCGGTCAACATTTGGCTATAATTCTTATATATATTACATCCCCTTTTTATATCTACAATTAAAAAGATTCGGAGGTACAAGCAGCATATTAAGATTTGTATATGGTAGATGCATTAGGACCTCCTTACAAAATATATGGACCAGTCGCATTACTATCAACTTCTTTATCCTAACTAAATGTTAAGCTAAAGGAAAAGTATTTAACAACTTATTAATGTAAAACCATACCCGGTTGTGATAACGAATTTTGTTCAAAGTAAATAAATACTAGGGAAACCACTTATATACTTTTGAATGTTGAACTATAAAGCTACTGCAACCGAAGTTATTCCAAATATTTTACCAACAACGACAACTAGCGTAACAACTTTTTTCCAATTTGGTCCACGTTTTGAATTTGCTGCACCCTCGTATATATATGAGATATGTTTCTAAATTTAACACAACTTGATGGTGGGTATATAAGATTCGGCACAGCCGAATATAACACTCTTACTTGTTAATTTTTAAATTATTAATTTGAAAATTTTAAAGTAATAATGTGGAGAAAAACTGAAAAAAATGTTTTTGAACGCGGCTCAGTGGATTGCAATTTTCAATTAATTCAATTTAAAGTTCGAATAATTAATTCCTAAAAAGTTTTCAAAATAAAAGGTTTTAAATATTTCCCTTATTTTATGATTTTTTAGATTCTTTATTTTTGCATGAATTCTGTGTTTTTAAAGCTCTTTTAATAGCTAATAACTTAAGCATTTCGTTAAGGTCTTTTGGATCTAAGACTAATATTTCTATGCGTTACATACATCAGCACCGTACGGTAAAAACTGTGCTAAAAGAATGATGTCTGTAGAGCCCTTTATACTCTTCGGCAGTTGTAGCATGTTGATTTTTTTTCTGATACATAAACAATGTGATGCCATTTCCATTCACTTTATTGCCGAGGTTACAGATTTAAATGTATAATCAATAAAAAATTATATGGGTTTTAAAATAAGAATAATGCTAAAAAATGCTAAATATATAATTGAAAAATGCTAAAAATAATGCTAACTGCTAAATGGAAAATTTGCAGCTAAATTAAAAATAAAAATGCTAAATCTAGCCGCAAAAATGCCAAAATGGCCACACTGCTTATATGGCAGCCTTAAACAATATTCATAAAGACGCCACCAACTCCTCGATTTCAGGTTATAGCATGAATGTAGTATTAGGAGGTCGCCCACCGCCCATAGCAGAATATAAAAAGTACATGTAAGTAGTTCGTATTTAATATTTTCATACAGCACTAGAAGTTAAAACAAGTAAGAGTGGTATATTCGGCTTTGCCGAATCTTGGATACCCTTCACCAATGGTGTTGCAAAAGTACTTAATGTAATTCCTAGCAAAATTTGATTATACTAGTATTATATGCAAAGAGTCTTTAAAATTAAGAGTCGGAAAAAGAAAAGCTTTTCGGTGGCGTCATCATCTAGAATAGTTATGCACCCAAAGGTTAGGTTGGGCAGGTGGCTGATGTCTAGGGAAGCTTCACTTGGGTTCTAAAGTGGTCCCTTTGTGAAAGATAATGATTACTAGACTACAAGTAGAGAATGCATATTTAAGCCAGCCAGTAGCTTCGAATTAAAATAGACACATATTTTACGAACATTTAATAAAATTCGATAGACCAGATAAACCATGCAGAAAAGATGCTTCAAAATGTAGATGCCCTTACATTTGCAATAGCACATCGATTTGATGAAGTTTAAGTATTCTGGCATGCAACCCAAAAACACAGTGCCCAGTGAGGGTTGTGCACTTTAATTCGTACGAATTATCCAACTAGTAAAAGTTCTTGATTAGTTATGTAAAACTCTGAAGTTAGCGGACTGATTTAGGTCAAAGCTTTAACAATGATAAGCCTTAAAATTATAGGGTATACACTCTTAGTTTTAGATACATACGTGAAATATATAGCTTTTGAATGGATGGATATCAGCTTTGTCGGAAAAATTATTAAAGATTTACTTATTAATCTGAAGTTAGTTAATTAATTAAAATGAACACTTCATCAATAATATTTGGGATGTATTGTCCTTTCGATCTGTCCGATGGATGTTTGGAAAGTTTTGCTCAAGTCCTTGTGCAATTTTAATGTGATTTAATTTATCAGCATTAAATCGATTCCTGGTCGGGGTTATATGGGAGATTTCACTAAATGCGAATAGAGTTCGCCCATTTTCAATATCGAACTTTTCAAGAGATCAGAAATACTTTTGTCAAACGTTGTCCCTCTAGAAAGTTTATTTTAGGCGCTATGGCCCTGAATATTAATATTGTACAACGTCTTTATACTAAATGTCATCATCGTATCTTATTCGAAGTTATACGGGAACAATTGTCAAACGTGAACGGATTTCTCCCAATTGCAATTAAAAAATTTAAATTTTCGTTGATATGTGAGATACTTACATACATATATAGGTTTTGAACGGATATCATGTAGTCAGCTGCATTTTTGTACTTCCTAGGAAGATTACCTATAATTTGATATATAATACATTCTGAAATGTTATCATAATGTTCAAAAGTCAGACACAAAATTAAGATTAATGCAGAGTGTCTGTCTGCTAAAATCAGATTTGTGGAGCTCCTGGATTTTACACAAAATTTTAGGATATTGTCCCACCCTGAATTTTATCATTGTCGATCAAAACACGCTAAATTATATCTACCACAAATTACCGAATGCATCAGGATTTAGGTAATCCCCTGCTAAGGACGCTATTAAATTTCATCAAAATAAACACCTGAGATATCGACAAAACAGGAGCTCCAAAAACTTGACTACAACAGAAAAAATTACAGACAGGTAGACGGATGGACAAAAAAACGGACGGACGGACGGACAAACAAACAGACGGACAGACAAACAAACAGACGGACGGACGGACTGAGGTTGCGAAATCGATACTCCTGACGATTTTGAGTTGATCGGTACAATTTGAATGGTATTCGTAATCAGATTTCTGGAGTTTATATATCAGATTTAGAAAATCCTCACACAAAGAACGATGTCAAATTTCATCACAATCGGTCCATAAACACCTGAAATATCGCTGAAACAATACTTACAAAATGTAAACAAAATTTCTTAGACACGTACTTTGGGCAATTTGCTGTACATCAATGGCGATATCTCAATTGATTATGGACCGCTTTTGATAAAATTTAATAAGGTGCTTGGCGGGGGAATTTCCTAAAATCTGATATAAAATTTATGTAGGTCCGCACTAAAGGAGGATAGTTTTTCCTATTTCTGCATTTAATTTTTTCAACAAACATTCTCTAATGTGTACTTTGGGCAATTTGCGATACATCAAATTCAGTGTTTTGGCGATATCTCAGTTGTTTATGGACCGATTTTGATAAAATTTTACAGAGTGCTTTGGGAAAATATTTCCTACAATCTGATATATAACATATTATCACATGTACACCAGGAGTATCTTTTTTCTCTTGTCATTTAAAAGTGTGTTTCAATCAAAAATTTAAAAATTTTCGTCTAATTTTTGGTATTTTTTCGATATTTTCGGTGTTTATAAACCGATTTTAATGAAATTTAATAGCGTTCATTGCGGGAGAATTTCCTAAAATCTGATATATAATTTATGTAAGTCCATCCTCCAGGGGCTTCAGAAACTTGATTTCAACAGACAGACAGACAGACGGACAGACAGACAGACAGACAGACAGACAGACAGACAGACGGACATCGCTTAATCGATTCTCCTCCCGATTCTGAGTCGATCGGTATAATTTTTATGGAGTCTACGATCACTAATAAAAAAATTACAAACGGAATCACAAACTTATAATACCCTTTCACCTTTTGAATTCAAAATTGGTCTACATTTGACATCAGTGGGAAGTTGTATTAAATATTCGGCCTTGACCGACTATAGTACTTTTTTTACTTGATTTCACTTGTTTACTTTATGATTTGTATACTTAAAACACTTGTTTCCAAAATGAGGGTTTAAAATGGAATTTTTAATAAATTTTTCTAAATCTATGATGAAAAACTAATGATGACCCTACTCAGATCTGTTAAAAATTTCTTTCAACAGAATTTATAATAAATATACAGTTTTCACATACAAAGTTCAAATATTATCATTACAAACACGTACAAAATAGGAATGAATTTTTTTTATGAACAATATTAAAAGAAAATCTCAAGATACAAATGCATACAAAGTAATTTTCCTTACATTTTTTCGTATTTAACTCGTACACATATTTCGATATAAAATATTAATCAGCCGCATAATTGTAATTACAGCTCAATCATAATTTATATATTAATTAGATTTTTTGATTTTCCTCTTGAACACATTAACCAAAAAAAAAAAATACTCACCTGTTTTATGGAAAACATTAACATGGAAAAAAGGGAAAGTCCTTAAGTTTGGCCATTATCATTATTTGCGATATTTCTATTTTTATTTTTTCGCCAAAGATATTTCAATAAAGATAATTTGCTTTCATTTGTGAAATAGACTGACAGACAGATATAAAATATTTAAGTTTATGAAACAATAGCAAATTAAAAAGAAAAGCATTTTTGCTACTTTTTTTTCTTCAGTCGTAAAGTTCAATTTGAGAAAAACATGAAAAAGAAAAACAATTGAAAAATATTTTCATTGAAGAATGTTTTGTTTGATAATGAATGTTTAAATTTTTTTTTTCTAAAACTTTAATTAGAAAATTGCAATGAAAGGAAATTTGTATTTTGTTATCAGTCAATTGTAAGGAGATCAAGCTAATGAAATGGAAACTTAAATTTAAATTACTTTTTCATTTTGTATTACTTTTTGTAGACATTTTTTTATTCATTCATGAACTTGAGCACTACCAGTTCAAGTTTGATTTTTTGAAAATGATACAATATAATATCTTAACTATTATATACAATTGGTCCATTACGGGTATTCACATCACAAAAAATGTATATTTGCAAAAAGCTAGAATTTTGCAAAAGTCATCAATAAAAAACTTTTTACAAATAAAAATTCTACCTTTTACCCTATACCAAGTTTATAATTATCTCTATCCATCTTTGATAATATTAAAATTATACCGATCGACTTAGAATCAAAACATTTAATTTAGCCGTGTCAGTCGGTCTGTTGAAGTCAGGGTTTCAGAGCTCATCGATTTTTTTGCTTATCAGAATTTATGGTAGAAGGCCAATGCACGCGAAAAGCGGCAATCAGCTGTTTTTTGATTTGTCAAATTTGAAGCGGCAACGAAAAAAAGTAAAACAAAATTTTACATTTCCGCGCAGCAGATTTTTTCAGTGCTGCCAGATTTAATTTTATCCTACTCAAATATTTTTTATATGAATATTTTTTTAAATAAACTCACATTTTATGTACTGGCAATACTACGACCGCTGGTGTATTGGCCTTCTACCTTTAGGAAATAAATCGGCCCAGAAAAATATCTTAAAAAGCAAAAATATTAAAATCGAGATGACGCAAATTTTGTTTTTTTTTTCATCCCGAAAATACTCTTATTCACTTTTGTGACTGACTGTATATTTATTAAATTAGTTAATTTAGTGATGAACCGCCGTAGTATAGCAGGTTAGTCATCCGTCTAGCATACCAGAAGTGCCATGTTTGATCCCTGGCCAGACGCACTTGAAAAAAAATTAAAATTTTCAAAAAAGCGGTTCACCTCATAACTCAGTTAGCCACTGTTTATTGAGTATTAGGCTATGTAAAACTTCTCTAACTAATGCATTTTGCCGTTCGGAGCCGGATTTGAAACGTAGGTCTCTTTCAATGAGTGTAAAAATAGAATCGGATGCTGCGCATTGTCTGGGAGAAGTACCGCTTGTTCCAATAAGAATGTTGTTTGGGAACTATATATTACAGCGCATACAGATGTCTTTGAACGAGCACGTATATCTCGAAAACGGCAGAAATGGGTGAAAACGGGTAAAAAAAAAGGGAAAAAATTAAAAGGTTATATCTCCTAAAGTAAATGGTATAGAAACAAAATTTTAATTTCGTTTTGAACAGCTATAAAAATAAGTGGACAGGTGTTTGGTACTTTTTTGAAACTATGCAAAAAAAGGGGTGAAAAGGGTTGAAAATAGTTTTTTTGGTACTAGTTTTAACCGACTGTTATCTTTTGAAGCAAAGAATATAGAAAGAAACGTTTTACTGCAATCAATAAATGTGAAAAAAAAATATTGAACACCTAGTCGGTACCTTTTTATTTTCGGATGCTAAAATGGGTTAAAAAATTGATAAAGTTAGTATCATTAAGTCATATGAATAGGAACATTATGTTAACTGCGTCTTAATAAAGTGTACCGAATTCAATTGGTACCAAAGAAGTACCAAATATTCATATGGAACTTTTTGAAATTAGGGGATAAAAAGGGGGAAAATTTTTAACGTTATAACTTTTAAAATAAAATATATGTCTTTCATAGAATAGTGAACTATGCATTTGATCATATTATGCTTTTTAGCAAGTTGTCGCGTATGAGCCGGCGAATGCTTCTTTGTTGATATGACTAATTTCCGACATATGGCAAAGTGAATTAAATTGTAAACTGTGCATTTTATTATGCTTTGATGTTTACCAAAGTTGTTGCGCATGAGCCGACAAAGGTTTCTAAGTAGGTGTGACCAATTTCCGACAGGTGGCGCCAGTAAAATTACTTAAAATAAATTAAATCGTAAACCGTGCATTTAATCAAGCTATGATCTTTAGTAAAGTTGCTGGGCATGAGTCGACGAAAGTTTCTTAGTTGGTAGACATAATTTCCAACAGGTGGCGCCACTGAAAATTAATCAAAGCTCCGAGCAAGGCTCGGTCAACCAGGTACTATAAAGTTAATTAAGAGACTTCTTAGGTTCCATATTCATGATGTATGGCGAGTTTAAATCATAATAAAGCGAGGAAATATGTTAATTAAAAAATAAAAACGGACAGCCAAATATTGACGACTATGGTGAACGTTAAAAGCAGCACGATTTAAGGATTAGCGTCTGAAACATCCGAACTCTTTACAGGGAAGGTGCTCCAATCTAGTTGACAAATATACATGTAATGTGTGCTATCCAGGAAATAAGATGAAACGGCGTCAAGACACTAAAAAGTAACCTTTTTATAGCCGTCATGAAAATAGGCACGAATTTGGTTATGGTTTTATGGTGAACAAAAAAACATGAAGCTAAATTCTATTATTCGAGATTGATTTGAGCTCATGCACCCACAGAGGAAAAAGATAATGACGTAAAGAAACCTTCCATGATCAACTTGATAAAGTTTATTAAAGATGCCCCTATCATGACATTAAATTAATACTGGGTGATTTTAACACAAAGTTAGGGCGGGAAAGCTGCATTCAACCTACTGTTGGTAAATTCAGTCTTTATAGCGATATGGTAGTGAGCTGGGCCAGGTTTTCACGCCTTGAAACCCATAAAGCACGAAATCATATTTTTTTAAAATATGATTTTTGTTATATGGCCGCCACGTTTAGCAAGTAGGGGCGCAATATGGAACACCCATTTTCAAGCATTTAATGGGTGTTTTTTTTAGAGGTATAGAACTTCGAATTGAAATAAAACACAAGAAAATTGTTTTAATGTCCATCAATTTGGCTTTATTGGAAGGATAATTTTATGCCATTAATGTTTAAATATGATTTCGGGCACGTGGCCGCCGCGGCTGGCTCGAATAAAGCCAATTCTACAGGTCCAATTTTCAACTACTTTTTCGAGCATATGGGGCCGTATGTTGGCAATAACGCCACGAATGTTGGCTTTCAAGTCCCCTAACGTTTCTGGTTTGTTGGCGTAGACGAGCGACTTCACATATCCCCAAAGAAAATAATCCAGTGGTGTCAAATCGCACGATCTTGGTGGCCAATTGACAGGTCCATTCCGCGAAATTATGCGCTCATCGAATGTTTCCTTCAATAAATCAATTGTGACGTGCGCTGTGTGGCATGTAGCGCCGTCTTGTTGGAACCACAACTCATCCACATTCATGCCATCCAATTGGTTATCATGGCTCTATACCGGTCTCCATTTATGGTAACTGACTCTCCAGCATTATTTCGGAAGAATTATGGCCCAATGACTCCACCAGCCCATAGAGCACACCAAACAGTCAGTTTTTGTGGATGTAATGGCGTCTCAAGGGTCTCATGTGGATTCTCTTCACTCCAAATGCGGCAATTTTGCTTGTTGACGTAGCCATTCAACCAAAAATGAGCCTCATCACTGAACAAAATTTTGCGATAAAAATCAGCGTCGAGATCAATCTCATTTTCGGCCCATACACCAAAATCACGACGCATTGCATGGTCTCGCGGCTTTAATTCTTGCACAAGCTGGATCTTGTAAGGTCGCAAGCCAAGATCTTTGCGCAAAATCTTCCATAAAGTTGATGGACAAAGCTCCAATTGCTGTGCACGGTGGCGAATCGATTCATTCGGGTCCTCTTCAACACTTTGCTCTACAGCGGCAATTGTTTCTTCGGTGCGCACTGTTCGACGTCGCTGCGGATGCGTATTATCACATAGAGTAAACGTAGTGCGAAAACGATCCATGGTTAACCGAATTAATTGCTCTGATGGACGATTATGTCGACCATAAAATGGACGGAGCTTGCGGTAAACTTCGCGAACTGAACCATAATTTTCGAAATAAATTTGCACGATTTGCAAGCGTTGTTCTTTTGTCAACCTGTTCATGATGAAATGGCAAACCAAACTAAATATTAATCACTTGACAGCTGACAAAATGGCCGCCAGTTAAAAAAGTTATGCCAACTTAAAGTTCTATACCTCAATAAAAAACACCCGATACATTTACAGCTGTATTTTGCCGATAACTCTTTAAATATTGATTTATAGATGGAATTGTTTGTGGTAGACAAGAAAAGCAGTGATTCCAACACAAATTCGTGACTCTAAAAAAAAACGCCCGATACAAGTATTATATATCAAAATGTAGGTAATTCAGTAATTACACAGAACAACTTAACAAAATTCAGAAAAGTAAGAGTATGCATCTAAATCTAACAGCCCACATATTCTCTAAAAACCTATTGCAAATGACAGTAGATCCATTTACGACATTTATTTCAGCTTTGCAATATGTTAAAATGTAAAAATGCTTCTGTTACCTTTACATTTCCACACCTTGCAGAATTAACATTGTTGGTGTGAATACCTCTAAAGCGGTTTGCTATCAGACCTGTTCATATATATTTTTTGTAGCGACAAATGTCTCTAATGAAATTAATTCATATGATTAAGGGGTTTAAGTTCCATTATTTGTCACAGCTACTTAATGGTAAACTTTTGTGTAATAGACCTTATTAATGGATTTGGAACAAGTTTTGTTAAATCGAATTGATTATGTTAGGCACATTAACTTTTAGCTTATTGTTCATAATCTGCACAATCTACATAAATCCTCTTAAAAATGTGTTTAAATTTTCGCGGTAAATAATTGAAAAATAATTGTATTTAATTATATTAAATGAAACGAGGACTGGATAACAGTATCTCGAAAAAAATATCATTCATTTTTATATACTTAAATACATACAATATATGGTATTTCATTCACCATTTACCTAACTCCATACAAAACCAACATTTTATGTCGTACGTCAAAAAAATAAGCTGCGAATTTATGAGTAGGTTATTAAATTATTTTCTTTGGGGTTATTTTATGTCACTTGTCTACGTCGATAAAGCACAAATAATTGAACACCTGGAAATCAACATTCGAAGAGTTATAGGCGAAATACGGCAGCAAATGTCGCGGAAAATTTTGGAAAATTGGTGTTCTAGTTTGCGCCTCCTGTTCGCCAGACGTGGCAAACGCATGGCAGAAATTATATTTAAGCAATAATTTCATAAAATTTCCTTTCCAATAAAGTCCGTTATTATGATTTAAACTTGTGTCAATATACAAAAATTCACCTGATAAAAAAATCGGAAACGCTATGTCTCCTAAAGTAATAGGTATAGAAACAAAATTAAAATTACGTTTTAAACAGCTTTGAAAATAAGCGGACAGGTGTTTGGTACTTTTTTGAAACTTTGTCCGATAGGGGGTAAAAAAGGGTGAAAATAGTTTTTTTTGGCACCTTTTTAACCCACTCTTATATTTTAAACTAAAGAATATAGAAAGAAACTTGGTACTGCAATCAATAGATGTAAAAAAAAACATGAAACACGTATTTGGTACTTTTTTGATTTTGGAGCCAAAATGGGTAAAAAAGGGATAAAATGATAGCTTAACATCTCCAAAGTAATATGAATAGGAACATTATATATTATGTTAAATGCGTTTTAAAAAAATGTACCGAATTCAATTGGCACCAAAAAAGTACCAAATATACATATGGAACTTTTAGAAATTAGAGAATAAAAAGGGGGAAAAATTAGTATTATTTTAAACAAATGAATGTTTGTCTGTATGTATGTTCTTTATAGAATAGTAAACTGTGAATTTGATTGTGTTATGCTCTTTAGCGAAGATGTTGCGGATAAGCCGGCGAAGGTTTTAAAGTTGATAAGACTAATTTCCGACAGATGGCGCCACTGAAAATTACTAAAAATTAATTAAATCGTAAACTGTACATTTGATCATGCTATGATCTTTAGCAAAGTTGTAGCGCATGAGCCGACGAAGGCTTTTTAGTTGGTATGAATATTTTCCGACAGGTGGCGCTACAGAAACTTACTCAAAGTCAATTTAATCGTAATCTGTACATTTAATCATGCTACAATCTTTAGCAAAGTTGTTGCACATGAGCCGACGAAGGTTTCTTAGTTGGTATGAAGAAATTTCGACAGGTGGCGCTACTGAAATTTACTCAAAGTCAATTTAATCGTATGCTGTACATTTAATCATGCTATAATCTTCAGCAAAGTTGTTACGGATAAGCCGAAGAAGGTTTATGAATTGGAATAAGCAAAGTCCGACAGGTGGCGCCACAGAAAACTACTCAAAATGAATTAAATCGTAAACTGTGCATTTGATCAGACTATAATCTTTAGCAAAGTTGTTGCGCATGAGTCGACAGAGGTTTCTGTTGATATGAATAATTTCCAAAATTATTCAAAATGAGTTAAACTGTAAACTATGCAAACTATGTGTTGGTCGGACAAAATAAATCAAATAATTCAAAATTAACTGAATATTTCTACAATGTCTTTCCTCTAAATTTATTTTAGCACTTTATAATATAAAATATATAAAAACTTTAAAATTTTCCTCAAAATGCTTATCATAAAGCTCTGAGCAAGGCTCGGTCTACCAGGTACTTTATTATGATATACATATGTATCTTACACAAAAACAGTTTCTTTTAATTAACTAATATTCTATTATACCCTATTATTACCATAGGTTAAAAGGGTAAGGCTGACGCATATAACAATGGGCTTAGAATCACTTTCTGAGTCGATTTAGCGATGTCCATTATGTATGATACCTCCCATAGGTCCCACTTTCCGAAATTTATATTTTGGCCACAAATATCAATATTTTTTTATGAAATTTAAAATAAATACTTCTTATGTATTTATTTTAAATTTCATTTGACGAATTTCAATAGCCATGGTCCCACTATCAATTATCTGTGCCAAATTTAATCAAATTGTCTTTAGAATTGTGACCTGTACTTTGATTACATGATTTACATGAATACTTCTTATGTAAGTGAACCGCCGTGGTATAGCAGGTTAGTCATCCGCCTAGCATACCAGAGGTCCCAAGTTCGATCCTCGGCTAGACCCACTTGAAAAAAAACATTTTCAAAAAAACGGAGGTTCACCTCATAACTTAGTTAGCCACTGGTTATTGAGTACTAGGCTATGAAAAACTTCTCTAACTAATGCATTTACCGTTCGGAGCCGGAGTTAAAAACGTAGGTCGCTTTAAATGAGTCTAAAAATAGAATCGGATTGTCTAAGAGAAGTAGGAATTATATATATATATATATATATATATATATATATATATATATATATATATATATATATATATATATATAAATATACTTCTTATGTAAACCAAAATCACTGTACCAAATTCCGTCAGTCCACATTTGACTATAGCCCCCATACAAACTCTTCTGTTAAAATACACTAAATGACATAAAAGTCTCTAAAACACTCATAAATCTCAAGAAAAACTGTAATCAATTTGCCAAATTTCGAGATAATCCGTTCATATTTGACTCGATCTTTCATCTAAGTCCGAATGATGGAAACATGATGGCAAAATTTAACGAATATTTTGAAAATTTCTGAACGCAAACCCACAAAATTGTTTTAAAACTTAAGTGATGAAAATAGATTTAATAAATTTAATCACTAAAATGAACCAAACACTTAAATTTTCGAAAAAAAAATTTTTTTGGGTCATTTTAGTCCCCATGTCTGTTAAAGGTTAAATAAAATATTTTTAATAAAACAATATACCATTCCCAAAAAGTAACTATTTGTATTAAATTTGATCGAAATTCGCCACTAAATTGATAACATTTCTTATTTTTGCCACTAAAAACCCAAATTTTGACCTATGACCCCGATAAAAAAAGGGTTAAGCTCACACAATATTAAAAAAAAAGTTTTAGTGGACATTACTCAATGACTGCGCAATAAAATTCAGTATTAGCTTTATCAAAAGAAAACTTAAATAAAATTTACTATGCATCTACTTAAGTAATGTCAAAAAATTTACTTTTTCACGAAATTTTACGATTTCCAGTCGCAGGTAGTGAGTTTTGAAACGGTCCTTAAGAAAAAGTACCATTTTCCAGTATAAAAAAAGAACTATGTAAATTTAATTATATTTCAATAAATTTCAACTATTTAATACTAATAATTCTTAAGATGATAAGAAAAGTCTTACTGTGTAATTTCTGTTTCTCTAAAGTTAATTTTTTGCTAAATATTCTTAGGCGTGTTAAAAAGGACATGAATTTTTTGGGGCAAATTGCAATAACTTAAAAACTACAGCATGGATTTTTTGTTTTTTTGACTCTAATAAAAGCTGATTTAGTTGTCTTCTACATTCAATGATTGCTTTTGCGAAGAACATATCTCTATTGGTTGAAATTTACCAAAAACCGAAAAAAGTTCAATTTTTTCCATACAAATTGGTCGTAGAAATAAATGTCCTGTGCGCCACCTCAGGACATTGACCTAGGAAGACAAACTTTTTTTCTGAGCACGTTAGGATATAGAGCATCGATTTTTAGCCCAGGCGAATATGAATAAAAGTTGTCGTGGTCGTGGTCGAAAATCGGATAAATTTGAGTTTTTTGTAACTGTAGAAAATTTTGATTATAGATTTTAAAACTTATCTTTATTAAATTATATTGAGTATAAAGTTCGTAAGGTCTGTGCAAAATAGGGTCCGACCATAAATGGGGTCACACGGCTCATTTTTCTAAAATAACTGAAATTTTCGAAAAGCATACTCTTCTGTATTTAAAAATGTTAACTAAAATTTCATAACTTGTTCTGAAATTTATATTTCTGAATTCTGAGATTTTTGCAAAAAAAAAGCAAAGTAATGTTAAAAAATTACTGATTCAAAAATTTTAGTAAACATTTCAGGACTCGTTCTGAAATTTATATTTTTGAATTTCCAATATATTGGTCTATACTGTGTCCCATAACGATCATAATACCTTGTTTAGTTTTAGAGACTTTTGCTAAAAACAACAAAGTAATTTTAAAAAATTATGTAAATTTATTGTTGTTGCACTTTTTGGACAAAAGTCTTAAATCAATTTCTAAATTGTAAAGAAATTTTAACCTCACATAAAAGTATATAAAATTCCCTTACCATTGATGTATGACATGTCTACCTTATCTTATTTTGGTAGAATAATATTATAGTTGTATATACAGGCAAATCCGAAAAACATTAAACCAAGGGCAAAATTTAAAAACTGTAAAAATGATATATATATATGTTTATGGAAAAATCAAGCATATATTGAGCCTTTAAAAGATATAATGGATATACTTTTTGATTGCTCTCTTCGTGATTGGCAGGTCTTTATTTGCACCCACCTCGAGTTTTTATAAATATTTTAAAATAATAGGTTTTTTAAAAGTTGATAAAAAGCGCAAAATTATTCATTTAGTTATCAATTTTCAGTAGGGACTCAAAGTCTGCTTAATTGTAAACAATGAGAAGTAAAAGACCCCATTAAAAGTAAATGGAGTGATTTAAATAACGTCAAGTGTATAGCGTCCGTTACAGAAATAAAGGTTTTTTTAATTTAACTAGTGTAATTTTTCTTTTTTTTCTCCAATTGAACTTGTTTTATAAAGAGAACATATAGTATGCTTTACATTATTCTAAAAATATATGGATGTTATATAGCATTTTACAGAATAATATGTATAGGAAAGTGTGTAGCGTCCGTCACAGTATATACATATTTTTTTACAAATTAATATTTATTAAATACAAAATTTACGAACATATGTCTGTCTTATTTATAAAGCAATAACACTGTCTATTTCTACTGATTAAATATAAGGTATTAGGTGGGACACTCTAAGAGCTAGCCGCAGGATTCTAGTTACGAAAAATAAGACATAAAAAGTGTAAAACTTTAAATAAATATGTATGTAGCCGTTTTGTGAAATATTAAATTGTGCCCAAAAATCACATTTTTAACCGCGAAAATAAAGAAGAAGAAGAAGAAGATGAAATTCTGGAACAAATAACATTATTATTTTCACTGATTTACGAATCCTTAAAAAAATATGAAATAATAATTTTTCCTAATAAAAAACATTCAAATAAAAACTGTATCATCCGTCACATAGCGTCCGCGACAGTTCATTTATGGATTTTTGGTGAAATTGGAAACTTTAAAATATTTTATAAAAGCTGTTTTGTAATCCTCTGATTTTCCTCTATCTTTAATGTTTTTAAAATTTTTTTATTACTATGACCGTATTGATGAAAATTACAGAAGCACGTATTGAAAAAAAGTCACTTTAAACACATAGACAACAGCAGGCTACGGGCTACAACCTGTCAAAATTAGAATACATGCATTCAAATAGAAATAATTTTTTTAGAGTCGATACGGCTACACGACTACCGACCACCGTTGTAGCTGTAGCCAAAATTAAACTATTTTCTATTTTTCTTGGCGACAATAAAAGATTAATGCAATAAACACATAGACAACAGCAGGCTACACGAACACCGACTACAAAAGTCGTTGGCTGCAACCGTCGCCTCGTAGTCAGCTACTTAATTATTTTGGGGACGGCAGCTACATTTAAGATGGCAGCTACATTTCGAAACACCTGTTTATGAGTGGTGCCAATATCGCGTTTATAAGATGGAGAAAGTAACAATTTAAATTTTGATACAAACGACATAAATTCATTTTATTAATTAACCTCCGAAATCAACGATTTTCCTGTACCTGATGGTATGTCTATATCAAAAAAAATTATAGAAAGATTTTGGTGTGCTCTCTAATAGTTTAAGAGTTATGGGCTTTTTAAATTTCAAGAATAATACGGTATAACTTTAGAAGTTATATCCGATATTAACTTTTTTGGTATCAAACAAAAGCTACTGAAAATATCTTTTATATTCTTATATATTCTATATAATATTCTATATAATATTCTTTATAATGGATTAAGAGCTAATATACTATAAACTTATTTCTGCAACCGACTTTTTTTTATAAAATTCGTATATCTTACAACAATATAGATATAAGTATGCTCTTTTATATAATGAATTTTATAAAGGACATACTGGGCTTTTATATAAAATGAACTACGTAGCTCTAGCACACGTAGCGTGTGAGTTTGACCGTTTAAAAAATAACTTTTTAAAATTTTTACTTCTATTGAGTTAGATTTGTATAAATATAAATTTTTACATAATATTTTATTAGATATTATTATATACATGTAGGGAAATTGTAATTAAAACGCTTATGTTTAATTTACAATGTTTTTATAAGTTCAAGAATTCATTTATTAATGATTTATTTTATAATTTTTACTTTTAGTTGTTTTAATAATATATGAGAAATATAGTTTTAATAGGTTAAAGAATTAATTTAACAGGTATTTAGTATGATTTATTTTGTTAATTTCACTTTTAATTGTTTGTATTAGATATAATTTATTTTATTAATTTCACTGTTAATGGTTTTTAGTAGATATAAGAAAAATCGTTTTAATAGGCTACTTTTTCAACTTTACAACTTATCGACCTATACTTTCAGACCAACTTATACAACTGATACTCTTTCTTCCTTCTGATCTTCGTGGTTTCAAAATAACCAGGGTTGCCAGGCTATGGATACAGCGTTATCCCACAATCGGCCATCCGACTAAACATCCGCCTCGGATGTACTGTCACCTTCATCATCTACTTCGGAATAGTGCCATAATTTAATGTGATCGTTGCTGGTACTCGTAGAATTTGGACCCTCAAATGATGCTGCTTTACGAACATCGTAACGACCATTTCGCTTAACCTTTGTAATTTCGTATGGTCCAAGGTACTCATTGGCAAGTTTTCTGCCGGCAACAAATTGTGTTCTTTTTATAGCCACCAAATCTCCAATCTTATAACCAACGATCTGTTTCCTCTTGCGATCAAAGTTTTTCTTGTACTCCGCTTGGACAACTTCGATCTGTTTTTTTGCATCTTTCCTAAGCTCATCACGTTCTTTATCAAAATCACAAACCAATTCTTCTTCAAGCATTTGGATGATATTATAGCAATTATTATGTCTCATTTTTACTCCAAATAGAACCTCAAACGGTGAGCGGCCAACGGATCTATGATAGCTGCTATTAATAGCCTTTTGGACCTCGCTTACATGTTTGTACCACTGCTCTGGTTTTTCAGAAGAGAGTTTGCAAATGATTGACAGAATGGTTCTATTGGTGCGCTCCACTTGCCCGTTGCCTCTTGGGACGCCAGTGGTCGTTTGAATATTCTCGATACCATGAGTGACGCAAAACTCTTCAAACACTTTTGAAGTGAAGGCGGCTCCTTTATCGCTAATAATACGTTGCGGATTTCCAAAAATTAATTGCCAGGATACAAGTTTATTAACTACTTCATCTGCTCCCGTAGACTTTGTTGGGTAAAGCCATACAAATTTGCTGAATCCATCCACGATAACAAAAATGTGCTTATACATTTTGGATGTGGCATCCATCGGTCCCAAATGGTCGAATATTTGATAAGTATGTAAATTGTTTACATAAATTCTCCCCATTGTATTTATGATAAATAAAATCTAGTGGTTTAAATCGCTAATTTATTTCAATATTATATGATGTTGACAGCATTAAATCTTTTATTGTCGGCAACAAAAATAGAAAATAGTTTAATTTTGGATACAGCTACAACGGTGGTCGGTAGTCGTGTAGCCGTGTCGGCTCTAAAAAATTTATTTCTATTTGAATGCATGTATTCTAATTTTGAAAGGTTGTAGCCCGTAGCCTGCTGTTGTCTATCTGTTTAATGCATTAGTGCTGTCAACACCATATAACATTGAAATAAATGAGCGATTTAAACCACTTGATTTTATTTACCACAAATACAATGTAAACAATTTACATACTTATCAAATATTTATATATTTAATGTATATAATAATATCTAATAAAATATTATGTAAAAATTTATATTTATATAACTCTAAAATTTTAAAAAAGTTATTTTTTGCGTGCTAGAGCTACGTAGTTCATGTTATATAAAATCCCAGTATGTCCTTTATAAAATTCAATATATAAAAGAGCATACGTATATCTATATTGTTTTAAGATATACGAATATCTATAAAAAAAAAGCCGGTTGCAGAAATAAGTTTATAGTATATTAGCTCTTAATCCATTATAAAGAATATTATATAGAATATATAATAATATAAAAGATATTTTCAGTAGCTTTTGTTTGATACCAAAAAAGTTAATATCGGATATAAACTTCTAAAGTTATACCGTATTATTCTTGAAATTTAAAAAGCCCATAACTCTTAAACTATTAGAGATCACACAAAAATCTTTCTATAAATTTTTTTTTTTTTTGATATAGACATACCATCAGGTACAGGAAAATCGTTGATTTCGGAGGTTAATTAATAAAATGAATTTATGTCGTTTATATCAAAATTTAAATTGTTATTTTGTCCATCTTATAAACGCGATATTGGCACCACTCATAAAGAGGTGTTTCGAAATGTAACTGCCATCTTAAATGTAGCTGCCGTCCCCAAAATAATTAAGTAGCTGACTACGAGGCGACGATTGCAGCCAACGACTTTTGTAGTCGGTGTTCGTGTAGCCTGCTGTTGTCTATGTGTTTAATGCATTTTGTAGCGTCCGTTACAGCACTTTAAAAGAGAATATCTTTTTCCTTTAAAGCAAGTATATAAATTAATAAATGCCATTAAGAGCATAATTGATGGGCTAATATTCTGCGAAATCTGTGCAAAGATATCTCGTGTAAAACGACTATGGGATTCATTTAAGTACAACAAAATCCATCACGCAGGATTTGCCCACATGTATTGCAATACAAATAAAATTATTGATTTCGTCCCTTGTCTCATTTCCTTATTTTAAAAGTATCTGATAATAAAAAAATCATTTGTGGAAGAGAAAGTTATTTGCCACGCCTATTTGTATGATTTTAAATGTGAAAATTTTATTTATTAATTTTATATAGCACATAGGGCATTTTTTAGGAAAAATCGTTATGTGGGTTACACATAGGCCTATTTGTAATTTTCTGAACCGATTTGTACATCGAAAAACGACTTTCTGGGTATGAGTATTACAACTTCAACATTACATTGATTCAATAAAAAAAAATCGAAAAAATGCATATAGGCTATTTTGCAGGCCGTTTGACGAATTACTTTAATTTTTTCCAATACAAATGGGCTCAAGAACTTTGGGCCCGTTGGCGGTCTCGTATCCCAAAAATAAATCAATAATATTAAATATACTTCCAATTGACATAATCTGGCCATATAATTTCACTGTTAAAAGTTGATCAGAGACAAAAGTTAAAAAAACGATCCACCCTATTATATATATCTTTATTTTTCACCTGACACACGTCATACATATGTATTAAATAACTGCAACTGTATTTTTAGCATTTTATATTTAAACTAGCTTTTTTGAGTGGTTGTGGGATCCAAAAATCATATATTAGTTGCATTTAATGATGTTTTGGTGGTTTATTTCAATTTCAATACATGCTTTGTGCATTTGTGAAACGGAAAATATTTAAATTAAATATATTATTGGAAAATTTAATCTGCGAATAAAATTACAATTCGTTAGGCAAACGTAATTTGCCATATTATAAATATGGTTTTTCAAATATTTAGTAAAAGTTATGCCAAAAACTTTATTCAATTAAAATAGAAATGTTAATAAAGTATCGCTTCATTTTAAATGGCATGTGACCAAAATAATTTGAATGAAAATTTTAATTTGCTATAAAATTCGTTAGTTTATTATAACCTCTATTATGTTTTTTTTTTTATTGGACTAGTTTGATAAGTATTTGATATTCTAGGAAAATTAAAAAAATTAAACAAAAACAAGTAAGAAAATGCTACAGTCGGTCAAGCCCGACTATACGATACCTTTCACAACTAAGGTTAAAGGTGTTCTTTTTCCTGTATAAAGACAAATATTTGCTTAATTTTGCCATCATATATTTAAGATAGTTCCGTTATTTGGACTTATATAAGAGCTAGGGTCAAATGTCAACCGATTATCTTGAAATGTGGCAAATTGATTACAGTTTTTACAAAAATTATGTATGAAAAAAATAAACTCAAAATTCTCATTACTTTCAGATTTACGAGCGTTTTAGTGATTTATGTCCCATTTAGTGCTTTTTCACAGAAGAATTTGTATGGGAGCTTTCATGATTTAATAATTCTGAAGGTTGTTCCATTCTCTCTTTTTTGTCGCCATGATAACTTTCTGACGTTTGTTAGGATAGTAAAAGTTTGTGCTACCATATTTTTGCCGACAATCCCACTTTTCTTATATTTTATGATAACAAAATTTATGTAAGTATATATGTCTTTATGCATAAAAAACTTACGAATATTTACGAAAATACTTCAATAAATAATTATACAATTTTTTTCAACTATATTTCTTTAATATTGAATGTCTTCATTATATGCTTAACTTCAAAATTACACATTTTTGATAACTAGTCCCAATGTATTACATACCCCTTTTCTTAATGTGGCAACATTTTTCTTTCAATTGCTTTTAAATATCAAACCATGATAAAAGAAATTAGTAAGGTATAACCGTTCTCTCTTTTGTCAGCCATATTAACATTCTGACGTTTGATCGAATTATTATTTTCTTTTCTCAAATTATGCTACCATACTACTTTTAAAATCCCAGTTTCGGTTTGCTATTATACTATAAATACAATCACGACTGCAGGCTACGGGCTACAATCTGTTAAAATTAGAATACATTCATTCAAATAGAAATAATTTTTTAAGCGTCGACATAGCCACACGACTACCGTTGCAGATATAGACAAAAAAATATATACATTTTATATATTATATAAAAATGTATGTCTAATAAATAAAATTTTACTTCTATTGAGTTAGAATTATATAAATATTATTTATATTACTCTAACTCAATAGAAGTAAAATTTTACGCTGTCATAACTAACTCGCTACATATGCTAGAGCTAAGTATATACTGTATAGAATTCATTATATAAAAGACCATATTTATATCTATATTATTTTAAGATATGCTCATTTTTATAAACAAAGTCGGTTGTAAAAATAAGTTTTGAGTATATGAGCTCTTAATATTTATAAATCGGAAGAATGTATAATATATCATTTGAATGATACTTTCAGTAGCTTTTGTTTGATGTACCAGTTTATATCGCATATAAACTTCTAAAGTTATGCCGTATAATTTTTGAAATTTAAAAAGCCCATAATTCTCATACTATAAAAGATCACACCAAAATCTACCTATAAGAACATATTTGAAGATACGTTTTTTAAATAAAATTTTGGTGAAAATAAAATTTTCAATCCCAAAAAGAAGCTGAAGAAACTGTAACATAAATTATAAAAAAATATGTTACACAAAAATACTTTAAATATATTATGACAAAATTGAATTATCTCAAGTCTTTTTTTCCCTTGTGCAGGATCCGCTAAACTTTATAAAATAAGTTTTAACGAAATGTTTACAACACATTACACATTATACATTCAAAATTTCCTGATAATAATATTCCCATTTCTCACATGTGGCAACGACTTTTATAATTGTTTACAAAAAACAAATTTCAAATATTTCGCATTTATTTCAAAAATTTTTTTTGTAAGAGAGAACGGTTATACCTTACAATTTTTTTGCCATGTATCAAACTTCACAAACCCAATATACTTCAAAATAATTTTGAAGAGAGAGAATGAAACTTCCTTGTTATTATTATTTCATGGGAGCTATGGTCAAATGTGGATCGATTTCAACGAAATTTGTTACAGTGATTTTGGTTTGCATAAGCAGTATTTGTTTTAATACTCATGAAAAAATATTGAAATTTGTGGCCAAAAATTAATTACGGGAAGTGGGTCCTATGGGAGGTACCATAACATTGATTGATAGCTATCTAATTTAGTAGTTACGAAATCAAATTTCGAAATTTTTCGAAATTTTGAGCTAATTTTTTGAAATTTTGTTTTTAAGTCATAAGCAACCTTTTCCCATTTAATTGCAGATATAATGATAAGGGGTTGTAATATATATAAGAACTATAGCCAAATGTTGACCGATTGTCAGAAGGTTTTATATACTGGTTGGTATTTATGTAAAGTTTATTTGTGCAAAATTTAGTGGCCATAGCTGGCACAGTTTATAGTTTAATAGCTTTTAACTGGCGTTTGTGGCATTTTAGTGGTTTCCGGGAGCGATTTTTATGCGAATGCTATGGTCTAATATGCACCTTTTCCTATAAAATTTGACATACTGACCAAAAGTTTCAATAAACTTCTCTGTTCTAAATTTAGTTGTCATACATATTACAATTGTATTCAATTTATCAGCATAAATGTGATTCCCGGGGCAGGGTTATATGGGAACTCTAACTAAATGAGAACCGATTTCGCCCATTTTCAGTACACATTTTTTCAAGATATCAAAAATACTTTTATAAAATTTTGTTTCTCTAGCTCTTTTCGTTAAGGCGCCATTGCGCTTTTATCTGACGGAGAGACGGTCATAAAACCCCTTTTCTTCTTGAATTTTTGTTTTTCAGTAAGTTTTTTATATGGGAGCTATGGTCAAATGGTGACCGATTGTAACAAAATCTGGCACATTGGCTGCTATTTATAAAAGACTTTCTTGTCCCAAGTTAAGTGGCTATAGCTATTACAGTTTATCATTTATTGACAATCAAGTGTATTCATGGTGACATTTAGGCTGTTTCCGTAAGTGTTTTGTATGGGAGTTATGGTTAAATGTGAACTTATTTCTATGAAATGTTATGTGCTGCCTAGTGCTTATGTAAAACTTCTATATACAAAATTTTATTATTATAGCTGTTATAATTTGTCATTTCTTAGCTAATAAGCGATTGGCCTATGTGAGGTTGTACGGAAGCTATGGTCAAATGTCAACCGATTTCGCCCAATTTTAGTACCAAATTTTTTCAGACAGACAGACAGACACACAGACGGACATCGCTCAATTGAACAGACGGACATAAACTTTTTGTGTTTTTGTGTTTTCGTAACTTTTTTATATGAGAGCTATAGTCAAATGGTGACCGATTGTAACAAAATTTTGCTGGTATGTACATAAGTGGCCATAGTTATTGCAGTTTATCATTTGTTGACATTTAGTGTATTTAAAATGGAATTTAGGCTGTTTTCGTAAGTGTTTTGTATGGGAGCTATGGTTAAATGTGAACCGATTTCATGTGCTGCTTATTGACTATGTAAAACTTATAGGTATATACCAAATGTTATCATTATACGAGTAGCTATTATAATCGAGAAGCGATTAGAGTAGACGAGGTTATGCAGGAGCTATGGTCAAATGTGAACCGATTTTGCTCCATTTCAATACCAAATTTTTTCCAGAAATTAAGAATATGTTTGTTAAGTTTCAGTAAAGTAGCTCCATTCGTTTAGGCGTTATCGTGCTTTCATCAGACAAACATACAGATGGACATAGCTCAATCGTCCCGGGCGGGGTTATATGGTAGCTCTAACTAAATTTGAACCGATTTTGTCCATTTTCAACACACATCTTTTTCAAGATATCGAAAATACTTTTGTAAAATTTTGTCCCTCTAGCTCTTTTCGTAAAGGCGCTATCGTGCATTTATCTGACGGACATAAATCCCCTTTTCTCTTTGAATTTTTATGTTTTCGTAAGTTTTTTATACGGGTGCTATGGTCAAATGGTGACCGATTGCGACAAAATTTTGCGCACTGGCTGGCATTGACATAAGACTTTCTTGTGCCAAATTTAGTGGTTATATTTGTTATACTTTTAGATTTAAAGTGTATTTTAGGTGAAATTTAGGCTGTTTTCGTAAGTTTTTTGTATGGGAGCTATGGCTAAATGTGAACCGATCTTGATGAAATTTTACACGCTGCCTAGGGCTAATGTAAAACTTCTATATACCAAATTATCATCATAGCTGCTATAATTTGTCATTTATTAACAAATAAGCGATTAGCCTAGACGATGAAAAATATTTTTACTAAGTTTCAGTGAGCTAGCTCCTTTCGTTTAGGCGTTATCGTGATTTCAAGGATTCAGAATATATATCACATTTGGTTTTTTAGCCAATATTAAAGAAATTGCAAACGGAATGACGATTTCAGTATGCCCCCCATTCTTTTTGATGGTCGATATAACAAGTAAGTGTGTTATATTCGGCTGTGCCTAATCTTATATACCAACCATCAAGTTGTGTTAAATTCAGAAACAGGGTGCAGCTATTTCAAAATCTGGACCAAAACTGAAAAAATCGCTAAGCTAATTGGTATTGTTGGTAAAACCTTTGGACTAAATTCGGTTGCCGTAGCTTTATAGTTCAACATTTAAAAATATTTTAGTGGATTCCCCAGTGTTTACTTTGATCAAAATTCGGTCTCATAACCGTTAATAGTAATACGGCAGGTCCATATATTTCGTTAGGAGTTCCTAATGCATTCATCATATATAAAGTCTGGGCTGAACATTGATTGATGCTTCTCTAATTTCATAGGTGCAATCTTAATATAATGAATGTACCTCCAAATCTTTTTGATTGTAGATATAAAAAGGGGATGTTATATATATAAGAATTATAGCCAAATGTTGTCCGATTGTAACAAAATTTTACACACTGGCTGGTATATGGTATATTCTTGCAAAATTTAGTGGCCATAGCTATCATAGTTTCTAATTTAATAGCTTTTAACTGGCCTTTGCTAAAATTTTTGGTTTCCGTGAGTGTTTTTTATATGAAAGCTAAAGTCAAATATGAACTATAAAATTTGATAAACTGATCAAAAATTGCATAAAACTTCCCTATTTTAAATTTAATCGTCATAGCTATCACAATTGTATTCAATTTATCAGCATTAATGTCTTTCCCGGGCGGGGTTATATGGGAGCTCTAACTAAATTTGAACCGATTTTGTCCATTTTCAACACACAAGATATCGAAAACACTTTTGTAAAATTTTGTCCCTCTAGCTTTTTTCGTAAAGGCGCTATCGTGCTTTTATCTGACGGACAGACGGACATAAACAACCTTTTCTTTATGTATTTTTGTGTTTCCATAAGTTTTTTATATGGGAGCTATGGTGAAATGGTGACCAATTGTGACAAAATTTTGCACACTGGCTGACATTGGCATAAGACTTCCTTGTGCTTAATTTAGTCTTACTACCTTTTGTAGTTAAGGAGCTATCACGATTTTATCTGACGGACAGACGGACATAAATCCCCTTTTCTTTTTGAATTTTTGTGTTTTCGTAAGTTTTTTATACGGGTGCTATGGTCAAATGGTGACCGATTACGACAAAATTTTGCGCACTGGCTGGCATTGACATAGGACTTTCTTGTGCCAAATTTAGTGGTTATATTTGTTATACTTTTAGATTTATTGGCATTTAAGTGTATTTTAGGTGAAATTTAGGCTGTTTTCGTAAGTTTTTTGTATGGGGGCTATGGCTAAATATGAACCGATTTTGATGAAATTTTACACGCTGTCTAGGGCTAATGTAAAACTTCTATATACTAAATTTTATCATCATAGCTGCTATAATTTGTCATTTATTAACAAATAAGCGATTAGCCTAGACGATGAAGAATATTTTTACTAAATTTCAGTGAGCTAGCTCCTTTCGTTTAGGCGCTATCGTGATTTCAACAGACAGACGGACAGACAGACAGACGGACAGACAGACGGACAGACAGACGGACAGACAGACGGACATCGCTCAATCGTCTTAGAATTTCATAAGGATTCAAAATATATATCGTTTTAAGGAAATTACAAACGGAATGACAATCTCAATATACCCCACATTCTTTTTTGATGGTGGATATAAAAATAGAGAAGTACATATTTCCCTTCATCAAAGAAATTCGATGTATTTTTGCAGAGATTAAGTGCAAAATTTCATAAAGTATGGCACTATATTATAAAAACACTTTATTATACAATCAACCTATAGCAATCTTAGCACTTTCAATGGCGTGAGTTACGAACTAATCTAGAACCTATTATGTCATATGATTTGCATATGAATGCAATTTTAATGAATATTCCGAAACTTTAATAGAACTATTATAAAATATCTTGAAAATTCAAAGATATGTCTGTCCGATTGTCAGTTGAAAACACGATAAGGCCTAAACAAAAGAAACTATTCCACATTTAATCACAATTCAATTGACAAATCGTCAGCATTTGATGATAGCTCCCATATAACTCCATTTTCGAAAATCTCTTGAATACCACAAAAACCCTTTAAGTAATAATGAATCTTAAATTATAGTAAGTATCTCTGAAAGCTTGAATTAGGACAATATGTTCTATATGAATACAATCCGGAGCACTGAACTTTGTATTGAAGTGCAATTTCTAAAATACCACCAAAAGTACTTAAATGCTAATATATTTAAATCTATAAGTACAAGTCAATGTGACCATATTTAGTACAAACAAAGTTGTATATTAGTGTACCAATAACGTATAAGGGGAAATTTTATTGAAGAAATATCTTAACCCTCCCCTCGTCCGATTGAGCTTAAATTTTCAAGGGACTATTTTTTAGCAAATAATTATTTTAAAATAAAAAAAAAATATAAAATTAAATACTTTTTTGCATTTGGATTAAAATTAGTTCATATATTTTTAATATTCCGTTATTTTGCTACGAAAAATAAAAAAAAAATCTTTGACCCCGGGAAAAAAGAGTTAAACTTTTATAATATTAAACAAATATTAAGACATACATTCTCCATAGACTTAGAAAAAATACTCGTTATTACTTTTATTCAAATTGAACTTAGGTACAATTTAACAAACATATAATATAACAAGTAAGAAAGTGCTATAGTCGGTCAAGCCTAACCATACGATAAAGACAAATATTTGCTAAATTTTGCCATCATACAAACATTTTCTCAAAACTTATATATTTAAGCTGCTTCCGACATTTGGACTTATATGAGAGCTAGGGTCAAATGTGGACCGATTATCTCGAAATTTGGCAAATTGATTACAGTTGTTACAAAAATTATGTATGCAAAAACTAAACTTAAAATTCCCATTATATTCAGATTAACGAGCGTTTTAGTGATTTTTGTCTCATTTAGTGCGTTTTTAAAGAAAAGTTTGTATGGGAGCTGTGGTCAAATGTGGACCGATTTTAAATTTTAGTACAGTGATTTAAGTTTACCTAAGCAGTATTTGATTTAAATTTCATGTAAAAATATTGATATTTGTGGCCAATATATCAATTCCGGGAAGTGGGACCTGTGGGAGGTACCACAAATAATGGACCGATTTTGATAAATTTCAATAGCCATGTTTTTTGATAGAATTGCGACCTGTAGTTTGATTACATGATTACATAGGGGTCCAGCCAGCCAGACGGACGGACGGACATCGCAAAATCGACTCAAAAAGTGATTCCAAGCCTATTGGTATACTAAAAGGTGGGTCCCATTATCAAAAAACATGGCTAAGACAAATATTTCCATGCGTTACGTACATCAGCACAAACTTATAATACCCCTTCCACCTATGGTGGCGAAATACTAAGATTTTAAATCGTAAGTATGGCGAAACATTTTAAGATATCGACCCTGGTGTAATAATGAAAGTGATATCAAGAGCCCAGCTGATGAATTCGCCTGAAAATTTAACGAACAAAAATTTGACAAAATGTAAGCAAACCTACAAAACAACATGGGGTTTCATTTTGTCATGTTGTATTTGTTGTATTCTTACCACCACCTGTAATGAATTCGCCTTGATATCGACACCATTTTTTCTGTGTTTTATTCTGTTGTTTGTTTCTTTTATGAACCTGAAATGATAATTTATTATTCCTTTGGTTTGTTCAACAAAATTTAAAAAAAATCAAAACATGATTTTTGAAACCGACCTGAGAAAATAGTAAAATTTTATAATATGAAAAAAACTAAGTAAATTTTATATTTCAGTGCTTACAGGCCATATAATTGTAAATTACGTCTTACTTTGAAATTTTTTTATTCTAAAGTATAAGTCAGGTATTTTGCAATTTTTGGCAGGCCATGGGCACCCTTTCCGATTGACCTCAAATTTTCAAGGGATTACTTTTTTAGCATTTTGAACAAATTTGGCGATTGGATGGAAATATATTTTTTCAATAAAATTTCCCCATATACGCTATTGTATATAAAGTGTGTCCCAACTAGAACGCAATTTTTAAATTTGGCGCGATTCGTAGTGTCATTGTTTGATATTTGAACAATTATTATTGTTTGCTAGTAGAAGGTACGAGGTTAGTAAAAATGGAGCGCTACACGAATGAACAATGCATTCTCATTGTGAATTTTTTTTTACCAAAATGGTGAAAGTTTTGCGGCTACAGTTCGCAAATTGCGATCAATTTGGGATCACAATAATGCTTCAAAAGAGTCAACTGTAAAGAGATTAATGGATAAATTTGCCGAAACTGGGTCTGTTAGTGATGTAAAGACAACAACGCGCCTTCGACCGAAAATTTCGCTCCAAATGAGTCAACTGTAAAGAGATTAATGGATAAATTTGCCGAAACTGGGTCTGTTAGTGATGTAAAGACAACAACGCGCCTTCGACCGAAAATGTCGCTCCAAATGAGTCAACTGTAAAGAGATTAATGGATAAATTTGCCGAAACTGGGTCTGTTAGTAATGTAAAGACAACAACGCACCTTCGACCAGGTCGTTCGAATGAAAATGTCGCAGCTGTACGTGACGATGTCGCTCAAACTCCATCCACCTCAATTCGACACCGAGCTCAGCAAATTGGTGTTTCCAAATCCACTATGCAGCGAATTTCGACGAAAGATTTGCATCTTCATGCATACAAAGTTCAACGGACTCAGGAACTGAAGCCAGATGATCATGGACAGCGAAAGGAGTTCGTTAATTGGGTATTAGAGAGACAACATGAAAATGCTGATTTTGCCGATAAAATCATCTTCAGTGACGAGGACCATTTCCATCTTGATGGCTTCGTCAATAGGCAGAATTTTCGCATTTGGGGTGAGGAAAATTCTCGAGTGTTTCACGAGAAGCAAATGCATCCTCAACGTGTCACTGTGTGGTGTGGGTTTTGAGCTGGAGGAATCATTGGACCTTTTTTTATGAAAATGAGCCAGTGGTTTACGCGAATAAGCCGACGACGACTCAAGCCTTAAAAGAGGAAATTGGACGCTGCATTAACGAAATACATGTATGTAAAAAGGTCATTGAAAATTTCATCAAAAGATCGCGTGTGTGCCAACAAAACCGCGGCGGCCATCTGCACGATATCTTGTTCCATACATAACCTCATTCTGTCTATTTTACGATATAATAAAGTTTCACGATTTTTATACCCTTCACCACCATAGGTAAAAAGGGTATTACAAGTTTGTGCTCATGTATGTAACGCATAGAAATATTTGTCTTAGACCCACCATTTAGTATACCAATAGGCTTAGAATCACTTTCTGAGTCGATTTAGCGATGTTCGTCCGTCTGGCTGGCTGGCTAGACCCCCATGTAAACTTTGTAATCAAAGTACAGGTCGCAATTCTAAAGATAATTTGATGAAATTTACCACAGATAATTTTTTTGATAATGGGACCATGGCTATTGAAATTCGTCAAAATCGGTCCATTGAAATCGGTCTACATTTTACCAAAGCTCCCAACTCTTCTTTAAAAACGCACTAAATGAGACAAAATCACTAAAACGCTCGTAAACCTAAAGTTGAAATTCGAGAACTAATAACACCATTATTTTTACTGATTTATGAACTATTAAAACAAATATGAAATATAATAGTTTTCTTAATAAAAAACATGCAAGTAAAAACTGTATCGTCCGTCACGTAACGTCCGCAACAGTACATTTATGGATTTTTGGTGAAACTGGAAACTTTAAAATATTTTATAAAAGCTGTTTTGTAATCCTCTGATTTTCCTGTATCTTTAATGTATATACAATGTTTTTATTACTATGACCGATTTGATAAAATTTACATGAAACACTTGTTGAAAAAAAAGTCACTTCCATTTCTTGTAGCGTCCGTCATAGCACTTTAAAAGCAAATATCTTTTTCCTCCACAAGAAGTATGTAAGTTAACAAACGCCATGCGATAGCACAATCGATAGGTCAATATTCACTGAAATCTATGCAAAGCTATCTAGTGTAGAACGACAATGGGATACATTTAAGTACAACAAAATCCGTACAAATGTATTGTCCGTCACGCAGGATTAGCCCATATCTGTGTTTTATTTAAAATTTAAAAATTGCGTTCTAGTTGGGACACCCTTTATGTACCTAAATATATACATTAGGGTGGGTCGTTTTTTGACTTTTGTCTCTGATCGACTTCTAATAGTGAAATTATATGGCCAAATTATATCAATCGGAAGTGTGCAAAATATTATTGATTTATTTTTAGGATACGAGCCCGCGCAATGGGCCCAAAGTTTTTGAGCCCATTTATATGGGGAAAACTGAGAGTATTTGCAGTTTTTGCTACATTTCGTCCATTTACAATTTATTTTAAAGAGAAAAGAAATGGAATCTAAAAGTGAGCTTTAATTGAAGTCATCAATATTTGAAATCTATAAAACAACTTTTAAGTTATTGCGATTTTCCCCCAAAACTTCGTGTCCTCGCCTAAGGATACACCGCTAGAAAAAACTACTTTGAACAAAAGCTCGCAAAGTAAGACATGATTTATCATTTTAAGACTTGTAAGTACTTCATAGTTTAATTTTGTTAAAATATAACAATATTTAGTTCGTTTTTTTCATAATCGAAAATGGGTAATTTTTCTCAGGTAACCCACAAGGTTTTGTCACTTTTGCTGGAAAAAGTGACAAAACCATTTTGCAGATAATTTTTGATCCCATGTCTTTTAAGGGTTAAAATATTTTTTATAATAAAAAAAATTAATCTTGGCAAAAATTATTTACAAATTGTTTTGTCAATTTTTCCAGCAACTTTTGATAAAAAGGCATTAAGTAAATATTTTACACTAAGATTGAGTTTATTTATTACAAAATATTAATCCTAAAAATTTATGGGTACCATATTGTCCCCATAAATTGTTAATTTTTGCTCGCATGTCTTTGAAGGGTTAAAATGTTTTCTTGTAATAAAAAAAATAATCTTGGTGTCAAATAATAACATTAATGGTTTTTAATCAAAATTTAATCAAAATAATAACATTAATGGTTTTTAACCAATTTAACTTGGGTCATTTTTGACCCCATGTCTTAAAAGGGTCAAAATATATATTTTTTTAAATAAAAAAGACTTTGTCTTAGTGTAAAATAATTACTTTTAAGTATATTTATTAAAATTCAGTAATAAATTAATAACATTACGTATTTAAAAAATGAAAACAAAAATACAAAAAATCAAATTTTTCATTTTTGCCTCCGGAAAAAATGGGTTAAGTTTACCCAATTTTAAAAACAAAGAAACCGTTTATGTTTCCCGAAGTATGGATAATTTTATTCCATATAAACATTATTAAAATTGAACACTAATAAAATTTATGAAGCATTTACTCAAATTATGAGCAAAAAATTACTTTTTTGCAAAATTCGTCGAATTCGAACACAAGGTACGGGAAAATGGTGTAAGATATCGACCTCAATTTTTTTATTTTTTTTTTGTTTTTTTTATCTTTTTTAACACACGTATGAGAGAAAATCGGATTTGTAATATTTGTTTAAGAAAATTTTCAAAAAATTAAAAAATGCGTTTTGAAACCCACCTGAGCAAAATTACCCATTTTCGATTATGAAAAAAACGAAGTAAATATTATTATATTTTAACAAAATTAAACTACGAAGTACTTACTAATCTTTAAATGATAAAGCATCTCTTGCTTTGCGAGCTTTTGTCCAAAATAGTTTTTTCTAGCGGTGTATCCTTAGGCGTATTATCAAGGACACAAATTTTTGGGGGAAAATCGCAATAACTTCAAAACTGCTTTATAGATTTCAAATATTAATGACTTCAATCAAAGCTGCATTAGTTCACTTTTAGATTCCATTATCTTTTCTCTTTAAAATAAATTGTAAATGAACGAAATGTAGCAAAAACTGCAAATACTCTCAGTTTTTCCCATACAAGTGGGCTCAAAAACTTTGGGCCCATTGCGCTGGCTCGTATCCTAAAAATAAATCAATAATATTTTGCACACTTCCGATTGACATAATTTCACTATTAGAAGTCGATCAGAGACAAAAGTCAAAAAACGACCCACCCTAATATACATAGTCTTTCATAAAATTCAAGAGCTTCATCTGCTGAAAGACTAGTTTATATATTAGTTTTTGACCTTTTATTTTTTTAAGAAGTTCTAGTTTGTGGTAGGCCAACGCCAATTCCTTTGCTTATCTAAACGAATCGCGAATTAACTTATATAAAATTTTCCCTAATTAATGAGTGGTAAAATAAAGTAAAGGATTAGGTATACATACAAACATATTTCACTTCAAATTTGTATAAAGGTCAACTGCTATTAACTTAAGTTAATTCATGTAAAAAGTTACTTAATCTCTTATTAATTTGTTGTTTATTTCTATTTCCATTGAAAGTGAAATTTGACTTGTTTATGTAAAAAGTTTTCTTTTCTAATGCTGGCGAATGTTTTTACTTAAGTAATGGTCAATGGTTACTAAAGCCATTTAACTATCACTGTTTAGAAATCACCTTATCCCACGTAACTACAATTTATGTATTTAAAAAGTTATTTCTTTTTTTTCTTAAATTTGACTGAAAAATCTAAATAAAATATGAAAATAATAAATTTTATGACCAAATTTTAACATTGAAAATTTTACTTGTTAAATCCGTAAGATGAGTCATTACAAATCGTTAAAAATTCTCAAAACACTAAAATTCAATATATGTGAGTTTTTCTTTTTTTTTTCACTTTTTAAACGTCATCTTCATTCCGCTAACAAATGGACTGAGACCCCCTAAGTAACTTCCATAAAAACTCTTCGTTTGTTTTCTTTTAATATTTTTTCAGTTAATTTAACGATTTTTAAGTGGCTGTTAAAAGTTGGTTTGGTTCGTTTTGTTTATTCATAATTACTGAATTTTATTATTTAAACTGTTAATTATTTAGGTTTACACTTGCATCTCACTCGCATTCGAATAATGTATTTCAGTTAATATTTTCTTTTTGCTGCTTTTTTTACTTTTAGCTTTAAAATTGTAAATGAGAAATAATTATGTGAAAAATTTAATGGAAATACGAAACTGTTGAAAAAGTGGTGCAATCTAAAAGTTTAAAGAAAAATTTCTATAAAACCTTAAAATTTTGAACCATAGAAACCTGTTACTTTTAAGCAATTTTAAAAAGAACTTTTAAATATCGAAAATGTGTGGTTTAAATATCGGGTTATTGATTTTATGGTTTCAAAATTTAACGTAAATAAAACACATACCCTTTCACCACCCACCTATGGTATGGAAAGGGTATTAAAAGTTTGTGCTGATGTATTTAACACATAGAACTATTTGTCTTTTTGAGTCGATTTAGCGATGTCAGTCCGTCCGTCCGTCCTTCTGGACGGCTGGCTGGCTGGACCCCCATGTAAACCATGTAATCAGGTCGCAATTCTAAAGATAATTTGATGAAATTTGGCACAGATCATTTTTTGATAGTGGGACAATTGAAATTAGTCAAAATCGGTCCATTATTTATGGTACCTCCCATAAGTTCCAATTCCTTGAATTGATATATTGGCCACAAATATAAATATTTTTCATGAAATTTAAAACAAATACTGCTTATGTAAACTTTCATCACTGTACCAAATTTCGTTGAAATCGGTCACATTTGACCATAGCTCCCATATAAACTCTTTTGTCAAAACGCACTAAATGACACAAAAATCTCTAAAACGTTCATAAATCCGAAGATAAAGAGAATTTTGAGTTTATTTTTTTCCTACATAATGTAAAAATTGTATGTAATTTGCTAAATTTCGACATAATCGGTCCACTTGATGCTAAAAGGGCCAATGTTAATTTTTTGCTGTTTTGGGTTTTTTTGGGCCATGTTACTATAAAGTTATATGGAAAATAAAAACTTTAAATCAAATTTTCTCAAAACTTCATTTTTGACATTGGCCCTTTTAGCACTAAGCCACAAAAATACAAATTGGAATAAATGTAATAAACTTTGCTGATTCAAATTTAAAAGTGCTTCGCAAAGATGTATCAACATATTACCACAAATATTTTATTCATTTTTGTTTTATAAAAAAATAACTAATAAGATGTTATTGCTTTCCAATGTGTTTTCAATAACACAGGTCAACAGCAAAAATGTGCTCGAGTAACCACTATATACATTTGATGTATCATGGCTACCTTAGTACAAAAATGGTAAAATTTTTAAATTCTATGGCAAGATTTTTTTTTGATATTTTTTTAAAATTGCAATTTTTTTTAGACGTTTCTTTAAATAATTAATGATAACTCAAAAACTAATAGTCCGATATTATTAAAATAAAATCAGAAAAATTAAGATTTACATAGCCTTTAATTCGTCTATATATCGCGTTCCAATCGGATCAATAGTATCGGAGTTATAATAAAAAAATTTTCGTTTTAAAAAAATCATGAAAAATCGAAAACGGCAAAAAACTTCCAGATTTAATATTTTACGCATAGCGACATATAATAGCAACAAAATGAGATATCGACCATAAAAATCGATTGATATTTTTTTTAGTTTTTTGCTTGATATACGCATTATAGCGGGTTTTTAAATGTATGACAAAAATAAATTTTCCAATAAGGGGTGCATGTCGGATTATTGTGAGATTTGGTGAGAAACTTCCACCCACAAAATTTTAGTCGAATTGGACAAAGTTTACACATAGCACATAGGCCCCAAATCTGAAAAATAGCGTTTAAATCGAAAAAAATTGTCAAATTTTTAGTTTTTGCAAAATTAACGCTATTTATTCCCCCTTTTGCAAAAAAGTGGATCCTGGTCCTTAGGGCAAACACAATGAGATTTCCAACAAGTTACATATCTTTAAAATCAATTAAACAGTTTTCGAGTTACTACAATTTGCACTGGCCATTACATGTCCTCTGAAAATCATATAAATACCATAAAGATCTGTTCCAAACAATTTTCTACATTCAATACTGTATTTCCACAGTAACACGTGTCCCACAGAAATACGTGTTTTGCCCAAAACAGTATTTCGCGTACTTGTTTTGCCATACATTTCTCATTCATCCAAAACACTTTGGCAGTACCTGTATATTGTATAGTGGTTTCAAAAGCATCGAATCACCACCATATGTGGAAAAGGTATTATAAGTTTGTGCTGATGTTTGTAACGCATAGAAATATTTGTCTTAGACCCACCTTTTAGTATACCAATAGGCTTAGAATCACTTTCTGAGTCGATTTAGCGATGTCCGTCCGTGCGTCCGTCCGTCCGGCTGGCTGGCTGGCTCGACGGCTGGCTGGACCCCCATGTAAACCTTGTAATCAAACTAGAGGTCGCAATTCTAAAGATAATTTGATGAAATTTGTAATAGATAATTTGTTTGACAATGGGACCATGGCTATTGAAATTGGTCAAAATCGGTCCATTATTTATGGTACCTCCCATAGGTCCCACTTCCCGGAATTGATATATTGGCCACAAATATCAATATTTTTTCATGAAATTTAAAACAGATACTGCTTATGTAAACCTAAATCACTGTATCAAATTTCGTTCAAATCGGTCCACATTTGACCATAGCTCCCATACAAACTCTTCTTTAAAAACGCACTAAATGAGACAAAAAATCACTAAAACGCTCGTAAATCTAAAGATAATGAAAATTTTGAGTTTATTTTGCGCATACATAATTCTTATAACAACTGTAGTCAACTTGCCAAATTTCGAGATAATCGGTCCACATTTGACCCTAGCTCTCATATAAGTGCAAATGACGGAAACAGGTTGAATATATAAGTTTTGAGAAAATGTTTGTATGATGGCAAAATTTAGCAAATATTTGTCTTTATACAGGAAAAATAACACCTTTGACCTTAGTGGTGAAGGGTATCGTATGGTCGGCTTGACCGACTATAGCGCTTTCTTACTTGTTTTATTTTGTTGCGTTGTGCAATAGGAAGATATCCATCAATTTTAGCGAAATTTTATATTTTATTGTTGACATGTATATTGTAAGTTAAAAAAGAAAAAAATAAAAAATTTTAAACTAAGTAAAATGTTTTTGTAAATTGCCTTCGGCAAGTCCTCAAGGATATGTAAATGGCCAGTGAAAATTGTAATAACTCGAAAACTGTTTAACCGATTTTAAGGGCATGTAGCTTATTGGAAAAATCATTGCCTTTGCACTAAGAACTAGAATCCACTTTTTTGCAAAAGGGGGAATAAATAGCTTTAATTTTGCAAAAACTGAAAATTTGTAAATTTAAACGCTATTTTTCAGATTTGGGGCCTATGCGCTACGTGTTAAGGTTGTCCAATTCGACTAAGATTTTGTGGGTGGAAGTTTCTCACCAAATCTCACAATTACATGCACCCATTGAAATTGGAAAATTTATTTTTTTCATACATTTAAAAACCCGCTATATTGCGTATATCAAGCAAAAAACTCAAATTTTGTGAAAATGAGCGAATTCACTAAATTGTGAATAAATTCGCAAAATATCAATCGATTTTTATGGTCGATATCTCTAAATCTGGAAGTTTTTTGTCGTTTACGATTTTTCATGATTTTTTTAAAACGAAAATTTTTGCCATTTTTATGTAAAAAAATATATTTTTTTCTTAAGTTTTTTATTATAACTCCGATACTATTGATTCGATTGAAATGCGATATATAGACGAATTAAAGGCTATGTAAATCTTAATTTTTCTGATTTATTTTAATAATATCGGACTATTAGTTTTTGAGTTATCATTAATTATTTGAAGAAACGTCTAAAAAAATCTGCAATTTTAAACAAAAATTAAAAAAAAAAATCTTGCCATAGAATTTAAAAATTTTACCATTTTTGTACAATCATGACTACGATACATCAAAATTGTATAGTGGTTTTAAAAGCACATGAAATTTTTTTTATTTTGTTGTGCTGTGTAATGTTACAGTCGTAAATATTCAGACCCTTTGATAAAATATTTGGCCACATGTCATCTAAAAAACATACATATTATTTACATAAGTATCATAAACTGGCATTTAAAAATATTTATTAAAATTATATGTATATTAAAAAAACAAGTAAGAAAATGCTATACATAGTCGGTCAAGCCCGACCATACGATATCCTTCCCCACTAAGGTCAAAAGTGTTTTTTTTTTCTGTATGGAGACAAATATTCGCAAAATTTTGCCATCATACAAATATTGTCTCAAAACTTATATTTATATTTGAGCTGTTTCCGTCATTTGGACTTATATGAGAGCTAGGGTCAAATGTGGACCGATTACCTTGAAATTTGGCAAATAAATTACAATTTTTACGAAAATTATGTATGCAAAAAATAAACTCAAAATTCTCAATATCTTTAGAATTACGAGCGTTTTAAAGTACAAGGCCAATACACGCGGCATGCGGCTGCGGGCGGTCGTAATATTGCCAGTACATAAAATGTGCGTTTGTTTACACAAAAAATTTATATAAAAATATATTTGAGTAAGATATAATTAAATCTGGCAGCACTGAAAAAACTTGCCGCGCGGATAAGTAGAACAAAGTTCTACTTTTTTCCATTGCCGCTTCAAATTTGACAAATCAAAAAACAGCTGATTGCCGCCCTCAGCCGCTTACCGCGTGCATTGGCCTTCTACCTTTAGTGATTATTATCTTATTTAGTGCGTTTTGGCAATAGAGTTTCTGTTTCAAATGTAAACCGATTTCAAAAAATATTAATGTTTGTGGCCAAAATATCAATTCCGGGAACGATTTTGATGAAATTCAATAGCCATGGTCCCACTATCAAAAAAAAATCATCTGTGCCAAGTTTCATCAAATTATCTTTAGAATTGCGACCTGTACTTTGATAACATGGTTTACATAGAGGTCCAGACGGACGGACTGACATCGCTAAATCGACTCACAAAGTGATTCTAATCCTATTGGTATACTAAAAGGTGGGTCTAAGACAAATATTTATACGCGTTACATACATCAGTACAAACTTATAATACCCTTTCCACCTATGGTGGTGAAGGGTATAAATAGTGTGAAATATTTATCTTTATGGAACATTTTTTTTACTTTTATATTGATGTGGTAGACTGCCATGGCTCTTATTTTCCAAGATCTGATTTGTAAAACTAATAAAACTTTTTTGTTTATTGTTTATTAGTATAAATTATTTTTATTGTTTTTATAGTTATTTCATATTGATTTATATGTTGATTTATCGGCTAAACAGCCACGTTAGTCGCAAAGGGTTAACAAGTTAAAGTTAAGAAGATATCGTGTTCTTAATACTTAAGACCTATACTAAAGTTTTTTTTTAATGAATTCAAACAAATTATAATTTTCTCATGCAAATTTCAAAAAAAGTAAAGTATCAATCTTTAATAAAATTAACCCTGAAATTGTATATAGGATCACTCTTCCGAATGGCATAAGGAAAACTTTATTAAAGGTTCATTATTACAGACGAATGTAATGACATGTTTTCAAAACCAAAGAATATGAAACAAAACACAACTATAATACAGATCTTTATAAATTCCTGTATTAACACTAACATTTGCCTATAACTTAACGCTAACATATTTTACAAATGTTCCTTTAAGCCGAGTAAACTAGGAAATAGCGTATTAATAATGCAAGATCTGCATTCAAAATTTTCCAAAATATTTGCATATAGCCACATATATCAACAACAACTAAATTACGAATACACAACTCTTACATCACGGACTTTATCTGTTGACTGATGACTCATTTCAAAACTGAACTTTTTAACCTATTGTTATAATATTTCGTTGCAAAAACTTTGAAATTCGAACAAAAGTTTTCTTACATACGAACTATTGTCACCCTAATGTACATAAATACATTGTACATTAGAGCGTCTCGACTTATATGGGGAAAAAATAAAGTTCGCCGTACACCATCGCATATAAAGCATTGCTGTAAGGCAGTTTCGAAAAAAAAATATTTTTTTTCGTCGCACATTGGGGTCGCCAAAATACATTTTTCGTTATATCTTCGGCATTTACAGTCGGATCTTGAAGTGTAATATATCGCTGTTTTTGTCTCGAGGAGGCCAAAACTTTTCTTTAATAGCCATTATTCTCAGGTAACCGGTTCTAGTATTTATCTAACAGACCTCTGTTCCTACCACCCTAATGTACCACCCTAATATCAGAAAATGAAAGCTCTTAAAAAATCGTTAAACTTTTACTAAGGAAGTTTTCCGATTTTTCAAACCGATCTATTAAAACGAAGGAATTTCTTATTTTGCCGCACATAGGGATCGCCAAAATACATTTTTCGTTATATCTTCGCCATTTACAGTCGGATCTTAAAGTGTAATATATCGATGTTTTTGCCAACCGAGGGTCAATGTTTTAGGTTAATAATCATTGACCTCAAGTACATTCTTCTAGTACTTTTTTGAGGTGGCCAATATTTTGCTTTAACAATTTATGAAAAAATATCTTGAAAAAATTCACAGTGTAAATACCCAAAAAGTCTCTTAGTTTGTCTTGCTATACGTTTTGTCCACGAAATAATTGTTTGAATTTTGTCTGTATCTGTAACAATTAATCGTGTTGTGCTTATTTTAATTATAAACTACCAAAAATTAATTAAAAAAAAACAACAGCCTCCCGAATTCTCCGCTTTTATGTGATGTGAACGCAACCCTCGATTATATTGAAAAAACTCGCTAAGTTTGTTTTAAAAGTTTATCTGCCATTCTGGTTCTTGTAAAAAACCAACCTCAAGCAATTCATGGAAGTCGCCACATTTCCAATAGATGATATATCTTGCGTTCGTCAAATGCCGTCTGCCCATAGAAAATAACGTCTACTTTTTTCACCCGGTCCACAATTTCAGAATTTTATAAGCTTCGATAGAGACTCATCAATTGGAAAAAATTTGAATTGACTGAGCCGACATGCTTCCAATTCTTAATGCAAGAACAGCTGGAAGCATTACAGATTTCCAAAGAAGTAATCGAAATACCAGGCAACATAAGGAAAATACTTTCTGTTGATGGTTTTATTTGCTAAACTTAATTATTTTCACAGCTAAATATGCCTTTCACAAAACATTTAGTTCATATAATACATTAATCTGCCATGGCTGTTACCTGTGAGCAACGCATAAGCCACATTTTTTCTGAACTTGAGAGCTGTCAAAAATATTGCAAACTTGGATCGTTTCAAAACATAATTGATTAAAAGATTTTAAATTTTTATAATTCTTGTTGTATGAGTTAAGATATCTTGGGTAGGTACTAGAAGAATGTATTTAAGGTCAATGATTATAACGCAAAACATTGGCCTTCGATGTATTACACTTTAAGATCCGACTGAAAATGGCGAAGATATAACGCAAAATGTATTTTGGCGAGCCCAATGTGCGGCGAAAAAAATTAAGAATTTTTTTTTCGAAGCTGTCTTATAGCAATGTCTTATATTCTATGGTGTACGGCGAACTTTATTTTTTTGAGACGTCCTATTGTCCATAATTACAATTTAAGCACAAATACCCATAAAAACTTACATAGGGCAAATCCGGACAAAAATTTTAAAACAGTAAAAATCACATGCCCGCCGTGGTATAGCATTTAAGTTATCCGCCTAGCATACCAGAGGCCCAGGGATCGAAATCCCTGGCCAGACTTACTTGAAAAAAAAAAAGCTGCGGTTCACCTCATAACTAAGCTAGCCACTGGTTATTGAGTATTAGGCTATGTAAAACTTGTCTAACTAATGCATTTGCCGTTCAGAGCCGGCGTTAAAACGTAGATCCCTTTTAATGAGTCTAAAAATAGAATCGGATGCAGCTCATTGTCTGAGAGAAGTACCCCTTGTTCCTTGTTCCATATATATATATATATATATATATATATATATAAATGGCTATCTCGAAATCGGCTCTAACAATTTTGAAAAAATTTATACGGGTTAAAACGGGGAAAAATTGAAAACCTTGTATCTCCTAAAGTAATAGGTATAGAACAGGTTTAAAACTATATCTCTTATTTTTTAAACCAAAGAATATAGAAAGGAACTGTGTAATGCTGTTAATGGATGTAAAAGAAATACTGAACAATTATTTGGTACTTTTTTGTTGTTGGGGCCAAAATGTGTAAAAAAGTGATAAAATGATAACTCAACATGTGAAAAGGTAATATGAATAGGAATATAATGTTAACTGCGTTTTAATAAAATGTACCGAATTCAATTGGTACCAAAGAAGTACCAAATATGCATATGGAACTTTTTTGAAATTAGGGGATAAAAAGAGGAAAAAATTAGCAATGTTATAACTTTTAAACAAATGAATATTTGTCTGTATGTATGTTCTTTATAGAATAGTAAACTTCGCATTTGATCATGTTATGCTCTTTAGAGAAAATGTTGCGGATAAGCCCGCAAAGGTTTCTACTTCGGTAAAACTAATTTCTGAAAGGTGGTGTAACTGAAATTACTAAAAATTTATTAATTCGTAAACTGTGTATTTGATCATGCTATGATCTTTAGCAAAGTTGTAGCGCATATGCCGGCGAAGGTTTAATAATTGGTATGACCAAAGTCCGACACTTGGCGCCACTGGAAATGTAATGATCATTAGCAAAGTGGTTACGCACAAGCAGACAAAGGGTTCTTAGTAGCTATGAACAACTTCCGACAGGTGGCGTAACTGAAAACTACTCAAAATGAATTAAATCTTAAACTGTGCATTCCTTTATGCTACAATCTTTAGAAAAGTTGTTGCGCATAAGCCGACTGAGGTTTCTGTTGGTATGACAAATTTCCAAAATTATTCAAAAGGAGTTAAACTGTAAACTATGTATTGATCGGACAAATTAAATAAAATAATTCAAAATTAACTGAATATTTGTGTAATGTCTTTCCTCTAAATTTATTTTAATACTATATAAAATAACATATATGAAAACTTTAAAATTTGCATCAAAATGTTTATCATAAAGCACCGAGCAAGGCTCGGTCAACCAGGTACTGATAAATTATAACAGCTATGATAATAAAATTTGGTATATATTGCACTAGGCAGCATATATAAAATTCCATCGAAATCGGTTTACATTTAACCATGGCTCCCATACAAAACACTTACGAAAACGGCCTAAATTCGACCTTAAATATACTTAAATGGCAATAAATAATAAACTGTAATGGCTATGGCCACTAAATTTGGCACAAGAAAGTATTATGTGAATACCAGTAAGTGTGCCAAATTTTGTTACAATCGGTCACCATTTGACCATAGCTCCTTACGGAAGCACAAAAATCGATATCTTGAAAAAGTTGTGTAATGGGCGAAATCGGTTCACATTCAGTAGTGTCTCAAAGTCTGCTTAACTATATACGATACAATTAGATGTAACAGACCCCATGGAAAGTAATTGGAGTAATATAAATAACGTCAAGTAAAAAAGGGCTCACAGTCTGTAGCGTCCGTCACAGAAATAAGGGGTTTTTAATTTGACTAGTGCAATTTTTCATTTTTTACCAATTACATTACATTGCTTTACATTAGGCTAAAAATATATAGATGTTAATAAGGGTGTTTACTCAAGTTATGTTTGCTTGATTAATCGGAAAAATAAAATCGATTAATCGGTCGAGTAAAATAAAAAGTCTAATTTCAAATAAAGATTTATTTGAGTAATTTTCCACGAGTTACTCAAATAAAATTATTTCAATAATTTTTTAAGTATTTTTTTTTAATAAAAAGACTAAAAATAATTGAGGGTTTAAATATGGTTTTTTTCCATTATTGAAATAATCGTAGATTTTAACATTGTCAATTCTAAGCAATAACCGTGACTTGTAAATTACAACTTTTAAAAAAGTCCATTATATGTATATAGCCCTTAGTATATATATAATCAATGTAATTTCAGATATAAATGGCCTAGTCTACCATAGACCTATTGTGGTATCCAGTGCATTCGAAATTTCTACTTTTGTTTATTTGAAGGTCCTAATGTAATCGTAGCTCCTGTTATAGGTTAGTTGAAGGTAACATTGCAATTGTAAAACCTACTATAGTCCAGTTGAAGTCTCCGATGTATTCGTAGATACTAATATAGTTTAGTTGAAGATCCCTGTGTAATCGTAGGTCATACTATAGTAACAGTACGTCCTACTATAGTTCAGTTAAAGGACGCAATGCAATCGTAGATCCTACTTTAGTCCAGTTGAAGATCCCATTGTAAACATAGGTAAAAGGTAGTCGTAGAGCCTACTAAACTATTAGATCAAACTCAGGATTTATAAATTGGAAGATTGCTTTTTATATATAGAAGTAAATAAACTCACTTAAAATATTTAGGGTGTTACAAATGTTAATTTATATTAAAAATAAATTTCAATATTTTTGTTTCATGTTTTTTATTGCGAATTGTTAAACTTTTTTGTTAATGAAACACTATAATTTTATTAAAAAAATTGTTGTATTAAAAACATATATATAAAAAGCTTACAGAAAAATCTTACTCGAGTAATTTTAAGATGAATTTTTTACTCGATTAACTCGAGTAATTTTTAACGATTAATCGTTTTCCGAGTCATTAAAAAACCCCATTTTCAAGTTATTTGATTACTCAAACAATTAAAAGTCGAGTAAAATGAACACCCTAATATTAATATAGCGTTTTACAGAATAATATATATAGAAAAGTGTGTAGCGTCCGTCACAGTATATATTTTTTAAAAAATAATATTATTTAAATACAAAATTTACGAACACATGTCTGTCTTATTCATAGGGCAATAATACTGTATATATCCACAGATTAAATTTAAGGTATTATGTGTTAAAAAACATACAGTGGGGCAAATTTGACGCTTTTGATTTTTTTTCTTTTTTTGATTTTTGGGACACTCTAACAGCTAGCCGCAGCATTCTTGGGACGAAAAATAAGAGGTAAAATGTGTAAAACTTTAAATAAATATATATATGTAGCCGTTTTGTGAAATAATAAATTGTACCCAAAAATCTATAAATTTTTTTAAAATCTATCAATTTTTAACCGCAAAAAAAGAGGAAGGAGATGAAATTCGGGAACCATTATTTTCAATAATTAACGAAATATGAAAAATGAATTTTTTCCTAATAAAAGTAAAAACTGTATCGTCCGTCACATAGCGTCCGCAACAGTTCATTTATGGATTTTTGGTGAAACTGGAAACTTTAAAATATTTTATAAAAGCTGGTTTGTAATACTCTGTTTTTCCTCTATCTACAAAGTATTTAAAATTTTTTTATTAATATGACCGATTTGATGAAAATTGCAGAAACACGTGTTGAAAAAAAAGTCACTTCCATTTTTTGTAGAGTCCGTCACAGCACTTTAAAAGCGAATATATTTTTCCTTCAAAACAAATATGTAAATTAACATATGCCATTCGATAGCACAATCGATAATCGGGAAAATATTCTCTGATATCTGAGCAAAGATATCTAATGTATAACGACAATAAGATACATTTAAGTACAACAAAATCCGTGCAAATGTATCGTCCGTCACACAGGATTTGCCCATATGTATTTCCGATTCTCATACATTGTTACCAAAAAAATTTAAAAGTAACAATGTTTTGTAAATGTTTTGTTGTTACCTTTTTTGTATCTTTTGTGAATAATTTGCAAATATATTTTACTTCCCCTTTTCAATTTCCAAGAATTTGTTTTCATAAATAAAATAAAAACTCTGTTATTTATTGAAATATTTGTTATTTGCAGAACATATTTGTACTACATATGTATGACCTACAATACCATATGCGGGGACCCAGTCAGCATTTAGATTATTTTTGGAAAAATCACCAAAGAGCTTTTTCGACTAGTTTGGAAGACCAAACAATGATTTGAATTTTAGTCGAAGTAGATTCGCGTTTATGCTTTACTGTTTAAAAATACAGTAATAAAATGTATATCAATTAAAAATCAAGCATTTAAGCAATTGAAATACGACAGCTTGTAACGCTATTTTGCAATCAGATTTTGCACAGTTAGATGATAAAAAGGTACTCCTATAGTGTTGTTTTTGAAATACTATTTAACGGGTGTTGTAGCTAAGTGGGTTAGCACGCCGACTACTAAACACAACATATCACCGGGGATAGAACATCCCCGGTCTCGGCCGTCTATGAAAAATAAATGAAATAACAAGAATCAACTGAAAATATAATAAAAATTGAGTAAAAAATGGCTCGTAAAAAACTCATAAAAGGTTCAGAAAGGTTTTCATAAAAGAGAATCAAGAGACAAAAATTCTGACTGGGGAGGGTAGAATAAGTTTGTGATGATGTATGAATGTAGCTCATAGAAGTACTTTAAGTATAACGATCGAGTCATAATGCTAATGATATTTATACAAACAGCCTCAAAACGCTTGTATTTTCAACGATAATGACTATTTGATGTTAATTTTTTGAACATACAATTTGAACATTTTTGTATGAGTACAAAATTTAGCAAATATTTTTATGTTTCATTAAAAATAAACTTTTTATTTTGTTAACTGCGCTTGATCTGAGTGGTGTAGGGTATTTTATTTTATTTTTTATTTTAATCGCCTATAATACTTTCTTGCTTATTTTAATATATAATTTAAAAAGGAGGTACCAGTATAAATAAATATAGAAATTTCATTTAAATTTATTGAAAAAATTTGCATAATTGAGTGAAAATTGACTATTACATACTGCCCATCACAATTATAACCGCACCCCTATTAATGTAAATATTTCAGCTTTTGGCAATAAAAGGAATTAAATATTTTAGTACAAGAGAAAATAGACGAAAATTTATATTTTGTAATAAAAATTAATTATTTATTTAATTTAGTTTAATTAATATAAATAATTTCAATACAAACAGCTGTTTCATAACTATAACCGCACTTTAAAAAATTTAAGAAAATTCTCTACTTAACCCTTATGTGTATACCAAGGTACCCCGGTACCTTTAGCACTTTCATCTTAACTTTTTTAATGGAAACAGATGGTTCACAAACCTCAAAATTCTTGAGAACTCCTAACTATTGAAATAGTTTAAATTATTATTACTTTTAAGCTAAAAAATTATATTGTATATGCGCTGTGGTCCAATTTATATCTTATATACGTAACCGTACGACAAGGTACCCGGGTACCTTCATACATTATATATGAAGAAACTGTAATAAAAAGTAAAATTTTATTGAAAGATAACTAAAGCAAAATTTGACAGATTAGTTATAAATATTTTATATATGAATATTTATGTAGAAACAAGATTTACACGATTTTCTTTGTTTTATACATAGTTTCGAATTTTTTTCAAATTTTATTCTTGACCCTGGTTATAAAAGGGCTAGTGACATCCAATTTCAACCAATATTCTAAAATAAATATTTTTATCCGTTGTAACAATCATAATTTCAGTTCTGCTTATTAAAACTGCTAATATATAACAATTTACGTGCTTTTTTATAACTTTGGTGAAAAATTATGTTTTTGTCGAAATCCTTTGATTTTAAGTCGCAATAACGACTAAGCCGTTAAAGATATTGCTCTAGTTCTTTCTTTGTGGTAATCTGTAGGGGGTTCTAACTATAACGGGAACTTTTTTTTACTTTTTTCGAGTTCGTTTAACAATCTATTTTAAAAAACCAAAAAAGGAGTTTTGAAAACGGTATGAACAAAATACTTTTTTCGTCCTGTGCAAAAGTGACATATAGTTAGCCCATTGCATCAAAAATGGGTATTTAAATATCCTAAAGCCTTAAAAAAGTAAAACTAGTCAAACTTTTTAAAGTTTTTTAAAAATAATAATTTTTTATAGCATATGCTCAGGAGAGTCTTCAAGGACATAGGATATTTTATAAAACCCTTGATAATAAGAAAAGTCTACAACCGATTTTAAGGTTATATATCATGTATTTGGATTATTGGAGTCAAATGTAGAAAAATTGGAGGCTACATCTTCCTGTAGTACGAAACTTAATTTACTTAATACAAATTTATGGTATACATATATATTCGAAATGACTTGTATCCTTACAACCGCCACGTTAAATTCACCTTGAGATTTACTATTTACTATAAATGAACGTGCATTGTAACTCTCAGAGTTATTTTCCGAGATCACTCATTTATTTTCTCCAAAAATGTTTGTTTACAATAATTTTTCCATATAGGTACCCGGGTACCTTGCCATTCTCTTAAAGGTGTTTTTTTTTGCCATACACATAAGGGTTAAATTATCAATTAAACTAAAAAATATTTTTAATAATGGGTGGGGCCTCCTTTATTCTGAATAAGCTCAAAAATTCGATCTGGCATACTTTGGATAAGTTTTGTAATCATATCTTGAGTAATTGCTCGCCATTCATCGATGATTGCTACTTTTAATTCGAAAACATCTTTGTATTGTCTATTTTGGGCATAAACACGGCGGCCCAATATTCCCCAAATATTTTCTAATGGGTTTTGATCCGAAGAACAGGCAAAAAATAAAAAATAATTTTAATGTTTTTTAATTTAACCCTTATGTGTATGGCAAAAAAAACATCTTTAAGAGAATGGCAAGGTACCCGGGTACCTATATGGAAAAATTATTGTAAACAAACATTTTTGGAGAAAATAAATGCGTGATCTCGGAAAATAACTCTGAGAATTACAATGCACGTTCATTTATAGTAAATAGTAAGTCTCAAGGTGAATTCAACGTGGCGGTTTTAAGGATACAAATCATGGCGAAAATATATGTATACCATAAATTTGTATTAAGTAAATTAAGTTTCGTACTACAGGAAGATGTAGCCTCCAATTTTTCTATATTTGACTCCAATAATCCAAATATATGATATATAACCTTAAAATCGGTTGAAGACTTTTCTAATTATCATGGGTTTTATAAAATAACCTATGTCCTTGAAGACTCTCCTGAGCATATGTTATAAAAAAATTATTATTTTTAAAAAGTTTCACTAGTTTTACTTTTTTAAGGCCTTAGGATATTTAAATACCAATTTTTGATGCAATGGGCTAACGATATGTCACTTTTGCACAGAACGAAAAAAGTATTTCGTTCATACCGTTTTAAAAACTCCTTTTTGGTTTTATAAAATAGATTGCTAAACAAACTCGAAAAAAGTAAAAAAAAAGTTCCCGTTATAGTTAGAACCCCCTAAGATTACCACAAAGAAAGAACTAAAGCAATATCTTTAACGGCTTAGTCGTACCTACAACTTAAAATCAAAGGATTTCGACAAAAACATAATTTTTCACCAAAGTTATAAAAAAGCACGTAAATTGTTATATATTAGCAGTTTTTATAAGCAGAACTGAAATTATGATTGTTTTAATGGATAAAAATATATATTTTAGAATATTGGTTTAAATTTTATGTCACTAACCCTTTTATAACCAGGGTCAAGAATAAAATTAAAAAAAATCGAAACTATGTATGAAACAAAGAAAATCGTGTAAATCTTGTTTCTTCATAAATATTCATATATAAAATATTTATAACTAATCTGTCTTATTTTGTTTTAGTTATCTTTCAATAAAATTTTACTTTTTATTATAGTTTTTTCATATATAATGTATGAAGGTACCCGGGTACCTTGCCGTACGGTTACGTATATAAGATGTAAATTGAACCACAGCGCCTATACAATATAATTTTTTAGCTTAAAAGTAATAATAATTTTAACTATTTCAATAGTTAGGAGTTCTCAAGAAGTTTGAAGTTTGTGAACCACCTGTTTCCATTAAAAAAGTTAAGATGAAAGTGCTAAAGGTACCGGGGTACCTTGGTATACACATAAGGGTTAAGCCATTCAATATTCTAACGACTCTTGTGTTTTCTCGCTAAAAATTAAAGTAAATATACCACACCCTTCCAATCCCACCAAACAGACAGCATAACCTTCTTTTGGTGGATATCAGCCTTTGAAGTGGTTTGAGCTGGTTCACCATGCTTGGACCATGATTGTTTTCGACTAACGTTGTTGTAAACAATCCATTTTTCATCTCCAGTTATGATTCGTTTTAAAAACGGATCGAATTCATTGCGTTTAAGGTGCATGTCACAAGCGTTGATTCGGTTTGTTAAATGAATTTCTTTCAATACATGTGGTACCCAAATATCAAGCTTTTTCACCAGTCCAAGACTTTTTATGTGATAATGAACGATTGATTTTGGTATATTTAATTTCTCTCCTATCTCACGCTCAGTTAGATGACGATCCAATTCGATTAATGCTTTGATTTGGTCATCATCAACTTCATTTGACCGACCTGAACGTGGCTCATCTTAAAGTGAAAAATCTCCAGAACGGAATTTGCGAAACCAATTTTGACACTGTCTTTCTTTTAAGGCTTTATCACCATACACATCTCGTAACTTTTTAGCAACCTGATCCGCGTTTTTTCATTTACGGAACTAATAAAGTAAAATATGACATAAATGCTCCTTTGTGTGCTCCATATTAAAAAGGTCGCCAAACAAACAAATGTAAACAAAATTTAGCGCACTTTTTTCTAAAGCAAGTTAATTGTGACAGCTTATAAATGTCAAAAGAAAAAGTACAATTAAAAAGTCCCAAGTCGTTGAAAAAAATTGTCAAAGCCGACTATATGAAAAATCCGCAATTACTTTTTGGGCAACCCAATAGAATAAAATTTGAGTTATAATACTTTAATATATCGCAAACCCTTTCATCGAATTTTCTTTTAACGTAATGCAAAAATGGATATTGTAGTGCAGTTATAGTTGTGACGGGCAGTGTATATGGTGTTTACTCATGTTATGTTTGCTCGATTAATTGGAAAAATAAAATCGATTAATCGCTCGAGTAATTTTATACGAGTAATCGAGTTACTTGAGTAAAAACATTTTATAATTTTTTTAGTATTATTTTTCAAATATTAAAAAAATAATACGACTAAAGTTTGTCTCAGTGTAAGTTTGTTTGAAACTACGTTGGCCAAATGGAGATCGTTTTTAAACGAAATCGTTCAATGTCAAGATTAGAATGTTTTTGCTGTATGGTTTTGCTGCCCATAATTTTTTAGTTAAGATACATTACTAATGATAAATATATCCCATTTTTTGCAATAATCAGGTACTTAAATCTTATCAAATCGAGAAATAACTTTAGGCGATAGTCCAAATGTTAATTTTTGTTAAAAATAATTTTTTTTTATTTTTTTTGTGAATTGATAAATTTTTTGTTAATAAAACAATAATTTTACTAAAATTTTGTTTTATCTTACTCGAGTAAATTTACCCTTCACCACCATAGGTGGAAGGGTTATTATAAGTTTGTGCTGATGTATGTAACGCATAGAAATATTTGTCTCAGATCCAGTACACCAATAGGCTTAAAATCACTTTCTGAGTCGATTTAGCGATGTCAGTCCGTCCGTAAGTCTGGCTGGCTGGACGGCCTGACCCCCATGTAAACCATGTAATCAAAGTACAGATCGCAATTCTAAAGATAATTTGATGAAATTTTGCACAGATAATTTTTTTGATAGTGTGACCATGGCTATTGTCGTTAAATTTGTTAAAATCGGTTCATTATTTATGGTACTACCCATAGGTCCCACTTCCTGGAATTGATATATTGGCCACAAATATCAATATTTTTTCATGAAATTTAAAATATTGCTTATGTAAACTTAAAACACTGTACCAAATTTCGTTGAAATCGGTTTACATTTGACCATAGCTCCCATAAAAACTCTTCTGTCAAAACGCACTAAATGAGACAAAAATCACTAAAACGCTCGTAAATCTGAAGATAATTTGAATTTTAAGTTTATTTGGAGGTAATCGGTCCACATTTTAATCCGTCCTCAATGACGGAATCCGCTTAAATATATAAGTTTTGAAAAAACGTTTGTAAGATGGCAAAATTTAGCAAATGTTTGTCTTTATACAGTTAGTGGTGAAGGGTATCGTATTGTCGGGCTTGACCGACTATAGCACTTTCTTACTTGTTTTAAGATGAATATTTTACTCGACTAACTCGAGTAAGTTTTGACGATTAATGAATTTTCCGTGAACCGCTGTGGTATAGCAGGTTAGTCATCCGCCTAGCATACCATAGGTCCCAAGTTCGATCCTCGGCCAGACTCACTCGAAAAAATAAATTTTCAAAAAAACGGAGATTCACCTCATAACTCAGCTAGCCACTGGCTATGAAAAACTTCTCTAACTAATGCATTTGCCGTTCGGAGCCGTGGTTAAAAACGTAGGTCCTTTTAATAAGTCTAAAAATAGAATCGGATACAGCTCATTGTCTGAGAGAAGTACCCCTTGTTCCAATTGGAATATTGGATTTTCCGAGTAATTAAAAAACCCAATTTTCAAGTTATTCAAGTTAAAATCTGTTAAAAACTTTCCTAATTATTAAGGGTTTTCCAAAATATTTTACATCCTGGAAGACTTTTCTGAGCATATGCTTTAAATAAAATTTTTTTTATAAATTTTAAAAAGTTTGACTTTTTTACTATTTTGAGACCTCAAGATATTTATATATCCATTTTTGGTAAGTCACTTTTGCATAGGACGAAAAAAAAATAAATTTTTTTATACTGTTTTCAAAACTCTTTTTTTTTTGGTTTTTTCAACGAACTCGAAATAGTAAATTAAGAAAAAAAGTTTCAGAGTGTAAATAACCCTGCAGATTACAACAAAGATCGATATCTCGATAACTCTAATGGCATTATAAAAAAGCACATAAATTTTGGACCCCCATGTAAACCTTGTAATCAAACTACAGGTCGATATTCTAAAGATAATTTAATGAAATTTGGCACAGATCATTTTTTTGATAATGGCTATTGGAATTCGTCAAAATCGGTCCATTATTTATGGTACCTCCCATTGGTCCCACTTCCCTGAATTGATATATTGGCCACAAATATTTGATGCAAATACTGTTTATGTAAACATAAGTTACTGTACCAAATTTAGTTGAAATCGGTACACATTTGACCATAGCTCCCATACAAACTCTTCTGCCAGAACGCACTTAATGAGACAAAAATCACTAAAACGCTCGTAACTGCAATCAACTTGCCAAATTTTGAGATAATCGGTCCACATTTGACCCTTGCTCTCATATAAGCCCAAATGACGAAAACAGCTTATATACTTAAGTTTTGAGAAAATGTTTGTATGATGGCAAAATTTGTCTTTATACAGGAAATGGAACACCTTTGACCTTAGTGATGAAGTGTATCGTATGGTCGGGCACTTTCTTACTTGTTATACCCTTCACCACCATAGGTGGAAAGGGTATTATAAGTTTGTGCTGATGTTTGTAACGCATAGAAATATTTGTCTTAGACCCACCTTTTAGTATACCAATAGACTTAGAATCACTTTCTGAGTCGATTTAGCGATGTCCGTCCGTCCGTCTGGCTGGCTGGACTGTTGGCTGGCTGGACCCCCATGTAAACCTTGTAATCAAACTACAGGTCGCAATTCTAAAGATAATTTGATGAAATTTGGCACAGATAATTTTTTTGATAATGGGACTATGGCTATTGAAATTGGTCAAAATCGGTCCATTATTTATGGTACCTCTCATAGGTCCCACTTCCCGGAATTTGCTATATTGGCCACAAATATCAATATTTTTTCATGAAATTTAAAACAGATACTGCTTATGTAAACTTAAATCACTGCACCAAATTTCGAAATCGGTCCACATATGACCATAGCTCCCATACAAACTCTTCTTCAAAAACGCACTAAATGAGACAAAAAATCACTAAAACGCTCGTAAATCTAATAATTATAAAAATTTTGAGTTTATTTTTTGCATACATAATTTTCGTAACAACTGTAATCAATTTGCCAAATTTCGAGATAATCGGTCCACATTTAACCCTAGCTCTCATATAAGTCCAAATGACGGAAACAGGTTGAATATATACGTTTTGAGAAAATGTTTGTATGATGGCAAAATTTAGCAAATATTTGTCTTTATACAGGAAAAATAACACCTTTGACCTTAGTGGTGAAGGGTATCGTATGGTCGGCTTGACCGACTATAGCGCTTTCTTACTTGTTTTTTGCAAAATTTTTTTTTGAGTAAAACAAGATCATGTTTTTTGGATAATAAAAACTTTCGATTCTGTTCTTTGACTTTTGGATTTATAGGTTTTATTCGATGCGAACATGTTTAGTTAATACAAATTATAAGCCCGTTTATTACTTTCATTTATCCAAATAAATATGGTGTCACAATCCCCTGGGATTTGTTAGATAATTTCAATAAAAAATTGTTATCAAAAAATATTAAATGATGTAGAGATGAACTCTTTACAGAACTTTTATGAGAAAAATGTCGTTCAAATGACAATAAAAAAGAAAATCTGTGATTGAAAGGAATTAAATTAACAAGTTATTATTATAATCTGGTTAAACGATGAAAACAAAAATAAAACTGGTCGAAAAACGCTGGTTTATGTATTTAGCAAACTGGTCTAAGGAAGCTTTCAATATAACAGGTATTACCTGTTATATTGATAGACGATATTTGAACTTTGCATGATCAAATATAACCACGAATTAGTGATTCTAAACAGTATTTGGAGCTGTTATATCAAAATGATCTCGAATCTCGAAATACTCACATAAAAGAAGACTAGCGTCAATCAAGAGGTAATCACCAAAACAAGGACTCATTTAAAGAAATTTCACTAAAATAAAGAATAATCGTACTATCTAGTGATTTTTAATATTAAGATAAACTCTTTATGTCATATGATGAAGTGTCATTCTTTGACATTCAAAAGACGCTCATAAAATTTACAAACAGTCCATTCATGATTACATTCTATTAATGTTATAATAACATTTACACCCAAGGATGTTGTGGGATCATTTTTTCAAACCGTAATACTTTCTCTATTGTTTTATTTCATTTTCATATGTCACGTTTTGTGGATAACAATTTTTTGCCATTTATCTTGTTTTTTCGTTTTGGCATTTTTATTCAAAAAGAAACTCAAATATTCAAACGTCTTTATGTACAAACGAACAAAAATCGCATTATTATCGCAAGATATATTATTTTCAAGTGAATTTTTTGTCGCCGACTTAATATTTTAAAAGGGCTTTAAAGAAACGTGCTCCATAAATCTTAGGAAAAGCATAAATATATATATATTTATTTTATTTTAAAAACAAAAATACAAAAGTGCAATGACTTTTATTTAAGTTCAATTATGTGGAGTTATGTCAAAATGTATTAAGTAAAAAATTTGTATTAAAGTTGATTTTGAATATGACATATCGATGGCTTAATATAAAAAAAGGTCTAACTCGATTTTGGCTTAAGTCTAGTTCAGCTGAACTGCACCGATCTTAAAAATTTTTAAAGCCCATAAAGAACTTTTAATTTTAAGAATAATAGTGTAAAAATTTTTCTTTGGAAATTTTTGGTTTGGGAGATATTGTGCTTTAAAGTTCCGAAATACAAATCGATGTATCTCTCTTATAGTTGCAATATGTATATCATGTGAAATATCTTTCAGGTGAGATATCTCAATCGGCTTTTAATTAACCCATTAAGGAATTAATAATGAAAATGTTAAATTTTACCCTAGGGTTTTCTACAAAAATGCCCATATCTCGAAAACTAATCGATATGATGTAAACCAATGGCATATATACATAAGAAGCCGACCTTTTAAGCCTTCATTTAGAACTTATAGTGAGCCAAAACCTTTAAACATAACAAAGATATCGAGGGTTAAAGTTGATTTTTTTTTTTATCTTTCAGTTCCAAAGTCTAGTTTAACTGAACTGCACCAGATTTAGTCATTTTTATTTCATAATAAACTTTTAATTTTAAGAATAATAGTGTAAAATGAAATAAAATATGAAAAATTATTTCAAAAAAATCGCGCGATTAAACGTAGGTCTCTTTTTATGAGTCTTAAAATAGAATCGAATTCAACTCATTGTCTGAGAGAAGTACCCCTTGTTCCAATTGGAATGCTGTCGGGGAATTATATATATATATATATATATATATATATATATATAAAATATGTTGCTAAATTTTTACTTAAAATTATATTAAAATTTTTGTTGTACCTAAAATTTATCGGATTTTATTAACTTTTTTCCTCCTCCAGTAAAGTAACAAAAAATCCAATTAAGCCTTTTTATATTAAGCCATCGAAATGTATGATAAAAAGTCTTCAGTTTTAAACTTTAGCTATAACTACTTAAGTTGATTCGTCAAATATCCACAACTTTACTTTAAGCTAAAAATACTTAATTCTAAGAATTTTTTAGATTTTGTTTTTACGCGCGTTATTCTGAGTAAAGATTAAGAGATTTTAATTTTTTTTTCAGATACATAAATAATTATAATTCTTTTAAAATTTATTCATAAATCTAAACTTACCAGGAACAAATTCAATTTATCTCTTTTTATTTTCTGTATAACATAAACAATAGGGTGGGTCGTTTTGTCAAATGAGTTTAAAACTTTTTCTTTAAACAATAAACAAAATCAAGCAACAATTTTAAATCGGGAATTTCATAGTAAATAAAATTTTGTTGCATGTAAATAAAACTTCTATTAAAAAATTCAATTATCTAATGAAGTTATAGCCCGAAGCAGCGGAAAATACTTTTGAATACAAGCATTGGCTTGTTAAACATTATTCGGAATCTAAACCACTAAAACCAATCGTTGGCCGTTACCGATGAAGAAATTAAAAAAGTCCATATAATAGTTTTGAATGACTTTAGGTTATCAAAGCTACTAATATTTAGGTACACGAAAGCTCTTTTAAAAGATGCTCTATTAAAATAAATCCGAAAGTTTTAATCGATATATGACAATAGAAATCCAAATCGATAGTCAGGCGAATAGATGGAAAGAGAAAATCATCAATATCGACTATTACATGGGGCTATTGGAGCGTTTAATGGACGAAATTGCACTTACACGACCCATTGGAATAAGAAATCGACAATGCACCTTATCACCGTATTTGCACCTACCGTGTATTATTTCGTAAGCTATTTTGATTCTATATAAATTTGAAACCTCACCATCTCCGATTTTGATGAAGTTTTGTATGCTAGCTCATACAATTTTTAATTTTCCTTAAAATTTTTAGTTTCGCTTTGGTTCAGATTTTATGGCGGTTGAAAATTCGTTTTTTCAAGATTTTTTTAAAACATTCCCATTTTATATGCCTTTAACTTTTGATACAATTATCAGATTTTTATAAAGCTAGGCTCATATTTCAGCGTTATTTTAGTTATTTTAGTTAAAAAGGTAATCATGAATTGGAGAACAAGGGAGAACAATTGTGTCCTAGACTTAAGGATATCTCAAAAACCATATTTGACCGTATCTATCAAACAAGTCTTTATTTCGTAAATTATTACAAAAAAATATTAAGCTATTACAGCCTTACATTTATTAGTATGTTGATGGCGGTTATATGCATACCACCAGAAGCCCATGCCACCAGAAGCCAAGCCCTTTTTATAATTTTCGTAAACATGACGATCATTAATAAAATTCGTGAAAATGAGTATTAAGCATTTAGTTGGAATTTGGATGTTAGCAAAGTCGATTCGTGCCGCTTTTTTAAAGAAAATACAAAAACAAAATCTAATTTATAGCAATAAAATATACGGTTCCAGAAGAATAAAGAAATAGATAAAAATGTATATGTATAGAACATTTTTCGATAAAAATAATTTTCTGTAGAAAAAATTTCTCAAAAAAAATTTTTCTATAGAAAAATATTTGTTAAAAATTTTTTTCTAAAGAAAAATTTTCTATAGCACTTTTGTCTTAGTCGCCAACAAAGCAACAACAAATGTATGGAAAATAAAGAAATGAAAAAACTGATATTTGTTGGACACAATAATAATTCGTATTTATTTTGTGCCTCTAAATAAGACATAATGTGTGGTTTTCGCTCTGTCTAGAATTAGGGATAATCCTCCTGATGAGATGGCCTAACCAACCATCGAAACGCGTCGGGGAAAGGTTTCCCCACCAAAATTTTTTGGTTTTATCAAAAAACAATTTATTGCAATAATAAATAATTGTAATGAATTGGGATCTTAGTGCAATACACTACAGTAAAACTTTTTATTAAAATTTTTGATATCCCAAAATTTCTAATAAACCTTTTTAATAAAATTTTTTTCTTAATAAAATTTTTGATAAAATGTAGATTAAAATATTTTTCTGTAGAAACATTTTCGGTAGAAAAATTTTTTGATAAAAAAAAACTTGTATAGAAAAATATTATTTAAAAAACATTTAGTAAAAAAAAATTTTCAATAAAAAAAAATTTCGATCGACAAATTTTTTATAAAAAAATTTCGATCGACAAATTTTTTATAAAAAAATTTCGATCGACAAATTTTTTATAAAAAAATTTTGTTTAGAAAAATTTTCGACAAAAAAATTTTGTTTAAAAAAATCTTCGATAAAAAAATTTTGTATTAAAAATTTTTTGATAAAAGAATTTTATATAGAAACATTTTTGATAAGAAAATGTTCTATAGAAACATTTTTAATAAAAAATAAAAACAAATATTCGGCTATGCCGAATCTTATATACCCACATCAAGTCGTGTTAAATTTTGGAACATATCTCATATATCTACGAGTGTGCAGCTACTCAAAATGTGGACCAAATTCAAAAAAATTTTTTACGCTATTTGGTATTGTTGGTAAAATATTTTGACTTTATTCGGTTGCCATAGCTTTATAGTTCAACATTTAAAAGTATCTAAGCGGTTTCCTTAGTATTTACTTTGCACAAAATTTAGTCTCATACCGTGTACAGTAGAGCGTCTCGACTTATATGGGGAAAAAATAAAGTTCGCCGTACACCACCGAATATAAAGCATTGCTATGAGGTAGTTTCGAAAAAAAAATTTTTAATTTTTTTCGTTGCACATTGGGGTCGATAAAATACATTTTTCGTTATATCTTCGCCATTTACTGTCGGATCTTAAAGTGTAATATACATTCTTCTACATAGTACCTACCCAAGATATCTTAACTCATACAACAAGAATTATAAAAATTTTAAATCTTTTAATCAATTATGTTTTGAAAAGACTCAAGTTTGCTGTATTTTTGAGGGCTCTCAAGTTCTGAAAAAATGTGGCCCATGCGTTGCTCACCAGTGACAGCCATGGCAGATTAATATACTACATGAACAAAGCGTTCAGTGTTTTGTTAAAGGCATCGATAAGCTGTGAAAATAATTAAGTTTAGTTTTATAATCATTGACCTCAAGTACATTCTTCTAGTACTTTTTTTTTGATAATAATCATTGATCTCAGATATCCGTTCTAGTATTTATTTAAAATTATGAAAAAATATCATGTAAAAATTCACAGTGTAAATACCCAAATAGTCTTTTAGATTGTCTTGCTATTCGTTTTATCCACGAAATAATTGTTTGAATTTCGTCTGTGTCTGTATAACATTTAATCGTGTTGTGTCTATTTTAATTATAAACTATTAAAAATTAATTTAAATATACAACAGCCTCCCGAACTCTACGCTTTTATTTTATCCGCCATTCTGGTTCTTGTGAAATCCAACCTCAAGCAATTCCAATAGATGATATATCTTGGGTTCATCAATTGCCGGACGACGTTCAACAAATGCTTCGTCTGCCCATAGAAAATATCGTTTACCTTTTTCACCCGGTCCACAATTTCAGAATTTTTTTGACTGAGCCGCCATGCTTGCAATTCTTAATGCAAGAACTGCTGGAAGCATTACAGTTTTCCAAAGATGTAATCGAAATACCAGGTAACATAAGGAAAATACTTTCTGTTGATAGTTTTATTTACTAAACTTAATTATTTTTACAGCTTATCGATGCCTTTAACAAAACACTGAACGTTTTGCTTATGGAGTATATTAATCTACCATGGCTGTCACTGGTGAGCAACGCATGGGCCACATTTTTTCAGAACTTGAGAGCCCTCAAAAATACAGCAAACTTGAGTCTTTTCAAAACATAATTGATTAAAAGATTTAAAATTTTTATAATTCTTGTTGTATGAGTTAAGATATCTTGGGTAGGTACTATGTAGAAGAATGTATTTAGGGTCAATGATTAATATCGCAAAACATTGGCCATAGACAAAAACATCGATATATTACACTTTAAGATCCGATCAAAAAAAGTTAATCAAACAATTTGTTCAAATAAATAGTAATTTCTTAAAAAGGGAATCACAAAATTGAATGGCATTAATACAAATATGAAACAGAGTTGGAAAAAATAGTAACTTAACAAGAGTTGTATTTATTTGGTATATTTTTCAGCGTTTTTTCTGATAAATTCGTCTTGATTTTAACGCTTTTGTCAGCTATGAGGGATTTTTAGATCATTATTTTAAAATGTTCGTGTCCGCGTCCGGTTATTAGAGTGTCCGGTTATTCGAATACATTTTGTATGAAAAAACACTTGAAAATCACGATTCTGCAAAATTCGTCCGGTTATAGGAGCTGTCCGGTTATGGAAGGTGTCCGTTAGGAGAGGTTTCACTGTATTGCCATTCAAGGGTATTTATAGTGGAATTAGAACCGATTTCGATGCAATTTTGTATACTGTCTAGTGCTTATCTTATCTTATATTCTTAAACGAGCAATAATTGTATGTATATATCTTATATCTATATATCTTATATAAAATTCAATAATGTCTGTATGTTTGTTTGTTTGTTATTGATGGACTCTTAAACTAGCCAGCCGATTTTTTTTTTAAATTTCTACTGTATATTACAAGTGGTCTTGGGGGTAAAATAGGCTTATTTTATTTTTGATATCTAAAGTGGGTGAGGCGCACAGTGGGATTTATTCATACATTTCGTAGTATTTCATGGAAAAGAGTATAATGAGAACTCATAGAATCTTAACATTTGGCACAAATTCTTTCATCAACTCTGTCAAAAAAATTTAAAATTTTATCAGAATCGACCACGACTATGGAAAATCAATCTGGTGGACTGTATTTCTTGGACGCTCCTGGAGGGACTGGAAAAACGTTTCTAATATCGTTAATTTTGGCAAAAGTTCGATCCAAAGGTAATATTGCATTGGCAATGGCTTCATCCGGTATTACAGCAACTCTCTTGGATGGTGGAAGAACTGCACACTCCGCTCTTAAATTGCCAGTGAATCGACATTTCTCAGACGAAATCACATACAATATTAGGAAAAATTACTCTATGGGTAAAGTGTTGCAATCATGTAAGATTATTGTATGGGATGAATGCACGATGGCAAATAAGAAATCATTGGAAGCCCTAGACCGTGTTCTGCAGGATTTCAGAAGCAATACCCTATTATTTGGAGGAGCGCTCATATTACTAGCTGGAGATTTCCGCCAAACTCTTCCAGTGATTCCAGGTTCTACCCCAGCAGATGAATTAAATGCGTGCTTGAAATCATCAAATCTTTGGCACCATGTCAAATCTCTAAAATTAGTAACAAACATGCGTGTACAAATACAACGGGATTCATCAGCCTCGCGATTTTCCAAACAACTGATGGATTTAGGCGATGGAAAAATAACAATTGATCAAACTACAAAGTGCATTGTATTTGCGCCAGATTTTTGTAAAATCACACAATCTATTGAGGAGCTAATTAGTTGCGTCTTTCCCGATATAGAAGACAACTACAAAAACACGCAATGGTTATGTGAACGAGCATTACTTGCTCCTAAAAATATTGATGTAAATTCCATTAACAGAAATATTTTAAGTAGAATTCAAGGAAGTGAAAGAACGTTCAAATCTATTGATACAATGACCAGTGAGGAGGATGCTGTCAACTATCCTGTTGAATTCTTGAACTCGCTAGATTTGGCAGGGTTTCCACCTCATGAACTGCATTTAAATACTGGGGTACCTATCATTTTATTACGAAATATTGGCCCACCTAGATTATGCAACGGAACTCTCCTAATAGTAAAAAAAATGATGAACAATTTAATCGAAGCAACAATCATTACCGGAAAGTACAAAGGAACAGATGTTTTGATACCACGCATTCCATTAAAATCTGCCGTTTAAGAGGCTGCAATTTCCAATTCGGTTAGCTTTTGCGATGACAATAAATAAATCAGGGTCAGTCTTTGCAAGTTTGTGGAATAAATTTAACAAGTCCATGCTTTTCCCATGGACAGCTATATGTCGCTTGCTCGCGGGTGGTAAAACCAACTGATTTATTTATTTACGCGCCGGAAGGAAGAACCAAAAATATTGTGTATCCTAAAGCGTTAGAGTAATTCTTTAGTTTATAATAACTTTGTTCAAGAATTTTATAATGATCCCAGTAAAACTTTTCATTACCAAATAATGAATAAAACAGTTAAACTATTGAACACGAACTACTTACTCATTCGCTGTTTAAGTCATTACATTAACATGGGGATGTCATTGGAGGCAAGTACTTACCAATTGCAGAACAGTAATGACTTGGGTAAGCAATTTGAAAGCAACAACAACAACAGCAACAACTTTTTTGTTGTTGTTTTATTAAAAACATATATTTTTAAACGAAAAACAAAATTTTTTTTATGATCCCATGGGGGCTCGAACCCAGACCCTCCGACTGCTAGGCAGAGACTCTTCCACTGAGCTACTTCTTGTTAAAATTCAAAAATCATTTAAAATGACTCTTTTAATAAAAAAAAACTAAAAAAAATTGTTGCCCTTGGTGGGCTTTGAACCGGGGCCATTCAGTTTAAATTACCATCTTAATTACAAATAAGTTCTTCTGTAATAACTTATTACTTATTCGGATGGTATGTTGTTGTCGTTACAAGGTAACCAGTTATCAGAGTACTTGCCATTACCAAAGTTTTGCTGGGATGTTAATAAAACAAAAATTTAAAGAAATACTTAAAGCATTTAAAAATTTTATTTTTTTTTTAGAATGGGGTAGCAATCGAATTCAAATTCGATCAGCTAGTATATCTATATATATATATATACAGTGTGGTCACGTATTTAGCACAAATGGTACCTGTTATCTCTTATATGAAATATTAAGTCTTAATTCAATTTTTTTTCACTACTTTTTTTTTGTTATGTATTACACGTGATGCGAAGATGAAGTCGTATTCCTTTTATATACATATTTTTTAAAAATTATATTTTTTTTGCAATTATTTAAAACTAACCCATAAAAAATACTGGACATATTTTTAGCACAAATTAAAAACAATATTTATTAAAAATCAAAATCAAGTTATTAATTAAAATTTCTTGAAAAAAACCTGATATTTTGTAGGATATCCTTTATTTTGTATAACTGCCGCACATCTTTTAGGCACACTCTTCACAAGGCCAGGTATCGCTCATTTGGGATAGCGTGCCATATTTTTTGGATTTCCGTCCATAAATCATTTAAGTTGTTAGGTTTTACGCTTGTTATATGCTTCTCTATATCATTCCAAAGATTCTCAATAGGATTGAGATCTGGAGATTGAGCTGGCCATTTCAAAACATTTATTTGACTCTCCTCCAAGCAACACTTCACAGTACGTAAAGTGTGTTTAGGGTCATTGTCATGGATGAAGCGCCAGCTAGGTGGCATCTTTGCTTCTGCTTATGGTATAATGATATCGGCTAAAATATTTTTATAAACGTGTTGATCCATACGTGTGTCAATTTTGTGTATTAGACCAACTCCATGCCCTGAGAATGCAAGCCACATCATCACATTTCCTCCACCATGTTTTACAGTCTTTGACGTATACTTTGGGTTGTGCTGCATGTTCGGAAGATACCATACGTATCTCTTTCCATCAGATCCAAATCTACAAAACTTTGATTCGTCGCTCCAAAGTATGTTTTTCCAAAAATCTAATAGCTTTTCCAAATGCTATCGGGTGAAAGAAATTCGTGATTTCAAATTCTTTTTTGACACATGTGGCTTGTGTTGCACAATACAGCCACGCGAATTTTTTTCATTAAGGCGTCTTTGTATCGTTCTGTCGGAGACATCAATACCGTATTTTGATGACACTTCACTATTTATTTCACTGGAGCTCTAAAAAGGGTCGGCCACTGATATTCTATGTATTAAATAATTCTCTTTTGTTATCATTTTTTTTTTGGTCTAGGTGCCCGTGAACCCTTTTAATTGTTCCGTGTACTTTTATATGGTTCAAAGCATTATATGCCATCTTTCTGGAGCAATTTAAAATACTTGCTATTTCACTTACAGGACATCCTCTTGAATTTATTTCACAAATCACCTGTCGTTGCGTATCTGTGCACCATTTATTTTTGGCCATGTCTAATACATATTTTATTTCTGAAAAACCTTCAACTGTACACAATATGATGAAAAACTTACCAAAAATTAATGAAAAATTCAAAAAATAACAGAAATGTAAAATGTTTAATATTTGTACTAAATTTGTGTCCAGCTCCAATTACGTATTGCCAACAAATAAATTATATATGAAGCAATTGAAGAAAGGGAATAACAAAAAGAGTAACGGGCAAAAAAAAGAAAATTATTACTCCAACAGAAAAATATACGGTTTTGAAAAAAACGCATAACTAGTGTGCTAAATATGTGACCACCACTGTATATAGAATGGCTATATCGAAAACGACTCTAACGATTTTGATAAAATTTGGACAGTGGGTACCTTTTTTGATGTATAGGTCGAAGAAGAAGGGACTTTTGGAACCTTTGCCTCTAAGAGGGTAAAAAGGGGCAAAAATCGAAAACGTTATATCTACTAAAGTAATAGGTATAGAAACAAAATTAAAATTAAGTTTTAAACAGCTATGAAAATAAGCGGACAGGTGTTTGGTACTTTTTTGAAACTATGTCTCATAGGGGGTAAAAAAAGGTGCAAATAGTTTTTTTGGTACTTCTTAAACCCACTCTTATATTTTAAACCAAAGAATATAGAAAGGAACTTTGTACTGCAGTCAATAGATGTGAAAGAAATATTGAACACGTACTTGGTGTAAAAACTCAATGACGTCTTGTGGCTATACTGAAATTACAATCCACTGCGTTTAAATTTTTTTTCAGTTTTTCACCATAATTTTCTTTCAAACTTTCAAAACTAATAATTTGAAAATTAAAATAATGAATTCAAGTCCGAATTAAAAACCTTACTTTTTCAACTAAAAAAATTTTCTAGAACCAATTTTCATTCCAGCTGAGGTTCCTGTAAAAGAAGAATTTTGAACCAAACAATCGCTATCTCATGTGTCAAAAAAGCTCAACCCTAATAAACAAGACTTTAAATATGACCATGAATTCATACTTAATTTTAATTTGTCAGTTTTGTAAGTATATTTCCCCAGTTATTTTAAATTAAGATTCATCTTCCCATCAGACTTTTGTGGGGAGAATATAAGTATGTAAATGAAAAATATTACAATTTTTCATAGTTATTGTTTGCGCAAAGAAAGTGAAATTATGCCAAAAATAGAAACCACACACAAACTTTTATTTATTTAAGTGAAATTTTGTAATTTCCACACACAATCATAAATATGTGGAAAAAAAAGTTATTAAAGTGCCAAAGATGGGTCGCTAAGTCTAACAAAAAAGCCTCAACATTAAGTTAAGCTTTCATTGTTATTGCTGATGCCACTTTAGTTTGAAGAAAAGTTCAAAATTATACAATTTTCTTAAAACTTGACACGCAATTCAGTTTGAATTTATTTTAATGTTTGCAGTTATTATTTATTGCACACACATAAATAATTTGGTGAAGAACTATGCCTGCCTGATGGCTTGAGATACTACAGACTTGGAAAAGAAAAACAGTAATAGAGAAAAAAACATATTTGTGGTTTTTATTTAGGCCTAATGTTCTGAGGCCTAAAGTTGTTGCGAGTGATAATAAATGAACATTTTTATGATACCCTACATCTTAGCGTTATATCTTTGTTAGGCTGAGCTTTATTAAAGTTTGAAAAGTTTTACTTTAAGCCACCGGTGTAATCGATTAACATTAACAAAATAATGATGGCCCGGCTCGAATTATTGGTTATTGCGGCCGTTCTTCCGACAACCGTTGCTAGAATTGGTCTTATTAACTGCGTAACCTGGCGCGCAATTGTGTGTCTATGTTTAGACCATAATCATTAAACTGAATCGACCAAACGATTTCATCGTGGTCGCTCATCATGCACGACGCTGAGAGAAAGTTTCGCGTAACCATTAACGTGCAGCCACACTTCCCAGCAGATGCAGTGGGAATTCAAGTAAGCGTGATGGGATCCGCAGTACCAACCTTAATGATCTTAGGATCGTCTAGCTGAACTGTGCTATCAGAAGGTTGGTAAATAAGGGTAAACAGAAACCTTGGCTAGATCATTTGAAGAACTGCAACCTTGGCACAGAAGTAAGCAAATTGTGGTCCACAGTTCTATCTCTATAAAACCCCATAAAAAAGTATGATCTGGCCTCGATAAAGTTTGCTGACAACATTATATCCGACCCGAAAGCGTGTGCTTTTAGCCGATTATTTATTGAGCACCTTGAGAGGAACTAGGCGAAAATAAGTATTGTTCTCAAGCTGCATGATCTTCTAGTCTGGGACCCACGACAACTTTTAACACCAGCTGAAGTTGCAAAGGTCATCCGTATAGCTAAGCCTTTTACGGCAATTGGACCTGACGGAATTTCTATGCTAATGTTAAAATACCTAGGCTAATAGAGAGTTAAGTCTTTTATTGGTGTCCTAAATCTATCCATGTCTAGCCTTATTATATCCGATGTCTGATAAGTGGGTAGAGTGATCCCAATCTTAAAACCTGGGACACCCGCGAATGAGGGATCATCGTACAGACCAATATATCTACTGTCACCAGGCGCGAAAATACTCTAGTCCCTACAAATCCCCCAGCTGACCAGCCAACTACCAGCAGCTCGCCACCAGTATGGATTCCACCACAGCATTAACAGCCATTACCTCTCAGATAGCACAAGGCTAAAACCTTTGACACGGTAAGCCATTCCACCCTCTTCAGGGCATCCTGCAGTTCACAATGCCAACAAATTTAAATAGGCGGATAGTAAAGTATCTGTGTTGTCATTCGTCGTTTTTAGAATTTAGAGACCAAGCCCAAGCACCTCAGGGCTGAGTCGCCACTCCTATGTAACTACTACCCCTCTTAACTTCTAGGTCCATCGCTAGACGTTGAAGTGATATCATATGCAGACACTGCACGATAATGACGACTGGGAATAATGTGGAAGACCTATGAGATAAATTGAATCAATATCTCAATATATTCCACAATTTCTTCACTGAACGTAACTTGAATATACAACCATTTAAATCCTTAGCGACCCTATTTACCACATGGAGAAAAGAAGTAAGTCTACAGCGTCGAGGTCGATAGTATACCAAGCGATCTTAAACCACTCGAAAACCCTGGCAGTCACACTCGTTAGCCTTTTGACTTCGTTAGTACATGACGAAACTGTCGAGCATAAAATGCGTTGCGGAAACAAGGTTAAATCAATAGTACTTGATGATTGGACAAAGAAACCTCGCAGTCTACCTATAAAGCGATTTACCACGTCAGTGACAAGTTACGCTGCTTCGTGTCAGCGTCGATAAGTGATACTCAGTGGAGAAAAATTAAATGCTGCCAAAAACTTTAATATCACACAGTTAGCATCTTCCCCTAGACATGTTAGGAAAGATCTTCGAGTGTATGAGGATAACACACGATGTTATGTACTGATCCATTAGATCACACATCGTACATGGCAGTGTTAAGACACATTCATAAAGACGCCAACAACTCCAAGATATCAGACGAATTTTATATTAGGAGGTCGCCCAGCACTCATAGCAAAGTAAAAAAAAAACTTAGTCGTTCTGGATCAACTGAGATCGGGATGGAGTAACAGATTAAACATAAATTGGTCCCGCATAGACAGCGCCATTCCCAACATATGGCAGCTTGTGCTCAGGGTTCTTATTTATAGCAATATCGCTTACCCTACTTCACTTCTTCTTCTTCTTCCGTTATTCTTGACTCCCTGTGGAGCATAGCATTTTACACACCAGCTGGTATTTATACATAGCATTTTCCTGCAAAATTTAGTGGCCATAGCTGTCATAGTTTATAATTTTATAGCATTTAACTGGCCCTTGATACATTTTTTTTGGTTTCCGGGAGTGTTTTTTATATGAAAGCTTTGGTTAAATATGGACTAATTCCTTTAACATTTAAAATACTGACCAATAGTTGCATAAAACTTTCCTATTCTAAATTTAGTCGTCATAGCTATTACAATTGTATTAAATTTATCAGCACTAATGTGATTCCCGGGAGCTCTAACTAAATGAGAACCGATTTCGTCCATTTTCAATCTGACGGACAGACGGACATAAGTCCCTTTTCTTTTTGTATTTTTGTGTTTCCGTAAGTTTTTTATATGGGAGCTATGGTCAAATGGTGACCTATTGTGACAAAATTTTGCACACTGGCTGGCATTGACTTCCATGTGCTAAATTTAGCTGCCAAAGCTATTACTGTTTATAATTTTTTTGTCATTTAATTATATTTTAGGTGAAATTAAGGCTGTTTCATGCGAACCGATTTCGATGAAATTTTATTTGACGCCTAGTACTTATGTAAAACTTATACATACCAATTTTTATCATCATAGCTGTTGTAATTTGTCATTTATTAGCAAATAAGTGATTAGCGTAGGCGAGGTTATACGGAAGCTATGGTCAAATGTGAACCAATTTTGCCCGATTTTAATACCAAAATTTTCTAAGAAATAAAGAATATTTTTGCCAAATTTCAGTGATCTATGTCCTTTCGTTAAGGTTTTATCGTGCCAATAACAGGCAGATAGACGGACATCTCTCAATCGTCTTAAGGTACAAGGCCAATACACGCGGCTGCGGACGGTCGTAGTATTGCCAGTACATAAAATGTGCGTTTGTTTACAAAAATATTCATATACAAATATATTTGAGTAGGATATAATTAAATCTGGCAGCACTGAAAAAATCTGCCGCGCGGAAAATTAGAACAAAGTTCTACTTTTTTCCATTGCCGCTTCAAATTTGACAAATCAAAAAACAGATGATTGCCGCCCGCAGCCGCTTGCCGCGTGCATTGGCCCTCTACCTTTAGAATTTCATAAGGATTTAGAATATACTTTTGGTTTTTGAGCTAATAAAAGGTTGTCAAATATCTCCCTTCCGCTTTTTTGCTCTTTATTCAATGCTTTATAAAAAGTGATACAGTGATCGGATTTAGTTCAAATATGCGCCGTTTTGTTCGATAATCTGTTTCCATCTAGACGGCAACTTCATAATACCTCCCTCGTAGAAGCCCCCCTCCTTATTTGCGAAGAACTCGGACAGCCACTTTTCACATGCCTCTTTTGAGTTCAACTTTACACCACCAAGGGCATTCGCCATGGACAGGAACAGGTGGTAATCACACTCCGCGGTTCGAAGTGATAGAGTACCATCCCCCAAAACACCATTAATCTCACGGAACGTTTCTCTAGCGGATTTGCCTTTAACGAAGGAAAACTTTAAAATAGCGCGAATTTCGGCGTTAGTGAACTCCATGTTTACACGTCTATAACTGTTGAACGAAATATCTAAACTAACCATGCGTAGCGTCGTTTTGTAGGTTATGTCAAGACCTTTCAAATTATGTATAGTGTTGCCAGATACGAGCTCTGTAGCGCTTTGTACATAGCCGCGAAATTCAAAAGACAAAAAGGCGGAAGGGAGATATTTGACAACCTTAAGGAAATTGCAAACGGAATGACAATCTCAATATATTCCCATTCTTTTTGATGTTTAAAATATGGAAAACAGTTTTTTTTCGGAGTGTCAGTTTTTATATAAAAAAATATGGCAACATTGAAAGTAACAGAAAAAGTTGAGTTACAAAATTTTAGGCCAATCGGCAAAGGTTAGAATTGTTATAAGGCAATTGTGTTTGAATGAATTAAAAAAAAATATTGTCCATGCAAAGAGAAATTATGGTCCCAAAATTCGATGAACTCGGTACATATTTCACCAAACCTCCCATGCAAAAAATCTCCCATTCAAAATCTTTAAATAAATGAATGAATAAATGCTTTATGTATGCGTCAACTGAAAATCAAGTGTAGGACATCATAAGAGTCGGGCTTGGCCACCTAGAAACTTTCTTACCAGTTTTAAAATTATAATTGTTTTGGTTATGCCTTAACGAAATTACCATTTACTAAAGTAAAAGTGCTTTGACCGTGTCAATGGTTTTTATGATCATGTCAGGTTTTTTTTTGCTTTTCGTGTTAGCCACACATTTCTATTTGCTTATAATTTTAATACTCATGTTGGTCATAATTGTCACGAAAAAACCTAAAACTAAAACATTTGTTGTTAACAAGAAAAAGTTTTCTTTATAGTAACAAAAATTTACCATTAGCATAAATTCTATTGTTCCTACTATGTACGAGTATATAAATATTTTAAGTACTTATGTTAAAACCGCCAAAAAAGAAAACAAGTAAAAGTGATATGTGTAATGGAAAATGATGAACTCACCATCAAAAATTAATTAATTCAGTACCTACACATGCAAGAAGTCGTGAACACATTTTTGTCCCTTTATACTTTTGAAATAAAAGAAGTTTTTCTGTGTAAAACTATGTCTACTTAGTTAAGATATTTCGATTTTTGAATAGATTCTGAGTTTTGGGTGACTTACTACATTCCAACAAATGTGTAATACTTGCAAATAATTCAGCCCAGAGGTTAGCTTTATCAACCGTGTAAGTGAACGATCATTCCTCGACAAAGTATTTATTGAAAAACTAGCATTACTCTTGTCTCTTTTCGAATGACCAGAAGCTTTTAATGCCCCTAGAGCTGTAATAACTTTAGCACGAAGACTCTGCTCGTCTTAGCACTTTGGTGCACGAAGACCTCGCCTTTTAGCCTAGCCTGATTTAAACAGTATGGGTCTTATTGCTGATTTTTTACTTGGAATAAAGGCTTCCCAACATTATCACTTTTCGACCATTTTCGTCATGCCATTGATATTATTGTCGAGAAAACAATAGCCTATAATTAAAATTATTCAAGAAATCGTTAAGCTCAGCCTAACGAGCCTTTTCATAAATGAGACGAATACGCTTTAAAGCTGATTCAGAGATCCTAGTAAGAGAAAGGCTAAAGGATATCAACTTCGTACTTGTCCGAGATCCTTCACTAATTGCGAAAGGCTGCTGTGCAATACGAACAACTCATTCTGGTCTTCTGGAGTTGCACGGCTTGAATAGCGAAGCCAAGCAGGCTACACGAACACCGACTACAAAAAGTAGTTGGCTGCAATCGTCGCCACTTAGTCAGCTACTTAACTATTTTTGAGACTGTAGCTACATTTGAGATTAAGAAACAGCTGTTTATGGGTGGTACCTATATTATTTTTTAACTTATTTTTTTACAGTTTGGTCCCTTTCTCTATATGCTGTCACATATATTGACTGAAATGACATGAATTCATTTCAGTAATAAACATCCGATATCAACGGTTTCCCTGTACCTAATATAATATATATATATATATAGTACCTGGGCGACCGAGCCTTTCTCGGAGCTTTATATAACATTTCGAGACGAATTTTGAAGTTTTTATATATTTTATTTTATAAAGTACTAACCAATTAAAATAAATTTAGAGAAAGTAGGGTACACAAATATCCAATAAATTTTGAATAATTTTATTTATTTTGTCCAATCAACACATGATCAAATGCATAGTTTAATATGAATAATTTTGGAAATTGGTCATACCGACTTAGAAACCTCCATCGACTCATAGCCCAATAAAATGTACAGTTTACGATTTAATTCACTTTGAATAATTTTCAGTGGCGCCACTTATCGAAAATTGTTCATAGCAACTAAGAAACCTTCGTCATGTCATGCGTAACAACTTTGCTAAATATCATAGCATGATGAAATGCACAGTTTACGAAACCTTCACCGGCTCATTTGAAACAACTTCGCTTAGGATCATATTCAACTTCGCTAAGGATCATATACAACTTCGCTAAAGATATAAATGTACAGTTTAAATTCACTTTGAGTAATTTCCAGTGGCGCCACCTGTCGGATAATACCAAGTTAAAAACCTTCGTCGTCTCATGCGCAACAACTTTAGCTAAAGATCATGCATGAGCACAACATGGTTAGAAAAACATGGACAGAAAAACATTAATTTGTAAAAAAGTTATATCTTTACCAATTTGTCCCCTTTTATCCCCTAATTTCTAAAAAGTTACATATGCATATTTGGTACTTGGTACCAATTGAATTCAGTTCATTTTATAAAAACTCAGTTAACATATTGTTCCTATTCATATTACTTCATGAGGTGTTGAGTTATCATTTTATCCCTTTTTACCCATTTTGGCCCCAGAAATCAAAAAAGTACCAAACACGTATTCAATATTTTTCTCACATTTATTGATTGCATTACAAAATTCTTTTCTATATTGTTTGGTTCAAAAGATAAGAGTGGCCTAAAAATGGTACCAAAAAAACTATTTTCACCCTTTTTTACCCCCTATCGGGCATAGTTTGAAAAATGTACCAAACACCTGTCCGCTTATTTTAACAGCTATTCAAAACATAATTTAAATTGTATTTCTATGCCTATTACTTTTGTAGATATAGCATTTTCGATTTTTTCCCTATTTTACCCGTTTTTACCCTCATAGAGGCAAAGGTTCCAAAAGTCCCTTCTTACTCGACCTATACATCAAAAAAGGTACCCACTGTCCAAATTTTATCAAAATCGTTAGAGCTACTTATGGCATACCGACATAACTTATATGTATAGGTATTAGATGTTAATAGTGTTCTACGAAGTAAATTGCAACATATAGTTCTACTTACAACTGAGATATAGCCAAAACTCGAAAATCGATGCTAAATTACAATTTTTATATTTTCTATAAACATCAGGGATATTGCAAAAATTCAAAATTCGATGAGAATTAAATTTTTTTTTAATAACTGTATTTTTCAAAAAACTGTTTTTTTTTGCCATATTGGCGTATTTTGGAAAAAAAATTAAAAAACAATATTTAAAAATAAAAAATAAAATTATATATCAGATTTTACAAAATACTCCATTGCAGCGTGATATTAAATTTCATCAAAATCGGTCTATAAACACAAGAGATATCGCCAAAATTCAAAACTCAATGAGAATTTTAAAAAAATTAGTTTAAAAAACTGTATCTTTCATAAAAAAATTTTAATTTCGTCAAAAAACTGTAGTTTAAAAAAAAAATTTTTTAAACTGTTCATCAGATTTTAGGAAATCATTCAATGCAGCACACTATTAAATTTCATCAGAATCGGTGGATCAATAAGCGAAATATCGCCAAAGCAAAAGATATCGATTTACGCAAATTGACATATTTTATTTTTTTTTTAAAACGGTATTTTAAAAAAGTTTTTTGAATTATATATCAGATTTTAGAAAATACTCCAACGCAGCATGCTATTAAATTTTATCAAAATCGGTTTAAAAACATCACAGATATCGCCAAAATTCAAAATTCGATGAGGATTTAAACAATTTTTTTTTTGAACTGTGTTTTAAAAAAAGTTTTGAATTTCGTCAAAAAACTGCGTATTTTGAACTGTATATCAAATTTAAGGAAATCATTCAACGCTGCACACTATTGAATTTCATCGAATTCCGTAGATCAATAACCTAGATATCGCCAAAGCAAAAGTTATTGATGTACGCAAATTGACAAATTTTAAAAAATTTTCTTAAAAAAAACAGTATTTAAAAAAAAATTTTGAATTATATCGGGTGGTTAAATTTCAAGGGCCGATACTGATTTTGAATCAAACACAAACTATTTAGGAAATTATCGTAACTTTATTTTATTATGATATATTGGTATTACTCAATTATGTATGGAACAAAATATCGGCCAAATGGGCGCCGCGACCACGGCGGCACACCTCCATCTGATGGTCCAAATTTTCGATGACCCTGAGGCATAATGGAGGTTCTATGCCGTTAATGTGCCGAATTATCTCATCCTTTGGCTCTTGAATTTTGGCAGGCTTATCGACGTACACCTTTTCTTTCAAATAACCCCAAAGAAAAAAGTCCAACGGCGTCAAATCACATGATCTTAGCGGCCAATTGACGTCGCCATTACGTGAGATAACACGGCCATTGCTCAAAAGAGCCATTGTTTCGTTAGCTGTGTGACAAGTGGCACTGTCCTGCTGAATCCACATATTGTCACATCCATATCTTCAAATTCGGGCCATAAAAAGTTCGTTATCATCTCACGATAGCGAACACCATTCACAGTAACTGCCTGACCGGCCTCATTTTGGAAAAAATACGGCCCGATGATGCCGCCAGCCCATAAACCGCACCAAACAGTCAGTCTTTGTGGGTGTATTGGTTTTTCGACAATCACTCTTGGATTCTCATTCGCCCAAATGCGGCAATTCTGTTTATTGACGAATCCATTGAGGTGAAAATGTGCCTCATCACTGAAGATGATTTTCTTCGAAAATTGATCATCCACTGTTGACATTTCTTGCCACCATTCTGCCCATTTACAACGTTTGGAATGGTCAAGAGGCTTTAGTTCTTGAGCCAATTGCACCTTGTAAGCGTGTAAATGCAAGTTTTTATGCATAATGTTCATCAACGACGAGCGTGAGAGGTGCAATTGTTGGGCACGACGACGAGTTGGGGTGGACGGCTCTTCAGCCACACTATCGCGAACAGCAGCAATATTTTCAGCAGTACGAGCTGTACGAGCATGCACTGGTGTTCTCACATCTTCTACAGACCCGGTTGGCTCGAATTTTTCCACGATTTTTGTGATTGTACGCACATTTGGACGATCAAATTGACCAAAAAAAATCACGAAGTGCACGATATGCATTTTGATTTAAACGCCCATTTTCATAATAAGTCTAGATAACTTTAATACGTTGTTGGATTGTGTATCTCTCCATGGTTCAAATTGAGTAAGTCTGAAATAGAGAAATGTCAAATAAAATTCGAAAAAAAGAACTTGGCGTTTAGGTGTGGTTCACATTCAACATCGGCCCATACAATTTAACCACCCTTACATCAGATTTTAGAAAATACTCCAATGCAACATGCTATTAAATTTTATCAAAATCGGTCTATAAACACCAGAGATATCGCCAAAATTCAAAATTCGATGAGAATTAAAAAATTTTTTTTTTTTTTATTGCATTTTTAAAAAAAAAAAATTTTAAATTCGTCATCGAAGTTTAGTATTTTTGCAATATCTCGGGTGTTTATGGACCGATTTTAATGAAATTAAATAGCGTGCTGCGTAGGGAAATTTTCGTCTGGGTGCACCCACCAGGAGCTCCACAAACTTGATTTCAACAGACAGACAGACAGACAGACATGGCAAAATCGACTCTCCTGGCGATTCTAAGTCGATCGATATAATTTTTATGGGGTCTAAGACGAATAATGAAAAAATTACAAACTGAATGACAAACTTATAATACCCTTTCACCTATTGGTGAAGGGCATAAAAAATTCTAATAGAAAGATTTTCGTGTGAATTCTAATAGCTTGAGAGTTATATATCTATCTATATCTATCTATTTATATTAGTTATATATATCTATCTATATCTATAAAAATAAGTCCGCGTCTGTTTGTATGTTGTTTGTTGGGAAGAATCTCCGAAACTAGCAGACCGAATTTTCTGAAATTTTGACAGTGTAGTATGGTGTGGCCAGTGGTAACTATAGGCAGAAATTTTTTTCGAAATCTCAAGAGGGCGTGACCCCTCCCATATAACTCATATATTAAAAATGACAAATATAGGCGACCGAGAGGCCCGATTTTTCTGAAATTTTGACATTATCTTAAGGTGTGACCGATAGATAAAATAGGCCAGGTTTTTTTTAAATCTCAAGTGGGCGTGACCCCTCCCATATAAGTAAGATTTTAAAACATACAAATATGGATGATCAAACCGAAATTTAGACATTGGAGTAAGGTGTGACCGGTAGTTAAAATAGGCATGGGGTTTTTAGAAATCTCAGGTGGGCGTGACCCCTCCCATATAACTCATATATTTAAATTGACAAATATAGCAGATAATTAAGCAAGATTTTTCTAAAATTCAGACAGTATGTTAAGGTGTGACTGGTGGGTAAAATAGGCCAGATTTTTTTTGAAATCTCAAGCGTGCGTGACCCCTCCCATATAAGTAAAATATTAAAAATGACAAATATGTATGGCCTAGCGGCCCGATTTTTCTGAAATTTAGACAGTGTGGTAAGGTGTGATTTGTGGTTAAAATAACCTAGGCTTTTCTCTGGTATACCAAGTGGGCGTGACCCCTCCCATATAATTCAGCTTTTAAAAATTACAAATATGGATGATCAAACCGACCGATTTTTCTGAAATTTAGACAGTGTAGTAAGGTGTGACCGGTGGTTAAAATAGCCTAGTTTTTTTTTGAAATCTCAAGTGAGCGTGACCCCTCCCATATAAGTAAAATATTGAAAATGACAAATATGGATGACCTAGCGGACCAATTTTTCTGAAATTTGTAACATTATGTTATGGTGTACGGTGTGTTAACACAGTAATAAGTTAAAAACTTTAACTGCCAACCCGGGCAACGCCGGGTAAAATCAGCTAGTATTTTATAAAAAAAAAACTATAACGCTTTATCATTTTGAATGTGAAATGATAGATTAAAAAAACTTAGAAACAATAATCATTACTGAAGTGGGGGAATTTTGGGTATTCTAAATGTTAATTAATTTTTGAATGTTAATTAATTTTTGAAAATAGTAGTGAATGTCAATAGATTTATTTAAGTTCTACTTTTCACTTTAATCAAAACTCTAAATTGCATTGTATGCTATTAAACTGAGGAACACATTCCAAAAGCTCTTGAAGTATAATTAATCAGTTCACATACCAAATCATTAAATTTCCCAAACTTTTCCAATTTTAAATTCTTAGTATGAACATGACAGGATAAAATAATCTTTCCTAATAGTTACTTAAAATAAAAATTCATCAGTATTTTCAATTACTTTTCCTATATTGTTCTTAAGAAACATCTGGCTTTATTCTCGTATGTTTTTATAAATATATTTTCTTTATAAATACTTTTACTACCCGAAAGAAAATATAAAATAAATCCATGCACGCTCGAGTAAATATCTCTTTGAATTGGTTTTTCAAGTAAAGACATTTTATTTATTTCTAAAGAATAATAACTGAAGTTGAATAAACATTTTTTATAGTGGCAATCCAAAAACTCTTGGCAACTGAAAGAACATAAATAAAAGTCCCCAGATTCAAAGGGCAATTTAAAACTTAAAGTTTAATGCAATGCCAACAAATTTGCAACTTTTGCATTCAAGAACAATTTACGTATGTTTATGCGCTACACCAACATAACACAGGAAGGGGACAATGTTGTGATATTTGTATTATATAGAAATATCGGTTTTTTCAATTTTAAGTTAAGAAAACTATTTTTTTTGGAAGTAGTCAATGTTTTAGCCACCAATCTTCCCATTTTCTGTGAAAAATTTGGATTCTTGAAGAAAAGGGTAATTTTCCAACAGCAAAATGACCTGAAAAATACCGCCAAACTAACACAAAAAATGGCTCAATGACAACGGGTACAAAGTCCTTGACTGGCCGCCCCAGTCAGCCGATCGTGCACCTCTGTGGAGTTCTTAAGAGAGGTGATGTCGGAACCCCTGATAATCTAGATGTCGTGGAAACTAAGAACGGCATTGCTTCAAGTGATTGTAACCATTTAGAAGAGAGTATGCTGCGTCGTATAGAAGCCATTATTACTGCGAATAAAGGCTATACAAAATATTAAATTAAAAAAACAAGTTACAAAGTGTTATAGTCGGTCAAGACCGACCATACGATATCCTTCACCACTAAGGCAATAGGTGTTATTTTTTCTGCATAAAGAAAAATGTTTGCTAAATTTTTAAATCATACAAACATTTTCTCAACACTTATATATTTAAGATGTTTCCATCTTTTGGACTTATATGAGAACTAGGGTCAAATGTCGACCGATTATCTCGAAAGTTAACTTAAAATTCTCATTATCCTAAGATTAACGGGCATTTTAGTGATTTTTGTCTCATTTAATGCGTTTTTAAAGAAGAGTTTGTATGGGAGCTACGGTCAAATGTGGACCGATTTCAACAAAATTTGGTAAGGTGATTTAAGTTATAAAAGCAGTATTTGTTTTAAATTTCATGAAAAACATTTGATATGTGTGGCCAATATATCAATTCAGGGAAGTGCGACCTATGGGAGGTACCATAAATAAACACCGATTTTGATAAATTTCAATACCGATTTTTACAAATTTCAATAGCCATGGTCCCATTATCAAAAAAATGATCTGTGCCAAATTTCATCAAATTATCTTTAGAATTGCGACCTGTTGTTTGATTACAAGGTTTACATGGGGGTCCAGCCGTCCAGCCAGCCAGACGGACGGACATCGTTAAATCGGCAAAACTTACGGAAACACAAAATTAACAAAATGATAGGGGATATCCGCCTGTCCTTCAAATTAAAGCGCGATAGCGCCTTAACGAAAAGAGCTAGAGTGACAAAATTCTACAAAAGTATTTTTGGTATATTCAGAAAGTTGTGTATAAAAAATGGGCAAAATCGGTTCACATTTATTTAGAGCTCCCATATAACCCCGCCCCGGTAAATTAATTAAATTAGTTCCAATTGTAATATATATGACAAGTTAATTTAGAACAAAGAAGTTTTATGCAACAGTATATCAAACTTTATAGGAATCGGTCCAAATTTAACTATAGCTTTCATATAAAAACTACTCCCGGAAACCACTTTGTAGCCCTTCAGTTAAAAGCTATTAAATTTTGAGCTTTGGTCACTAAATTTTGCATAAATAAGCTTTGTACAAATATAAAAATATTAATAATAAATAATAACAATCAGTACCTATATAAAATTTTGCGACAATCGCACGGTGGTAAAATACGGCCAAAAATCAATAACTTGTTTATTTCTTCATATTTTTGACTGAAATTTACTAAGCTGATATATTATGGTCCTTTCTTTATATTGTATAAGTTATATGGTGAAATTAAGAGTGGTTGGCCAAATAAAAGGAGACATATAAGATACATTAATAAAATGTGTTTAATAATTTTGAAAAATATTCAATAATTTTCATTTATATACAGGCCTTTTGTCTACCTTATTATATATAATTTGTAAAATTTGGATGAGTAGTTTGAGAGATATATTTAAATTTCTGAAAAAATTTGTGCATTAGTCAAGATTTATTATTATATCAAAAAACATAAAAAAAGCTTAATATTTCAATAAAATGTTGAAAATTCATGAAAAACTGTTCAAGACTGTGATTTTCGTGTTCTTTCTGCATTTTGTATTTGTTCATTGTAATGTGGCCACCACCTGTGTATATGTATTGTTAACAGAATTTCCTTAAAAACAAAGTATAGTTCCATTTTTCTCAATCCTATTGTAAAAATTTTACTCAAGAACGTGTTGGCTAACAAAGTGGGCTGAAACATTCAACGCCACGCCCAAATTTTCATTATACAGGTCATTTATACTTATTTGAACTCATTATATAATTTGTTATCCTAAATTGGTTTTTTGGTGGTAACTAAAGTAAATTTTAATCTAATCATTTAATAAATACTGCTTTAGATTATTTTCAAGTATTTTATGGACCTTTTCCTTACTAAATTGCACCCTGGTGTAATTAAAAATGTTTAAAATATGTAAAAAGATGAAGTTAGTATTTAAAATGATACTGGTAAATAGGCCGGCAAGAGTATGCGGCTGAAATTCGAAATATATACTACTAGTACTAAACAGTAGAAGATTCAATTTATATGTAATCTCTTTTAGCTCCTTTTTCTTAGATATGGCCTTTCAAAATTTTGATTTTTATGATTTTCACTAGTTATTTAAATATCTCAAATTCACTTCAATTTTTGAAAAAACCAAACCACCGAAATTTCCAAAAACTGCACAAAATGACTCACTAATAACAATTTTAAAAAGTGCCTAAAAATTTAGAACAAAAACTTTAGCGGAAAAATTATATCTGCTTTTATTCGAATCAAATTTTTTAATTTTAAAATTGTAGGCAAATAAGTATACGAGTAGACTTTGAGCTAGTATAAAAAACAAATCAGTTATCGATAGTCAAAGATAAAGTTAAATTGGATACTTTAGAGTGTTGGCTATAAACTACTATCAAAATTTAATCAAAATTATAAAATTAAGAAAAATCATTTTTGGCCGCTTTTTACAACCGTGCAATCGTTCACCATTTAACTATATAGTTCATATAAATATAACATCCCCTTTTTTATCTACCACCAAAAAGATTTGTAGGTACATTCAGTATATTAAGACTGCATCTACGAAATTAGATAGCTATCAAACAATGTTAAGTCCAGACTTTATATAAAGTGGATGCATTAGGAACCCCTTACTAAATATATGGACCTGCCGTATTACTATCAACGTGTTGGGCCTAAGTAAATAGTATGCTGGTTGGTACTTTTTAGATAAAAAGACTAAAAGCAGGAAAACATTTGAATAGTAAGTATGTTGTTTCTAATCTTCGTATATCTATTGACATTTAAATCTATAAAGAAAATTCTCGGGAATGTCGATAAACATGAAAGAAATATCAAGTACTTATAAAGGGTGGTTAAATTGTAAGGGCCGATGTTGAATGTGAACCACACCTAAACGCCAAGTTTTTTTCCGAATTTTATTTGACATTTCTCTATTTCAGACTTACTTAATTTGAGCCATGGAGACATACATAATCCAACGACGTGTTAAAGCTACCCAGACTTATTATGAAAATGGGCGTTCAAATCAAAATGCATATCGTGCACTTCGTGATTTTGTTGGTCAATTTGATCGTCCAAATTTACATACAATCGCAAAAATCGTGGAAAAATTCGAGCAAACCGGGTCTGTAGAAGATGTGAGAACACCAGTGCATGCTTGTATAGCTCGTACTGTTGAAAATATTGCTGCTGTTCGCGATATTGTGGCTGAAGAGCCGTCCACCTCAACTCGTCGTCGTGCCCAACAATTGCACCTCTCACGCTCGTCGTTGATGAACATTATGCACAAAGACTTGCATTTACACGCTTACAAGGTGCAATTGGCTCAAGAACTAAAGCCTCTTGACCATTCCAAACGTCGTGAATGGGCAGAATGGTGGCAAGAAATGGCAACAGTGGATGTTCAATTTTCGAAGAAAATCATCTTCAGTGATGAGGCACATTTTCACCTCAATGGATTCGTCAATAAACAGAATTGCCGCATTTGGGCGAATGAGAATCCAAGAGTGATTGTCGAAAAACCAATGCACCCACAAAGAGTGACTGTTTGGTGCGTTTTATGGGCTGGCGACATCATCGGGCCGTATTTTTTCCAAAATGAGGCCGGTCAGGCTGTTACTGTGAATAGTGTTCGCTATCGTGAGATGATAACGAACTTTTTATGGCCCGAATTGGAAGATATGGATGTGGACGATATGTGGTTTTAGCAGGACGGAGCCACCTGCCACACAGCTAACGAAACAATGGCTCTTTTGCGCAACAAAGTCAATGACCGTGTTATCTCACGTAATGGCGATGTTGATTTGACACCGTTGGACTTTTTTCTTTGGGGTTATTTGAAAGAAAAGGTGTACGTCGATAAGCCATCAACAATTCAAGAGCTAAAGGATGAGATAATTCGGCACATTAACGGCATAAAACCTCCATTATGCCTCAGGGTCATCGAAAATTTGGACCATCGGATGGAGGTGTGCCGCCGTGGTCGCAGCGCCCATTTGGCCAATATTTTGTTCCGTACATAATTGAGTAATACCAATATATCATAATTAAATAAAATTACAATAATTTTCTAAATAGTTTGTATTTTATTCAAAATCAACATCGGCCCTTGAAATTTAACCACCCGATATATTGAGAACTTTTTTAGTTTAGGGGTAAAAAGAATAAGAAACAAAAAAAAGCGTTTCGAATAATTGTGATAATATATGTACACGTTTTCTGTACTCGCAAATAATAAATAAATATATTTTTTTTAATTTACTAGAGCGGTGCAGGGTTTTAAAAAGTCGTTCTCGATCAACTATAATAAAAACAAAAGTGCATTAACTTAGAGCGCTGACATTCATCTGTAACAATAATTCATTGTCTGATTTTGTTTTCAGTTGCTTTGAACTTGAAGTGTTTGTGTTACACTTAAAATTTTAACTACAAGCGAAAACGTGTAAATATGTAACGCTTTATGGAAATTTTAAAGTTACTTTTTGGAAAACATTTGTTTTCACATTAACGCACCCCAATGCACTATTCGTAGAAAACTTTGTAATATTTTGATTTGACATGAAGATAACAAATATTAATGGAAAGTCTTTTGATTGGATGTGAATAAGGGCTTATGGCTATTTTTATACCCTTCACCACCATGGGTGGAAAGGGTATTATAAGTTTGTGCTGATGTATGTAACGCATAGAAATATTTGTCGTAGACCCACCTTTTAGTATACCAATAGGCTTAGAATCACTTTCTGAGTCGATTTAGCGATGTCCGTCCGTCCGTCTGGCTGGCTGACTGGCTGGACCCCCATGTAAACCTTGTAATCAAACTACAGGTCGCAATTCTAAAGATAATTTGATGAAATTTGGTACAGATCATTTTTTTGATAATGGGACCATGGCTATTGAAATTGGTCAAAATCGTTTTATTATTTATGGTACCTCCCATAGGTCCCACTTCGCGGAATTGACATATTGGCCACAAATATCAATATTTCATGAAATTTAAAACATATACTTCTTATGTAAACCTAAATCACTGTACCAAATTTCGTTAAAATCGGTCCACATTTGACCATAGCCCCCATACAAACTCTTCTTTAAAAACGCACTAAATGAGACAAAATAATCACTAAAACGCTCGTAAATCCAAAGATATTGAAAATTTTGAGTTTATTTTTTGCGTACATAATTTTTGTAACAACTGTAATCAATTTGCCAAATTTCGAGATAATCGGTCCACATTTGACCCTAGCTCTCATATAAGTCCAAATCACGGAAACAGATTAAATATATAAGTTTTGAGAAAATGTTTGTATTATGGCAAAATTTAGCAAATATTTGTCTTTATACAGGAAAAATAACACCTTTGACCTTAGTGGTGAAGGGCTTGACCGACTATAGCGCTTTCTTACTTGTTTTTAAATGCAATATTTATATGCTCCCTCGCAGCGGAAGCTTGTTAATGGCTAAAGGCATGCCTATTTCATCTGGAAGGAGGTTCTAAATCTAACTCGTCAGCTCTATATTTCTCTGTCATGGCAATGTGCTCCGTCACCCACATATCGTAAATACTAAAAATTGAGTAGGATAGGGGCAGGGGAAAGTTATCTTTAATACTTTAATATTCAAGTATCATATGAATTATTAAAAACAAGTAAGAGTGTTATATTCATCTGTGCCGAATCTTATAAAGAGACCATCAAATTGTTTTATATTTAGAAACATATCTAATATATTTACGAAGGTGTAGCTAGTTCAAAATGTGGACCAAATTCTAAAAAATTGTATCGCTATTTGGTATTGTTGGTAAGATATTTTGACAAAATTTTCTTGCACTAGCTTTGTAGTTCAACATGGACATAGCGGTCATAGTTTATAAATTAACAACTTTTTAACTGGCGTTTGTAGCATTTTAGTGGTTTCCTGGAGTAGATTTTATGAAAGCTATGGTCGAATATAGACCGATTCTATATATATAAAATTTTATAAACTGATTAATAGTTGCATAAAACTTCTCTGTTCTAAATTTAGTCGTCATAGCTATTACAATTGTATTCAATTAATGTGATTCCCGGGGCGGGGTTATATGGCAGTTTAACTAAATGTGAACGTATTTCGCCCATTTTCTGTACACAACTTTTTCAAGATATCAAAAATACTTTTGTAAAAGGAGCTAGAGACTTTAGTTTGGGCGCTATCGCTCTTTGACAGACAGATGGACAGAAACCCTCTTTCTTTTTGCAATTTTGTGTTTCCGTAAGTTTTTTATATGGGAGCTATGGTCAAATTGTTACCGATTGTGACAAAATTTTACTCACTAGCTGGCATTGACATAAAACCTCCCTGTGTTAAATTTAGTGGCCATAGCTATTACAGTTTATCATTTATTGGCATTTAAATTTATTTAAGGTGGAATTTAGGCTGTTTTTTGTAAGTGTTTTGTATGGGATCTATGGTTAAATATGAACCGATTTCGATGAAATGTTATATGCTGCCTAGTGCTTACATTAAGCTTCTATATACCATCATATATTATCATAGTTGTTATAATTTGTTATTTATTAGCAAATAAGCGATAAGCTTATGGTCGTTATGGTCAAATATGAACCGGTCAAATATGAACCGATTTTGCCCAATTTCAATACCAGAAATGAAGAATATCGAGCCCTTAGATTAAAATGATCGCAAGCTACCGGAAAAAAAATTGATCGTAAGCGACAAAAAATCTTAATTAAACAAAAACGGGGAATGTTTTGTTCTTTGTTAGTTGTTGCTACTTTCGGGAAACTAATTAAATTTTTTCCAAATGGTTTAGAAGTTATGGTGCAAAGTATTGTATGTGAAGTTTTTTACTTTTACTTCAATAGTTTTTAAGCAACCGGGCGGATTGCGGCGCAATTTGGCAGTTGCCTCTGCACTGCCAAAGTTAGGTACCATTGTATGTAAAACCTATTAGTCCTTAAAACTTTCGTAAATATTAACCTAGCCGAAAGATTTTTACACATTCGAAAACTACTTAAGTAAGAAAAATATGCTTACAATACAACTCTATCTCTAATAGTTCAAGAGATATTTAACGGAATGTCGCTTACGATTATTTAAATCTAAGGCCTCGATATCTTTGCCAAGTTTCAGTGACCTAGCTCCTTTCGGACATCGCTTAATCGTCTTAAAATTTCATAAGGATTCAAAATATATATCATTTTTGGTTTTTGAGCCAATATTGAGGAAATTACAAACGGAATGACAATCTCAATTCTTTTCGATGCCGGGTACAAAAATTATAAGTAACAAGGCAACGACGGGTCTTTACATCTATTTTATCTATTTTTGTAGATATTTGCCCAAAAAAATGCGGCCAATGTGAATTTTGTTGTATACTTCAGATCATACTTTCATTAAAGTTTCCAATCCAAGGTAACTTCTGTTTATTTTGTTTTCCTCGATATTCCATTTTTACAGGAATTTTGATAGATAAATTTAACTTTGTGTTAAAAAATATTTGACTAAAAAATCTCATTCTTTTTATAATTTCTACAAACGAATTAAAAAATTTTTAATATTTATCAACAGTTTTGGTTGTTAGTCACTTTTATAAATAAAATGTTTATGATTCACATACTTTCTTGCAATTGGGAGATACCTGTATACCGATGATTATAATTATAAGAAGACTTCTCTATAATAAAGTTATTCACCAAAGTTATTGAGTATAAAAAAATGCACAGCATAAATCTCTAAAATTACATTTTTATATTAAAGTCTGGGCTTATCTTTATCATGATTGAAAAGTGTACTTAGAACTATATGCAGTTGTAAACATATGAGGGCAAATGTATAGTTTTTAATGTTCATAAACAAATCATTCAAATGTTTACCACAGACCAGGCGTTTATGCATTGAAATATTTATTTTAATTTCAAGTTTGCACTACTGAAATGAAAACCGACTGACAGAAAAATGCGATGGGAGTTTTCATTGTTAAAGCAAGTCATAAAGATTTAAAACTGAAAAAGATGATAACGTGACTTGATTTTTTCAGGGGTGACACAAGCTCGTAAGATTTCTACATGTCAGCTAAAAATGTGGTGAGTGATCTTATCCGATCATTTAAAGCCTACACAAAACTCAACTAGCTCTTAATATCTAGTCAGAAATAAAATATTTCCGCCACATTTCAAAAACTATTTTTTATACCCACCATCAAAAAGAATGGGGGGTATATTGAGATTGTCATTCCGTCTGTACCAAAATTGAAGTATATTCTGAATCCTTATGAAATTCTAAGACGATTGAGCGATGTCCGCCTGTCTGTTCGTCTCTCTGTTGCCGGCAAGATAAAATCTTAACGAAAGGATATAGGTCACTGAAATTTGGCACAAATATTCTCCATTTCTTGGAACATTTTGGTATTGAAATCGGGCAAAATTGGTTCACATTTGACTGTAGCTCCCGTATAACAATCGGTCAGCATTTGACCATAGCTCGCATATAAAAACTCCGTCAGTTAAAAGCGCGATAGCACCCTAACTAAAAGAGCTAGAGAGACAAAATTGTACAAAACTATTTTTGATATATAACAGAAGCTGTGTACTGAAAATTGGCAAAAGCGGTGCACATTTAGTTAGAGCTCCCATATAACCCCGCCCCGGAAAACACATGAGTGCTGAAAAATTGAATACAATTGTAATGGCTATGACGATTAAATTTAGAATAGAGAAGTTCAATGAAACTATTGGTCAGTATGTAAAATTTTATAGGAATCGGTCCATATTTGACTATAACTTTCATATAAAAAACACTCCCGGAAACCCAAAAAAAAAAAAATGTAGCAAAGGCCAGTTAATTTAGTTGAAAAATTTTGCTAACAATACCAACTAGCGTAACAAGTTTTTTCGAATTTGGTCCACTTTTTGAATTAGCTGCACCCTCGTAGATATATGAGAGATATTTTTTAAATTTAACACAACTTGATGGTGGTTATATAAGATTCGGCGCAGCCGAATAAAACACTCTTATTTGTTAAAATTTTGTTTCATCCGCTTATAGTCCAGTCTTCGTCTCGACCGATCAGTATTTAGATTGATCGATTAGATTGATGATCCATAAAGATTAATTTAACTTTAGAAAAGAGTATTTGAAATTCTTCTAATGCGATCTTAGTCCCTAAATAGCTATTCATTCGCGGAATTCGTAAATCGATAGAAATTGGAAAAACTTTCAAAGGCTTTTGTATAAAAGGTATTTAGTTACAAATTAAAAATTTGTAAGTTATACGAAAATCGAACAAACTTCGAATAATGGACCTCTTTTTTTTATAGAATTAAATTCAGAAGTATTTCAGTTTTTACTATACCCTACATAAGAGTGCTTCGAAACAAAGTTGTTTCAGACAACCCCTAGGTTTAAAGATAATGTAAAAACAATTCTTATTATTGTTTTTTTTTTTTTTTTTTTGTTATCCCTACCAACCCCTTTTAGTATTTTGTTCACTGTGTCGCCATCTTTAGGCCGATAGATTTTTTCTACCACACCAATTTCTAGTCATAACTTTTTAAAACTCTAGTCGTACCCACTCTAATCGAATTGAGTATGAAGTAATTCATTTGTAATACTAGAAACACAATCACGACAGCAGGCTACACGAACACCGACTACAAAAGTCGCTGGCTGCAACAGTCGCCTTCTTGTCAGCTACATAATTATTTTTAAGACGGCAGCTGAATTGAAAACAGATAATATAGATTTTTGACGTTTAGAACATAATCATTTTTATTTTGTTTTTTAAAATAATGGCTGAAAATTATTTATTAATAATAAATAAAGAATAAGTTATAATAAACTTACTAAATAAAACAAAAGCCAACAAATAGAAAAATTAATAAATTTAATAAAATTAAATCAAAATGTCTACAGCTGCTTATGAGTGATGCCAATATCGTATATATAAGATGGGCAAAATAACGATTTACATTTTGACAGAAATTACATAAATCCTTTCTAGTAATCAACGGTTTTCATGTACCTGATAGTATATATAAATCAAAAAATTCTAATAGAAAGATTTTAGTGGAATCACTTATAGTTTGAGAGTTATGAGCTTTTAAGAATTATAGGGCATAACTTTACAAACTTTTATCCAATAATATCTTTTTTGATATAAAACAAAAGCCACTAAAAATACCTTTGAAATTATATTCCTTCGATTAATAATGGATTAAGAGCTTATATCCTAAAAAAATATTTTTACAACCGCCACTTTTTAATAAAAATACGCATATCTTAAAACAATATAATTATTTGGATGATTCTTATTCGACCTTTTTCTTATTGAGGTATAGAACTTTAAGTTGGCATCACTTTTTTAACTGGCGGCCATTTTGTCAGCTGTCAAGTGATTAATATTTAGTTTGGTTTGCCATTTCATCATGAACAGGTGGACAAAAGAACAACGCTTGCAAATCGTGCAAATTTATTTCGAAAATAATGGTTCAGTTCGTGAAGTTTACCGCAAGCTCCGTCCATTTTATGGTCGACATAATCGTCCATCAGAGCAATTAATTCGGTTAACCATGGATCGTTTTCGCACTACGTTTACTCTATGTGATAATACGCATCCGCAGCGACGTCGAACAGTGCGCACCGAAGAAACAATTGCCGCTGTAGAGCAAAGTGTTGAAGAGGACCCGAATGAATCGATTCGCCACCGTGCACAGCAATTGAAGCTTTGTCCATCAATTTTATGGAAGATTTTGCGCAAAGATCTTGGCTTGCGACCTTACAAGATCCAGCTTGTGCAAGAATTAAAGCCGCGAGACCACGCAATGCGTCGTGATTTTGGTGTATGGGCCGAAAATGAGATTGATCTCGATGCTGATTTTCATCGCAAAATTTTGTTCAGTGATGAGGCTCATTTTTGGTTGAATGGCTACGCCAACAAGCAAAATTGCCGCATTTGGAGTGAAGAGAATCCACATGAGACCCTTGAGACGCCATTACATCCACAAAAACTGACTGTTTGGTGTGCTCTATGGGCTGGTGGAGTCATTGGGCCATACTTCTTCCGAAATAATGCTGGAGAGTCAGTTACCATAAATGGAGACCGGTATAGAGCCAATATAACCGACTATTTTGTTCCCCAATTGGATGGCATGAATGTGGATGAGTTGTGGTTCCAACAAGACGACGCTACATGCCACACAGCGCACGTCACAATTGATTTATTGATGGAAACATTCGATGAGCGCATAATTTCGCAGAATGGACCTGTCAATTGGCCACCAAGATCGTGCGATTTGACACCACTGGATTATTTTCTTTGGGGATATGTGAAGTCGCTCGTCTACGCCAACAAATCATAAACGTTAGGGGACTTGGAAGCCAACATTCGTGGCGTTATTGCCAACATACGGCCCCATATGCTCGAAAAAGTAGTTGAAAATTGGACCTGTAGAATTGGCTTTATTCGAGCCAGCCGCGGCGGCCACATGCCCGAAATCATATTTAAACATTAATGGCATAAAATTATCCTTCCAATAAAGCCAAATTGATGGACATTAAAACGACTTTCTTGTGTTTTATTTCAATTCGAAGTTCTATACCTCTAAAAAAAACACCCATTATTTATTTATTTATGTCCAATATTTCGATATCCTTTGAATATCATCTTTAGGGACCAGCGAGTTACAATACACACATTACTGAGAACATATATTATTGCACAACATAGATATAAATATGCTCTTGTAAATAATAGATTTTATACAGGACATACTGGGCTTTTGTATAACCTAAACTATGTAGCTCTAGCACATGAAGCGTGAGAGTTATGACAGTTTAAAAATTAAATTCTTAAAAATTTACTTTTATTAAGGTATATATAGTTATATATAGATTTTTATATCATATATTTATCAAATATTATTATATATATTATATATATATATAAATATTTAATAAGTATATTAATTGTTTATTTTAATTTCCTTCATAATTATCGTACATAAAGTTAAGTTATTGAAATCGCTCATTTATTTCAATATTCTATGGTGTTGACAGCACTAAATCTGTTGCTGTCGCCAATAAAAATATAAATTAGTTTAATCTTGGCTACAGCTACAGCTACAACGGTGGTCGGTAGTCGTGTAGCTGTGCCGACGCTAAAAAATTATTCCCATTTCAAAGCGTGTAACCTAATTTTGACAAGTTGTAGCCTGTAGCCGTGATTGTGTTTCTAGCATAACTATGAAATTTTTTAAAACAACTCATTCGTGATCGTGTGTTTTATGTCGTGAGCGTGAGGTTTAAAAACACGCACGCATCTTTCCTTCAGACCTTTAAATAACATTAACCAATTTGTTCACAGTATTCATTTATTGTTCAAAGAATATGAAAAATTTATTAATTACTGTAAAAGCTACAAAATATTTGGAGGTATGACTAGGCTGTCCAGCTTTTTTTCAATTTCTTTAGGTTCTTCAAAGCGACTTTATATCTTTCTGAGACGTTGCGAAAATTACTATGCCAATTAATGGTAATGTAATGCTCGATATAATAACACGAATTTTGATTTTACGATTCGCACTACAAAATGGTAATATATTTTGTTTTTTTTTTAATACAGGATATTTCGAAATTTTATGAAATAATAATCCAATTGGAAGCTTAAAGCATACAACCCAAAGAGATAAACATATGTTTCAGTTCTCGGTTGGCATACAGTGGCACGAGATAAGTATTTCGGCTCTCGTTCGGCTAATAACAAGTCAAAATATCGTGTTATCCATTTCGTGGTTTCAAAAATATAGGACTGAAATTCGATATCTGTAAAACTAAGTTGTTAAACCATAAAATAAAAAACAACGCATAAAAATTATCAAAACATACTGCAACAAGTAAGAGTGCTATATTCGGCTATACCGAACCTTAAATACCCTTCAATTTTAAGTATGTATGTTTCTGAAGACTAGTGAACCGCCGTGGTATAGCAGGTTAGTCATCCGCCTAGCATACGAGAGGCCCAAGTTCGATCCCTGGCCAGACTCACTTGGAAAAAAATAAATTTTCAAAAAAGCGGCAGTTCACCTCATAACTCAGCTAGCCACTGGTTATTGAGTATTAGGCTATGAAAAACTTCTCTAACTAATGCATTTGCCGTTCGGAGCCGGCGTTAAAACGTAGGTCCCTTTCAATGAGTCTAAAAAAATAGAATCGGATGCAGCTCATTGTCTGAGAGAAGTACCCCTTGTTCCAATTGGAATGTTGTCGTGGAATTATATATATATGTTTCTGAAGACTACAAAAATACTAATATATGGATATTGATTTTCTGATCTGAGAAAGTTTAAAATCTCGATAATTAACACGGCTTTTGAATGTATGTATATCCTCATACATAAACAAGTAAGAAAGCGCTGTAATCGGTCAAGCCCGACCATACCATACCCTTCACCACTAAGGTCAAAGGTGTAATTTTTCCTGTATAAAGACAAATATTTGCTAAATTTTGCCATCATACAAACATTTTCTCAAAACTTATATATTCAACCTGTTTCCGTCATTTGGACTTATATGAGAGCTAGGGTCAAATATGGACCGATTATCTCGAAATTTGGCAAATTGATCAACGTTGTTACAAAATATGTATAAGCTCAAAATTTTCATTATCTTTAGATTTACGAGCGTTTTAGTGATTTTTTGTCTCATTTAGTGCGTTTTTAAAGAAGAGTTTGTATGGGAGCTATGGTCAAATGTGGACCGATTAACGAAATTTGGTACAGTGATTTAGGTTTACATAAGCAGTATTTGTTTTAAATTTCATGAAAAAGTATTGATATTTGTGGTCAATATATCAATTCCAGGAAGTAGGACCTATGGGACGTACCATAAATTATGGACCGATTTTGACCAATTTCAATAGCCATGGTCCCATTATCAAAAAAATGATCTGTGCCAAATTTCATCAAATTATCTTTAGAATTGCGACCTGTAGTTTGGTTACAGCCAGCCAGCCAGCCGTCCAGCCAGACGGACGGACATCGCTTAATCGACTCAGAAAGTGATTCTAACCCTATTGGTATACTAAAAGGTGGGTCTAAGACAAATATTTCTATGCGTTACATACATCAGCACAAACTTATAATACCCTTTCCACCTAAGGTGGTGAAGGGTATAAAAAATAACTTTCAAAACTTGGTACTCGAAATTGGAGAATATGTGCACAAGATAGAGGAGCATGGAATTCGTAAATACGCTCGGCCTTTGACCTAAACAGGTTGTAATTACAGGCCATTTAAGTAAGTATGTCCTCATACATTTAATTTTTGGGCGATATATGAAAAATACTTTAATTAGTGAATATCTTGTTTTATATTGGGTCTAAAACATTTTGGAGATAGATTGAAATATAGACAATTTCAGAAAATTAAAATGCATATATCTTTAAAGTTAGAGGACCGATTAAATGGTTGCTTTAATGAGAATATTTAGCGGACCTATTTAGATTTGACTTTTGGTAACAACACTTACATAAGATATGAATAAAGGCCATAATAATGTTCAAAAGTTACTTATTTAAGACATATTTCGGTATGCTGAAATCAAGTTTGATGAGCTTCTAGATGACATACCGACATAACTTATATGTATATATAATTAGATGTTAATAGTGTTCTACGAAGTACACTATTAAATTGCAACATATAGTTCTAATTACAACTGAGATATAGCCAAAACTCGAAATTCGATGCTAAATTAAAATTTTTTTATTTTCTTTTAAATTGTATTTTTTTAATTTGTATAAAAACCATCTATTTGCTTTAAATCCCACAATTTGCTGATATTATATATCAGATATATGAATTATATATCAGTTATAGAAAATAATCCAACGCAATATGCTATTAAATTTCATCAAAATCGGTTGGCCAAAACTCAAAAATCCAAGAGAATTTATTATTTTATTTAAATATATAAATTTCGTCAAAAAACTGTGTTTTTTTAAGTTTTTTGAATTGTATATCAAATTTTAGGAAATCATTCAACGCAACACACAACTGAATTTTATCAAAATCGATGGATCAATAACTGAGATAGCGCCAAAGCAAAAGATGTCGATGTACGCAAATTGGCAAATTTTAGAAAAAAAACTTTTTAAAAAACAATATTTTTTTTTTTTAATTTTCGAATTATATATCAGATTCCAACGCAACATGCTATTATATTTCATCAAAATCGGTCATGGCTTTATTGCCATGACCGCGTAATTTCTCGTCGTGGCGATATCAGCTGCCCACCAAGATCACGCGACTTGACACTATTCGACATTTTTTTGTGCACTTAATCTTGAGCGCTTAAAACCAACATTCGTCAAGTTATGGCTGAAATACCGCCCACTATGTGTCAAAAAGTGGTAGAAAACTATCTCAAAATAATCAATGCTTGCAACATTTCGCGAGTTGATCATTTAAATGATATTGTGTTTCACTCATAATGTCAACGTTCAAATTTTACAATAAAAAAAATATCATGAAAAAGATATTTTATATTTTATATTTTATATGTTTTATTTACATTCACTTTTGAAACCTCAAAATGGATAACCTATAGAATTGCGATATATGAAACAATCCGATGAGAATAACGAGTCTCAGTCGGCTAAAGCAACATAATATAATATTCCAATGTGATAAAATCTTCGGCTCTTGATTAACTAACTACTGTACTTCCTAATAGCAAGAACTGCAAATTCTGCATACTATATCAAAAAGTTTGTGCGGACTTGTCCCAGTTCGCTGTGCAGCCATTTTTTAAAAAATATTGACTCCTACATAATTGCTCGGCCACAATTTTGTTCAAAGTTCGGTATTTGGCGAATATGTGATGGACCGCTGCTTTTACTATGAATGTCCCACGGTAGATCTTCAAGAACTCCCGAAAACTTCGATCTTGAAAGCATATTCTGCAATTTCGTAGGTTAAGCTTTGAAAAATTTTCCTCTTCTTGGTCTTTCCATCAAAGTTTCAAATGTTCTTTTCTAATATTAAAAAGGTTGTTTTTATTATACCCTTCACCACCATAGGTGGAAAGGGTATTATAAGTTTGTGCTGATATTTGTAACGCATAAAAATATTTGTCTTAGACCCACCTTTTAGTATACCAATAGACTTAGAATCACTTTCTGAGTCGATTTAGCGATGTCCGTCCGTCCGTCCGTCTGGCTGGCTGGCTGGACCCCCATGTAAACCTTGTAATCAAACTACAGGTCGCAATTCTAAAAATAATTTAATGAAATTTGGCACAGATAATTTTTTTGATAATGGGACCATGGCTGTTGAAATTGGTCAAAATCGGTCCATTATTTATGGTACCTCCCATAGGTCCCACTTCCCGGAATTGCTATATTGGCCACAAATATCAATATTTTTTCATGAAATTTAAAACAAATACTGCTTATGTAAACTTAAATCACTGTACTAAATTTCGTTGAAATGGGTCCACATTTGACCATAGCTCCCATACAAACTCTTCTTCAAAAACGCACTAAATGAGACAAAAAATCACTAAAACGCTCGTAAATCTAAAGATAATGAACATTTTGAGTTTATTTTTTGCATACATAATTTTTGTAACAACTGTAATCAATTTGCCAAATTTCGAGATAATCGGTCCACATTTGACCCTAGCTCTCATATAAGTCCAAATGACGGAAACAGGTTGAATATATAAGTTTTGAGAAAATGTTTGTATGATGGCAAAATTTAGCAAATATTTGTCTTTATACAGGAAAAATAACACCTTTGACCTTAGTGGTGAAGGGTATCGTATGGTCGGCTTGACCGACTATAGCGCTTTCTTACTTGTTCTAATTTTAGTTTTTTCATAGTAATTGTTTTTTTTCCAGAAGTGGGTTAATAGCCCGACGTCCTAGCCCATATTTTGATCGTTCTTATGGGAGTACTTGCGGTATATGTTAGCTCACTACATTAACGTGTGTTAACGTAGTTCCCCGGGTGATAGCACGAGGAGGTCAGTGTCCACAGTTGAGATGATGGATAATCAAGATAAGTCTGCGCTTACCATGTTAAGACCAATCATAACCGGTGCCTGGTATCCAACATCCCCTACATCACCCCAAGATCCATCCTTTTAAAATTCAAATCTTTCAAGAATTGAAAGAAAGTGACTTTGTTTTTGCACTGTAAGCCCCATTTTTTTAGAGCGACGAGGCCCATTTTTACTTGAACGGCCACATCAACGGGCAAAACTGCCGTTACCAGTCTCCAAGAGCCCGCAACCTTCGATTGAAACATCGAACAGCATTACATTGGCACAGGGTAACTGTTTGGTGTGCATTATACATGCATGAAATAATTGGACCATTTTTTTGACAATTCTCGAGGTCAATGGTTAAAGTTATCGACTCATGATTATGGAAATCTTTTTGGAAAACCTACGAGCTCATCTATTGCACTCTTTACATAGAGCTTCGATGAATTTGCTTAGGGAAACTGAACAGTCACTTTGGCCACCGAGGTCCTCAGATCATACTTCAATGGATTTGGGACTACCTCAAAAAGAGTCAATCCCCAATCTCTTGTGGCTTTAAAGCAAAATAGTTATACATGACTTGTTAATTCATATTACAAACGTTATATTCCTAAAATATTTTGATATCCACTTTAAATGATCAATGATCATTTGATCACGTTGATTTCATTAAAAAAAGGTTTGATAGAGCGGCTTGCACTTTGTACCTTCTGGCTTATCCCCTGCAAATGAACTTTGATCGTTTTTAAGCTACCATTAAAAAAAGTTAATTCCTTAGGACATTCCCTTAGCTAGGATGCGTTAAGCACTGTTCTTTTTCCTTTTTTATTTCTTTATCCTATATAAGGAACTCTTTTCCTAACTTTCTGGTTCTTCCGGTTAAGAATGTTACATAAAAACCACCAAAATTCACTTTTAGGGTGTTTCAAGCAACTCTTATGTTTGTGCCTTGTTTTTGATGCAGCAATATCATCATTGATATGCCACTTATCCATCAACTCGAACCTGTTGTGTTGACCTAATCACTTTCTTCATCATTTTGGCAAACAAAATATTTGAAAAAGTTACAATACATTTTAATGTTCATTAGGGTGGAGCGAAAAACAACTTTTATTGAAACTTGATACGCCTGGGTTAAAAAAAATGTTGTCTTGCTAGGTCAATGTCCTGAGGTGGCGCACAGGACATTTATTTCTAGGACCCATTTATATGGGGAAAATGGGACTTTTTTCGGTTTTTGGTAAATTTCGACTAATGGAGATATGTTTTTTAAGTTATTGCAATTTGTCCCAGAAAATTCGTGTCCTTTTCAACACGCGTAAAGATATGCAGCAAAAAAATTAACTTTAGGGTACAGAAATTACAAAGTAAGACCTTCCTTATCATCTTAAGACTTATAAGTATTAAATAGTTGAAATTTATTAAAATATAATGAAATTTTGCATAGTTTTTTTTTTTATACTGGAAAATGGTACTTTTTTTTAAGTACCGTTCCAAAACTCACTTTTTAAGTTTTAGAAAATTTTGTTAAAAAAATATTCAATATTTCAAAACTTTTGATTGGCATGTTGAAGCTGATCGATGTGGTAATAAAATTCAAAAAAGTTATGTTGGATATCTTACATGGTTTTGCCGTACCTGCTACTTGAAATCGTAAAATTTCGCGAAAAAGTTAATTTTTGAACATTATTTAAGTAGATGGAGTAAATTTTATTTAAGTTTTCTTTTGATAAAGTTAATACTGAATTCTATTGCTAGTCATAGAGGAATATCCACTAAAACTTTCGTTGATATTGGGTGAGTTTAAACCTTTTTTTACGGGGTCAAAAGTCAAAATTTGGCTTTTAAGTGGCAAAAATACGAAATGTTATCAATTTAGTGGCGAATTTCGATCAAAATTAATAAAAATAGTTACTTTTTCGGAATGGTGACAGACATGGGGACTAAAATGACCCAACATTTTTTTTAGGAAATTTATGAAGGGAATAATGTTAAAGCTTAAGTGATGACAACAGATTTAATAAAATTAATCACCAAAATAAACCAAACACTTAAATTTTCGAAATATAAATGGGTTCTAGAAATAAATGTCTGTGCGCCACCTCAGGACCTTAGGTTGTACAGTATCGATTTTTAACCCAGGCGTATCGAATTTCAATAAAAGTTGTTTTTCGCTCCACCCTAATGTACATGTTTAGCTGTGGCCTTACTGTTGGCTTTTGTTTAGCCTTAGGAATTTCTATTCATTTAATTTGCTAATTTAATTTTTTCTCTTCTTACCACAAATTTTCAATTTGACGAAAGTTATGGTCACGTCTCTATTGATGAGGAAAATAACGTATGTAAAATATGTCTGTAATTTGTCAAAACTTGGGCTCCATATGTTAAAATAGTTAATCGTGTGATTTTGTGAAAATTAAATAAGAAAAAGTTTATATTCAAAACTGGTGAAAATAATTATTAATTACATAAATATTTGTGGTTTTGTCTGAATAAAACTTTCTATTTTATTGAAGATTTATGAGAAGTAAAGTTTGATAAATTGTTAGTAATCATATTATGTTGCTTTCTGATTAAAAAAAATCAAAAAGTTCTTCCGATTTCTATGAATTACTAAATCACGTAAGAATTTAAAGAGAATTTTCCTGAATTACTATTAGAGCATTAGTACTCGATTTGGCAGTTTCACTAGTTCGAACACCCCTTTTATTATTATATAAATTTTGACTTAGTATTCAAAAGTAAACAAAACATGAATTATATCAGCAATTAGTAATTAATAACTGCAGAAATTGACAAATATCACTTTGTACTAAACATAAGTTTGAACCAAATTAAAAACTTAATTTATTAACTGCATTTAAATACTTGAAATATATTTAGTTAATTAATAAATGTTTGTATTAATTTTCCTCTAATGTCCATTCAGTTTTTACGTTTTCATTGAATGTTAAATTTAATAGATACTTTAACTCTTTCCAGGAGCAATTAAATGAAAATGGAAATAATCATTAAAAGTTTTCATTTGCAGGTGTTTATATATTTAGTTCTCTGTCACGAAATATCAAATGCTATACAAATTGACAATAGAAAATTTAGGAAGACTTTTCTATAGAAAAGTTGACTGTAGGAAAACTTTTCTATTGAAAAACGTTTCCACAGAAAAGTTGACGATAGAAAACATTTCTATAGAAAAGTTGAAGATAGGAAGATATTTCTATAGAAAAGTTCACAATAGGAAGACATTTCTAAAGATAAGTTGAAGACTGGAAGACATTTCTGTTGAAAAGTTGACGATAGGAAGACATTTTTATAGAAAAGTTGAAGATATCAAGATATTTATATTAAAAAAAAATTACATTAGGAAGACTTTTTTATGGAAAAGTTGTCGATAGGAAGACATTTCTATAGGAAAGTTGACTATAGGAAGACATTTCTATAAAAAAGTTGACGATAGAAAACATTTATATAGAAAAGTTGAAGATAGGAAGACATTTCTATAAAAAAGTTGAAGATAGGAAGACATTTCTACAGAAAATTTGACGACAGAAAGACATCTCTATCGAAAAGTTGACGATAGGAAGGCATTACTATTGAAAAGTTGACGATAGGAAGATATTTCTATTAAAAAGTTGACCATAGAAAGACATTTCCATAGAAAATTTGAACATAGGTAGACATTTCTATAGAAAAGTTGACGGTAGGAAGATATTTCTATAAAAAAGTTGACAATCAGAAGTTATTTCCATAGAAAAGTTGACGATCAAAAGACATTTCTATTGAAGCGTTGCGGATAGTAAGGCATTTCTATAAAAAGTTGATGATAGAAAGACATCTCTATAGAAAAGTTGACGATAGGAAGACATTTGTATAGAAAAGTTGACGATAGGAAGACACTTCTATAGAAAAGTTGACGATAGAAAAACACTGCTATAGAAAAGTTGACGATTTTAAGACATTTCTATAGAAAAGTTGACGATAGAAAGACATTGCTATAGAAAAGTGGACGATTTTAAGACATTTCTATAGAAAAGTTGAAGATAGGAAGACATTGCTATAGAAAAGTTGACGATAGGAAGACATTTCTATAGAAAAGTTGCAGATAGTAAGGCATTTCTATTAAAAAGTTGACGAGAGGAAGACTTTTCTATAGAAAAGTTGACGATAGGAAGAAAAGTTGACGATAGGAAGCCGATTGTGACAAAATTTTGCACACTATCTGGCATTGACATAAGACTTCCTTGTGCTAAATTGTTATATCTGTTATAGTCTTAGATTTATTGTCATTTTAGAGTATTTTAGGCGAAATTTAGAGAAGTCTTCCTATCGTCAACTTTTCCATAGAAAAGTCTTCCTATCGTCAACTTTTCCATAGAAAAGTCTTCCTATCGTCAACTTTTCCATAGAAAAGTCTTCCTATCGTCAACTTTTCCATAGAAAAGTCTTCCTATCGTCAACTTTTCCATAGAAAAGTCTTCCTATCGTCAACTTTTCTATAGAAAAGTCTTCCTATCGTCAACTTTTCTATAGAAAAGTCTTCCTATCGTCAACTTTTCCATAGAAAAGTCTTCCTATCGTCAACTTTTCCATAGAAAAGTCTTCCTATCGTCAACTTTTCCATAGAAAAGTCTTCCTATCGTCAACTTTTCTATAGAAAAGTCTTCCTATCGTCAACTTTTCTATAGAAAAGTCTTCCTATCGTCAACTTTTCTATAGAAAAGTCTTCCTATCGTCAACTTTTCTATAGAAAAGTCTTCCTATCGTCAACTTTTCTATAGAAAAGTCTTCCTATCGTCAACTTTTCTATAGAAAAGTCTTCCTATCGTCAACTTTTCTATAGAAAAGTCTTCCTATCGTCAACTTTTCTATAGAAAAGTCTTCCTATCGTCAACTTTTCTATAGAAAAGTCTTCCTATCGTCAACTTTTCTATAGAAAAGTCTTCCTATCGTCAACTTTTCTATAGAAAAGTCTTCCTATCGTCAACTTTTCTATAGAAAAGTCTTCCTATCGTCAACTTTTCTATAGAAAAGTCTTCCTATAGTCAACTTTTCGATAGAAAAATCTTCCTATCGTCAACTTTTCTATAGAAAAGTCTTCCTATCGTCAACTTTTCTATAGAAAAGTCTTCCTATAGTCAACTTTTCGATAGAAAAATCTTCCTATCGTCAACTTTTCTATAGAAAAGTCTTCCTATCCTCAACTTTTCTATAGAAAAGTCTTCCTATCGTCAACTTTTCTATAGAAAAGTCTTCCTATCGTCAACTTTTCTATAGAAAAGTCTTCCTATCGTCAACTTTTCTATAGAAAAGTCTTCCTATCGTCAACTTTTCTATAGAAAAGTCTTCCTATCGTCAACTTTTCTATAGAAAAGTCTTCCTATCGTCAACTTTTCTATAGAAAAGTCTTCCTATCGTCAACTTTTCTATAGAAAAGTCTTCCTATCGTCAACTTTTCTATAGAAAAGTCTTCCTATCGTCAACTTTTCTATAGAAAAGTCTTTCTATCGTCAACTTTTCTATAGAAAAGTCTTCCTATCGTCAACTTTTCTATAGAAAAGTCTTCCTATCGCCAACTTTTCTATAGAAAAGTCTTCCTATCGTCAACTTTTCTATAGAAAAGTCTTCCTATCGCGAACTTTTCTATAGAAAAGTCTTCCTATCGTCAACTTTTCTATAGAAAAGTCTTCCTATCGTCAACTTTTCTATAGAAAAGTCTTCCTATCGTCAACTTTTCTATAGAAAAGTCTTCCTATCGTCAACTTTTCTATAGAAAAGTCTTCCTATCGTCAACTTTTCTATAGAAAAGTCTTCCTATCGTCAACTTTTCTATAGAAAAGTCTTCCTATCGTCAACTTTTCTATAGAAAAGTCTTCCTATCCTCAACTTTTCTATAGAAAAGTCTTCCTATTGTCAACTTTTCTATAGAAAAGTCTTCCTATCGTCAACTTTTCTATAGAAAAGTCTTCCCATCGTCAACTTTTCTATAGAAAAGTCTTCTTATCGTCAACTTTTCTATTGAAAAGTCTTCCTATCATCAACTTTTCTATAGAAAAGTCTTCCTATCGGCAACTTTTCTAAATTTCACCTGAAATACTCTTAAATGACAATAGATCTAAGACTATAACGAATATAACAATTTAGCACAAGGAAGTCTTATGTCAATGCCAGATAGAGTGCAAAATTTTGTCACAATCGGCTACCATTTGACCATAGCTCCCATATAAAAAACTCATGGAAACACAAAATTACAAAAAGAAAAGTGGGTTTATGTCCGTCTGTCCGTCAGATAAATGCACGATAGCTTCTTAACTACATGAGTTAGAGCGACAAAATTTTACAAAAGTATTTTTGATATGTTATAGAAGTTGTATACTGAAAATGGGCAAAATCGGTTCACATTTAGTTAGAGCTCCCATACAACCCCGCCCCGGGAAACACATTAAAGCTGATAAATTGAATACAATTGTAATAGCTATGAGGACTAAATTTAGAGGAGAGAAGTTTTATGCAATTTTTGGTCAGTATACCAAATTTTATAGGAATCGGTCCATATTTGACTATAGCTTTCATATAAAAACACTCCCGGAAACCAAAAAAAAAATGTAGCAAAGGCCAGTTAAAAGCTATTAAGTTAGAATCTATGACAGCTATGGCCACTAAATTTTACAAGGATAAGCTTTATATAAATACCAGCCAGTATATAAAATTTTGTTACAATCAGTCAACATTTGGCTATAATTCGTATATATATGACATCCCCTTTTTATACCTACATTAAAAAAGATTCGGAGGTTCACGCAGCATATTAAAATTGCACCAATGTTCAGACTTTATATATGGTAGATGTATTAGGAACTCCTAACTAAATATATGGACCTGTCGTATTACCATCAACATCTTTTTCCTAACTAAATATTAAGATAAACAAAAAGTATTTAACAACTTATTAATGTAAAACCATATCCGGTTACTATAACGAATTTTGTTCAAAGTAAATACTAGAGAACCACACTCATACTTTTAAGTGTTGAACTATAAAGCTACTGGAACCGAATTTAGTCCAAATATTTTACTAATAATATCAACTAACGTGACAACTTTTTTTGAATTTGTTGCACACTCGTAGATATATGAGATATGTTTCTAAATTTAACACAACTTGATGGTGGGTATATAAGATTCGGCGCAACCGAATATAACACTTTTACTTCTTTTATTTAGTTCTGCTTTTAATAATATTTCTCATGCCTGAATTCTTAAAATTTTATTTGTAATTTTTGCAATTTTGATAAAGTTGTAAATCATGTGAAATCGTTATAAAGTTACATTACATTTTTGTAATATTATTCACTTGAATTATTAGAAATTTTGTGATGAGGCTTTTGAAACATAATTTAAAATTCATTGAACTAAGAGAAATGTACGATTTTCACGCGCACTTGAAAAGTTTCAAATTAATTAAATAAATTACTGAGGGCAATAAATGAAATAATGTATAATTGATGCAGTTTTACTTAAATACTTTTTTTGATTATTTAATTAAAAAGTTGAATTGAATTATTATATTTTACGGTGAAATGATTACATACATTTTATATTTTATTAATAATAGCATAATAATTTATTTTTAAATTTTGAATAAATGTTGCTATATAAATGGGCAAAACTAAATGTTGCTATGTAAATGGGCAAAGTTTAAATTCCTATAAAACCGATTTTCAACTCGAATAATTTGTGTACTCTTAGAAGTTCGGAAAATCTAATTACAGATTTTGAACTCCCAAGACTTCAGGTATATTGAACACAAAATCTTAGTAGCGCAAGTTACTTAGCAAATTTAAAAAACGTAAAAAAATCGATTGAAACATTCACTTTGTATACCTTTCACCACCATATGTGGAAAGGGTAATATAAGTTTGTGTTGATGTATGTAACGCATAGAAATATTTGTCTTAGACCCACGTCTAAGTATACCAATAGGCTTAGAATCACTTTCTGAGTCGATTTAGCTTTCTGGACCCCCATGTAAACCTTGTAATCAAACTACAGGTCGCAATTCTTAAGATAATTTGATGAAATTTGAAACAGATATATTTTTTTTTTTTTTTTGATAACGGGACCATGACTATTGAAATTCGTCAAAATAGGTCCACTTTTTATGGTACCTCCCATAGGTCCCACTTCCCGGAAGTGATATATTGGCCACAAATATCAATATTTTTTCACACAAACATTGCTTATGTAAGTCAAAATCACTGTATCAAATTTCGTTGAAATCGGTAAACATTTGACAATAGATCCCATACAAACTCTTCTATCAAAACGCACTAAATGAGACAAATATCAGTAAAATGCTCGTAAATCTAAAGATAATGAGAATTTTAAGTTTATTTTTTGCACACATGATTTATGTAACAACTGTAATCAATTTGTCAAATTTTGAGATAATCGGTCCACATTTGACCCTAGCTCTCATATAAGTCCAAATGTCGGAAGCAGCTTAAATATATAAGTTTTGAGAAAATGTTTGTACGATGGCAAAATTGAGCAAATATTTGTCTTTATACAGGAAAAATAACACCTTTTACCTTAGTGGTGAAGGGTATCGTATGGTCGGGCTTGACCGACCATACGATACTTGTTAATATCTGAGTTATATTGGAGGGGTCACGCCCTTTTAAGATTTCGAAAAAAAAATTCTGCCTATAGTTACCACTGGCCACACCATACTACACTGTCAAAATTTCAGAAAAATCGGTCCGCGGACATATTTTTATAGATGTAGATAGATATATATAACTGTCAAACTATTAGAGTTCACACGAAAATCTTTCTGTAAGAATTTTTTGATTTACACATGCTATCAGGTACAGGGAAACCCTTGATATCGGAGGTTTATTACTGAAATGAATTCATGTCATTTCAGTCAATATATGTGACAGTGCATAGAAAAAGGGACTAAAGGGTAAAAAAATAAGGTTAAATTAATATCATAAACAGCTGTTTCTTAATCTCAAATATAGCTACCGTCTCAAAAATAGTTAAGTAGCTGACTAAGTGGCGACGATTGCAGCCAACTACTTTTGTAGTCGGTGTTCGTGTAGCCTGCTTGGCTTCGCTATTCAAGCCATACAACTCCAGAAGACCAGAATGAGTTGTTCGTATTGCACAGTAGCCTTTCGTAATTAGTGAAGGATCTCGGACAAGTACGAAGTTGATATCCTTTAGCCTTTCTCTCACTAGGATCTCTGAATCAGCTTCAAAGCGTATTCGTCTCATTTATGAAAAGGCTCGTTAGGCTGAGCTTAACGATTTCTTTAATAATTTTAATGATAGGCTATTGCTTTATCGACAATAATATCAATGGCATGACGAAAATGGTCGAAAAGTGATAATGTTGGGAAGCCTTTATTCCAACTAAAAAATCAGCAATAAGACCCATACTGTTTAAATCAGGCTAGGAAACAGAAATTTTTTTTGAAACAGATAATTTTTTTCGATAATGGGACTATGGCTATTGAAATTTGTCAAAATCGGTCAATTATTTATGGTACCTCCCATAGGTCCCACTTCCCGGAAGTGATATATTGGCCACAAATATCAATATTTTTTCATGAAATTTGAAACAAACACTGCTTATGTAAACCAAAATCACTGTAACAAATTTCGTTGAAATCGGTCTACATTTGACCATAGCTCCCATACAAACTCTTCTATCAAAACGCACTAAATGAGACAAATATCAGTAAAACGCTCGTAAATCTAAAGATAATGAGAATTTTAAGTTTATTTTTCGCACAAATGATTTATGTAACAACTGTAATTAATTTGTCAAATTTTGAGATAATCGGTCCACATTTGACCCTAGCTCTCATATAAGTCCAAATGACGGAAACAGCTTAAATAAATAACTTTCGAGAAAATATTTGGATGAGGCAAAATTCAGAAAATATTTGTCTTTATACAGATAAAAGAACACATTTGACCTTAGTGGTGAAGGGTATCGTATGGTCGGGCTTGACCGACTATAGCACTTTCTTACTTGTTTTTTATATTTCGCTTTCTTCTCATAACTTCTTTTATAAAAAGCTTTAAACACATTGCAGTGCAACGAACCTAAGAGCTGTCATTAGTACCATATTTTCGTTAGATTAAAAAAGTTTTAATTAGAGGACATAAATAACTTGTCTAGATTTTTGTTATAAAAACACTCTCACTTGTCCATTTCTACAAAAACCAGCCGTTTTTTTAATAACCTAACAATGGGGGTCAATGGGTGTATTTGGCACTACAAAATACAATAATTTACCAAAAGTTTTCAAACATCGTGACACCGATTTATTTTCAAAATCAATGTCAATATACTTTTTATTACTTTTTCAAAGAAGGATGAGCCCTCCATAAATACCGTAAGATAAAGTGCAAGTGAAAAAGTAACAAATTGCAATTTAAAACTAGCAATTTTATGTAATTCCTTATAATTTATAGATAAAAAAAGTGTCCAACAAGTGCATAGCTTTTTTTTCTATCGTTTAAAGCCAAATTATACTGAAAGATACTAAATACTAAGTAAAGAAAGAAAATGAAAAATATTTCTGAAAAAATCAAATTTTATTTCTTTATAACTAACGACATTTCTAAGCAGAAGGCATGCATCTCAAGTTTTTTTATTTCTTCTTTTCTTTCTTGCAACATCTGTAGGAGTGTTCAATGAACTTTACGATGTTTTTCTGTTGAGGAAAGTTTCAAAATTTTCTTTTATTTTTTCTCGTAATTTCAAATACTGCAGGAATGTTGGAAAGTAAACAATTTCTTGTAAACCCTGATGACATCAATTAAGTATTTGACTTGTAGAAGAAGAAGATAGTAAAACAATTGCAAACGAATAACCGTCAAGAGCTTTGTATAAATTTTCAAGTAACATAAGTTATGCATGCAAACCAAGGATGTAATTTCGCTTTGCTAAACTAATTCCCGATTGAAGTAATGACTTAAATTCTTCTGTTATCCTTGACTCCCAGTTTAGCATAGGGCATCAACCATCCTTTTATATCGAACTCTATTGCGAGAGGTTAGGCATACATCATTCTATGAATAATTTGCTGCTGACAACTCCGCATCAATTGACTTTTTCCACGTCTAGCAGGCGGACCAGCACGACGGCCGATTCCCTATTGATTACAACAAAGCGCTTGCCGAGCAACGTTGATACTTGGCCTTATGCGATTCGGCCACCATATATTAATTATTTGCCGCAAGCATTTGTTTGTAAAGGTTTGTAGGCGTTAATCGATAGCATTTGTGCGTTTCCAAGTTTCGCAGCCGTAATACAAGATGGACTTGACATTCGAGTTACATATTCGTAACTTAGTTGTTGTTGATATTTGCCGAGATTTCCAAATAGCTCGGAGAATGCCGAAAGCTGATTTTGCCTTCAGCTCAGCTCCACCTTTTGTAGATACCAAACTACCAAGATAATTATCCAATAACCTCGTTATCCGCATTGATGTGTGGCGACAGGTTTGCGGCATAGCCACCAGGCATAATCTTTGTCTTGGAGATATTGTTTTCCAGCCCAGCTGCCAGAGATTCAACAGTAATAGCGCTAGTGTTTTCTTGAAGGTGACTTCGGCTTTGGCTTAGAAGACATACGTCATCGGCGTATTCCAAGTCCTCGAGTTGTTTAAAGGGTGTCCATTGGATGCCAAGTCTAACATTCAGTGACGTGCGCATTATATTGTCGATGACAAGGATAAAAAGTATAGGTGATAAGATACATCCTTATCTTACTCCAGTAGTAACTTCGAAAGGATTAGACAATTTACCTTTATGTAGAACCCGGCATTTAAAGTCCATCAACATTGCCCGAATTAAGTTCAGAATTTTCGTTGGCATGCTACGGTTTTCTAAAATTTTCCATAGATAGCTCCTGTTGACACTGTCGAAGGCCTTCATAAAGTCGATAAAGGCTAGGTAAATGAGGGTGCGGAATTCATTATATTGCTCCAGTACTAAATATTTTTACCGTGTTGATTAGAGCAACACAAGATCTATTCTCTCGGAACCTAAACTGATTTTCGCGTAGTGTTTTAGAAACTTCATCAGACGTACTATTCAAAATTACTCGACTTAGTATTTAGCTCGGTATTGGAAGAAGTGTTATTCCCTGCAGTTATTGCAGTCTTTAGGGTATTTTGACTAGTATACCTTCATTCCAGGAGGTTGGCAGAGCTTCTTCTTCCCATATTTTACGCACAAATGGGTTCCACAGTCTCGCCGATAGTTCAACGTCACATAAAAGCATCTCCGCTGAGATATTGTCATTGCCCGGGGCCTTGTTGCGCTTAAGGCTTTTAATTGCATTCTTCACTTTTTGTATTGTTGGTGGGCTGTCTGAAATTCCATTGAATATACAGTCATAGTTGGTTTCGTTTTGCACTTCCGTCAGTGCTTCTAATCCAATGGGATTGTTTAATTCATCCGGGGTTGAGAGAAGTGTACCGCTACTACTCAGAATGGGACTGTTGGTGTAGGTAGGTTTGTCACACAACGCCCTTGATATATTGTATAAGTTCCTCATGTCGCCTTCATTTGCAGCTGACTCAGCTTGGCTCGCTTTATTGAAAAATAAATTTTCAATAAAGCGGCGGTTCACCTCATAACTCAGCTAGCCACTGGTTATTGAGTATTAGGCTATGTAAAACTTCGCTAACTAATGCATTTTCCGTTCGGAACCGGCGTTAAAAATAGAATCGGATACAACTCATTGCCTGAGAGAAGTACCCCTTGTTCCAATCGGAATGTTGTCGGGGAATTATATATTATATATATATAGGTCACGGTATATTGTACTAAGCTCCTTAACATCCACGTTTGCATTTAACATTGAATTTTTTATGGTTTTACGTTGTCCAACCAGATCCCATGTTGCTTGGTTGAGCCACACTTTTATGGTCTTAAAAACCTAACGTTTGTTGACCAACCTCATTGTAAGTCTGAGTGACAAACCTTTAAATTTCGTTTACATTTACGTCGTTGTTGTTTATAACATCTGGAAGCCGATTCCTTATTGATGTAATAAAGGCATTTCAGTGTCGCTCTGATTCCAGTTTCCCAACATCAATTTTCCGATTGGCTTTTGCCGTTTCTGACCTCAGAGCCGCTACTTTCAAACGAACTTTAGATAAAACTAGATGGTGGTCGCTATTTATCTAGTACTTATATAAAATATTATGGTTCTTACAAATATTGACCCGAATACTAACCCTTTTTATACCCACCATCAAAAAGAATGGGGGGTATATTGAGATTGTCATTCCGTTTGTAATTTCCTTAATATTGGCTCAAAAATCAAAAACGATATATATTCTGAATCCTTATGAAATTCTAAGACGATTGAGCGATGTCCGTCTGTCTGTCCGTCTGTCTGTCCGTCTGTCTGTCTGTCTGTCTGTCTGTTGAAATCACGATAACGCCTAAACGAAAGGAGCTAGCTCACTGAAACTTAGCAAAAACATTCTTCATTTATGAGAAAATTTTGCTATTGAAATTGGGCAAAATCGGTTAACATTTGACCATAGCTCCCGTATAACCTCGTCAAGACTAGTCGCTTATTTGCTAATAACTGACAAATTATAATAGCTATGATGACAAAATTTGGTATCTAGAAGTTTTCCATAAGCACTAGGCAGCATATAAAATTTCATCGAAATCGGTTCACATTTAACCATAGCTCCCATATAAAAAACATACGGAAACAGCCAAAATTCCACCTGAAATTCACTTAAATGCCAATAAATGCTAAAATGTAATAGCTTTCGCCACCAAATTTAGCACAAATAAGTCTTATGTGAATACCAGCCAGTGTGCAAAATTTTGTCACAATCGGTCACCATTTGACCATAGCTCCCATATAAAGAACTTACGGAAACACAAAAATACAAAAAGAAAAGGGGGTTTATGTCCGTCTGTCCGTTAGATAAAAGCGCGATAGCGCCTTAACTGAAAGGGCTACAGCAACAAAATTTTGCAAAAGGAAGTCTTATGTGAATGCCAGTCAGTGTGCAAAATTTTGTTACAATCGGTCACCATTTGACCATAGCTCCCATATAAAAAACTTACAGAAACCCAAAAATACAAAAAGAAAAGGAGATTTATGTCCGTCTGTCCGTCAGATAAAAGCGCGACAGCTCCTTAACTACAAAAGCTAGAGAGACAAAATTTTACAAAAGTATTTCCGATATGTAACAAAAGTTGTGTACTGAAAATGGGCGAAATCGGTTCACATTTAGTTAGAGCTCCCATATAACCCCGCCCCGGGAAACACATAAATGCTGATAAATTGAGTACAATTGTGATAGCTATGACGACTAAATTTAGTATAGCAAAGTTTTATGCAACTATTGGTCAGTATATCAAATTTTATAGGAATTGGTCCATATTTGACTATAGCTTTCATATAAAAAACACTCCCGGAAACCAAAAAATGTTTAGCAAGGACCAGTTAAAAGCTATTAAATTAGAAGCTGTGACAGCTATTGCCACTAAATTTTGCAAGAATAAGCCCTGTATAAATACCAGCCAGTGTGTGAAATTTTGTTACAATCGGTCAACATTTGGCTATAATTCTTATATATTTATATTACATCCCCTTTTTTATATCTACAATCAAAATGATTCGGAAGTACAAGCAGAATATTAAGATTATGTATATGGTAGATGCATTAGGAACTCCTAACAAAATATATGGACCTGTCGTATTACTATCAACTTCTTTATCTTAACTTAATATTAAGCTAAACGAAAAGTATTTAACAACTTATTAATGTAAAACCATACCCGGTTACGATAACGAATTTTTTTCAAATTAAATAAATACTAGGGAAACCACTTACACACTTTTGAATGTTGAACTTTAAAGCTACTGCAACCGAAGTTATTCCAAATATTTTACCAACAATACCAACTAGCGTAACAACTTTTTTCCAATTTGGTCCACGTTTTGAATTTGCTGCAGCCTCGTAGATATATGAGATATGTTTCTAAATTTAACACAACTTGATGGTGGGTATATAAGATTCGGCACAGCCGAATATAACACTCTTTCTTGTTTGTTTTAATATTCTTCAAATATCAACCTAAAAATCCCCCGATTTAAATGTAAATATTTTGTGAACATAAATACATCACCTGGTGTCTTATTGTCAATTTTACACGGCTACTTAATGTTGTTTTTCTTCATCTTCATTCTTCAACGAACAATAATTTTCCCACTTTACATTTGTTTGCCTACGAACAATTTACTTTCACTTTTTTGGCAAAAAGATGCCAAATTGGAAAATATACAAAAGAAACAAAAAAAAAAAAAAAATTAACAATAGAAGTAAGTAACTCGTACTAAACCTTTTTTGTTGTCTGCAACCAAAAATAAACATAACTCGTATAATTCACCAGTACAAACTTAACAATTGTTGACTTCTGGGGTTGCTGATGGTGATGATTTTGATCTCCACAACCACAAAGAAATCTAAAAAAAGAAACTTTAAGATAATAATTCCTTTGGATTCTGCTGCCATTTGATTTGATGTGTTGCAATGTTTGTGCCGTACACTTTCATTGGTTGGGAGGTTATATTGGGTTTTTGCTGGAGTTTGTAACGAACACAAACATTGGTACGAGAAAGATTCACAGAATTTCATTTTTAGAAATCTTTAGAGTATTACGGTCTTATGTTAAAAAAAATCTTAAATATTGCTTAAAGAACACGTTAGTTACCAAATACTTTAAGGCTAACAAACGATTGTTAAAAAATAGTATCCAAAAACAGTTCTTTAACTAATGAATACGTCAAGGCAATTTTATTAGTTAAATATACAAAACAACGAATTAATTATTCATTGTTTCCTCCGGGTAGTCGAATTTCTAAATAATGTTTTGTATGTTTTTAATATAAAATAACATTTTTCTTCTTTTCTTACTGTAAAATTATGTTTATGTTATATAAAAGCATTAACTAAACACATTTATAATGCAGTAAAATAATAAATAGACAAATTTTTACTAAGGGTTTAAACCGATTATTTAAAAATCGAGTACTTTTAACTCATGTTGAATATATATACATCACTATAATGTTTTTTGTAAATTTCATTGAACGATGTCTGTTTTTTGTTGAAAACACGAATTTTTTGTTAAAAATTAAAATTTGTATTATAAATTTCTTTGAAAAGTTTGGTTTTAGTATGAAATATGTAAAATAGAGTATGAAATATCATGGAAATTATATTTCATAAATTCCCCACCCCCGAAACCTTTTATACGATAAAAAATAGCAAATTAGAAATAATATGATAACTGAATTTAGCAAAAATATTGTTTTTTAATAGATAAGTCTGAAAACTTAAATATTTTCTTTAAAAGTTTTCACAAAATATTATTTGTCAAAACAGTAAAATATTTAACGTAGCTTTAAATTATGTAGACAGCTACTTTAAATTATTTGATGTTAACAAAAGATTAACATCGGTTTGTTAAGCTAACAATCGTTTTAGGATATTACTTTAAGGAATTTTGCTTAACTTTAGTTTACCAATCGTTGTTAAATTTTTTTGCATAAGACCGTTAAAGTTTTATGACAAAACTTGGAACATATATAGAGTCGATCTAGGAAAATTGAAGACGTACAAGGTTTGAGAAGAGATACGCATCAGAAATGCTCTAAAATTTGGTAATAAGCAATCACAAATAACCTGAGTAGTGAAGTGTATTATGTAGTCGTACATAGCCGACAATAGTACTTTCTCACTTTTTTCTTTATACAGGCAACGATTGGTATAAAGTTCATTGCCATGACCACCATTTGATGGTAGCTTTTTATTGGATATGTTGTTTGAAAATTACTAGTATTGCATTGTATTTCTTTCCAAACAATTTCGTACTTCTGTATCCTCTTGAAGTCTTACAAAACATATTATTGTTAGGCAAAAAAAAAAAAAGAAAAATTAAACTGCATTGTATGTTCTATTTTGTTGTCTGTTCATTCAAATTTATACTCCAAGTTATTTGACCTGTCTTGATTACATTTTTGGATACCTGGAAAGATTGGTTCGAAAAATAGCTTTTGTCTCTAAACGACTAATTGGAAAAATATAAACTTACAAGCATAAAGAATTGGATGTTCAAATTGAAAAGATCTAAATGAAAAGTCGAAAACAGCTGAAAGTAACTTTTCGAACTACCCTATTAAACAATCAGGCAAGTGGAGGATAATTGTTTGAAGGTCACAGCTGTAATTAGACATTATTACATATTGTTAATTGTAAGACAATTAGCATATTTAGCAATTGTCTGGCTTCGAAAGATTACACTGTGATCCAAATGTAAAGAAAAAAAAATGCAGGGGTTCTCACATACCAATTCTGTTTTGGGGGAGTCCACAGAGTACGAAAGTAGTAACAATTTCTTTTGGTCACTTCGTTAAGTATATTTTTTAACAGCAAATATAGCTTAAAATTTCTATTCACGAAAATTTAAGTAAAAAAAATCGTAACTTTTTATTTTTAAAACTACTTAAATTTTTTTTTTCTACATTTTGAAGGATACATGCCTTGCCTCACTAAAAAAATGTCCTTTTAAAAATTAGCCAAGAAATGGCAATTTTATTGGCATTTATATTACAAACAAAAATAACTTTTTTATCAATTTTCATTTTCTGTCTGTCTGTATATTTTTGTGTGACAGTAAATATATTTTTTTTATTTCGTTAAAAACCTCATTAAATAGGCTTTCCAAAATGGTTAAGAACAAGCAAATTTAAAGAAAAACGAACCGAAAATTTTTAGTTTTTTGATATGCAAATTTTATTTTTTTTTCGTTTTTTCTTAGAAATGCTTGCGTTTCACCTGCTTATTATAATTTTCTGTGTTTTATTAAACTCAGCTTAATATGTAAAGGTGGTAAAATTATATTTGCTGGGTTGACTAAAGGAATGTTTATACTATTTTTTTCACCAACAACAAACGCTGTGCGAGGAGGCCAATTTTTCTGAATATAATGTTGCTCAGTTGCACGGCTGTTCCATTCGCAAAAATAGCATGGAAACTTTGTGTTGCCACCTTGCATACCATTTAAAATGGTCAATACTTTAAAATCAGCAACAATTTGCCAGTTATGAGAATTGTAGTCTATTAAATTCAAATTTTCAGACATACTCTCGTACGATTCCTTGATGTCAGTAGCGTAAGCCAAAGGAACTGATGGAAATAAGTTCCCGTTATGTAAAAGTACTGCTTTCAGGCCTAAAATTTATATATATTGTATATACAAAACAGAAATTTTGAAAAAGTTTTTCGATGTAAGTGTAAATCATATTTAGTTTTCGTTGATCCATCGATGAATAATCGCCAGTCTTGTGAAATATGATTGTGTCCTAGCTTATCAAACAAAGAATTTACATTATTACAATAGACCATGGCAAAAAAATTGTAAGGTATAACCGTTCTCTCTTACAAAAAAAATTTTTGAAGTAAATGCGAAATATTTGAAATTTGTTTTTTGTAAACAATTATAAAAGTCGTTGCCACATGTGAGAAATGGGAATATTATTATCAGGAAATTTTAAATGTATGATGTGTAATGTGTTGTAAACATTTCGTTAAAACTTATTTTATAAAGTTTAGCGGATCCTGCACAAGGAAAAAAAAGACTTGAGACAATTCAATTTTGTCATAATATATTTAAAGTATTTTTGTGTAACATATTTTTTTATAATTTATATTACAGTTTCTTAAGCTTCTTTTTGGGATTGAAAATTTTAATTTCACCAAAACTTTATTTAAAAAACGTATCTTCAAATATGTTCTTATAGATAGATTTTGGTGTGATCTTTTATAGTATGAGAATTATGGGCTTTTTAAATTTCAAAAATTATACGGCATAACTTTAGAAGTTTATATCCGATATAAACTGGTATATCAAACAAAAGCTACTGAAAGTATCATTCAAATGATATATTATACATTCTTCCGATTTATAAAGATTAAGAGCTCATATACTCAAAACTTATTTTTACAACCGACTTTGTTTATAAAAATGAGCATATCTTAAAATAATAAAGATATAAGTATGGTTTTTTATATAATGAATTTTATACAGGATATACTGAGCTTTTATATAACATAAACTACTTAGCTCTAGCATATGTAGCGAGTTAGTTATGACAGCGTAAAATTTTACTTCTATTGAGTTAGAGTTATATAAATAATATTTATATAACTCTTACTCAATAGAAGTAAAATTTTATTTATTAAACATACATTTTTATATTATATATAAAATGTATATAGTTTTTTTTGTCTACATCTGCAACGGTAGTCGGTAGTCAGTAGTCGTGTGGCTATGTCGACGCTTAAAAAAATGATTTCTATTTGAATGAATGTATTCTAATTTTAACAGGTTGTAGCCCGTAGCCTGCAGTCGTGATTGTGTTTATAGCATAATAGCAAACCAAAACTGGGATTTTTAAAAGTAGTATGGTAGCATAATTTGAGAAAAGAAAATAATAATTCGATCAAACGTTAGAAAGTTAATATGGCTGATAAAAGAGAGAACGGTTATACCTTACTAATTTCTTTTATCATGCAATAGACCATATTGGTGTTTTTTGTGCTTTCGCTAAACAGTGATCCAAATAAACCCATTTCTTCACTTCTACGAAAAGTAATATTGACACTTTCATCTAAGAAATTCCATTGTTTCATTCTTGATAATAAAAGTTCCGTCTGTCTCTTTGACAGTTCTAAATCGCGTACCAGGTCTCTTAGTTCAGCTTCTGGTGGGATAAATTCTGATGCTGGCCTTTCATAAAGGGTTGGAAATGTTTCAGGCTCAATTGACTCTGGTGATAATTCTGCTGTGTTTTCTTTGATTAAATCTTTATTTTGACGCAATACTGATTTAATAACATGGTCAACGTCTGCGTATTTAATTAATTTTCTTATTTTAAAGTGGTAACCTTTAGTGCAAGTTAAACAAAAATAGCAATTATTTGGTCTATGTACACGTTGTGGAAGCCAAGCAACGGGTTCAACGAAAGGCATTGCAGTGGAGCCACTTTGCATTTTCCAGGATCTAAGTGTCGAATAGCACGATGAACAGCAAACAGAGGGTACATACCACAATCCACGAACAAAACAACGACTAAAGTACTCTTCGTATAGTGGAATAACATGTTCATTAACCGATAAATCAATTTTATGTTTTTTGTCCACAAAAAGTCCACAAATGAAACAAAAATTATTACTTTTATCACACATTTTTAAGAAATATTAATTTTTTTAATTTATTTTTATTACTAATAATACTAAATTGCGCAACCTTTCGATGAGAAACTCGAAGTCTACTTATACATTTTAAAAAGCCAACTAAATGTACTTTTAAATAAAATTTATAAAACCAAAATTTGTTGCCCAACAAAAAATTGGGATCCGGCAGAAAATGAAAATTTGTTAAAAAAATTGCATTTTTTTTTATTTTAAGCGCTATAAAATAGCCATTTTATGGGCGATCTTCAAACGGAAAATATTTTCAGAAAAGCCGAATTTGCATCTAATATCCATTAAAAACAAAAGTTAAATCGACTGTCAAATAAAGAAGTTATGATTTTTTTCTTTAAATTTTCGTAAATAATGGTTTTACGTTACATTTGCTGTTAAAAAATATACTTAACGAAGTGATCAAAAAAAAAAATATTACTATTTTCGTACTCCATGGACTCCCCCAAAACAGAATTAGTATATGAGAAACCCTGCATTTTTCCCGTGTATCACAGTGTTATTAAATAATTGGAAACGTATTAGGGACCAAATGTTTTTTTCTAATGATAATTATGTTATTAACAAGTAAGAGCGTTATATTCGGCTGTGCCGAATCTTATATACCCACCATCAAGTTGTGTTAAATTTACAAATGTATCACATACAGTGGTGGTCACATATTTAGCACACTAGTTATGCGTTTTTTTCAAAACCGTATATTTTTCTGTTGGAGTAATTATTTTCTTTTTTTTTGCCCGTTACTCTTTTTTGAAAGGGAATCTTCAATTGCTTCATATATAATTTATTTGTTGGCAATACGTAATTGGAGCTGGACACAAATTTAGCACAAATATTAAACATTTTACATTTTTGTTATTTTTTGAATTTTTAATTAATTTTTGGTAAGTTTTTCATCATATTGTGTACAGTTGAAGATTTTTCAGAAATAAAATATGTATTAGACATGGCCAAAAATAAATGGTGCACAGATACGCAACGACAGGAGATTTGTGAAATAAATTCGAGAGGATGTCCTGTAAGTGAAATAGCAAGTATTTTAAATTGCTCCAGAAAGATGGTATATAATGCTTTGAGCCATATAAAAGCACATGGAACAATTAAAAAGGGTATACTGGCACCTAGACCAAGAAAAACGATAACAAAAGAGGATTATTTAATACATAGAATGTCAGTGGCCGACCCTTTTTAGAGCTCCAGTGAAATAAATAGTGAAGTGTCATCAAAATACGGTATTGATGTCTCCGACAGAACGATACAAAGACCCCTTAATGAAAAAAATTCGCGTGGCTGTATTGTGCAACACAAGCCACATGAGTCAAAAAAGAATTTGAAGTCACGAATTTCTTTCGCCCAAATGCTATCTGGAAAAGCCATTAGATTTTTGGAAAAACATACTTTGGAGCGTCGAATCAAAGTTTTGGATCTGATGGAAAGAGATATGTATGGTATCTTACGAACATGCAGCACAACCCAAAGTATACGTCAAAGACTGTAAAACATGGTGGAGGAAATGTGATGGTGTGGCTTGCATTCTCAGGGCATGGAGTTGGTCCAATACACAAAATTAACACACGTATGGATCAATACGTTTATAAAAATATTCTAGCCGATATCATTATACCATAAGCAGAGGCGAAGATTCCACCTAGCTGGCGCTTCATGCATGACAATGGCCCTAAACACACTTTACGTACTGTGAAGTGTTGCCTGGAGGAGAGTCAAATAGATGTTTTGAAATGGCCAGCTCAATCTCCGGATCTCAATCCTATTGAGAATCTTTGGAATGATATAGAGAAGCATATAACAAGCGTAAAACCTAACAGCTTAAATGATTTGTGGACGAAAATCCAAAAAATATGGCACGCTTTGTTAAGAGTGTGCCTAAAAGATGTACGGTAGTTATACAAAATAAAGGATATCCTACAAAATATTAGGTTTTTTTCAAGAAATTTTAATTAATAACTTGTTTTTGATTTTTAATAAATATTGTTTTTAATTTGTGCTAAAAATATGTCCAGTATTTTTTATGGGTTAGTTTTAAATAATTGCAAAAATAAATATAATTTTAAAAAAATATGTTTATAAAAGGAATACGACTTCATCTTCGCATCACGTGTAATACGTTACAATAAAAAAGTAGTGAAAAAAATTGAATTAGGACTTAATATTTCCTATAAGAGACAACAGATACCATTTGTGCTAAATACGTGACCACCACTGTATATCTACGAGGGTGCAAAACGTGGAACAAATTCGCAAAAAAATGTTACGCTAGTTGGTATTGTCGGTAAAATATTTGGACTTAATTCGTTCAAAATTTAAAGATATGGCCAAATCCGAAAAACATTAAACCAAGGACAAAATTTTAAAACTGTCAAAACTGCATATTTGTGTTTGCGGAAAAATTTACCATATATTTATCTTTTAGAATATATAATGGATACAATTTTTGATTACTATCTCCGTGAATGGCAGGTCTTCATTTGCACTTATCTCGAATTTTTATACATTTTTTAAAATAATAGGTTTTTAAAAGTTCAGTACCTGGTTGACCGAGTCTTGCTCGGGGCAATTTTTAAAGTTTTTATATATTTTATTTTATACAGTTACAGTTTAACTCATTTTAAATAATTTTGAAAATTGGTCATACCAACAGAAACCTCCGTCGACTCATGCGCAACAACTTTGCTAAAGATTATAATCTGATCAAATGCACAGTTTACGATTTAATTCATTTTGAGTAGTTTTTAGTGGCGCCACCTAAAGTCGTTCATACCACTAAGAAACCTTCATCTGCTTATGCGTAACAACTTTGCTTATGATCATAACATGATCAAATGCACAGTTTACGATTTAATTCACTTTGAGTCGGACTGTGGTCATTCCAATTAATAAACCTTCGTCGGATTATACGCAATAACATAGCATAATTAAATGTACAGTTTACGATTATATTGACTTTGAGTAAATTTCAGTGGCGCCACCTGTCGAAATTTCTTCATACCAAACCTTCGTCGGCTCATGTGCAACAACATTGCTAAAGATTATAGCATGATTATATGTACAGCTTACGATTAAATTGACTTTGAGTAATCTTCAGTAGCGCCACCGGAAATTATTCACACCAATTAAAAAGCATTCGCCGGCTCAAATGTACAGTTTACGATTTAATTAATTTTTAGTAATTTTCAGTGGCGCCACCTGTCGGAAATTCGGTTTACCAACTTAAAAACCTCCGCCGGCTTATCAGCAACATCTTTGCTAAAGAGCATAACATGATCAAATTCACAGTTTACTATTCTATAAAGAACATACATACAGACAAACATTCATTTGTTTTAAAGTTATAACATTACTAATTTTTTCCCCTTTTTATCCCCTAATTTCAAAAAGTTCCATATGCATAATTGGTACTTCTTTGGTACCAATTGAATTCGGTACATTTTATTAGAAAGCAGTTAACATAATTTTCCTATTCATATTACTTTTGTAGATGTTAAGTTATCAGTTTATCCCTTTTTTACACATTTTGGCCACGAAATCAACAAACAAATACGTGTTCAATATTTCTTTCACATCTATTGATTGCAGTACAAAGTTTCTTTCTATATTCCTTAGTTTAAAATATAAGAGTGGGTTAAAAAGGTACCAAAAAAACTATTTTCACCCCTTATCGGACATAGTTTCAAAAAAGTACCAAACACCTGTCCATTTATTTTCATAGCTGTTTAAAACGTAATTTAAATTTTGTTTCTATACCTATTACTTAAGGAGATATAGCGTTTTCAATTTTTTCCCCTTTTTACCCGTTTTTACCCTCTTAGAGGCAAAGGTTCCAAAAGTCCCTTCTTCTTCGACCTATACATCAAAGAAATTTTCTCAAAATCGTTAGAGCCGTTTTCGAGGTAGTCATTCTATATATATATAAATACATACAATTATTGCTCGTTTAAGAATATAAGATAAGATAAGATAAAAATCGCAAAGTTCATAAAAATCAAGAGACTCCATCAAAAGTAATTGGAGTGATATAAAGAACGTCAAGTAAAAAAGGGCTCATAGTGTGTAGCGTCCGTCACAGAAATAAAGGTTTTTTTAATTTGACAAGAGCAATTTTTCTTTTTTTTCTTCAATTAAACTTGGTTCGTTAAGAGAACTTATAGTATGATTTACATTAGGCTAAAAATGTTAATATAGCATTTTACAGATTAATATGTATAGAAAAGTGTGTAGCGTCCGTCACAGTATATATTTTTTACAAAATGATATTTCTTAAATACAAAATTTACGAACACATATCTGTTTTATTCATAAAGCAATAATAGTGTCTATATCGACGGATTAAATTTAAGGTATTAAGTGTTAAAAAAAAATACAGTGAGGCAAATTTAATGCTTTTGAAATTTGATTTTATTTTTTATTTTTGGGACACTCTAACAGAGAGCCGCAGCATTTTTCGACGAAAAATAAGATGTAAAAATTGTAAATTTTTATATAAATATATGTATGTAGTCGTTTTGTGAAATATTAAATTGTGCCAAAAATCGCATTTTAACCGTGAATATGAAAAGGATGGAGATGAAATTCGGGACCAAATAAAACCATTCTAGTCACTGACTAACGAATCCTTAAAAAAAAATATGAAATATGATTTTTTTTCTTATAAAAAACATTCAAGTAAAAACTGTATCGTCCGTCACGTAGCGTCCGCAACAGTTCATTTATGGATTTTTGGTGAAACTGGAAACTTTAAAATATTTTATAAAAGCTGTTATGTAATCCTCTGATTTTCCTCTATCTTTAATGTGTTTGCAATTTTTTTATTTCTATGACCGATTTGATGAAAATTACAGAAACACGTGTTGGAAAAAAGTCACTTCCTTTTTTTGTAGCGTCCGTCACAGCACTTTTAAAGCGAATATCTTTTTATTCCAAAGAAGTATGTAAATACACAAATACCAATATTCTCTGAAATCTGTGGAAAGATATCTAGTGCAGAACGACAATGGGATTCATTTAAGTACAACAAAATCCGTACAAATGTATCGTCAGTCACGCAGGATTTGTCCATATCTAAGTGGTTTCCCTAGTATTTACTTTGCACAAAATTTAGTCTCACAACCGGGTATAGTTTAACATTAATAAGCTATTAAATACTTTTCGTTTAGCTTAATATTTACTTAGGATAAACATGTTAATAGTAATACGACAGGTTCATATGCTAATCTCAGATCCGTCGTAGGTTTTTTTCCATCAGATCTGGATTTTTTTATGGCCGTGGCAAATTTTTCCCCTTAAATTAGTCAGGTACGGAGACCTATTTCGTCCTAACTAGAGCACGACTCATCCGATTTTCAAGACACTTGAAGATGCATAACAAAATTGCATTTATTTTAGTCAAATATAATTTTTCTGTAGCTCTTACCGTTTTGGAGTTATTTAGAAATTATTTTAGAAACATTTTTTTTCGTGCGAAATTCGTAATTTTTTTTAGGTTAAAAATGTAATTAAAAAAAAGATAAAGTAAAATTTTAACATTTTAAACATTTTTCTAAAAGCTACATACCTTAAGAATAAAATAAGCTATAAACCATAAAAATCGGTTTAAAAATGTGAATTTTATTACCAATTTACCGCAGGTACCCAATATTGCAATGCAACTAACCTTACATATGACCATCAATGTACATATGATGATCAATGTAGTGTCCTACAATCCGAGATATCGGCTATTCACAAAGGAGTCAAATGGTTGAGATACCACAGAGTATATGACAGTCAGGCTGCAAAAAAATCCCTATCTAATGTCAATACGACATCTGTTCTTACCCGCGAATGTCGGGCATCTCTTAACGAGATGGCGAGACATTGCAAGATCGAACTCTTCTGGGTACCCGGGCACAACAACATGCCTGGTAACTCCACCACGGCCAAACTTGCTAAATCCGGTGCTCTCCTGAGTCAGGACAACATCGACCAATTTAAGGGCTTACCGCTATCCGCCTGCAAATCAATAATTAGGCAATCACTTTTCGCGTCAGCGCAGAGCGAGTAGTCTTCGGAAACCATTTGCTCCATATCTAGGCAAACATGGCCCACCTACAACACTAAACGTTCATACATCTTGGTAACTTTACCCCGTCACAGACTCCGCAGAAGACTTAATCTTCAATTCTATGACTACTGTCGTAGTTGTCATAACATAGAAGAGGAGGAGACAGTGACTTATCTGCTTTGTCACTGCCCCGCCCACTCGACCTCAAGGGCTCTCAATCTGGGGTCACCTTTTCTGCATGATTTATCGGATCTAGCGAGTATTAACATTCGTAAAATCGACTCATTTATCAGGGCTTCAGGATGGCTTGATTAGCCTCTCATTGATAGCCTGGAGTAATAATTTTTGTTCTTTTCTTCCAGTCTATCCCGTGCAGGTAACACAAAACGACCGCTTTTAGGACCCAAGTGACGCTGACCTACATCGGCTGCCTGCCTAACCTAACCTAACCTTATTACATAACACCCTAACCGCAGTCCATCCAACATAACAAAAAGAATATCAGCCCGTTATGAATAATAGCTTTCAATAAATCGAAATTAATATGAGGTCAAATATTACAATTATCTTTATATTTTAAAATTAACTTAAATTCTTTGCCTTTAGCAGCATTCCATGTCTACCACTGCAAATTTTTCGGCTACCTTAAATTTGATATGTATCCCTTCTGTTGATTGATTTTAAGAATCTATGTCATGAAAATTCATACTGAGCCACCGAACGTCGATGATCGCGTATCCTGTATTCAATGTGTTTAAATTATAAGAAACACCCCAGCAAAACTTTGGTAATAGCAAGTACTCTGGTAACCGGTTACCTTGTAATGACTACAACATACCCTCCGAATAACTTATAAGTTATTACAGAAGTACTTATTTGTAATTAAAATGGTAATTTAAACTGAATGTCCCCGGTTCGAATCCCACCAAGACGAACAATTTTTTTTAATTTTTTTTATTAAAAGAGTTTTTTTTAATGATTTTTGAATTTTAAGAACTTAAATATTACCTTCTGTAAAAAAAAAATTGGAAAACTAGCTCACTCCGAAACTTCTATGGAAAGACCAAGTAGAGGAACATTTTTCAAAGCTTGGCCCATAAAATTGGAGATTATTCGCACAAGATCGAAGTCCATGGAAATCCAAAAAATAATAAAAAAATAACTGCTTTATTTTTTATTAAATGCATTAAACATTTACAAAAAATCGTATAGAAATATTTTTCTAAAAATTACAACAAAGCAAAATAAGCAGGAAAAAACACAGATATTGTCACATGATTTTGGATCAAAAAATAAAAATTGTATATACTAATTATAAGCTGCTAAGTTTTCAACATATGAAGTAGCTCAGTGGAAGAATCTCCGCCTAGCAGTCGTAGGGTTCTGGGTTCGAGCCCCCAAGGGGTCATAAAAAAAATTTTGTATTTCGTTTAAAAAAATATTTTTTTTAAATAAAACAACAACAAAAAAAGTTGTTGTTGTTGTGTTCCAATTGCTTACCCAAGTCATTACTTTCTGCAATTGGTAAGTACTTGCCTCCAATGACATCCCCATGTTAATGTAATGACTTAAACAGTGAATGTGTAAGTAGTTCGTGTTCAATAGTTTAGCTGTATAACTCATTACTTGGTAATGAAAAGTTTTGCTGGGACATCAATAGCCTTCATTCAACAAGAGTTTGTCTTTTTTAAACATTCCAATTTTTAATTCAATAAAGTTTTTCCAACTTTGCTTATTTTAGTTTGATGCAATAAATCTTTGCATTTTCCGCTACATTTTCACAACAAACATTATATTTCTATAAAAGTTGTTATAAATTACAAAGTGAACAATTGAATTGTAAAAGATGTAAAATTAAAATTACTTTTTGTATTTTTAATACATTTTGTTTAGTTATTCTTAACTTTTAATGCAATTTCTATTAAAACAAATAAAAATCGTTTTAACATTAAGTAAAAAGAATTTTAATATTAAATATTATTATATTATTATGCAAATCCATTTCAAAGTTACTATATACCTTCACATGTTTTCATTTTAAATTTATCAGAGAAAAATAACAAAACTAGTTTAATGTTATTGTAAATTCTTTAATTTGCATACCGTTTACAATCCTAAGGTAGAAAGGTATATTGAGTTTGTGCTGATGTTTGTAACGCATGGAAATATTGATTTTAGACCCACCCTTTAGTATATATATCGACTCAGAATCACCCCGTAAGTCAATTTTCGACAGAAATATTTCTATCGAAAATTTTTCTATAGAAAAATTTTTGACAAAAATATTTTTCTATAGAATCATTTTCGATAGAAATTTTTCTATAGAAAAATTTTCGATAGAAATATTTTTCTATAGAAAAATTTTCGATAGAAATATTTTTCTATAGAAAAATTTTCGATAGAAATATTTTTCTATAGAAAAATTTTCGATAGAAATATTTTTCTAGAGGAAAATTTTAAATAGAAATATTTTTCTATAGAAAAATTTTCGATAGAAATATTTTTCTACAGAAAAATTTTCGATAGAAATATTTTTCTATAGAAAAATTTTCGATAGAAATATTTTTCTATAGAAAAATTTTCGATAGAAATATTTTTCTATAGAAAAATTTTCGATAGAAATATTTTTCTATAGAAAAATTTTCGATAGAAATATTTTTCTATAGAAAAATTTTCGATAGAAATATTTTTCTATAGAAAAATTTTCGATAGAAATATTTTTCTATAGAAAAATTTTCGATAGAAATATTTTTCTATAGAAAAATTTTCGATAGAAATATTTTTCTATAGAAAAATTTTCGATAGAAATATTTTTCTATAGAAAAATTTTCGATAGAAATATTTTTCTATAGAAAAATTTTCGATAGAAATATTTTTCTATAGAAAAATTTTCGATAGAAATATTTTTCTATAGAAAAATTTTCGATAGAAATATTTTTCTATAGAAAAATTTTTGATAGAAATATTTTTCTATGGAAAAATTTTCAATAGAAATATTTTTCTATAGAAAAATTTTCAATAGAAATATTTTTCTATAGAAAAATTTTCAATAGAAATATTTTTCTATAGAAAAATTTTCAATAGAAATATTTTTCTATAGAAAAATTTTCAATAGAAATATTTTTCTATAGAAAAATTTTCAATAGAAATATTTTTCTATAGAAATATTTTCAATAGAAATATTTTTCTACAGAAATATTTTTCTGTAGAAAAATTTTCAATAGAAATATTTTTCTATAGAAATATTTTCAATAGAAATATTTTTCTACAGAAATATTTTTCTATAGAAAAATTTTCAATAGAAATATTTTTCTATAGAAAAATTTTCAATAGAAATATTTTTCTATAGAAAAAATTTTCAATAGAAATATTTTTCAATAGAAAAATTTTCAATAGAAATATTTTTCTATAGAAAAATTTTCAATAGAAATATTTTTCTATAGAAAAATTTTCAACAGAAATATTTTCTATAGAAAAATTATTGAAAATTATATTTTTCTATATTTTTTTATAGAAAAATTTTCGATAGAAATATTTTTCTATAGAAAAATTAGAAATATTTTTCTATAGAAAAATTAGAAATATTTTTCTATAGAAAAATTTTCGATAGAAATATTTTTCTATAGAAAAATTTTCGATAGAATTATTTTTCTATAGAAACATTTTCGACAGCAATATTTTTCTATAGAAAATTTTCAATAGAAATATTTGTCTATAGAAAAATTTTGAATAGAAATATTTTTCTATAGAAATATTTTTCTATAGAAAAATTTTCAATAGAAATATTTTTCTAAAGAAAAATTTTCAATAGAAATATTTTTCTATAGAAAAATTTTCAATAGAAATATTTTTCTATAGAAAAATTTTCAATAGAAATATTTTTCTATAGAAAAATTTTCAATAGAAATATTTTTCTATAGAAAAATTTTCAATAGAAATATTTTTCTATAGAAAAATTTTCAATAGAAATATTTTTCTATAGAAAAATGCCCAATAGAAATATTTTTCTATAGAAAAATTTTCAATAGAAATATTTTTCTATAGAAAAATTTTCAATAGAAATATTTTTCTATAGAAAAATTTTCAATAGAAATATTTTTCTATAGAAAAATTTTCAATAGAAATATTTTTCTATAGAAAAATTTTCAATAGAAATATTTTTCCATAGAAAAATTTTTAATAGAAATTTTTTTCTATAGCAAAATTTTCAATAGAAATATTTTTCTATAGAAAAATTTTCAATAGAAATATTTTTCTATAGAAAAATTTTCAATAGAAATATTTTCCTATAGAAAAATTTTCAATAGAAATATTTTTATGTAGAAAAATTTTCGATCGAAATATTTTTCTAGAGAAAAATTTTCGATAGAAATATTTTTCTATAGAAAAATTTTCAATGGAAATATTTTTCTATAGAAAAATTTTCAATAGAAATATTTTTCTGTAGAAAAATTTTCAATAGAAATATTTTTCTGTAGAAAAATTTTCAATAGAAATATTTTTCTATAGAAAAATTTTCAATAGAAATATTTTTCTATAGAAAAATTTTCAATAGAAATATTTTTCTATAGAAAAATTTTCAATAGAAATATTTTTCTATAGAAAAATTTTCAATAGAAATATTTTTCTATAGAAAAATTTTCAATAGAAATATTTTTCTATAGAAAAATGCCCAATAGAAATATTTTTCTATAGAAAAATTTTCAATAGAAATATTTTTCTATAGAAAAATTTTCAATAGAAATATTTTTCTATAGAAAAATGCCCAATAGAAATATTTTTCTATAGAAAAATTTTCAATAGAAATATTTTTCTATAGAAAAATTTTCAATAGAAATATTTTTCTACAGAAAAAATTTTCAATAGAAATATTTTTCTATAGAAAAATTTTCAATAGAAATATTTTTCTATAGAAAAATTTTCAATAGAAATATTTTTCTATAGAAAAATTTTCAATAGAAATATTTTTCCATAGAAAAATTTTCAATAGAAATTTTTTTCTATAGCAAAATTTTCAATAGAAATATTTTTCTATAGAAAAATTTTCAATAGAAATATTTTTCTATAGAAAAATTTTCAATAGAAATATTTTCCTATAGAAAAATTTTCAATAGAAATATTTTTATGTAGAGAAATTTTCGATCGAAATATTTTTCTAGAGAAAAATTTTCGATAGAAATATTTTTCTATAGAAAAATTTTCAATGGAAATATTTTTCTATAGAAAAATTTTCAGTAGAAATATTTTTCTGTAGAAAAATTTTCAATAGAAATATTTTTCTGTAGAAAAATTTTCAATAGAAATATTTTTCTATAGAAAAATTTTCAATAGAAATATTTTTCTATAGAAAAATTTTCAATAGAAATATTTTTCTATAGAAAAATTTTCAATAGAAATATTTTTCTATAGAAAAATTTTCAATAGAAATATTTTTCTATAGAAAAATTTTCAATAGAAATATTTTTCTATAGAAAAATTTTCAATAGAAATATTTTTCTATAGAAAAATTTTCAATAGAAATATTTTTCTATAGAAAAATTTTCAATAGAAATATTTTTCTATAGAAAAATTTTCAATAGAAATATTTTTCTATAGAAAAATTTTCAATAGAAATATTTTTCTATAGAAAAATTTTCAATAGAAATATTTTTCCATAGAAAAATTTTCAATAGAAATTTTTTTCTATAGCAAAATTTTCAATAGAAATATTTTTCTATAGAAAAATTTTCAATAGAAATATTTTTCTATAGAAAAATTTTCAATAGAAATATTTTCCTATAGAAAAATTTTCAATAGAAATATTTTTATGTAGAGAAATTTTCGATCGAAATATTTTTCTAGAGAAAAATTTTCGATAGAAATATTTTTCTATAGAAAAATTTTCAATGGAAATATTTTTCTATAGAAAAATTTTCAATAGAAATATTTTTCTGTAGAAAAATTTTCAATAGAAATATTTTTCTGTAGAAAAATTTTCAATAGAAATATTTTTCTATAGAAAAATTTTCAATAGAAATATTTTTCTATAGAAAAATTTTCAATAGAAATATTTTTCTACAGAAAAATTTTCAATAGAAATATTTTTCTATAGACAAATTTTCAATAGAAATATTTTTCTATAGAAAGATTTTCAATAGAAATATTTTTCTATAGAAAAATTTTCAATAGAAATATTTTTCAATAGAAAAATTTTCAATGGAAATATTTTTCAATAGAAAAATTTTCAATGGAAATATTTTTCAATAGAAAAATTTTCAATAGAAATATGTTTCTATAGAAACATTTTCGATAGAAAAATTTTCAATAGAAATATTTTTCTATAGAAATATTTTCAATAGAAATATTTTTCTATAGAAAAATTTTCAATAGAAATATTTTTCTATAGAAAAATTTTCAATAGAAATATTTTTCTATAGAAAGATTTTCAATAGAAATATTTTTCTATAGAAAGATTTTCAATAGATGTATTTTTCTATAGAAAAATTTTCAATAGAAATATTTTTCTATAGAAATATTTTCAATAGAAATATTTTTCTATAGAAATATTTTTCTATAAAAAAATTTTCGATAGAAATATTTTTCTATAGAAAAATTTTCAATAGAAATATTATTCTATAGAAAAATTTTCAATAGAAATATTTTTCTATAGAAAAATTTTCAATAGAAATATTTTTCTATAGAAAAATTTTCAATAGAAATATTTTTCTATAGAAAAATTTTCGATAGAAATTTTTTTCTATAGAAAATTTTTCAATAGAAATATTTTTCTATAGAAAAATTTTCAATAGAAATATTTTTCTACAGAAAAATTTTCAATAGAAATATTTTTCTATAGAAAAATTTTCATTAGAAATATTTTTCTATAGAAAAATTTTCAATAGAAATTTTTTTCTATAGAAAAATTTTCAATAGAAATTTTATTCTATACAAAAATTTAAGGTAACCGATTGATCATTTCATTCTTCATTAACTTTATTTATTTTTTTATTTATTTTTTTTTCTGTTAATTTTTTTTTTTTTTGAAGGTCACTATAGTGATGTCTTAAGTGGAATATATAAATGCGTTAAAAAAATTACTTTTTGCTATAATAAAACTTATTAAGAATTAAGCTTTCACTACTTCTCCAGTGATATTTTTCTTTTTGATGTAAAATTCGCGTGTCGAAATTCAACACTGACAGGCGAAACGTCAACGTCAAATAATGAAAATGCCTATTTTTGTGTAACTGAAACATCAGTGACTACAACAAAAGATTAACATTAAAACAAGTGAAATATATTGTAGTACATGATTAAACTAAATTTAGTTACAAAAAAATTTATGAGATGTAATTTTGCAAAAATAATTGAAAAGCATAAAATAATTAACTTCTAAAAAAAAAAAACAAAATCAAAAATGATAGGAAAAACTTAAAAGAAGAAAGTGGGTGTTGGGAGAAATGGTAACACAAGAAAGTGTTACCAATTTTATTAATGATATGGACAAAAAACAAAAATATAACAACAACAAAAATAAATCAAAGTTAACAAATGAAAACGATTTTTAAAGATTAATGAAAGAAAAAGAGTTTGCAATAAATATTAATAACACTGGGATAGTTACAAAATATTAAGAGAAAGATACAAGAAATTTAAAAAATGACTGTCTTCAAAACTTAAGATTTTTTTAGTTTTTTTACTCTGCTGGAAAGTAGGGGAAATATTAGTTAGGGCTTTTCTATATTATAGTAACGATATTTTTTTTCCAGATAATTTTTTTGAAAGTGAAAATAAGAAAGATTTATTGAAAACTAAAAATTTATTCTGAATATTTTATTAGAAAAATGTAGAAAGTGGGCGGTAGAGACAAGTGGCCGCACCCATTTTTTAGAATATTGTTGTTAGTATATCCGAAATATAGCTACTAAGATAATTTCAAGACTATTTTTTCAATATAATTATTTTTGTCGCTTTCCCCATACAAGTGCAACCACTACGTAGCGTGAGTGGCCTTATTGATTACATGACAAATCGTGAAAAAAAATTCCAGAAATACATCCAAGTTTAGGAGTAATAAGCAAAAAACTTATTTTAACAAGGTTCGTACCAGGTTGCGACCAGTTGCTTAGGAAGTTTGTATACGATTTTATTTATTAGCAAATAAAAGAACACAGATTGCGCTAAGATTGAGAGATGTCCGTCTGTCTGTCTGTCATTTTTTTTTGCATGAGTACCTGGTTGACCGAGCCTTGCTCGGAGCTTTATGATAAGCTATTTGAGGCAATTTTGTATATATTTTATTTTATAAAATAGTAAAATAAATTTAGAGGAAATACATTGTACAAATATTCGGTTAACTTTGAATTATTTTATTTATTTTGTCCGATCTACACATAGTTTGCATAGTTTACAGTTTAACTCATTTTGAAAAATTTTGGAAATTGGTCATACCAACAGAAACCTCCGTCGACTCATGCGCAACAACTTTGGAAAGATTATAGCTTGATCAAATGCACAGTTTACGATTTAATTCATTTTGAATAGTTTTCAGTGGCGCCACCTGAAGTTGTTCATACAAACTAAGAAACCTTCGTCTGCTTATGAGTAACAACTTTGCTTATGATTATAACATGATTAAATGCACAGTTTACGATTTGATTAATTTTGAGTAATTTTCAGTGGCGCCACCTATCAGACTTTGGTCATTCCCAATAATAAACCTTCGTCGGCTTATCCGCAACAACTTTGCGAAAGATTATCGCATGATTATATGTACACCTTACGATTTAATTGACTTTGAGTTATTTTCAGTAGCGCCACCTGTCGGAAATTATTCACACCAAATAAAAAGCCATCGCCGGCTTATGCGCTACAACTTTGCTAAAGATTATAGCATGATCAAATGTAGAGTTTACGATTTAATTAATTTTTAGAAATTTTCAGTGGCGCCACCTAACGGAAATTAGTCTTACCAACTTTAAAACCTTCGCCGACTTATCCGCAACATCTTCGATAAAGAGCATAACATGATCAAATTCATAGTTTACTATTCTATAAAGAACATACATACAGACAAACATTCATTTGTTTCAAAGTTATAACATTAATAATTTTCACCCCTTTTTATCCCCTAATTTCAAAAAGTTCCATATGCATATTTGGTACTTCTTGGGTACCAAATGAATTTGGAACATTTTATTGAAACGCTGTTAACATAATTCCTATTCATATTACTTTTGAGATGTTAAGTTATCAGTTTATCCCTTTTTTACGCATTTTGGCCCCAAAACCAAAAAAGTACCAAATACGTGTTCAATATTTTATTCACATCTATTGACTGCAGTACAAAGTTCTTTTCTATATTCTTTGGTTTAAAAAGAAGAGTGGGTTAAAAAAAGTACGAAAAAAACTATTTTCACCCCTTTTTACCCCTTATCGGACATAGTTTCAAAAAAGTACCAAACACCTATCCGCTTATTTTCATAGCTGTTTAACGTAATTTTAATTTTGTTTCTATACCTATTACTTTAGGAGATATAAAGTTTTCAATTTTTTCCCCTTTTTACCCGTTTTTACCCTTTTAGAGGCAAAGGTTCTTCGACCTATATATCAAAAAAGGTACCCACTGTCAAAAATTCAATATATGTATATATATATATATATATATACATACAATTATTGCTCGTTTTAGAATTGTACCCCTTTGCGTTCTACGGATTTTTCGAACACTCTTTCCATAATCCTGCAGGTTTGGATCGGCTTTTATTTCATGCAGTATATCTGTGTGTGTTACCACCACTTGCATATATTATCAACGCGTTCGGTCTGCTTTTTGTTTGTTGTGGCTTCTTTTTCCGGTTGACGGTTTTCCATTCAGAAGGGGCTGGAAATTCTTCTGTTTGTTGTGCTGAGGGTATGTTACTTGCCCCCTCACCATTGGTTTCTGACTGTCTGTTGAATGCACGATAACGCCTAAACGAAAAAGCTAGCTCACAGAAACTTGGTAAAGACATTCTTCATTTCTGGAAAAATTTTATTATTGATCGGTTCACATTTTACCATAACTCCCGTATAACCTCGCCTAGGCTAATCGCTTATTTGCTAATAAATGACAAATTATAACAGCTAGATGATAAAATTTGGTTTATAGAAATTTTACATACAGGGTGGCCCAGAAAGACCGAAGTGGTGTGAATTCCTTATAACTTTTTTATTATAATTTTTTTTTTTCTTTTCTTTTCAGTATTTTGTAAAGAAGACTTGGATAATTTATAATGGAGCAATACGCAATTGAACAACGTGCCCAAATTGTTGAAATTTACTTTTCAAATCAGCGGTCCATTGTGTTGACTCAGCGTGCATACCGTCGTCAATTTAATGTGCGGGTTGCACCCTCTCAGTCAACAATAAACCGTCTGGTTGCAAATTTTCGAGAACAAGGAGCAGTAAGGAACCTTCCTGGTCCCGGCAGACACCGAACTGTCCACACGGCTGACAATATTCAAGTGGTACAGGAGAGTATTCGGGAGGATCCAGAAACATCAACCAGGAGACGTTCGTCACAACTGGGCCTCTCAAGAACGTCGCTGCAGCGAATTTTGCACACCATAGGATTGTTTCCATACAAAATTCAACTTGTCCAAGAATTGAAACCAACAGATTACCAGCAACGACTTGACTATGCAATTTATTTCCAGCAAAAAGCACAAGAGAATCCAAATTTTATTCATAACTTAATAATGAGTGACGAAGCCCATTTTCAATTAAATGGGTTTGTTAACAAGCAAAACTGTAGGATATGGGCTACGGAAAACCCGAGAGTACTTCATCAACGACAATTGCACCCAGTTAAGTGTACCGTTTGGTGCGGTGTTTCTTCAGAAAGGATCATTGGCCCATTTTTTTTTTGAAAATAAACAAGGTGTCGCCATTTCCGTCAATGGTGATCGATATCGGGCCATGTTGCAAAATTTTGTAAGGCCAGCCGTGGAAAACCATCCGCAAATATGGTTCCAACAGGATGGAGCCACAGCGCACACTGCGAGGGCCACAATGACTCTTTTACGCGACATCTTTGGTGAAAGAATAATTTTTCGTAACAGCAATTTTAATTGGCCTCCGCGGTCCCCGGATTTAACCGCTCCAGACTGTTTTCTTTGGGGCTATTTGAAAGGAAAAGTTTATGTTAATAAGCCTAGGACTATTGAGGAGCTAAAAAACCAATATTCGAGAAGAAATTAACAACATACCACCGGAAGTTTTGCGAAAGGTCATGGGAAATGTGTTGGAAAGAGCACATTTGTGCGAATCAGAATATGGCCACCACTTACGGGATATCATTTTTAATAACTAATCCAAAAATATTCCCCATAAATTTAATGTATTTAAAAAAAAAAAATTAAAAAAATATCTCTTAAATAAAAAGTTATAAGCAATTCACACCACTTCGGTCTTTCAAGACAGCATATAAAATTCCACTGAAATCGGTTCACATTCAGCCATAGCTCCCATACAAAACACTTATGGAAACAGCCTAAACTTCACCTAAAATATACTTAAATGCCAATAAATCTAAAACTATAATTGCTATAACCACTTATTTTAGCACAAGAAAGTCCTATGTCAATGCAAGCCAGTGCGCAAAATTTTGTCAAAATAGGTCACCATTTGATCATAGCTCCCATATAAAAAATACAAAACACCAAAAAGAAAGGGGGTTTCTGTCCGTCAAATGAAAGCGCGATAGCGCATTAACTACAAGAGCTAAAGACACAAAATTTTACAAAAGTATTTTAATATGCTATAGAAGTTTTGTACTGAAAATAGGCGAAATCCGTTTACATATAGTTACAGCTCCCCTGCCCCGGGAATCACATTTATGCTGGTACATACAATACAATTGTAAAAGCTATGACGATTTAATTTAGAACCGAGAAGTTTTATGCAACTTTTGGTCAATATATCAAATTTTATAGGAATAGGTCCATATTTGACCATAGTTTTCATATAAAAACCACTCTCGGAAACCACTAAAATGCCACAAACGCCTGTTAAAAACTATGACAGTTATGGCCACTAAATTTTGCATAAGCTTTATGTAAATACCAGAAAGTATATACAATTTTGTGACAATCGGTCAACATTTGGCTATAGTTCTTATATTTATAACATCCATTATTTTACATATTTTAGTATTTATGCTCCACAATTTTACTTCGTTTCAAAAATTACCAATTTTTAGCCCTGTTTCTCAGTCCAATCGCAAAACTAGAACCAAAAATTCAAAACAAGTTTTAAATATATTTTTATGTTGCTATTATTCTGTGCAAATTTCGGAAAAATCTGAAAAAGTTTCATCCGATATTAGGAAAACTCTAGGCCTAAATCGTCAAAAAGTTAAAATTTTTTTTCGAAGTCAAATACCTCATAAACTATAGGAGATAAACCACACGTGTAGATGTAGATCTCAGTTTCGTACGTACACAAATCTTTTATATCGGATCAAAAATGTTACTTATGGATCGTTTTTAATTTTTGAAAAACCTGAGGTGCCCTAATTTTGTGGGATATAGCTCCCCTCCAGATAAGTATACAGACTCCAAGTTCTAAGCGTAGGCTCGAATACTCCTCCTGCGAAAAAAAGTTCGTGAAAATATAATTAAAACTTTTCAAAAAAATCCGTCATGGACATTTAAAAAAATAGCTAAAAATTTGAAAGTTGACCCTCGAACGGCATTGAAAGAAAACCTGGATCAGGGAGCAAAAAAGGCCCTACAGAGATTGATAAGGCAAAAGAAGTCGAGCGACTCTTTCGAAGAGCGCCTAACACTTCTTTAAGAAAAGCAGCTCGTACGGTGAAATGTTCTACGAATTTTGCACATAGAGTCAAAGCTTATGCTGGACTGAAGACATACAAAGTCCAAAAGGTACCAGATCGCAATGCTATAAAGAACTTAGAAGCAAAAAAACGAGCGAAAAAATTGAAGTCTGATTTTATAAAAAAATACATCTGTTGTGTGATGGATGATGAAACATATGTACTGGCAGACTTTTCTCAACTTCCTGGTCAAGATTTTTATGTTGCTGATAAACGGGGCAATGTTCGGCAAGAGTTTCGCACAAAAAAACAAACAAAATTCCCTAAGAAGTTTCTCGTGTGGCAAGCTATTTGCAGTTGTGGCATCTGGCACAATAAACACAGAAATTTATATAAAGGAGTGCCTACAAAAACGGTTGTTACCCTTTTTAAGAGAGCACAGAGTGACTACATTTTTTAGGTATCAGGTAAGGTATCAGAAGCAACTGTAAAATCTTTAATGAGAGGGTTTCCGAAAAAAGTCGATAATTTTGCAAAACCCGAGTACTAAGTAAACATTTTAATGCTAAATGATTTTGTATAATATGTCATTATATTTGCGTATTTTGTAGAGTTTTTATATTAAAAGGTTTGATTTTTATTTAAGAAAATCCAACTACAAATTTTATTTAGAGCACTCTTTATTGTATAAATTATATGGTAAAATTAAAAGTGGTTGGCCAAATAAAAGGAGACATATAAGATATATTAATAAAATGTGTTTAATAATTTTGAAAAATATTTAATAATTTTAATTTATGTACATGTCTTTTGTCTACCTTATAATATATATTTTGTAAAATTTGGATTAGTAGTTTGAGAGATATATTTAAATTTCTGAAAAAAATTAGGCATTAGTCAAGATTTATTATTATATAAAAAAACTTAACAGAAACCTCATTATTTCAATAAAATGTTGAAAATTCATGAGAAAATGTTCAAGACTGCGATTTTCATGTTCTTTCTGCATTTTTGATTTGTTCATTGTAATGTGGCCACCACCTGTGTATATGTATTGCTTACAGAATTTCCTTAAAAACAAAGTATTGTTCGATTTTTCTCAATCTTATTGCAAAAATTTAACTCAAGAACGTGTTGGCTAACAAAGAGAGCCGAAAAATTCAATGCCCCGCCCAAATTTTCATTACATAGGCAATTTAAATGTATTTGTCATTATGTAATTTGTTATCCTAAATTGTTTTTTTGGTGGTAACTAAAGTAAATTTTAATCTAATCATTTAATAAATACTGCTATAGATTATTTTCAAGTATTTTATGGACCTTTTTCTTACTATATTGCACCCTGGTGTAATTAAAAATGTTTAAAATATGTAAAAAGATGAAGTTAGTAAAATGATTCTGGTAAATAGGCCGGCAAGAGAATGCGGCTGAAATTCGAAATATATACTACTAGTACTTAACAGTAGAAAATCCAATTTATATGTAACCTCTTTTAGCTCCTTTTTCTTAGATATGGCCTTTCAAAATTTAGATATGTATGATTTTCACTAGTTATTTAACTATCTCAAATTCACTTCAATTTTCGAAAAAACCAAACCACGGAAATTTCCAAAAACTCCACAAAATTCACTAATAACAGTATTTAACAAGTAAGAGTGTTATATTCGGCTGTGCCGAATCTTATATACCCACCATCAAGTTGAGTTAAATTTAGAAACATATCTCACATATCTACAAGGGTGCCGCTAATTCAAAATCTGGATCAAAACTGAAAAAATCGCTAAGCTAATTGGTATTGTTGGTAAAACCTTTGGACTAAATTCGGTTGCCGTAGCTTTATAGTTCAACATTTAAAAATATTTTAGTGGTTTCCCCAGTATTTACTTTGATCAAAATTCGGTCTCATAACCGGGTATAGTTTTACATTAATAAGTTATTAAATACTTTTCGTTGTACGTAATATGTAGTTAGGCTAAACACGTTATTAGTAATACGGCAGGTCCATATATTTTTTTAGGAGTTCCTAATGCATTCATCATATATAAAGTTTGGGCTGAACATTGATTGATGACTATCTAATTTCATAGGTGCAATCTTAATATAATGAATGTAACTCCAAATCTTTTTGATTGTAGATATAAAAAGGGGATGTTATATATATAAGAATTATAGTCAAGTGTTGACCGATTGTAACAAAATTTTACACACTGGTTAGTATATATATAGAGCTTATTCTTTGTGGCCAAAGCTATCATAGTTTCTAATTAAATAGCTTTTAACTGGCCTTTGCTAAAATTTTTGTTTTCCGTGAGTGTTTTTTTTTATATGAAAGCTAAAGTCAAATATGGACTGATTCCTATAAAATTTGATAAACTGATCAAAAATTGCATAAAACTTCCCTATTTTAAATGTAATCGTCATAGCTATTACAATTGTATTCAATTTATCAGCATTATTGTGTTTCCCGGGCTGGGTTATATGGGAGCTCTAACTAAATTTTAACCGATTTTGTCCATTTTCAACACACATCTTTTTCAAGACATCCAAAATACTTTTGTAAAATTTTGTCCCTCTAGCTGTTTTCGTTAAGGCGCTATCGTGCTTTTATCTGACGGACAGACGGATATAAATAACCATTTCTTTATGTATTTTTGTGTTTCCATAAGTTTTTTATATGGGAGCTATGGTCGAATGGTGAGCGATTGTGGCAAAGTTGTGCACATTGGCTGGCATTGACATATGACTTCCTTGTGCTTAATTTAATCTTACTAGCTCTTCTAGTTAAGGAGCTATCACGATTTTATCTGACAGACAGACGGACATAAATCCCCTTTTCTTTTTGATTTTTTGTGTTTTCGTAAGTTTTTTATATAGGAGCTAGGTCAAATGGCGACCGATTGCGACACTGGCTGGCATTGATATAAGACTTTCTTGTGCCAAATTTAGTGGTTATATCAGTTATACTTTTAGATTTGTATTTTAGGTGAAATTTAGGCTGTTTTCGTAAGTTTTTTGTATGTGAGCTATGGCTAAATGTGAACCGATTTTGATGAAATTTTATATGCTATATCTATATACCAAATTTTATCAGCATAGCTGATATAATTTGTCATTTATTAACAAATAAGCGATTAGCCTAGACGAGGTTATACGGGAGCTATGGTCAAATGTGAACCGATTTTGCCCAATTTCAATAGATGAAGAATATTTTTACTAAGTTTCAGTGAGCTAGCTCCTTTCGTTTAGGCGTTATCGTGATTTTAACAGACAGACAGACAGACGGACAGACAGACGGACATCGCTCAATCGTCTTAGAATTTCATAAGGATTCAGAATATATATCGTTTTTGGTTTTTGAGCCAATATTAAGGAAATTACAAACGGAATGACAATCTCAATATAACTCTATTCTTTTTGATGGTGGGTATAAAAAGTGCTTAAAAATTTAGAACAAAAACTTTAGTGGAGAAATTATATCTGCTTTTATTCAAAAGAATATAAAAATCAATTTTTTTAATTTTAAAATTGCAGGCAAAAAAGTTTAGACTTTGAGCTAGTATCAAAAACGAATCAGTTATCCGATAGTCAAAGATGAATTTTAATTGGATACTTTTGATTGTTGGCTATAAACTACCATCAAAATTTCATCAAAATTATAAAACTAAGAAAAATCATTTTTGGCCGCTTTTTACAACCGTGCACTGAGTTAATTGGTATACCAAAAGGTGGGTCTTAGGTAGGGTGTTTATTTTACTCGACTTTTAATTCTTTGAGTAATCAAATAACTTGAAAATGAGGTTTTTTAATTACTCGGAAAATCGATTAATAGTAAAAAATTACTCGAGTTAATCGAGTAAAAAATGCATCTCAAAATTACTCGAATAAGATTTTTCTGTTTAATACAAATATTTTTTTTTAATAAAATTATAGTGTTTTCTTAACAAAAAAGTTTTTAATTCGCCATAAAAAACATAAAACAAAAATAAAAAGATTTATTTTTAATACAAATTAACATATTGTCACCCTAAATATTTTAAGTGAGTTTATTTACTTCTATATATAAAAAGCAATCTTACGATTTCATAAATTCTGAGTTTGATCTTATAGGTTACGTAGGCTCTACGACTACCTTTTACCTATGTTTACAATGGGATCTTCAACTGACCTAAAGTAGGATCTACGATTATATTGCGTCCTTTTACTGAACTATAGTAGGACGTACTGTTACTATAGTAGGACTTGCGATTACACAGGGATCTTTAACTAAACTATAGTAGTATCTACGAATACATTGGAGACTTCAACTGCACTATAGCAATGGTACCTTCAACTATTCTATAACAGGAGCTACAATTACATTAGGACCTTTAAATAAACAATAGTAGAAATTACGAATACATTGCATACCACAACAGGTCTATGATAGACTAGGCTATTTATATCTGAAATAACATTGGCTATATATATACTTTATGCATACAATGGACTATATACATACAATGGACTATATTACAAGTTGTAATTTACAAGTCTCGATTATTGCTTAAAATTGACAATGTTAAAATCCACGATTATTTCAGAAATGGAAAATTAACTATATTAAAACCCTTGATTATTGCTTTAAATTAACTATAGTAGAACCATCAATTATTGGCTAAGATGGACCCTAGAACGGTAGATAATTGATTTAAGTGGTCTTCATTTGAACCCTTGATTATTGCATAAAATGGAATATATTATTAATAGCAGCAAATAATGGCCAAAGTTGGCCATTATTTGCGTGACAGGGGAATAACAATAATTTACATTAAACAAAAAAACTTTTCCTTAACTCGTAATAAAAAAAAAACACAAAGAAAAATGCGTACTAAACAAACAAAACATACAGTTTTACAAACAAAACAGTTTAGAAATACGATGAGACAAATTTTAGCCGTTTTATTAAAAAAAAATACTTACAAAATTATTGAAATAATTTTATTCGAGTAACTCGATTACTCGTGGAAAATTACACAAATAAATCTTGATTTGAAATAAGCTATTTTACTCAAGCGATTAATCGATTTTATTTTTCCGATTAATCGAGCAAACATAACTCAAATAATCACCCTAGTCTTAGGCCAATATTTTAATGCGTTACAAATATCAGCACAAGCCCAATATAACTATGCTGGTGAATTTGGAGATTTATAAGAAACTAACATTATTTTTTTGCAAATAAAAATAAGTTTTCCAGCACAGTGTTATCAATAGCTGCGTAGAACAACATAATAAATTTGCTGTGCAAAACTGTTAGGAAAAGTAAAATAAATAATACAAAAACTTATTCGTCTCTATGTTGGAGGGAGCCACATGATGTTTAATTAGAAAACGCTAGAAGATAATGAGCCAAATTAGCAGCCAAGCTTGAGATTTAAAAAAGGCAACAACAGGAAAAACAACAACGAAAAGAATTTCTCAAAATTGTAAGATTTTTCAAGATTTGTGGAAAAAGTTTTTTTTTTTGTTTCTTGGCTGCATCTTTCTAACATGCTCTGAATATTCAGACAATACTTAGTGTGCAGTCTAGTTAAGTTAAAATGTTCATAAACTAGGTCCATTTTTGTAATTGAAGCAAAATTTTTAAATTATTGCAGACGAGTAATTAAAACAAAGTAAAATGTATAAATTTCTTAGCCACGCTACAAATGAAGATCAGTTGCATTTTGTGAAGAAATTGAAGTGGTTTGTTGATTGAAAGAAAACAAAAAAAAAAGAAATTTAATAAAATTGAAATAAAAATTTTAAAATATAAGAAATTAATAAGAAAGACAATAGTCCTTAAGGACTTTGGTACTGGTTAACAAACAAACAGAACTATAGATTTTTCAAAATGTGTAATAAATTCTTATTAATAAATCTGCTGATACTAGTGGCTGTGTGCAATATGACAACTTCGGCTGAATTGGATATAGTTGCAACCCATAGTGGGCGTGGTTTTCTTACCGATAATGGTTTAACACGCACTGTACATCACATACTAAATCAATGTTTGAGTAAGGAAGATGTGTTATGGTGTTTTAAAGTACAAGGAGCCAAGCTTTTGGGACGTGCTCTTAAATTCCAAAATATCAATCTCATTGAAGGCGTGGCCTTGGTTAAGAAAAATGATAGTGACTTAAGATCGGGCCGCTCTAATGTTATGGATACGAAGCTAAACAATAAAGATTTGGAAAATCTTTCCCTGAAAAGTCTAGATTCCTTAATAATGGAAAGATTTCTTTCATTTATACGATCACGTCAGCTGCAGGTGAATATGCCCCGTTTGCTGGCCTTTGGCAAAACAAACAGTCAGGACTTATGGCAATCGCTAATGGACTTTATTTCCTCATTTAATGGCGACAACGAGGAGGAAGAGTCAGAGGGTCGTAAGAAAAAAGATGACAAAAAATATTTGGGACCCTTTATAGCGGCCGTTTTGCTTAAGACAGCCATTTTAAAAATGGCCTATCATTCCATAGCCATAGTGGCTGGCAAAGCTTTGATAGTGGGTAAAATTGCCTTGATCATTAGTGCTATTATAGGACTGAAGAAATTGGTTTCGAATGAGGGTGGTGAAAAGACCACCTATGAAATTGTCAAACATCCCCAGGTCCAGCAAAGTCATACATATTCGTCGAGTCATGCGGGTGACTATGAAGGCGGTCATGAGAGCGGTTCCTCCTATCATCGCAGCATGGATGATGAAATGATGATGCAAGATAAGGCCTATAATGCTTGGGTCCCATCTAGTGCGTAAATTTCGGAACAAAAAGAGGACTATTTTAAAACATTCTATTAGATTTTAAGTTAAAAAAAAGAGTCAACAATTATTTATTTTATATAACAAAATAAGAAAGAGAGAGTGAGAGCAATATTGAAATAGAATAATTGAAAATTATTAAAAGAAACTTAAATAAAAACAAAAATTTTGAAATGAAAAATATTAAAGGATTTTAATAAGGATCACAAAGTTTTGAACGTGAGTTAATGAAATTTAAACTTTATTTGTTTTAAATGTATTAAAGAAGGATAGAAAATTTACCCTAATTTCTATGAAAAATTATAAGTCCATGAATTTGTTATTCGAATATCGTAACCATTAAAGAATAGCCTAAAAATATATAAACACAACTTCAACTACATACAAACATGCTACTAAGCCTACTTTCACACAAAATATAATTGGGGCGTTACACCAAGAGTTCTTTTGTAATGGCGTTACACCGAGGTGGTGAATATTAAATTATTACACAGTACGACAAAATCAAATCTTTTGGAGTACACATGAGTCATGTTAACAGAATATGAAAATGGGCTTAAAATAAAGAAATACGTGTCTCGGCGTTTTGCTGTAGCACGTCAGAATTTTAAGAAAATCGTTTTTAAACATTCGAAGGAGCGTAGAGGTTCACTTGTAATGTAATACTATTATAAAAAGTTCTATAAAAATAGAATGGGTCAACCGATTTAAATGCTTAGTAAAAAATTGTATCCTAAAAATACCTTGACTTCATCTTCCGTTGGAAAAGGTGTACATATTTCATACTCCCCATCACATACCAGAACTAAATTGCCTTCTATTGGAATATTTAAAAGGATCACTTCATCCGGATTAAGGTTTTCCATTTATATATCTTATTAAATTTATATTTTTTCTCAAAAAATTAGTTTTTCACTTTTTCGCAACTCGGCGGATTACAATTTATGACAAAACACTGAGAAATTTCCCTTAAACAAGCACACAAATCTACAAAATCAAGAATACGATCTTTAGATTAGAACTTACAATCTTCAAAATAAGAATAAGATCTTGAAATCAAGATCACAATCTTAAAATAAAGAATACGATTTAAAATTAAGATTTAAAATCTTATAATAACATTAAAATCTTAAGAGCAAACAAATTACATGTTTATGTTTAGAATTTATTCTTAAATTTAAGAATATAAATCTTACTGGCTATATTTTCAAGATTGAAAATTCAAGATTTCGCAATCTTATATTGTAGATTTTTTTTCTTGAAATCAGATCGTCATTTTTCTCTTAGTGTAGGAAACAAGGCAGCGTGGGCGGACAAATGAGGTGTCGGGTTGAAGCTGAGGGTGTTTTCAATAGGGATCTATAGCCAGAATATCTAAATATTAGTAATAACGATTTTTACAAAATTTCATACATGGAATTATATTAACATAGATTTCCAGATTCCCAGGAAACAAAGCAACGTGGTCGGACAAATAAGGTATCGGGTTGTAGCTGGGGATGTTTTCTATGTAAATCCGAAGTCATAATAAATAACTGAGCGAGTAGGACTTATTGAGATATTTCTAAAATTGAATGTATGGGCTTATACTAAGAAAGGATGATTTTTTGAGAGTCAATTTTTATAAAAGAAAAAACCAGAAAAATGAAAGGACTTTGTCTATAGCAAAAGTTCTTTTACTTAAAATGCTATATTTCACAAACTAATAAGGCGACAGCTAGTACGACAGGTAATATTTATGTATGCCTGGGGAAATGACGGCACTAATGTAAACAGCTAAAATGTGACAGCATGTTTGACATTATTTTGTTACAGTGAGTTCAGAAAATCAATCTAACAAAAAATATATATTTCTAAAGAAAGTTTTCATTGGATTATTTTTTACAACTTTCGACCTGGAGCCAAATCGTCACACGATATCGATCAATAACTCGGACTTTTATGCAAATATTGTATGACTTATAATGTTGCCAGTCAGGCTGGATTCGACTGGATTATCCAGCTTTTTTAGTGCTTGTCCAGTGTCAAGCTAAAATTTATTTTGTCCAGCTGAAAGGTGAAGAGTTGAAATTTTAGAAAATCTTTTTGCAAAATAAATTATTTTGAAAATCCCTAAGGTATGTTACACAATATTTGCTTAAAGGTCTGCGGTGATTTGGCCCCATTTGCAATGTAGTGAACCTTTTATGTTATATTCATTTAGATTACTCCTAAAGTATGCTTTTTTTGTTGTCTCACAAAAGATCCACGAAGATAATGCAATATATTGTATAATTCGATTTTGCACTTAGCTCTAAAAAAAATTTGTTCCCGTTGGATAACCCATGACTTATCCATCGGAAATGCTTGAAAAGTTTGACCTTGCTACTTTAAAAGGAGTGTAGAAGATGGTGACAATGGACTAATCATGGTTTATACTTATGAGCATAGATGGGCACTTTGCAGTACCAGTACTTTTTCAGTATTTTTTTTCTTTTACTGATTACTGAAAGAAAAAATCAGTATTCAGTAATTTTTACTGATAACTTAAAAAAAAATTCAGTACTCAGTAAATTTTACTGATTACAGAAAAAAAATTTCAGTATTCAGTAAATTTTACTGATTACTGAAAATAATTTCAGTAGTCAGTAAATTTTACTGAATACTGAAAAAAAATCAGTAATACTGATTATTGAATGCAGTATCCGGTGGTTTTGATTATATAATTAAAAAAACAAGAACTAAACTACACAACAAATGAACATATTTTGAAAAGTGCAAGGCCGTGACTATATGGGTAATATTCTACTATCGAATTGTAGTAAAACCCTATACTCAGTTTGTCTAGTTTAGTGACCGTTTTTTTTTTATGGGCCACCAAAGTTTCCCAATATTAGCATGATGCCAAAAAAAATCAGTTTTTCCCAAATTCCCAAATTGCTAATCAGCACTTAAAAATATCGCTTTACTATGTTGGAAAAAATGTAGCCAAGAGCATGTAAAATATTTCTTAATAAAATTTTATGATGTCTTTTTTAAAAATGTTCAGGAAAAAATTTTTTTATCATAACTTTTTTGAAATCCTGATTTTTCACACGTTATATTTTGTAAAATTATAGCCACCATAAAACTAAACAACTTTTGTGAACACACCAGCATAATCTAAACGTGTTTAGATACCAAAAAAGGTCATAAACTCTCTTGTGCATACAAACAGATGTTCCAAGTTCGATTCTCGGCCACACCAGTATTAGCCTATGTTTAACTTTTCTAACTTTTGTGTACCATTACTTACTAAGTGCTTGTCTACAATGACATTTCTGTGTTAAAATAAAAAAGTTTTTTTTTTAATTTTTGCTGAAAAACTCTAGATACTGCAATCTAATCATTAAGCAGTAAAATATACTGATTACTGAATTTATTTGCAGTAATCAGTAAAATTTACTGATTACTGAATTTTTTTCCAGTTATCAGTAAAATTTACTAAATACTGAAATTTTTTTCAGTAATCAGTAAAATTTACTGAATACTGAACATTTTTTTCAGTAATTAGCAAATATTACTGATTACTGATATTTTTTATTGTTCAGTAGATTTACTGAATACTGATTTATTTATTCAGTAATCAGTAAAATTTACTGAATACTGATTTTTTGTTTCAGTAATCAGTAAACATTTACCGATTACTGAAACGCTTACTGCAGTAAAAAAGTAATGCAGTATGCCCATGTATGCTTATGAGCCACAAAGATAAACCTTGCCCCCAAGGCGATCTAAACTCAAATAAAGTTTATCGTAAAAGAAGCACAATAAAGAAAATTGTCGCCTGTTTCTTCAGCAGAAAATTTGTTTCCCGGATGTCTTTGTTAAATTAACCCCCGATGAAGAAATATTCTCCATCATGACCATGAAAGCTCCCACACATCTGGTCAAGTCAGTAAATTTTTGAGCATTTATTTATTACTTATCCTACCTACGTACAGTACACTCATAGAAAAATTGAACACATCTGTGTTTAACATCACACCATGCGGGGTGAAATAACACCTTATGTTTACAAATTGGAATCGAGTGTTTTCAATATTGCAACACAAAATGTATACCGCAATTGTACCATTTCAATACCGAAGGGTATTGAACAGAAAACGTTTCGTTTTCAAATTGTAAACATACGGTGATGATACGAAAACACTTTGCTTTCAATTTCACTCGAAATTTTTATACCAAACGGGGTCGCATTGAAAACACATTGTTTTCAATTTTAAAACACACCGTTGCCAAATGCAAAACTCTTTGAAAAAGACACTGGCACTTTATAGAAACATTTACCAATGACTTCAATTCCTATAAGTAATTAAACATGGCATATTTCTATATGAATTATTCTAAATCCAATATTTTACCTTAGACAACATAAATCAGCTTTTAAAGCATCTAAACATAGGAGTGGGAGAGGACTTTTCATTATCATTAAACCCTTCTTGTACTTTAGATGGTAGAGACATCTCCTCACCATCAATTCCGAATTGTAACAATTCCGAATTGTAATCCTACCTTTGACTTCTTCCAAACACGGTGCCTTAAGGGCTCCTGCTTCTAATTATTAATAACTTGGCGTCGTCCACTGACTTCTTGTTCTTCAACTCCTCGTTCACCAAAACTTTATGTGGCTATGACACGTGTCGGTAAATGACTAAGTAACACATGTTTTCTGGTTGTAAACGCATGTTTTCAATTATATAACTGGCGGTATCAAAAATATATATACCATTTGTTTTCAATTTGACAACGACCAGTGACGATTTTGCAACGTCATTTTTCTATGAGTGCAGGGTGACAGGAAATCTTTTCTTTAATTTCAAATGTTTTTCAAATCGGACAACGTTCTATGGGCGCGAATCGGGTCCAAAGTTTAAGAGCCCATTTGTATGGTGAAAAATGGGTTATTTTATATTTTTGAGAAATTTTAACCAAAACTAAACAATTTTTACAAGAAAAAATAATAGAATATTACAAAAACTAACACAGCTTTATTTAAAATAGTCAAAAACAAAAATGCATGATCCAAGTAGTTATGGAGTTATTCCATTTTTCCCCTGAAAATTCATGTCCTTGAAAACGCGCCTAAGGATATGCACCAAAAATTGTATATTGTAAACAAAGAAATTTAAAAATTAGACATAACTAAGTGACTCGTTATCGTTAGTATTGAATAGTTCAGTTTTGCTTAAATATAATCGAATTTACTTAGTATTTTTTTTCCATTTTGGAAAATGATACATTTTTCTCAGGTCGGTTTCAAAAATCATTTTTCAATTTTTCGAAAATTTTGCTTAGCAAATATTACAATTTTAGAATTTACTCACCAGTGTGTTAAAACAGACAAGTGGAAGAATAAAACTCAAAAAAATTTAGTTCGATATCTTGAAGAGTTTCGCCGTACCTGCGACTTAAAATTAAGGAATTTCGCGAAAATAAAAATTTTTGTGCCAAATTCTAGTAGATGTTTGATAAATTTTACTTATGTTAAATTATAACAAAAATAATTGAAATTATTGCTTGGAGTATGGAAAACCAATGCTGAAAGGTTTTTTAAAATTGAACAAGATTAACCCTTTCTTCACCGGGGTCAAATGTCAAAATTAGGATTTCTTAAAATTTTCATAGCGAGATTACGAAATATCAAGTAATAATTAGCGAATTTTTATAAAAAAAAAGCTTGGAAATAATTGGTTTTGGTAAGATTATGTGTTTTTTATTAAAATAAATGCGAATATTGATTTTATAGTTTTTTGTTTTTTGTATATATAATAAATATACAGATCAAAAACTTTTTGTAGAGAATGTAGATTAGCATTTTTGGAATACAAACCTATCAAATCTATGATCATTTATTTGTTTATTTTATTGAAAAAATCTAAATGTTAGAATAAATGAGATGTAAGCAGATGTTAATATGCCAAAAAATTAATAGAGAAGAGACGTTTAATTATAATATAACTATTATTAGACAAATCATAAACATATCGCTACTAAAATATCCATCTTAATAAGGTAAAGAAACCAAAGATTTGGCGAAAGTTTTTTATTATTAAAAAAAATATTATAAAATCATTTTCTCAATTTTTATCTTTGAATTTATCTCTATATTCATACTAAATATTTTTAATCGTATTTTTTATTTTTACTACAAAACTAAAATATTTTTTACTATAAGTTTTATTCAAAAGCAAAACGAATCACTAAACCATAAATAGCGTGTGTTGCATGCAACCGAACTCTCGATCAGTTATTGTTGTACTTAAGCATGATATCTCTTAATCTAGTTTATTTGGTTTATCAAATTGTTTTTTTTTTATTTTTCTTAAACTTATAATATAAAGAGCGAATTTTATATAAATAATTTAATAAATCTTATTATACTTATAATTTCCAATAAATAAAATCTACATTTTTTATATAATTTTTTGTTTTAAAAATCTCTTAAACTTTATTTAAATTAAAATTTTGTGTTGAAGTCTCTTGATGATTCCTCCTTTTGAATTCATCATCATGTTCTTCAACCTCATAATAAGTGACTGGTTCGGTGTGTTTATGTTCGTCAGCGGCTGCGAACTCATGATACTGATGGTGATGTTGATAGGGCATGCTACGATGCCAACCCGAACTGTGTTCATGACTATGGCCACCACCGCCGCCGCCGCCGCCTCCTCCACCACTGGTTACAATGACATGTTCGGTACCACCGCCGCTACCACCCGCCCCCTTTTTGAGACTGCCCTGAAATAGAAACACTCTTAGATTGAAAAAATTTCGGTTCTAATAGAATTTCTTTGATATTCTAACTCTCTAATTCATAAACGACTTATAAAACTAGCAAAGACTTATAGTCAGAATTTTGCATAAAAAATTTGATTTATAAGATTGTCATAAGTTTATTTTTTGTTTATGAATAAGTCTCTGTGATTGAATGAAAAACATCAAAGAAATTTTAATTGGAAACAAGTCAATTAGATATATTGGGCGATATGGAAATTTTAATACCCTCCACCAATTGTATTTATATCTATTATTCAAATTTATGGAATGTAAATGGGATGCAGTTGTTGTCTGGGTTTCCGGCTAACAGGTAATAACTGAATTCAATTCCTACTCACACCTTCTCGTGGTACATCCTGGAAACCTGAGCAACCTAGTTGAAGATGCGATAAACAAACCGAATGGGATTCTAGGTCAGGGCTAACGTGAGGGGGAGGTATCTTAGAGCCATTCCGATGTATTTGGTCTAAGGGTCTAAGATAAATTGTACTTGGCAAAGTACGAAACTGTATCGTCTGTTCAACATGTTAGTTGCGGCTGCAAGCGGGCGTCTGTCTCGGATCGAGCGGCTCTTTACAAACGTGGTTCTTGTCTTTGGACTCATCATCCATCGACTTAGCAATTACGATGCTTTAAGCATGGAAAGAAACAACATTATAGAATATACTACTCCAAGGGGTAATCAAGCGAGAAATCCCCCTGCTACGGCAGCTGGCACAAGGATTTTGGAGGTGCCTAATCTATGCTAGAACATCTTGATGAATGAAACCAGAGGCCCTATGCTCCACTGGGAGTCAAGGATAACAGAAGAAGAAGAAGAATTAAAATTTATAACATATTCTAGCAAAATAACGGAAAACATTTATAGGCAGTCAAGCCCCACTCTATAATCATTTTTTTGGAGATAATTGTACATTTTGAGCCATTTCCGATTTTTGATTTTAAGGAGCTAGGGTCAAAAGTGAACAAAAGTGAAGTAATAATATATTTTCCTAAATTTTAATAAAATTCAATTATGGTTGTGAAAGTCCTAAGTAATATTGGAAGTTCTCGAAGTAATAGACCGATTTAAAAAGTTTAGGTTACAATCTTTATATGGACATCCGGTCAGCCAGACTGACAGACCGACATCGTTAAATCTTATAAGATTATGGGTCGACCTTTATATATAGTTGTGGATGTCAGTCTTAACATTTGGCACGTACATTGTTTTATATCGCTAATAAGTGCATTATTTCAGAGACATCTCATAGGATTGACTTCCCGAAAAATTGAGTTTAGCCATTCAGAGACATAAACTTATGAGATAGAAAAATAACAATTATTTTTAAAGTTTTTAATTAAAAAAGTAAGCACAAAAATGTATCTGTTCTGAATTTAAAAGTTTTGATTCGTTTGAACCAGAGACCGGAGATCGTTTTATTTTTTAAATCCATCAAGAATAAATATCATTGCCGATGAAAATTTATGTTCATTTCGATCGAAAAATAAACAAGTAAGAGCGTTATATTCGGCTGTGCCGAATCTTATATACCCACCATCAAGTTGTGTTAAATTAAGAAATATCTCTCATATATCTACGAGGATGCAGCTAATTCAAAATGTGGACCAAATTCGAAAAAAGTTGTTACGCTGGTTGGTATTGTTAGCAAAATATTTGGACTAAATTCGGTTGCAGGAGCTTAATAGTTCAACATTTAAAAGTGTGTAAGAGGTTACGCTAGTATTTACTTTGCACAAAATTTAATCTCATAACCTGGTGTAGTTTAGCGTTAATAGTCTATTAAATACTTTTCGCATAGCTTAATATTTAGTTAGGCTAAACATGTTGATAGTAATACGACAGGTCCATATATTTTATTGGGAGTTCATAATACAGGGTGGTTTAATTGTAAGGGCCGATGTTGAATGTGAACCACACCTAAACGCCAAGCTTTTTTCCGAATTTTATTTGACATTTCTCTATTTCAGACTTACTCAATTTGAACCATGGATAGATACACAATCCAACAACGTGTTAAAGTTATCCAGACTTATTATGAAAATGGGCGTTCAAATCAAAATTCATATCGTGCACTTCGTGATTTTTTTGGTCAATTTGATCGTCCAAATGTGCTTACAATCGCAAAAATCGTGAAAAAATTAGAGCAAACCGGTTCAGTAGAAGATGTGAGAACACCAGTGCATGCTCGTACAGCTCGTACTGCAGAAAATATTGCTGCTATTCTCGATAGTGTGGCTGAAGAGCCGTCCACCCCAACTTGTCGTCGTGCCCAACAATTGTACCTCTCACGCTCGTCGTTGATGAACATTATGCATAAAGACTTGCATTTACACGCTTACAAGGTGCAATTGGCTCAAGAACTAAAGCCTATTGACCATTCCAAACGTCGTGAATGGGCAGAATAGTGGCAAGAAATGGCAACAGTGGATGATAAATTTTCGAAGAAAATCATCTTCAGTGATGAGGCACATTTTCACCTAAGTGGATTCGTCAATAAACAGAATTGCCGCATTTGGGCGAATGAGAATCTAAGAGTGATTGTAGAAAAACCAATGTACCCACAAAGAGTGACTGTTTGGTGCGGTTTATGGGCTGGCGGCATCATCGGGCCGTATTTTTTTCCAAAATGAGGCCGGTCAGGCAGTTACTGTGAATGGTATTCGCTATCGTGAGATGATAACGAACTTTTTATGGCCCGAATTGGAAGATATGGATGTGGACGATACGTGGTTTCAGCAGGACGGTGCCACTTGCCACACAGCTAACGAGACAATGGCTCTTTTGCGCAACAAATTCAATGACCTTGTTATCTCACGTAATGGCGATGTCAGTTGGCCGCCAAGATCATGTGATTTGACACCGTTGGACTTTTTTCTTTGGGGTTATTTCAAAGAAAAGGTGTACGTCGATAAGCCAGCAACAATTCAAGAGTTAAAGGATGAGATAATTCGGCCCATTAACGGCATAGAACCTCCATTATGCCTCAGGGTCATCGAAAATTTGGACCATCAGATGGGGGTGTGGCGCCGTGGTCGCGGCGCCGTTTTGGCCGATATTTTGTTCCATACATAATTGAGTAATACCAATATATCATAATAAAATAAAATTACAATAATTTCCTAAATAGTTTGTGTTTTATTCAAAATCAACATCGGCCATTGAAATTGAACCACCCGATATAAAGTCTGGAGATTGGTGCAATTTTAATATGCTGCTTGTACCTTCGAATCTTTTTGATTGTAGATATAAAAAGGGGATGTTATATATATATATATATATATATATATATATATATATCTATATATATATATATGTATATATATATATATATCAGAATTATAGCCAAATGTTGACAAATTTTTCACACTGACTGGTATTTATAAAAAGCTTGGTTTTGCAAAATTTAACGGCCATAGCTGTCATAGTTTCTAATTTAATAGCTTTTAACTGGCCTTTGCAACATTTTTTTGGTTTCCGGGAGTGTTTTTTATATGAAAGCTATAGTCAAATATTGACCGATTCCTATAAAATTTGATATACTGACCAATAGTTGCATAAAACTTCTTCATTCTAAATTTAGTCGTCATAGCTATTACAATTGCACTTAATTTATCAGCATTCATGTGTTTCCCGGGGCGGGGTTATATGGGAGCTCTAACTAAAAGTGAACCGATTTCGCCCATTTTCAGTACACAACTTTTGTTACATATCAAAAATACGTTGGTAAAATTGTGTCTCTCTAGCTTTTGTAGTTCAGGAGCTGTCGCTTATCTGCAAGACAGGCGGACATAAATCTCCTTTTCTTTTTGTATTTTTGTGTTTCTGTAAGTTTTTTATATGGGAACTATGGTCAAATGGTGATCGATTGTAACAAATTTTGCATTCTTCTTGCTGGCATTCACATAAGACTCCCTTTTGTAAAATTTTGTTGCTGTAACCCTTTTAGTTAAGGCGCTATCGCGCTTTTATCTAACGGACAGACAGACATAAACCAAAGGGGGTTTATATCTGTCTTTTTGTATTTTTGGTGACCGATTGTGACAAGATTTTGCACACTGGCTGGCATTCACATAAGACTTCCTTGTGCTAAATTTAGTGGCCAAAGCTATTACAGTTTATCATTTATTGGCATTTAAGTGAATTTCAGGTGGAATTTAGGCTGTTTCCGTAGGTTTTTTATATGGGAGCTATGGTTAAGTGTGAACCGATTTCGATGAAATTTTATATGTTGCCTAGTGCAGCACTTCCACTTGTCATCATGGCTGTTATAATTTGTCATTTATTAGCAAATAAGCGATTAGCCTAGACGAGGTTATACGGGAGCTATGGTCAAATGTTAACCGATTAGTAAGAATAAAAATACATAAAAAAATAAGGGTCCAAGGCAGGTACTCCAAGAAGTCGACGGATTTCAACCAAAAATAGTAGAGCTCTTTCTTAAATCAAAAAAATAAAAGTGTGCAGAATTTTTTGTAATTCTATTGAAAATTGCGGGTTATACATTAGAAGGAAAATAAGTGAAAAAATGGGGTACCAAAGGAGTCATCGGATTTCAACCAACATTAGTAGGGCTCTTTTTTTAAATCAAAGAAATAAAAGTGTGCTAGATTTTATGAAATTCTGTTGAAAATTGCTGTTCATACATTGAGAAGGAAAATAAGTGAAAAAATGGAGGTCCAAAGGAGGTATCCCAAGCATTCGACGGATTTAAACCAAAATTAGTAAAACTCTTTCCTGGATCAAAAAAATAAAAGTGTGCCGAATTTTATCAAATTCTATTTAAAATTGCGGGTTATACATTGAGAAGGAAAATAAATGAAAAAACCAAAACTATTAGAGATCATTTTTAGATCAAAAAATACAATTGTGTCAAATTTGATCAAAGTCTATTGAAAATAACGTTTTATACATTGAGAGGTACCCGAAGGAGCAGACGAACTTCAAGATTTTTTCGAATTTTTCTTATCTATATAAAACTAAATAGTGTGACAAATTTCATCGTTGTAGGATAACTTCTTCTATTGCAGTTAGATGTGTTAAGAAATATAACTGTGCGACATGTCAGGTCAGATATAAAAGTCAGACAGTGTGTGTTTATTTAAAGTCGAATGTATTGTGGTGAAACTAACCTGCAAGAGCCTTTATCTCACACTGTCAAATGACGATCTTACGTTATCAGTTTTCGTCCTACATCGATGTTTTGTGAAACAACAGCCGATCACACCATACGAAGAACTGAATTCAATGACACATGCTTGTTCAGATAATCTATATACATACATAATTGGAACAAGGGGTACTTCTCTCAAACAATGAGCTGCATCCGATTCTATTTATGGAGTCATTGAATGGAACCTACGTTTTCACTCCGGTTCCGAACGGCAAATTCATTAGTTAGAGAAGTTTTACATACACTAATCCTCAATAACCACTGAATAGCTGATAAAATTTGGACAGTGGGTATCTTTTTTGATGTATAGTTCAAAGAAGAAGGGACTTTTGAAACCTTTGCCTCTAAGAGGGTAAAAACGGGTAAAAAGGGGAAAAAATCGAAAACGCTATATCTCCTTTAGTTATAGGTATAGAAACAAAATTTAAATTACGTTTTAAACAGCTATGAAAATAAACGGACAGGTGCTTGGTACTTTTTTGAAACTATGTCCGATAAGGGGTAAAAAAGGGTGAAAATAGTTTTTTTGGTACCTTTTTAACCCACTCTTATATTTTAAACTAAGGAATATAGAAAGAAACTTTGTACTGCAATCAATAGATGTGAAAGAAATATTGAACACGTATTTGGTACTTTTTTGATTTTGTGGCCAAAATGTTCAAAAAAGGGATAAACTGAGAACTTAACATCTACAAAAGTAATATGAATAGGAAAATTATGTTAACTGCTTTCTAATAAAATGTACCGAATTCAATTGGTACCAAAGAAGTACCAATTATGCATATGGAACTTTTTGAAATTAGGGGATAAAAAGGGGAAAAAATTAGTAATGTTATAACTTTAAAACAAATAAACAATAAACAATAAATTAAAAACGTTAGATCTCCTAAAGTAATAGATATAGAAACAAAATTAAAATTTCAACAATTATAAAAATAAGTGGACAGGTGTTTGGTACTTTTTTGAAACTTTGCCCGATAAGGAGTAACAAGTGGTAAATAGTTATTTTGGTACTATTCTTAACCCACACTTATCTTTTGAACCAAAAATTAGAGAAAGGAACTTTGTACTAGAATCAATAAATGTGAATAAAATAAATAAATAAAATAACACGTATTTGGTACTTTTTGATTTCGGTGGCCAAAGTGGGTAAAAAAGGGATAAAATAAAATAACTTAAAATCTCATAAAGTAATATGAGTAGAAACAATATAATAACTGCGTTCTCATAAAAAGTGCCGAATTCAATTGGTACCAAGTACCAAATATGCATATGTTACTTTTTAGAAATTATTGGATAAAAGGGGAAAAATTGGTATTGTTATAACTTTTAAACAAATTAATGTTTTTCTGTCTGTATGCCCTTTATAGAATAGTAAGCTATGCATTTAAACATGTTATGATCATGCAATAATCTTAGCCTAAAGTTCTTGCGCATGAGACGACGAAGGTTTTTAATTTCCTACAGGTGTCGCCAATGAAAATTACTCAAAATTAATTAAATCCTAAACTGTGCAATTGATCGTGCTATGTTCTTAAACGAAGTGATTGCAAATGAGCCTGCGAAGGTTTTTTAATTTGCATGAACAATTTCCGACAGATGGCGCCACTGAAAATTACTAAAAATTAATTAAATCGTAAACTGTGCATTTGATCAGGCTATGATCTTTAGCAAAGTTGTTGCACATGAGCCGACGGAGGTTTCTAAGTTGGTATCACCAATTTCCAAAATTATTCAAAATAAACTATGCAAGATTCAAAATTTATTGGATATTTGTGTACCGTCTTTTCTCTAAATTTATTTTAGTTGGTTAGTACTTTATAAAGTAAAATATATGCAAACTTTAAAATTTGCCTCGAAATGCTTATCATAAAGCTCCGAGCAAGGCTCGGCCGCCCAGGTACTTTAGCATTAACTTCTAACAAAGTTGGTGCAGGTTTTCTTGAGACATAAAAGTGTTAATACAAACCGAACAGCGCACTACTCACCAGGACTGATATAACTAGCGCCAATTTAGCCATAATGAATGCAGCTCCAGCAATCAGTACCACTTTACCCAAAAACATTTGCGCAACCATTGCCAGCATCGCCATACCGCCCATCATTGCCATATTCTTGTCTTTGTACTTTTTCTTCCGACCTTTGGACGGTTTAGGGTTAAGCAGCGAATAAACAATTTTATTTTTATGTTTTTTATATTTTTTAATTTGTTTGTTTTTCGTTTTAAATGTTTTTTTATATTTATTTTTTATTTTATTCGTCGTAGAAGGCGTGGCAATGAGAGCAAAATCAAGAGGAGAAGAATAAGAAGGTTTGAGTTTTTTAAAAGGTTTTTTTGGAAGAGATTCGGTTAATTTTGAAATTTTATCATCTATAAGACCATTCAATATACGTTGCGTACCTTCTTCCTGATCCAGTTGTTCGGCAGCTCCATTGTCATCGACATCATTAATGTCCGTATTGAAATCATCCAGAGTCGTGGATATGCCGCGTCTATTTAATAAATTATTAACTGAAGCGGGTAGCTGTAGTTTTAAAGAACGTGTCTGCGCCAATTTAATTAGTTTCAAGGCTAATGTATCGGCTATCGAACGCCCTCTTTCTATATTTTCATTGTACTCATTGTTAGAAGTTAAAGCTCTATTATTTTTCTCTATAACTATAAAATCACTGAATTGCCATGTATCATTATTGGCAATGGCTCTGTTTAAAGTCTCGGATATTTGATTTTCGAAACAATTCATTATCTCACTTTTGCCAAAGCAGTCGGCTATGGTTTGACCCATTCTTCGAGCAGAAAAATAACTTTCTTTTGTGCTTATTATGGCATCACTTAAACAATTTAGCATTAATATAATAATTGTAATTAAAAAAATTTTAAACATTTTCTTGGAACTATTTTAGCACTTTAATCCTTTAATTTATTATTCCAGGTTTTAATTGTTTACTTTCAAACGTTCAAAATATTAAAGCCTTTTCTTATTTTTTCTTTATTTGACTTCTGAACTCTATTAACTCTAAAATAATACTAAGCCAATTTTTGTATTTTTAACCCTAATTTATAGGTAAAGGTTGTCATTAGATCATTTTAAAAATAAGTAGTTATTTTCTTTTAATATTTAATTGGGGAAACTTTTTATTTATTTTCACTTGTACGGAAAATCGTTGAAAAGAAAGAACATTTTTCAATACAATGTAATTAACCCGTTTGTCAAACCTTTACGAATTTGTTTATCTATAAACGTTTGATCTAAGCAATGCCCAGTGAGCATTTTTATGGGCATAGTATGGTGAAAAATAAAACACTTTGTCTTACATACATATATGTGCAATAGGGTGACAGGAACATTTTTTCTTTCTTTAATTTCAAATGTTTTTCTACGGAATATTATGACACTAGGTCTAAAAGTTAAGATATGAAAATTTGAGCCAAATCGGACAACGTTCTATGGGCGCACATCGGGTTCAAAGTTTAGGAGCACATATGTATGCGGAAATATGGGTTATTTTTTTGGATTTAGACCAAAAATAAATAATTTTTACACAGCTTTATTTCAAATCGTGAAAGACGAAAATCCATGGGGTAGTTTAAAAGTTATTGCAGTTTTCCCCCGAAAATTGCGCCTAAGGATATGCACCAAAAATTGTATGTTGCAAATAAAGAAATTCCAAAGTTAGACATGATTTATTATTAAATGTCTTGTTACTAGCAAATAGTTCAGTTTTGTTTAAATATAATTAAATTTACTTAGTTTTTTTCATGTTGGAAAATGGTACATTTTTCTCAGGTCGGTTTCAAAAATCATCTTTTAATTTTTTGAAAATTTTGTTCAACAAATATTACAAATTTAGAATTTGCTCTCCAGTATATTAAATCGAACAAATGGGAGAATAAAACCCAAAATTAGGTCAATATCTTGAACCATTTCGCCGTACCTGCGATTTCAAATTGAAGTATTTCGCGAAAATGTAAATTTTTGGGCCAAATTCGAGTAAATGCTCGGTAAATTTTACTCGTATTCAATTTTAACAAAAAAGATAACAAATATTATTGCTTAGTTTATTTAAAAGCTATGCTAAAGGGTTTTCTTAATATTGGACGAGATTAGCCCTTTCTTCACAGCGGTCAAATGTCATAATTTGGATTTTCTGAAAATTTTCATAGCGAGATTACGAAATATTATGTAATAATTAGGGAATTTAAAACAAAGCATAAAACTAGTTGTTTTTGGCAAGATTAAGTGTTTTTTATTAAAAAAAGTAAATACGAACATACAGGTATGTGATGGACATTTTCGTTTTGAAATCGATCGATTTCAGACATATTTTTTAGCTAATTTTCGGTTATTTCCCCCAAAAATAATGAAAATTTTGGCTTTAATCCTTTTGACTGATATTTTATCTTTCATTTGGTTTGAGTTTTTTGGGGAAATAACCGAAAATCTCAAAAATATATCTTAAAAATATATCTGAAATCGATCGATTTGAAAACGATCGTTTTCCATCACATACCTGATTGTCTGTTTTTACACACTGGAGAGCAAATTCTAAATTTGTAATATTTATTGAACAAAATTTTCAAAAAATTAAAAATTTACACAGCACAACAAAATAAAAAAAATTTCATGTTCTCTTAAAACCACTAAAAAATTTTGATGTATCATGACTACCTTTGTACAAAAATGGTAAAATTTTTAAATTCTATGGATAGATTTTTAAAAATTTTTTTTTTTTTAAATTGCAATTTTTTTTTAGACGTTTCTTCGAACAATTAATGCTAACGCAAAAACTACTAGTCCGATATTATTAAAATAAAATCAGAAAAATTAAGATTTACATAGCCTTTAATTCGTCTATATATCGCGTTTCAATCGGACCAATAGTATCGGAGTTATAATAAAAAACTTAAGAAAAAAATATATTTCTTATGTAAAAATGGCAAAAACTTTCGTTTAAAAAAATCATGAAAAATCGAAAACGGCAAAAAACTTCGAATGATTTTTTTCAAATTTATTCACAATTTAGTGAATTCGCTCATTTTCACAAAATTTTAGTTTTTTGCTTGATATACGCATTATAGCGGGTTTTCAGATGTATGGAAAAAATAAATTTTCCAATTTTAAGGGGTGCATGTCGGATTATTGTGAGATTGGGTGACAAACTTCCACCCACAAAATTTTAGTCGAATTGGACAACGTTAACACGTAGCGCATAGGCCCCAAATCTGAAAAATAGCGTTTAAATCGAAAAAAATTGACAAATTTTCAGTTTTTGAAAAATTAAAGCTATTTATTTCCCCTTCTGCAAAAAAGTGGATTCTGATTCTTAGTGCAAACGCAATGATCTTTCCAATAAGCTACATGTGTTTAAAATCGGCTAAACAGTTTTCGAGTTATTACAATTTTCACTGGCCATTAAATGTCCTTGAGGACTTGCCGAAGACAATTTACAAAAACATTTTACTTAGTTTAAAATTTTTTATTATTTTCTTTTTTAACTTACAATATACATGTAAATAATAAAATATAAAATTTCGCTAAAATTGACTGATATCTTCCTATTACACAACGCAACAAAATACAAAAATTAGATGCTTTTGAAACCACTATACAATATCCGGGTACTGCCAAACTGTTTTGGATGAATGAGAAATGTATGGCAAAACAAGTACGCGAAATACTGTTTTGGGCATCTCATTGTGTTTGCCCTAAGGACCAGGATCCGCTTTTTTGCAAAATAGCGTTAATTTTGCAAAAACTTAAAAATTATAAAATTTTTCCGATATAAACTTGATTTGTCAGCTTTAGGACCTGGGCGACACGTGTTAGCATATATATCAAGCAAAAATATAAAATTTTGTGAAAATGAGTGAATTCACTTAATTGTAAATAAATTAGAAAATAATCAATCGATTTTTATGGTCAATATCTCCTTTTGTTGCTATTATTTGTGGCTTTGCGACAGAATAATGAATCTGAACATTTTTTTACCGTTTTCTATTTTTCATGATTTTTTTAAAACAAAAATTTTTGCCATTTTTATATAAAAAATATATTTTTTTCTTAAATTTTTTATTATAACTTTGATACTATTGATCCGATTGAAACGCGATATATAGACGAATCAAAGGCTATGTAAATCTTATTTTTTTTTGATTTTATTTGAATAAAATCCGATTATTAGTTTCTGAGTTAGCATTAATTATGTGAAAAAGAGTCTAAAAAAAATTGCAATTTTACAAAAAAATTTAAAAAAAATCTTTCCATCGAATTTAAAAATTTTACCATTTTTGTACTAAGGTAGCCATGATACATCAAATGTATATAGTGGTTACTCGAGCATATTTTTGCTGTTGCCCTGTGTTATTTTTGAAACCGATCTAAGAAAAAAGGAACCATTTTCCAACATAAAAAACACTAAATAAATTTGATTATATTTAAACAAAACTGAACTATTTACTAGTAACAAGCCATTAAATGAAAAATCATGTCTATCTTTGAAATTTCATTATTTACAACATACAATTTTTGGCGCATATCTTTAGGCGCGTGTTCAGGGACATGAATTTTCGGGGTAAAACTGCAATAACTTTTAAACTACCTTATGGGCTTCCGTCTTTCATGATTTGAAATAAAGCTGTTTTAGTTCTCTTTAATATTCTATTATTTTTTCTTGTAAACATTATTTACTTTTGGTGTAAATTTCGCAAAAACGAAACGTTGTCCGATTTGGCTCAAATTTTCAGATCTAAACTTTTAGACCTAGTGTCACAATATTCCGTAGAAAAGTTATAAAATTCGAAAAATCTTTTACCTTCATACAAAAAATTGTCACCCTAATGTGCAATGAAAGCTCTTCTACCGAACTCCTCAAATGACGGACAAACTTTGTATAACCGTGATAATAAAAGTATTTAGTATGTAGCTCTTTTTTCAACGGACACACTGTATAAACGGACAAAAATTCCCCGACGCGCTGTGTTCGTTTATAAAATTTTTCACTGATAGTATATGGGCAAATCCTGCATGACGGACGATACATTTGTACGGATTTTGTTGTACTTTAATGTATCCCATTGTCGTTCTACACAAGATATCTTTGTACATATTTCTGAGAATATTAGCCCATCGATTGTGCTATAGAATGGCATTTCTAAATTTATATTTTTGTTTTGGAGGAAAAAATATTCGCTTTTATTTATATTGCTTTGACGGACGCCACAAAAAATGAAAGTGACTTTTTTTCAACACGTGTTTCTGTAATTTTTTATCAAATCGGTCATAGTAATAAAAAAATTGTGAATATATTATAGATAGAGGAAAATCAGAAGATTACAAAACAGCTTTTATAAAATATTTTAAAGTTTCCAGTTTCACCAAAAATCCATAAATGAACTGTTGCGGACGTTATGTGACGGTCGATACAGTTTTTCCTTGAATGTTTTTTTTTAGGAAAAAATTCATATTTCATATCTTTTTTAAGAAGTCCTCAATCAGTGAAAATAATGGTTTTATTTGTTCCAGAATTCCATGTAGGGTAGAAGGGGCAGCATTTACCACTTTAAACTGTGTGGAAAAATAGCAAATTAACTAAAAGTGGCCATGGGGCACATTGCCAATAAGTTTGGTACAAAAAAGAAGTAAAAAAATTGTTGTAATAAAGTAAATTTTTATTTCTATAAAGCTTTAATATACAAAACAAACCCAGCAAAACTTTGGTAATGGCAAGTACTCTGATAACTGGTTACCTTGTAACGACTACAACATACCATCCGAATAAATAGTAAGTTATTACAGAAGTACTTATTTGTAATTAAGATGGCAATTTAAACTGAATGGTCCCGGTTCAAATCCCACCAAGGCCAACAATTTTTTTTTTTAGTTTTTTTTTTTTATTAAAATAGGCTTTTCAAATGATTTTTGAATTTTAAGAACTTAAATATTATCTTCTGTAAAAAAATTTGTAAAACTAACTCATGTTAATGAAAAAATACCATCATGAGTCAATTTTGATTATGTAGGGGATGTTGAATACCAAACACGATTCTAATTGGTCTTAACTTGGTAAGCCCAACTTATCTGGGTCATCCTCTCATCATCTCAACTGTGGACACACACCTCCTCATGGTATCACCCGGGAAGCTAGTTTAACACCCATTAATATTGTGAGTTAACATGTTCCGAGGGTTGTCCCATAAGATCGATAAAAAATGGGTTAGGATTACGGGCTAGTAACCCTCTCTTGAAAAAAAAAATACAATGAAGAGGATAAAATTAGAATTGAAATGTCCCACTACCTAATATTAGAGGATGATGTCCGAAACTTCGATGGAAAGACCAAGTAGAGGAACATTTTTCAAAACTTGGCCTATAAAATTGGAGAATATTAGCACAAGATCGAAATCCATGGAATTCTAAAATATGCTCGGACTTTGACCTTAACAGGTTGTAACATTTAAGTAAGTAAGAGTCAATCTTATGTAAAAACTTATACAAAAAAGAAGATTTAAATTGTTTAAGTTTTAAAATAATTTTAAAAAAGTTTTAAAATAATTACAAAAAATCGTATAAAAATATTTTTCCAAAAATTACAACAAAGCGAAAAAAAGCAGGGAAAAACAAAGTTATTTTCACATGATTTTGGATCTAAAAATAAAAATTGTTTATATTAATTATAAGCTGCTAAGTTTTCAACATATGAAGTAGCTCAGTGGAAGAGTCTCTGCCTAGCAGTCGGAGGGTCTGGGTTCGAGCCCCCATGGGATGATAAAAAAAATTTTGTATTTCGTTTAAAAATTGCTTACCCAAGTCATTACTTTTCTGCAATTGGTAAGTACTTGCCTCCAATGACATCCCCATGTTAATGTAATGACTTAAACAGCGAATGAGTAAGTAGTTCGTGCTCAATAGTTTAACTGTTTAACTCATTATTTGGTAATGAAAAGTTTTACTGGGAACAAACCAAAAAATTAATTCAAGTTCATTTCACATGGATAAATTTAACAAAACAGTAAAAAATTCAGAGATCAAAATGTAAACTATTGGGCCTCTATTAACATTGTACTGTGATATATCAACATTAAAAAAAACAATGTTAAGATGGAAGATGCAACCAAAATACGATTTTCTTTTTAGGGATATTACAAATGTCGGGCTCAAAAAAATGTCGACGAGTTTCTTTCTATGTGTATGGGAAATGTGCCCCCGGTAGAGTCGTTAGATGTAAAGAACTATTTTTCACATAAGAAATAGATTTATTGATAAAAACTTAAAATATTGTTTATTAACCTAATAAATAATTTTTTAGGATGACAAAAAAAACAAGGCAAATATTACAAAAATACTTGTAGCAAAATATTTTTTCATGATCTGCTGAAACAATAAATCACGCCTGATGTTTTAAATATGAAAGCTACAGCAGTCAAAATTTGAGATATACAATATCAATGACAAACGAATATAAAATCGATTACAGCATCAAAAAAGATAAGTTAGTTTTCAAGAAAATTAGTGGTGGCAAATGCGCCCCTTTGGCAAATGGTCCCCCTCCTACCCTAATTCCTTTTCATATTCGCGGTTAAAATGAGATTTTTGGACACAATTTAATATTTCACAAAACGGCTACATACATATATTTATTTAAAGTTTTACACTTTTTACTTTTTATTTTTCGTCGAAAGAATGCTGCGGCTAGCTGTTAGAGTGTCCCAAAAATACAAAAAAAATAAATTTCAAAAGCATCAAATTTGTCCCACTGTATGTTTTTTTAACACCTTATACCTTAAATTTAATATGTGTTATTGCTACAGGAATAAGACAGACATGTGTTCGTAAATTTTGTATTTAATAAATATAATTTTGTAAAAAATATATATATGAAAGCTATAGTCAAATATGGACCGATTCCTATAAAATTTGATATACTGACCAACAGTTGCATAAAACTTCTTTATTCTAAATTTAGTTGTCATAGCTATTACAATTGTAATCAATTTATTAGCATTCATGTGTTTTCCGGGGCGGGGTTATATGGGAGCTCTAACTAAATGTGAACCGATTTCGCCCATTTTTAGTACACCACTTTTGTTACATATTAAAAATACTCTTTTGTCTCTCTAGCTTTTGTAGTTAAGGAGCTGTCGCGCTTTTATCTGACGGACAGACGGACATAAATCTCCCTTTCTTTTTGTGTTTCCGTTAGTTTTTAATATAGGAGCTATGGTCAAATGGTGACCGATTGTGACAAAATTTTGCACACTGGCTGGCATTCACATAAGATAATTCCTTCTGTAAAATTTTGTTGCTGTAGCCCTTTTAGTTAAGGCGTTATCGTGCTTTTATCTTACGGATAGGCGGACAAAAACCCCCTTTTCTTTTTGTATTTTTGTGTTTCCGTAAGTTTTTTATATGGATGTTATGGTCAAATGGTGACCGATTGTGACAAAATTTTGCACACTGGCTGGCATTCACATAAGACTTCCTTGTGCTAAATTTAGTGGCCAAAGCTATTACAGTTTATTATTTATTGGCATTTAAGTGAATTTCAGGTGGAATTTAGGCTCTTTCCGTATGTTTTTTATATGGGAGCTATGGTTAAATGTGAACCGATTTCGATGAAATTATATGCTGCCTAGTGCTTATGTAAAACTTAAAGATACCAAATTTTGTCATCATAGCTGTTATAATTTGTCATTTATTAGCAAATAAACGATTAGTCTAGACGAGGTTATACAGGAGCTATGGTGAAATGTTAACCGATTTTGCCCAATTTCAATAACAAAATTTTCTCATAGATGACAAATGTTTCTACTAAGTTTCAGTGAGCTAGCTCCCTTTGTTTAGGCGTTATCGTGATTTCAACAGACAGACAGACGGACAGACAGACGGACATCGCTCAATCGCCTTAGAATTTCATAAGGATTCAGAATTTTGATTTTTTGATTTTTGAGCCTATATTAAGGAAACTACAAACGGAATGACAATCTCAATATACCCCCCATTCTTTTTGATGGTGGGTATAAAAAAAGGTTTATTACTGTGGCGGATGCTACACACTGTGAGCCCTTTTTTACTTGACATTATTTATATTACTCCAATTACTTTTGATGGGGTCTTTTACATCTTATTATATAAAATTATGCAGGCTTTAAGCCCAACTGAAACTTGATACCTGAATGGATGTTTTTGTGATTTTTATGAACTTTAAAAAAAACCTATTAATTTAAAACATTTATAAAAATTCGTGATGGGTGCCATTCACGAAGGGAGCAATTAAATATTGTATCCATTATATATTCTAAATTAGACACAAATACGCGGCTTTGACTGTTTTAAAATTTTGCCCTTGGTTTAATATTTTTGGGATTTGCCTAATGGATATGTACATTAGAGGGAACGATTTTTCTTTAAATATGTATATTTTTGCCCGAAATTTCGTGTTCTTGACGATTTGCCTAAGAGTATGCAACAAAAAATTCACTTTATAAAACGAAAATTGCAAAATAAGAAAATTGCATAATTAAAGCGGAGTTTGAATGATTGCGTTGCTGTTGATGGAGATTACGCAGATGAATAATTTTGAATAACAAAGAACGTGTAAACCTTATCCATTTGAGAACATAGTCAATGTCAAACTGCAGGTACGGCGAAACTGTACAAGATTTCTTTTATCTCGAAATGCGGTCTGAAAATTTGTGATAATTTAAATAAAATTTTAAATGCTTGAAGTTTTTATAACACCATTATTGTTCAAACAAATTCTTGACAATGCTTTTTTGTTGTCTGGGTTATCGACCAACTATTCAATTTTTTTTCAACCACCAAAAATATGCCTCGTTTAACATCAAATCCCAGATATTTTTGTAATAAAGTCTTCATTAGATTTATTTTTTGTTTAATTTCTTTTAAGTAATTAGCTTCGTATAAAAACATGAATGAGACTTTAAAACTAATTATGTATTTTAATATTTTTACCTACAAAAATTGTCTTTCGATTCTTTTCTTTTGAGCCAAATACTTAAATTAGGGTGGGTTATTGAACCTTGAAATTGTTTCTATGTCAATTTACTATAAAATACTTCTGTAAGTCGTAGTTAATTTTATTTATTACTTTTAATGTTTTTTTGTAATGACGATTTTTTTCATGATTTCCTTTTAAACATTTTAATGTGAATAAAATTTCACTTTCATCTTTAAATTTGGATAAAGTTTTTTTTCACTTAATTTTCTTAAAAATTTCTTGTTTTGGGTTCATAAGATGAAAATTGTCTGCCGCCAGTAGCTGTTCAAGTTTACTCAAAGGAAATCACTTATTTAACTTGTCCAAAGTTTTTGCTTTTTTTCGTTTAAATTTTTTTTATTAAATACTTTTTTCAACCATAAAGCCTTTAAGGTTTTAGGCCAAATAAGTAACAGTCTCTTTAAAATAATTTCATCTTGCGCAATATTTTACAAAAAAGAAAAAAGAAACATGGAACTGTCATAAATTTAGCCGATAATAAGAAACAGTTTTAATAAAGTTTTAATTTTGTTTGACACAATCTCATTACCTAGAAATTCTTGCAAATTAACTTAAGAATTTTGGGTCGATTAGCTTTAAAAAAGGTTAAATTTTTGTTATATTTATACTTTGAGTTTTTTCGAAGGCCAAATATTCTTTTGTTAAAAAATGGGAAACATTTTAATTAAGGTTTCCCAAAATATTATCTGCTTTATATTAAACCAAATATAAATAGGTTTATACTTATTAATACATTAAAACCTTTTTATCATGAATTATGAAAATGACAAATAAATAATATTTTTCTACGACCACAAGTTTTTGGTTTATAAATGACCCTTAGGGATTTATTGAGTTTGCTACATATGTATATACAAAGGGTGTCTGGTAAATGTTGCTATGAAAAGAAAATGGACCCCAACATCGAAATTAATGAGAAGTATGTCATTGGGATTGTCATTCTGTTTGCAATTAGCAATATAATGGTTTAAAATAAACAAATAAAATTCTGCCCGTTTGTCTACTAAGAACACAAGAAACTAGGGAAATGAATTTTCGAAAATGAATCCTCATTTTAATACGATAGATGGAAATGAAATTTAAAACGAATACTGCTTATATAAACAGAAATCACTGTAACAAATTATGTTAAAATTGGTCAAATATAGCTTATATCCCATTCACACTATAAGTTTTTAGGTGTTTTCAGAAATAAAAATACCATCGAAAACTTTACCATTCACATTATGAAAATTTGACATTTCATAAGTTTTCGGAAGAAATTTATTTATTTACTCGCGATTAATTCTTGCTGCTCCTCGGGGCAGCAAGAATTTCTGGTCATTCGTTAAAAGAGTCAAAAATAATGCTAGTTCTTCAATTTCTTCTCTTTCAAAGGATGATCAGACATTCACAGACCCGGTTGATAAAGCTAACCTTTTAGCTGAACTATTTGCAAGCAATTCTCGCTTGCCGGAATGCACTCAACCTCTGCCCGAGCTCGAAAGAGTATCTGTAACTATGCCAAAGATATTCTTTCGCGCTCGTGCTGTAAAACGGGTTTTAGCGGATCTCAATATAAATAAGTCTTCAGGGCCAGATGGCATTCCAGCACTGGTCTTGAAGCAGTGCTCTTCGACGCTTGCGCGTCCATTAGCTAACCTTTTCAGCACCTTGTACCATGCCGGTACATTTCCTCGGTGCTGGAAGGTTGCTAATGTCACGCCAATCCCTAAAAAGGGTGAGGCTAAGAACCCTGAAAATTACCGCCCAATTGCAATTTGTTCTGCACTCTCCAAAGTTTTGGAGAGTATGGTAAACCACCATCTTGTTAAATATCTAGAGTCTAACAACCTACTAAGCGACCGCCAGTATGGGTTCCGTAGGGGACGCTCTACGGGAGACCTGCTAGCCTTCCTATCGGAAAAATGCTGTCAATCAATACACCGTTTTGGCGAAAGTAAAGTTGTGGCTCTAGATATTTCCAAGGCGTTTGATAGAGTGTGGCACGGAGCGCTTCTATCAAAGCTTATTGCCTTTGGTGTCGGTAATAACTTCTCTCGGTTTATATCGAGCTTCCTCAGAGATCGCACTATACGAGTTGTTATAGATGAGTTCTCCTCAAACGAGTTCAAGATTAATTCAGGGGTACCGCTAGGGTTCCGTTCTTTCTCCTACTCTATTTCTTATCTTTATAAATGACCTTCTTCGTCAAACTTCCAATCCTATCTACTCTTTTGCAGATGATAGTAACATTTGCCATTCATATTCATTCAATCGTAGGCCAAGCCTCCTTGAGGTTGACTCTATGAGACAAAACATGAATGAATCATTAAACCGCGATTTAGAAACAATTTCAGAATGGGGTCGTGCGAATAGAGTTCATTTTAATGCTCGGAAAACTCAATGTTGTATGCTTACACATAAACGCACGGCAAACCATGTTACTTCATCTGTATTAATGGGTGGTATACATATTGAGGAATCAGATGCTCTTGATGTTCTAGGCATGCGAATACAATGTGATGTTCGTTGGACAAAAAAATATCTTTCAAGTGTCGAAAGAAGCATTCAAGTGCCTCGGTTTTCTAAAACGGTGTAAAAGATACTTCACTTCTTCTGATCTCCTTACTATTTACACCACCTACATCCGACCGAAAATGGAATACAACTCTCATGTATGGGCCGGTGCTTCAAAGTCTATTTTGGAGCTTCTCGACCGAGTGCAAGAGAGGGCGAAAGTGCTTATCGGTGACAGTAGGGTATCCAACTCTATTGATTCACTGGAGCACCGTCACAATGTGGGTTGTGTCTCACTGTTCTATCGTTACTACTTTGGAATGTGCTCTAACGAAATCAGGGAACTCGTTCCCGAAACTCGAACTTTTTTGCGCAACACACGTCATTCTGCTAGAGCACATTCCTTTGTGGTCGATTGGCCGGTAGACCGAACAACACACTACAGAGAAAATTCGTTCTTTAGTAGTACAGTTCGTATGTGGAATTCGCTTCCCGCAGAAATTTTTCCTGCTAGTTGCAATATAGGTAAATTCAAATCAAATGTCCACAAACACTACTCCATCTATCCTCCTTCCCATAACCTATTTTCCTAGTTCCAACACAATGCATCGCATAAGTAGGGGTCATCCCCTGAGCGCTGGTCCTAAGTTAAAAAAAAAGAAATTTTAAATTAAAATTATTGTTTTTTTATATTTTATTTTACACTGACATTTATTTTTGATATTTCCCATTTTTCTAATATAGAGTTGTAATAAATGGTATGAACTCAGTGTTGTATCGGTATTTTAATAGTTTTCAAATAAGTTTTCGTTGAAAACTCATACGGAAGGAGTTTTCGTTTTGTATGTGAAAACTTAAGTTTTCAATGTTGTTTTAAGGCGAAAACTACTTTAACTAGTTTTCGAGCTCAATGTGAATGAGCTATTACATACAAAAACTTTTGTTTGAAGTCATTAAATGGGACGAAAATCACAAAAATTATCGTAAATATAAAGACAAGTAAGAGTGCTATATTCGGCTATGCCGAACCTTAAATACCCTTCACCAATGATGTTACAAAAGTAAAGAGAAAGAGTTTTTGGTCAATTACAAGTATGTATGTTTCTGAAGACTGATTTAGGTGAGTCCTACAAAAATACTAATATATGTAATAGCCCATTCACACTATAAGTTTTTAGGTGTTTTCGGATATGAAAACACCATCGAAAACTTTACCATTCACATTATGAAAATTTGGCACTTCATAAGTTTTCGGTAAAATATGTTTTTATTAATCACGTTTAATTTTAAAAACCGAACACCAAATACTTTAGAATTATTAAATTGCAGTAAAAAACGATAAAATTATAACATATTCGTCACATTCACAATTAGCCAATTCACTATGTCTACTAAAGTGCTAAATCTTAAAGTGCTATTTAGGGTCAAATAGCACTACTGTGAACACCTGTCGTATATTAACCATTGTATATTTTGATAGACGTCATACTATTACACAGAAAAAGAAAAACAACAAGAACTTACCACATTGTCAGATTCCATTTCCAAATTTGTATTATGTATTTGATTTCGATTTTTTTGTTAAAAAAAATCGTAATTGATTTTGTTTTAATTTTGGTGCGAAATTATCTGTCAACAGAAAAAATTTGATAAGATCAATCACGCCAATTTTTTTAAACAAAAAACGCTGAAATATGAGCGTGGCATCACTGAATTAAATAGCACGGTGAGTAAACATAGGTTTCAAAGTGATATTGTCATATAATATTTTTAAATGGGAAATACCAACAAAATTTTTATGACAGTCATAAATATTTATGACAATAGGACAATAGCACACAATAGCAGAGACTGTGAATTTGCTAAATGTTTTTTTTTTGAGAAATTTTTAATATTAAAATTATTATTTTTTTTATATTATATTTTCAACTGACATTTATTTTTAATATTTTCCCATTTTTCCAACTTAGAGTTGTAATAAATGGTATGAACTCAGTGTCATAGAAGAATATATAGAAGGTCGTCAGCTGATCCACTAAAATTTAGTATTCTACTAAATCACACGTACACGAAATGAAAGCTTTTTTGACAAACAGAAAAGCTTTTTGTACTCAAAATTTTGTTTGAAAAATTACGCGTTATTTTGAATGAAACGCACTGTTCTAAATTGCACACATAAAATGTTATTTTTTTTTTAAATATTTTAACATTATTTTGATGTCGAAACACTTTTTATTTTTTACAAACTGAAAATTTTTTATTTTGTTTTCTTTCGACATTCTTTTTTTTGTTTTTGCTTAATTTGTATTGAACAAGTAGGGCTGCAATTTTTGGTATTAAAAAAAATAATGAAATTTAGAATAAAAAATTGTTTATAGATTTTAATTATCCTAAAATCAAGTAAAACTCATTCTATACCTTAAAATATGGATTTCTCAAGAAAATTTCTTAAAATTACGGAGAAAATCTTGAAGAAAATTTTCGTCCCATCATATCATACTTTTTTGTGCAACTGTTTGTATTCATTAAGAAAAGTAAAAGCTCTTTTTAGGCTTACCAATACACTATTACTGATCCGTACTATTGACAGGTCCCAGGTGTACTTTGACGTTTCGTTGACTTTCTAGGTATTTATTTATTCTATGCTCAGTGTTGTATCGGTATTTTAATAGTTTTCAAATAAGTTTTCGTTAAAAACTCATATAGAAGGAGTTTTCGTTTTGTATGTGAAAACTTAAGTTTTCAATATTGTTTTGAGGCGAAAACTACTTTAACTAGTTTTCGAGCTTAATGTGAATGGGCTATAAGATATGAATAAAGACCATCATAATGTTCAAAAGTTACTTATTTAAGACATATTTCGGTATGCTGAAATCAAGTTTGACGAGTTTCTAGATGACATACCGACATAACTTACATGTATAGATATTAGATGTTAATAGTGTTCTACGAAGTACACTATTAAAATGCAACATATAGTTCCACTTACAACTGAGATATAGCCAAAACTCGAAATTCGATGCTAAATTAAAATTTTTTATTTTCTTTTAAATTGTATTTTTGTTTTTATATCGCAAAAAATTGTTAAAAAAAAAATTAACTGTATTGCACACTATTTAGAAAATACTCCAAGAAAATAACATGCTATTGCCAAAATTCAAAATTCGATTAGAATATATTTTTTTTAACTGTATTTTTCCAAAAAAAAATTTAAATTTCGTCAAAAAACTGTGTTTTTTTTTAAGTTTTTTAAACTGTATATAAAAAAATTGGAAATCATTCAACGCAGTACACTATTGAATTTCATTAAAAGCAAAGAATATCGATGTACACAAATTGACAAATTAAAAAAAAAAATTTTAAAAACTGTATTTTATTTTGGAATTAATTGAAAAATTAAAAAAAAAAAGTTTTTGAATTATATATCAGATTTTCGAAAATACTCCAAGGCAACATGCTATTAAATTTTATCAAAATCGGTATATAAACACCAGAGATATCGCCAAAATTCAAAATTCGATGAGAATTTAAAAATTTTTTAAAAAATTGAATTAAAAAAAAAATAAAAATAAAATTCATCATCTAAGTTTAGTATTTTAGCGATATCTCGGGTGTTTATGGACCGATTTTAATGAAATTCAATAGCGTGCTTTCTAAAAACCAGTATATAATTCGTCTGATTACACCTACCAGGAGCTAGACAAACTTGATTTCAACAGACAGACGGACGGCAAAATCGACTCTCCTGGCGATTATGAGTTGATCGGTATAATTTTTATTGGGTCTAAGACGAATAATGAAAAAATTACAAACTGAATGACAAACTTTTAATACCCTTTCACCTATTGGTGAAGGGTATAATAATGAAAATTTAATAGCTGTGTTCCAGAACTACAATATTGTACAATTTTTAACCAGAAATTACAATTAAGTCATTTTTTTTCAGTACAGGAACACTTTCCTGTAGTTTCTGATTAAAACTTGTACAATATTGTACAGTATTGGTAGTTCGGGAACACAGCTAATATTTACTTGTTGTATACTAGAGCTGAAAAAATATATCAGAGAGAAATCAGTTCATATTTTATGTTCCTTAATGTAAGATTGGATGACGTAGGGGATGTTGGATACCATGTAACGGTTCTGATCGGTTTAACTTGGTAAACCCAGGCTAATCTTGGTCTATCCTTCATCTCAATTGTGGACACTTACCTCCTAGTGGTGTCATCTGGGTAGCTACTTTAACAGCCGTTAAAGCAGTGAGCAAACAAGTGCCGCGTGTTCTCCCATAAGAACGATAAAAACATGGGTCAAGGACGTCGGGCTAGTAACCCACTCCTGGAAAAAACTTACTATGAAAAAGCAAAAAAAAATAAGAATGTAAGATATTAAACATTTCTGTGGCATACTTTTGGGATTATTAAAATAATATATAACATATCTGTGGCTTGGTGCTAAAAGGGCCAATGTCAGTTTTCGGATGTTTTGAGTTAGTCATTGCATTAGGTTCCCCTTTTTGCTCTCTTTTATTTTGTTCCAACAGCCAATATTTAGCTCATCCCAAAACAGCTTCATATGAAATTTAAGAGCCAATGTCACTCTAAGCCTTAGGGCTATGCCCCAGTTTGGGGCATAGCGATTTTGTTGGGGATTCACTCAAAGTTGTTGGGGATTTTTTTTGGAAATTTTAACTTATGAATTTAAAACTTTATATTTTATTAATAAAGAATAATATTTTGTTATAGGTTGATTCGTTTCTTGATATTAAAATTGCATCCGATTATGGCATGACATGCAAAAATGTATAAACCCAATCCCAGCTAGCAATTTGGTGTTTGTTGACGATAATTTCAGCAAAATTAGTCTTATGGGATTCGCATAGATTATCAAAAACTGATTAATCAGCTTGGTGATCAAAAAAAGATTCCAAAAAGACTCCTTAAAACGCTTAGAAAATAACTAGTTCACAAAAGCACAAACAATTCTTGCAGAATGTGTGCAGTCAAAATTGTATCGTGCAAACGATCCTAATACGACTGTTTTTATATTACTTTAATCAGTTTGGTGATCAAAAAAGACCACAAAAAGACTTAGAAAATACGTTGAAAGCGACAATTTGAAAGCAGAATGTGTGCAATGAGTTTGGTGAACAAAAAAGTGTACAAAAAGACCCATACACGCTAAGCAAGTGACTAGTTAAAAATAGCACAAAAATTTTGTAAAATGTGCGTAATATAACTATTTTTAGGTGATAAAAAAATGACACAAAAATACTCTCATTATGGGTGATGTGGCTTAGTTGGTTAGCACGTCGATTACTAAGCATAACATATCATTTTCAGCTGCCTAGGTTCGATCCTCGGTCTCGGCAACATCAATTTCTGTAATTATTAACGCAACTTGACGGTTCTAAAAATAGATATACTGTGTTGAGTATTTGTTCTTGTTTCTTTTTTTTTAACAAATCTGCCAAAATGTGTGCAGTCATATTCTAATCAGCAAAACGAGTCGTTAAAGACTCTTTTTGATCATTCTGATCAGAAGAATAACTCGATGTGTGCGTAATAGCACTAACTTTTTACATCCACCATCAAAAAGAATGGGGGGTATATAGATTGCCATTACATTTGTAATTTCCTTAATATAAGCTTACAAACCTAAATTGATGTATATTCTGAATCCCATGACACAAGTACAAGGTAGTTCCAATAGTCTTACTAAATTTTTAATAAGGATTTTTGAAGCTTAATTTTTATATTTACATTTGAAAAAACATTGCCACTTTTTAAAAATACTGCCTTTTATTTGATGGAGTTTTGTTTAAAATGTGTAATGATGTAATGAACAAAATTATACAAACAAAATTTGAATACAATTTCTTAAAGATTGGAAACATATTACTCTTACGATCCATGACTAAGATGACTGATCTTCCTTACCATTCTTCTTTGAATAATTGGCTTGCTAAAAATAGGTTCCAAATCACTTTTTATAAATAAGATTTTCTACATTCCTCAACAGCTTTGAATATCGAACTGCATCCAATTTGCATATCATTATAAACACATTTTTGACCTTGTTATTGTTATAATGGTCGTCCAGGAGTATTCCTCAATGCTCCATTCTCTCTTGAATTCAATATTTAAAAATATTAAATATTTACAAAATTGAAAACAAATCCAAACATATATGGTAGCTTTATTTTTTCACAAATGTCATAATCCTTATATATGTCAGATAATGATTTTTAAATTTAAAAGTGACAATGGAACTACCGTGTACATATATCTTGCTGATTCCTTTTGATATTCTGAGACGGCACGATAACGCCTAAAAAAGAAGCTAGGTCACTGAGATTTGGCAAAAATATTATTAATTTCTTAGAAAAATTATTGGTATTGAATTTTCAATTCACACTAAATACCCTTAAATGCCAATAAATGGTCAATAAATTTTACACAAGAAAGTTTTATGTCAATCCACGCCAGTGTGCTAAATTTTGTCACAGTCGGTCACCACAAATACAAAAATACCAAAAAGATAGGGGGTTTGTGTCCGTGTACCCGTCAAATTAAAGCGCGATAGCGCCTTAACAGAAAGAGCTAGAGAAACATAATTTTACAAAAGCATTTTCGATATCTTGATAAATTTTTGTATTGAAAATTGATTAAATCGGTTCACATTTAGATATAAATCCCGCCCTGGGAATCACATTAATTCTGATAAATTGAATCTATTTGTAATTGCTGTGACGACTTAATATTGAATTTTATGCGAATCGGTCCATATTCGATTGTAACTTTCATACAAAAACCACACCCGGAAACTACTTAAATGTCACCAACGCCAGTTAAAAGCTATGACCACTAAATTTTGCAAAAATAAGCATTATATAAATACCAGCAAGTGTATAAAATTTTGTGACATTAAGTCAACATTTGGTTATAGTTCTAATATATATATAATCCCCTTTTTACCCACCATTAAAAAGAATGAGGGGTATATTTAATGACAATCCGTTTGTAATTTCCTTAATATTGGCTCAAAAACCAAAATTCAAGTATATTCTCAATCCTATCAATCCTATCAAATTCTAAGACGATTGAGCGATGACCGTCTGTCTGCTGCCGGCACTATAAGATCTTAACAAAAGGATATAGATCACTAAAATTAGGCATAAATATTCTTCATTTCCTGGAAAATTTTGTAATGAAATCGGGCAAAAGCGGTTCACATTTGACCGTATAACCTCGTCTAGGCTAATCGCTTATTTGCTAATAAATGACAAATCATAATAGCTATAATAGAAATCGGTTCACATTTAACCATAGCTCCCTACAAAAAACTTACGGAAACATCCTAAGTTCCACCTAAAATACACTTAAATGCCAATAAATGATAAACTGTAATAGCTTTGGCCACTAAATTTTGCACAAGGAAAACTTATTTCAATGCCAGCCAGCAAAGAAAAGTGGGTTTATGTCCGTCAGGTAAAAGATAACGCATTAACGAAAAGAGCTAGAGTGACAAAATTTTACAAAAGTATTTTCGATGTCTTGAAAAAGTCGATGTCTTGAAAAAGGACGAAATAGGATTACATTCAGTTAGATCTCCCATATATCCCCGCCCCGGGAACATTAATGCTGATAAATTGAATACAATTGTAATAGCTATGACGACTAAATTTAGAATGGGAAAGTTTTTTGCAACTATTGGTCAGTATATCAAATTTTATAGGAATCGGTCCATATTTGACCATAGCTTTCATATAAAAAACACTCCCGAAAACAAAAAAAAAAAAAGTATAGAAAAGCTGCATGCAGAAACAATTGTTAACTTTAAGTACGTATGTCTTGGACTGGTTTTAGTTGAATCTAGTTATTTTTCCTAGATATAGAGTTTTATTTTGGGATTAAAATTAATTCTATCATTCTTAATGTTATTTTCGTTAGAGTGGTTCGAAAAAAAAGTTGAGTCTGTCACCCCTTGTGTAAGGGCTACATTTCTCACCTTCATAGTTTTTTATTACGACATCAATTTCTAGTCGTAATTTTTCAAAATTCGATTCGTACCCACCCTAATTGAATCAAGTACAAATCTAGTTTTTTTTTTAATTATGACTATGACCATAAATCTGCGATCGGCAAAATCTAGCCTAGAGAGAATAACAAGAATAACCCACACAAACACAAGATGCAATAGTATTATTTTGCGGGACACTGCTATAAATTGATGTGGGAGTAATAAACTTTCAAAGAAAGAAATGTAGCCCTTAGAGAGCCGCGAACACCGATGTATATAATGTTATGATCGAACTAAAGAGGGCGACATAGTTAACAAAATTCAAAAAGTGCGGTATTTGTAGTCGTGGTAAAAAAATACAAACAAATTTTAAAACTGTTTTAACAGTATCTTTGATCCTAGGTGGTGACTGACACAACTTTTTTTTTGTATGGAAGGCGAACCGCTCTAATGTTCGTGTCTTATTTTGAACATTGCGGTTTTATAAGAAAATTCTAATTTTGTACATTTCAAAAATATTTTTAAGGCTTGCGATCAATGCAATATGTGGTCGTTAGAGTAAATGCGTGTCGATGTGACGGAGAAACAGATTTTTTTGCAAGTTATACACTCAGTAAAGGTCTTTTTTTGTCGTTTTGTAGAAGGCGAATTCGTATATGGCGATACACTGTCTTCTCTATAAATTTTTCGTACCAATGACGTAGAGGTTTCTGCACTAGGAAGCCGACTATACCTATTGATTTGTTCTTAAGCTATAACATCACCGAGTCGTTCTAAAAAAAAGTCGCCTTTTGTGCAGTTTATTTTTGAGCAGTTTATATTGATATTTCAGTCCATATTATAAAAATATCAAATAAATTAGAGAACAGGGCAACTGGCACCGATTGGTTTTTCTTATACACGAACATGTACGAATCATTTCGTCTTATGTGTTGACTACGCCTTTTGCCAAGTTGTAGTGTTAAATTAGCTTTTTTAGGGACCGTTACAATTATGACATTTATAATAAAAATCAGGTATGTGATGGAAATCTTTCGTTTTCAAATCGATCGATTTCAGACATATTTTTTAGCTAATTTTCGGTTATTTCCCCCAAAAAAATGAACATTTTGGCTTTAATCCTTTTGACTGATATTTTATCTTTGATTTGAAAACGATCGTTTTCCATCACAAACCTGTATATTAAGATTTTTATTAATTTTTTTTGGCAAAAATAATTTTTATTTTACGAAATAGAAATAATTGTGACTTAATAAAAAATTTTTCAAATTTCCCTAAAAATGGTAAATTTTGAAAATTTTCAATAAAAATGAAAATTTTTAACAATTTCCCATAAAAACGGAATATTTGAAAATTTCTCCCATAAAAAAGCGAAATTTTGAAAATTTTCCATATATAAATGGGAAATTTTAAAAATTTCCCATCAAAAATGGAAATTTTAAAAATTTCCCATTAAAAACGGAAATATTAAAAATTTCCTATAAAAAAGGGTAATATTAAAAAAATTTCCCATAAAATAGGGAAATTTTACAAACTTCCCATCAAAAAGGAAAATTTTGAGAATTTCTAATAAAAAAGGGAAATTTTAAAATTTTCCCATAAAAAAGGGAAATTTTGAAAGTTTCCCATAAAAATGGGAAATTTTGAAAATTTCCCATAAAAAAAGGGAAATTTTGAAAATTTCCTAAAAAAAATGGAAATTTTGAAAAATTTCCCATAAAAAAGGGAAATTTTGAAAAATTTCGCATAAAAAAGGGAAATATCGAAAATTTCCCATAAAAAAGAAAAATTTTGAAAATTTCAAAAAAATTTTGAAAAATTTCCCATAATAAAGGGAAATTTTGAAAATTTCCGATAAAAACGGAAAATTGTGAAAACTTCCCATAAAAAAAGGATATTTTGAAAATTTCCCATAAAAAAGGGATATTTTGAAAATTTCCAAGAGTAACAATTTTTTTCGAATTTGGTCCACATTTTAAATTAGCTGGACCCTCGTAGATATATGAGATATGTTTCTAAATTTAACACAATTTGATAGTGGGTATATCGGATTCGGCACAGCCGAATATATCACTCTTACTTGTTCATTTTTCTACACACTCAACAGGAAATAACTTTTCCTGCTCATTTCCTGTGTACTTCATCTGCTCTTTCCTTCATTCGGATAATAAAGCGAATGGCAAAATTTCTATCCATTGATGAACCAATTCGAAGAATATAACCCTAAACCTCATGAAAAAATTAGAAAACAAACCGCAAAGTATTTCTTTAAAAATATTCTTTTGAGAAACATTTATACCGCATCCCTGAGACATCAATAAATTGGTAAAAAAAAAACTATCTAAAAACTTGTCTCAAACAGTAAGTTTTAGGTTTCATTAAGTCAAATTGCATCTTTTTATTAATTTTACATGTACTAAAAGTAATAGTTTAAGTCAATAAATAAGAAATAAAATTAATGATACAAATATAAGCAAAAGAATACTACTACACTTAAAAAATAAAATAAGAATAAGCACTTTAGTCTAAACTCTTAAGCTAACTACTTTCCAACCCGAATTGTCTGTCGTCTGAAAGCGATGATTGGGTGAGACGTTTACAACCCCAGCCATTTCCTCCTCATCTTCACCATAAGCTGAAGGTCCTAATTTACCATTGGAATGACGCAATTTACCACTACGATCTTGCATTAGAACTTGTTTCTCGTACTCATAAAAACGATCGGAGGCAGGAGTGGTTAAAATAGGAGCAGCTGTAGAACGCATTTTACTATTGTTGCTGGCAGTATTATCTCTTACCTTCTCAAAGACCAACTTACGATCCTGTCGCTTATAAGGCGAATTATAATTTAATTCATCCTGATCATACTGGCTATAAACTGTTTGTTTACCAGGATATAAACCAAAACCGCCAGCAGCACCACCAGCAAATCCTTGACCAGCCTGTATTGGAGGTATGGCACCTTTAAAGCCATGCCCAAAAAGTCCACCCCAACTACCCAGAGAACCCAAAGCACCAGCTACACCACCAACACCTAAAATGCTGCTAATATAAACCACTAGTTTGGCTATGAACAGAGATTTTTTCAACAGCAGACAAATGATCGTGAAGAGTATGGGCACCAGTGCTACCAAATTGAATTTAAGTCCCAGTAAAAATGGTAAAACATATTGTTTGGTTAAGATACGTGCTGCAAGAAAAGAAAGTTAAGGTTGATGTCTTTGCTTAAGCTTGTCTTGGAATATGTCTAACTTACCAGTTGATGCTTCTTCGTAGTTGAAATTTCTTTCATCCACTGTGGGATCTATAGCAAATTGTGCCACACTATTTGAATCGGCTGTGGGACCAACTTTAAACATTAGGCCGGGGTATATTCTATCCATGTGAAACTCAAGAGCTCGTTGACTAAATACAGCACCAGCATTTTCTAAAATTCCTCTAAAAAAATAGTTTTTCTTTTAACGATATAATAATTGTAAATAGTTGAGCATAATATAAATCTATAACTTAAACTATCAGTTGGAAAGATAAAACGCAAAGAAATATTGAATCGCTTTGTGAATAAAATAAATTTGTACTGGAGCCAAATTGCCGCATTCGATATCGATCGAAAACCAGAGATCAAAGATAGTTTTATTTTTTATACCCTTCACCAATAGGTGAAAGGGTATTATAAGTTTGTGATTCCGTTTGTAATTTTCGTAATTTTCGTACACCCCATAAAAAATATACCGATCGACTCAGAATCTGGAGGAGAATCGATTAAGCGATGTCCGTTTGTCTGTCTGTCCGTCTGTCTGTCTGTTGAAATCAAGTTTCTGAAGCCCCTAGAGGATGGACCTACATAAATTATATATCAGATTTTAGGAAATTCTCCCGCAATGGACGCTATTAAATTTCATTAAAATCGGTTTATAAACACCGAAATTATCGAAAAAATACAAAAAATTAGACGAAAATTTTAAAATTTTTGATTGAAACACACTTTTAAATAACAAGAGAAAAAAGATACTCCTGGTGTACATGTGATAATATATTATATATCAGATTGTAGGAAATGGTTCCATAAACCACTCTGTTTGTTTAAAAAATGAAATGCAGAAATAGGAAAAAAACATCCTCCATTAGCTCGGACATACATAAATTTTATATCAGATTTTAGGAAATTTCCCCGCCAAATCTGATTATGAATACCATTCAAATTGTACCGATCGACTCAGAATCGGCAGGAGAATCGATTTCGCGACGTCCGTCCGTCTGTCTCTTTGTCTGTCCGTCCGTCTACCTGTCTATCCGTCCGTCCGTCTACCCGTCTACCTTTTTTCAGTTGTAGTCAAGTTTTTGGAGCTCCTGTTTTGTCGATATCTCAGGTGTTTTTTTTTATGAAATCTAATAGCGTACTTCGTAGGGGATTACCTAAATTCTGATGCATTCGGTAATTTGTGGTAGATATAATTTAGTTTTTAAGCGATATTTCAGGTGTTTGATCGACAATGATGAAATTCAGGGTGGGACGATATCCTAAAATTTTGTGTGAAATGCATATGGGTATACGTTCCAGGAGCTCCACAAATCTGATTTTAGCAGACAGACACACTGCATTTATGTTAATTTTTTGTCTGACTTTGGAACATTATGATAACATTTGAGAATGTATTATATATCAAATTATAGGTAATTTTCCTAGGTAGTACAAAAATGCAGCTAAGTACATGATATCCGTTCAAAACCTGCATATGTATCTCACATACTAACGAAAGTTTTTTAACTGCAATTGGGAGAAATCCGTTCACGTTTGACAATTGCTCCCGTATAACTTCGTCTATTTAAGGCAATCTCTTAGTAGCTAATAAAAGACAAATTATAATAGATACTATGGTGACATTTAGTATAAAGACGTTGTACAATATCGTTATTCATTGCGACAGCTCCTAAAATAAACTTTCTAGAGGGACAACATTTGACAAAAGTATTTCTGATCTCTCGAAAAGTTCGGTATTGAAAATGGGCCCATATAACCCCGACCGGGAATCACTTTAATGCTGATAAATTAAATCACATTATAATTGCACAAAGAACTAGAGCAAATCTTTTCAAACATCCATCGGACAGATCGAAAAACAATACATCCCAAATATTATTGATGAAGTATTCATCTTAATTAGTTAACTAACTTCAGATTAATAACTATATCTTCAATAACTTTTCCGACAAAGCTGATATTCATCCATTCAAAAACTATATATTTCACGTATGTTTCTAAACCTAAGAGTGTATACCCTATAATTCTTAGGCTTGTATACATTGACAATCATTGACAAGCTTTGACATAAATCAGTCCGCTAACTTCAGAGTTTTACATAACTAATCAAGAACTTTTACTAGTTGGATAATTCGTACGAATTAAAGTACACAACCCTTACTGGGCACTGTGTTTTTGGGTTGCATGCCAGAATACTTAATCTTCATCAAATCGATGTTCTTTTGCAAATCTAAGGGGATCTACATTTTGAAGCATCTTTTCGGCATGGTTTATCTGGTCGAACTTTATTAAATGTTCGTAAAATATGTGTCTATTTTATTTCGAAGCTACTGGCTGGCTTAAATAAACATTCTCTACTTGTAGTCTAGTAATCATTATCTTTCACAAAGGGACCACTTTAGAACCCAAGTGACGCTGCCTTAGACATCTGCCACCCGCCCAACCTAACCTTTGGGTCCATAACTATTCTAGATGATGACGCCACCGAAAAGCTTTTCGTTTTCTGACTCTTTATTTTGGAATTACATTAAGTATGAACAAAAGAAAATTAATATAGATATCAAGCATTTGTGTGGAGCTCAACTAAGGCAGTAATCAGAAACTATATAATTATCAATATATTCTTACGATTTTGTACTTTAATTTTGGAACACCATTGGTGAAGGGTATCCAAGATTCGTCAAAGCCGAATATACCACTCTTACTTGTTAAATCCATCAAGTATAAATATCATTGCCGATGAAAATTTATTTTCATTTCGATCGAAAAATAAAAAAGAGGGATTTATATTTGAAATATAAATATCCCTCATGATGAAAATTTTAAATAAATATGTTTGTTCCCGTATTCTAACGAAACAACAGAAAACAGTCCGAAGTTGTTAGGAATTACTGAAAAAAACAACAATTTGTATTGAAAATGTTGTACGGGAACAAGTTTGAGTAAGTTTGGGTAGTTTCGTTAGAGTACGGGAACAAACATAATATAATGATAAATATCCGAACAGAAAATAATTTTATTGATTGTTTTATTTCTGAACTTCTGTTTTGACTTTGAAAAAATAAAATTTTTATGAAATTTAAAAATTTTCAACAATGAATGTGTTTTCAATTTATTGCAATGTTTTAGGACATCGAAGTTAAGGATAATAGTTCTAATGGGTAATAGTTCTAAAGGGTTTCTAAAAAAATTTAACTTTTAAACGTTTTAAACGCATTTAGACAACGACCATTTGTTGCCCAAACCCATTACAATATAAAATTTGCAACAATAGTTGAATTTATTGTTATTTAAACGTCCTTAAGACGGACAAATACAGAAATAAAATTTGAATTTTTTCTATCAAAATTTATTTTCATCGGATGAAAAAAAAGAAAATTATTTTTAAAGTATGAAACACAATTGGAACGAACGACCAATTTTTCGGAACGAATATTCGTCGTTAGAAATAGAACATATGGGCTTATATGAGTGTGCTCACAGTTGATGCGTACGACGAAATTCGTCGTGCGTTTCGAACAGTGCGATAGGTTTATTTCCATTTCATACGCAGACGAACGACGACTAAACTGGATTAGAGTGGCTGAATATATATTTCTGTTGTAAATTATTAGAAATTATATGTGTTCTTGTTAAATATGGTCACCTTATAAAATGTAAACAAAAAATATTTATTTCAAATAAAATTATTTAAATACAATAATCTTGTGTAATAATAAAAGAATAAAATAAAAAAAATTGCAAATATTGTGAGTGCGCGATATGTCCGAAAGTGTAAGTAATTTGTGCAAATAAAAAATCAACAAAAATGGCGTCAACAACGTTTATTCGTCGCAAATGTGTTCAATCGACGAATTTACAAGACGAATTTTTAAATCCGAATTCGTCGTGCTGGACGAAATAAGTCATTCGTCCCAATTGTGTTTCTACCTTAACTGTACTGATAAATATCCCTAACGAATTTTTTATATTTTATTTTCATCGGATTGAAAAAAGAAACAAAATTTTTCGAACAAATAAAAATCATGAGGGATTTTTAATATTTTTTTAAACTTCAATGATTGTTTTTTATGGATTTAAATATGAAAATATTGTTTTAAAAGTATTAACAGTCTGTTCACAAAACTGTCATACGTTAGAAGGCAATCGAATATTAGATAAAGCTCTAAATTGAGTTCATTTTCTTCTTTCGTTTGGAAGTAAAAGCTTCGTAATGAAATATCAAATAATAGTATTGCCATGAGATATTTTATTACTTTTCTGAAAGCTTTTCCTGTAAAACTTAAGACTTTTGAATGATGTTAACCCTAAAATTAAATAGAATCAAAAATAAATAAAAACAAAAAATAAAAAATTTAACATTTTTTTTTTCAAAATTGAATTAAACATTTTTTCAATGATGTTCTGGATATGAGAAAGACAAGTATTAAGTAAAAAAGTTCGAGTTTTTAGAACAAGTTCCCAGATTTCGATAGACCGGATTCCAAAGCAACTAGAAACGGTAGAGCATTGTGACACTCCAGTGGCTCAATAGAGTTGCATACCAACGAGCGCGTTCATCATTTCCTACACTCGGTCTTACAAAGATTCTATTCAGAGACATGTATTGCGTAAGAAGATTTGAGTTTGGGAACGAGTTCCCTAATTTCGTTAGGGCACATTCCAAAATAAAAACGATAGAAAAGTGTGACACTCCAGTGGTTCAATAGAGTTAGATACCATGTTGTAATCAATGAGCACTTTTGCTCTCTCTTGCACTCTTACATAGACCCTATTCCGAAACATGTATTGCGTACCGGTGAAATACAACTCTCATGTATAGGCCATTGCTTCAAAATTAATTTTGGTACTTCTTGACCGAGTACAGGAGAGAGCAAAAGTGCTCATCGGTAACTGTAGGTTATCCAACTCTATTGTTCTATTGTTACTACTTTGGAATGTGCTCTATCTAAATCAGGAAACTCGTTCTCGATACATGAACTTTCTTACGCAATACACGTCTATCTTTTAGAGCTCATCCTTTCGTAGTCGATTGACCAGTAGACAGGCGATACTATACAGATAGACGATACGCTAGCCGTAGAGTTCGTATGTAGAATTTGCTTCCCGTAGAAGTTTTTCCAACCAGTTAAAATATAGGGATGTTTAAATCAAATGTCCATAAACACTACCTATTCCCCCTCCCACAACCTTTTCCTAGTTTTAACACAATGCATTCAGGTCCTAAACAAAAAAAATATATAACCGTTTTCTGGTTTCCCAGGCGTTTAGAATTTTTTAATTGCCTGATTTGACATTTGCTTTCGTCTATACATTTCATTTACGAACCAAAATTGTAAAAGCTTTTTCTAGTTTCACTCAAAAAAAATTTCAAAAACCAAAAGTTCAATTTTTTCGTAAGTTGACGTACAATTTGAAACAATTGTAGTTTCAAAAACAGGCTGTTAAGTTTTACAGGAAAAGCTTTCGGAAAAGTAATAAAATATTTCATGGCAATAATATTATTTGGTATTTCATTACGAAGCTTTTACTTCCAAACGAAAAAAAAATATGAACTCAATTTAGAGCTTAATCGTTAGGCTAGTACAAGGCTCATATCATAGAAGAATATATAGAAGGTCGTCAGCTGATCCACTAAAACTTAGTATTCTACTAAATCACACGTACACGAAATAAAAGCTTTTTTAACAAACAAAAAAGTTTTTTGCACTCAAAATTTTGTTTGAATAATTCCGCGAAATTTTGAATGAAACGCACTGTTGTAAATTGCACACATAAAATGTTATTTTTTTTAATATTTTAACATTATTTTAATGTAGAAACACTTTTTATTTTTTACAAACTGAAAATTTTTTTATTTTGTTTTCTTTCGACATTCTATTTTTTGTTTTGCTTAATTTATATTGAGCAAGTAGGGCTGCAATTTTTGGTATTAAAAAAATGAATGAAATTTAAAATAAAAGATTGTTTATACATTTTAATTATCCTAAAATCAAGTAAAACTCATTCTATACCTTAAAAGATGAATTTCTTAAGAATATATCCTAAAAGTACTTAAAAATCGTGAAGAAAATTTGCGTCCCATCATATCATACTTTTTTGTGCAACTGTTTGTATTCATTAAGAAAAGTAAAAGCTCTTTTTAAGCTTACCGATACCATATTACTGATCCGTACTTTTGACATGTCCCAAGTGTACTTTGACATTTCGTTGACTTTCTAGGTATTTATTTATTCTATGGCTCATATATAGATTTTGTTGTTGGATAATAAGTTTTTTAATGCCAAAATTTAAAATAACAATTCGACAATTCAGAATAACAACAATAATTTGACATTAGAAAACTTAAACAAATTTTGAACTAGAACAATATTTGAAAAACAGTTGACGAGTTGTAGTCACTTGTTATAATTACACTATGGGCTAGTATTCGATTGTCTTCTAACGTATGACAATTTTCTGAACAGCCCGTTGGAAATTGTTCTTGTAAAATATGGTCACCTTATAAATTGTAAACAAAAAATATTTATTTCAAATAAAATTTATCAAATCTATTCATTTTGTGCAATTATCAAAGAATATACAAGTGCGCTATATGAACGAAAGGATAATTAAGTTGTCAAAATCCAAAATGAAAATGTCGTCAACAACGTTAATTCGTCCTAAATGTGTTCAATGGACGAATTTATAAAGACGAATTCGTCATGCTGACAGAAAATATTCGTTCATACCAATTGTAGTTATACCTTAAGAAATCATCGCGACAGATAATAAAGCGCGAAACTACACATATGAGTCTGAAAGTAAATACAGGATGTCTGTCTTCCAAGACAATCTAAACTCAAAATGTTATCGATTTTTGAATAACCCGCTTCGAAAAAAAGTTGTGCACGCATCATTGAGTTTTTTTTTTTGTAAAGATTTCATTGCCTACCAAATCGGGATTACACGATGGATAACTTTTTAATTCGACATTCTTTTCTTTGTACGATCTTATATTGCGCTGGTAGAGAACAATCTATCTTTGGGAGTTTGTTTTGCGAATTTTGTCCCATTTTGACCCATTAGCAAAGAAACAGAAGACAATTTATTTCACTGTGTTTTTTCCATGAATAACTTTTGTTTGCTTTATTTCTTAAAAGGTCGATTTCGATTTTGCTTCCAGTTCATAAGCATATTTTCATTATTTGTCACCTGCCAAGATTTTATATACATATGTAAGTATTTTTAAGTCGATTTTTTAAATTATTTTCTTACACCAATCTCCTGTCACTCACTTCCTCTGCCATTGCCCAGCCCTTGCTGATATTAGGAAAATCCACTTGGGTTTCCCTTTTTTGCATGATCTTTCAGAGATCGCGGACCTCAGTATTCGCAAAATTTGCTCCTTCATTGGTGCAACAGGATGGCTCTAACTAAGTCTCTTATATTTTTTGGGGTAGTTTAGAAACCTTTATCTTTCTCTTCTATCCATTTGCAGGAATTACAAAGGGACCTCTCTGGACCCATATGGGCTGCATCCTGCCCAACCTAACCTAACCTAATCTCCTGCCATTTTTTAGCGATTGATAAATTATAGAATATTCAAGAATAACAAATTTATCTAAGTGTAATGCAAAATTGATTGGATAATTTTATGCACTTATTTATTAAAATGTGGGTCACGTTTTCCAGCACTTTCACTATTTTCAAAACATAAATAATATCTTCTTAACAATTTATTAAAACCATAATCACAACTTCTTATTACTTACCGAAAATCAATGGGATCAGTATCCAAAATATTAACTAAAGACCTAGAGGCTACATTATCATCACGTGACAATATTAAGCTCTCGGCTAATGTGTAATTATCAGCCTCATCGAAACGTTGCAAAAAACTAATGGCTGTACGTCCAATACACTCCCTTAAACTGGGATGCGCTGTTTTGCGCAGACAATACTTAAACTCATGAACACTATTGCCATTGTCGTTGGTTGTTATAGCTGTGGAAGTATCCAGTATATTACAGACGACCAAAACCGTTAAAAAATTAAATAATTTGAATTTCATATTTCCGTTAAAAGCTGACACTTGAACTAACCGAACTATTTGACTAAACTGAACTTGTCTTTAAGGTAAAGACACAAATTTATACTAAAGTCTATGAATACAGATAACATTAGGGCCACAATTTTTTTTTTCTTTTTTGAAAACAACGTAATAATACAAAAGACATTTGGTGAACTAAAATTAAATAATAGTTTACATCATTACCGTTAAATGAAAAACATTTGAAAATGTTTGAAAGAGACTGAGTGGGTGTGTGTTAATGTGTGTGTGTATGCGTGCGGCTTGTTGACCAAAAAATCATTAGACTACAAAATTTTGCACATGAAAAGCCGGTCAAAATGGCAAACTTTTGTTTGCAAAGTCATCATACGAAAGAAACGCAAATGAGAAATCATCAAAACAAATGTGAGCAAAGTCGGTTCCCTATAAAATTTGATAACCATGTATTTATCGCACATTTTAGTTTCTTGAGGACGGAGACAAATTAAAGAGGACAGAGTTCATAATTCCATAAAAAATTTCCAAACAGACTAAAAGTTGATAGTAGAAAGAGTTTTCTATCGAAAAGTTGATAATGGAAAGAGTTTTCTACAGAAAAATTGACAGTGGCAAGATTTTTCTATAAAAAAGTTAATAATGACAAGTTTTCTATAAAAAAGTTGACAGTGGCAAAAGTTTTCTATGGAAAAGTGGACAGTGGGAAGATTTTCTATCGAAAAGTTGACAGTGGGAAGAGTTTTCTATAGAAAAGTTGACATTGGGAAGAGTTTTCTATAGAAAAGTTGACAGTGGGAAGAGTTTTCTATAGAAAAGTTGACAGTGGGAAGAGTTTTCTATAGAAAAGTTGACAGTGAGAAGAGTTTTCTATAGAAAAGTTGACAGCGGGAAGAGACTTCTATAGAAAAGTTGACAGTAGGAAGAATTTTCTATAGAAAAGTTGACAGTGGGAAGAGCTTTCTATAGAAAAGTTGACAGTGGGAAGAGTTTTCTATAGAAAAGTCGACAGTGGGAAGAGTTTTCTATAGAAAAGTTGACAGTGGAAAGACTTTTTTATAGAAAAGTTGACAGTGGGAAAGGTTTTCTATAGAAAAGTTGACAGAGGGAAAAGTTTTCTATAGAAAAGTTGACAGTGGGAAGAGTTGTCTATAGAAAAGTTGACAGTGGAAAGAGTTTTCTATGGAAAAGATGATAGTGGCAAGAGTTTTCTATAGAAAAGTTGACAGTGGCGAGAGTTTTCTATATAAAAGTTGACAGTGGGAACAGTTTTCTATAGAAAAGTTGACAGTGCGAAGAGTTGTCTATAGAAAAGTTGACAGAGGAAAGAGTTTTCTATAGAAAAGTTGATAGTGGCAAGAGTTTTCTATAGAAAAGTTGAAAGTGGGAAGAGCTTTCTATAGAAAAGTTGACAGTGGGAAGAGTTTTCTATAGAAAAGTCGACAGTGGGAAGAGTTGACAGTGGGAAGAGTTTTGTATAGAAAAGTTGACAGTGGGAAGAGTTTTGTATAGAAAAGTTGACAGTGGGAAGAGTTTTCTATAGAAAAGTTGGCAGTGGCGACGTTTTCTATAGAAAAGTTGGCAGTGGCGAGAGTTTTCTATAGAAAAGTTGACAGTGGGAAGAGTTTTCTATAGAAAAGTTGACAGTGGGAAGAGTTTTCTATAAAAAAGTTGACAGTGGGAAGAGTTTTCTATAGAAAAGTAGACAGTGGCAAGAGTTTTCTATAGAAAAGTTGACAGTGCGACGAGTTTCTTTTTTCTATTAAAATGATGACAGTGGGAATAGTTTGCGAAATGCTGCGTAAAATTGTTGAGAATTGGTGTTCCAGATTGCGCCTTTTACGCGTCAGCCATGGGGGCTACATGACAGAGATCATATTTAGCATTAATTCCATAAAATTTTATTTTCAATAAAGACGGTTTCATTGATGTTAAATATATATTTCCTTGTTTTGTTATGATTTTCACTTGCGTCACTCTATAAAATAACACCCGATGTGTGTATACTTTAGGGTCTTAAACCATTAAATTGGAAAACAAGCGGAATGGCAATCTTAGTATAACTCGGTACTCATTGATGGTGGATATGAAAAGAATTGACTAGACTCTGCCCTTAGTATACAAAATGCCACCGCTCCCACACATTACCCATGTACATTTGCTCCATTGCCATGGTCAGTGCACACTGTACGAGTATATATGTGTTTAAATGTTTTTAGTTTAGTTTATTTTTGGTTGTAAGCATTTTCTTTGTTTTTCGTCTTACAATTTCACACAATATTTTCCTACAATACAAATTTTTTTCATTTGAAATATTTTGCCTTTTTTTGCATATTATATAATACATATTATATTTGCAAAATTTTTGTTTTTCTTTTTTGCAATTTATTTCCACATTAAAGTGACCCAAAAAAATTAACTGCAGTTCATCATATTCGTTTTGTTATAATTTTTCATAACTTAATACAGACATTTGTACATAAATGCCTTCATTAAAATCGTATGACCCAGCCAAGTGTAAAACATGAACCGAGAACAGGCCAGTAAATCATTAGTTATTCTTAGAGGCTTAATACAGAAGATACTTAAAAACAATCTAAATATACCCCCCATACCTTTTGATGGTGGTTATAAAAATTGTTAAGTAAAGGCATTTAAGCAAAATGACAGGAAATTAACGCAAATGGCCAAGTCGTCAACAAAATTATAATTATCACAACTCATAAATAAAGATTACTAAATACCAAGTTAAGTCCCCTTTAATTTAAATTATGAGAAAATATGGCTAAAAAATATTTAAATATTTTCTTTGTCCCAAGGTGTCAATTTTACTTTCTTTAAACACATTTTAAAAAGCATCAATGAAGTGTAAAGGAAAGTTTTAACAGAGAATAGTTAATGTCATTTTAATTCGTTAAATCTTTTAAATATATTTAAGTGTTTTAATAGTTACATGATTTGATAAAAGTAATTCTTATTAAAAATACGTATCTACTTTAAAATTTAATATTAACATGCAAACTATTTTTAAAATCACATTAATATACTTATAGTATTAGAGTGAATTGTTTATATCAAGAAAAATTTTTTAATGGCATCTCGGCATCTGTTTTCAAAGAAAAATATTCCAAGTCAGATTGCAATATTTACCTAAGGGGCTGTTCACATATTACGTTTGATAAGTTTCATTGACATAACACATTTTGTTTAGGCCCTATCGTGCCTTTAACAGACGGACAGACATACATACAGACGGTCATCGCTCAATCGTCTTAGAATTTCATAAGGATTCTTACTGGGTATGTAAGAACAGTGTCAAACGTTTGAAATATGATGGCTTTTAAATTTGATATCAAACGTTTTTTTCAAACTTTTTTCAAACCTGAACAGATGTTTGAGATTCACATTCATTTTCAAATGAGGGTTCATTTGAGAATAAACGTTTGAAAAATGATAGTTTCTCAAATTAAGAATAAAGGTTATTCTCAAATCAATATCAAACCCTAAGATGATTTGAGAATAATTTGAAAAATGGTGTAATATAAATTTGATATCAAACCATATTTTAATGTTTTTTCAAACTTAAAAAAAAATGTTATTTTAATGCAATGGCATTGCATTTCAAAGAAATTTGTAATTTCTTTCGAAATTTTTTAAAATTGATCCATAATTGATCCTTGCTTAAAAAAAGTCAAGATTAAAAATTCATATGCATAAGTAAATTTTCTTTGTTTCTTAAGTTTTTTTTTTACCTAACAATAAAAAATTATATTTTAAGCAAAAGAATTCAAATATGATGCACCGTTTTCAAAAACAAAATAAACAAACACAAAGATATCAAAAAAATAACATGTAGATGATATCCACATTTGAAAAACCTTTGAGAATGAGGTTTGATAATGATTTGAGAATAAAGGCATTTCTCAATTTGAGAATAAAGTCCCCTTTTTGTTGAGAACGCTATTATTCTCAAATCAGTATGAAATCAGTATCAAACGTTTGACCTTTGAAAAAAGATTTATTTTCAAATCATCCTCAATTTGAGAATAAACCTTTTTTCATACTGGGTATATCCGTTTTGATTTTTGAGCCAATATTAAGGAAGTTATAATCCCAATATATCCCCCATTCTATTTGTTTGGTACTTTTTCAAACATGTAGTCAATAGTGGGAAAAAATTAGTATACAAAATTTGGTACTTTTTGTGTCTATAATATTAATACGCAAGCACCCATTTATTATCCCCTTTTATGCTTAAATTATATAGTCTATTCTGGAAAATGTTATACCATTTGAAAGGTATTTTTCCGTAGATCAGACGAATCTATATTATATTAAAATCGGTTTAGTTTTAAAGAATCGGTTCACGATTTAAAAATCTTACTAACACATTAAAGAAAACTCACATGCATTGGAAATTCATCATTAAGAATCAAACAAAAGAAATTGTATGCAAACATGTTTTCTTTTGTTTTTATTATTTTTGGTGAGAGGGTGATGCAAATTAGAGAGAATATTTGTGGGGAGATAGTGGTAGACAAAGACAAAAATAAAGAGTTTTTGTAAAATAATAGCAACAACAATTATTGGTATTGTTTTTATTATTTGTGGTGAGGGAGTGAAAGACAAAATTAATATTTTGGAAGATATGACAAAAAAATCTAAACCTTTTAAATTTTAATTATTTCAAGATACATTTTCATGGAATTTTGTTCGTCTTTTCTTTATTTTTAGAATTTGGTTTGATTATTTTTTTTGGGTTGATTTATTGGGATAGAATTTATTACTTCGAGTGATAAATATTTTGTTTAAAATTAAATAATATTGGTGGGCACGCATAAGGTCAATAAGAGCCATTTTACAATGTCATATATTTTTAAGAGCCGCAGTAGTAAAGACTAATACCCAAAAAGGATGTTTCCGACCAAAAAAGAGCCTTTTGAAGGAATGTTTATAATAATTACAAATTATAATCAAGAAAAGGGAGTAAATGATCGGTCGGAATCAAAGTCAAATGTATTGTTTAGAAATTGCTATAATATCAGTAAGGAACATTAAAAGGCAAATCATGCATTCCAAACGGTTTTAATTCCGTTATTACATTCCGATAGGATAGTGTAAGTTTCTACAGACTCCAAGTACTTTGTCCTTTGATTCTTGCGGATATTTATGCAGTAAAATGATAATAAATTTGAAATATTAAGATTCAATAAGACCTTGATTTCCACCCATCATTGTGATGGGGGTTAGCAACTCTTACAAGTTTATCTGTTCATGAGTTCACAGAACGATGTTTTGACATCGATACCGCAAGTTGTTTTGATAAGAGCTACTAAGTCTAACACTTTTTTCTTCTCATTCACTTCTGAAGATGCAAAGATGGTTAATTATGGAATAAACTGAATCAGTAAACTCTCCGAAAGCTACACAATTTTTAATAATGGTTTTGCCAATTTGACCAGTTCGACGCTTAGTTTTACGGAGTCATATAGAAATCAGTGAGATTAATTTCTCCAAGCAATATCAAAATATTGCTATACTAAAGGTAGGTAAGAGTCATTTTTGCTTTAAAGCTCTGATTTTAATGAGATAATTTTTTTACAATTTTAAATTGAGTGGATGAGTTATTATATGCATTGTTCTTGACAAGCCCTATTTTCCGTTTTCCTGTTTTTTATACTTTTTAGATCAGTTAAGACTAGAATTTAGTGAAAAAAATCAAAAGAATAAAATTTTCAATGAGTCGCAGTTTACGTAACAAAGAGCCGCATTTGCCCATCGTTGTAATATTGTGTAAAAATTTAAATAAATAATAATATTTTGGTGGTAGTCTTAAATAAAATTGGTATATAATATACATACATATCTTTTAGTTAAATTAAATAAATAAAATTAGAGTTAATTTGATGATGACTGGCTACGTAACTTGTGAACAGTCCCATAGTAGAAAGACAACGCAATCCCAAATTCTATCAAACGGTGGCATAATATTTTCTACAAAGCACTTTTTCTTCCTTAAATTAAACTTTTCTTACTGATTTTATTATTTCTCAAATCAAAAATTAAGGAAATAGCTAAAATATAAAATTTTCAATAATGCTTTTTAATCACAGGATTTTTGTATGTATAAATGGGTACATAAAAAATTTCTTTGAATTCAAAATACATAGTTAAATAGTACAATTATACTTTACAAGAATAAATTTTATTTTGTGTAAACATATTTATAGTAGCTCCTATTGTGAATAAAAATTCTGGTCAAAAGTTTATTCCATAATTTTTGATATGTTTACGACTAACAATATGTATAAGAAAATTAAAAACAACAACGAAATTTCATTTGGAATTTGTATTCACAATGAATTAGATGGCGGTCGATTGTGTCGACCGCAGGATACACTAGTGTATATAAATGTGAACTAATGAGCGTAGATACAAAAGTTATGTATTAAACACATAGACAACAGCAGGCTACGGGCTACAAACTGACAAAATTAGAATACATGCATTCAAATAAGAATTTTTTTTGTTGGTGTCGACACAGTCATACAACTACCGACCACCGTTGCAGCTGTAGCCAAAATAAAACTAATTTCTTATTTTGTTGGCGACAATAACAGATTTAGTGCTGTTAATATCATAGAATATTTGAAATAAATGAGCGATTTAAACCACTTAATTTTGAAATCGGTGTTCGTGTAGCCTGCAATTGTCTATGTGTTTAATGCATTATACCCTTAAAAGTATAAAAAGTAGGAATAACTGTATGGCTAAGAATTTCGTTCTTGATTTCTGAGTACAGTACAGCAAAAAATGTCATTTAATTAACTTCAGAATTGAGTGGGGTTTCTGTCATCAAATAAATCTATTGGCATGTTATGGTGTGAACCGCCGTGGTATAGCAGGTTAGTCATTCGCTTAGCATACCAGAGGTCCCAAGTTCGATCCCCGTTTAGACCCACTTGAACCAAGTATGAGTGTTATATTCGGCTGTGTCGAATCTTATATACCCACTATCAAGTTATGTTAAATTTAGAAACATATCTCATATACATATCTACGAGAGTGTAGCTAATTCAAAATGTGAACAAAATTCGAAAAAAAATTGTTACGCTAGTTGGTATGGTTGGTAATATATTTTGACTAAATTCGGTTGCAGTAGCTTTATAGTTCTACATATAAAAGTATCTAAGTGGTATTCCCAGTATTTACTTTGCACAAAATTTAGTCTCATAAGCGGGTATTAATAAGCTGTTAAATACTTTTCGTTTAGCTTATTATTTAGTTATGATAAACATGTCGATAGTAATACGACAGGTCCACATATTTTGTTAGGAGTTCCTAATGCGTGTATTGTATATAAAGTCTGGACATTGATTGATAGCTATCTAATTTCCATAATGCAATCTTAATATGATAAATGTACCTCCGAATCAAAAAGGGATGTTATATAAATAAATAAGAACTATAGCCAAATTTTGACCGCTTATAACAAAATTTTACGCACTCGCTGGTATTTATCTAAAGCTTATTCTCGCAAAATTTAGTGGCCATAGCTATTACAGTTTCTAACAGCTTTTAACTGGCCTTTGTTACGTTATTATACCTTTCAACACCATAGGTGGAAAGGGTATTATAAGTTTGTGCTGATGTATGTAACGCATAGAAATATTTGTCTTAGACCCACCTTTTAGTACACCAATAGGCTCAGAATCACTTTCTGAGTTGATTTAGCGATGTCCGTCCGTCCGTCCGTCCGTCCGTCTGGCTGGCTGGCTGGACCCTCATGAGAACCTTGTAATCAAACTACAGGTCGCAATTCTAAAGATAATTTGATGAAATTTGGTACAGATAATTTTTTTGATAATGGGACCATGGCTATTGAAATTGGTCAAAATCGGTCCATTATTTATGGTACGTCCCATAGGTCCCACTTCCCGGAATTGATATATTGGCCACAAATATCAATATTTTTTCATAAAATTTAAAACAATTACTGCCTATATAAACTGTACCAAATTTCGTTGAAGACGGTCCACATTTGACCACAGCTCCCTTCTTTAAAAACGCACTAAATGAGACAAAAAATCACTAAAACGCTCGTAAATCTAAAGATAATGAAAATTTTGAGTTTATTTTTTGCATACATAATTTTTGTAACAACTGTAATCAATTTGCCAAATTTCAAATAATCGGTCCACATTTGATCCTAGCTCTCATATAAGTCCAGATGACGGAAACAGGTTGAATATATAAGTTTTCAGAAAATGTTTGTACGATGGCAAAATTTAGCAAATATTTGTCTTTATACAGGAAAAATAACACCTTTGACCTTAGTGGTGAAGGGTATCGTATGGTCGGCTTGACCGACTATCTTTCTTACTTGTTTTTGTTTTCGGGACTGGTTTTTATGTGAAAGCCATAGTCAATAAAAACTCGTGGTATGATGAGGAATGTAGTTACACGAGGAACTTTGGAAAGATACCGCAAAAAAAAGAGGGAAGAAAAACGCATATTCAGAAGGAAAAAGAAAGAAATAGAGAATCGCGTTTTGATGAAATTGAGATGTATAAGACCCGAAATGAGATGAGAAAATTTTACCAAAAAATCAAACACCAAACTGAAAGTTTTAGCAATTGTGTTCTCTCATGTAAGGACAATCAAGGAAACCTGGTAACAGATACTGAGAGCGTCCTGAAATTATGGAATGAGCACTTCTGCAAATTGCTGGTATCAAGTGATCATGACATGCCTGAACAAATTAGTGAGATAAGAGCTGCAATATCTCGTCTAAAAAATAACAAAGCTGCGGGTGATGATGGATTACCAGCAGAGCTTTTTAAGACCGGAGGTGATGAATTAATAAAGTACATGTTTCAACTCCTGAATTCCATATGGCTAGAAGAACGTATACCTGACGATTGGAGCCTCAGTGTTCTTTGTCCAGTGCACAAAAAAGGTGATAAATCCGTATGCGCTAACTATATAGGCTTACAATTGCTTACAAAATTTTATCGAGCATCCGGTGTAAAAGGCTAAAACCCAAAATGAACAAAATAATAGGGGCCTACCAATGTGGCTTTAGACCAGGTAAATCCACCACTGACCAGATCTTTACTCTGCGTCAAATCCTGGAAAAGACGCTTACCACCTCTTCGTTGACTACAAAGCTGCCTTTGACAGCCCAATATAAACAAAGCTGTATAAAGCAATGTCAGATTTTGGCATTCCTACGAAGTTAATAAGGTTGTGCAGGATGACATTAACTGACACAACATCGTCAGTTAAAATAGGTAAAAGCCTTTCAGAACCCTTTTTAACTAAGCGAGGATTAGGCAAGGCGACAGTTTATCATGTGATCTCTTTAACATTTTGTTATAGAAAACCTTGCGTGGTGCTGCAGTTAATACAACTGGCACAATTTTTTGCAGAAAGCACATGTTACTCGCTTTTGCCGATGACATTGATATTATGGGGCGCACATTGCGTGTGGTGTCTGGCGCATTTTCCAGTATTGAGAAGGAATTAATGAAAATGGGTCTAGAGTCAATGAATCCAAAACAAAACTGATGGTCTCTACTAGCAAGCAATCCACTAGAATTGGACCACACGTAACAGTGGACAACTATAGCTTCGAGGTTGTTAAAGAATTTGTCTACCTTGGTACCACAGTAAATATAAATAATGACATAAGAATCGAAATTAAAAGAAGAATCATACTTGCCAACAGATGCTATTTCGGCCTAAGCAGGCAGCTTAGGAATAAAATCCTCTCAACAAGAACTAAAATTACGCTCTACAAAACGCTTATACTACCAGTGTTATTATATGGTGTTGAATCATGGGCACTTGCACAAGCCGATGAAGCTGTTCTTGGAGTCTTTGAGAGGAAGATCCTACGAAAATGAATTTCGGCATCGATTTAATCATGAGCTGTATGAGTTATTTGCTGACATTGACATAGTAAAACGCATTAAACAGCAGCGTTTGCGTTGGCTAGGACATGTGGTGTGAATGGAAGAAAATACTCCAGCATGAAAAGTGTTTGAACATGATCCCGAGGGAACTCGAAGACGAGGATGACCGAAATTTCGATGGAAAGACCAAATAAGAAGAAAATTTATCCAAGCTTACGAAATTGGAGAATATGCGCACAAGATCGAAGCGCATGGATTTCTAAAATATGCTCGGCCTTTGACCTTAACAGGTTGTAATATAGGCCATTTAAGTAAGGAAATAATAGTCAAATATGGACCGATTCCTATAAAATTTGATATACTGACCAATAGTTGCATAAAACTTCTCTATTCTAAATTTGGTCGTCATAGCTATTACAAATGTATTCAATTTATCAGCATTAATTTTATTCCCGGGGCGGGGTTATATGGGAGCTCTAACCAAATGTGAACCGATTTCGCCCATTTTTATTGCACAACTTCTAAAAGATATCGAAAATACTTTTGTAAAATTGTGTCCCTCTAGCTCTTTTCGTTAAGGCGATATCATGCTTTTATCTGACGAACAAAAGGATATAAACCCAATTTTCTCTAGGGTCAAATAATGACCGATTGGAACAAAATTTGGAACACAGGCTGGTATTAATGTAAGACTAAATTTAGTGGCCAGTTTATCATTTGTTGATATTTAAGTGTATTTAAGGTGGAATTAAGGCTGTTTCCTTTTATGTGCTGCCTAGTGCTTATGAAAAATTCTATACACCAAATTTTATTATCATAACTGTTATAATTTGTGATTTATTAGCAAATAAGCAATTAACATCGACAAGGTTATTTGGGAGCTTTGGTTAAATGTAAATCAATTTTGCCCAATTTCATAAGGATTCAGAATATATATTAAGGAAATTACATACGGAATGACAATCTCAATATACCCCCTATTCTTTTTGATGGTGGATATTAAAATAAATTTTCAAAAAAAGTGGTTTACCTCATAACTCAGCTTGCCACTGGGTATTGAGTATAAGACTATGTAAAACTTCTCTAACTAATACATTTGCCGTTCAGAGCCGGAGCTAAAACGTAGGTCCCTTTTAATAAGTCTAAAAATATGATCGAATGCGGCCTATTGTCTGATAGAAGTACTCCTTGTTCCAATTGGAATGTCGTGTTAATTATGTATGTAGCTTTTGCCCAAAAGTCAAGAAAACAAATTTTAAAATAAAATATTAGTTTTTTAAGAAGTTCAGAAAATGTGGAAACTGTGTAAAAATTATAAAGATTTTATTGTAGCAGTGTTTAACTTCACTAAAAAATATAGCATACTTTAAGGCATTGAATTAAAAATTTGTATTCAATTACATATTTAAGTTTAAACCTGTAAACATTTATTTTATCGTAGAATTTTTGTTAAACTTTGTTCTGCTGGAATGTATCTAGGAAAATAAACTTTTAAGCATTTCAAACTCATCTAGACAATGGTCAGTCATTCAATTTCCAAGCACACTTCCATATACATTTTGCAACAGTCATTGAACTTATTGATTTTTTAATGTCCTACACGCGTTATACCCTAACAAATACATAAATAGAATTTGAATTTGTTTTTTTTATTAAATTTTTGCTATTCGATGATAAAAGATAAAAATAATTTTGAACTTTATTGATAAATATTCCATTCCATATTCATTGGATTAAAAAAGAAAAAATTTCGAACAAATAAAAATCATATGAACTAAATATTTCTTTTCTTTTTACTTCAGTGATTTTTTTAATGGATAAAAATATAAAAATATTGTTTTAAATAAATTAGTATTCGGTCCCTGATTAATATAATATTTTTTTAAATAAAAATGTAACTGAATATAAACAAATATTATAAAAACCAACCACAAAAAAACTAATAAAAGTATACATTTTTTAATTAAAACCAGAACAATTTTTAAAGTCCATTTTATGTAAAATCCACTTTATCTTAAAGTTGACTTTTTTCAATTTTTCGTACCATAAGAAATTTTTAAAACAAGACTTTAAAAATATTTTTTTAAACAAATACATTCAAATATTACAAAAGCTTTCTTTCAATGAATAGAAATAATAAAATAAAATTTCAAAAAATTCCAAAAACAAAATATTAAGAAAATTTTGTTTTCATTAGACAAAACAGCATAAATTAATATTTTAAAATTTTTCATAATATGATGAAAAATTGTTTAAGTGCTCATCAGTTTTTACAAAAAATAATTTCTTGTGAAATAATAATAGAAATCAATAATTACTCGTACTATATGATCCCAACCCGCTTTAAATAAATTAACTTTAAAATGTATGTAATGACTGAAAATTGTGAAAACTTTACAATTTCGACTTAACATTTTTTTCCAATGGATCACAAAATGAAAAATATTCAAAAATAAAAAGCTTATTTTAGTTTTTATACCCTTCACCACCATAGGTGGAAAGGGTATTATAAGTTTGTGCTGATGTATGTAATGCATAGAAATATTTGGAATCACTTTCTGAGTCGATTTAGCGATGTCCGTCCGTCTGGCAGGCTGGACCCCCATGTAAACATTGTAATCAAACTACAGGTCGAAATTCTAAAGATAATTTCATGAAATTTGGCACAGATCATTTTTTTGATAATTTTGAAATTCGGCAAAATCGGTCCATTATTTATGGTACCTCTCATAGGTTTTACCGGAATTGATATATTGGCCACAAAAATCAATATTTTTTCATGCTTTTAAAACAGATACTGCTTATGTGAACTTAAATCACTGTACCAAATTTCGTTGTAATCGGTCCACATTTTACCATAGCTCCCATACAAACTCTTTTCTCAAAACGCACTAAATGGGACAAAATCCACTAAAACGCTAGTAAATCTGAAGGTAATGAGAATTTTAAGTTTATTTTTTGCATACATAATTTTTGTAACAACTGTCAATTTGCCAAATTTCGAGATAATCGGTCCACATTTGACCCTAGCTCTCATATAAGTCCAAATGACGGAAACGGCTTAAATGTATAAGTTTTGAGAGTATGTTTGTATGATGGCAATATTTAGCAAATATTTGTCTTTATACAGGAAAAAGAACTTCTTTGACCTTAGTGGTGAAGGGTATCGTATGGTTGGGCTTGACCGACTATAGCACTTTCTTACTTGTTAAATGATGTTTTCAAATTTAATTTAAAACTTGTTTTGTGGTACGATTTTCAAAATAAAGTCGACTTTTTTGTGGTTAGTCTGATTAGGTGAACAAATTAAGGAAATATAAAAAAGAAAAATACTAACGGTTAGAATTAAACTATTCAACTAAATTTCTTTTGCAATTATACATAACTTAAACGCGAAAATAGGAAAATATTTTATGTTCTAACATGAAATAATCAACATGAGTATAAATATTTTTCATTTTTATACCCAACATCACAAAGAATGGGGGGTATATTGAGATTGTCATTCCGTTTGTAATTTCCTCAATATTGACCCAAAACCAAAAGGGATGAATCCTCATGAAATTCTAACTCGAATGAGCTATGTCCGTCATTCTGTCTGTTGAAATCACGATAACGCCTAAAAGAACAGAGTTAGGTCACTGAAACTTCACAAATATATTCTTCAATTTTGGTATTGAAATTGGACAAAATCGGTTGACATTTGACCATAGCTCCCGAATAACCTCATCGATGCTAATCGCTTATTTGCTACTAAAAGACTAATAATAACAATTTCATCGAAATCGGTTCACATTTAAACATAACTCCCATACAAAACACTTACGGAAACAGCCTAAGTTCCACAATAAATACACTTTAATGCCAATAAATGATAAACTCTAATAGCTATGGCCAATTAATTTAGCCCAAAAAAGTCTTATTTGAATACCAGCCAGTGTACCAAATTTGGTTACAATCGCTCTCCATTTGACTATAACTCCCATATAAAAAACCTTACGGAAACACAAAAATACAAAAAGAAAAGGGGGTTTATGTCCATCTGACTCTCACATAAAAGCATGATACCGCCTTAATGAAAAGAGTTAGAGGGACAAAATTTCAAAAAAAGTATTTTCCATATCTTGAAAAAGTTGTGTGTTGAAAATGGGCGATACTGGTTAAATTTTAGTTAGAGCACTCACATAACCCCGCTTCGGGAATCATATTAATACTGATAAATTGAATACAATTGTAATAGCTATGATGACTAAATTTAGAATAGAGAAGTTTTTTGCAACTATTGGCGTTATATCGGTCCATATTTGACTATAGCTGACCACTCCCGAAAACCAAAAAAAATGTTTTAAAGGCCAGTTAAAAGCTATTAATTTAGAAACTATTACAGCTATGGCCACTAGATTTATACAAATAAGCAAGAATAAGCTTTATATAAATACCAACCAGTGTGTAAATTTTTTTAACAATCGATCAACATTTGTCTATAGTTCTTATATATATAACCTCCCCTTTTTATTCCCTTCACCACCATAGGTGGAAAAGGTATTATAAGTTTGTGCTGATGTATGTAACGCAAAGAAATATTTGCCTTAGACCCACCTTTTAGCGATGTCCGTCCGTCCGTCGGTATGTCTGGACGGCTGGCTGGACCCCCATGTAAACCATGTAATCAAAGTACGGGTCGCAATTCTAAAGATAATAAAAATAAAATCGGTCCATTATTTATGGTACCTTCCATATGTCCCACTTCTCGGAATTGATATATTGGCCACAAATATCTATAGTTTTCCTTGAAATTTAAAAGAAATATTGCTTATGTAAACTTAAATCACTGTACCAAATTTCGTTAAAATCGGTTCACATTTAACCATAGCTCGCATACAAAATCTTCTGTCAAAACGCACTAAATGAGACAAAAATCACTAAAACGCTCGTAAGTCTGAAGATAATGAGAATTTTTATTTTATTTTTTGCATACATAGTTTTTGTGAAAGCTGTAATCAATTTTCGAGATAATCGGTCCATATTTGACCCTAGCTCTCATATAAGTCCAAATGACGAAAACAGCTTAAATATATGAGTTTTGAAAAAATCTTTGTATGACGGCAATATTTAGCAAATATTTGTCTTTATACAGGAAAAAGAACACCTTTGACCTTAGTGGTGAAGGGTATCGTATGGTCGGGCTTGACCGGCTAAAGCACATTCTTACTTGTTTTTAAAAACTTTTGATTGGAATGCTGTTCTTTTATAAAAGAACATCTCATGTAATTTCGTTCATAGTCGGTATTGAATATAGGCTCACAATATAATAAAATATTAACTTTTAATAAATAACTTCTTAATAAAAATAAAAAATTGATATCATCATTTTGAGAAAAAAATGCACTTTAAAAGATTCAAAGATTTTGTAACCGTTTTTTTTTTCGTTAATATATATCATCTTAAGCTTTTATCCAGCTTAGGCTTTATTAAGATCTGTACAGCGGTTGTAAAAAGATAAACTTAAAGTTCAATTTTCGATTTGAAATTCCGTTTCAAATTTGCTAAATCATTTTTACCCACTTTCTCTTAACCGATTTAACTCAAATTTAGGCCATAATTTTGGATGACAATATAATAGTTTGTTATCCTTAGGTTGGCCATACTTTTGGAACCTTTGCCTCTAAGAGGGTAAAAACGGGTAAAAAGGGGGAATAAATCGAAAATGCTATATCTACTAAAGTAATAGGCATAGAAACAAAACTGAATTCAATTGGTACCAAGTACCAAATATGCATATAAAACTTTTTAGAAATTAGGGGATAAAAGGGGACAAATTGGTAAAGTTATAACTTTTTAACAAATCAATATTTTTCTGTCTGCATGTCCTTTATAGAATAGTAAACTATGCAAGATCATACATGATCTTTAGCTTAAGTTGTTGCGCATGAGAAGACGAAAGTTTTTAAGTTGGTATCCGACAGGTGGCGCCACTTAAGATGAATTTAATCGTAAACAGTACATTTGTATCTTTAGCGAAGTTGTATATAATCCTTAGCGAAGTTAAATATGATCCTAAGCGAAGTTGTTTCAAATAAGCCTATGAAGGTTTTTTAATTGGTATGAACAATTTCCAACAGGTGCCGCCACTGAAAATTACTCAAATTTAATTAAATCGTACGCCGTACATTTGATTATGCAATGTTCTTTAGCAAAGTTGTTGCACATGAGTCGACGAAGGTTTCTTAGTTGGTATCAACAATTTTCGATAGGTGGCGCCTCTGAAAAATACTCAAAATGAATTAAATCGTAAACTGTGCATTTTATTGGGCTATGAGTCGATGTAGGTTTCTAAGTCGGTATGACCAATTTCCAAAATTATTAATATTAAACTATGTATTTGATCATGTGTTGATTGGATAAAATAAATAAAATGATTCAAAATTAATTGGATATTTGTGTACCGTATTTTCTCTAAATTTATTTTAATTGGTTAGTACTTTATAAAATAAAATATATAAAAACTTTAAAATTCGCGTCGAAATGCTTATATAAAGCTCCGAGCACGGCTCTGTCGCCCAGGTACTACATCTAAATTAACTTAAATTCTTTGCCTTTAGCAGCAAGCCACGCCTACTACTGCGAATATTTTGGCAAAATTTTTTGGCTTACAAATTTTAGGAATCCGTGTCATGAAAAAATATAGGTTTTGGCCAATGAAAACTGATTGTGATCCACCGTGAAGCGTTGAGGTCGTTGTGTACCAATTTCGTCATCGGACAAATTACTTGAACTTTAATATCTAAACAGTTATAGCCTTCCCCAGCGTATGTCATTAAAGATTTTCACATGTAAGAGATGTACTAATATAGTATACGAAGATACAATGTACTTGATCTTTAGATCACATTTCGTACATGGCAGCTTTATGCAACATTCATAGGGACTCCACCAACTTGTCAGTGTAGCCCACTGCCCATTGTAGAAGAAGAAAAAAATTTGCGGCGGAAAGCAAAAGTTTTTCTGGCACAGCTAAGATAGGGATGGAGCAACCGTGCCGACCCTAACCTATGCCCTGAATGTCAGCATGACAAGGGTCCTCATCATACCTTCACACTTTTATCTGTACCGCCAACCCTACTTTACTTAGTCCTGAGGTTTAGTGGAAGGGCACAATTTCTTGGCTTTCATTTCAAAACATATCACTCTTACTCATTTTATAAAATATTTTTATTTCCAAACTTCTTTCAACACTTTTTGTTACAAATGAGGTATTAAAAGTTATCTTTTGTGTGTTAAAGTTTTTCCCTTAAAGGCAGAAATTGTAGAAAAATCCTTTTTATACCCTTCACCACCATAGGTGGAAAGGGTATATTGGGTTTGTGCTGATGTTTGTAACGCATAAAAATATTGGTCTGAGACCTACCTTTAAGTATACCAATCGACTTAGAATCACTCCCTGAGTTGTTTTAACGATGTCCGTCCGGCTGGCTGGCTGGCCGGTTATCCATGAAAGCTTGTTATCACTCTACAGGTCGGTACTTTAAAGATAATTTCATGAAATTTGGCACAGATTCATATTTGGGTCAAAGGACGATCCCTACTTTTACTTTTTGCACGAAATCGGATTACTATTTCGGGTACCTCCCATAGGGATGCCTTCCCGGAATAGAGTTCTTGGTCCTTTACAGCCACAAATTTGGTTGTATTTTAATAATATTCAGCACAAATATTGCTTATCATAACCTTAATCAGTATTTCTAATTTTGTAGAAATCGGCCCATATTTGACCAAGGCCCATTCTCAAAAGACATTTATATACACATTAAAGCACAAAAACGTTAATAACTCTAAAGATAAATGCATTTGATTACTTAAACTTTGCACAGATAAATATTTTGTAAATATAAACCAATAAACAAAATTTGGTAACAATCGGTCCACAATTCACCCTAGCTCCCATATCAGGCCCTTAGCCGGAGATGATATAAGTCTTGAAATTTTGAAAAAATATCACATAGTATATGTATGTAAGTCTCTAAGATTTAAGGAAAACTTATTTAATTGTTGTTCCATATTTGACCTTAGTAGTGAAGGGTATTATATAGTCGGGCTTGACTGCTTGTTGTAATTGCGTTAAGCTCCATACTAAAATATATACTGTTAAAACTCTTACTTTTCTACTTTGTTAGAGGCTTACTTTGGGCAACTTTTGATAACTTTACACAAGAGTATTTAGGCGAAATGTCTTTGATAAGCAAAAGTTAAGGTAAGTTCAGACAGAACGTAATTCCTTAAATAATTTAACAAAAAATAAATAGTCGTTTAATTTATATGCTCAAACATTTGTTTTGTCTGAACTTTGCTTTTCGGAAACTATTTATTAAACATTACATAATTCTTGTGCCAAGTAATTTACAAGGTGTGATGATGAAAATTTGTTGTTATTTACTCTTAAATAAAGTAAACATTTTTCTACCGGAAATGAGTCAAGTTTGGCAAAGTAAAAAGTTTTATTTGTAAAGATAATTTTTGTCATAACTTTAGTTTATTAAAGAGTAAATGTTTTTGACTTTTAGGATTAGAACTTTAAGAACTAATGTAGGGTTCATATAACTCAAGCGTTTGACGATTGAGTGAAATTTACATGTGTTTTGTTATTGTAACAAAAACAAAATACATGTAAATTTCACTCAATCGTCAGACGCTTGAGTTACATGAACCCTACATAAATGTTTAGTTGAAACTTGTACTTAATTTCATAAATGCAACTAAGATAACAACTGTCTAAAACTAGAGAGTTTAATGAGTGCAAATAGAATGTCATAAATGGGAACTTTTTAGCTTCTTAAGTAAATGCGGGGAAATATAATTTAAAACGCGCTTTGATTAGCCATGAAAACAATTTACATTAGATTTAAAAGACGTTTACGCAAAATTTTGGGCGAGTTGGTCTTGTTTTTTAAACATTATCATTTCGGCTGATATAAAGTTTATATATAAATAAAATAATATATATAAAAGTTTATATATAAATATTGTTTATATTATAAACAATATTTGAACCAAGCTTCGAAAAAATACTCTTAAATACTGTATTTTAAGGTACCGAACTGTACATAGGCAAGTTCGGTACATAGTCACAAACGTAACAAAGTGTTCAGTTTAAGTATAGGTACCTTAAAAATTTAGAGTACCTGCTAAAATACACAACCTTTATCATAACGAACTTACACGAAGTACTCTAAAAATAACGTACTTCGTTAAGTACTATAAGGTACTTTGTTGAGTTCTTTAACCAACTCTTTTGAAACTGACAACAGTGAGAAAACAGTATTGCTAAAAGAGAAATTAAATAAAATTAATGCTGTCGTTTAGTGTGGAAACCCCTCACCTATCAACATGTGCTTATATTTATATGTATATCATTGAACAAGTAAGAGTGTTATATTAGGCAGTGCCGAATCTTATATACCCAATATCAAGTTGTGTTGAATTTAGAAACATATCTCATAAATCTACGAGGGTGCAGCAAATTCAAAACTAAATTGGAAAAAAGTTGTTACGCTAGTTGGTATTGTTGGTAAAATATTTGGAATAACTTCGGTTGCAGTAGCTTTATAGTTCAACATTCAAAAGTATGTAAGTGGTTTCCATAGTATTTAATTACTTTGAACAAAATTCGTTATCGTAACTGGGTATGGTTTTACATTAATAAGTTGTTACATACTTTTCGTTTAGCTTAATATTTAGTTAGCACAAAGAAGCTGATAGTAATGCAACTGGTCCATATATTTTGTTAGGAGGTTCCTAATGCATCTACCATATACATAATCTTAATATGGTGCTTGTAATTCCGAATCTTTTTGATTGTAGATATAAAAAGGGGATGCACTAAATATATAAGAATTATAGCCAAATGTTGACCGATTGTAACAAAATTTCACACACTGGCTGGTATTTATATAAAGCTTATTCCTGCGAAATTAAGTGGCAATAGCTGTCATAGTTTCCAATTTAATAGCTTTTAAGTCTTGCTACATATTTTTTGGTTTCCGGGAGTGTTTTTTAAATGAAAGCTATAGTCAAATATGGACCGATTCCTATAAAATTTGATATACTGACCAATAGTTGCATAGAACTTCTTTATTCTAAATTTAGTCGTCATAGCTATTACAATTGTACTCAATTTATCAGCATTCATGTGTATCCCGGGCCGGGGTTATATGGGAGCTCAAACTAAATGTGAACCGATTTTGCGCATTTTCAGTACACAACTTCTGTTACATATCAAAAATACTTTTGTACAATTTTGTCTCCCTAGCTTTTGTAGTTAAGGAGCTGTCGCGCTTTTATCTGACGGATATAAACCTCCTTTTCTTTTTGTATTTTTGTGTTTCTATAAGTTTTTTATATGGGAGCTATGGTCAAATGGTGACCGATTGTAACAAAATTTTGCACACTGGCTGACATTTACATAAGACTTCCTGGTGCTAAATTTAGTGGCCAAAGCTATTATAGTTTATCATTTATAGGCTTTAAAGTGAATTTCAGGTGGAACTTAGGCTGTTTCCGTAAGTTTTTTATATGGGAACTATGGTTAAATGTGAACCACTTTCGATAAAATTTTATATTCTGTCTAGTGCTTATGAAAAACTTCTAGATACCAAATTTTGTCATAATAGCTGTTATAATCATTTGTCATATATTAGCAAATAAGCGATTAGCCTAGACGAGGTTATACGGGAGCTATGGTCAAATGTTAACCGATTTTGCCCAATTTCTATGCCTAAATTTTCTCAGAAATGAAGGATATTTTTACTAAGTTTCAGTGATTTAGCTTCATTCGTTTAGGCGTTATCGTGATTTCAACAGACAGACAGATGAATATCGCTTAATCGTCTTAGAATTTCATAAGGATTCAGAATATATATCGCTTTTATTTTTTGAGCCAATATTAGGGAAATTACAAACGAAATAACAATCTCAATATACCCCACATTCTTTTTGATGGTGGGTATAAAAAGGGGATTTTATATATAAGAACTATAGCCAAATGTTTACCGATTGACAAAATATTTATACACTGACTAGTGTTTATATAAAACTAACTTATGCGAAATTAAGTGACCATAGCTGTCATAGTTTATAATTTAATATCTTTTTTTGATACATTTTTTTTTTTTGGTTTTCTGGAGTGGTTTTTATATGAAAGCTATAGTAAAATATGGATCGATTCCCATAAAATTTGTTTTATTTAGGACCAACTCTCAGGAGATGACCCGTACTTATGCAAATCATTTTGCAGGAACTAGGAAAATACGTTGTGGGAGGGGGAATAGGTGGAGTAGTGTTTGTGGACATTCTATTTGAACCTTGCTAAATTGCAACTGACTGGGAAAACATCTGGGGGAAGCAAATTTCACATACGAACTGTACGGCTCAAGAACGATTTTTCTCTGTATTGTGTTGTTATGTCTACTGGCCAATCGACTACGAAGGGATGAGCTCTAACAGTTAGACGTGTATTGCGTAAGAAAGTTCGAGTATAGGGTACGAGTTTCCTTATTTTGTTAGAGCACATTCCAAAGTAGCAACGATAGAACAGCGTGACTAAACCCACATTGCGGCGGTGCTCCAGTGGATCAATAGGATTGGATACCCTACTGTCATCGATGAGCACTTTCGTTCTCTCCTGAACTCGGTCGAGAAGCTCCAAAATAGACTTTAAAGCACCGGCCCATACATGAGAGTTGTATAACGTGTTCAATTGGATATAGGTGGTGTAAATATTTAGTACGGAGATCAGATGAAGTTAAGTATCTTGTACAACGTTTTAGAAAACCAAGGCACTTGAATGTCTCTTTCGACACTTGAAAAATATGATTTGTTCAACGGACATCACATTGTGTTCTCATGCCCAGAGCATCTGATTCCTCAATATTTAACTGCCCATTAATGCAAATGAAGAAACATGATGTGCCGTGCGTTTATGAGTAAGCATACAACACTGAGTTTTTCGCGAATTAAAATCAACTCTATTCACACGACTCCAATCTGAAACTGTTTCTAAATCGCGGTTGAATGATTCATTCATATTTTGTCTCATAGCGCCCACCTCAAAAAGCCTAGGTCTATGATTGAATGAATATGAATGGCAAATGTTGCTATAATCTGTAAAAGAGTATATAGAATTGGAAGTTTGACGTAGAAGGTCATTTATAAAGATAAGAAATAGAGTAGGAGAAAGAACAGAGCCTGGCGGTACCCCTGAATTAGTCTTGAACTCGTTTGATGAGATCCCATCTATGACGACCCGTGTAGTGCGATCTTTGAGGAAGCTCGATATAAATCGAGAAAAGTTATTACCGACACAAAAAGCAATAAGTTTTGATAGAAGTGCTCCGTGCCACACTCAGTCAAACGCCTTGGAAATATCAAGAGCCACAACTTTACTTTCGCCAAAACGGTGTATTGATTGACACCATTTTTGCGATAGGAAGGCTGGCAGGTCTCCCGTAGAGCGTCCGCTACGAAGTCCTTACTGGCGGTCGCTTAGTAGGTTGTTAGATTCCAGATATTTAACAAGATGGTGGTTCACCATGCTCTCCATAACCTTGGAGAGTGCAGAACAAAATGCTATTGGACGGTAATTTTCAGGATTGTTAGCCTCACCCTTTTAAGGAAATTTACCGGCATGGTTTTAGGTGCTGAAGAGGTTAGCTAATGGACGCGCAAGCGTCGAACAGCACTGCTACAAGACCAGTGCTGCAATGCCATCCGGCCCAAGAGACTTGTTTATGTTGAGATCCGATCGTTAAGGCCCTATCGCGCTTTTATCTGACGGACAGAGGGACATAAACCCACTTTTCTTTTTGTATTTTTGTGTTTTCGTAAGTTTTTTATATGGGAGCTATGATCAAATGGTGACCGATTGTAACAAAATTTAGCATACTGGCTGGTATTCACTGGCTGGTATGGACCGATTCAATAAAAATTTGATAGAGTGATCAATAGTTGCATAAAACTTCTCTGTTCTAAATTAAGTCGTTATAGCTATTGCAATAGGATTCAATTTATCAGCATTAATGTGATTCCCTGGGCGGAATTATATGGATGCTCTAAGTAAATGTCTGTCCTTTCAAGGACAGACGGACACAAACCCAGTATCTTTTTGGTATTTTGTATCTCAGTTAGTTTTTATATAGGAGATATGGTCAAATGGTGACTGATCGTGACAATATTTTGCACCCTGGCTGGCATTGTGCTAAATTTAGTGGCTATAGCTATTATAAATTATCATTTATTGGCATTCAAATGTATCTTAGTTGAATTACGGCTGTTTCCGTTAGTGTTTTGTATGGGAGCTATGGTTAAATGTGAACCGATTTCGAGGTTATACGGGTGCTATAGTCATATATGGACCGATTTCGCCCCATTTCAATACCAAAATTTGCCAAAAAAATTATGAATTTTTTTCAGTAACGTAGCTCCCTTTGTCACTTCGTTAAGGCTAGGGCTTGAACGAAGGGAACTACGTGCCGACAACAGACAGGCAGGCGGACGTCACTCAATCGCCTTAAAATTTCATAGAGATTCAGAGTATACATCAATTTTATCAAATATTAAGGAAATTACAAACGGAATAACAAACTCAATCTTTTTGATGGTGGGTATAACAGTAAAGCCACTTTAATTTAATTTGTTATTACTTGCTATTCTCGAGACTTAAATAGTACCCCTCGTATGAAGAAAATAATATGTTACTTATTCAAGAGCCTGTTTTTTAAGTTTTTATATACATTTTTCAAGTTTATGTTATATAGTTGTTGCATCAACTGTTAACCATATGTTAGTAAACTTCTACATAAAGTTTAAGTTTGTTCAAACGCTTAAGGCCCTAAAGGACTTTTCGTTTAATATTCAATAAAAAGTTCATGCAAAAGTTATGCACATTAAGAAAATTTTCAGAATTTTGTATAAAACAATGCAGGCAAAAATGAAAGAAAATACATGAGCTTTATTTTTAGTTTCCATAACTTTCTTTTTCATTTGATTGTTAAGGCAAATCCTTGTATATTTGAGATTTAAATTTATTTTTCCTCTCGTTCATGCAGTTGATAATCTTAACCTTTTGAAAAGTTTATCAAACAAAATGAAAAGTATTTGTAGGCATTTCTTTGAGAGTAGAGATATGTTGATTTTATTTTTGCAGTTGTTATGCAGCTGCGTGGTAGCTTTGCAAAAATAAAGGTTATAATGAAATTCCTGGAAATCTGAGATTTAAAGTTGAATCTGAAGAAATAGTAAAGGAGAAATGGAATATTATTATTTTGAGTTGTTCATAAAGTAAAAAGTAAAAATTAAAAATATAACAATGACAAGCTTATAACTCAAGTGTTTCATACAAAATTTCTATCATAAGACTTTGAAAATTTGTAATTCGTTTATGAATAAGGGGGTTAGTTTTTATGAACAAAAATGCTAGTTAGAACTAGCATTTTTGTTCATAAAAAACTTTACACACTTGCTGGTATTTATATAAAACTTATTCTTGCAGAATTTAGTGGCCATAGCTGTCATAGGTTCTAATTTAATAGCTTTTAACTGGTTTTTGGGAGTAGTTTTTATATAAAATCTATAGTCAAATATGGACCAATTCCTATAAAATTTGAAATACCGACCAATAGTTGCATAAAACTTCTCTATTCTTAATTTAGTTGTCATAGATATTACAATTGTAGTCCATTTATCAGCATTAATGTGATTCCCAGGGCGGGGTTATATGGGAGCTCTAACTAAATGTGAACCGATTTCGCCCATACACAACTTTCTCAAGATAACGAAAATACTTTTGTAAAATTTACGTCCCTCTAGTTTTTTTCGTTAAGGCACTATCGCGCTTTTATCTGACGGTTATACGGACATAAACCCACTTTTCTTTTTGTGTTTTTGTGTTTCCTTAAGTGGAATGGTGACCGATTGTAACAAAATTTGGCACATTGTCTGGTATTCACATAAGACTTTCTTGTGTCAAATATGGATATAGCTATTACACTTTATCATTTATTGGCCTTCAAATGTATTTATGGTGGAATTTAGGCTGTTTCCGTGGGTATTTTGCATGGGAGCTATGATTAAATGTAAAATGATTTCCATGAAATTGTATGCGCTGCCTAGTGTTTATGTTCCCGGTTATAGGTTATACGGAAACTATGATGAAATGTGAAGTGATTTTTCCCGAATTCAATACCAAAATTTTCCAAGAAATGAAGAATATTTATGACGAATTTTAGTGACTTATATCATTTCTTTAATGTTTTAAAGGTAGACAGGCAGACAGACGGACATCGCTCAATCGTCTTGGAATTTCATAAGGATTCATAATTTATATCCATTTTGGTTTTTGAGCCAATATTAGGAAATTATAAACAGAACGACAATCTCATTCCGTTGTCGAGATGAAAATATTGTCACGAATTTTTAAGTTATCCGCCCCGATTGCACAAAGTTCACTACTTTTAATTCTTCCCCTAGTTTTCTATAATGTTTCTTTTATTGTTGTTCTGTTTATGTCTATAAGCAGAGCAACATGTTTCTCTTATTTGCTGTAAAGAGTATAGCAATATTTTGCTCTTTTATCTAAATTCTCTCTCGCTCTGCTGCTGTTAACTTCAGATAATCTATTTGTACAACGTATGTGTGTTCTTGACCATATGAGAATGTATTGGAACATTCATGAACATTCGTAAGCCACATTGTTAGAGTAATTAACGACAGCAACTCTTTTTTTGCGTCTGCAGAAAATGCTAGAAACTCTCTTCTCTACTATATAAGGGCGATGAGCGAATATTGTGAGAACAGTTTTTAATTGAGACGCGTATAAGAGAACAATGAGACTAAGAATATTTGTTAAGCAGTTTTGTTATGGGTGTTTAAGTGACTAGCTCTAAAGTTAATATAGATATAACTTTGTAAGACTACATAAAGTGTTTTAATTTTGTTCAAAACGAATTCCTTTCACGTTTTTAAAGGAAAAACGTAACAATATTATTCAAAAAGAAAAATTATTTGCATTTGATCTCGATCTGTTACATTTATTTATTAATGTAGCAGACAAAAAAAGTGTTAGTGGGGTAACCAATTCCTGGACGCTTTTCGTTGGTTGGTTATGCCATCTCTTCAGGAGGAGTATCCCTACTTTTAATACATCGAGATCAAATGCAAATAAGTTTTCTTTTTGAAAAATTAATTTTATTTAAAACTTTAAATGCTTACAAAAACTGTACATATTTAGTTAAAACCCCTTTTAGTTTTTGTGAAATTTTCTTTGGAATTATTTGCGCCAACTGCTTAAAAGTATTTCTTTGATATGGATATTTTTTTCTTCGATATATATATATATTTTTTTTTAAATGCCAACAAAGAAGAAGACTTTGAAAAAAAAGTAAAAATTAAATTGAATATATAAAAAGAAAAACACTTTCACCACCAATGATGTTCTTATGGTGGCAAAAAGACAAAAGCATTTGAAATTTAATACTTTGTACTGAGCGACTGAGGCTATGCAAAAGTGGTCATAACCATTGTTGGCTACAAATCGCTTTGATGCAATTTCATACAAGTCCAATAAATTTAGTTTTTCATTGAAACTTTATCGAAAGAAGATTCACTTTGCTTGCGAAACTATAACAATTTAAGTTGAGCGAAAAATATGGCAAAAAAAACTTTTATTTTTTTTTCTTTTATTTTCTTGCTGTTTTCTTTAACTAATAATTTTCAGAATATCTAACAATTGATTGGCAATTGTATACAATAAAAAGTAAAAAAAAACTTTCTTTAAATTATTTTATTTTTTCTTGGTTAGTCTAAAGAAACCAGTTCATTATCATTAGCCTTATTATTGCCTTAATTAAAATGCATTCCATTTGTCCATTGTTGGAGCTTTCGGACAGACAGATAGCCTTCATAGAAGTTATAACTTTATCTCTAACAAGTAACTGTTATTGTTATTTTAGCCAAAATAAAACAAACTTTTTCTTACTTTAATAATTTTTTTGCAACATATTTTTTTTTGTTTGTAAAAAGTTAGAAAGTCAATGACATTTCATGAGCCGGGTGCATCTACATCATGAATAAAGTTAAGTGACTCTTTTTTTTCGCTTCCATCACGTTTTCCTTTATACAGTTTGCACCTCAATGCACATGCCAGCCAAATTTCTGTGACATCAATACCTCTGGGATAAAAGACTGCCGAAGAGTGGTGGGGAAATGGATAGTATTGAAATCAAGGTATATATAAATATTAAAGCTTTCGAATTTCAATTTCAAGAAATGTAAGAAACACTTATTATTCTGATAGAACAATCTAATTCTAATTCTGCTACTAACGTGACATAGTTCTCACAATTGTAATGGTGGTACATACATAATTCCTAAGACATTCCAATTGGAACAAGATGTACTTCTCTCAGAGCTACATCCGATTCTATTTTAAGACTCATTGATAGGAACCTTCGTTTTAACTTCGGCTCCAAACGGCAAATGCATTAGTTAGAGAAGTTTTACATAGCCTAATACTCAATAACCAGTGGCTGAGTTTTTTTTTTTTTATTTAGGACCAGCACTCAGGGGATGACCCCTACGTATGCAATGCATTGTGTTGGAACTAGGAAAATAGGTTATGGGAGGGTGGATAGATGGAGTAGTGTTTATGGACATTTGATTTGAACTTCCCTATATTGCAACTGACAGGGAAAATTTCTGCGGGAAGTAAATTCCACATACGAACTGTACGGCTAAAGAATGAATTTTCTCTGTAGTGTGTTGTTCTGTCTACTGGCCAATCGACTACGAAGGGATGAGCTCTAACAGACAGACGTGTATTGCATAGAAAAATTCGAGTTTCAGGAACAAGTTCCCTTATTTCATTAGAGCACATTCCAAAGTAGTAACGATAGAACAGTGTGACACAACCCATATTGCGACGGTGCTCTAGTGAATCAATAGAGTTGGATACCCTACTGTCACCAATAAGCACCTTCGCCCTCTCCTGCACTCGGTCGAGAAGCTCCAAAATAGACTTTGAAGCACCGGCCCATACATGAGAGTTGTATTCCATTTTCGGTCGAATATAGGTGGTGTAAATAGTAAGGAGATCAGATGGAGTGAAGTATCTCTTACACCGTTTAAGAAAACCGAGACACTTGAATGCTTCTTTCGACACTTGAAAAATGTGATCAGTCCAACGGACATCACATTGAATTCTCATGCCTAGAACATCAAGAGTATCTGATTCCTAGATATTTTCACCACCCATTAATACAGATGAAGTAACATGATCCGCCGTGCGTTTGTGCGTAAGCATACAACACTGAGTTTTCCGCGCATTAAAATCGACTCTATTCGCACGACCCCATTCTGAGATTGTTTCTAGGCGGATGACTAACTTGCTATATTAGAAAGCATTTCAATAGCTTATATCTTCCAAGATCCGTTTCGGAAAGCTAACAAATTCCTTTTTATATGTCGTTTGAGTTAAGTAATTGTTGTATGTCAAAAAACTTTGACTTTAAATGGGGGGGTATATTGAGATTGTCATTCCGTTTGTAACTTCCTTAATATTACCTCAAAACGCAAAAGGAATATATATTCTGAATTCTTATAAAACTCTAAGACGATTGACCGATGTCCGCCTGTCTGTTGTCTACACGATAGGTATTGAACGAAAGGACCTAGGTCACTGAAATTTGGCAAGAAATATTCATTATTTCTTGGAAAATTTAGTATTGAAATCGGGAGAAAATGATTTATATTTGACCATAGCTCGTCTAGGCTAATCGTATATTTGCTAATAAATGACAAATTATAACAGTTATGATGAGAAAATTTGGCATATAAAAGTTTCATATAAGCACTAGGCAGCATGTAAAATTTCATCGAAATCGGTTCACATTTAGCCATAGCTTCCATACAAAACACTTATGGAAACAGCCTAAATTCTACTTAAAACAGACTTAAATGTCAATAAATATAAAACCATAATAGCTATGACCACCAAATTTACCACAAAAAATGTGAATACCAGCCAGAATCGGTGAATACCAGCTGCCATATAAAAAACTTAAGAAAACACAAAATACCAAAAATAAAGGGGGTCAGTCAAATTAAAGTGCGATAGCGCCTTAACTTAAGGCCCTATGCTCCACTGGGAGCCAAGGATAACAGAAGAAGAAGACGAAGCGCCTTAACTACAAGAGCTAGAGAGACAAAATTTTACAAAAGTATTTTCGATATAGAAGTTGTGTACTGAAAATGGAGAAATCGGTTCACATTTAGTTAGAGCTTCCATATAACCCAGCCCCGGGAACATTAATGCTAATAAATTGAATACAATTGTAATAGCTATGACGACTAAATTTAGAACAGAGAAGTTTTATGTAACTATTGGTCAGTACATGAAATTTTATAGGAATCGTTCTAAATTTGACTATAGCTTTCATATAAAACCATTCCCGGAAACCACTGAAATGCCACAAACGCCAGTTAACATTTAATAAGTAAACTATAACAGCTCTGGCTACTTACTTAAATATCCTATTGTAACAACCTGTTTAGGTCAAAGGCCGAGCATATTTTAGAATTCCATGCGCTTCTATCTTATGCGCATATTCTCCAATTTCTTATGCCAAGTTTTGAAAGATTTTCTTCTACTTGATCTTTCCATCGAAGTTTTGGGCGCCCTCTTCTACGAGTTCCCTCAGGATCATTATTAAACACTTTTCTTGTCGGAGTATTTACATCCATTCGCACAACATGTCCCAGCCAGCGCAGCCGCTGTTGCTTAATGCAATTCACTATGTCTATGTCAGCGTATAACTCATACAGCTCATGATTCATTCGATGTCGATACTCATTGTTGACGCAGACTGGTCTAAATATTTTTCGTAGGATTTTCCTCTCAAACACTCCAAGGATAGCTTTATCTGCCTGTAAAAGTACCCTTGATTCTGCACCATACAGTAACACGGGTAGTATAAGCGTTTTATAGAGCGTAATTTTAGTTCTTAGCGGAGGACTTTATTTCTTAGCTGTTTGCTTAGGCCAAAATAGCATCTATTGGCAAGTATTATTCTACGTTTAATTTTAAAGCTTATATCGTTGTTGATGTTCACAGCGGTACCAAGGTATACAAATTCTTTTACAACTTCGAAGCTATAGTTTTCTACGGGCACATGTGATCCAATTCTAGTGGTCTGTCTGCCTGAAGAAACCATCAGTTTTGTTTTTGATTAATTTACAGCTAGACCCATTTTGTTTGATTCCTTCTCGATATTGGAAAAGGCGGCAGTTACCTCGCGTAAAGTGCGCCCCATAATATCAATGTCATCGGCATACGCAAGCAGCATATGTTTTCTATTGAAGATTGTACCACTTGTATTAACTGCTGCATCTCGTAAGATTTTCTCTAAATAGCACAATATTGAAGAGATCACATGATAGACTATCACCTTGTCTGAAACCCCGTTTAGTTATGAAAGACTCTGACAGGTTCTTACCTATCTTAACAGATGATATTGTATTAGTTAGTGTCATCCTGCATAACTTTATTAGCTTCGTGGGGATGCCGAACTCAGACATTGCTTCAAACACCTCCTTCCGTATCGGGCTGTCAAAAGCTGCTTTGTAGTCAACAAAGAGATGATACGTATCAATTTGTTTCTCTTGGGTCTTCTCCAGGATCTGACGTAGAGTAAAGATCTGGTCAGTGGTTGATTTGCCTGGTCTAAAGCCACATTGTTTCGTTAATTTTGGGCTTAAGCCTTTCTCACAGTATGGTCGATAGAATCTTATATGTAATTGAGAGTTTTATCTCCTTTTTTGTGCACAGGACAAAGGACACTAAGATTCCAATCGTCTGGCATGTATTCTTCTGACCATATTGCTTCTATAAGTTAGGGCATAAGACTAATAAACTCATCTCCTCCGGCCTTAAAAAGCTCAGCAGGAAGACCATCGGCACCCGCAGCTTTGTTATTTTTTTAGTCGATTTATAACGATCCTAATCTCATTTAGGTTTGGTGGTGGACATATAACGCCATCATCATTGATTTGTTCAGGCGTGTCATCTTGGTCGCTTTCATTTGATACCAACAATTTGGAAAAGGTCTCCTTCCACAGTTTTAGTACGGTTTCAGCATTCGTTACCAGGTTTCCTTGGTCGTCTTTGCAGGAAAGAATATAATTGCTAAGACCATCCGTTTGGTGTTTAACTTTTTGATAAAATTTACGCACTTCTTATATAACTCAATCTCCTCGAATACACGTCTTTACATTTCTCTCTTTTTTCTTCGGAATAGGCGTTTCTCTTCCCACTTTCTCTCTATATCTTTCTAAAGTTTCACGAGTAACTACTGACTGCAGGGTTGCCCTGTAGGCTGCATTTTTCGCCGCGGTGGCATCGCGGCACTCCTCGTCATACCAAGAGTTTTTTGGAAGAGGGTTCTGGAACCCCAATACAGTTTTTGCAGCATTTTTCATAGAGCTGGTAAAATGTTGCCATAGAGCGCTGATGTCGTTGGGAGTTGAAATATTTTCTCCGAGTAATTGAGCTATTCGTCGCTAGTAATCTGTGGCAATTTGATGGGATTGTAGCTTGGTGGTGTTAAATTTCCTTTGCGATTCTGTCTGCATGTTCTCACCTTGGCTGCAGCGAGATAGTGATCGGAGTCTATATTGGCTCCCCGAATTTTACGCACATCCAATACGCTTGATGAGTGCCTTCCGTCAACTACAATATGGTCTATTTGATTTTTTGTCATTTGATCGGGAGACACCCACGTAGCTTTGTGTATTCTACGGTGTTGAAATCTGGTGATACTCAAATTTTGCATAAATATTTATTATATAAATACCAGCCAGTATATAAAATTATGGGCCAACATTTGGCTATAGGTCTTATATATATATATATATATATATAATCAAAAATATTTGGTTCTTATATCTACAATCAAAACGATTTGGAGGTACATTTAGTATATTAAGATTGCACCTTTGAAATTAGATAGCTATCGATTAATGTTAAGCCCAGTTTTTATATACATTGGGATGCATTAGGAACTCCTAACAAAATAGGACTTGCCGCATTTCTATCAACGTCTCTGGTCTAACTATTAAGCACAACGAAAAATATTTAACAGCTTATTCATATAAAACTATACCCGGTTATGAGACCAAATTTCGTGCAAAGTAGATACTAGGGAAACCACTTAGTAGGGGAATTATCTGCTACTATAAACTTTTCTAAGGACAAACTCTTAAATCGGTTGTATATTTTTAGCGACTGTCTTTGACCAATATAAAAAAATGTCTTTCATCAAGATAAAGCCAGACCACAAACGTCAATAGTTACACGTCAGCAGCCCAGCGAGTTTGGTTGGGAGGTCATTATATTCGGTTGGGAACTCCACCGTATAGTAAGTCTGTACTTAGCACCGAGTGATAACTACCCACTTAACTGGTAACGGGGAATCAAAATGTACCCCACATTTATATACATATTTTGTTACTTAAAAACTTGTATTTACAAGAAAACAAATTTTATTATATACAAAGTGAATTAATAAAATTTTTATTTCTATATAATAAAATGCCTATAAATTTAAAATAAAACAAAAATTAAAACTTATGTTCAAAACAGTAAATTTTAATTTTTTTAATAGGGTCACCCTTAATTAATGTCGTTTTTTCCAGTTACGTAATTGGCATCGGAGGTCTAACCAATTACGTAACAGGAAATAGCGACACCAGTTAAGGGTTAATAAACTCAATGTACTTCCAAATCATTTTATTTTTGCTGTGCCTAATGAAGGGTATATAAGCCTCCATGAAATTGTGTTAAATTTAGTAACATATCTAATAATTTAACAAACTGAGTGGTATATGATTGTGTAAGGCTTCTTTGTGCCAAATTACGTGACCATAATAGTCATATTTTATTTGCGTTTAACTGGCATTCGTGGTTTTTATATGAAGGCAATGGTTCAATGTAAACCGATTATATATTTTTAAAAACGAATCAATATGGATACCAAATTTCAATAAACTTTTTGCATGGAAGTAACTTTGAACATCCCTAAAGTATACTTTACAATATTTGCTTAAAAGTCTGAGTTTTCGATCGATATCGAATGCGGTAATTTGGCCCCTGATACCACCATAGTTGGAAAGGGTATTATAAGTTTGTGCTGATGTATGTAACGCATGGAAATATTTGTCTTAGACCCACCTTTTAGTATACCAATAGGCTTAGAATCACTTTCTGAGTCGATTTAGCGATGTCCGTCCGTCCGTCTGGACCCCCATATAAACCTTGTAATCAAACTACAGGTCGCAATTCTGAAGATAATTTAGTGAAATTTGGCACAGATCATTTTTGATAATGGGACCATGGCTATTGAAATTCGTCAAAATCGGTCCATTATTTATGGCACCTCCTATAGGTTCCACTTCCCGGAATAGATATTTTTGCCACAAATATCAATATTTTTTCATGAAATTTAAATCAAATACTACTTCTGTAAACTAAAATCTCTGTACCAAATTTCGTTGAAATCGGTCCACATTTGACCATAGCTCCCATACAAACTTTTCTTTAAAAACGCACTAAATGAGACAAAAATCACTAAAACGCTCGTAAATCTAAAGATATTGAGAATTTTAAGTTTATTTTTTGCATATATAATTTTTGTTACAACTGTAATCAATTTGCCAAATAATCAGTAAACATTTGACCCTAGCTCTCATATAAGTAAAATTGACAAAAACAACTTAAATATATAAGATTTGAGAAAATGTTCGTATGATGGCAAAATTTAGCAAATATTTGTCTTTTTACAGGAAAAAGAACACCATTGACCATAATGGGGAAGGGTATCGTATGGTCGGTCTTGACCGACTATAGCACTTTCTTACTTGTTTATTATGACATTATGTGTGAAACACTACATCTTTAAGATACCACCACGCGAAATGTTGCAATATTGATTTTTTTGAGGTAATTTTCGACCACTTTTTGACACATATTGGGCGGTATTTCAGCCATAACTTGACAAATTTTCGTTTTTAAGTGCTCAAGAATTAAAGGTTTATCTGCATAAACACGATATTTCGCGTAACCCCACCAAAAAAGTCTAATTGTGTCAATCGCATGATCTTGGTGGCCAGATGATATCGCCACGACGAGAAATTATGCGGCCAGGAAATGTCTCTTGCAATAAAGCCATATTCGCTCGAGTTGTATGGCATGTGGCACCGTCTTGTTGAAACCATATATTTTCCAAGTCGTATTCTTCAATAATGTGCCATAAGACAGTCCTAATTCCTGAGAACGTCGAGAAATTAACACATTCGTGTCTTCGCAACACTTACAGCAGCGATATTTTCTGGAGAACGAGCTAAACGATGATGCATAGGCTTTATATTTGTAACCGCTCCAGTCTCTTCAAATTTCTTTACAATTTTTCCGATTGCTTGTGTAGTTGGACGATTATGTAAACCATAATCTCCTCTTAAAGCAAGATATGTGGCTGTTGCAGAATCACCATTTTTTAGTATATTTTGATCATTTTTATGGGTTGTGTGATACTTAAGCGATCCATTTACGTCAATGTCAGACTTTCAACTGAAAGGAAAAAAATTGGTTTAACAACTTAGTTTGACAGATGTCGAATTCCAGACCTATACTTTTGAAACCACGAAATGGATAACCCGATAGTTGCATAAAACTTCTCTGTTTCAAATTAAATTGTCATATCTGTGGTAATTCGATATAATTTATTAATATTAAAGTGATTATCAAGAAGGAGTTATAAAGGGAGCTACAACCAAATGTGAACCGATTTCTTGCATTTCAATACCAAACTTTTTTCAGAAATCAGAAACAGTGTTGTCAAACTTTGTTTCTCTGGCTCTTTTCATTTAGACGCTATCTAAACAGACAAAAACCCCGGTTCATTTAGGTAGTCTTTCTGTTTTCGTAAGTTGTTTATATGGGAACTATGGTCAATTGTGAACCGATTTAATACCAAAATGGAGGGTATTCTTGCCAAATTTTGTTGGTCTAGCTCTTTTTGTTCAGGCCCTATCGTACCTTTAAACGACTGACAGACACACGGACATTGCTCGTTTGAATTTTATACGAGTAACAAAAACATTTAGTTCACATGCTGACAAAGAAATCTTATGTTCAAAGAAATCGTATGTTCTTCTGCATTTATTAAGTCTATTGTAAAAACTAAATCCTTCCATTATTTCATAATAGTCTTTTATGCATACATTAAAAGCTTCTTTACTATTTCAGTCACCCCAACTGTTTGCCAACCAATTCTTTATGCCACTTGATAAAAGCTTTGTTAACCATCCAGAAAGAAGGTCACTGTCGTTACTTTCAACTTTTTTTTTGGTTTTTGGAGCGATACCGGATATTTTTTTTATTTTCTTTTCATACGAAGATGTGGCCAAAACATTCAAAGAGTTCAATCTTTGGAAAAAATAAATGAAATTTCACTTTCAAATGAGTTATCTTATTTATTACTGCATAAATGCATATATGTATGATCGTTTGAGGAGTTAACTGTTTCTTAAAAATAACGGTATTTTTTAGAATGTCACAAGTTTCAGTTGGCATTACTGCTTTATTTGTCCATCCGCTTAACAGCTGATAGTTGCTTTTTGTTTAGTTTGTTTTAAAATTTCGTTATGAATCGACTCGGCGGCGGTGTAGCCGATTCGGCGAATGGTCTGATGCACAAATTGATATTAATTTTGAATTTACATTCTTTTTTTATTTTTCGATAAAATCCATTTCTGCTTGAGTGTGTAAAAATTAAGACTTTGTCTTAATTTGTCATATCTACCGTCAAATAATTCTTTTGAAGGTCTTCATTTGTTTACAATTGTGTTGTAAAATATCTTCATATGACTGCCATTGAATAAAAGTATGTGTAATATTCTTTATTTTGCTATAGCACCTCGTTTGTACCCAGTAGTTTTCAAGAGATATAATGAATGTTATGATGGTTATTTTTTTAACATCAACATCACTACGTCTTGGGAGTTGAGCAGTTAAGATACAAGATGGAAGTCTCCTGAAATGTTGCAAAAATGGCAAAATATTGTTGGTACCCATATAAAATGGAATTGAGATATAATTTTTATAACTAATCAAAAGACATTTGTTGACTTTTTACCTTTAAGTATTGGAAGTACATGTGTAATACACATTGTGTATATTGTAAAAAAAAATACATATAAAGTTTTCGGTTTTTTTCCGTTTAACAATCTAAAAAAGTACATTTTTTTCATTCTTAATTGATTAAAAATACATAAAAACAAGTAAGAACGTGCTATAGTCGGTCAAGTCCGACTATACGATACCACTAAGGTCAAAGGTGTTTTATTCCTGTATAAAGACAAATGTTTGCGAAATTTTGCCATCATACAAACATTTTCTCAAAACTTATATTTTTACGCCGTTTCCGTCATTTGGACTTATATGAGAGCTAGGGTCAAATGTGTACCAATTATCTTGAAATTTACCAAATTGATTACAGTTATTACAAAAATTATGTACGCAAAAAATAAACTTAAAATTCACATTATCTTCAGACTTACGAGCGTTTTAGTGATTTTTGTCTCATTTAGTGCGTTTTGATAAAAGAGCTTGTATGGGAGCTATGGTCAAATGTGGACCGATTGTCAATCAATGAAATTTAGTATAATGATTTTGGTTTACCCAAGCAGTCTTTGATTTAAATTTCATGAAAAAATATTGATATTTGTGGCCAATATATCAAATCCGGGGAGTGGGACCTATGGGAGGTACCATAAACAATGAACCGATTTTGACGAATTTCAATAGCCATGGTCTCATTATCAAAAAAATGATCTGTTCCAAATTTCATCAAATTGTCTTTAGAGTTGCTACCTGTAGTTTGATTACAGGGTTTACATGGGGGTCCAGCCAGACGGACGGACGGACATCGCTAAATCGACTCAGAAAGTGATTCTAAGCCTATTAGTATACTAAAAGGTGGGTCTAAGACAAATATTTCTATGCGTTACATACATTAGCACAAACTTATAATACCCTTTCCACCTTGGTGGTGAAGGGTATAAATACTTGTATTATATATTTTGAAATAAAATATCTGGTTATCCATTTCGTGGTTTCAAAAGTATAGGACTGGAATTCGACATCTGTCAAACTAAGTTGTTAAACCATTTTTTTTTCTTTTTAGTTTAAAGTCTGACATTGGCGAAAATGGAACGCTTAAGTATCACACAACGCATTAAAATTATCAAAGCATACTACAAAAATGGTGATTTTGCAACATCCACATATCGTGCTTTAAATAGAGATTATGGTTTACATGATCGTTCAACTACGCAAGCAATTGGCAAAATTGTGAAGAAATTTGAAGAGACTGGAGCGGTTACAAAATTGTAAGGCCTGTGCATCATCGATTTGCTCATTCCGCTGAAAATATCGGTGATGTAAGTAAAAGTGTCTCCGAAGACCCGAATATGTAGATTCCGTGAATTCGGAGCGTTATGGTCTATGATAACCGACTTTTTTTGCCTGCTATTGAAGAATACGACTTGAGAATATTTGGTTTCAACAAGACAGTGTCACATGCCACACAACTCGAGCAAATATGGCTTTATTGCAAGAGACATTTCCTGGCCTCATAAATTCTCGTCGTGGCGCTATCAACTTGACACCAAGATCACGCGATTTGACACCATTATCATTTTTTTGTAGAGCTACGCGAAATACTGTGTTTATGCAGATAAACCTTTAACTCTTGAGCACTTAAAAACCAACATTCGTCAAGTTATGACTGAAATACCGCGCAATATGTGTCAAAAAGTGGTCGAAAATTACCTCAAAAGAATCAATGCTTGCAACATTTCGCGTGGTGGTCATTTAAATGATGAAGTGTTTCACACACGATGTCAACGTTCAAACTTTGTAATAAAAACGAAATATGGAAAAAAATATTTTAAATGTATTTGATTTACGTTCACTTTTGAAACCGCAAAATGGATAACCCTTTACTAAGTAAAATATTTTTTTCCACACCTCTTTAAATTTTCTAATATGTACTTACTTTTATTTAAATAACCTATATTTACAGCCAGATAGGATCATAGACCGAGTATATTTCGTATTTCGATTCGAAAGAAATTATTTTCGAAACACAAAGCATACAAATTCGAAAAGTTTTATTTTCGAATCGAGATACGCAGTAACCCCCTGTGTTTCCTTTTCGGTTAAAAAATATTAGAAATTGAATGTGTTGTGCAAAGCTTTATTAATAAAATCCAACTATCTTTGGATTTTTTATTGTTTTTGTGATTTTCCGGGTATTTAAAAACTTTTGGAAATGTGTCTAATATAGGAGGTATGGTCAAATATGGCCCTATTCCTACAAAATAAGGTACACTGATAAGCAATATTTATACCGAATATTCTTCTTCTGTCATCCTTGACTCCCAGTGGATCATAGGACCTCAATCATCCTTTTATATCGAATTCTATTGCGAGATATTAGGCTTACGTTATTCCATGGATAGTTTGCTGCTTGCAACTCCGCATCTATTGACCTTCTCCACGTTCTAGCAGGTGGATTCCAACGAAGCGCTTGTCGAGTAATGTTGGTATAAGCGTGTGGCCTATCCAGCGCCATTTCCTTTGACATAAATCTACAGAGGTAGCGATTTGGTTTGTCGCGTTTAGTAGGTCTTCATTTCTTATATGATTCGGCCACCATATATTAGGAATTCGCCTCAAGAATTTGTTTGTAAAGGTTTGTAGGCGCTTATCAATGTCATTTGTGCGTTTCCAAGTTTCGCAACTGTAATAAATGATGGACTTGACATTCGAGTTGTATATTCGCAACTTAGTTGTTGTTGATATTTGTCGAAATTTTCAAATTGCTCGAAGCCAATTTTATTTATTTTTCGTCGACGGCATGTTATTGCTGTAGGCTTACCGCCGACGGAAGATGCTGTGGTAATTAGTAATTTTAATAGAAATAATTATAGAAATCGATGTTGCCGAGACCAGTGATCGAAACCAGGCTCAATGTGATATTATGCTTAGTAGTCGACGTGCTAACCAACTAAGCCACAGCACCCACCCACCCACATTGATGTGTGTCGATGGATTTGCGCTATAGCCTCCAGGCACAAACTTTGTTTTAGAAATATTGCTTTCCAGCCCAGCTGGCCGAGATTCAATAGTGATAGCGTTAGTGTTATTTTGAAGGTGACCTGAGATTTGGCTTAGAATACATACGTCATCACTGTTTTTCAAGTCCTCAAGATGTTTGAAGGGTATCCATTGGATACCGTGTCTACCATTCAGAGCCGTGCTCATTATGCTGCCTATGACGAGTACAAAAAGTATAGGTGACAAGATACATCCTTGTCTTACTCCAGTAGTAACTTCGAACAGATTAGACAGTTTACCTTAGTGTAGGACCCGACATTTAAAATCCACGTACATTTCCCAGATTAAGTTCAGAATTTTCGATGGCATGTTACTATTTTCTACAATTCTCCATAGGTAGCTCCAAACGACACTGTCGAAGGCCTTCATAAAGTCGATAAACGCTAGGTAAATGGGGGTGCTAAATTCATTACACTGCTCTAGTACTATTCATACTGTGTTGATTTGGTTAACACAATATCGATTCTCTCTGAATCTAAATTGATTTTCGCGGTGTGTAGCGGAAACTGCATCGGATATTCTGCTCAAAATTACTCGACTTAGTTTTTAGTTTGGAATTGGAAGAAGTGTTATACGCCTGTAGTTATTGCAGTCTTTAGAGTCACCCTTGGTTTTTTTGGTATTTTGACTAGTATACCTTCATTCCAGGAGGTTTGCAGAACTTCGTCTTCCCATATTTTTTGCTCACATGGGTGGCACATTCTCGCCGATCCTTCAGCATCACATAAAAGCATCCCCGCTAAGATATCGTTATTGCCCGGGGGCTTGTTGCTCTTAAGGCTTTTAATGGAGTTCTTCACTTCATGTATTTTTGGTGGATTGTCTGAAATTCCATTGAAGATATTACCATAGCTGGTTTCATTATGCACTTCCGGCAGTGGTTCTAATCCAATAAGATTGTTAAATGTTGCTTTTAGTGTTTCATCTTTATATTAACTGTTCATCCGGGGTTGAGAGAAGTGTGAGGCTACTACTCAAGATAGTAATACGAGAGGTCTTTTAAAAATATGGTCAATTAAAAACGTTGTAAGTCTTAAATTTCAGTCTATTTCCACTTTAATTGAATAGCCGTAGAGAAAGACGAAGGCTGAAACGACTCTAAAATTTATTCCGAATCAATTGGTCTATTTTAAATTTGCAGTCGAATCAATACTGCACAAATACAAACAACACAACGATGGCATAGGAAATTTTTGAAACTTCAGGGTATATAACCCATGTACTTATAGTAAGAGTCTTCTAATTTATTTTATACATACATATACACAGAAAAATGTATGCAGACTGCACAAAATTTTGTTGGTAACATAGTCGTAGAGTATGAAGTATTTGTGTTGCCATGATAACGATACTCGTATAGTACATAAGTATTTGATGGCGGTATGTATAGAAAATAAAACCACATTTTAGCACCGTTGCGTGACCAGGTGTAGAATTTCTAATGCACATGTGAGAGATGTGTTTTTCTAGTTTTGCAAAAGAGTGCGTTCGGCGAAAATATATAAAAGAAAACAATTATATTATGTTTGAAGTATCGGGTGTGTTTTTTATAGAGTGACACAAGTTTAAATCAAAATAAATCAGGGAAATTTCAGTGATTGTCAATGTTGAAACAGGTGTTCCAGATTGCTTATAGAAATCATATTTACTATTAGCAATCTGGAACACCTGTTTCAAAATCTTTTCCCAGTATTTGCGGCCGTGTTTCGCCGATAACTATTCGAATGTTGATTTAATTTTTTCTGGTTCATCAACGCACGGTGGCTCAAAATCAATTTTCATTGGTCAAAACCAATATTTTTTTTTTGACAAAGATTCTTAAAATTTGTATGCCATCAGAAAGAAAACAGATCAAAACTAAAGTAGTCGAAAAATATTTTCAACATATTTGCAGTAGTAGGCGTGGCATGCTGCTAAAGGCAAAGATTTTAAGTTAACTTAGAAATAAAATATTGTAATATTTGATAACGGCGTGAACCGCCGTGGTATAGCAGGTTAGTCATCCGCCTAGCATACCAGAGGTCCCAAGTTCGATCCCCGGCCAGACTCATTTGAAAAAAATTTCAAAAAAGCGGCGGTTCACCTCATAACTCAGCTAGGCACTGGTTATTGAGTATTAGGCTATATAAAACTTCTGTAACTAATGCATTTACAGTTCGGGCCGGATTTAAAGCGAGTCTAAAAATATAATCAGATGCAGCTCATTGTCTGAGAGATGTAACCCTTGTTCCAATTGGAATATTGTTGGGGAATTATATATATATATATATATATATATATATATATATATATATATATATATATATAACATGGTGGAGGAAATGTGATGATGTGGCTTGCATTCTCAGGGCATGGAGTTGGTCTAATACACAAAATTGACACACGTATGGATCAACACGTTTATAAAAATATTCTAGCCGATATCATTATACCATAAGCAGAGGCAAAGATGCCACCTAGCTGACGCTTCATCCATGACAATGACCCTAAACACACTTTACGTACTGTGAAGTGTTGCTTGGAGGAGAGTCAAATAGATGTTTTGAAATGGCCAGCTCAATCTCCAGATCTCAATCCTATTGAGAATCTTTGGAATGATATAGAGAAGCATATAACAAGCGTAAAACCTAACAACTTAAATGATTTATGGACGGAAATCCAAAAAATATGGCACGCTATCCCAAATGAGCGATACCTGGCCTTGTGAAGAATGTGCCTAAAAGATGTGCGGCAGTTATACAAAATAAAGTATATCCTACAAAATATCAGGTTTTTTCAAGAAATTTTAATTAATAGCTTGATTTTGATTTTTAATAAATATTGTTTTAAAACGATACATAATTGTCATTACCAACCGATTTAAAGATTTATACATGCATATCCTAGCTCTTATGGTTTTAAAGATATTCGACATCCAAAATTAAGTTCTTCAATTTTAGTCCCATACTGCACCGATTTTTTTTTGCTAATATCTAATCTATATATAAATCGATTTTCTGGATTTAAGGTTTTCTAAAAAAGGACAAAATTTTGTATAAAAAAAAAACTTTTTTTCCCATTTTAATAGAATATAGAACATTTACAGGAAATATCCAGCCAAATGAATAATACTTAAAATTTGAATGAAATAATGTATACAAATATTAATTTAAAATATTATAAATAAAAACCGAAAACTAAGAAATATTTATGTGGTATTGCTAATACGAAAAATACCTCAATGAAAAAAGGGCCACCCTAAGGATAACAAAATATTATTATAATATAATATTAAAATGTTATCTATTAAATGAAAAAGAACTACTTACAAATCTTTATTAGATAAAAAATTATAGAGTTTTGGCCAATGAAAAACGATTCTGAGCTACTGTGCGACGTAGAAAACATAACCCCAAAGAAAATAATGGGGTTGCTCCAACTAAAGGCGACATAAAGATCTTATAAAATATATAAAGGGCGTTGTGTGTCAATCATACATACACCAAGAGTTCTATCTTGTGTAGTCTCCCAACCCCGGATGAACAAATAATACAATGGAACACTTCAAGTCAACATTGAACAATCCTATTAGAATGGAACCACTGACGGAAGCTCATAATGAAACCAGACATTACAGTATCTTCAATGGAATTTCACGCAATCCACCAACAATATAAGAAGTAATGAACGTCATTAAATGCCTTAAGGCTTAAACACAACAAAGCCCCGGGCAATGATTATATCTCTGCGGAAATGCTTTTATGTGATATTGACGGATCGGCGAAACTGTGGCACCCATTTGTACGTAAAATATGGGAAGAAGATGCTCTGCCAACCTGGAATGAAGGCATTCTAGTCAAAATACAAAAAAAAAAGTGTGACTCCAAAGACTGCAATAACTACAGGGGTATAACACTTCTTTAAATTCCGAGCAAAATACTAAGTCGAGTAATTTTGAGCAGAATATCCGATGCAGTTTCCGCTATACTCAATTTGGGTTTAGAGAGAATCGATTTTGTGTTGACCTAGTCAACACAGTAAGAATAGCACTACAGCAATGTAATGAATTCCGCACCCTTGCTTACCTATCGTTTATCGACTTTATGAAGGCCTTCGATAGTGTCAATAGGAGCTACCTATGGAGAATTTTAGAAAATCGTAACATGACATCGAAAATTCTGAACTAAATTCGGGCTATATACGTGGATTTTAAATGTCGGGTCCCACACAAAGGCAAATTGTCTTATCCGTTACTACTGGAGTAAGACAAGGATGTATCCTATATCCTTATACTTTTTATCCTCGTCATCGACAACATAATGCGCACGGCGCTGAATGATAAACGCGGTATCCAATGCTCAGGTCACCATCAAGATAACACTATCACTATTGAATCTCGGGAGGCTGGGCTGGGAATCAATATTTCTAAAACAAAGGTTATTCCTGGATGCCATGGTGCAATTCCGTCGATACACATCAATGTGGATAACGAGGTTATTGGATGTGTACCTTTAATTATCTTGGTAGTTTGGTATCTACAAAAGGTGGCGCCGACGAGGATATTGAATCTCGTATTAATAAGGCAAAATCTGCATTCGGCATTCTTCGAGCTATTTGGAAAGCTCGGCAAATATCAACAGCAACGGAGTTACGAATACACAACTCAAGTGTCAAGTCCATCTTGTATTACGGTTGCGAAACCTGGAAACGCACAAATGCCATCGATAAGCGCCTACAAAACTTTGCAAACAAATGCTTCCAGCAAATTCTTAATATATTTTCGCCGAATCGCATAATAAATGAAGATCTAATAAACAAGACAAACCAAATCCCTACTTCTGTAGAGGTATTGTCAAAGGAAATGGCGATGGATAGGCCACATGCTTAGAAGGCCAAATACCAGCATTATTCGACAAGGGCTTCGTTGGAATCCACAGAGTATTGTCCTTCGTATTGGTGCACCTGATAAAACTTGGAGAAAAGATGCAGAGTTGCAAGCAGCAAACTATTCATGGAATGACGTATGCCTAACATCTCGCAATAGAGTTAGATATAAAAGGACTGTTGAGGTCCTATACGCCACTGGGAATCAAGAATGATAGAAGAAGGAGAATTGGTGGTCAATTATGTAGGGCCATTACAAGGGTGGTCAATTATGTAGGGCCATTACAAGAATTTATTTTTTCATGAAAAGTTTCTTTAAGTAATTCAACAGTAGCGACCGCTGTATGGCATATGGCTCTGTCAAATTGGTACCACATATCAGCAAGAGTAATGCCACATAATGGAGACACGAAGAATTTCGAATAATTATTATATACCGTTTACCATTGACCGTAACATTCCAAAAAAAAAACAGTTGGATTCTCCTCACGCTAAATGTGACATTTCTGAAAAATAAAATTTGTTAAGGAAATTCAAAATCAACATCAATTTGTGCTTCAGTCCCTTCATAGAACTCTCGGCGGTGTAAGACGATTTTCAATAAATTTTCTGTTAAGCGGGTAGGTGTAGTAATGAAACGATACCTCCATGGTATCGATACTTTTACTCGATACAGTATCAATCGCAAAGTATCGATACCTACTCAGTATGGCAATAAAAGTATCGATACTTACTTGTATCGGTCAAAATAAAAAATACTGACACTTCTGAATGTTATGTTTCCTAAAAATGTATTGTTACACCCAAGAAGCTTTTTTCATTCATGGATTCAGTCTATATATTAAGCGTGACACCAAATGCAGGTACATTTGATATACTTTTAGAAAATTTTAATTTTACAATGTGATATTTGTCACATAAACATTTTTACCGACCAATAGCGATTTGTTCAGCACTTACCAAAGTAATGAAGAATATGGTAAATTACCATTTGGTTAAATATTTAGAGTCTTACAACTTCGTAGGGGGCGCTCTACGACTTACTAGCACTCCTATTTTTTGAAAAATGGTGCCGTTCCATTCACCATTTTGGCGAATGTAAAGTTTTGGCTCCATATATTTCCAAGGCGTTGGAAAGAGTGTGGCATAGTACACTTTTATTTATATCGAACTTTCTCAGAGGTCGCACTATAAGATTTGTTTTAGCTGGGATCTCATAAAACGAGTTCAAGATCAATTCAGGGGACCGCAAGGATCTATTCTTTCTCCTACTATATTTCTTATATTAATTAATGACCTTCTATGTCAAACTTTCAATCCTATGTATTACTTTGTAGATGATAGTAACATTTGCCATTCGTATTAATTTAATCATAGACCGGATCTTCCACAGATTGTGGCTATAAGACAAAACATGAATGAATCAGTAAATTGCGATCTCGAAACCGTTTCCAAATGGGTTCGTGTGGATAGTGTCGACTTTAATGCACGCAAGACTCAGTGTTGTATGATTACACATAAACATACGGCAGATCATGTTACTTCATCTGTATCCGTGGATGGTGTAAATATTTAGGAATCAGGTGCTCCTGATGTTCTAGGCATGAAAATTCAATATGCACATCCTTTAAGAGTCGAAAGAAGCATTCAAGTGCCTAGGTTTTCTAAAACGGTGTAAGAGATACTTCACTTCAACTGATCTCTTTAAAGTTTACAAAACGTATGCTTCAAAATCCATTTTAGACCTTCTCGAACGCGTACAGGGTCGAAAGTGTTGATCGATGACAGTGAGGTATCCAACTCTATTGACTCACTGGAGCACCGCCTCATTATGGGCTGTACAATACTGTTCTATCGGTACTACTTTGGAATGTGTTCTAACGATATCAGGGACCTAGTTCCCGAAACGCAAAGATTCTTACGCAACACACGTCAATACGTTAGATTACATGCATTTGTGGTTGATTGTCCAGTGGACCGAACAACACGCTATAGAGAAAATTCGTTCTGTAGCCGTACATGTGAAACTCACTTCCCTCAGAAGTTTTTCCTCTTAGTTGCAATATAGAAAAATTCAAATCTAATGTCCAAAAACACTTTTCACCTTCCCACAACCTATTTCTAGTTCCAACACAATGCATACCATATGTAGGGGTCATCCCCTGAGTGCTGGTCCTAATAAAAAAAGGGGTTGAGGAAATTTTGTATGAAAAGTACTAAAAATTTTGATTTTTTTTTTAATTGTTTCTGTGTGTGTAATATGTAACGAGTACTTTTGACCGATACTAGTATTTTTTACCGATACCTACTTGGTAGTTGGTGGTAAAGTATCGATACCAAAAGTACTTGGTATCGAAGGGAAAGTATTGAGCAAGTACTTATATTTACTCGTATCGTTTCATCCCTAGGTAGGTGGTCAAATAAAGCAGTGATGCCAACTCAAACTTGTGACACTCTTAAGAAAAACACTCGATATTAATTAACTTTATGTTTTTTTTTTATTTTGTTAACATTTATGCCGACTATAAACAATTCATTTATCAATTTTCTAAATAGAAACTAGTTTCAATGGAGAGTTGAGCCGAAAATTGAAAAAATAACAGAACTAGCGTGTTCAGTTTTATTAATTGGCAAACTTTTCAAAATATTTTAGTATTTTCATTTATTTTATCACATAAAGAGAAAAAAATAAACTGTCTACTTTTGTAGATACATAATAAATATTAATCAAATTTCTTGAGTAATTGTTACAAAGAAATTGTATATATGTATAAGGATGTGATGAAAAGTTTTTCTATAGGACATAAACGAGTAGAAAACGATGCGTATGTCTTTAAAAACAAATATTTATTTCCCACACAAGACAAGTTAGTATTGGTTTATGTTTTTGTTCATGCCACTTTCTAAAGAACTTTCACTTTCTCAGAAATTTTTGTTTCCATCCTTGTAGATACTTATGTACAGGGTGGCTGATAAGTAGTGCTGTTTTAAGAAACTCAAATAACTTTTGGTAAAGTTTATGTAATTTATTATTTATTAATTCATTTGAACAATAATAGGTCTGTTTCTTTACTTTCTGATCTAACTTGAAAAATATCCAAAGAAATGTTTTTAAACCAGTTAAAAACATTTCAGTTCTTCTGTATTTTATTTTTTATAACAATTTTTCAGAATATTTGTTTGTTTTTTATTCATAAATATTCTTTTGAAAATTTTTAAATGTTTGCCAGGAAAAATTTTTCTGGCAAAAACATGTAAATTATTGTATGGGGAAAATTTTAGAATTTTTTCAAATTCGTTCTCAATTACAGTTTTTTTTTTTTTAGTACAGGAACACTTAATTGTAATCTCTGATTAAAACTTGTACAATATTGTACAGTATTGGGAGTTCTGGAACACAGCTAATATAATTTTATTAAAGTTATTCAAAATGTTTTGAGAATAATTTAATTCAAATGGCCTACAACCTCGGTGACACGTGGGCGACATCTTATTAAAAAAAATATTATTACGGACTCGTAAGCTTGAAACCAGCTCACTTTTGTTTAGTACCAATTCTTATTTTTCGTTAAACCTAAAGACCCATCTATAAAATAAAAATGGAATAGGTTGGTTACACACAAAATGAGAAAATATCGCGATAATTTTTGGTAGCAGCTTTCATCATCCACCCTGTATTTGACATTGAGATTCGACAACAGTTTTACGGAAGGAATTTAAACTAAAAAGAAATAAATATCATATTTTATTAAAAAAAAAAAAAACAGTTTAAAATATTGAACTTTAAAATGTAAAAAGTTTAATTAATTTTAACATATGGGCAAATCCTGCAAATCCGCACAAATGTATCGTCCGTCACGGACGATACATTTGTGCGGATTTTGTTGTACTTAAATGTATCCCATTGTCGTTATACTCTAGATAGCTTTACACGCACAGATTTCAGTTAATATTAGTCCATAGGTTGTGCTATCGAATGGCGTTTGTTAGTTTACATACTTCATTTGGAGGAAAAAGATATTTGCTTTTAAAGTGCTGCGACGGACGTTACAAAAAATGGAAGTGATGTTTTTTTTTCAACAAATGTTTCTGTTATTTTCATCAAATAGGTCATAGTAATAAAAAATTGTAAATACATTGAAGAAAGAGGAAAATCAGAGAACTACAAATCAGCTTTCATAAGATATTTTAAGATTTCCAGTTGCGCCAAAAATCCATAAATGAACTGTTGCGGACGCTACCTGACGGACGACACAGTTTTTACTTCAATGTTTTTTATTAGGAAAAATTAATATTTCATATTTTTTTTAATGGTCCGTAAATCTGTGAAAATATTGGTGTTATTTGTTCCCGAATTTCATCTCCTTCCTCTTCATGTTTGCGATTAAAAACTTGATTTTTAAGCACAATTTAATGTTTCACAAAACGGCTAAATACATATATTTATTAATAGTTTTATACTTCTTTACATACCTTTTACATCTTATTTTTCATCCCAAGAAAGCAGTTAGGGTGTCCCAAAAATCCAAATTTTTTTTTTCAAAAGCATCAAATTTGCCCCACTGTATTTTTTTTTATTATTTCTTTATGAATAAGAGAGACATGTGTTCGCAAATTTTGTATTTAATAAATATCATTTTGGAAATAATATATATTGTGACGGACGCTACATACTTTCCTATACAAATTATTCTGTAAAATGCTATATTAACATCTTTATATTTTTCCCTAATGTAAAGAATACTATAAGTTCTCTTTACAAACCAAGTTCAATTGGAGAAAAAAGAAAAATTTCACTAGTCAAATTGAAAAAAATCTTTATTTCTGTGACGGACGCTACATACTGTGAGCCCTTTTTCACTTGAAATTATTTATATCACTCCAATTACTTTCGATGGGGTCTTTTATATCTAATTGTATAAAATTAAGCAGACTTTGAGCCCCTAATGAAACTTGATATCTAAATGGATGTTTTTTGCGATTTTTATGAACTTTTAAAAAACCTATTATTTGAAAAAATTTATAAAAATTCGATATGGGTGCAAATAAAGACCTGTCATTCACGAAGAGAAAAATCAAAAATTGTAACCATTATATATTTAAAAGGATCAATATCAATAAACACAAATATGTGATTTTAACAGTTTTAAAATGTTGTCCTTTGTTTAATGTTTTTAGGATTTGCCCATATGTGACAGCGCATGCAGAAAGGGACCTAAGAATATTTTGCGTGCATAGAGAAAGGGACCTAAGTGTAAAAACGGTTTATGTCAGGAGAGCCATTTTAAAGACTTAAATGATATTTTTTCCTTATTTTTTACTTTAATATTAATATTTTAATATCAATAGTTGCATAAAACTTCTTTATTCTAAATTCAGTCGTTATAGCTATTACAATTGTATTTAATTTATCAGCGTTAATGAGATTCCCGGTGCTAAGTAATATGGGAGCTCTTACTAAATGTGAGTCGATTTTGCACATTTTTAATACACAACTTTCTCAAGATATGCTATTTTCGTTAAGGCGCTATCACGATTTTATCCTACGTACAGACGGACATAAACACCCTTTTCTTTTTGTATTTTTGTGTTTCCGTAAGCTTTTTTTTTATATGGGAGCTATGGTCTGATATTGACATAAGACTTTCTTGTGCTAAATTTAGTGGCCAAAGCTATCATAGCTTATCATTTATTGGCATTCAAGTGTATTTTTGGTGGAATTTATCCTGTTTCTGTAAGTGTTTTGTATGGGAGCTATGGTTAAATGTGAACCGATTTTGATAAAATTGTATATGTTTATATAAAACTTCTATATACTAAATTTCATTATCATAACCGTTATAGTTCGTTATGTATTAGCAAATATGCAATTAGCCTAGAGAGGTTATACGGGAGCTATGGTCAATTAACCAATTTTGCCCAATTTTAATACTAAAATTTTTCCAGAAATGAGGAATATCTTTGCCAAGTTTCAGTGAAATAGCTCTTTTCGTTTAGGCGTTATCGTGATTTCAACAGACATACAGATGGACAGACAGACGAACATCGCTCAATCGTATTAAGGGTTCAGAATATATATCTATTAGGATTTAGGATTTAGGAATATTAAGGAAATTACAAACGAAATGACAATCTCAATATATCCACCATTCTTTAATCTTTCTATTTCCCCTTTTTTAAAGAAGGCTTAGCTTGAGTAGTGTTTTTTTTTTTAATCAAAAGTTAATGCTTATGGTATTTTATTTTCTAGAGAAATATGTTACCCCCAATATTGCATTAAAACAAGTAAGAATGTGCTATAGTCGGTCAAGCCTGACCATACGATACCTTCACCACTAAGGTTAAAGGTCTTCTTTTTTCTGTATAAACCAAAATATTTGCTAAATTTTGCCATCATACAAACATTTTCTCAAAACTTATACATTTAAGCTTATATAAGAGCTAGGTTCAAATGTGGACCGATTATCTCGAAATTTGGCAAATTGATTACAGTTTTACAGAAATTATGTAAGCAAAAAATAAACTCAAAATTCTCATTATTTTTTTTAGATCTATGAGCGTTTTATAAATTTTTTTCTCATTTAGTGCTTTTTGACAGAAGAGTTTGTACGGGAGCTATGGTCAAATGTGAACAGATTTCAACGAATTTTGTTACAATAATTTTGGTTTACATAGGCAGTATTTGTTTTAAATATTGAATATTGATATTTGTGGCCGAAATATCAATTCCGGGAATAGGGACCTATGGGATGTACCATAAATAATGGACCGATATTGACGAATTTCAATAGCAATGGTCAAATTTCATCAAATTATCTTAAGAATTGCGACCTGTACTTTAATTACATGGTTTACATGGGGGTCCAGCCAGCCAGACGGACGGACTGACATCGCTAAATCGACTCAGAAAGTGAAACAAATATTTCTTTGCATTACATACATCAGCACAAACTTATTTTATTTCAAACCTTTCCACCTATGGTAGTGAAGGAGGATTATCCCCAATTTAGACAGATCGAAAACCTCGCATTATTACTTATTTTACAAACAAAAGTGAAGGAAGATAAAAACTGAAAATTTGTTTGTGTTTTGTTCAGTCGATGATCTACGCTTTTACTTATGGTTTATGAACATAATTCTGAAATGTTTTGTTTGTAAAATAAGTAATGATGCGATGTTTTCAATCAGTCTTCTATTATCCTTGACTCCCAGTGGAGCATAGGGCCTCAATCTGTCTAAATTGGGGAATAATCCTCCTTAAGAGATGGCCTAACCAATCATCGAAACGTGTCTAGGAATTTTGGTTTCTCCGCAAACAATTTTTGGTTTTTTATACCAAATATATATATATATTGAGATTGTCATTCCGTTTGTCATTCCGTTTGTAATTTCCTTAATATTGGCTCAAAAACCAAAAACGATATATATTCTGAATCCTTATGAAATTCTAAGACGATTGAGCGATGTCCGTATGTCTGTCTGTCTGTTGAAATCACGATAACGCCTAAACGAAAGGAGCTAGCTCACTCAAACTTAGTAAAAATATTCTTTATCTCTGAGAAAATTTTGCTGTTGAAATTGGGCAAAATCGGTTAACATTTGACCATAGCTCCCGTATAACCTCGTCAAGGCTAATCGCTTATTTGTTGATAAATGACATATTATAGCAGCCATGATGATAAAATTTGGTATGTAGAAGTTTTACATTAGCCCCAGGTAGCGTCTAAAATTTCATCAAAATCGGTTTACATTTAGCCATAGCTCCCATACAAAAAACTTACGAAAACAGCCTAAATTTCACCTAAAATACACTTAAAGGCCAATAAATATAAAAGTATAACAGATATAACCACTAAATTTGGCACAAGAAAGTCTTATGTCAATGCCAACCAGTGTGCAAAATTTTGTCGCAATCGGTCACCATTTGACCTAGCTCCCATATAAAAAACTTACGAAAACACAAAAATTCAAAAAGAAAAGGGGATTTATGTCCGTCTGTCCGTCAGATAAAATCATGATAGCTCCTTAACTACAAAAGCTAGTAAGACTAAATTAAGCACAAGGAAGTCCTATGTCAATGTCAGCCAGTGTGCAAAATTTTGTCACAATCGGCCGCCATTTCACCATAGCTCCCATATAAAAAACGTATGGAAACACAAAAATACATAAAGAAAAGGTTGTTTGTGTCCGTCTGTCCGTCAGATAAAAGCACGATAGCGCCTTAACGAAAAGAGCTAGAATTACAAAATTTTACAAAAGTATTTTGGATATCTTGAAAAAGATGTGTGTTGAAAATGGACAAAATCGGTTCAAATTTAGTTAGAGCTCCCATATAACCCCGCCCCGGGAAACACATGAATGCTGATAAATTGAATACAGTTGTAATAGCAATGACGACTAAATTTAGAATAGAGAAGTTTTGTGCGACTGTTGGTCAGTTTATCAAATTTTATAGGAATCGGTTCATATTTGACTATAGCTTTCATATTAAAAACATTCCGGAAAACCAAAAAAATGTAGCAAAGGCCAGTTAAAAGCTATGTATAAATTATGACAGCTATGGGCACTAAATAAACTGCATAAATAAACTTTATATTAATACCAGCCAGTATATAAAATTTTGTAATAATCGGTCATCATTTGGCTATAGTTCTTATATAAATATATAACATCCCTTTTTTTATATCTACAATCAAAAAGATTTGGAGGTGTATTAAGATTGCATCTACGAAATTAGGTAGCTATCAATCAATGTTAGGTCCAGACTTTATACACGGTAGATGCATTAGGAACTCCTAACAAAATATATGAACCTGCCGGTTAACACTAGGGAAACCACTTAGATACAGTGGAATCGCAATAGAGTGAACTAATTCGTGCAAGGCCTGTTCACTCTATTGAAAAAGTTCACTCTAAAGAGTCTATAAAAAACTCTTTTATATGCAAAAAACATCTATATTTATTAAATATTATTATATAATTACAAAGGAGTAAAGTAATTTTCAAGAGTTTTTTGCTTTGTACAAGCATTTTTTGCTTTTTGCACCGCTAAATCGCGGAATTTATGCAAAACTAAAATATTTTCGTAATTGTTTGTGTTATTTTCTGCCCAGTCAATAGCTTTTTCAAAAATCTGCACGGCCTGCGCTGCTGTAATGTCTGGTTTGGCTACTGCTACTTCCTCGATGTCAGTGTCAGTCTCAGAAATGGCATCGGAAACGCCTTCAGCAGAAATTGGAAATTTTGCATAACAAAAGTTCACTCTATTGAGTTGGTATTGTTCATTCTATAGAGTAACTAATAAAATAAACAAAAAGAGAAGAAAAGTAAAACAAAAATGTTTTCAAATTCAAGCGATATCCTAACTGTTTCATAGAAAAGTATGTAAAAAAACTATAAGTGGTGCGTCTTTGTCAATTATGTATAAGAAAAACAAAAGTTCACTCTATTGAGTTGGGTACTGTTCACTCTATAAAGTAACTAATGAAAAAAATCGGGAGTTCGTAGTATTAAGTAGTTCATATTACCAAGTGTTCACTCTATTGCGATTGCACTGTACTTTTAAATGTTGAACTATACTAACTATACCACTGCAACCGAATTTAGTCCAAATATGTTACCAACAATACCACATTTGGTCAACATTTTGAATTAGCTAAACTCTCGTACAACTTGATGGTGGGTATACAAGATTCGGCACAGCCGAATATAACATTCCTACTTGTTTTACAAATGAAAACAAAATGTACATACCTCATATATTTTCTTATTATTTTGATTGTCGTACAAAAGATAGATAGAAGATGTTAAACTAAGAACAACTTAAATTATAGTTTTTTCGCATTTAAATGCAAAATTTATACTATGATTTCATTTAAAAAGAAACTGCTATTCGTCTATTTGTTGTACAGAAAGAAGCAAGGCGGTTATAAATTGTTGTTAAAATAGGTATTATCAGTAGAAATACAAGGATATATATTGTACAAGTATAATAAAAATGCACTTTATAGTTGAGAAAATATATAGTAATTCAAATAAGAAAAAAGGACTTCAGATAACTAAAATATTCTCCAGAACATAAAGAGCAGAAAAGATACTTTAAATTCAAAGAAAATTCAATTTCAAATTGAAGAAGGTAATGAATAAAATATTAACTTAAGTGAAAAAAGTAAGCAGTAGTTGCAACTTTTTCTTAACCATTTTAACGGAATTTAAGTTTGAGAATAAATAAATTTTTATCAAGATAAAATAATCTGGTATTTATTAGTTTTTATTAGATGACACAAATTAAAAGAAACTAAAGGAAAGATTCTTTAAGTTAAAGTTCAGTGAAATCTTTAGCAATTTTATGTGGAAAAATTTAAATTTTCAGACATATCAAAAATTCCATTCGGAATAAAAACCATTCCTTAGTAGAATTTCGATCGAAATATTTTATGAATTCCGAAAAATTTTCAATTGAAATCTGTAATTCTATCTTCGATTTATTAAATAAAAGCGAATAATTGAAGAAATTGTTTAAATATTGAATAAACAAAGAAAAAAAATAAAATATTAATTCCGAAAAAAAAATCGTTTTACTTTTTGTATAAAAGCAAAGTATGGAATTCATTCCACTTCCAAACGGAATTGAGTTCTATGACATGGCTGTATATTACAGCGTCTCGACTTATATGGGGAAAAAATAAAGTTCGCCGTACACCATCGAATATATACATTGGGGTCGCCAAAATACATTTTTCGTTATATTTTCGGCATTTACAGTCGGATCTCGAAGTGTGACATATCGATGTTTTTGTCTCGAGGTCAGAACTTGAGAGCCGTCAAAAATACAGCAAACTTGGATCTTTTCAAAACATAATTGATTAAAAGATTTAAAATTTTTATAATTCTTGTGGTATGAGTTAAAATATCTTGGGTAGGTACTATGTAGAAGAATGTATTTAAGCTCAATGATTAATATCGCAAAACATTGGGCTTCGTTTGACAAAATTTGATATATAAATTGATATATTACACTTTAAGATCCGACAGTAAATGGCGAAGATATAACGAAAAATGTATTTTGGCGATCCCTATGTGCGGTAAAATAAGAAATTCCTTGTTTGTAATAGATCGGTTTGAAAAATCGAAAAACTTCCTTAGTAAAAGTGTAACGATTTTTTAAGAGCTTTAATTTTCTGATATTAGGGTGGTACATTAGGGTGGTAGGAACAGGGGTCTGATAGATAAATACTAGAACCGGATACCCAAGAATAATGACTATTAAAGAAAAATGTTGGCCTCCTCGAGACAAAAATATCGATATATCACACTTCGAGATGCCACTTTAAATGCCGAAGATATAACGAAAAATGTATTTTGGCGACCCCAATGTGCGACGAAAAAAATTAAAAAAAAAATTTCGAAACTGCCTCATAGCAGTGCTTTATATTCGATGGCGTACGGCGAACTTTATTTTTTCGAGACGCCCTACTTTATATTAAACAAGATTGTTTTGGTAATAACCACAATTACTATAAAATGATTTATAAACATTAGGATCAGTCAAATTAAATTTGTTTGAAATTCTAAAAATAGTTCCTTGAAAATTTTAGAGCAATCGGAGATGGGGAAAGCATGCCCATGACCTGCCCAAAATACCAGACTTTTTAATTTTGACTGTCAATAACTTCGGCGGAAATTGTATCCAATGTTATTAAGCTGGTAATGAAAATGTTCATCCCATTGAAAACGTGCAGTCAGATTCCGAGAGGTTGCTTTCAGAAACTGGCATAATACCCAAAATCCAGTTACTAACTCGCAACGCAAACAGGCAAGATGTGTTAAAGTATTAAGACGTCAAAAGGCTCTGTACAAGCAACGTCTTCGTACTAAAATTCTTGCTGCTCCTCGGGGCGGTAAGAGTTTCTGGTCATTCGTTAAACAAGTTAAGAATGCTAGTCCTTTCATTTCTTCTTATTTAAATTATGCTCAAACATTCACAGACCCGGTTGATAAAACTAACCTTTTAGCTGAATTTTTCGCAAGTAATTCTCGCTTGCCGGAAAGTACTCAACCTCTGCCCGAAAGAGCATCTGTAACTATGCCAAATATATTCTTTCGCGCCCATGTTTTAAAACCGGTTTTAGCGGATCTCAGCATAAACAAGTCTCCAGAACTGGATGGTATTCCAGCGTTGGTCTTGAAGCAGTGCGTTTCGACACTTGTGCGTCCAATAGCTAACAGCACCTTGCACCATGCTGGTAAATTTCCTCAGTGCTGGAAGGATGTTAATGTTACGCCAAATTAAATTACCGTTCTGCAATCTTCAAAGTTATGGAGAGTATGGTAAATCACCATCAACCACCAAAAACAACCTACTAAGCGACCACCAGTATGGATTTCATAGGGGACGCTATACGGGAAACCTGCCAGCCTTTCTATTGAAAAAATGGTATCAATCAATACACCGTTTTGGCGAAAGTAAATTTGTAGCTCTGGATATTTCCAAGGCGTTTTAAAGAGTGGTCATGGAACACTTCTACCAAAAGTTATTGCTTTTGGTATAGGTTATAACTTTTCTCGATTTATATCGAGCTTCCACGAGTCGTTATCAGATGAGTTGAAAATTAATTCAGGGGTACCACAAGGCTCTGTTCTTTCTCTTTATCTTATCTTTATAAATGATCTTTTACGTCAAACTTGTAATCATATCTACTATCTTGCAGATAACATTTGCCATTCAATCATAGACCAAGCCTTTTAGAGGTTGGCGCTATGAGACAAAACATAATTGAAATCATTAAACCGCGATTTAGGAACAGTTTCAGAATGGGGTCGTGCAAATAGAGTTGATTTTAATGCGAGCAAAACTCAATGCTGCATGCTTACGCATAAACGCACGGCAAATCATATTACTTCAGCTGTATTAATATTCGGAGTTAATATTGTGGAATTAGATGCTCTTGATGTTCTGGACATGAGAATTCAATGTGATGTCCGTTGGAAAAATCCATTTTTCAAGTGTCGAAAGAAGCATTCAAGTGCCTTGGTTTTCTAAAACTGTATAAGAGATACTTCACTTCATGTGATCTCCGTACTATTTACATCACCTGTATCCGACCGAAAATGGAACACAACTCTCATATATGGGCCGGTGCTTCAAAGTCTATATTAATGAAGTTATTGACAATCAAAGTAAAAAATCAGGTATTTTGCAAATGTTGGCCGGCACACAGGACACGCTTTCCCCTCATCCGATTAAATTAAAATTTTCAAGGGAATATTTTTTTGAGATTTCAAAAAAATTTGGGGGTTAGCATGAAATTTATGTGTGTACCCGTTTAAAACGCTTTTAACTTTCGATACGGGTTTCAGATTTTTATAAAACTTGGCTCATATTTTAATATTTTTTTTATTAAAATATTATTCTAACATGAAATACGTTAAATTTTTAATAAATTTCTTTACAAAATTTTAATTTTGAATTTTGTGTAAAAATAAAAAGTTAACATATCTGCCAACATACCACCTCGTATCTCGAAAACCAATCGTTCCATTTTCTTTGAACTTAAAATATATCTAACTAAGATATATTTAAAGTTATATAAAAACTAATACACACAAGATTTCATTAAAAACGTTTTCGAGTACCGGACAATAATGGGTTAAGTGGCTTTGATCAAAAGTTTTTTATGGTCAAAAATAGACCGATTTGAACAAAATTTAGTACGGTGATTTTTGTTTCTATAAGTCATATTTCTTTTATATTTCATAAAAATAAACTGAAATTTGTGGCCAAAATCTTAATTGCCATAAATAAGACCTATGGGAGGTCCAAAAACTAATTTCCCGATAAAAAAAAACTCCAAAACCATGGATTATACAAAAATCTTTTGTTCTAACTTCTTAAGGGCGATTGTGTTCTTAATCGATTGATTTAAAAAAAAATGGAAAATTTAAAAATTGGAAGTCGTTTTTAAGATATGCTAAAATAACTAGGACAACTTCTTCAAAAACATAATTTTTAAGAAAAAATTAAAAAAAAACAAATCTTTAAATATATCTTAAAAGTTTCGATAACCATAAAAAAGGATTTTAGCTTGAGTGTAGCTTTTGAGATTTTCTTACCTTTTCGGAGCCTCGTGAGTCTTTAGCGTAAATTTATTTAAATTTTACATTTTTATAGTTAAATTTGAGCTTATTTCTATTTTTAAAACAGTGAAGTTGCGCCATTTGTTGTTATTTAGGCTAATTGTTAAGCTTTTTTGTTCTACAGCCAATTTTATTTCTTTTGCATCGACGGCGTTATTGCTGTAGGCTTGCCGCCGATGAAGGATGCTGTGGTAATTAATAATTTGAATAGAAATTAATAATTGCAGAACTTGATGTTGCCGTGACTGGGGATTGAACCCAGACCGAATATGATATGTTATGCTTAGTAGTCGACGTGCTAACTAGCTAAGACACAGCACCTTCAAGTGTGATCTAAATAACTCCTGCAAAAATCAACTAATTTATTTAGCCGATTCCATAATAAAGTCATTTTATTAACTCGCTTTGGTTCTATTCTATTTATAAATACCGAACTGTAATTTAATATACACATTTTCCTTTGAAATAAATAACTAGATTTTCATATTTGATTTTATACTTTTCTTTTCATTTCTTCTAAATAAATTACATAAATATTAAATAAATAAATTATAAAAAAAATTAATTAAATAAATAAATTAATTAAAACAGGATGTATTGCACTCCCAGAGGCTCATAGAATATAACGCAATAAATAAAATAAACAGATAAATTTACTTAATTATTAACATTAAATCAACATTTTGTTAAGCCTACGCAACCAAAGAAGGAAGAACTTCGCTTCTCTGCCTCGTAGGTATTTGGGGAATTTTGTAATAGCTATAAAATTAGATGGTGGTGGTGACTGGGCCATTTGTAATTCTATTGCTGGTAGGCACTGTAGGCTAAGTTTTGAGCATCACGTAGCGCACGACCATAACTGTGCTCGTCGTAGTGGGCAGCATGTGGATGAGAGACAACTTCATAGTTTTCCTTCTTCTCCAATAGTTTCTTCAAGCCAATGATCGAGGCCAAGAGGAGAGCAATCTTGCCGATGATGAGAGCCTTGAAGGACAACAAAGCGAGGAAACCGATGGCCAAGGGCAGGAGAGCAGCCATTTTCAATTTGAAGAGCAACAACAAGGGCATCAAGTACTTCTTCTTTTCCTTCTTTTTGCCACGAGCTGGAATTAGATAAGGAAAATAAATTTATGAAAATGTTATCAAAATGTATTTTGCCTGAAAGAAGAAGAGTTTCAAAAGGACCGATTCAGAATAATTGTTTCCGTAAACGACTGAAAATTAACTTTAAGAAGAAGGAAATTAAAAATATGTGCATAGATTAAAGTGGAAACTATATTGAGTTTAACAAAATTTCGGATCTAACTAATTAAATATGGATCTATTCTCACAATTTGAATACTAAATTTTACTTTAAATTTTACGTACTAAATTTTCGGCCACCCTTCATCGGCTCATGCACAACAACTCTACGTAAGATTATAATATAATCAAATGCATAACTTACAATCCAATTAATTTTGAATAATTTTCATAGGCGCCATCTATCGGAAAATGATCATACCATCTTAGAAACCTTAGTCGGCTCATGCGCAACAACTTTGCTAAAGATCAAATGCACAGTTACGACTTAATTATTTTTAGTAATTTACAGTGGCGCCACCTGTAGGAAACTGGTCATTCTAATTTAGAAATCTTCATCAGCAACAACTTTGATAGAGACCATAACATATCATAGTCTAATTAAATAGCTTTAAAAGTAATAAATAATATTCCGATTTCAACCAGATTCCACAACTACTCTCCCAGATTCCATAAGAACTGACCATATTAAAAAAACTACAACCTATACTTTGACTTCATGCTAATCCATTGCCTCGGAAAGATAATCTCAGTCAAATATGAACCTATTCTTGAGAAATTTGGAACAGGGTTGTCTGTTGACCTAAGATCTATTTTTTTAATAACTTGCCATAATATAATGAAATTTTTTGCTGTATATCTCCAAAACCTTAATTCCGAAAACTAAAGGAGGTGCCCTTAATATCAAGAAACTAATTTCAAAAGCTATGGTTCTTATAAAAAAACTTTCGTTACAGTTCGTTTAAATATAAAATTCGAAATCACAGAAATACTATATATTTTTGAGATAATTTTTAGTTATTTCCATAAAAAATTTAAATTTTGTCTTTATTCCTTTCGACTGATATCTTATCTTTCATTCTTTCATTTTTCTGCGGAAATGGGGAAAATTATCTTAAAAATATTCCGAAATTTTCCCTGTGAGAAATTTTGAACAATTTTATCTTTGTTTAATGGCGCTTTAACGAAAAACGGACCTTAATTCAAAATCACCAACATTTTTTTTTAATTTAGCATTAAATCTGTAACTAAAGAAATAAATATCTTCAAATTTAAAATTTCGACCTGGGGCCAAATCGCTGTATTCGGTATCGATCGCAAACTCAGACTTTAAAGCAAATATTGTATAGCATACCTTAGGGGTTTTCAAAATAATATTTTATGCAAAAAAGTTAAATACAAGTTGATATCTAAACTTATCCGTTTGTTTGTCAAAACATTTAGTTTAAATTAAATTATTCTACTATCAGATATGTTTTGACACATAAGTTAGGATGTAGTGAAACTTATATGTTATTAAGATTATCCTAAAAGTATGCTACACATATTCTTATAAAATATCTTACATTTCGATCGATATCAGTGGCGATATGGCCCTTTGCACTTTGAGTACAAAATCGACTCGGAAAATGATTCAAAATCGATCGGTTAACTCAAAGACAGACCAATTTTTTGATGCCTTAGAGTATTCAAAAAGTATTTTTGATGCCATTATGAATGGAACTCGATTCTCGAGAAGTCCAGACGCTGAACCCAATTTTCGGCGGGTCTTAAACAAAAATTGGCTGATACTTTGGCTCATCAATCCCCGCTGGCCTGTTGGCATAGACCATAGACTTGACGTAGCCCCACAGGATATAGTCTAACGGCGTCAAATCGCACGAGCGAGGCGGCCAAACAAGTGGACTATTTCGTGGGATAACACTTTCTCCAAGCTTGGTTTTCAATAAATTGATTTTGACATTCGCTGTGTGGCTTGTGGCGCCGTCCTGTTGAACCACATATCCTCCAAGTCCATATCATCCAATTAAACCAAAAATATTCGGTTATCATTGAACGGTAGCGATTCCCATTTACAGTAACGTACCTCTCTTGATCGTCGGTCCATAAACCGCGCTAAATCGTAATTTTTTCGAGATGCAATGATGACTCATGGAGTACGTGTGGATTACTGCCTGAACAATAATGCATGTTATATTTATTGACGAAAGGCAAACCTTACTGAGGAAAAATGTCAAAAGAGCAGAAATAAATATGGCTTCGTCTGCTGTCCCTGTGGCGGTACTTTTTTAGAGTCCCTGTTAAATAGACCGATACTTGATAAAGTAAACAAAACCATTAGGGTAGAATTTAATGATGACTACCTTTAAGACCTTTATTGGGTTACCTTCTTTATAAAGGGGATAGTAGACAAGTAACAAATGGTAAAAAGTAAAGATAAACCTTTTTATACCCTTCACCACCATGGGTGGAGAGGGTATTATAAGTTTGTGCTGATGTATGTAACGCATAGAAATATTTGTCTTAGACTCATCTTTTAGTATACCAATAGGCTTAGAATAACTTTCTGAGTCGATTTAGCGATCCGTCTGGCTGGCTGGACCCCCATGTTAACCTTGTAATCAAACTATAGGTCGCAATTCTAGAGATAATTTGATTAAATTTGGCACAGATCATTTTTTTGATAATGGGACCATGGCTATTGAAACTCGTCAAAATTGGTCTATTATTTATGGTATCTTCCATAGGTCCCACTTCCCGGAATTGATATATTGGCCACAAATATCAATATTTTTTCATGAAATTTAAAACAAAAACTGATTATGTAAACTTAAATCACTGCACCAAATTTTGTTGAAATCGGTCCACATTTGGCCATAGCTTCCATACAATCTCTTTTCTCAAAACGCACTAAATGAGACAAAATTCACTAAAATTCTCGTAAATCCGAAGATAATGAGAATTTTAAGTTTAGGTTTTGAATACATATTTTTTGTAACAACTGTAATCAATTTGGCAAATTTCGAGACAATCGGTCCACATTTGACCCTAGCTCTCATATCCAAATGACGGAAACAGCTTAAATATATAAGTTTTGAGAATATGTTTGTATGATGACAAAATTTAGCAAATATTTGTCTTTATACAGGAAAAATAACACCTTTGACCTTAGTGGTGAAGGGTATCGTATGGTCGGGCTTGACCGATTATAGCTCTTTCTTCCTTGTTTGTTATTTAACAGTTAAATTCATCCAAACATATGTTGTTGAAATAGCAAAAGCATTATTTAACGCTTTTCGTTCTAAAACTACTTTTATTTTATTAACATCGACGGCGTGTTAGTGCTGTAGTTCGAACTGTGAATGGAGTAATTACAGAAATTACTGTTTCAGTGGCTAGGGCACGAACCCATGAAGAATTTAATATTTTATGCATAGTGTTCAACTAAGCATTAACCAAATAAGCCACAGAAATATTATTTATAATTTTAAGTATCTTAGGTGATCCACTTTTTTAAGAGTTTTCGAATTTGTCAATATTCTATTTCATTTGTTTTGAATTGAATTTAATTTTATTTGTTTCAAATTAATTAATTCAAAGTGCTAACTAATTGCAGATTTCAATTTCTCTTATTCAAATACGACTTATAATATTGAGCAACTTTCTTGTGAATATATGAAAAAACGAAATATTTTCAAAATATAACTGTAGCCTTATTGGTAAAACATGTCCCCTATTTCATTAAAACACATCACGTTCATAACGACCATCATCATAATTAAGAATTCAATACAAGTTTAATAATTGGCACACATACGCACTCACACAGACAAATTCAAAGAAACGAGAAAGTAAAGAATAACGAGTACTCAAAAAAAGTTTAGATACAAGTTATAAAAGTTATACATAAATTGATAAGAAGATCATTTGCAAATGAGTTTAAAAAATATAATAAATATGGATTAATAAATTATCAAACTTTCTTTCGAGTACCCACATAAATATGTTAAGTACTCATATGCTTGTAAATTCCTTGTCACTATTTCTTATTATCTTCACAATTGTTAACTTTAAAAATTATTACACTTTCGCTTATTTAATGAATGAGTAAAAATATAGAAAATTAGACTATCAGTGAACTAACATTAATTTCAATACCCAGGCCCATATTATTATTATATGTTTTTCCATCTATTGATTTATTGCCTATAATATTGGCATTATTAGTTATTATATTAGCAAAATGTAGTTGCTAAAAGCAGTTATTTAAGTATTAAAGCAAATAATGGCCATAACAATATCACAATTTAATATTAAACTCTATATTTAGTTGAGAAAGTTTTGTTTATTATTATTACTATTAGAGATCTGCATTAAGTCATCTGAAACTAATTTCAATTCATTCCTTTTTTAATTCAAGTTTATTAAGCGTTAAAGTGAGAACAGTGAAAAAGACAGAAAAGAAATGAAAAGCAATGAAAATTGTATTGTCGAAAAATTGTAAGCGTTTTAATGTAGCACTGAATTATTTAAGCATTAAATGAATCGATTTAAGATTCATAATACCAACAAATTTAGTATTGATCTTAATCTACTTGATGTTTATTGTTTCAAAATTAAAAAAATAAGTGCTATAGTCGGACAAGCCAGACCATACGATACCCTTCACCGCTAAGGCCAAAGGTGTTCTTTTTCCTGTATAAAAACAAATATTTGCAAACATATTCTCAAAACTTATACAGTTAAGCTGTTTCCGTCATTTGTACTTATATGAGAGCTAGGGTCAAATGTGGACCGATAATCTCGAAATTGATTAGAGTTATACAAAAATTATGTATGCAAAAAATAAACTTAAAATTCTCATTATCTTCGGATTTATGAGCGTTTTAGTGAATTTTGTCCCATTTAGTGCGTTTTGAGAAAAGAGTTTGTATGGGAGCTATGGTCAAATGTGGACCGATTTTAACAAAATTTGGTGCAGTGATTTAAGTTTACATAATCAGTATTTGTTTTAAATTTCATGAAAAAATATTGATTATTGTGGCCTATATATCAATTCCGGGAAGTGGGACCTATGGGGGGTACCATAAATAATAGACCGATTTTGAGGAATTTCAATACCCGTGGTTTCATTATCAACAAAATAATCTGTGCCAAATTTCATCAAATTATCTTTAGAATTGCGACCTGTATGTTTGATTACAAGGTTTACATGGGGGTCCAGCCAGCCAGACGAACGGACATCGCTAAATCGACTCAGAAGTCGATTTAGTATACTTATTGGTATACTAAAAGATGGGTCTAAGACAAATATTTGTATGCGTTACATACATCAGCAAAAACTTATAATACCCTTTCCACCTACGGTGGTGAAAGGTATACAAATTAACCCTACACCACATTACAATTCGATTAAAAATAGCGTTAATTTAAACTTCTACACTCAGGAAATTATTACAGTAACTGATTGTATGTTGTTTAGTAAATTTTCGGTTATGTTGTTTTCAAATGAATATTCATTTAAATTTACATGAAAATTGATTTTTAACATATTTATACATTTGTTTAAAAAACAACCTACAAAAAAATACTGAAAATCCGTAACATTTGAAAACATCAGTTGTTTAGTTTTTATATATTTTTTCAATTATTGTATCAAATATAATTCGTATTTGTTTAATTATTGTTTTTCCTTAAGTATCTTAGGTTTGCTTACTGAAGAAACTTTTTGTAATACTGGCCGCCTATCACGGGGTATGGCCTAAGCAAACAACAAACTTTGTTTTGTCTGTTTGGTTTTTTGATGCCTTAAAGGATATAACCTTTTTATGGTTTCCTCTTTTATATTACGTTAATTACAAAAACAAATGAAAATTGTCCGTTTTACGGAATTTTTACGTAGTTTTTTACCATTCAATTTTTTAAAAATAAATGAAAATTTCCGTTTTTTATACTAAAAATGTAGTTTAAATTTTTGTCAGTAATTTTTTTGAAAACAACTGAATATTCCATTTTTAAAACTGAAAATGTAGTTTAAATATTTGTCAGTTAAATTTAAATGAAATATTTATTGAATTTGAATGAAAAATCAGTTGACCGGGTTTTAAATGAATATTCATTCATTTCAAATTACATTTTAAGTTAATTTTACTTACATAATATTCTGAGTGTATAAAATAATTTTATTCGAAATATCGTAATCAGATATGCCAAAAAGTGGGGTATTTATTTTGAGGTCTCGATTTCTTTAACTTAAATGGGAATTTTGTATAAGCCGTTTCATGTATTCTATTCATAAACATAATGAAGAGACCAAAAAAGCTATCTATAAAAAAGAACGAGGATTCTGGGAATATTTATTAGCCAAAGTTTGATGAAGTAGTTGTTATATGTAGACTGTTGAGCGGCAGTGTAAAATTGAAGTTAAAAATTGATATTGGTTATATTTTGAAATCTAAATAGACACGATTTTGTTGTTGTCATACACTTAACTGTTATTGCATTGTCCCTCACTGGTTTAGATGGAAATATTTGAATTTTGTAATGTATAGCTAACCGTGCAGTTTGAACCGTAATTTTAAATCTTTGCAAAAAGAAGGATGTCTGTGGGGTTCTTTAAACTTTTCACATATAAGATAAGTAATAAATTTCTTGTCCATCGCACAGTGGGATTGTGGAAAAAATAATGGAAATAAGTCCGCAACTTCTAAACCATTGAAGTAAAGTAATGTAAAATGTAATTTTATTTAAAACCTAAAATTTGTCCATAGTATTGCTTCTTTAAGCAGCTTTGTATTATAAATATATAATGAAGTGAAATATGTCTGAATTTCAGTTAGGAATAAAGTATTGTTATATATCAATCTAAAGGAAATTTTGTTCTTCTTACAAAAATATTATATAAATATGGAGAACTAAAAAGAACCATTGCACGGTGGTAAAATACGGCCAAAAATCAATAATTTGTTTATTTCTTCCTATTTTCGACTTAAACTTACTAAGCTGACAAACTACGATCCTTTCTTTATATTGTATAAATCATATGGTGAAATTAAAAGTGGTTGGCCAAATATAAGGGGACATATAAGATACATTAATAAAATGTGTTTAATAATTTTGAAAAATATTCAATAATTTTCATTTATGTACAGGCATTTTGTCTACCTTATTATATATAATTTGTAAAATTTGGATGAGTAGTTTCAGAGATATATGTTAATTTCTGAAAAAATGTGTGTATTAGTCAAAATTTAGTATTATATGAAAAACATAACAAAAAGCTTAATATTTCCATAAAATGTTGAAAATTCACTAGGAAATTTTTAAGACTGTGATTTTCATGTTCTTTCTGCATTTTTGATTTGTTCATTGCAATGTGGCCACCACCTGTGTAAATGTATTGCTTACAGAATTTCCTTAAAAACATAGTATTTTTAATTTTTTTTTTCAATCGAATCATAAAAATTTGACTAAGAAACGTGTTGGCTAACAAAGAAGGCTGAAAAATGCAACGCCATGCCCAATCTTTCGTTATACAGGACATTAAATCTTATTTGAGCTCATAATAAAATTTGTTATCCTAAATTGGTTCTTTGGTGGTAATTAAAGTAAATTTTAATAAAAGCATTTGATAAATACTGCTTGAGGTTATTTTCAAGTATTTAATGAACCTTTGTCTTACTAAATTTCAACCTGGTATAATTAAAAATGTTTAAAATATGTAAAAAGATGAAGTTAGTAAAACGATTCTGGTAAATAGGGCGGCAAGAGAATGCGGCTGAAATTTGAAATTTATACTACTAGTACTTCAGAGTAGAAGATCCAATTTATGTGTAACCTCTTTTAGCTCCTTTTACTTAGATATGGTCTTTCAAAATTTAGCTTTTTTTGATTTTCACTAGTTATTTAATTATCTTAAATTCACTTCAATTTTCCAAAAAACAAAACCACAGAAATTCTCAAAAACCACACAAAATGATTTACTAATAACAATACTTAAAAAGTGCTTAAAAATTTAGAACAAAAACTTTAGTGGAAAGATTCTATCAGCTTTTATTCAAGGGTATATAAAAATCAAATTTTTTAACTTTAAAATTGTAGGCAAAAAAGGATAAACTTTGAGCTAGTATAAAAAACAAATTGGTACTCCGATAGTCAAAAATACAATTAAATTGGATACTTTAGAATGTTGGCTATAAACTACCATCAATATTTAATCAAAATTGTGAAATTAAGAAAAATCATTTTTGGCCGCTTTTTACCACCGTGCATTGATAGAAAACATGAAAACAGCCTAAATTTTTGTTTTATCTGCGTTAACATTAATAGATTTTGGTTTAGAAAAATTATTTACAAATATATGAACATTTACGACTGTACCCAGTAAAAAATATATGGATAAATCCATAATCAAGCAACAAAGGAGTAATGACTTGTTCATCCATTTGGAGTAATAAGCGAGCTATCGAAACTTTTTATTTTGTTTTGTTGTTTATGCCTCGCTTAATACTCCAAATGGATCAACAAGGGATGCATCAGTTAGTTTTTTTTTTCTTTGACATAACAAAAAACATTTTACTCAAATTAAATTGGAATTAATCAAAAAATAAACAAATACAATTTTGTTTACTTTTTTTTCGGTAATTGGTGAATTTTTAATTGCATGTTTTAAATAATATATTATGCGTTGTCTTTTCCTTAATTTTCTTGCAGAAGCACTTACAGACAAATCAATATTTTCTTATTTTTGTAAAAAATAACCAAATTTATATTTTATATGAATGTTTACTCCCTTTATGCTCCTTTAGGAGACAAAAAGGATTACTCCCTCTGTCGTCATTTTCAAGACTAAAGGGAGTACTCCATAAGGAGCTTAAAAGGAGTACTCGTGTCTGCGGACATGCTGTGTTAAAAATCCTATGAGTTTCGGAGTTTTATGGAGTAATCCATAACTCGCAAAGGAGCGCTCCAAGAGTACTCTTTGGATGATCCTATTTTTTGCTGGGTATAAAACTTTTAAAGGCAAAAAATACAAAAATTAAGAAAATATATTTTTTGTAACAGAAATCCCAGAATTCTTAAAAAGATTTAAAAAATTTCCAAATGTAGATATTTTAAGTTTATTTTTTCTCTAGTTGTTTGACCACTTTCAGGATGACAAAGTACTTTTTCAACGTAATTAAAAGCACTTTGGTCCATAAAAATTATGTGAAATTGTTTTTACAGTTCGCTTGAGTTCAGAGGAATTATAAATCAAAACTGAAATTTCCCTTAACAACAGGTCTAATTCTAGACACTCTGGAACTAACGCCGAATAAACGAGAAGTTTTTTTTTAATTTTCTTTTAGAAAATTATAAATATTTTAAATGTCCCTTAAGAAATTTTTGAAATAACTATAAAACAATAAAAACGCTTTTACCAAAAAAAAAAACGGGAAAAATTGGTTTTTTTAAATATTACCTTTAAACACTTACAGCTTTTTACAAAGTAAAGCCTTTAATACACTTTATGCTTGAAAAATATTTAAAATATTTATTGGTCGAGGATTACCAATTTTCTAAGTAATTATATGAGAGCAACGTTCAAATGTGTACCGATTGTTACAATATGTCTTTCTTCACTTTGTGTTTAAATATAGTTTTTCTGTACAAATTTTGTTTTTTTAAAAGTTAAATTTTTTTTTGATTATCGAGTTAGTTAAGCAACTTTAGAGAGTTAGTCTTGTATGGAAGATTTTGTCAAATTTGGTTTGATTCTAACAAAAAGTGTAATGATTTCGGCTCATATTAGGAAGATTTATTATAAGTGCCAAAATTTCAAAACCGGGAAGGAAGTCTTACATCTCGATTTCGTTTAGTTCACTGATTTCTAGTACGTTTTGTTTGAAATTAACTATTTTCAAGCTATACTGTTAATTTAAAATCGAATCTCTTCATGCAGACCTCTGTCATCTATATGTGTTTTCTATTAAAGAAAATAACAAACATGTTAAAAACTATGGCCTAGATATTATAAAACTTTAATAATTTAAACAATTTAATGTGCAATAAAAAAGTAACAAAATTACCCTGATTTGCTGAATTTGCATAAATAGTTAACGATAAGTTATTTTTAGTATTTTAATAAAAGTTTAAGTATAGGTAGGAGGGGTTGGGAGGAGAAATTTATAGAAGTTTATTTAGAAATTGGATGGTTTGTAAACAAAAATTTAACCTTTCCATTACCGATACAATATTTTTATACCTTATACTTATGTGACTTAAGTATGGATGGAACATATTTTACAATTATTAAGGAATGTCTTTTAAAGTAAAAAAAAAAAACTCAGAATTCGGAAAACAAATTTTAGCTTATCTGTTTGATTTTGTTAAACAATTTTAGATTCCATTTAAAAATCTGTCATTTGACTTTATATTCAATTTGACAAAAATTTGAAAAATTATAAGTTATCTCAAGAATAAATAAGTTTAGAAATTAAAAAACAGAGAAGAGTTGGGACTAAAACTTAAAGAAATATGAAATAATACTGCAGAAGTAAGAGGAAGAAATTGCAGGACCCTACTGTCAAAATCAGTTTAACCTTTTGTGAGTGACGTGATATATTTTTCCCAATACTATTAGCGAGGTAGACCACCACTTCCATGGTTTATATTTACTAAAATCCTTTTTATAAAACTAATAAAACCCTTTTATTGTTAATAAGTGTAAATTGTTATTTCTATTTATTGGCATGATTTTTTTTAGAAAATTAATTTCTGAATAATGCTTAGAATTTGATGATGTATGCTACACGACCACGTCAGTCGAAGAGGGTTAAAACTGCTGTTACAGCAGTTCTTCATATAAAGTATAAAAGTGTCAGAAACTCAGCTGCATAAATTTGCATATTTGACTTTTACTGCTATCAAAGCGTTAGCATTTTTAAACTAAATTTTGTAGTTAAAAAAGATGTTGAAAATTTTTAAGGCAATCAAAGGGTTAAAATGCGCTTTATTTATACAGTTTTCTTAACTACTCATATAGAATATATTAAACTAAATAAACTCTACTACAATTTTGTGAGTTAAAGGTAATAACCTAGTTATAAAATGTATGAATATTATATACTAAAATGTATATGCCTTCAAATAAAAGTAAAATTCCTTAATAGTATTATGAAAATTTTTGCCACGCTACAATTTAAAAGTTTTTTTATGATTGTTTAAAAAAATTGATATTTTTAAAAAATAAAATTTTGATTTATTTTTGAAAAATTTCCATAGATTTTATAAATTAAAGAGGTTATTTTTAAAACTAACAAAGATAATTTCAAAATGAAAATATTTAATACGTGACATGTGTAACCACATTTTGCAATTAATTTTACTTTCATTAATTTGTGCTTTTAGGCGGGTGGAATTTTATATGTAAACAATATTATTCAGGCAAATGGTTTAGTATCTATGTATATACATATCCAATTTGTCATTTAGTTCTGATTTTAATAAGATATTTATATTGATAAAGACATAACTTAAAATTTCTCATATTTTAAATTCATATTTACATGTGAGCTTTTTTAGTTTATTCTAGTTTCAAAAATTGTCATTATTCTCATCCTTTTTATAATCTTTATCATAACGAACTTTCACGAAGCACTCTAAAAATATCGTACTTCGCTGAGTACTATAACGTAAAGTACGATATAGTACTCAACGAGTACTTTAACGAACTCTTATGAAACTGATAACAATGAGAAAAACAGTTTTGCCAAAAGTGAAATTTAATAAAAATAATGCTGTCGCTGTCGCTTAGTATGAAAACCCGATCCAAAAATAATTGATATATTTATGAATGTGCAACAACAATACTTTGTCAAAATATGAGGAATGCAGCCACAAGTAAGTTATCTAAAAATTCGTAACCTAGTACTTTAGAATTCTAGAGAACGGTTCGTTATTATAAGGTACTGTTCTTTTTTATACTCACCATCAAAAATAATGGGGGGGGGGTGGTATATTGAGATTGTCATTCCGTTTGTAATTTCCTTAATATTGGCTCAAAAACCAAATGGGATATATTCTGAATCCTTATGAAATTCTAAGATGATTGATGTCCGTCTGTCTGTTGTCGGCACGATAAAACCTTAACGAAAGGATATAAATATTATATAAATATTCTTCATTTCTTGGAAAATTTTGGAATTGAAATCGGGTAAAATCGGCTCACATTTGACCATAGCTCCCGTATAACCTCGTCTAGGCTAATAGCCTATTTGCTTTTAAATGACAAACAATAACAGCTATGTTGATAAGATTTGGTATGTAGATGTTCCACATAAGCACTAGGTAGCATATAAAATTTCATCGAAATCTGTTTACATATAACCATAGCTCCCATACAAGACACTTACGGAAACAGCCTAAATTCCACCATAAATACCTTTGAATAGCAATAAATGATAAATTGTTATAGCTATGTCCACTAAATTAAGTACAAGAAAGTCTTAGGTGAATAACGGTCAGCGTCCTAAGTTTTGCTACAATCGGTTACCATTTGACCGTAGCTTCCATATAAAAAAACTAACAGAAACATAAAAATACAAAAAGAAAAGGGGGTTATGTCCGTCTCTACGTCAGATAGAAGCGTAATAGCGCCTTAATGAAAAGAGCTATAGGGTCAGAATTTTACAAAAGTATTTTCAAATTTTTGAAAAAGTTGTGTGTTGAAAATGGGCCAATTCAGTTCACATTTAGTTAGAGCTTCCATATAACCCCGCCGGGAATCTCATTAATGCTGATAAATTGAATGCAATTGTAATAGTTATATATATAATTCCCCGACAACATTCCTATTGGAACAAGGGGTACTTCTCTAAGACAATGAGCTGCATCCGATTCTATTTTTAGACTCATTGAAAGGGACCTATGTTTTAACGTCGGCTCCGAACGGCTAATGCATTAGTTAGAGAAGTTTTACATAGCCTAATACTCAATAACCAGTGACTAGCTGAGTTATGAGGTGAAGTGTGTCTGGCCAGGGATCGAACTTGGGCCTCTGGTATGCTAGGCGGTTGACTAACCTGCTATACCACGGCGGTTCATTTATTGTAATAGTTATGAAAACTAAATTTAGAATAAAATAGTGTTATGGTTTGTTTGTATTGGTCAGTATATCAAATTTTATGGGAATCGGTCCATATTTGACTATAGCTTTCATATAAAAGCCACTCCTAAAAACAAAAAAAAAATGTAACAAAGGCCAGTTAAAAGCTATTAAATGAGAAACTTTGTCAGCTATGGCAATTTTACAAGAATAATTTTTATATAAATACCAGCCAGTGTGCAAAATTTTGTGACAATCGGTCAGCATTTGGCTATTGTTCTTATATATATAACATCCTCTTTTTATATCTACAATTCAAAAGATTCTGAGGTACATTTAGTATATAAATTAGATAGCTATCAATCAATGTTAAGTCCAGACTTTGTAACGGTGGATACACTTGGAACTCCTAACAAAATATATGGACCTATTGTGTTACTATCAACGTGTTTGGTATGACCATTAATGTAACTATGTATATCCGGTTATGATACCAAATTATATGGAAAGTAAGTACCAGGAAAACTACTAAGATACTTTTAAATGTTGAACTATAAAGCTACTGCAACTGAATTTAGTCCAAATATTTTACCAAAATACCAACAAGCGTAACAAATGTTTTAGAATTCGGTCAACATTTTGAATTAGCTGCACGATCGTAGGAATATGAGATAAATTTCTTAATTTAACACAACTGATTGTGGGTATATAAGATTCGGCACAATGTAACACTCTTACTTCTTTTATTGTGTCTTTGTGTACTTAACTTTGTTTCCGTCTTAGTTAGGTTCTTTAACACGTTCACGCCGGCACTGCAATTCATGTTTCGCGCCCATAGGCGGTTGCGCTGAAAGCTTTTTGTTCCATCGGACAGGGCCGAACTAAATGTTTCAACGAAAGATTATCGCACGGGAAAACGGTCTCCATGGGTTTGCATTTTTCTTTCGATGCTATTGTTGTTATGTGTTTAGTGTCTGTTAATTACGCACATCAGTGTGCAACGTCATCTTTTGTTCACCATCGAACCACTGTGCAGAAAGAATTTATTCATTCTTTCATTCTCTGCTCTTCTTAGAATTTCTACAATCTAGCAAGTATATTCATTCGTCATGCACACTGATTGGTAGTACAATCATATGCGAGCCACCGGTGGTAAGCGCCGCCCGATGAGACAATTCTGTGCGAGCCACCGGTGGTACGCGCCGCCCGATCAGGCAGACATGTGCGAGCCACCGGTGGTACACGACGGCGTGAACGTGTTAAAATAAATTACTTTTGCGTGTGCGTAAGTTCAGTACAACATAATAAGGTACTGTTTCTTTTCCAACTTTGTTTGTAACACATGATGATGTTGATACTCATCCATAAATATAACGAATGATAAATATAACGAATGATTTAGAATCGCTTTCTGAATCGTTTTAACGCTCTCCAAGAACAGATCGCAGTTTTAAAGGTAATTAAATGAAATTTGGCATATTTTCTCATCATCTTTGACTAAATCGGATTGGTTTCTTACCGAAATAGAGATTTTGGCCTATTAGAGCTACAAATTTACTTGTATTCGGGTGAAATTGTAATACCCTACACAGATGAGAGAGTTAATGCGCCCACTAATGCAAAATAAAATTTTGCCCTGACAGGCGATAGTTTCAGCATTAGCAATCAGCTGTTTATTTGTAAACAAATCTTTGTACTTTTTTTTCGACATTTACAATAAAATCACATAAAAACTATTAGCAACTATTCTGATGGTTAAAATCACCATTTAAATTCTTACAAAAAACAATTTAAAATTTTGTTTATCTTCTTAGTTAAAAATTTCACTCACACGGAATGATAGCACAGCACAACAAAATAAAAAAATTGCATGTGCTCTTAAAACTACTATACAATTTTGATGTATCATAACTACCTTTGTACAAAAATTGTAAAATTTTTAAATTCTATGGCAAGATTTAAAAAAAAAAAAATTTTTTAAAACTGCAATTTTTTTTAGACGTTTCTTCAATTAATTAATGATAACTCAAAAACTACTAGTCCGATATTATTAAAATAAAATCAGAAAAATTAAGATTTACATAGCATGTAGCTTATTGGAAAAATCATTGCCTTTGCACTAAGAACTAGAATCCACTTTTTTGCAAAAGGGGGAATAAATAGCTTTAATTTTGCAAAAACTGAAAATTTGACAATTTTTTTTTCGATTTAAACGCTATTTTTCAGATTTGGGGCCTATGCACTACGTGTTAACGTTGTCCAATTTGACTAAAATTTTGTTGGTGGAAATTTCTCACCAAATCTCACAATATTCCGACATGCACCCCTTGAAATTGGAAAATTTATTTTTTTCATACATTTGAAAACCCGCTTTAATGCGTATATCAAGCAAAAAACTAAAATTTTGTAAAAATGAGCGAATTCACTAAATTGTGAATAAATTCGAAAAAAAATCAATTGATTTTTATGGTCGATATCTCATTTTATTGCTATTATATGTCGCTATGCGATAAAATAACAAATCTGGAAGTTTCATGATTTTTTTAAAACGAAAATTTTTGCCATTTTTACGTAAAAAATATATTTTTTTCTTAAGTTTTTTATTATAACTCCGATACTATTGATCCGATTGAAATGCGATATATGAATATAATTAAAGGCTATGTAAATCTTAATTTTTCTAATTTTATTTTAATAATATCGGACTAGTAGGTTTTGAGTTATCATTAATTATTTGAAGAAACGTCTAAAAAAATTGCAATTTAAAAAAAAAAAATTAAAAAAAAATCTTGCCATAGAATTTAAAAATTTTACCATTTTTGTACTAAGGTAGCCATGATACATCAAATGTATATAGTGGTTACTCGAGCACATTTTTGCTGTTGGCCTGTGTAGTTTAAGAAAATTGGCTATATTTAATGGGTTTTTGTCTGTTTTGCCATATCGTTTAAGGTAATTGTAGTTTAAATGCACAAGTTAATTTGCATTAAGAGGGTTAATGCAGATTAAGGCTGTCGTCTGTCTACCCTATAATATTGCTTATACATATGTACATATGTAGTAGCCTTATAAATGGTAACATTTTTAGTTCTTCCCATATTTGACCTTTTCTTTGAACTTTTCTGGGAATTTCGTTGCTTTAGTTATATCATTATTCATGTTAACGATTAATTTATAGCAAAATCATAAAATTTATGTATATCCGAGTGAGAATTTATTTTAATTAAAATTTTCTCATGCCATCCCCGCCTTGGCTGACATAGACACATCATTTGCTCCTTTTTTATATCGGCAATTTCCTGTTTTAGTAATTAATCATCACGTTTTTATCCAACTCTTTACTATTGTGGCTCCGGTACAAGATAGACAAATATTTAAAACTTTTAAGAAAATATTAAATTCGCAATTTTTTAAATTACATATTTAAGCATACATTTAACAACTTTACACATGTTTAAATAGAAAATTGAAAAATATGTGCAAAAAATTCATATATTATATGTTTTTTTTATCATAATTTGTCTCTTTTATGTATAATTTACATTACGAGCATACAAAGAATTCAATCACATTAAAAAAATATTTCAAAATTGTTCATTATAACTGAAGTATGAGTAAATATACATATAACATCAATTTTTTCGCTGGATGGTTTCAAAAGAAATGTTTACTTGTTTTCAAAATCTTCTCATTATCCTGATTTAAATTACCCTAATTTATATTCTTCATCTTACACACGCAGACATTTGAAGCAGTCAGTATAAACAAGTAAGTGTTTTATATTGGGCTGTGCCGAATCTTATATACCCACCATCAAGTAGTCTTAAATTAAGAAAAATATCTCATATATCAACGAGGGTGCAGTTAATTCAAAATGTGGACCAAATACGAAAAAATTTGTTACGCTAGTTGGTATTGTTGGTAAAATATTTGGACTTAATTCGGTTGCAGTAGCTTTAAAGTTCAACATTTAAAAGTATCTAAGTGGTTTCGCTGGTATTTACTTTGAACAAAATTTGGTCTCATGACCGGGTATAGTTTGACTTTAATAACCTGTTAAATACTTTACGTTGTACTTAATAGTAAGGCCAAACACGTTGATAGTAATACGGCAGGTCCATATTTTTGTTAGGAGTTTCTAATGCATCGACTGCATATAAACTCTGGACATTTATGTAATTTTGTAGGTGTAATCTTAGTATACTGAATGTACCTCCAAATCTATTTTATGGTAGATATAAAAATAGAATGTTATATATATATATATATATATATATATATATATATATATATATATATATATAAACTATAGACAACTGTTGGCCGACTTATTTATACAAAATTAAGTGACCATATCTGTCATAGTTGATAATTTAATAGCATTTAACTGGCATTTGTGGCTTTTGAGTGGTTTCCGGGATAGGTTTTTATATGAAAGCTACGGTCAAATATGAACCGATTCCCATAAAATTTGATATACTGACCAAAAGTTGCATAAAACTTCTATGTTATAAATTAAGTCTTCAAAGCTATCACAATTGGATTCAATTTATCAGCATTAATGTGATTCCCGGGGCGTGGTTATATGGGAGCTCTAACTAAATGTGAACCGATTTCGCCCATTTTTAATACACAACTTTCCGAAAGATATCGAAAATACTTTTGTAGAATTTTGTACTTCTAGCTCTTTTCATTAAGGCGAACATAAACCCCTTTCCTTTTTGTGTTTTCGTAAGTTTTTTTATATGGAAGCCATGGTCAAATAGTGACCGATTGTAACAGCATTTTGCACAACTTTTTGAAGATATCGAAAACACTTTTGTATAATTTAGTCCCTCTTTTAGTTAAGGCGCTTTAATCTGTATTTTTGTGTTTCCGTAAGTTTTTTTATGTGGGAGCCATGGTCAAAAATTGACCGATTGTAACAAAAAGTGGAATTTAGGCTTTGAAGATATCGAAAACACTTTTGTAGAATTTAAGTCCCCCTGGCTCTTTTATGTGTGGTTTATATAACTCAAGCGGTTGACGATTGAGTGAAATTTACATGTGTTTTGTTATTGTAACAAAAACTAAATACATGTACATTTCACTCAATCGTCAGCCGCTTGAGTTATATAAACCCCACATTAGTTAAGGCGCTTTAATCTGACAGAAAGACGAACATAAACCAGTTTCCTTTTTGTATTTTTGTGTTTCCGTAAGTTTTTTTATGTGGGAGCCATGGTCAAATAGTGACCGATTGTAACAAAAGGTGGAATTTAGGCTGTTTCCGTAAGTGTTTTGTATGAGAGCTATGGTTAAATTCTAACCAATTTTGATGAAATTTTATATGCTGCCTAACGCTTATGTAAGACTTCTTTATACCAAATTTTATCATTATAGCTTTTAAAATTTGTCATTTATTAGTAAATAAGCGATTAGCCTAAATAAGGTTATACGGGAGCTATGGTGAAATGTGAACCGATTTTGCCCAATTTCAATAACAAAATTTTCCCAGAAATGGAGAATATCTTTACCAAGTTTCAGTGGCCTGGCTCCTTTCGTTTAGGCGTTATCGTGCTTTAATAAAACAAAAACAGTTTAGGAAATCAATGAAATTATTAATTCCTCTAAGAGCACGTTTGATGCCATTATGCATGGGATTCGATTTATTTTGCATGGCCACCTCGCTGAACCTAATTTTCGACAGTTTTCAAGCATAAATAGGCCGATACTGCTGCTATTTCACGTTCCATATTCGTACGAAGTTAATCAATCGTCGCTGGTATAGACCATAGAATTGGTATAGACCATAGACTTGACGTAGCATCACAGGAAATAGTCTAACGGCGTTAAATCGCACGACAGAGACATTCAGTCAACTGGACCATTTCCTGAGATACAACATTTTCCAAACTTTGTTTTCAATAAATTAATTGTGACATTCGCTGTGTGGCTTGTGGCACCATCTTGTTGGAACCACATGTCCTCCAAGTTCATATCATCCAAATAGGGCCAAAAATATTCGGTTATCATTGAACGGTAGCGATTCCCATTCACAGTAACGTGCTGATCTTGATCATCACGGAAGAAGTACTGGTCAATGAGGCCGCCGGCTCATAAACCGCACCAAACCGTAATGTTTTCCATGATGACTCATGGAGTACATGTGGATTGCTGTGTGACCAATTATGCATATTATGTTTATTGATGAAGCCATTCAGCCAGAAATTAGCCTCATCGCTGAAGATGATTAGCGTTCTTAACGTTGAGGCCACTGACTTCGAATTTCGGTAGTAAATTTTGATCATTTCGATTCGTATTTGGCTCGTATATCTTTCCATCATGAAATGGCAAACCTTAATGAAGAGAAATGTCAAAAGAGCGGCAAGAAATATGGCGTCTTCTGCTGTCCCTGTCGCTATGCTTTTGTAGCGTCCCTGTTGAAAAACCCGATATATATGTATAAAGTATATCGCCTTTGGTTTTTAAACCAATATTAAATAAATTACAAACGGAATGACATTCTCAATATGACCCCCATGGTTTTTTATAGTGGGTACAAAAACAAGCATAAAATATGTAATTTATATGTAAATTATTTTTGTTTTTCTTAGCAAAAGACAAGTTACTTTATTTGTAAGGAAAAAATAGGGAATTAAGTTTAAAAATTTGTTGAAGGCAAACATGTAGACAACTTGTAAGTAAATACTATGTGTAAAATGTATGTATATATTAGTCATTTGGGAGTAAATAATATTTTGCTAAGGCAACAGTGTTGTCAATATATTAGTGACAATTAATTTACTTCTATGTATTAAGATAAATTGGTAATTTCACTTTAAATGGTGTCATTTTAATTTTACTGGAATTTCATACTTTTCTTTTTGTTTTTCATTCATTGTAAATAAAACCGTACATTTTAATTGGCAATGACTCTAATTAATAAATTAAAAACCTGAGCTGCTACTGGTGCTACTGATGGAAGAAAGCGTTTTGCTGTTATGTCTCAAAGTTTCTTTCGTTTTTTTTTTTTTTTTTTGAGTGAGAAGATGAAAGCAATGAAATTATTTTATCCGTTACACTGACCTCAAAAATAATTTTTGTAGCTTTTATAACCAGCTAGATATTTATGTTAGATGTTGTATGCAACATACATAAGTTGCATCTAACATTTGGAAGTAGAAAAATCAGGCTTAAATCGTAACATATTTATAAAATACATACTATAAATAAAAAGAAAAACAGGATTTTTTTCAAATCATGTTTCTGCATGTAATGTAGGTTACTATTAACTTGACTAACAAGCAACCAAGAAACCGTCAAAACAAACATAGATAAAGCTTTCTATGATGCTCTGGCTCTCCTGATAGCTTGTAAATAGATTTCTTTAAAAAATTGTCTACGTTTTTGAATACAAGTTTCATTCACAGATTTTTTTTTTTTTTGTTCACATTTTCTACAATTTCATGGCAGACGTTCATTATTAATAAACTACAAAAATTAAAAAAAAAATATATCTTTTGTACTTACATTCCTCTAAGGCACGTTGCATATCCTGGATGGAGTCTTTAGGCACTTTGAACTGTAAAGTGTGAGTGCCAAAGAAACGTGCAATACGTTCTACCAATAATGAATCAACTTCATTTTCGCGCGCATCATTCTCTTCGGGCAAAGTAATGTCATTTAGGGAACGTCCTACGGGTATATCATCAGTTTTCACCAGGGAAATGCCTTCGGTCAGGGCAACATCACCGTTTTCACTGTCAAAATAATGAAGAGCACGTTCCTGGAAAGGAAAAATATATTAGAAATTTTTATTTTATATTAAATTTTTTATTAGTTTTTTTCATAAAATTATATAGCTCGTTTGCAGCAACATTGTCATAATGCAAAATAAAAGATTTTTTAAGGAGAAGTAACACTCAGGCAAATACTTCTTATACAATTGTATAAACTGTACATACGAATTGAGAGGTTTAAAGTGGTGAAAGGGAGATATAAAGCTTTATAAAGGGTGTCTCAACTAGAACGCAATGTTTTAGTGACTGATGTACCAATTGAATTGTTTCTCTGGCTGTATGATATGTGGCGCAGTCTTGTTGAGACCACATGGCCTCCACATTCATTTCTTCGATTATAGGCAAGAAAAAACTGGTTATCATTTTATGATACCGAACACCATTGACTGTTTGCACTTGACCTGCCTCATTTTCAAGGTCCTCATTTTCAAAGGTCCAGTGATTCCTCCAGCCCAAAAACCAGACCACACAAGTGATACGTTGAGGATGCATTTGCTTCTCTTAAATCACTAGAGGATTTTCCTCACCCCAAATGCGACAATTCTGCCTATTGACGAGCCTTCAAGATGGAAATTGGCCTCGTTACTGAAGATGATTGTATCGGTAATATTAGCATTTTCATGTTGTCTCTCTAATACCCACGATATCTTGTTCCATACATAACCTCATTCTGTCTAATTTACGATATAATAAAGTTTCACGATTTTTTTTTGAAATATCTGTGTTTTATTTAGAATTTAAAAATTGCGTTCTAGTTGGGACACCCTTTATTATTCAACACTGTACTTGAACGAGTCATGACTAGTTTTCGAACATTGAAGTTGAGCCATTTGTTGTTGTTTAAACGCGTTTTTAAGCTTTTTGTTCTGAATACAAAAATTTCTATTTCTTTTACATCGACGGCGTGTTACTACTATTGGCTTAGCACCTATGGAAGTTGCTGTGGTAATGATTAATTTTTCTGTTGTTAAGACGTTTTTTTAGCTTTTTGTTCTGAAAATAGCCAGTTTTATTTCTTTTTACATCGTTAACGCATTTCTGCTGCAAAAAGCCATTTTTTCGCTAACGCTTTTGAATTTATATTATGTGTTAAAAAAGAGATTTAAATGTGCGTTATGTTCTAAAAAGAAAAGTGATGAAATTTTTCATCAAACTTAGTAGCCCATGCATCGAATATAGTTTCATAGCTTTAATCTTGATGTCGATTTAATTAACATACGGAACCTTAGTTTTAATCTGCAGCACAAAATAACTTAAACTCGTATATAGTTTAGAAGATATCAGCAAATCAAAAAAGCTCTACAAAATTCAAACTAAGTTGACTCGGTTTTGCTCAGAGCTCCCACCATAACCATGTGAAAGGTGAAAGTCTCTTCTATAGATGTAGCAAAAAAAAAATTAAAATGTTCTGAAAAAAGTCACTTCAATTTTTACGCATAATTAAAAAAAAAGTGTTGCAGTCGTTTAGGCGTAACTTTCTAATCAAATTGAATTTAAGTGTAAGTCCCCTAGGAGTCGACGGACTTCAAGCAAAATTAGTAGAGCTCTTTTTTTATAGAATTGCGACTAATATTGAGAAGAAAAATAAGTGAGAAATGGGGCTCCAAAGCGGATACCCCAAGGAGTGGACGGATTTTAACCAAAATTAGTTGAGCTCTTAAACTAATAGATTTATACATTGAGAACAATAAGAACAAATAAGTAAAAAATGTTAGCCCAGGACAGGTACCTCAAAGATTCAAGGGATCTCAACCAAAATTTGTACAATACTTAAATCAATAATACATAGATAAATTTGCGACTCATAGCAAAGCAAATTTAAAAAATTTCGTAGAGTTACGTGTTTCAAAAAGTATATTTTTGCTCTTTGGTGCTATGTAACGTTATTTTCGCAAAATTGTACCTTCCTCCACCCTGTGTAATACATTTTAATATAAATACACAAACAAAATTCGTTCACCGTAACAAAAGTCATAAAGAGCATAAAAATACTACTACGCTCCAGATTTTTACAAACTCTTAGGAAAATATTTAATCAATCGCTATGAAGCACAAATGATGAAGCAAATACACAATCCCAGCAATTTGGTGATTGTTGACGATAATATCAACAAAATGAGTCTTTTGGGATTTGTATAGATGATCAAAAACTGATTAATCAGCTTGGTGATCTAAAAAAGATTAAAAAAAGACTCCTTAAAACGCTAAGCAAACGACTAGTTTACAAAAGCACAAACAATTCTTGCAGAATGTATGCAGTCAAAATCTTGTCGTGCAAACGATCCTAAACGACTGTTTTTAATGTTATTTTAATCAGTTTGGTAATCAAAAAAGATCAGAAAAAGACTCGGAAAATACCTTGAAAACGACTGTTTGAAAGCAGAATGTGTGTGGTGAGCAAAAAAGAGTACAAAAAGACTCATAGACGCTTAGCAAGTGACTAGTTAAAAATAGCACAAAAAATCTTGTAAAATGTGAAAAATGTGTCGGTCTCGGCAACATCAATTTCTGTAATTATTAACGCAACTACACTGTTCTAAAAATAAATATGACGTGTTCTAAAAATAGATATACTGTATTGAGTAATAAAAAGTTTTATTCTTTTTTTTTAATAAATCATTAAAGACTCTTTTTAAAGAGTCGCATGAAGGGTACCATTTTCTCACACAAAAAGATAATTTTTAACTCATAAGTGATATCATAAATGATCATTTTAATCGTGCAGTGACTTCAAAAAAGAATCATATTTGATTAAAATTTTCCAAAAATGCTAGCTGGGATACGGAGTTTTGAAAAATTTCTTTGCTGCTTCAGTGTCAAACGTTTGAAATATGATGACTTTTACATTTGATGTCAAAAGTTTTTTCAAACTTTTTTCAAACCTCAACAGATGTTTGAGATTCACATTCATTTTCAAATGAGGGTTAATTGGAGAATAAACGTTTGCAAAATGATAGTTTTTCAAATTGAGAATAAAGGCTATTCTTAAATCATTATCAAACCCTAAGATGATTTGAAAATAATTTGAAAAATGGTGTTATATAAATTTGATATCAAACTTAAGTTCAATTTTTTTTTTTTTTCAAATATTAAAAAAAAATAATTGTTATAAATGTTAAATATAATTAATGCTTAAGATATTTTAATGAAATGGCATTGCAATTCAAAGAAATTCGTTATTTCTTTTGGATTTTTTAAAATTGATCCATATTTGACCATAAAACCTTGCTTAAAAAATGCAAAGATTAAAAATTCAATAATATTCATATGCATAAGTATATTTTCTTGGTTTTTTGATTTTTTTTTTTACCTAACAATAAAAAAATTAAATTTTAAGCAAAAGAATTCGAGTATGATGAACCGTTTTCAAAAACAAAATAAACAAACTCAAAAATATCAAAAATACAACTCCATTTTATTTATGTTCCACATGTGGATGATATCTACATTTGAAAAACCTTTGAGAATGAGGTTTGATAATTGAGAATAAAGCCCCCTTTTTGTTGAGAACGCTATTATTCTCAAATCAGTATCAAACGTTTGAACTTCGAAAAAAGATTAATTTTCAAATCATCCTCAATTTGAGAATAAACCTTATCTCTTACTGGGTAGTACAATCACAAATTTGCATATGTGTTAGTGCCCGCCACTGGTTTAGAGTATAGAAAGTGCTAAAGAAAGTGATCAAGAAATATTAGGGATTTTGTGATTTTGGAAGTATGTAAGTGTTTTTTCAAGAGCTTGTATAGCTTTGCAGATCTAGTGAAATATATAATGAAATTTCGTTATATTTCGTTTATTTCGAATTAGATCAATTTGCAAATATTATTTAAAATATTGAAGAAAAATTCGTATAAGCTTAAATATTATAAGCACGATATCTTGAAAACTGTAGATAACTTTGATATTTTAAGACTATATTTAGATTAAGTGGACAAAATATTATAAGAATTTTTTTTAAAGATTCTTTAATTACAATAAAAACCGCCAAATGCAGACTTAAAACTAAAAGTTTATCTACGGATGTTTATTTCAATACATTTATAAATTAAATACAATTTGATGGTGGGTATATGCATTATACTCTACACAGCCGACTTTCAACTAATTGTAATTTAATAACATTTCACTTAATTTAAAAATGAATAAAATTGCATTTTAATTTAATGAAAAAGTTTTGTGGAAAAACAATTTAACTGTAAATGTATTCATATTTTTCTTTAATTAGTTGTGTATTTTAATTATAATTATTTGCATATTTGATTTTAAAACATAATACTCTGATTTTATTTAAAAATCATATTTTTTTGCACAAATGTAGACGCCCATACCAAAACTTAAAAATTGTCTTTTTATGTACCGCTTACTGAGCTACATACCTATACAGGCAGGAAAAGCTTGACTGTAGCTAAAAATCACAATTTTCATTAAAATGTAATAGAATTTTAATAGAAATGAAAATTGTGATTTTTTGGAGGATGATGATGTAATTAATAATTTTAATAATTAAAATAATTAATTACATCACCATCCTCCATCGGTGTTTACAAACAAACGGTTCTATTTAGATATAAAATTTTATTAAACTTTTAGCATAATAAATTGTTTTGAAAATCCCTATGGTATGTTACACAATATTTGCATAAAAGTCTAATGTGGGGCTTATATAACTCAATCGGCTGACGATTGATGAAATTTACATGTGTTTTTTTATTGTAACAAAAACAAAATACATGTAAATTTCACTCAATCGTCAGCCGTTTGTTTTATATAAACCCCACATAAGTTTTCGATCGAAATTGGTGATTTCGAATTTAAAACATATATGGGCAAATCCCAAAAACATTAAACAAAGGACAAAATTTTAAAACTGTCAAAATCTCATATTTGTGTTAATGGAAAAATTAACCATATATTGATCCCTTAGAATATATAATGGATACAATTTTTGATTGCTCTCTTCCTGAATGTTAGGTCTTTATTTGCACTCATCTCGAATTTTTATAATTTTTTTAAAATAATAGATTTTTTAAAAGTTCATAAAAATCGCAAAAAACATCGATTTAGGTATCAAGTTTCAGTAGAGCCTCAAAGTCTGCTTAATTTTATAAATTTAGATGTAAATGATACCATCAAAAGTAATTGAAGTGATATCAATAACGTCAAGTAGAAAAAGGTTCACAGTGTGTAGCGTCCGTCACAGAAATAAAAGTTTTTTTAATTTGACTAGTGCAATTTTGCTTTTTTCTCCAATTGAACTTGGTTCGTAAAGAGTACTTATAGTATGTTTTACATTAGGCTAAAAATGTATAGATAATAATATAGTATTTTACAGAATAATATGTATAGAAAAGTGTTCACAATATATATTTTTTTCAAAATAATATTCATTAAATACAAAATTTATGAACACAAGTCTGTCTTATTCATAAAGCAATAACAATGTCTATAACCACAGACTAAACTGAAGGTATTATGTGTTAAAAAAAAACATACAGTGGGGCAAATTTGACGCTTTTGAACATTTTTTTTTTATTTTTGGGACACTCTAACATCTCACCGCGGCATTCTTGGGACGAAGAATGAGATGCAAAAAGTGTAAAACTGTAAATAAGTATATGTATTTAGCCTTTTTGTGAAATATTAAATTGTGTCGAAAAATCGCATTTTTAACCGCGAACATGAAGAGGAAGGAGATGAAATTTGGTAACAGATAACTCCATTACTTTCACTGATTTACGAACCCTTAAAATATTATGAAATATGCATTTTTCCTAATAAAAAACATTCAAATTAAAACTGTATCGACCGCCATATAGCGTCTGCAACAGTTCATTTATGGATTTTTGGTGAAACTGAAAACTTTAAAAGATTTTATAAAAGTGGGTTTGTTATCCTCTGATTTTCCTCTATCTTTAATGTATTAACAATTTTTTTTATTGAAGTTTTAATAGGTGCATATCTGTTTAAAATATAAAATTATGGTAGAAGGCCATTACACGCGGCAAGCGGCTGCGTCTGATTTGTCAAGTTTGAATCGGCAATGGAAAAAAGTGGAACTTTGTTCATAAACAAATGCCCATTTTATGTACTGGCATTACTACGACTGCCCGCAGCAGCATGCCGCCTGTATTGGCCTTTTACCTTTAGTATTTTGTCCGTCAAATCGTTAATCCTTATAATATTTTGGTGCGCTTCAGATCTAAGGTAAACTGCAAAACTGAAAGATCTACAAATCATTATTTATTTTTTTGGAATTCCTTGAGGCGGCCAAAAAAATTGAAAAGTGGCGAAAAAAATTGATAAGTGGCGAAAACGAGCTTCAAATTTTGGCAGCCATTAAGTAGTATTAGAGATGACGAAATTAAAATTCAAAGGAAAGTGAATTCATCCCCTAAGTGTGGTGTCTATTTCGTAGAACAACGACTTGGGTCAAAATGTTAAAACGAATCCAGAAGAAGACGTAATATAAAGAAAAACTTGAATGCTTCAATAGATTTTTTAACTTTTTTAAATTTTGCATGCCAATTACGCTTAGAAGCGCAAACTTGCGCTACTAAGATATTGTGTTCAGTATAACTGAAGTTTTGCGAGTTCAAAATCTGTAATTACATTTTCCGACTCTTAAGGGTACAAAAATTATTCGAGTTAAAAGTCGGTTTCAGAGGAATAAAAACTGTTTGAATTTTGTAAAACATTATACCTTCTCAATTAGCCAAAAACAATTAATTTAATTAAAACGTTTTACAGTTGATTTTATTATATTTTGATGCGGTTGTCTACAAATGTTTAATTTTAAAATGTCATTATTTATAATATGACAATAAATGTTTTTATGGTGATAATTGTAAACACTATTAAAAAACAAGTAAGAAAGTGCTATAGTCGGTTAAGCCCGACTATTCAATACCCTTTACCTCTAAGGTTAAAGATGCTCTTTTTCCTGTATAAAGACAAATATTTGCTAAATTTCGTCATCATACAAACAGTTTCTAAAAACTTATATATTTAAGCTATTTCCGTCATTTGGACTTATATGAGAGCTAGGGTCAAATGTGAACCGATTATCTCGAAATTTGGCAAATTGATTACAGTTATTATAAAAATTATGTATGTAAAAACTATACTCAAAATTCCTATTATTATTATCAGATTTACGAGCGTTTTACTGATTTTTGTCTAATTTAGTGCGTTTTGACAGAAGAGTTTGTATAGGAGCTATAGTCAAATGTGAACTGATTTCAACAAAATTTGGTACAGTAATTTTGCTTTACATAAGCAGTATATGTTTTAAATTGCATTAAAAAGATATTGATTTTTGTGGCCAAAATATCAATTTTGGAAAGTGGGACCTATGGGAGGTACCATAAATAATAGACCGATTTTGACGAATTTCAATAGCCATGGTCCCACTATCAAAAAAAAAAAAATGATCTGTGCTAAATTTCATCAAATTATCTGTAGAATTGCGACCTGTACTTTGATTACATGGTATACATGGGGGTCCAGCTAGCCAACTAGCGGACTGAAATCGGTAAATCGACCCATAAAGTGATTGTAAGTATATTGGTATACTAAAAGGTATGTCTAAGACAAATATTTCTTTGCGTTACATACATCAGCACAAACTTATAATATCCTTTCCACCTATGGTGGTGAAGGGTATAACAAGAATAAAACATCTATAGTCGGTCAAGTGTGACTATTTGATATTCTCCACTGCTAGGGTGAAGTCTGCCCAAATTGCCAACTAATTTGCAAGGTTTTCTTAAGTCTTAAAAAATTAATTTTCTTAACTCAGAAATAATTTCTAGAGATTTTAGTATATTTTTGTTATTTCATAAAATGGGAGCTACAGTCAAATGCGGACTTATTGTCACAAAAATTTGATTATTGATTAATGTTAACAGAAAACTTATAATTTTCGTGGTATTTAGGCAATATTTTATAACAAATATGTGGCCATTAAGCGTTAAAAATGGTATTCCAGGTAGGCAATTCTATGGGTGGTAAAATTATATCGATTAACTTAAATTAACTTAAACATCAGCACAAACAATATATTCCCTTTTATCTATGGTATAGGGTATAATAAATCATTGAAATAAAGTCAAATTATGACAATATATATTGGATATTTTTAAAATTTATTAGGTATATGTTGTGATGTATGTATTTATGTATGTAATACATAAATATATCAATCTGAGACTTGACCTTTAAGTACCGATCTACTTATTCTTTAATAATATATGTTCGTCTGAATGTTTTAACAACATTCGTTCGACTACTAAGTAATTCTCCGATTAATAAGAATTAAAAATCAAATGAAAGACAATATTATTGCCAAAGTAGATATAACTTTTATTCAAATATCTTGAAAACTACATCATATGTTATACTTCTTAAAACCACGATCATGCCGATCAACGTTGGCCAAATAAAGAGCGTTTTTGAATAAGAGTGAGCACTCTCATTTAAAAACGCTCTTCATTTGCCCAACGTTGATCTACATGATCATAAATTACAGTAATACCAGCAAGCATTTTTTCAAAAATTTTAATAAAACAAGAGCCTATTTTGACTCTACTTCACGATTAAAATGATCGTTTATGATGTCACTTATGAGTCAAAAATACTTTTTTTTTGTGTGAAAAAATGGTACACTTCATGCAACTCTTCAGAAAGAGTCTTTAATGACTCGTTTTTCTGAACTATTGTGACTAGAATATGACTGCACTTATTTTGCTAGATTTGTTACAAAAATAAAACTTTATATTACTCAAGAAGTCATATCTATTTTTAGAACAGTGAAGTTGCGTTAATAATTACAAAATTGATGTTGCCGAGACCGACGTGCTAACAAACTAAGCCACATCACCCATAATGAGATAGGACTTATATCTCATTAAAAATAGTCATATTATGACAATTTGCGTGATTATATTATGACTGTGGACATTTTGCAAGTTTTTTTTTGCTATTTTTAACTAGTCGTTTGCTAAGCGTTTCTATGAGTATTTTTGCACATTTTTTTTGATCACCAAGATGATAAATCGGTTTTTGATCCTCTAAATCAATCCCAAAAGACTAATTTTGCTGATATTATCATTAACAATCTCTCAAATTCTAGCTGGGATATATAATATATAAAAGTGGTTTGTTTTTTTTTGTGTACGAGTAAAGGAAAAGTTTTCTTGTTTAATGTAAGTGTTGTTATTCCCCTGCCATGCAAATAACTAGTCAGCATTTTTATTATTTTTTTTTTTTTATCAAATTAGACTCTTTTTCGACCACGGACGGTTAAAACTATCATATATGACATCATTTTTGATTCAAAATAGACTGTGCCTTCAGGAGAAAATGGTACTCTCTTGATAGAATCTTCTCCGCACCAAATGCAATTTCTAAAGCCGCTGAAATTCTTTTTTTAATTTCCATAATATCGCGATTTATTTTGCACCCTTCTTCGTACAAATGGAAATTTTTTCTCATTTTCATTAAATTATTAGAAAAAATGTCAAATTTTGTTATTAAATATTCGCAAAAATTGCGAAAACGTATAACTCCATTGGACATATCGTGAATGAATATTTTAGCTAGCGAAAGTCCAGTTGAAAGCGGAGGCGCCAGGCGCGAATAAAAGTGATAATTTTATACAGTGTTTGAAACTTTTCTATAATAAACTGGGTCATTTTTGCGAAGCTTAGAATTTAACCAAGACTAAGGTTTTAGTTTTGAAAATTTCAGAAAAATTCATTACTTTTGGTTTAATCCGGTCCTAGAAGTAGCTCGTTTCCTCAGGAAATAGCCCATTCTTCGTGTTGGTTACATAGAACAAAATTTAAGTGGCTACTGTGTAAAAAGTATTTGCTGATGCCCTACGATGAAAGCCATTAAAATTTTATGCTATGTAACAAAAAACCCGTATAAAGGACCAACTCTTGAGCAAACGAGCTAAATAGAGCTAGGCTTTCTACGGTTTGGTTCACTACAGAATGTGGAATTGGATGAAACAAATCTTAACCATTTATCACCGAAGTCCAATCGACAGTCAGACGAGTGAACTGCGCATGATAAATCGTCTCTAAAGCGTGAGAAGAATCAATATTGCCAGTTTAATATGTTTATAGCTACTGATTATAGCTACTATATTATTGGATCGTTTAAAGGTCAATATCTCGGAAACGCCCACATTTGCAGATGAAAGTGATGTGTAATAGAGACAATAAACCGTGGCACAAAACAATGAAATCGATAGCAAATTTGCATGAGTTGCAAAGTTAGGGCTACTATGTTATTGGATCGTTTGAACGTCGGTATCTCGAAAAACATTTCCACTTGATGATAAAAGTGCTGTGTCATCGAAACAATACACCGTGACGCAAATTCATGTAAGCAAAGTCTGATGGGCTTCCTTTTACTAAGATCATGACAAGCAAACCACTAACGTTACAATATCTCGAAAACTGAAGAACTGTTCCAAGATTTTCGCTGTGTATATCCAATTTATGGGAGTAGGACAGATACTTTGATTTGTTTTGTTATGTTATTGTATTTAATTTTAAAAGTTAACTATTCCACGAAAGCATAATCCAATAATTTGTTTCTAAGAGATCATATCATAAATTTGTATCCTTCAAAAGTTAATATCCCTCGTTTTTATTATATTATTTATTCAATTAAACTTTTAGCACTATAAAACGATTTCTTTCTTTAATTATTTTATGGAATTGTATTAACAATTATTTTTTGTTTAACTGAGACACAACCTCAAAATTTCTGGAATAATATTTCAAGCACTTTATTGTTATAAACACAATTATCCTGATAACATATTTCTTCCTTTTTTTGCAAGTATTTTTCACTTATTGTTTGTTAAATATTACTCCTTTATAAGTTTTAAGAACTTCCTGTGGTGATTTCTTTTGAATGTCACTTAGGCTCTCTTACCTTCAAACATAAAACCACTGAACGATCACCACAATCTTTGACCATTCTTAGGGCACTTGTCAAAAGACTATCAGCCTCGGTGGCTTGTTGGCTGGCAGCAGCAGAGGTGGCCACTAGGGCAAATAAACACACAAACTTGAACATTATTTAATTTGATTTTTTTTTTATAAATTTTAATTATTTTATTTAATAATCCACAAAAATATCCTTTTGTTTCTTTGGCACAGGGTTCTCTTGTTTCAAATTATTTTTTTATTTTTATTCCACTTGAATAGTTAAGCTCTATTTGAAAACGATCGATTGATCGGTCAGAAGGCAACCGGTAAACTGTGACTAGAAGACGCTCGTTGATCGAGTTTTATTCCCGACTTACAACCAAAATCCATCGTACGCACTACAAAAACAAGACGAATAAATGAAAACTAAAGAAAAAAACTCACACACTCAGTCAGTCAGCCAATGTTAAGGCTGAAGCCAAAGCGCAAGCGCAGCTCAAGAGACAAAGTCAAAGCCAAGAGACAAGTCAAAGCCAACCAAACAAGAGTCAAATTGAGAAAAAAAACTTCATCTATGTAAGGAATACCTGTTGTTGTTGTCAACAACATGCTGCTGTCGTCTTTGCAACACTAAGCATTTTGTTGTCATTCGTCTATGCAGACACTTTTGTGAATTAAAAATTGTATATGCTACTTACAACTAACATGTTTAGAAATTGTGCTTAAAATTTAAATTGGTTAAAAGGGTAAATCCAAGTGAAAACGGAAAATTGTCAAATAATTTGTTTAAATATTGACATGAAGCTACTGCCTCAACCTAATGCATTAAACACATAGACAACAGCAGGCTACACGAACACCGACTACAAAAGTCGTTGGGTGCAATCGTCGCCTCGTAGTCAGCCACTTAATTATTTTGGGGACGGCAGCTACATTTAAGATGGCATCTACATTTCGAAACACCTGTTTATGAGTGGTACCAATATCGCGTTTATAAGATGGACAAAATAACAATTTAAATTTTGATAAAAACGACATAAATTCATTTTATTAATTAACCTTCGAAATCAACGGTTTTCCTGTACCTGATAGTATGTCTATATCAAAAAAAATGTATAGAAAGATTTTGTTGTGATCTCTAATAGTTTAAGAGTTATGGGCTTTTTAAATTTCAAGAATAATACGGTATAACTTTAGAAGTTTATATCCGATATTAACTTTTTTGGTATCAAACAAAAGCTACTGAAAATATCTTTTATATTCTTATATATTCTATATAATATTCTTTATAATGGATAAGGAGCTAATATACTATAAACTTATTTCTGCAACCGACTTTTTTTTTATAAAAATTCGTATATCTTAAAACAATATAGATATAAGTATGCTCTTTTATATAATGAATTTTATAAAGGACATACTGGGCTTTTATATAACATGAACTACGTAGCTCTAGCACACGTTTCGTGTGAGTTAGACAGTTTAAAAAATAAATTTTTAAAATTTTACTTTTATTGAGTTAGAGTTATATAAATATAAATTTTTACATAATATTTTATTAGATATTATTATTATATACATTAAATATATAAATATTTTATAAGTATGTAAATTATTTACATAAATTCTCCCCATTGTATTTATGGTAAATAAAGTCAAGTGGTTTAAATCGCTCATTTATTTCAATATTATATGGTGTTGACAGCACTAAATCTATTATTGTCGCCAACAAAAATAGAAAATAGTTTAATTTTGGCTACAGCTACAACGGTGGTCGGTAGTCGTGTAGCCGTGTCGACTCTAAAAAATTTATTTCTATTTGAATGCATGTATTCTAATTTTGACAGGTTGTAGCCCGTAGCCTGCTGTTGTCTATGTGTTTAATGCATAATGCTAGAAACACAATCACGACAGCATGCTACACGAACACCGACTACAAAAGTCGTTGGCTGTCAGCTACTTAATTAATTTTAAGATGGCAGCTGCACTGAAAACAGCTAATATAGATTTTTGACGTTTGGATCACTTCCTCTATTATCATTTCATCCAAGTCCATACCAATACCTGAAATATATTAAGAACTATTAATAATAATCAATAAAGAATAAGTTATAATAAATGCATTAAACACATAGAGAACAGCAGGCTACGGGCTACAACCTGTCAAAATTAGAATACATGCATTTAAATAAAAATAAATTTTTTGGAGTCGACACAGCTACACGACTACCGACCACCGTTATAGCTGGAGCCAAAATTAAACTATTTTCTGTTTTTGTTGGCGACAATAATAGATTTAGTGCTGTCAACACCACTTTGACTTTATTTATTATAAATACAATGGGGAGAATTTATGTAAACAATTTACATACTTATCAAATATTTTTATAAAATTCATTATATAAAAGAGCATACTTATATCTATATTGTTTTAAGATATGCGAATTTTTATAAAAAAAAGTCGGTTGCAGAAATAAGTTTATAGTATATTATAGCTCTTAATCCATTATAAAGAATATTATATAGAATATATAAGAATATAAAAGATATTTTCAGTAGCTTTTGTTTGAATACCGGATATAAACTTCTAAAGTTATACCGTATTATACTTGAAATTTAAAAAGCGCATAACTCTTAAACTATAAGAGATCATACCAAAATCTTTCTATATATATATATATATATTTTTTTTTTTGATGTAGACATACTATCAGGTACAGGAAAACAGTTGATTTCGGAGATTAATAAATAAAATGAATTTATGTCGTTTTTATCAAAATTGAAAATGTTATTTTGTCAATCTTATAAACGCGATATTGGCACCACTCAAAAACAGATGTTTCGAAATGTAGCTGCCGTCTTAAATTTAGCTGCTTTTGTAGTCGGTGTTCGTGTAGCCTGCTGTTGTCTATGTGTTTAATGCAAAACTTACCAAACAGATAGAAAAATTAAATCAAAATGTCTATAATAGAAACAGCTGCTTATGAGTGATGCCAATATCGCATTTATAAGATGGACAAAATAACGATTTATATTTTGACAGAAATTACATAAATCCTTTGTTGTAATTAACCTTCGATATCAACTGTTTGCATGTACCTGATATTATATATAAATTCAAAAATTCTAATAGAAAGATTTTAGTGGAATCACTTATTCAAAAAGAGTCACTTATAGTTTGAGAGTTATGAGCTTTTTAAATTTTAAGAATTATAGGGCATAACTTTAGAAGCTTATATCCGATATTAACTTCTTGGGTATCAAACAAAAGCTACTAAAAATACTTTTCAAATGATATATTCTTCCGATTTATAATGGATTGAGAGTCCGTATCCTAAAAACTTATTTTTACAACCGACATTTTTTTATAAGAAAACGCATATCTTAAAACAACATAGATATAAGTATGCTCTTTTAAATAATACAGGACATACTGGGCTTTTATATAACCTAAACTACGTAGCTCTAGCACATGAAGCGTGTGAGTTATGACAGTTTAAAAATTAACTTCTTAAAAATGTACTTTTATTGAGGTAGAAATATATAAATATAAATTTTTATATCTTATATTCATCAGATATTATTACATATCTACATTATATATATAAATATTTGATAAGTATATTAATTGTTTATTTCAATTTCCTTCATAATTATTGTAAATAAAGTTAAGTGATTTAAATCGCTCATTTATTTCTATATTCAATGGTGCTGACAGCACTTAATCTGTTATTGTCGCCAATAAAAATATAAATTAGTTTAATCTTGGCTACAGCCACAATGGTGGTCGGTAGTCATATAGCTGTGCTGACGCTAAAAAATGTATTCCCATTTCAATGCGTGTATCCAAATATTGACAGGTTGTAGCCTGTAGCCGTGATTGTGTTTCTAGCATAATGCTGCGACGTAAAGTTTCGTTCGATAATTTTTTGCTATTTTTGGGGAAAGGCAATTTTTTTATCCCCACCATCAAAAAGAATGGATGCTATATTGAGACTGTCATTCCGTTGTAATTTCCTTAATATTGTCTCAAAAACAAAAAGGGATATACTCGTATATTCTGAATCCTTATGAAATTCTAAGACTATGAGCCGATATCCGTAAGTCTATCCGTATATCTGTTGTCGGCAAGATAAAACCTTTACGAAAAGATAAAGGTCACTGAAATTTGGCACAAATGTTCTTCATTTTTTGGAAAATTTTGGTGTTGAAATTAGGCGAAATCGGTTTAAATATATTTGACCAAAGCTCTCGTACAATCTCGGATAGGTTAATCACTTATTTGCTAATAAATGGCAAATTATAACAGCTATGATGATGGTATATAGAAGTTTTACACAAGCACTAGGCAGCATATACAATTTCATCGAAATCGGTTCACATTAAACCATAGTTCCCATACAAAACACTAACAGAACTAGCCTAAATTCCACTATAAAGCTGTATTAGCTATGGCCACTAAATTTAGCACGATAAAGTCTTATGTGAATACTAGGAAGTGTGCCAAATTTTGCTACAATCAGTCACCATTTGACCATAGCTCCCATGTAAACAAGAAAGAAAAGCTATAGTCGGTCAAGCCCGACTATATCATGCCCTTCACTACTAAGGTCATATATGCACAAACAATTAAAGAGTTTCCTTAAGTCTTAGAGACATACATACATATACTATATGCTATTTTTTTTTTCAAAATTTCGAGATATATGTCATTTCTCACTAAGGGCCTGTTATGGGAGCTAGGGTCAATTGTGGACCGATTGTTAACAAATTTTGATTATTGGTTTATATTTACAAAATATTTATCTGTGCAAAGTTTAAGTAATCAAATACATTTATCTTTAGAGTTATTAACGTTTTTGTGCTTTTATGTGTATATAAACGACTTTTGAGAATGTGTCTTGTATAGGAGGTATGGTCAAATGTGAAACGATTTCAACAAAATTTGGTACATTTTCATAAAAAACAAGTAAGAAAGTGATATAGTCGGTCAAGCCCGACCATGCGATACCCTTCAACACTAAGGTCTATGCGTTACAAACATAAGCACAAACCCAATATACCTTTTCCACCTATGGTGGTGAAGGGTATAAAGAAAACACCAAAATACAAAAGAAAAGGGAGTTTATATCCGTCTGTCCGTCAGATAAAAGCGTGATAGCTCCTTAACGTACAGAGCTAGAGGGACAACATTTTACAAAAGTATTTTCAATATCTTGACAAGGTTATGTATTGAAAATTTGCGAAATCGGTTAACATTTAGTTAGAGCTTCCATATAAATTTTGTAGCATTAGGTTAACATTTGTTTATAGTTCTTATATATAACATTCCCTTTTTACATCTACAATCAAAAATATTTGGTGGTAAATTTAATATATTAATATTGCACCATGGAAATAAGATAGCTATCAATCAATACTAAGTCCAGACTTTTTATACGGTAGATGCATTAGGAACTCCTAACAAAATATAAGGACCTGTCGTATTACTATCAACATGTTTATCCTTACTACATATTTAGCGCAACGAAAATTATTTAACAGCTTATTAATGTTAAACTATACCCGGTTATGAGACTAAGCTTTGTGCAAAGTAAATACTAGGGAACCCACTACCCCAACTTTTAAATATTGAACTATAAAGCTACTACAACCGAATTTAGTCCAAATATTTTACCAACAATGATAACTAGCGTTATAATTTTTTTAGAATTTGGTCCACATTTTAAACTAGCTACATCCTCCCAGATATATGGGATATGTTTCTAAATCTAACACAACTTGATGGTGGATATATAAGATTAAGGCACAGCCGAATGTAATACTTTTACTTGTTTCTAATTAAACTTAGAAGTTTACAGTGTTTCAAAATGTAAAGATGAAGATCATTAATCTCAAAATACAACTGGTTTGTTCATTTCACATGGATTTACCCAATACGAATATGTAGTACCAATTGTTATTGCCATTGAGAAAGTCAAATTATTAACAGAAATGATATTGTTAGTTTGCAGCAGTAACAGTAGAGATAACTAGTTAAAGAACTTGTTGCTATTGCTGTTACGATTATTTCCAGAGACTCTGTTAAGTGTTTCTACTTCTCCATCTGTAATTTTGAGCCAATAGAGTAACTGATACTTTCATGTTAGCCTTTTCTTATTGTTGCCCAATTTATTGGCTAAATTCAATATCCACCAACTAAAAGCATCAGCAATGCTAAAAAAAATAATTTACATACGAGTATGTATATAGTACGAGTATATATTTATTGTATTGTGAGTACATTAAATTTTACTCGAAACGATTTAAATTATTATACATATAACAACAGAAATGAGTGGTAATTCGTTTCATTAACATAAAATGTTAAATGCTAGTATATTTGCATATGAAAGTTTACCTGAGAGTTCGAGCAATAAATGTAAGTGTAGAATTTTAATAAGTTGCACTTTTTCGTTCGACTGTCGACTAATTTATTTGATTGGGTAGGGGTAAAAGTTATTTTCTGCTTTTATTTGGTTTAAAATAGGAGCTTTTGAAAACATTTTTATCAACCCACCTAAAAAAGAAAGGAGGTATACTAAGATTATCATTCCGTTTGTAATTCCCATAATATATATATATATATATATATATATATATATATATATATATATATATATATATATATATATATATATATATATATATATATATATATATATATATATAATTATCCGACAACATTCCCATTGGAACAAGGGGTACTTCTCTCAGACAATGAGCTGCATCCGATTCTATTTTTAGACTCATTGAAAGGGACCTACGTTTTAACGCCGGCTCCGAAAGGCAAATGCATTAGTTAGAGAAGTTTTACATAGCCTAATACTCAATAACCAGTGGCTAACTGAGTTATGAGGTGAACCGCCGCTTTTTGAAAATTTATTTTTTCAAGTGAGTCTGGATGACTAACCTGCTATACCACGGCGGTTCACATGATGAAATAGGAGCTTTTGAAAACATTTTTATAAACCCACTTAAAAAGGAATGGAGGTATACTAAGATTATCATTCCGTTTGTAATTCCCAAAATATTGACATAAAAACCGTCTGCCTGGATGTCTGTTGAAGGCACGATAGGGCCTGAAGGAAAAGATCCAGGTCAATAAAATTTGTCAAGAATATTCCTCATTTCCTGGAAAATGTTGGTATTGAAATTGGGAAAATCGGTTTAAATTTGATTATAGCTCCCATATAACCCGGCCCCGGGAATCATTTTAATACTAATAAATTAAATCGAATTTTAATAGATAAGACTTAATTTTGATTAAAGACGTTTTATGCAACTAGTGGTCAGTATATTAAATTTTATAGAAATCCGTCCACATTTGTCCATAGCTCCTATATAAATCTAAAATTTGGCACAGATCAATTTTATATAAATATCAAGCAGAGTGTTAAATTACATTTGACTATAGTTATATATATTTATAAGCAAGAAAAAACCGTCGTCGGTAAAAGCCGACTATATTATAACCTGCACCACTTAAGTCATTAATAACAAAGTCTATGAATGGGCAGTAGCATAGTGGGTTGAAAAAAATTTAGGGAAATAATTCAAGAACTTTAAAACGGTAAGCTTGATTATCATGGAATTTCACACGCCTATGGTGGAGAGGGGAGCTATATGCCTTTAAAGTAGGGCTCCTTGGGTTTTTCGAAAAATAAAAAAGATCCAGAAGTCACATTTTTTATTCGATCATCAGTTGAGATCTACAAAAAACATTGGTAGATCTCGTATGATTTATCTACTTTAGTTTATGGCCTTTATTTATAATCTGTTAAGGTCAAAGCATATTTTAGAATTCCGTGCGCTTTGATCTAAACATCTTGTACAGTATTGGTAGTTCTGGAACACAGCTATTATATTAACTAAATTATTTGAATTTAGGAGTAGAAGAATATTTTTTTTTAGATTCTTCTACCCTTTTTGAGAAGTCGATATAATTATAAAATGAATTCACTTCAGAACATATTCTGCGGAAAGGAAAATAATCCGCGTAGTTTGATCTTTGAAATTTTAAATGGACAGGTTCATAAGATCTAAGACGTCTGTTGGGAACATTTCAATTTTCCCTTGAAATAAGTTTAGGAAAAATGAAATATTAGAAACAGTTCTTCGGCTTACAAGTGTTGGTAAGTTGATGAGAGCTAAACGACTGCGGTACGGAGGAAGATTAACATTTAGATTCCAATTTAAACTACGAAGACAGAAAATGAGAAACTGTTTTTGGACGGATTCTAATTTATGAATGTAAATATTATATTGCGGATCCCAAATTACTGATGCGTATTCAAGCATAGGCCTCACTAAAGATGTATATAAGCATTTTGTTACATATAGATCACTAAAGTCCTTTGCCCGTCGTTTTATGAAACTGAGAACACCATTCGCTTTATTTACGGTCATTAAAACATGGGAATTGAAATTTAGATTTCTGTCGAACAGGACACCTAGATCTGAAAATGTGTCTACAAAGAATAATTTATTTCCGTTAACGAAGTAATCATTTAGGACCGGTAAGCATCTAGAGAAGGACATGGATTTACATTTCTTTAAGTTTAATTCCATTAGATTCGCTGTGCACTATTTGTAAAAACCATAAGTCAGCTTGAAGATAAAGGACATCTTCAAACTTGGATAGACTTAGGAAAATTTTCACATCATCTGCATACATCAGGACGTTGCTTTACTTCATAGACATTGGAAGATCATTTATAAATAAAAGGAATAATAGCGGTCCTAGATGGCTTCCTTGAGGGACACCGGAAGTAAAATTAAAATATTTGGATTTAGGTCATTAAATACAACCCACTGTTTACGATTTATTAGATAAGAACCAATCCAATTTAGGAATGAGCCGCAAAATCCAATTAATTCAAGCTTAGCAATTAATAGGTCATCATTAACTTCGTCAAAAGCTTTACTGAAGTCCACGTAGATAACGTCAGTTTGAAACCTTTTACAAAAGTTGGAGTTGATGTAGGACGTCAGTTCCATAAGATTTGTAGACGTAGATCAGAGGTGCTCATTTCATACAGCAATTGATTATTTGCTGCGCCCACTACTTTATTATGCTCATTTAATTCAGTTTTCGGATGCTTTATTTGTTTTTAGAAATAGTCAGTAACAAAAAAATGATGACACCATATTATGATAAATAATGCATTTGGTAATCCTCAATGCCTTTTGTATTATAAAACATTTAATTACATACATACATGCATGCATGCACACATACACACATGCATGCACACATACACACATGCATGCACACATACACACATGCATGCACACATACATACATACATGCATGCATGCACACATACATACATACATACATGCATACATACATACATACATACATACATACATACAAACATACATACATACATACATACATACATACATACATACATACATACATACATACATACATACATACATGCATGCATGCATGCATGCATGCATGCATACATACATACATACATACATACATACATACATACATACATACATACATACATACATACATACATACATACATACATACATACATACATACATACATACATACATACATACATACATACATACATACATACATACATACATACATACATACATACATACATACATACATACATACATACATACATACATACATACATACATACATACATACATACATACATACATACATACATACATACATACATACATACATACATACATACATACATACATACATACATGCATACATACATACATACATACATACATACATACATACATACATACATGCATACATACATACATACATACATACATACATACATACATACATACATACATACATACATACATACATACATACATACATACATACATACATACATACATACATACATACATACATACATACATACATACATACATACATACATACATACATACATACATACATACATACATACATACATACATACATACATACATACATACATACATACATACATACATACATACATACATACATTGTTTTTTTTTTAAGTAAAACATTTTTAATTTTTAGCAATATTTTTAACTAGCAATTTTACAAACTTCTTTTCGATTACTTTTTTGTTTTACTGTACCTTCAAAATTGTTTAATTTTCTCACTAATATAAAAGCATTTTGATTTTGAGCACCCATGACGTAGATCTACCTTGACAAAAACCATGTTGATTTGGAGACAGGATTAGTGAAACTTTGAAGAATAAGATTTCTGTTATGATCTTCTCAAAGAGCTTAGGAATTGCATTAAGGTTTGCTATAGCTCTGTAATTTGTAGCATCATTGCGGCTACCGGATTTATGGAGCTGAATAATATAAGATTCCTTCCAAAGGTCAGGGAACAGTCCAAACTTTAGAGAGCAATTATAAAGGTATGTAATTGGAAAGGCCAAACATTCAGCACAATTTTTTAAAATACAGCTGGGGATGCCAACTGGTCCTGGAATATATGAGTTTTTTATGTTTTTTAGGCTTTTTAGAACATTTGAAATATCAACGGATGTGATATTAAGTGATGAAGTGGACGAAATTGCATAAGGAAATTGACAAATTTATAAAAGTTTTCGGATTATTTTTAATACTTAATTTCGTTTTATTCAAATACGATGAGTAACACTTTTTATTTTCCAAATTGAAAAGAGATCCAGCTATAAGGTAAAGACTCTAATTTTGTGCGCATATTCTCCAATTTTGTAGGAAAAGGATTTAAAGATTTTCCTCTACTTGGTCTTTCCACCGAAGTTTCGGACGTTCTCTTCTAACATTCAGGGGGCCATCTTTATTCTAATTCTAGCTTTGCATAGTAATTTTTTTCTAGGTATTGGTTACTCGCCCGACGCACAGTGGTATTTTTTCATACATCGAATTTTGAAATCCGGCAATTCCTTGGGGTACCTGCCTTGGACCCATTTTTCAGCTATTTTCCTTCTCAAGTCTCAATTCTAAACAGAATTTGATGAAATTCAACACACGTCTATTATTTTTATTGTTCTCAATGTATAAGCCGGAATTCTTAACGGAATTTAAAAAAATTTGGCACAGGTCTAGTAGTTATTTATTTATTATTTAATAAAGAGCCAAATTTGGTTGAAACCAAAATTTGGTTGAACCAAATTTGGTTGAAATCCTTCCACTGCTTGGTGTACCTGCTTTTTACCCCCATTTTTTACTTATACTTCTTTTCATATAAGCCGTAATTCTCAATAGAATTTGATGAAATTTGGCACACATTTATTGGTTGAGCCAAAAAAGAGCTCTTCTAATTTTGGTTGAAATCCGTGTACTCCTACAGGACTTACACATAAATTGAATTTGATTAAAAAGTTACGCCTAAGTGACTGCAACACTTTTTGCTTAAATTATGTGACTTTTTCGGAAAATTTTGAACTTTGTTCTATAATTGGTAAGTTTCGGTGAATTTTTTCGCTCAATCTAAAGAAGAGACTTTCCCCTAGCACATGGTTATGGTGGAAGCACCGAGCAACACCGAGCTAACTTAGTTTTTGTCTAACTAAATTTTGTAGAGCTTTTTTGATTTCCTGATGTCTCCTAAACTATATACGAGATTAAGTTATTTTCTTCTGCAGACTAAAACCTAGGATCTGTACATTAATTAAATCGACATCAAGATTAAGGCTGTGATATAATAATAAAAAAATTCATCACTTTTCTTGTAAGAACATTAAGCACATTTCAATACCTTTTTTATAACACATAATATAACTTTTTCTAGACTGTTCTCTATAGAACTGCGTCATTACATTTTTTAAAAGCGGTGGCCAAAAAATGGCCTTTTGCAGCAGAAATACCATAGTGCAACGTTCTAACCCATATTTTTATCGTTCTTATGAGAGAACTCGCGGCTCATGTTAGCTCTCATTATTAACAGGTGTTAACGTATTCCCCGGGTGATGCCACAAGGAGGAAAGTGTCCACAGTTGAGATAAAGGATAACCAAGATAAGTCTGATCTTACCAAGTTATAACCTATCAAAACCGTTGCTTGGTATCCAACATCCCCTATATCAAACTGCCATAAAACTTTCTTTAAATGTGCTTTTACTTGAAAATAAGCTTAATCCAGAATGAAAGAATTGACATTTTCTAATATATAATAAAATATGACCCATACCCAATTAAACTTAACATGTGTCGGCTTACAACATTTTTGAATTCTTCAAGTGCTATCATGAGTACTTTAATGTTGTGCTCTTACTTATTATTCACAAAAGCAGTTTAAAATAATTTTTTATTGCTCATTTTTACTCTTCCACAACTTTCATTGCATACCAACATACATTATAAGCAAATGGGAATGTGTTATAGTCGGTCAAGTCAGACCATATGATTCTCTATACCAAATATGGATCGATTATAAAAATATTTTAAATATTCTTTTTTTTATGAGACATATTTGTACTCAATTTTGTTATCACACTGAAAATATTAGTGTGATGACAAAATTTAGTACAAATATGTCTCTTAAAAATAAAAGAATATTTAAAAGATTTTATTATTTTTTATAAAAAAGCTATTACTAAATATGTATAAATTATTACGAAATGTGGCATATCTTTATAAATATGTACATAACATAGCAAAATGTTAAGTATTTTTAGATTTGTAAGTGAAATTGTGATAATGGGGGTATTTAAATGGATTGCATAAATAGGTCTTATATGCGTATGATAAAATTTGTGCCAACACCACTAATGTTGGAAGTTTGTATTACCAACAATAATTTGTTTGAATAACCAACATTTGAACAAACGAATCATATACCTCCCAATCTTGTTGTAGGGTATAAATACGTAATTTTGATTTCCGAGCTTTACGGTCTTATGCAAAAAAAAACCTTAAATATTCCTTAAAGAACACGTTAGTTACCAAATACTTTAAGTATAACAAACGTTTGTTAAAAAATAGTATGCAAAAACAGTTCTTTAACTAATGAATACGTCAAGTTAATTTTACATGTTAATGCTGGCAACATCATCATTCTCTCTTGTCTCTTTATAGTTAAAGATACAAAAGAACGATTTAATTATTCATTGTTTCCTACGGGTAGTCGAATTTTTAAATAATGTTTTGTGTGTTTTTAATATAAAATAACATTTTTCTTCCTTTCTTAATGTAAAATTATGTTTATGTTATATAAAAACATAAACTAATCACATTTATAATACAGTGAAATAATAAATAGAAAATTTTTTTATTAGGAATTTAAACCGATTATTAAAAAATCGAGTACTTTTAACTCATGTTGAGTGTATATACATCACTATAATGTTTTTTGTAAATTTTATTGACCGAATTCTGTTTTTCGTTGAAAACACGAATTTTATTAGTTTATTTGAGAAGTTTGATTTTAGTATGAAATATGTAAAACAGAGTACCTTTTTTTATAAATTTCCCACCCCGAAACCTTTTATATGGTAAAAAAAAAATAGCGAACTATAAAAAATTTGATAACAAAATTTAGCAAAAATATTATTTTTTATTAGAAAAAGTCTTGAAACTTAAAAAAGTCTAAAAACTTAAATATTTTCATTAAAAGTTTTCACAAAATATTATTTGTCAAAACAGTAAAATATTTAACGTAGCTTTAAATTATCTAGATAGGAACTTTAAATTCTTTGGTGTTAACAAAAGATTACCATCGCTTATTTTAGTTAACAATCATTTTTGGATACTACTTTAAGGAATTTTGCTTAACTATAGTTGTTAAATTTTTTTGCATAAGACCGTTAAAGTTTAACTTTGCACAATAACGTTTACAGTTTTTGTCAATGAAAACGAGTACAATGGGGCGTATAATAAATAATAATAACAAGAAATGAGGTACATAATTCAAAAAAGGTTGGGCTATATGTGCAAGTAATTAAATTTTGTCGAATAATATTTGTTTTGTATTTATAGACTTTTTTTTTTATAAATTTCTCTCTTCATTATTAAATAAGTAAGAAAAACCCAAAGTCGGTAAAGGTCGACTATATTATAACCTGCACCACTTAGGTCATTAATAACAAAGTGTAAGAGTGAAATAATTCAAGAATTTTAGAATGGTAAGCTTGATTATCATAAAATTTCACACGCCTGTGGGGGAGGAGTATTCGAGCTTAATGTTAGAATTTAAAGTTTGTAGACTTATCATGAAGCCGAACAGACGTCAAATATTGGTAACATGCGAGGGGTTTACTCAGCTATCAAGAATCTTGGCGAAATTTCTTCAGCTCTACATCATCCCAAAATGAGGAAAAAATTTCGATGTTAATGCTTGTACATGGCTTGCTAGACGTAGGAACCCTAGCGGAGAAATTTCCACATCCCCACCTTCTTATACAGAAATATTTTCAGTTTTATGCTCTTTAAAAAACAACAAAGCAGTTGATAGTGATGGAATTCCCGCAGAACTACTCAAATATGGTGCTGCCCCAATAGAAGAATTCCTTAAACCCAATATACAATCTATTTGGATAAATAATCATAACTGGCATAATAGTTACAATCCCCAAGAAAGGTGATCTCAGCCATTGTAAAAACTGGAGAGGAATAACGTTATTTATAAAGTTATGGCTCAGTTGCTCTTAAATAGAATTGCCCCTACCATAGAGCCTACATTACGTAAAGATCAAGCTGGTTTTAGGCCCGAGAGATCGTACGTAGATCATATCAATACTTTGCGAATTATTGTCGAACAATCGAAAGAATATCACTCGCATTTGTACATGCTTTTTGTCGATTGATACCGTTCTCCATCCAGCTGTGTGGGCGACACTCCGTAGCAAAGGTGTACCAGAAAAAATAGTGAGTCTCATACGTGAGCTATACAGTGGTGCTGTGTGCAGAGTGAGGTTTGACGGTAGTGAGAGTCAACCGATTACGTAATGTTCAGGGGTGCGTCAAGGCTGTGTCCTGTCACCGATGCTATTCCTAATTTTACTAGATGGTGTAATAGAATAAACAAATATAGATGCCCCAAAAGGATTACGTTGGAATTTGCATGAAAGTCTAAATGATATTAATTATGCTGATGATTTATATATGCTAGCATATCGCTTCGAAGATATCCGGCAAAAACTCTACTGTCTTGACATTAATGCCAGAAAGGTAGGCCTCCAAATAAACGTCAACAAAACAAAAATTATGAAAATTGGAACCAATAACTTAACACCACTCACAATAAATAGAATCGTAATAGAGGACGTGGATAGCTTTTGCTGTCTTGGTAGCCGAATATCTAAGGATGGTGGATTGAACGCTGATATACAAGAACGCACAAATAAAGCCAGAACTTAATTCCACTCTCTGCACAAAGTTTGGCGTTCAAACAATATATCCAAACGCACTAAACTTCGCATATTCAACAGCAGTGTGAAATCTGTCTTGTTATATAGCAGCTCCACATGGAGTACTACAAAGTACATCCAAAATAAACTAAACGTGTTTGTCAACCGCTGTCTTCGCCAAATACTACGTATTTTCTGGCCACAACGGGTGTCCAACGAAGAACTTTATCAACTAGCCTCCTGTCAGCCAATAGAAATCCAAATCCGACGTCAAAAAATTTCCTGGATAGGACATGACTTACGCAGACCTACTGGCGAAATACCTAAAGCTGCTCTTGATTGGAATCCTCAAGGACACCGCCTTCCAGGACGTCCACGTAATACATGGATCAGAATGGTAAAGCAAGAAGGAGCGAAATTAAATAAAACGTGGAATGAAATCAAGTCCCTAGCCAATGACCGTTCCCAATGGAGAGATTTTGTAGATGCTCTATGTTCATCATGATGAATTTTTATATAAAAATTAATAGCTTGTAATTTTACTTTTATATAAATAAAAGGATATATAAATAAAAGGAAATATATATATATGGACTTATCAGGAGGGGAGTTAAATGAATCCTCATAAATGAATCCTCAAATCATTTATGTCGGATCAAAAATGTGACTTTTGGATCGTTTTTATACCCACACTCAAAAAAGACGGGTTGTATATTGAGCTTGTCATTCTATTTGTTACTTCCTTAATATTGGCGCGAAACCCAAATGGGATATTGCTAATAAATTACAAACTATAACACTAATGATTATAACACTTTGTACAGAGAAGTCTTACATAAGCAATAGGTAGCAAATAAAAATTAATTACAATTGGTTCACATTTAGCCAATAAAAAACATTTACGAGAATAGGGTAAATTCCACCTAAAATAAACTTAAATGACAATAAAAGATAAACTGTAATAGCTTTAGCCACTCAATTTAGCAGATGGAAGTTCTATGTCAATGCCAGCCATTCTGCCAATTTCTGTCACAATCAGTCACCATTTGAACATAGCATATAAAAAACTTACGGAAACACAAAAATACCGTCCGTCTAATGAAAATGCGACAACACCCTCACGAAGAAAGCTAGAGGAACAAAAGTATATTCGACATCTTCAGAATGTTATGTATTAAAAATGGGCGAAATCGGTTCACATTTAGTTGGAGCTCCCCCGGAAATCACATAAATGCTGATAAATAACCTTCAATTGTAATAGATATGACAACTTAATTTAGAACAGAGAAGTCTTGTGCAACTATTGGTCAGCATATAAAACTTTACAGGAATCGGTTCATATTTGACGTTAGCTTTCATATAAAAAACACTCCTGGAAAGCGCCAGTTAAAAGCTATTAAATTATACAGTATTTTTCGTTTAGCTGCACATTCAAGTTTGCACGAAAATTTGTGCACTTACGCAAAATGTGCTGTTACGCACAATTCGCTTAGCTGCATTACTTATGCTATAAAATGAATTCACTTACCTGCATAAATGTGCTCTTAAGTAAAAGTTCATTTTTATTGTAATAATAGAATAATTTAATTATTAATTTCAACAAAAACAAAACAATTCATTTAAAAACAAAAGAGATCATACATAAGTAAATTCACGTAGTAAGTTATACATACATATCGGGTGTTTTTTATTGAGGTATAGAACTTTAAGTTGGCATCACTTTTTTAACTGGCGGCCATTTTGTCAGCTGTCAAGTGATAATTATTTAGTTTGGTTTGCCATTTCATCATGAACAGGTTGACAAAAGAACAACGCTTGCAAATCGTGCATATTTATTTCGAAAATAATGGTTCAGTTCGCGAAGTTTACCGCAAGCTCCGTCCATTATGGTCGACATAATCGTCCATCAGAGCAATTAATTCGGTTAACCATGGATCGTTTTCGCACTACGTTTACTCTATGTGATAATACGCATCCGCAGCGACGTCGAACAGTGCGTACCGAAGAAACAATTGCCGCTGTAGAGCAAAGTGTTGAAGAGGACCCGAATGAATCGATTCACCACCGTGCACAGCAATTGGAGCTTTGTCCATCAACTTTATGGAAGATTTTGCGCAAAGATCTTGGCTTGCGACCTTACAAGATCCAGCTTGTGCAAGAATTAAAGCCGCGAGACCATGCAATGCGTCGTGATTTTGGTGTATGGGCCGAAAATGAGATTGATCTCGATGCTGATTTTCATCGCAAAATTTTGTTCAGTGATGAGGCTCATTTTTGGTTGAATGGCTACGTCAACAAGCAAAATTGCCGCATTTGGAGTGAAGAGAATCCACATGAGACCCTTGAGAAGCCATTACATCCACAAAAACTGACTGTTTGGTGTGCTCTATGGGCTGGTGGAGTCATTGGGCCATACTTCTTCCGAAATAATGCTGGAGAGTCAGTTACCACAAATGGAGACCGGTATAAAGCCGTGATAACCGACTATTTTGTTCCCCAATTGGATGGCATGAATGTGGATGAGTTGTGGTTCCAACAAGACGGCGCTACATGCCACACAGCGCACGTCACAATTGATTTATTGAAGGAAACATTCGATGAGCGCATAATTTCGCGGAATGGACCTGTCAATTGGCCACCAAGATCGTGCGATTTGACACCACTGGATTATTTTCTTTGGGGATATGTGAAGTCGCTCGTCTACGCCAACAAACCAGAAACGTTAGGGGACTTGGAAGCCAACATTCGTGGCGTTATTGCCAACATACGGCCCCATATGCTCGAAAAAGTTGTTGAAAATTGGACCTGTAGAATTGGCTTTATTCGAGACAGCCGCGGCGGCCACATGCCCGAAATCATATTTAAACATTAATGGCATAAAATTATCCTTCCATTATATGTACATAAGCAATTTATGAACTACATATACTATACATAAAGAAGTACATAAACTATATCGGATTTGTTTTTGAAAAATATCATTAGAGTTAACTTTTTTGCCTTAACCCACGTCTAGACGAGCAATATCTATTGCCGCAAGACATATATAGTACATATAGTACAAGACAAATATAGTACGTGTGTCTCGCTCACGCTCATGTAAAAGGCCTACATTGCGGCAATGTTATTGCCGTCGTGAAGACGGGGGTTTATTTTTCCTCAAAAAAGCGATTTTCAACAAAAATTTTGTTTTGTTTTTATGAGGCACTTAAAAGTAATATTTTATACTAAAAATAAACATTATTGAACATAAATCGAATGCTGTTATTCAAAATATGCACTTAAGCAAAATGCACGTACACGATTTTTTTTCATACAAATATTAACCATCATACATAATACTTTGTATTTTGTGCAGATAGGCAAAAAATGCAGTTAACCGAAATGCAGGTAAACGAAAAATACTGTATACATATACAAACTGGCTGAGCTATGGGTTTAAAATTTTATAAACCTCGTTAAAATCGGTTTTTTGAATATAACTCCTAAACTTGGATATATTTCTGAAATTTTCCTGCACGATTTGTTATGAACTCAATAAGGCCTACAACTAGACTTGCCAGATGAGCTAAATTTAACTTGATTCTCAAGATTTTTTAGGGCTTCTCTAGAATCAGGATAAAATTCAAAATTTTTCTTAATTTTTTGATATAAACTCAAACTAAAACAATTACCAGCTGACAAAATAAACAAACAAAAATAATTGCAAAATTAAAGTTGTAAATGTTTAATTCTAAGAAAAATTTTTGAGTACAAAAAACAAAAAATTCAAGCCGATTTTGCTACTTTCCAAAATGCAGTTTTTTGGCCTCATATTAGATTTCAAACATAAAAGGTAGCGCGAATTTACAAATGAACCCAGAAAATAGGATTTTAGGAAAAATGACAAATTATCATACTCCATAATTCGAATTTCAAAAAAGGACAGTTGGGTTTATTTTTTTGTTTCAAACCACTGTGCGACGAAACAGCCGGACCATCAAAAAAAAAAACTGGTATTTTAAATAAATTTATTTTTGTTATTAACATATTATTCGGTTTTTATTTATACATGGTGGCGCAAAAATAACCTTCCTATTTCTTTTGGCTGTAATTAAAAAAAAAAATTAAAGACTGATTCTTCTTGTGGATTATTTTCATTTGGTCTCATAATTTTTTTTACATTAAGTCGAGAATATTATGTCATGTAAATGGCCGCCGCCACAGTTGATTGTCATTTGAGACCTTTTTATGGCATTTTCCATCACTTTGGCCAAAACTTCCGGCGATAGGTCCTAACATTCTTGACGGATATTGTCTTTAAGAGCTGCAAGAGTCTGAGGCTTGTTGACATAAACTCGCGACTTCAAAAAGCCCCACAAAAAGAAGTCTGCAGCGGTCAAATCAGGCGATCTTGCTGGCCAGCGCAAATCGCCAAAACGGGAGATTAAGCGCCCGGGAAATGCATCGTTCAGCATATCGGTTGTGGCACGTGCAGTGTGTGCCGTTGCACCGTTCTGTTGGAACCACATGTTTTTTAATCCCAATTCATCAAGTTGCGGCAAAAACTCGTTAATCATTGCTCTGTAGTGCTCACCATTCACAGTAACCGTTTGGCCCGCGACGTCTTCGAAGAAAAAAGGTCCGATGACTCCTCCAGCGAAAACAGCACACCATGCAGTGACTTTGAGTGGGTGTAATGGCTCTTCGTGGGTTACACGTGGATTTTCAGTGCCCCAGAGGCGTAAATTTTGCTTATTTATGTACCCGCTAAGATGGAAATGGGCCTCATCACTCATGATTATTTTTGATGAAAAATCGTCTTCCTCTTGGTGGTGTTTAAGGATGGCTTGAGCTTATGTTAGACGCGTTTGGCGGTCAGCAGCTAACAGCTGATGCACCGTCTGGACTTTGTACGGAAACATCTTCAAATCTTTTTCCAAAATTTGCTGTAAAGACCGTCGACTAATACCCATTTGCGTAGCACATCGTCTGGTCGATGTTGACGGCGCTTCCATGACAACCTCGGCTACAGCAGCAATATTCTCTGCTACTCTGGGGTCTGCCACACATGGCAGCATCTCGTGTTGTGCCAGTCTCTTCAAGGCGAGCGGCTAAACGTCGCAGTGTTTCACCAGTAGGCGTTGGACGGCCAGGAAATCTGCGACGAAATTCACGTTGTGCCATTATTATTGGTCAAATAAATAGTCACCAATATTCCGCGTTCTGGAGGAGTGTAGCGTAACATTGTTTATTAACGTGTATTTCGCAAGAGTTTACCACACAAATGTCAAAACAGAATCGACATTAGGAGCCAATCGCAAAATTTATAACATTTTCTGATAGGAGGATTGCTTTTGCGCCACCTTGTACATTAATAATCTCAAGATTTATTTTGAAAATCAAGATTTTTTTCCACAATGCCAATCTTTTTGAAATCGGATATGGCAAGCCTACCCATGCTAGGTCGTTTTCAGAGTTTTTTTTTGGTGTATCAGAGTGTTACCATCTAAAAAGAATAAAACACGCACGTTGTATATCGGGTTGTTCATTTTGCGGTTTCAAAAAACATATATAAAATATTTTTTTTTTATGATATTTTTTTTTATTATAAAGTTTGAACGTTGACATTATGTATGAAACACTACATCACTTAAATGACCACCTCGCGAAATGTTGCAAGCACTGATTCTTTTGAGGTAATTTTCGACCACTTTTTGACACATATTGTTCGATACTTCAGCCATAACTTGACGAATGTTGGTTTTAACGTGCTCAAGAGTTAAAGGCTTATCTGCATAAACACGGTCTTTCGCGTAGCCCTACAAAAAGGTCTAACGGTGTCAAATCGCATGATCTTGGTGGCCAGTTGATATCGCCACGACGAGAAATTACGCGGCCAGGAAATGTCGCTCGAATTGTTTGACATAAGGCACTGTCTTGTTGAAACCACATATTTTCCAAGTCGTATTCTTCAATAGCAGGCAAAAAAAGTCGGTTATCATATGATCATTCCTGAGAACGACGAGCAATCGGCATATTCGGGTATTCGGTAACACTTTCACTTACATCAGCAGTTGCAGAATCACGATTTTTGTAGTATGTTTTGGTAATTTGTATGCGTTGTGTGATATATAAGCGATCCATTTTCGTCAATGTCAGACTTTCAACTGAAAAAAAAAAAAATTGTTTCAACAATTGAATTTGACAGATGTTGAATTCCAGTTTTTATACTTTTGAAACCACGAAATGGATAACCCTTTATTTTATTACCTTTCACACTTTTTTTTTGCTTTTCTGGCCATCTGAATAAAAGCGCTGTAAAGGGTGTTTCAAAAAAGATTAAAATAAACAAAAGTTTACTTTAGAAACTTGGCATTTAAATGAAGCATTTGACAGAGTTTTACTTTTTCTATCGTTTATTTTGCTACTCTACTACTACTTCTACTGCTACCTACTTCTATTTTCAAGAACTCAAAAAAATATACAATTTCACAACGGAAATACTATTTTGCTACAATTGGGTTACAAAAAATCAAAAACGTTAACGAAACACATTTGACCATAAGCACAGCGGATATTAAAGTGAATATATCGAAAATCAAAATATTTTTTTTATGAGAATAAAATGCATAAAAAGTACAAATCGAAAGCAACAAATCGCCTTGATTTTTTGTTGCATTATGCTCAAAAATAAGAAATTTTGCAAAAGTAATTGGCATTTAAACTTCGATTTTAGCGGTTATTTGTGCTGGCAAGAGTTATTGCTGTTGCTGTCATTGGTGCTGTCGCTGCAGCTGGTGGCGATAATGTGCCGTTTATTAAGCAAAATAAATAATCCAATTTCCTTAAAAGCTTCAATGTATATAAAATACAGTCACGTAATGAAAGAAATTTGTGTTGTGTTGACTTTAATTTTCATAAAACCATGAATATTATGTTAATTTTGTTTGCGACGTCATTAACGCTGTCATTGTTGTTTTCTTTTTTTTTTTAATATTATTATTTAAAATTTCTACTTTAACAAAATTATAATATTTTTCGCATATTTTTCTTTTTTGCAACTTTTAAGATTGTCATGAAAATGTCCTTTAAAGATAAGAAAAACCGCAATGCTGTGAAATTGTTGTTAATGATAAAATATAATGTTTTAATTTATCCTTGACGGAGCAGATTTATTTTTGTTCTGAATACATATATTTCCTTGTTAAAAAATGGTACAAAAAATGGGTAAAAAATTAATAAAAATATTTAATGCAATTTAAATTTAGTAAAAGTGTTATATTCGGCTATGCCGAATCTTATATATCTACCATCAAGTTGTGTTAAATTTAGAGCATTATCTAATAGTACCTGGTTGACCGAGCCTTGCTCGGAGCTTTATGATAAGAATTTTAAGGCAAATTTGAAAGTTTTTATATATTTTATTTTATAAAGTTAATTTTGAATTATTTTATTTATTTTGTCCGACAAACACATAGTTTGCATAGTTTACAGTTTAACTCATTTTAATAATTTTGCAAATTGGTCATACCAACAGAAACCTCCGTCGACTCATGCGCAACAACTTTGCTAAAGATTATAGTCTGATCAAATGCACAGTTTATGATTTATTTCATTTTTAGTAGTTTTCAGTGGCGCCACCTGAAGTTGTTCATACCAACTAAGAAACCTTCGTTTGCTTATGCGTAACAACTTTGCTTATGATTATAACATGATCAAAAGCACAATTTACGATTTAATTCACTTTGAGTAATTTTCTGTGGCGCCACCTGTCGGACGTTGCTCATTCCAATTCATAAACCTTCGTCGGCTTATCCGCAACAACTTTGCTGAAGATTATAGCATGATTAAATGTACAGCTTACGATTAAATTCACTTTGAGTAAATTTCAGTAGCGCCACCTGTCGAAATTTCTTCATACCAACTAAGAAACCTTCGTCGGCTCATGTGCAACAACTTTGCTAAAGATTGTAGCATGATCAAATGTACAGTTTACGATTTAATTAATTTTTAGTAATTTTCAGTGACGCCATCTATCGGAAATTAGTCTTATCAACTTTAAAACCTTCGCCGGCTTATCGGCAACATCTTCGCTAAAGAGCATAACAAGATCAAATGCACAGTTTACTACTCTATAAAGAACACACATACAGACAAACATTCATTTGTTTAAAAGTTATAACATTACTAATTTTTTCCCCTTTTTATCCCCTAATTTCAAAAAAGCTCTATATGCATATTTAGTACTTCTTTGGTACCAATTGAATTCGGTACATTTTATTAAAACGCAGTTAACATAATGTTTCTATTACTTTTTGAGATGTTAAGTTATCATTTTATCCCTTTTTTACCCATTTTGGCCCCAAAATCAAAAAAGCACCAAATACGTGTTTAAAGTTTCTTTCACATCTATTGATTGCAGTACAAAGTTTCTTTCTATATTCCTTAGTTTAAAATATAAGAGTGGGTTAAAAAGGTACCAAAAAAACTATTTTCACCCTTTTTTACCCCTTATCGGACATAGTTTCAAAAAAGTACCAAACACCTGTCCGTTTATTTTCATAACTGTTTAAAACATAATTTAAATTTTGTTTCTATACCTATTACTTAAGGAGATATAGCGTTTTCGATTTTTTCCCCTTTTTACCCGTTTTTACCCTCTTAGAGGCAAAGGTTCCAAAAGTCCCTTCTTCTTCGACCTATACATCAAAAAAGATACCCACTGTCCAAATTTTATCAAAATCGTTAGAGCCGTTTTCGAGACAGTCATTCTATATAAATACAATTATTGCTCGTTTAAGAATATAAGATAAGATAGCTACGAGAATGCAGCTAATTAGAAATATGGACTAAATTTTAAAAAAATGTTAAGCTAAACACGTTGATAGTAATACGGCAAGTCCATATATTTGGTTAGGAGTTCCTAATGCATCCACAGAATATAAAGTCTGGGGCTGAACATTAATTGATAGCTATCTAATTTGGTGCAATCTAAATACACTGAGTGTACCACCAAATCTTTTTGACTGTAGATATAACAAGTAAAAGTGTTATATTCGGCTGTGCCGAATCTTATATACCCACCATCAAGTTGAAAGAGAGTAAAGCTAATTCAAAATGTTGACCAAATGTGGTTTTGTTGGTAAAATATTTGGACTAAATTTGGTTGCAGTAGTATAGTTACTAAAGTTCAACATTTAAAAGTATCTAAGTGGTTTCCCTAGTATTTACCTTGGACAAAATGCTGTTCCACAACCGAATATAGTTTCACATTAATAAGCTGTTTCGTTGTGCCATAAACATGTTGATAGCAACACGGCAGGTTCATATATTTTGTTAGGAGTTCCTAATGCATCTACCGTTTATAAAGTCTGGACCTAACATTGATTGATAGCTATCTAATTTCGTAGATGCAATCTTAATATACTGAATGTACCTAAAAATCTTTTTGATTGTAGATATAACAAGTAAGAGTGGTATATTCGGCTTTGCCGAATCTTGGATACCCTTCACCAATGGTGTTCCAAAAGTAAAGTACAACATCGTAAGAATATATTGTTAATTATATAGTTTCTGATTACTGACTTAGTTGAGCCCCACACAAATGCTTGACATGTATATTAATTTTCTTTTGTTCATACTAAATGTAATTCCTAGCAATATTTAGGTATGTCGGAAAACGAAAAGCTTTTCGGTGGCGTCCTCATCAAGAATAGTTATGGATATTTAAGCCAGCCAGTAGCCTCGATATATGTGTCTATTTTACGAAAACTTAATAAAAGATGCTTCAAAATGTAGATGACCTTTGCAAGAGCACATCGATTTGATGAAGATTAAGTATTCTGGCATGCAATCCAAAAACAGTACCCAGTGAGGGTTGTGTACTTTAATTCGTACGAATTATCCAACTAGTAAAAGTTTTTGATTAGTTATATAAAACTTTGAAGTTAGCGGACTGATTTAGGTCAAAGCTTTAACAATGATTGTCAATGTAAACAAGCCTTAGAATTATAGTTTTAGATACATACGTGAAATATATAGCTTTTAAACTTCATCAATAATAATGTATTGTTCTTTCGATCTGTCCGATGGATGTGTGGAAAGTTTTGCTCTAGTTCATTGTGCAATTATAATGTGATTTAATTTATCAGTATTAAAGTGATTTCCGGTAGGGGTTATATGGGAGATTTCACTAAATGTAAACCGATCTCGACCATTTTCAATACCGAACTTTTCAATAGATCAGAAATACTTTTGCCAAATGTTGTAAATCTAGAAAGTTTATTTTAGGCGCTATCGCCCTGAAAAACGATATTGTACAACGTCTTTATACTAAATGTCATCATCGTATCTATTATAATTTGTCATTTATTAGCTACTAAGAGATTGCCTCAGGCGAAGTTATACGGAAGCAATTGTCAAAAGTGAACGAATTTCTCCCAATTGAAATTAAAAAATTTAAATTTTCGTTGATATGTGAGATACATACATACATATGTAGGTTTTTGAACGGATATCATGTACTCAGTTGCATTTTTGTACTTCCTAGGAAGATTACCTATAATTTGATATATAATACATTCTCAAATGTTATTATAATGTTCAAAAGTCGGACACAAAATTAAGATAAATGCAGTGTGTCTGTCTGCTAAAATCAGATTTGTGGAGCTCCTGGAGGGTATAAACATATGCATATCGACAAAACAGGAGCTCCAAAAACTTGACAACAGAAAAATGGACAGACATGTAGACGGACGGACGGACAGACAAACAGACGGACGGACAGATAAACAGACAGACAGACGTCGCGAAATCGATTATCCTGCCGATTCTGAGTCAATCGGTACAATTTGAATGGTATTCATAACTAGATTTGTAGAGTTTATACATCAGATTTTAGGAAATCCTCCCACAAAGAACGCTGTCAAATTTCATCACAATCGGCCCATAAACACCTGAGATATCGCTGAAACAATACTTACAAAATGTCAACAAAATTTCTTAGACACGTACTTTGGGGAATTTGCTGCACATCACAAGTAGTGTTTTGGTGATATCTCAGTTGTTTATGGACCGCTTTTGATAAAATTTAATAACGTGCTTGGCGGGAGAATTTCCTAAAATCTGATATAAAATTTATGTTTGTCCGTGCTAAAGGAGGATGGTTTTTCCTATCTCTGCATTTCATTTTTTCAACAAACATTCCCTAATGCGTACTTTGGGCAATTTGCAAAACATCAAATTTAGTGTTTTGGCGATATCTCAGTGGTTTATGGACCGATTTTGATAAAATTTAACAGAGTGCTTTGGGGAACAATTTTCTACAATCTGGTATATAATATATAATCACATATACAAAACGAGTATCTTTTTTCTCTTGTTATTTAAAAGTGTGTTTCAATCAAAAATTTTAAAATTTTCGTCTAATTTTTGGTATTTTTTCGATATTTTCGGTGTTTATAAACCGATTTTAATGAAATTTAATAGCGTTCATTGCGGGAGAATTTCCTAAAATCTGATATATAATTTATGTAGGTCCATCCTCCAGGGGCTTCAGAAACTTGATTTCAACAGACAGACAGACGGACGTGACATAGTTTATAATTTAATAGTTTTTAACTGGCGTATGTCGCATTTTAGTGGTTACCGGGATCGGTTTTTATATGAAAGCTATGGTCAAAAATGGACCGATTCCTATAAAATTTGACATGCTGACTGAAAGTTGCATAAAACTTCTCTGTTATAAATTTAGTAGTCATAAATTTTACAATTTTATTTAATTTATCAGCATAAATGTGATTCCCGGGCAGGGTTTTATGGGATCTCTAACTAAATGTGAACCGATTCACCCATTTTGAGCACACAATTTCTATAACATATCTTAAATTCTTTTGGTAAATTTTGTCTCTCTAGCTCTTGTAGTTAAGGAGCTATCGCTCTTTTCTCTGACGGAAAGACGGACATAAACCGTCTTTTCTTTTTGTATTTTTGTGTTTCCGTAAGTTTTTTATGTGGGAGCTATGGTCAAATGGTGACCGATTATTTTGCACACTGGTTGGTATTGACATAAGACCTCCTCGTGCTAAATTTAGTGGTTATATCTGTTATAGTTTTAGATTTATTGTCATTTAAGTGTATTTAAGGTGAAATTTTGGCTGTTTCCGTAACTTTTTGTATGGGAGCTATGACTAAATATGAACCGATTTTAATGAAATTTTATATGCTACCTACCTGTTTATGCAAAGCTTCTATATACCAAATTTTATCATCATAGCTATTATAGTTTGTTATTTATTAGCAAATAAGAGAGGTTATACGGGAGCTATAGTCAAATGTTAACAAATTTTGCCCAATTTCAATACCAAAATATTCTCAGAGATGAAGAATGTTTTTACTAAGTTTCAGTGAGCTAGCTCCTTTCGTTTAGGCATTATCGTGATTTCAATCGTCTTAGAATTTCATAAGGATTCAGAATATGTATTGTTTTTGATTCTTGAGCAAATATTAAGGAAATTACAAACGGAATGACAATCTCAATATACCCAATCTTTTTGATGGTGGGTGTAAAAAGGGAATGTTATATATGTATATGAGAACTATAGCCAAATGTTGACCGATTGTCACAAAATTGTATGTACTGGCTGGTATATATATAAGGCATATTTGTGCAAAATTAACCGCCTTTCTTTTTGGTATTTTGTGTTTCCGTACGTTTTTTTATGTGGGAGCCATGGTCAAATGATGACCGATTGTAACAAAATTTTGCATACTGGATGGCATTGGTGTAAGACTTTCTTGAATTTTAAATTTATTGGCATTTAAGTGTATTTTAGATGGAACTTAGGCTGTTTCTATAGGTGTTTTGTATGGTAGCTTTGGCTAAATGTAAACCGATTTTGATGAAATTATTGCCCCGATTATCGATCACAACACTTATGTCTTAAGTGTTGTATTTCATAAATTGCGATTATGACTTGCAACTGTTGTGTTAATGTTGTAAGAAGTGTTGTCTATGTTCATTTACAGTGATTATCGCTTAGGTGTTGATTATCGCTTTTTAGGTGTTGTCAGTACTTTCAAAATCTAACAACTGTTTTCTACATGTTGTTCTCAATCTATCTGGTAAACACTTTTTGATCTAGTTCAGCAATTTGCTCCATTAAAAAACAAGTAAAAAAGTCCTATAGTTATCCAACCCAAACAATATGACACCCTGAAGCACTGACATTAAATGTGGACCAATTGCACCAACATTTGTAAACATTTGGGTATATTTATTTCATTTGAAATAAATGGTCTGATATGGAAGGAGTTTGTGGCTAATAGAGGTCAAAATCACTATTCCAAGAGTGCAGTCTTATGAAATAATTAACCGATTTTATGCCTGAAGGTGGGTATATATGACAAGTCAACATCAGAACAAACCCAATAGACATATAACTCATCCATATTTGCAAACGGTATACCTATAATAAAATGAATATAAAGGAAATATTACTCTAGGGGCTTCTAAAGCCAGAATATTTATATACATATAATAAGAACACAAATTTCAATAAGGACTTTATTCCCATTAAAGACCTACAAATCAAGTTAAAACTAGTACTATTTCCTGCAAAAAATCCTCCAACATTAGATGCTGAAAGTCTTCATCAATAGTTTGGGAGGATTATAAATGGAGCTAGTTTCATAAAATATAGGCTTTTTTGATTTTTGTAATTTGAGATTACATATTTGTTTACACTTTTGTTTCAATTATTTTTACTATTTTGACACTTTTTCTTATTTAGGTATGTATTTTTATTATAATTTGCGTGAAAATGAAACACAACCATGTAACATACACAAAATCTAGATGTTGTAAATCATAATCAGAAAAATATATGTTGTAGCAGAGACAACACAACATTTAAGTGTTGTGAACCATAAAAGGGGCATATATATGCTCATATAGGACTTTTATATACCAAATTTTGTCATCATAGCGATTTGCCTAGGTCAGTTTATACGGGAGCTATGGTCAAATGTGAACCGATTTTGCCCAATTTTAATATCAAAATTTTCCTAGAAATGAAGAATATCTCTAGTGTTCTAGCTCCTTTCGATTAGGCGTTATTGTGCTTTCAACAGACAGACGGACAGACAGACAGACAGACATCACTCAATCGTTTTAGAATTTCATAAGGTTTCGGAATATACAGGGTGGCCCAAAAGTCGTGAACGGATTTGAAAAATTAATAACTTCTCTAATTTAACTATTATTATTATTTTTCTTTTAAGGACTTGTAAAATCAATCTGGGAGATTAATTATGAAAGGTTACCACGTTATCCAGCGAACCAAAATCATAGAACTTTATTTTGAACATCATCAACGATCAATAATTCAAACTCAACGAGCCTATCGTCGTCATTTTAATGTGCGGAATTCACCATCCGAAACAATGATTCGACGCTTAGTGACACGTTTTCAGGAACAAGGCTCAGTGAGGAATCTTCCACGAAGTGGAAGACCACATTCTGTTATTAGTAAATCAAATATTCAACGCGTTCTGGAGAGTGTTGAGGAGAATCCTGAAACATCAACTCGAAGGCGCTCTTCTGAGCTCGGCGGTTTTTACGCAAAATATTAAAGGGAATTTTACATCTTTTCACATACAAGGTGCAGTTAGTGCAAGAACTAAAGCCATGAGATTCCCAAGAACGATTAATTTATGCAGTTTGCTTTCCTCCCTTCGGCCTTTTTGGGCCACCCTGTATTTCCCTTTTGGTTTTTGAGCAAATATTAAGAAAATTACAAACGGAATTTTTGATGGTGCATATAAAAATATGTAGTAACAAGTAAAGTAGTGATGAAGGAGATGTTTGATACCAGGCAACGGTTCTGATTAGTCTTAACTTAGTAAGCCCCGACTTATCTTGGTTATCCTCCATTTCAACTGTGAACACTGACCTCCTCGTGGCATCATCCGAAGAACTACGTTAGCACCCGGTAATGTAGTTAGCTAACATGTGTCGCGTGTTCTAATTGGATTTGATAATGTTTGTAACACATAAAAATCTGATTTCTGAGACGATTTAACGATGTTCATATGAACGGATAAATCTGAAGCATATCAACAGCTGAACATAAGGAAAACCGTTTCCTGGGCGGGATGGCATACCCAAACTGGCTAAAAGGCTTGATCTTCGACCTTAGCGCGTCCATTGGATTCACACTTTCAGCTGTTTGTGTAGTTGTTATTCTGTTTGTGTCGGTTTTAATGCCCGAAAGACCTAATGTTGTATATTAACACACAAGCGAACATGTTGCTTCATCTGTATTTGTGGGTGGTATAAATATTTAGGAATCAGAAGCTCTTGATGTTCTAGGCATGAGAATTCAATGTGATGTCCCTTGGACTACGAAAGAAGCATTTACGTGCCTCAGCTTTTTAAAGCGGTGTAAAAGATATTTCACTCCATCTGATCTCCTTTCTACTTATACGACTTACATCCGACCGAAAATGTAATACAACTCTCATGTATAGGTCGGTGCTTCAAAGTCTATTTTGGAGCTTCTCGACAGCGTACAGAAAAGGGAGATCTAGTTCCTGAAATCAGTGTATCACTGCGGAACAACCGTTTTTCTTTATGGTCGACGGGATAGAAGATCGCACAATTAAATCTGTAATAATTCGTTCGTTAGCAGCACAGTTCGTGTGTGGAATAAACTTCCCTTTCACATATGATTTGGTAAAATTCAAGTCAAATGTCCATAAACACTACTTCCTCTATCATCCTCCTCATAACCTATTTCTCTAGTTCGTGAGTGTTGGTCCAAGTTCAAAAAAATAAAACATAATGACAATGAAAAAGAAGGGTTAGGCTAATAATCCTGTAAATTACCAACTGGACTTTCTAAAGTAACAAAAGTAAATTGTCACTGATTAAACAGGGCAACAGCAAAAATGTACTCGAGTAACCACTATATACATTTGATGTATCATGGCTACCTTAGTACAAAAAAAAAAAAAATTTTTTTTTTTTAAATTGCAATTTTTTTTTATACGTTTCTTCAAATAATTAATGATAGCTCAAAAACTACTAGTCCAATATTATTAAAATAAAATCAGAAAAATTAAGATTTACATAGCCTTTGATTAGTCTATATATCAATCGGATCAATAGTATCAGAGTTATAATAAAAAATTTAAGAAAAAAATATATTTTTTACGTAGAAATGGCAAAAAATTTTGTTTTAAAAAAATCATGAAAAATAGAAAACGGCTATAATGCGTACATCAATCAATATCAAACAAAAAACTAAAATTTTGTGAAAATGAGCGAATTCGCTAAATTGTAAATAAATTCGAAAAAAATCAATCGATTTTTATGGTCGATATCTCATTTTGTTGCTATTATATGTCGCTATGCGATAAAATAATAAATCTGGAAGTTTTTTGCCGTTTTCGATTTTTCATGATTTTTTTAAAACGAAAATTTTTGCCATTTTTATTTAAAAAATATATTTTCTTCTTAAGTTTTTTATTATAACTCCGGTACTATTGATCCGATTGAAACGCGATTTATAGACGAATTAAAGGCTATGTAAATTTTAATTTTTCTGATTTTATTTTAATAATATCGGATTAGTAGTTTTTGAGTTATCATTAATTATTTGAATAAACGTCGAAAAAAAAAAATGCAATTTAAAAAAAAAGTTTTTTAAAAAAAAATCTTGCCATATAATTTAAAAATTTTACCATTATTGTACAAAGGTAGTCATGATACATCAAAATTGTATAGTGGTTTTAAGAGCACATGAATTTTTTTTATTTTGTTGTGCTGTGTTATTTATTACGAACAGCTCAATTACTCGGACAAAATATTCTGGTTTTAGCAATTGTATTTTATTTTGTAAGGATGACCAAGGAAACCTGGTTACAGATGCTGAAAACGTATTAAACTATGGAAGAAGCACTTTTGCAAATTGTTGTTCTCAAATGAAAGCGATCAAGATGACACACCTGAACAAATCAATGATGACGTCGTTATATGTCCACCAACCAACTAAAATGAGGTTAGAATTTGAAAAGCTGCGGGTGCCGATGGGTTAATAAAGAGTATGTCCCTGCTTATAAAAACCATATGACTAGAACAACGCATGCCACACGATTGGAGTCTCGTTGTTCTTTTTCTAGTGTTCAAGAAGAACAAATCGTATGCGCCAATAATAAAGGTATAATCCTAGTTTCAATTGCATATAAGATTCTATCGATTGTGTGAAAGGTTAAATCCCAGGTTTAGACCAAATAAATCTACCACTGACCACATATTTACGCTACGTCAAATCCTACAGAAGATCCAGAAGAAACAAATAGATACATATCATCTCTTCGTTGACTACAAAACTGCTTTCGACAACAAGATACGAACGAAGTTATTTAGAGCAATATCTGACTTTGGCATCCCTACGAAGCTAATAAGGTTATGCAGAATAACATTAACTAATATAACCTCACCTGATAAAAAAAGGTAAGAACCTATTGGAGTCCTTCGTAACTAAACAGGGATTCAGGCAAGGCGATAGTTTATCATTTTCTGTTATCCTTGACTACCAGTGGAGCATAGGTCCATTTTTTTGGGAATGCAAATGCAGTTGTTGTGCGTTGTTGTGCGAATGGATGAAAATACTCCAGCAAGAAAAGTTTTCGAAAATAATCCAGAGGTATGTCCAAATTTTTTATGGAAATACCTATTAGAGGAAAATCTTTCAATGCTTGGCCTACGACATTGTCCGAAATTTTTATGGAAATGCCAATTAGAGGAAAATCTTTCAATGCTTGGCCTACGACATTGGAGAATATGCGCACAAGATTGAAGTGCATGGTTTTCCTAAATATACTCGGATTTAAACCATAACAGGATTCTACTGTGTTACACAGAGGGGAGGGGAGTGAACAGCACCTATGCCACATTATCTTGTGGCGAAGTTTAATAATACTACATATTTATATGGGGTTAACTTCCCATATTTTTTAACTACTAAATTTGACCTTAAAAATGTTTTGCAGTCCCTCGCGAATGTCCCCACTATATACATTACTTATTACAAATATATTCGTTTTATTTTATGTATATGATAAACAAATATAATTCGTATTTAGTATGTGCGTTAATCTATATATGTAAGTGTTCAAGTTTTGCATGAGAAAGGGGCGGTTCAAACGAGACTGAATTTGCCATAGATTCTTGAATATAGTTCACGAATCACCTTGCACAGCGATTTCGGCTGACTGTTTCAGTCATAGCAGCTTCGGCTGACTACTTTGGCACAGAGGGTTCGGCTTACTGAGGCTAAGGCTGACTGTTTTGGGCCAGTGGCTGACTGTTTTGGCACAGCGGCTGACTGTTTCGTAAAACGGCTTTGGTCGTGTTGTTATATTGTAGTAATAGAATAGTAAGTTCTCCTTAAGTAATATTGTACTGTATTGTATTAAACCTTATACTCGTTGTCATTTATTCCCGAAAACCGAGAAATATCACCGATTCTCCGTCATCCGATTGATATCACTAAATCCGTGAGTTACTGCTATTCCCGAACCGAGTAGTATCACCGAATATCCGTCATCCGATTGATATCTGAAACACCGAATGTTGTTACCCACTAAGTCAGGATTTGATAATAGTACCCAAAGTATATTAAGAAAAGTCGAACTTAATAAATTAAGGATTATATTGTTAAAACGAAATTAATCTATACAAGAATATATTATCTACCGACCCATAGTTATCAATAAAGAATCTTTATTTCAACCTCCGAAAAGGGTAAATGACTTGTGTTCTCATTACTTCAGCTTCGTGGGTCCGTAAGAAAACTCTGGACGAGACTAAGCTCAGCCTGTTTAATATTAAATAAGTATAATAAATATATTAATTTCAGAGTACTTTTTTATCAACAACTTCAAATACCCATACCCCCATAAATTTAACGAAAATATTTTAAAAACATTTGGCTTTTTATTTTTCCTAACATGTTTTCCAAAAATTACAGAGCCTTTACATTTGGGAATTAACGTGTCTTTAACAGATATTCCTTAAATGTCTTAAGGATTTTATAAAAATCCTAAAATATACTAATAACATACATTAAATTTATTAAGGATTTTCTGTTCATGTATTCCAGAAAAAAAGGTCCTTATACAAACATCTTTGCTAAATAAATGCTTTAAGCTATCTTTAACACATCCACTTTATCCCAGTAGAATAGAAAAAAACTGCTTAATTCTTAAATTATGTTTTTTTCTTCCTTTCTTGAAATGTTAATTTTTCAAAATACTTCTGTTGCAAGAAGGAATGAATTCATGGATACTTGTAATAAAAACGTGTAACATATGTCCCTTTAAACTCTGGGATTTGTGTACAAGTATTCTCAGTAAGTTCATATGTATAACTACATACATATGAGCATACAATGACATATGTAAATATATTGAGCATATGCACAAGAATTCATCATCATGCCAAAAATGTTCAAGGCAGCATGTAGGAAGTCAAAAAAGAATATTATTCTTTCCTATGTAGAAGTTTCCTTTACTTAACTGAAATTAAGAAAAATACGATATCTTTAGTTCTTCACTACGTTTGCAACATCAGGAGATAAATTCATATGCTTAATCCTTTTGGTTTTATAGGTTAGTTATTTAACAAAAAACATGGCCCAATTTTAAAAATTTTATTAAATTAGGGGTATATGAGAATCGTTAGAACCGCTTATCTTACTTAATTTTCGTTTGTGTTTTTAAAGGCTTGTTTTCAACATATTTCATATGTGCAATGTTTTTATTTTTCCCAGTGACAAGCCGTTTTGAAAACAGTGGCTATCAACTGTATTAGGACAAGAATATTAATTTTTGCACATACTTAAAAACTTTATTACTAGATGCATTATACATGGACTCTCAAAGTGTTGTTTTCTGTGCTTTATTCGAAATATGTATCAATACTTACTTATTTACTTAAGGCAAAAAAGTCAAAGGCCGAATATATTTTAGAAATATTTGCGCTTCGATCTTATGAGCATATTCTCCAATTTCGCAGGCCAAGCTTTGAAAGACTTTTCTCTACTTGGTTTTTCCATCGAAGTTTTGGACGTCCTCTTTTTACATTTGGGGGGACCGTTTATTCTTAATTTGGGGCTTTCATAGTAATTGTTTTTTCAGGAGTGGGTTACTAGCCCGACGTTCTAACCCATATTTATCGTTGTTCTTCTGGGAGAACTCGCGGCACATTCTAGCTAACTACATTAACGGGTGTAAACGTAGTAACCCGCGTGATACCACGAGAAGTTCAGTGTTAAAGGACAACTAAGATAAATCTGGGCTTAACAAGTTAAGACCAATCAAAACAGCTGCTTGGTATCCAACATCTCCTAAATCACCCACAACATGTTTCAATATCTAATAATATTTTGAAAAAGTTGTAGTTACTTAGCTTTAAATACTAGTTCCACTAATTTTAGTCACTTCATGAAAGATTGCGATGCATATTAAATTCACATTTAGGCTGACAAAACCTATATTACCAATCTGTTGCATACTTATATTATTTCATAGATTGATCTTCAGATTTAACTAAAATTGAGAATTGTGGTCAGCGTTACCGTTATGCGACTAAAGTCGCAATTTGCGACTTTTCTGGTGGCCTGCGACGAAACCTGCGACTTTTCTTCCATGGCCCTTTTTTGCTACTTTTTGGAATTGTGTGCGACTTTTGACACCTTTTTACAAAATTATTTAAAACTTTTATTTTTAGCCCATATTCAATATCTCAACTAAAATTCCCTTAAATGATTTTAACTTAAGTATAAATACCATCACTTTTAAAAATCTTTTTGTACAATAAAAAACTAAAACCAATAAATTTTGGCGGCAGAGCCGATATCTCGACAACTCTAGTTACGTACAAAAATATTGGTTTTGTTCGTTTGTCATTATTTCATTAATATTTTACATTTATAGTTCGAACAAAAAGAAATAGTATTAATGAAACTAAGCAGGTGAAACACCACTTAAAATACAATCAAGTTCAGAGTCAGAAGATGATGAAGTTTTCTAACAACCCTCATGCTCTTCGAAGGTGCAGAAAGTTTTTAACACCATTCCTGACCAATTTTGTGCTCAATTCGCAATGTGCTTCAGTAAAATATTCTTAGATAAAGCCTTTGTGGTCTCAGCTTATTTTTGGCAAACTTTTAATGCAAATCGGTTATAAATGACATCTTTTTCATACCTTTTATATGATTTGGTCTCAGTTTGTTATCTAAAACCATTGAAAGCAATATATACTTTTTTGCACGATTTTTAAAATCTTCATAAAATTTTAGCGAAAAATTATTTTTCTGGCGCTTTTGGTTTTAGGTGTTAAATTTTAAGAAATTTAAATTTTCGTTTCGTCATTTACATCTAAGAAGTGCAAACTTGCGCTACTAAAATTTTGTGTTCAATTTACCTGAAGTCTTAGGAGTTCAAATCTGTAATTAGATTTTCCGTACACCTAAGAGTACAAAAATTATTCGAGTTGAAAGTCGGTTTCTTAGGAATTAAAACTGTTTGATTTCTGCCTATATATAATATCTTTTCAAGTACGAATTGTTTTATGGTTTTTTGTTTATTGTTTAAGAAAAAAAGTTATAAAAAAAATGTGCGACTTTTTTTTGTTGAGCGCTACTTTTTGTGTGACTTTTTTTTTAAAAGCGACTTTTTTTGCGACTTTTTCAAATTTGTCAGCGGTAACGCTGATTGTGGTAATAAAACAAGAATTAAGATTGTTCGCCGCTTTCAAGCTTTAGAGACCGTAGTTTCGCAAGAATACCTTGTCCTCGAGTTCTCTCAGTTCGCACGCATTTACTTATTTTATTTAATTCATTTACTTAATTCTATCGATATAAATTAAGGTGACAATTTTTTGAATGAAGGAAATGATTATTCAAATTTTATAACTTTTTCCACGGAATATTGTGACACTAGGTCTAAAAGTTTAGATCTGATAATTTGAGCCAAATCGGACAACGTTCTATGGAAGCGCATAGGGTCCAAAGTTTAAGAGCAAATTTGTATGGGGAAAATTTGTTATTTTTTTGTTTTTGAGAAATTTAGACCAAAAATAAATAATTTTTAAAAGAAAAAATAAAAGAATATTAAAGAGAACTAACACAGCTTTATTTCAAATCGTTAAAGACGAAAATCCATGAGGTAGTCTAAAAATTATTGCAGTTTTCCCCCGAAAATTCATGTCCTTCAAAACGCGCCTAAGGATATGCACCAAAAATTCCATGTTGTAAATAAAGAAATTCCAAAGTTAGACTGATTTAGCCCAAAAATTTACATTTTCGTGAAATTCTTCAATTTTAAATCGAAGGTACGGCGAAACGGTTCAAGATGTCGATCTATTTTTTTTTTTTGGTTTTATACTCCCATTTGTCTGTTTTAACACACAGGAGAGCAAATTCTGAATTTATAATATTTGTTGAACAAAATTTTCAAAAAATTAAAAAATGATTTTTGAAACCGACCTGAGAAAAATGTACCATTTTCCAACATGAAATATACTTAGTAAATTTGATTATATTAAACAAAACTGAACTATTTACTATTAACAAGCCATTAAATGATAAATGACGAAATGGATTTTCGTCTTTCACGATTTGAAATAAAGCTGTGTTAGTTCTCTTTAATATTCTATTATCTTTTCTTGTAAAAATTATTTATTTTTGTCTAAATTTCGCAAAAACAAAAAATAACCCACTTGAAAAAAATAAATTTTCAAAAAAGCGGCGGTTCACCTCATAACTCAAGTAGCCACTGGTTATTGAGTATTAGGCTATGTAAAACTTCTGGAAGTAATGCATTTTCCGTTCGAAGCCGGAGTTAAAACGTAGGTCCTTTTTAATGAGTCTTAATTTAGAATCGGGTAATTATATAAATATATAAATATATATATATATATATAATTATATATATAAATATATAAATATATATATATATATATATATATATATATATATATATATATATGTATATACATATAGTAGGCTAGCATTTTTTAGGAATCTAAAGTAGGCGAGACTTCTCCCATATAAGGCAAATATAGTAAACCGCGATGTAAGATTTAAACGTCGTAAAACGAAATTTAAATGTGGATATTTCCTTAATATAGGATAGTTTTGCGCTAATGGGCCGAGGAGGGCCTGGGATCGAAAAACGGGGAAGATTTTTTACTTTTCTTAAACATTGCAGCAGTTGAAAACGGATCTGCATAACCCTTATGAGGCAGAGATAAATAATGAAAAAATTATAAACTGATTGACAATGCCCTATCACCTATTGAGGAATGGAAATGAAACTATCAAGAAAATACAAATTTTGTAATATGGCTTCTTAATATTGCCTTCACTGTTTGCTCACATATTCGTGCAGTTGTCGTTGCCTTAAAATGACATATATTTTAATATAATTTGTATGTATGCATGTATATATCGTCACCTGAGATGCAAAAGGGCTTAACGACACTTCTAGTTTTTTTTTTTTAAAGGAGAAGCAAAAAACGTTACAACTTTTAAATTACGGGAAACAATTAATCCAAATTTTGGAGTTGGGCCAAGAAGGCATCAGCAAAGAAAATTCTAAAAACTTAAATGGTAAAAAGTTTAGTTTTTAAGTAATTGCGTAAAAACAAAAGGGCTTAACTTCAAATTTAATATTTTCTGAAACTAAAAGGGCTTAAGTACCATACAAATTTTAAGTAAAAATGTAAACCTTTCAAAATGCATAAAGTTCTTTGTCCAAAATATAGAGACGGGTCTAAAAATAGTACCAACTTATTTTCGAAGCATAATTCAAGGTAATAGATAAGTTGTAAACAATTTAAAATAGGACACAAAATGCCTTTTTCTGAAATGAGCCCGTAACTCTTAAACGGCTAAAGTTATTTGAACGAAGTGTAGAGTCGGGAAGCTTATGTATGGCCGGAAGAACAAAAGGGCCTTAATATAAGCTGAATAATTTCTGAAACCAAAAGGACTTAACTGTAATACAAATTGATTTGAGCAAAATTTTAAAACTTTTGTTTTTAGTGAATAAAATCGTATTTTGGGTTGTTGTATCATAATCATTAAAAACAAGTAAGAAAGTGCTATAGTCGATCAAGCCCAACCATACGATACCCTTTACCACTAAGGTCAAAGGTGTTCCTTTTCCTATATAAAGACAAATACATATTTGCTAAATTTTCTTATATATTTAAGCTGATTCCGTCATTTGGACATATGAGAGCTATGGGCAAATGTGGACCGATTATCTCGAAATTTAGCAAATTGATTATGGTTTGCAAGAAATAAGCTCAAAATTCTCATTATCTTTAGATTCATGAGCGCTATATAGATTTTTGTCTCATTGAGTGTGTTTTGAAAGAAAAGTTTGTATGGGAGCTATGGTCAAATGTGGACCGATTTCAACAAAGTTTGGTGAGGTGATTTTGGTTTACATTAGCAGTATTTGTTTTAAATTTCATGAAAAAAAATATTGATATTTGTGGCCAAAATATCAATTCTGGGAAGTAAGACCTAAGTGAGAAGACCATTAATAATGGACCTATTTTGACGAATTTCAATAGCTATGGTCCGCTATCAAAAAATGATCTGTGCCAAATTTCATCAAATAGAATTGTGACCTGTACTTTGATTAAATGGTTTACATGGGGGTCCAGTAGAGCGGTTCGGCTTCCATACAAAAAAAAAGTTGTGTCAGTCATCCCCTAGGATCAAAAATAATTTTAAAACAATTCTAAATATTTTTTTTTTATTTTTTTACCACGCCTACAAATACCGCCCTTTTATTATTTTGTCCACTGTGTCGCCATTTTAGGTCCAATCATAACATTTTATATATCCGTGTTCGCGGCATTGTAAGGGCTACATGTCTCTCTTTGATAGTTTTTTACTACCACGTCAATTTATAGTCATAATTTCAAAAAGAAAACTAGATTTGTACTCGATTCGGTTAGGGTGGGTACGAATCGAATTTTGAAAAATTATGACTAGAAATTGACGTGGTAGTAAAAAACTATCAAAGTGAGAAATGTAGCCCTTATACAGCCGTAAACACTGATATATAAAGTGTTATGATCGGACTAAAGTTGGCGACACAATTAACAAAATACATAAAGGGCGTTATTTGTAGGCGTGGTTAAAAACTAAAAAAAAAAAATTAGAATTATTTTTACATTATCTTTAATCCTAGAGGGTGACTGACTCAACTTTTTTTTTCGAACCACTCTAGGGTCCAGCCAGCTGACATCTCTAAATCCACTTAGAAAGTGATTCTAAGCCTATTGGTATACTAAAAGCAACAACTTATAATACCCTTTCCAGCTATGGTGGTGAAGGCTAATAAAATCAATTTTAATTTTTGTATTAGTTACGCCCTTCTGCATTTCAGGTGACGACATGTATGTATGTATGAATGAAGGTGGAATGTGTATGTGTTCGCTAAAACAACACACATCTATATATATATTATAAATGTGTTTGTAAGTTTGTTTGTTTATTTGTTTATTTGTTTGTTTGAAAGAGGTTGGCTCCTAAACGGTTCGACCGATTTTGATGAAATTTTGAAATTAGATAGAACATTCCCTTAAGGTGGTTTAAGGATATGTTCTGTTTCAAAACTTGGTCCAGAAAGGGCCTAAATAGGGTAAATAGTGGACCAAATGGTGCAAAATTTAGTAATTATCATTGAATTTGATAAACCATAAAAGTTAGAAACTTCAAACTTAACAAAAGTAAATACATTGCCAATGGCCGTACTTCAGAAAAAAATTAAGAGGATCGGAGCAAGGGATGCCCCTTCCCGTTACAAATACAATACTTATCACTGGGGAAATTTATTTTAATGATTTTCGAAATGTAGATAAAGTTATACTAACATTCCTGAAATTTTGACAGTGAGGTATGGTGTGACCGGTGGTTTTTTTTTAATCTCAAGGGGCGTGACCCCTCCCATATAAGTCATATATTAAAAATTACAAATATAGGTGACCGACCGGACCGATTTTTCTGAAATTTTGACAGTATATTAAGGTGTGACTGATAGATAAAATAGGCCAGGATTTTTTTTGAAATCTCAAGTGGGCGTGACCCCTCCCATATAAGTCAAATATTGAAAATGACAAATATGGATGACCGAGCTGCCCGATTTTTTTGAAATTTTCACAGTATGGTACGGTGTGACCTGTGGTTGAAATAGGCGAGGTTCTTTTTTTAAATGTCAAGTGGGCGTGACCCCTCCCATATAACTTAAATATTAAAAATTACAAATATGGATAACCGAACTGACCGATTTTTTTGAAATTCAGACAATATGGAATGGTGTGACCAGTGGTTAAAATGGACAAGGTGTTTATCTCAAATCTCAAGTGGGCGTGACCCCTCCCATATAACTCATATATTAAAAACGACAAATATAGATGACCGACCGGACCGATTTTTCTGAAATTTTAATAGTATATTAAGGTGTGACCGGTGGTTAAAATAGGCTAGGTTTTTTTTGAAATCTCAAATGGGCTTGGCCCCTCCCATTTACCTGCAGACCGATTTTTCTGAAATTCTGACAGTATATTAAGGTGTGACCAGTGTGTAATATAGGCCAGGTTGTTTTTTTAATCTCCAGTGGGTGTGACCCCTCCAATATAAATCAAATATAAAAATTAGAGATATGGATGATCAAAACGATTAAAACAAATTAATTAAAGTTTTAAATGTGAATATTTTCATACTTTATGATAGTTTCTCGCTTTTTGAAGTTTTTGAAAATGGACCAAGGATGAAAAATGGGGATAAAATTCCCGTTTTCTTTTATTTCTACATGACTGATGACTGTTTGAAGATTTGTAGTAATTGTTTGATAATTGTTTCACGATTAACTGGCGATTATATGACGGCAGTTTGATTGTTTAATAGTTGATTGATGATTAACTGACGACTGTTCAATGATTTTTTATGATTGTTCGATAATTGTTTCACGATTAACTGACGATTGTTTGACGGTTATTTGATTACTATTTGACAATTGAAGCATAGCCGCGAATAACGTTGTAAGCGACAAAATTAAAATTGTTCGCAATTCGTAAAAAACGTTTTTAAAGTAGCAGGCAATATATAGATAATTTGTTTTTCTAATTGTATTTGGATAGCGATAAGGTGCATAATTTTGGCTGATTTGGTGATTGAGCAATGTAAAAGAGTCAAGTTAACTGTAATCTGCAAAAAAACAGGTTTTGTAAAAATCGGCGTTTAAAACGTTATTCGCGGCTATGCTTCAATTGTTTGATAATCTATAAATATAATAAAATATTCGCGTTTGTGTTGTTTGATATTTATGGGCCCATTGCAAGCACACATTAATGTAGAATACTGCCAATCACTAAAGTCAATTAAATACATATGCAAATACATTTTTACATCAGTTGAAAAATTAATAAGATAATAATTCATAATTGTTAATTTTTAAAGAAATGGTTAACACAGCAATAAGTAAAAATCTTTTACTATCAACCCGGGCAACGCCGGGTACAAGCAGCTAGTACTAAATACAAATTAATAAAATTCTCGTGTGTATTTTCTGTGGCAGCACAAAATTTGTTGCTGTTGTTGTCACTTGTTTCATTTGGTTCTTTATACATATAAAAATTCTTCTGCCGAAAAACTAATGTTCCTTAACTTTGGCCCCAGTTTTTTTTTGTTATTTGTTTTCTTAATTTCTTCATTTTGCCTTAAAAACAGATTTAATATTCCTTTGCTGTTTATTTTTTAGTTGTATTTATTTATATAAAATGTGACACAAGTTAAAATAAAATAATTCATTTAATATTATTTTTCTTTTCTGAATTTCTGGTGGTAAACGCGACGGACCAAAACACAATCTAAAGAAAAAGTACTTAGAAAATTAAAGAGCAAAAGCTGATGAAGAATTTGTTATTTAATTTTATATGCAGATCAAGTATTTTGGGTGATGAATTACATTTTGATTGAGGTCTATGGGAATTTTGTTTCGTTTTTTTAATTTCATTTGATGGTACGTGTTGTTTATGGAGAGGAAATTTTCTTGGATTAATTTATATTTTATTTTCTTTTTGCCAACAATTTCTAAATATTTATGTACTATACAATTTAAATACTTTCACGCATTTTTTAATATAGATTTTTAAATTTAAAGATTTTCTGTTAGAGTTTTTGAAGGGTATTGAAAGCAAGTGAAAGTTTTGATGTAACTAAATGCATATATTTTTAGTATTAGGTTTTCGAAAATGATACTTTGTTAATTTTGTACTATTCATTGTAGCAGGTTTCACTAAAGAGTATTCAAAATAAAACATTTTAAGCTGTGTTAGGTAAGAAGAGATTTAAAAGCAAATATTTAACTCTACTGAATTGCTTCATATCTGATATATTTGATCACAACCATAGGTGGAAAGGAAAGGAAACTTATAAAGTTTGTGCTGATGTATGTAATGCATAGAAAAATAGTCTAAGACTCATCTTTTAGTATACTGATAGACTTAGAATCACTTTCTGAGTCGATTTAGCGGTGTCACCCCGTCGGTTCGTCCATACGTCTGGCTGGCTGGACCCCCATGTAAACCATGTAATCAAAGTACTGGTCGCAATTCTAAAGATTATTTGATGAAATTTGGCATAGATAATTTTTTTGATGGTGGGACCATGGCTACTGAAATTCGTCAAAATCAGTCCATTATTTATGGTACCTCCCATATTCCCGGAATTGATATTTTGGCCATAAATATCAATATTTATACCCTTCACCACCATAGGTAGAAAGGGTATTATAAGTTTGTGCTGATGTATGTAATGCATAGAAATATTTGTCTTAGACCTATCTTTTAGTATACCAATATGCTTAGAATCACTTTCTGAGTCGATTTAGCGATGTCCGTCCGTCCGTCTGGCTGGCTGGACCCCCATGTAAACCTTGTAATCAAACTACAGTTCGCAATTCTAAAGATAATTTGATTATCTTCCCGGAATTGATATATTGGCCACAAAAATTAATATTTTTCATGAAATTTAAAACAAATACTGCTTATATAAAACAAAATCACTGTACCAAATTTCGTTGAAATCGGTCCACATTTGACCATAGCTCCCATACAAACTCTTTTCTCAAAACACACGAAATGAGACAAAATTGACTAAAACGCTCGTAAATCCGAAGATAATGAGAATTTTAAGTTTATTTTGTGCATACATAATTTTTGTAGCAACTGTAATCAATTTGGGAATAATAAATCAAATTTTGAGATAATTGGTCCACATTTGACCCTAGCTCTTATATAAATCCAAATGGCGGAAACAGCTTAAATGTATAAGTTTTGAGAATATGTTTGTATGATGGCAAAATTTAGCAAATATTCGTCTTTGTATAGGAAAAAGAACACCTTTGACCTTAGTGGTGAAGGGTATCGTATGGTCGGGCTTGACCGACTACAGCACTTTCTTACTTGTTTTTCATGAAACTTAAAACAAATACTGCTTATATAAACCAAAACCACTGTAGCAAATATCGTTGAAATCGATTCACATTTGACCATAGCTCCCATACAAACTCTTGTGTCAAAACGCACTAAATGAGACAAAAATCATTAACCCGGTATTGGCCAGAACTTTTTTTTGTTTCATATTTTGTTCAAAAGAAGTATACTTATGTATTTTGCCCTTCTGAGCTCGAAAATGAGTCAAATTTTTCATTAAATTGTTTCGATTTTCCGGAAAATGTGAAAAACTTGCGTTACCATATGGGTACAGGATTTTTTTAGAAATAAAATACATAAAGCGCTGTTTTAAACATGTTTATTGAAATTAAGAATAAAGAAAATAATTTTTCTGAAAAAAGGAAAAACAAATATTATTTTTGAACTTATATAAATCATGATTTACGCAAAGCCCAATGTTGCATTTTACACATGCTGTTCTTGCGTTAACTTTGCATCGATCACCAGCAGAGTATCTACGATTTGATGGTACAACAAAATGACCAATTTGATTACAACGGAGAGTGTGTTCAACTCGACCTGGCTGTTGTGCGTATCTGTGTGAGGTCATAGGGCCGGGTGTTTTTGCTTTTGTGCCATAATGCTCCCAGTAGTACACCGCTAATTGTTTTCGAAACTCAAGCTGAGCCATTGTAGGTTGTTCCTTTCGAAAAAGTTGCCAAGTATTTTGAATACAAGCATCTATGAGCCAAGTAAAAATACTAGACCACCACTTCTTTCCTCTATATGTGATGCGATATTGAGCCAAATTTTGGTCGAATCGATCTACTCCGCACATATATTTGTTTAATTCCGTGATTGCAAGATGACGGGGTATATTTATTTTAGCTCCCCTTTCTTTAGAATAACGTTGTGCCATGGACTTAGGGTTTTCACTAAGCAACATGCAGACAACACTGTTATCTTTCCACTTTACCAAACGAATACCTGTGCTTTTCATCTCTATCGATTCGGAGTAACCTCTTTCCATCAACTCAAAAGTTTTTTTATGCGGTATTGGACAGCTTGCTGAAATACGGTTATCACTAACTGTTCCCGTAGCTTTATATCATCATGATTTCAAATAGGCCAACAAAGGATAGCTAGTAAATATATTGTCAAAGTAAAATGAAAACGGTAGCGATTTCAATTCATCGGAAAATCATCAATCATGTTGTTAACGGAGCCGCGCATTTTCCAAACTTATTTTCGTCTATAGCAATTGAACGAGGATTCTTTCCCTGATAAATTTTGAAGTTCACTAGATAGCCCGATGGAATGCAAAGAGACCAAACTTTATATTCAAACCGCAATGGCTTGCCTTTAATGAACTGCTTACAACCATGTCAACTAAAGTAGGCAATCATGCTTTCATCGAAGGAAAGGTTTTGTTCAATATGAAAATGCTCTATCATTTTTGCTTTTAAGTGGTCTGTAGGGGGGCGCAGTTTCCATATTTTATCGCTATATGCTCCCCCTTTCGAAGGAGCCTTGGAATTATCTTCACTTAAGACCGCAAAATTTATGAAAATACAAAAAAATATAATAACTATGCAAGAAATTTGAAAAAACAGCACAGAAATTCATATAAAACGTGAAAAATTAAACCTGTACCCTAGACGACCCACGATTACCGTATGGTAACGTCTTGTAAAAATATAAAAAAATAATACAAGGAAATATATTTTTTTAATAAATGAAATCACGTTTCATAGATTATTTCATTCTCTATTATCAGATATATTTTTTATTAAATCTGCATTGAAAATATATTATTTAACATGAGTACTTACCGACGTGCCATGTCTTAAAATGGGAAATCTTAACTTTTTTTTGGGACCACAATTTGAGATGCTATAACTTGTTAGGCCAGCAACAACTGTTTAACACTACCTTGAATGTTATTCCTCTTTGGATTCATTTTTGAAAATATAACGGCATATTTTGGATTACCATATGGTAACCGTGGGTTATTTCGGGTTAAAACGTTTGTAAATCTGAAGATACCGACAATTTTGAGTGTATTTTTTGCATGCTTAATTTTTGTAAAAACTGTAATCAATTTGCCAAATTTCGAAATAATCGGTCCACATATGACGCTAGCTCTCATATCTATAAGTTCAAATGACGGAAACAGCTTAAATATATCGAGTGGTTAAATTTTAAGGGCCGATGTTGATTTCGAATAACATACAAACTATTTAGGAACTTATTGTAATTTTATTTTATTATGATATATTGGTATTACTCAATTATGTATGGAACAAAATATTGGCCAAATAGGTGCCGCGACCACGGCGGCACACCTCCATCCGATGGACCAAATTTTCGATTAGCCTGAGGCATAATGGAGGTTCTATGTCGTTAATGTGCCGAATTATCTCATCCTTTAGCTCTTGAATTGTTGCTGGCTTATCGACGTACACCTTTTCTTTCAAATAACCCCAAAGAAAAAAGTCCAACGGTGTCAAATCACATAATCTTGGCGGCCAATTGACATCGCCATTACGTGAGATAACACGGCCATCGAATTTGTTGCGCAAAAGAGCCATTGTTTCGTTAACTGTGTGGCAAGTGGCACCGTCCTGCTGAAACCACATATCGTCCACATCCATATCATCCAATTCGGGCCATAAAAAGTTCGTTATCACGATAGCGAACACCATTCACAGTAACTGCCTGACCGGCCTCATTTTGGAAAAAATACGGCTCGATGATGTCGTCAGCCCAGAAACAGCACCAAATAGTCACTCTTAGTGGGTGCATTGGTTTTTCGACAATCACTCTTCGATTCTCATTCGGCCAAATGCGGCAATTCTGTTTATTGACGAATCCACTGAGGTGAAAATGTACCGATATGCATTTTGATTTGAAGGCCCATTTTCATAATAAGTCTGGATTACTTTAACCAGTTGTTGGATTGTGTATCTCTCCATGGTTAAAATTGAGTAAGTCTGAGATAGAGAAATGTCAAATAAAATTCGGAAAAAAAACGTGGCGTTTAGGTGTGGTTCACATTCAACATCGGCCCTTACAATTTAACCACCCTTTATAAGTTTTGAGAAAAATTTTTTATGGTGGCAAAATTAAGCAAATAATTGTCTTTATACAGGACAAATATTTATAGTGGTGAAGGGTATCGTATGGTCGGGCTTGACCGACTATAGCACTTTCTCACTTGTTAAATTAAAGATACGAGTTAAAACACCACTATATATTACATAGTGCTGCGAGTTCCCCCATATGAACTATAAAATATGGGTTAGGACGTCGAGTTAGTAACCCAATCCTGGAAAAGAATTTTTGACATTTTCCAATTCACATGACGATATATGATTTAAAATTTGATCATTAATAAATCCTAATTTATTTTGTTAATTTGGAATTTTTTATTTGACGAATATTTAAAAAAAAATCAGAATATAACAATTATTTTGCAAAAAAAATATATAAATCAGATCTTGACAAATATTTCTGCAAAAAAAAAAATCAAAAGTTGACGAATATTTTTGCAAAACAAAATAAAAATCAGATTTTGACAAATAATTTTGACACAAAAAAAAAAAATTATATCGACAGCCTATGAATATACCGTCCATGATCCAATTTTTACCAAAATCACTTTTAATTTTGAAACTGTTATTTGTAATAGTTACATCTCTTTTAATAAAAATAACCCCAAAGAATTTGTTGCGCAAAAGAGCCATTGTTTCGTTAGCTGTGTGGCAGTGGCATCGCTGAAACCACATATCGTCCACATCCATATCTTCCAATTCGGGCCATAAAAAGTTCGTTATCATCTCACGATAGCGAACACCATTCACAGTAACTGCCTGACCGGCCTCATTTTGGAAAAAATACGGCTCGATGATGTCGTCAGCCCATAAACAGGACCAAACAGTCACTCTTAGTGGGTGCATTGGTTTTTCGACAGTCACTCTTCGATTCTCATTCGCCCAAATGCGGCAATTCTGTGTATTGACGAATCCACTGAGGTGAAAATGTACCGATATGCATTTTGATTTGAAGGCCCATTTTCATAATAAGTCTGGATAACTTTAACCAGTTGTTGGATTGTGTATCTCTCCATGGTTAAAATTGAGTATGTCTGAGATAGAGAAATGTTAAATAAAATTCGGAAAAAAACGTGGCGTTTAGGTGTGGTTCACATTCAACATCGGCCCTTACAATTTAACCACCCTTTATAAGTTTTGAGAAAAATTTTTTATGGTGGCAAAATTAAGCAAATAATTGTCTTTATACAGGACAAATATTTATAGTGGTGAAGGGTATCGTATGGTCGGGCTTGACTGACTATAGCACTTTCTCACTTGTTAAATTAAATATACGAGTTAAAACACCACTATATATTACATAGTGCTGCGAGTTCCCCCATATGAACTATAAAATATGGGTTAGTACGTCGAGTTAGTTACCCAATCCTGGAAAAGAATTTTTGACATTTTCCAATTCACATGACGATATATGATTTAAAATTTGATCATTAATAAATCCTAATTTATTTTGTTAATTTGGAATTTTTTATTTGACGAATATTTAAAAAAAAATCAGAATATAACAATTATTTTGCAAAAAAAATATATAAATCAGATCTTGACAAATATTTCTGCAAAAAAAAAAATCAAAAGTTGACGAATATTTTTGCAAAACAAAATAAAAATCAGATTTTGACGAATAATTTTGACACAAAAAAAAAAATTATATCGACAGCCTATGAATATACCGTCCATGATCCAATTTTTATCAAAATCACTTTTAATTTTGAAACTGTTATTTGTAATAGTTACATCTCTTTTAATAAAAATAGAATAGAAGAAATCTATCAGGCTTGGGGGATCTCAATCACATTTGCATTACAATTACTTTAAATGTAATTGTAATTCAAAAAAATGAATTACAATTACATGTAATTGTAATTAAGTTTTTTTCAATTACAATTACATGTAATTGTAATTCAGAAATTGCAATTACAATTACATGTAATTGCAATTCAAAAAAACTCAATTACAATTACATGTAATTGTAATTGACGAAAAATTACATATGATTCAATAAAAATGTAATTAAATTGCAGTAAATATAAATACATTTTTTAAATAAAACTTAAAATATAAGTATTTCATAACTTTTTTTGTGTGAAGATGTGTTCTTTTTTTACAAGAAACTTTTTTACAATATATTTATAACTTTTTGTTTTAGAACTGTGCTAGATAGCTAAAGTAGTAAAAAATTCTACCATTATTTTAAAATTGCATGATCGCTACTTTTGAAGTCGATGTGCTTAGTCTCCTCTATTCTCTCTCATATAATTTTTGATGTAATGATTCAGGTCTTTAACAATTGAATATCAGCTGTCTGTACCTTAGGGCGGGTCGATTTTTTTGAGAAAAAATCTTAAAGAGGGAATTTATTCTACGAAGAATTCTGAACAACTTCACCAAAGAAACCATGGGTCTAAAATGGATTTCGTTCCTCCGAAAGTTCAAAAATATATTGCTAATAAAAATTTTTTATAATTTGTATATAAATGTCATTTAATTTGCAGTATAAAAGTCCCCATAATATGTTGTGTAAAATGTGTACATAAAGTTAGTTTTAATATTAAAATACTATTGTTATTAAAAAAGTAAACACATCATTTTTAGTTTTATAAAAAGATCTCCGTTTAAATCAACGTCTTTATGTTTGTATATCAATGTTTGTATATTATATATATATATAAGTAGTTGATAACACTGCACAACAGCATTTCTGATGATTAGAGTTCGATACATGATTCTAGTCTAGTTTTTTATGAGGATTTCAAATCTGTCGACAAAACTTTTCTATCAGCTCTAGTTTGCACATAAACCGTTTTACACAAAACACCATATTTTTTATCCTTAGTATTACCTAATTAAGCTCTTGAGAAAAAAAAAATTTTTTTTGAAGACTTTCGTACACAAGATGAGTACGGGGAACTCAAAAAGGGTCTATCAAAAAGGGTCTAGTGGAATAGGTCGCCATTTTCTTAACTAGAGTCGCCAAGATTAGCAAAAAACATATCTATGTGACTCTAAAGAATATGCGGTTTAATGTCCATGTAGATTTATGTGTTTAAAAGTGACTCATGTGTTGCAAAAAATGATGCAAATTGAATATTTTTTTCATAATAAAACACTATAAATTTAGAAATAATTCATATTTATTTAGTTCCTATAATGAAAAGAATTTTCTTTTATACGATTTTCGTGCGACAGCTGAAGGTGGAGAGCTATTTTGAATGCTCCAACAATAATCAGCCATCACTTTCACTACTGTAAGATTTTTCTCCAAAGTGTATAGGTTCATCTAGCCCAGCATCAGCTTGAAGGTCAAGTGACATCTTGGGAGTAGAAACACGTCTATGTGCCGATCGTATTGAAGGGTATTCCCATTTAGCATGATTTTTTCGGTTAATGCCGATTATGTTCACCAAACAAAAATAACAATCATCATGGTGGTTCAAGGGTTCAATCCAGATCATAGCGGTTTCGTACCTAAAGTTATTTCTTTTCTCATTTGTCCACAAACGTAGAAACTCAACGCACGTTTTGCATACCTTTTGCGGAATCCAAGGCTTGTTTTTCATTTCCAATGTGTGCCCAAAGAAATTATTGTAAGCCTCAATTACGAAAGCAGTCACATTTAAACGGTATTCTTTAAATATATACTCTCCGCAAATGAAACAAAAATGATTCGGATCATTAGCACAAACTCTTCTCGATGACAACATATCAAATTATATTAACAAAACTTAATATTTTCTTAATTAGAGGCAAATTAACACACTAAAACAGCAATTTTTTTGTGAAAGCTATATTTTGTAAACTAGAGCTGTTACAAAAAAAACTGAGGGCATATTTGAAATCAGCAATGTCAAAATATTCAGAATAACTTCATAAAAGTCAATCATCAGGCAAAAGTTGCCATATTGTTGTGCAGTGTAATTTATGTAATTTTTGTACTCTTAAGTAATAAATAATTTCAAAGTAATCATTACAGTTTTTTTCACAATTACAATTACTTTTTCGAAAATACGTAATTTGTAATTCAAATTTTTGAATTTACAATTACTTGTAATTGTAATTGCAAATTTTAAATTACAATTACATGTAATTGTAATTCAAAAATTTCGAATTATGCATTACATGTAATTGTAATTCAAAATTTTCAATTACAATTATATATAATGTGTAATTGAGGATGTAATTAATTACAAAATGTAATTGAGATCCCCCAAGCCTGAAATCTATGACACAGTAACCAATGCTTATGTGTCTTGGTGCTAAAAGGGCCAATGACAAATAATACAGTTTTGAGAAAATTTGATTTAAATTTTTATTTTCTATATAAAATTATAGTAATGTTGACCAGAAAACCCCTATAAATCTGTTCTGAGTTAAGTAAGAGATAAGCTGTTGAAGCAAAAAATTGACATTGGCCCTTTTAGCACCAAGCCACAGATATATTGTAAAACAAATATTGACATCTATATAAATATATTGCATATTAAACAGTTTTTTGTTTTCACTTAAAAATATTCTATTTGGTTCATAGTCGGTATTGAATATAGGCTCACGATATATTGATTTTTATTATAAATGTTATAATAAAAACGGTCTTTGGGTTTAATCGTATTATAATAGAGTTCCTGGTTGACCGAGCCTTGCTCTGAGCTTTATGATAAACGTATTGAGGAAAATTTCAAAAAGTACTAACTTTAAAAAGTACTATGTACCTTGAGTGTGTTGCTGCTCCACCAACTAAAATAAATTTAGAGGAAAAACATTACACAAATATCCAATTAATTTGAATCATTTTATACAATCATAACAATTCAATTCAGTTTGAGTAATTTTGGAATTTTTTCATATTAACTTAGAAACATCCTTCGACTTATGCGCAACAATTATGCCTACGATATAGCATGACCAAATACAAGGTTTACGATTAAATTAATTTTGAGTAATTTTCAGTGGCGTCACCTGTCGCAAATCGGCCATACACGCTAAGAAACATTAGCTGGCTGATAAGTAACAAGTTCGCTCAAGATCAGAGCATGATAAAAATGCACAGTTTACGATTTATTTAATCTTGAGTAATTTATCATTCATTATCTTCTTATAACTTTTTTACCCATAAAAAAAACAAATACGTGTTCAACACTTTTTTACATTTATTGATTTCAGTATTCTTTGGTTCAAAAGATAAGAGTGGGCTAAAACCAGTACTAAAAAATCTACTGTCACCCTTTTTTACCCCCTATTGGGCATAGATTCAAAAAAGTACCAAACACCTGTCCACTTGTTTTATAGCAGTTCAAAATGAAACTCAAATTTTGTTTCTATACCTATTACTTTAGGAGATATAATTAAATTTTTCTCCCTTTTACCCGTTTAAAACCCCTTAGGGGCAAAATTTCCAAAAGTCTTTTCTTACTTAATCTACACGGCAAAAACGGAACCCACCGTTCAAATTCTATCAAAATCGTTAAAGTCGTTTTCGAGAAACCCATTCTATATATATAGGTATATATAGTCTCCTTTTACATTAGTCAGGTTTGGCTTATCAATTTTTGAATTTGTATGAGAAAAAACTGACAGAATTAAAATTAAAAGCAAACCTCACCGTAATATCAAGTTTACGAACATTTTGAAAATTTGTATGAGAAAGATAAAATGAAAACTGATGAAGAAAATGTTTGTGTGTGAACGTGAACTGATCATGTAAACTTGATTTGTGTAAAAAGGGACATATATATTAGGGCTTAGTGAAAAACAACTTTTATTGAAATTCGATACGCCTGGTTTAAAAATTCTAAGAAGCTCAGAAAAAAATTTTGTCTTCCTAGGTCAATGTCCTGAGGTGACGCACAGGACATTAATTTCTCGGACCCATTTGTATGGGGAAAAATGGGATTTTTTCGGTTTTCGGTAAATATCAACCAATAAATATACATATTAAGGTATAAAAACAGTTAAGACGAACGACTAATTTCGTCCGGCACTACGAATTCGATTTTAAAAATGAATTATGTACAATCGTCCATTGAACAAATTTGGAACGAATTAACGCTGTTGACGTCTTTTTTATTAATTTTAATTTGCACAAAAAATATAGTACATACACACAACAAATTTTCATACGCAACTATTGTGAGCACTTTTTTTTCATATAAACTCATATGTTCTATATCTAATGACGAATTTTCGTTCCGAAAAATTTTTCGTTTGTCCCAATTGTGTTCATACTCTTAACTTTTAACAGAGAAGTTTTATGAACCGTATAATTTGTTATTGCGCTGCTTTATTAAAGGACAAACACACGATCCACATTTAACCAAATCTCTCATAAAATCCCATTTACCAGAAACCCTTAAATTTTTATTTAGTGCAAAGAAGTAACCAACAATACCAACAAGTTTTACAATTTATATTCCAATCGGGAAAACTTTTACCTTAACCTCTTATATATACATTTCTGGAGTTGTATATAATACCTTAACTTCATTTGAATCATCTTTCCTTAATGAAGCAATCACCCAATCGGGGTTTCCCACATAATTTTCTATTATGGTTTTGTTTTAATTTCAGGCTTACGAAAGTATGAGTCATATGAATTTTCATTTTCTCAAGGATATTTAATTCTAAAATACATACCTCAAAAAAAAAAAAACGGAAACACTTCGTTCGCATAATGACATAATTTAATTTATTAACATAATTTTCTTGTCTTGAAAGGTATTAAAAAACGCGTCTTTTTTTCTAACATGTAAATTAGTCATACAATATTAAGTACATGTGTAAATATTTATGTAAAATGTAAATTTTGTAGACATACATGATGGTTGAATGTTTGATACAAACACTTAAAAAAGGCTCTTCATAATTATAATTACTTTTGTAAACATAATTAAAAAATTATGAAATTCAAACATAAACAAGTAAGAGTGTTATATTAGGCTGTGCCGAATCTTATATACCCACCATCAAGTTGTGTTAAATTTAGAAACATATCTCATATATCTACAAGGGTGCAGCTAATTCAAAATTTGAACCAAAATTGAAAAAATCGCTAAGGTAATTGGTATTGTTGGTAAAATCTTTGGACTAAATTCGGTTCCAGTAGCTTTAAAGTTCAACATTTAAAAATATCTTAGTGGTTTCCCCAGTATTTATTTTGATCAAAATTCGGTGTCATAACCGGGCATAGTTTTACACTAATAAGCTGTTAAATACTTTTCGTTGGGTTTAATATTTAGTAGTGCTAAATACGTTAATAGCAATACGGCAGGTCCATATATTTCGTTAGGAGTTAATAATCCATCCATCATATATAAAGTGTTTGCTGAACATTGATTAGTGCAACCTTAATATAATGAACTTACCTCCAAATCTTTTTGATTGTATATCTAACAAGTAAGAGTGGTATATTCGGCTTTGCCGAATCTTGGATACCCTTCACCAATGGTGTTCTAAAAGTAAAGTACAAAATCGTAAGAATATATTGATAATTATATAGTTCCTGATTACTGACTAAGTTGAGCTCCACACAAATGCTTGATATGTATATTAATTTTCTGTTGTTCGTACTCAATGTAATTCCTAGCAATATTTGGTTATACTAGTATTATATGCAAAGAGTCTTTAAAATTAAGAGTCGGAAAACGAAAAGCTTTTCGGTGGCGTCATCATTTAGAATAGTTATGGACCCAAAGGTTAGGTTGGGCAGGTGGCTGATGTCTAGCTTAGAAATAAAATAGACACATATTTTACGAACATTTAATAAAGTTCGATAGACCAGATAAACCATGCAGAAAATATGCTTCAAAATGTAGATGCCCTTAGATTTGCAATAGCACATCGATTTGATGAAGTTTAAGTATTCTGACATGCAACCCAAAAACGCTGTGCCCAGTGAGGGTTGTGCACTTTAATTCGTACGAATTATCCAACTAGTAAAAGTTCTTGATTAGTTATGTAAAACTCTGAAGTTAGCGGACTGATTTAGGTCAAAGCTTTAACAATGATTGTCAATGTATGTATATATATATATATATATATATATAGTTCTTTCGATCTGTCCGATGGATGTTTGGAAAGTTTTGCTCTAGTTCTTTGTGCAATTTTAATGTGATTTAATTTATCAGCATTAAATCGATTCCCGGTCGGGTTTATATGGGAGATTTCACTAAATGTGAATAGAGCTTGCCCATTTTCAATATCGAACTTTTCAAGAGATCAGAAATACTTTTGTCAAATGTTGTCCCTCTAGAAAGTTTATTTTAGGCGCTATTGTCCTGAATATCAATATTGTACAACGTCTTTATACTAAATGTCATCATCGTATCTATTATAATTTGTCATTTATTAGCTACTAAGAGATTTCCTTAGGCGAAGTTATACGGGATCAATTGTCAAACGTGAACGGATTTCTCCCAATTGCAATTAAAAAATTAAAATTTTTGTTGATATGTGAGATACTTACATACATATGTAGGTTTTGAACGGATATCATGTAATTAGCTGCATTTTTTTACTTCCTAGGAAGATTATCTATAATTTGATATATAATACATTCTCAAATGTTATCATAATGTTCAAAAGTCAGACACAAAATTAAGATAAATGCAGTGTGTCTGTCTGCTAAAACCAGATTTGTGGAGCTCCTGAATTGTCCCACCCTGAATTTCAACATTGTCGATCAAAACACCATCGCTTAAACGCTAAATTATATCTACCACAAATTTCAGAATGCATCAGGATTTAGATAATCCCCTGCGAAGGACGCTATTAAACTTCATCAAAATAAACATCTGAGATATCGACAAAACAGGAGCTCCAAAAACTTGACTACAACAGAAACAAGTAAGAGTGGTAATGTTGTCCCTCTAGAACGTTTATTTTAGGCGCTATTGTCCTGAATATCAATATTGTACAACGTCTTTATACTAAATGTCATCATCGTATCTATTATAATTTGTCATTTATTAGCTACTAGGAGATTGCCTTAGGCGAAGTTATACGGGATCAATTGTCAAACGTGAACGGATTTCTCCCAATTGCAATTAAAAAATTTAAATTTTTGTTGATATGTGAGATATTTAAATACATATGTAGGTTTTGAACGGATATCATGTAATCAGCTGCATTTTTGTACTTCCTAGGAAGATTACCTATAATTTGATATATAATACATTCTCAAATGTTATCATAATGTTCAAAAGTCAGACACAAAATTAAGATAAATGCAGTGTATCTGTCTGATAAAACCAGATTTGTGGAGCTACTGAATTGTCCCACCCTGAATTTCAACATTGTCGATCAAAACACCATCGCTTAAACGCTAAATTATATCTACCACAAATTACAGAATGCATCAGGATTTAGATAATCCCCTGCGAAGAACGCTATTAAACTTCATCAAAATAAACATCTGAGATATCGACAAACAGGAGCTCCAAAAACTTGACTACAATAGAAAAAAGGACAGACAGGTAGACGGACGGACATGTAGACGGACGGATAAACAAACATACGGACGGACAAACAAACAGACGGACGGACGGACGTAGCGAAATCGATTCTCCTGCCGATTCTGAGTTGATCGGTACAATTTGAATGGTATTCATAATCAGATTTGTAGAGTATATATATCAGATTTTAGGAAATCCACCCACAAAGAACGACGTCAAATTTCATCACAATCGGTCCATAAACACCTGAGATATCGCTGAAACAATACTCACAAAATGTAAACAAAATTTCTTAGCAACGTACTTTCAGCAATTTGCTGTACATCAAATGTAGTGTTTTGGCGGCATCTCAATTGTTTATAGACCGCTTTTGATAAAATTTTATAACACGCTTGGCGGGGGAATTTCCTAAAATCTGATATAAAATTTATGTATGTCCGTGCTAAAGGAGGATGGTTTTTTTCTATTTCTGCATTTCATTTTTTCATCAAACATTCTCTAACGCGTACTTTGGGCAATTTGCGATACATCAAATTTAGTGTTTTGGCAATATCTCAGTTGCTTATGGACCGATTTTGATAAAATTTTACAGAGTGCTTTGGGAAACTATTTCCTACAATCTGATATATAAAATATTATCACATGTACACCAGGAGTATCTTTTTTCTCTTGTTATTTAAAAGTGTGTTTCAATCAAAAATTTTAAAATTTTCGTCTAATTTTTGGTATTTTTTCGATATTTTCGGTGTTTATAAACCGATTTTAATGAAATTAGGTAGGTTCTTCTTCTAGGGGCTTCAGAAACTTGATTTCAACAGACAGACAGACGGACAGACAGACGGACAGACAGACAGACAGACAGACAGACGGACATCGCTTAATCGATTCTCCTCCCGATTCTGAGTCGATCGGTATAATTTTTATGGGGTCTACGATCACTACGAAAATTACAAACAAAAATTACAAATACCCTTTCACCTATTGGTGAAGGGTATAAAAAGGACAAACAGGTAGACGGACGGACATGTAGACGGACGGACATGTAGACGGACGGACAAACAAACAGACGGACGGACGGGCAAACAAACAGACGGACGGACAGACGGACGGACAGACGGACGGACGGAGGTCGCGAAATCGATTCTTGTGCCGATTCTGAGTTGATCGGTACAATTTGAATGGTATTCATAATCAGATTTGTGGAGTATATATATCAGATTTTAGAAAATCCTCCCATAAAGAACGATGTCAAATTTCATCACAATCGGTCCATAAACACCTGAGATATCGCTGAAACAATACTTACAAAATGTAAACAAAATTTCTTAGACACTTACTTTGGGCAATTTGCTGTACATCAAATGTAGTGTTATGGCGATATCTCAATTGTTTATAGACCGCTTTTGATAAAATTTAATAACGTGCTTGGTGGGGGAATTTCCTAAAATCTGATATAAAATTTATGTAGGTCCGTACTAAAGGAGGATAGTTTTAACTATTTCTGCATTTAATTTTTTCAACAAACATTCTCTAATGTGTACTTTGGGCAATTTGCGATACATCAAATTCAGTGTTTTGGCGATATCTCAGTTGTTTATGGACCGATTTTGATAAAATTTTACAGAGTGCTTTGGGAAAATATTTCCTACAATCTGATATATAACATATTATCACATGTACACCAGGAGTATCTTTTTTCTCTTGTTATTTAAAAGTGTGTTTCAATCAAAAATTTTAAAATTTTCGTCAAATTTTTGGTATTTTTTCGATATTTTCGGTGTTTATAAACCGATTTTCCTAAAATCTGATATATAATTTATGTAAGTCCATCCTCCTGGGGCTTCAGAAACTTGATTTCAACAGACAGACGGACGGACAGACAGACAGACAGACAGACGGACATCGCTTAATCGAATCTCCTCCCGATTCTGAGTCGATCGGTATAATTTTTATGGGGTCTACGATCACTAATAAAAAAATTACAAACGGAATCACAAACTTATAATACCCTTTCACCTATTGGTGAAGGGTATAAAAAGGGGACGATATATATATATATGTATATATATATATATATATATATTTATGTATATACATATATATATATATATATATATATATATATATATATATATATATATATATATATATATATATATATATATATATATAAATACGTTATATATATATATATCGTCCCCTTTTTATACATACAATCAATCAATCACTAATAAAAAAATTACAAACGGAATCACAAACTTATAATACCCTTTCACCTATTGGTGAAGGGTATAAAAAGGGGACGATATATATATATATGTATATATATATATATATATATATATATATATTTATGTATATACATATATATATATATATATATATATATATATATATATATATATATATATATATATATATATATATATATATATGTATATATATATATATATATATATATATATATAAATACGTTATATATATATATATCGTCCCCTTTTTATACATACAATCAAAAAGATTTGGAGGTAAGTTCATTATATTAAGGTTGCACTAATCAATGTTCAGCCCAGGAGTGTTTTTTATGTGAAAGCTAGAGTTAAATATGGACCTATAAAATTTGATAAACTGATCAGAAGTTGCATAAAACTTCCACATTTTAAATAGAAATTACAACTGTATTCAATTTATCAGCATTAATGTGTTTCCCGGGGCGGGGTTATATGGGAGCTCTAACTAAATGTGAGCCGATACACAATTTTATGAAGATATCCAAAATACTTTTGTAAAATTTTGTCCCTCCAGCTCTTGTAGTTAAGGAGCTATGGCGCTTTTATCTGACGGACAGACGGACATAAACCCCATTTTCTTTTTGAATTTTTGTGTTTCCATAAGTTTTTTATATGGGAGCTATGGTCAAATGGTGACCGATTGCAACAAAATTTAGCTGGCATTGACATAAGTCTTTCTGGTGCCAAATTTAGTGGTTATATCTATAATATCTTTAGTTTTATTGACATTTAAGTGTATTTTTGTTGAAATTTAGGGTGTTTCCGTAGTTTTTTGTATGGAAGCTAAGGCTAAATGTGAAGCAATTTTATATGCTGCCTAGGTCTTATGTAAAACTTATATATACCAAATTTTATGATCATAGCTGTTATAATTTTTCATTTATTAACAAATAAGCGATTAGCCTACACGAGGTTACACGGGAGCTATGGTCAAATGTGAACCGGTTTTGCCCATTTTCAATACCAAAATTTTCTGAAAGATGAATATTTTTACCAAGTTTCACTAAGCTAGCTCCTTTCGTTTAGGCGTTATCGTGATTTCAACAGACAGACAGACATCTCGCAATCGTCTTTGAATTTCATAGGGATTCAGAATATATATCGTTTTTGGTTTTTGAGCCAATATTAAGAAAATTACAAACGGAATGACAATCCCAATATACCCCCCCAAAGCAACAAGATAACAGCCATTAAAAAAAAGTGATATGTTTAGATAGACAGGCATGTCTTTTTAAGTAGCAAATTTCTTATTTATCTTGAACATTTGTCATGCTTTAGTGCTTAAATAACACTTATCCATCAGCTTTAGAAAAACTGAGAGTTTACAAGTGTTAATTGATTTAAGATGTTCAACCCATCGTCTGTCCGATTGCTTGTCATTATATCTTTACCTATTGTCCGTTTAATTTATAACGTTTTTGTTATTTTAATTAAATTGCAAATATTTTTTTCATATAATTTCACAAATTTTAAAAAAAGTGAAACTGTCAAATACATATGTATCTAACATTCAAAACTGACAAATTTTTTATTGTCAATACGGACATTAATTTGATGTTAAACAAATTGCTGAGTGTTTTTTTATCGTTAAACGTAATCACTTTTACTTAATGGTATTTTATATAATTTAATGTTTATTTTTATCAAAGAGTAAAAATCACATGTAAAGTAAAACGAAACTTCCAAGAGCAATGAGTTTTTATAAATAAGCAGTAAAATATTTAAATAAGGAAGAAAATACTTTAAATTACTGATAATAAAATTATTATCATGCACAGTGGGTTATTTCAAATATATGGTAACAATTAACAGTTTTATATTTGAATGACCTATTTATGTCCTACATGATAGATGACTTAGGTATGTGGAGAACTAGATATTGAGGACAAGTGTTTCTTGAATTTTCTAATGATTCCAGATGATCTCAAATGCCCTCTTGCTTTACGAAGATCCTTTTAATAAAAGTTTTAGTGTCTAATTTCTAACCAAATTCTTTGAGAATGTCTGTTGTTTTTTTGTTAATGACTATTTACCTAAATGGCCTATAGTTACAACCTGTTTAGGTTAAATAGCAAATAATAAAAAAATGATTATGACAACTTTTTTACCGACAAAAGGAAGACCAAGTGGGTAAAGATAAATCGAGCACGCTGAATTCAATGGTACCAGCCGTTTTTATACCCACCATCAAAAAGAATGGGGGGGGGGTGTATATTGAGATTGTCATTCCGTTAGTAATTTCCTTAATTTTGGCTTAAAAATCAAAAACGATATATATTCTGAATCCTTATGAAATGCTAAGACGATTGAGCGATGTCCGTCTGTCTGTCTGTTAAAATCACGATAACGCCTAAACGAAAGGAGCTAGCTCACTGAAACTTAGTAAAAACATTCCTGATCTCTGAGAAAATTTTGGTATTGAAATCGGGCAAAATCGGTTAACATTTGACTATAGCTCCCGTATAACCTTGCCTACGCTAATCGCTTATTTGCTAATAAATAACAAACTATAATAGCTATAATGATAAAATTTGGCATATAGAAGTTTTGCGTAAGCCCTAGGAAAACATAGCTCCCATACAAAGAACTTACGGAAACAGCCAAAATTTCACCTAAAATACACTTAAATGCCAATAAATCAAAAACTATAATAGATATAACCACTAAATTTAGCACAAGGAGGTCCTATGTCAATGCCAACCAGTGTGCAAAATTTTGTCATAATCGTTTACCATTTGACCATAGCTCTCATATAAAAAACTTATGGAAACACAAAAATACAAAAAGAAAAGGGCGTTTATGTCCGTCAGATTAAAGCTCGATAGCGCCTTAACTACAAAAGCTAGAGAGACAAAATTTAGCAAAAGTATTTTCGATATGTTGTAGAAATTGTGTGCTGAAAATGGGTAAAATCGGTTCACATTTAGTTAGAGCTCCCATATAACCCTGCCCCGGGAATCACATTTATGCTGATAAATTGAATAAAATTGTAAAATCTATGACTACTAAATTTAAAAAAGAGAAGTTTTATGCAACTTTCAGTCAGTATATCAAATTTTATAGGAATCGGTCCATTTTTGACCATAGCTTTCATATAAAAACCGCTCCCGGTAACCACTAAAATACCACAAACGCCAGTTAAAAGCTATTAAATTATGAACTATGTCAGGTATGGGCACTAGATTTTGCACAAATAAACTTTATATTAAATAATACCAGCCAGTATGTAGAATTTTGTAACAATCAGTCGACATTTGGCTATAGTTCTTATATATAACATCTCCTTTTTATATCTACAATCAAAAAGATTTGGAGGTACATTCAGTATATTAAGATTGTATCTACGAGATTATATATCTATCAATCAATGTTTGGTCCAGACTTTATACACGGTAGATGCATTAGGAACTACTACATGGTTATGGAACAGCATTTTGTCCAAGGTAAATACTTGGGAAACCACCTAGATACTTTAAAATGTTGTGGTATAGTAACTATACCACTGCAACCGAATTTAGTCCCAATACATCACCAACTATACCACATTTGGTCAACATTTTGAATTAGCTGCACTCTCGTACAACTTGATGGTGGGTATACAAGATTTGGCACAGCCGAATATAACACTCTTACTTGTTTTATGTATCAGCGTTATAGCGATATAGCGTTATAAAAAAAATGGAAGAGGTTGCGCTGTAAATATTCTTGTAACTCGAAAACTATTAACTTTCTTGAACTAAGTAAAAAACCGAAATTCGCCAACAAAATCTCTTTCAGAAGCGCTAATTATTTTTTTAATTCCATCAGTCTTTTTGGAAAAATTTTTTTTTTGTCTGCAAATATTTTTTTTTTTTTTGAAAAATCACAAAAATTTCCATTTTCAAAAATTCACTTAAAATTCTATAATCCAGTTATGTAGTTATATTAATATAAGCTTATAGAAAACGAAGGCGGAATTTCGAATTTTTACTTAGTTCAAGAACTAAACCTCCATTTTTTAAACCTCTATATCTCAAAAACTAGAGATAATCTAAAAAAAAAACGTCTAGCACCATTGAATTCAGCAACCACGAGTTATCTTTTCCCACTTGGTCTTCCTTTTGTGGGTTTTTTTCAACTAGCACAGTGTTATCAATGACTACGTTCCAACTGAAATCCAATCTGAAAACGGTAAAGATGAAAGTAGTTGGATCAACATGCAATGTGGATAACTATGATATTGCTTTTTGTGGATGGCACTATTTTCCCCCAAAAATTCTACGTTGTGATCATCTCGACTTGATGTACGCTTAGGGTTGCCAGACACAAACCCGGAAAAAGCTGGACAGAAGGCAAAAAAAGCTTGACAACCCACAAATTAGCTGGACATTAATAAATTTTGCAAATTGTAAGTACCAAGTGAAAGTAGACAAGATGACATGCCCGAACAAATCAAAATGAGGTAAGAATTACAATAACTTAAAAGTAATAAATCTGCGAGTGCCGATGGTAGAGCTTTTTAAGGCAGGAGGTGGGAGTTGATAATCACTTATGTCCCAGCTTATAAAAACCATGTAGTTAGAAGAACGTATGCCGGACGATTGGAGTCTCAGCGTTCTTTGTTCAGTCCACAAACAAATTAGATAAAACTGTATGTGCCAATTATATAGGTATAAGTCTTCTTTCAATTGCATATAAGATAATATCGACCATATTGTGTGAAAGGTAAAGGCCAAAGTTAACGAAATATTTGGAACCTAATAATGTGGCTTTAGACCGGGTAAATCTATCACTGGTCAGATCTTCACGCTACATCAAATCCTGGAGAAAACACAAGAGAAACAAATTGATACATAGAATCTCTTTGTTTGCTACAAAGCTGCTATTGACAGCCTGATACGAACGAAGGTGTTTAATGCAATGTCTGAGTTTGGCAACCCTAGGAAGTTAATGAGACTATGCAGGATGACATAAACGGATACAACCTCAACAGTTAAAATAAGTAAGCGCCTCTCGGAGTCCTTCATAACTAAACGGGGATTCAGACAAGGCGATAGTTTGTCATGCGATCTCTTCAATATTGTGTTACCTGAAATCGTAAATCGTGCACGAGGTAGCTGCCGCCTTTTCATGTGTCGAGAAGAAATCTAATAAAATGGGTCTAGTTATCAATGAATCAAAAACAAAACTGATAGTTTCTACAAAAAGAAAGTTCACAAGAGTTGGACCACATGTGATCCTTGAGAACTAAAACTTCGAAGTTGTAAAAGAATTTATTTTCCCTTGTACAGCCGTCAACATAAATAACGATATAAGTTTCGAAATCAAACGTAGAATCATGCTTGCAAACAGATTATATTTTGGTCTTAGCAAGCAGTTAAGAAATAAAGCTCTTTCTGTTAGAACTAAAGACACGCTCTATAAAACGCTTTTACTACCCGTGTGTATGGTGCTGAATCATGGGCACTTGCACAAGCAGATGAAGCTATTCTTTGAATTTTTGTTTGCATCAACAATGAATATCGACATCGAATAAACCATAAATATCGACATAGTAAAACGCATCAAACAGCAGCGACTGCGTTGGTTAGAACATGTTGGGCGAATGGATAAAAATACTCCTGCACGAAAAGTATTTAAAATGGATAAAGAATGAACTCGTAAAAGAGGACGTACGAAAATTCGACGCAAAGGCCAAGTAGAAGTAGAGGAAAATCTTTTAAAGCTTGACCTACGAAATTGAAGAATTAGAATTCTAAAATGTGCTCGACCTTTGGCTTTAACAGGTTGTAATATAGGCCACTTAAGTAAAGTAAATACAATGGGGAAATTTGATAGAGAGTAATTTTATTACAAAATTAACTTGATCAAGTAATCAATTAATCAACGCATAAATCACTTAGTAAAAAAGAAGAAAAAAAACTTTTGCGTTCATTATATTTTCTTTAAAAATATAGAGAAAATTCAACTCTTCACCTTTTAGCTGGACAAATTTAATTTTAGCTTGACACTGGACAAGCACTAAAAAAGCTGGACAATCCAGTCGAATCCAGCCTGACTGGCAACCCTATGTACGCTCTAGGCGAGGAGCCGACATAAACAGCGACTATCATTTAGTTATGTGTAAAGTTTGATTAAAGGAAGTGGCTCTGAGGTCTTATACGGCAAAATCTAATCGGAAAATTGTTGTAGGAAAATTTAAATTAAAAAGACATCGAAATGCCCTTATAAGGAATCTGAATTTCAGATGTTATGAACAACAACGACGCCAGTATTAATGAAATCTCTAGATGTGGGTCTTAAACGTACAATGAGGTTGGTCAACAAACACTAGTATTTATAGATAATAAATGAAAAATTTGGCTCACACAAGAAACATGGGGCTTAGTTAAGCAACTCAAAATTAACAAGTGAGAGTGGTATATTCGGCTTTGCCGAATCTTGGATACCCTTCACCAATGGTGTTCCAAAAGTACTTAATGTAATTCGTAGCAATTTTTGGTTATACTAGTATTATATGCAAAGAGTCTTTAAAATTAAGAGTCGGAAAACGAAAACCTTTTCGGTGGCGTCATCATCTAGAATAGTTATGCACCCAAAGGTTAGGTTGGGCAGGTGGCTGATGTCTAGGGAAGCTTCACTTGGGTTCTAAAGTGGTCCCTTTGTGAAAGATAATGATTACTAGACTACAAGTAGAGAATGCATATTTAAGCCAGCCAGTAGCTTCGAAATAAAGTAGACACATATTTTATGAACATTTAATAAAGTTCGATAGACCAGATAAACCACGCAGAAAAGATGCTTCAAAATGTAGATGCCCTTAGATTTGCAATAGCACATCGATTTGATAAAGTTTAAGTATTCTGACATGCAACCCAAAAACGCTGTGCCCAGTGAGGGTTGTGTACTTTAATTCGTACGAATTATCCAACTAGAAAAAGTTCTTGATTAGTTATGTAAAACTCTGAAGTTAGCGGACTGATTTAGGTCAAAGCTTTAACAATGATTGTCAATGTATACAAGCCTTAAAATTATAGGGTATACACTCTTAGTTTTAGATACATACGTGAAATATATAGCTTTTGAATGGATGGTTATCAGCTTTGTCGGAAAAGTTTACTTATTAATTTGAAGTTAGTTAATTAATTAAAATGAACACTTCATCAATAATATTTGGGATGTATAGTTCTTTCGATCTGTCCAATGGATGTTTGGAAAGTTTTGCTCTAGTTCTTTGTGCAATTTTAATGTGATTTAATTTATCAGCATTAAATCGATTCTCGGTCGGGTTTATATGGGAGATTTCACTAAATGTGAATAGAGCTCGCCCATTTTCAATATCGAACTTTTCAAGAGATCAGAAATACTTTTGTCAAATGTTGTCCCTCTAGAAAGTTTATTTTAGGCGCTATTGTCCTGAATATCAATATTGTACAACGTCTTTATACTAAATGTCATCCTCGTATCTATTATAATTTGTCATTTATTAGCTACTAAGAGATTGCCTTAGGCGAAGTTATATGGGATCAATTGTCAAACGTGAACGTATTTCTCCCAATTGCAATTATAAAATTTAAATTCTTGTTGATATGTGACATACTTACATACATATGTAGGTTTTGAACGGATATCATGTACTCTGTTGCATTTTTGTACTTCCTAGGAAGATTACCTATAATTTGATATATAATACATTCTCAAATGTTATCATAATATTCAAAAGTCAGACACAAAATTCATCAGGATTTAGATAATCCCCTGCGAAGGACGCTATTAAACTTCATCAAAATAAACATCTGAGATATCGACAAAACAGGAGCTCCAAAAACTTGACTACAACAGAAAAAAGGACAGACAGGTAGACGGACGGACATGTAGACGGACGGATAAACAAACAGACGGACGGACGGGCAAACAAACAGACGGACGGACGGAGGTCGCGAAATCGATTCTTGTGCCGATTCTGAGTTGATCGGTACAATTTGAATGGTATTCATAATCAGATTTGTGGAGTATATATATCAGATTTTAGAAAATCCTCCCATAAAGAACGATGTCAAATTTCATCACAATCGGTTCATAAACACCTGAGATATCGCTGAAACAATACTTTGATGTACATCAAATGTTGTGTTATTGCGATATCTCAATTGTTTATAGAGCGCTTTTGATAAAATTTAATAACGTGCTTGGTGGGGGAATTTCCTAAAATCTGATATAAAAGTTATGTAGGTTCGTACTAAAGGAGGATAGTTTTTCCTATTTCTGCATTTAATTTTTTCAACAAACATTCTCTAATGTATACTTTGGGCAATTTGCGATACATCAAATTCAGTGTTTTGGCGGTATCTCAGTTGTTTATGGACCGATTTTGATAAAATTTTACAGAGTGCTTTGGGAAAATATTTTCTACAATCTCATATATAGCATATTATCACATGTACACCAGGAGTATATTTTTTCTCTTGTTATTTAAAAGTGTGTTTCAATCAAAAATTTTCAAATTTTCGTCTAATTTTTGGTATTTTTTCGATATTTTCGGTGTTTATAAACCGATTTTAATGAAATTTAATAGCGTTCATTGCGGGAGAATTTCCTAAAATCTGATATATAATTTATGTAAGTCCAGGGGCTTCAGAAACTTGATTTCAACAGACAGACGGACAGACAGACAGACAGACAGACAGACAGACAGACAGACAGACAGACGGACATCGCTTAATCGATTCTCCTCCCGATTCTGAGTCGATCGGTATAATTTTTATGGGGTCTACGATCACTAATAAAAAAATTACAAACGGAATCACAAACTTATAATACCCTTTCACCTATTGGTGAAGGGTATAAAAAAACAATACAATTTTAAATGATGTCGGAGATGTTAACGTGTTCCGTATAACATAACGTGATCTATCCAAAAAAATAAAAAAAGTCTTCAAGGAGGAACAAGGAAGTGTGGATAGGCGAACAAGCAATCCAGAGTGAATGAGCTGCAAGCAGAGGCGACAAGAAGACCTTATACAATATATTAAGGGCGTTATGTGGCAAGCCAACTTATTCTTTCAACAGCGGATGAACATTTACTGCAATGGATTGAATACTTCAAATCAACACTAAACAATCCTATCGGACATAACAATCCTATCGAACATAATAAATACATAATAAATTCAACCATAAGAGTGTATACAATGGAATTTCAGACAATCCACCAAAAAATAAAAGCCTTAAATGCAACAATGTCCTGGGCAACAACAATATTTCAGCTGATATGTTTTCATGTAATGTTCAAGAATCAGCGAGATTGTAGCACCCATTAGTGGTTAAATAAACAAGTCAAAAGAAAAAATGTATATTAGTCAAAATACCTAAAGACTGCAACACTTCTTCCAATACCGAGCAATTTTTAACAAAATATCCGAACCAGTTTCCTCAAAGCTCCTCTGAATCTAAACTCAGTTTGGGTTCAGAGAGAACCGCTTTTGTGTTGATCTAATCAATACAATAAGAACAGTATTAGAGCAATGTAATAAATTCCACACTTTATGAAGGAATTCAGCAGTAGGAGCCATATGAGTGGAATTTCAGAAAATCGTAATATGTCAACAAAAACTCTAAACTTAATTCGGGCAATGAACGCGGATTTTAAATGTCGAGTCCCACACAAATCATGTCAAATTCGTTTGATGTTACTACTATACTAAGGCAAGGATGGCTGTTGTTGGCACCTTTAGACAACTCGAGGACTTGTTGATGATGTATTTCTTCTAAGCCAAAGCTCAGATCACCTTCAAAAAAATACTAACGATATCACTGTTAAATCTCGGGCAGCTGGGATGGAAATCAATATTTCTTATATTATGCCTGGAGGCTGCCCGTCGACATACGTCAATGTGGGAAGTTTGGTATTCAAAAGACGCCAACGATCACTAAAATCGTTTCTCTAGGAACATCTGAAAGACCGGGCTTACGCAAACATTGACCGTACTTTTTCATAGACGATGAACGTTAGATAATAGAACGATAAACAATGGCCCAATCTATTTTAAATTTGGGGCGGGTCAATTTTCCGTTTAGTGGATTAACATCTTTTGGTGGGCTATATAAAGGCTACGGTGAAGGCTTACATGAAATTATCATTAAATATTGAATTCTATAAATTACCGATAAGAATTGAAATCAATTAAGTGGCAGTACTCGATTTAATTAAATTCTTAAAAGCATGATAAACTTTCCTTAACTCATTTGTATTCTTTTCATTTGAAAATTCCTTGTATTTTGTTGCCATTATATGTTAATTCAAAAAATTTCAATATTTGTTCAATTAAGAAAAACTGAAATTTCTTCCACCTTCATTAAAGAAAGTGAATTTTTCGCTGGTTAGTAAAGTTTTGTTTTGTACGCTTCTCTGTATTTATCACTTTGTCTTAGTAATATTATTCGTCAATAAATCGTAAACTCTAAAATTAACAAGAGAGCTATATTCGGCTATGCCGAATCTTATATATCCACCATCAAGTTGTGCTAAATTTAGAAACATATCTCGTATATCTACGATGATTCAGCTAATTCAAGATGTGGACCAAATTCGAAAAAAATGTTACGTTTGTTGGTATTGTTGGTAAATATTTGGACTAAATTCGTTCAACATTTTAAAGTATCAAAGTGGTTTCCCCAGTAATTACTTTGCACAAAACTTAGTCTCATAACCGGGTATAGTTTAACATTAATAAGCTATTAAATACTCTTCGTTTAGCATAATATTTAGTTAGGATAAACGTTGATAGTAATACGACAGGTCCATATATTTTGTTAGGAGTTCCTAATGTTAGATTTTTTTTGGTTTCCGGGAGTGGTTTTTATATGAAAGCTATAGTCAAATATGGACCGATTCCTATGAAATTTGGTATACTGACCAATAGTTACATAAAACTTCTCTCTTCTAAATTTAGTCGTCATAGCTATTACAATTGTATTCAATTTATCAGCATTAATGTTATTTCCGGGACGGGGCTATATGGGAGCTCCAAATAAATGTGAGCCGATTTCGCCCATTTTCAATACACAACTTTCTCAAGATATCGAAAATACTTTTGTAAAAGTTTGGCCCTTTAGCTCTTTTCGTTAAGGCGTGAATAACAGATATTTTAATTTAAACACCCAACAGTCGGCTGACAAAAAATGTACATAAACGTTCCATAAGCAGGGTTTAATAATATTATTACATATGTATTAAGATATCAAAGAAAACCAGAAAATTTCAAGAAGAGTAAAGTGCTGTTTCATATAAGCAATGCACTTTGTCACTTATCAAGAAAAATGATGGCAAAATTAAGTGAGTCGTTGAACTGACGATTAAAAACTTAACAAATTTTCTTAAATCTATAGTGAAACCGAAGTTCGTTAAAACCCATGACAACAAACTTATTTCGGTTTAAGCTTTTTAGCACGCACGTATTTGGTAATTGTAATAAATTAAGTTAACGTTGGTTTTCTTTATACAAATATTTATTTCCACAAACTTGTAGTTATTCAGCTGAATCGCTGGCTGTCTGTCTGTCTGTCTGTCGTCTTTCTATTTTTATACCCTTCACCACCATAGGTGGAAAGGGTATTATAAGTTTGTGCTGATGTTTGTAACGCATAGAAATATTTGTCTTAGACCCACCTTTTAGTATACCAATAGGCTTAGAATCACTTTCTGAGTCGATTTAGCGATGTCCGTCCGTCCGTCCGTCCGTCTGGCTGGCTGGACGGCTGGCTGGCTGGCCGGCTGGCTGGCTGGCTGGCCGGCTGGCCGGCTGGCTGGCTGGCTGGCTGGCCGGCTGGCTGGCTGGCTGGCCGGCTGGCTGGCTGGCTGGCCGGCTGGCTGGCTGGACCCCCATGTAAACCTTGTAATCAAACTACAGGTCGCAATTCTAAAGATAATTTGATGAAATTTGGCACAGATCATTTTTTTGATAATGGGACCATGGCTATTGAAATTGGTCAAAATTGGTTCCCGGAATTGCTATATTGGCCACGAATATCAATATTTTTTCATGAAATTTAAAACAAATACTGTTTATGTCAACTAAAATCACTGTACCAAATTTTGTTGAAATCGGTCCACATTTGACTATAGCTCCCATACAAACTCTTCTTTAAAAACGCACTAAATGAGAAAAAAAATCACTAAAACGCTCGTAAATCTAAAGATAATGGAAATTTTGAGTCTATGTTTTGCATACATAATTTTTGTAACAACTGTAATTAATCTGCCAAATTTCGAGATAATCGGTCCACATTTGACCCTAGCTCTCATATAAGTCCAAATGACGGAAACAGGTTGAATATATAAGTTTTGAGAAAATGTTTGTATGATGGCAAAATTTAGCAAATATTTGTCTTTACACACAAAAAATAACACCTTTGACCTTAGTGGTGAAGGGTATCGTATGGTCGGCTTGCCCGACTATAGCGCTTTCTTACTTGTTTATTAATTTGATGAATTTGTACGTGTTTATAAGTGGACATATGTACATTTTATCTAGAAAACAAACTATCGACATATGAATGTCTGAATAAATATTTCTACATTTATAAATTTTGGTTAAATATTTGTTTTGCATACAACCGCAACAAATTGAAATTATCATCATGCACTTTTTTTTTCTTTTTTGTTTTTCTAAACGCGTTTTTACGGTTTTTACACATCGAGGAAGATATTCATATCAGCCAGTTTAACGTATGTAGAAAGAAGTTGTCACTTTTTATTTAAAAATTAACTATTACAGCTACCGCTACTTAAGCAAAATTGCTACTTTCTCAAAAAATATTTAATTTTTTAAATTGAAAATAAAAACAACATTAAAATTAAGGTGTGTGTAAATTGATTTTTTTAATAAATTGGTAAATTGGTTTATTAAAGTTATGATACTTTGCAATTGCTTTTAACAAATAGCTCGTAATATTAAATATTTTATACACCTTTTTCAAAATTTAGCAGACCTTGACTGACCATATTAGGAAAATTTTATAAATTTATGTGAATTATAATACTTTAGTGACGTTTTCACTTCCAGTAGTTACCAATGAACAAAAAATAATTATTATGGTTATGAAGATTAAATAAATTGTTAAATTTCTTATGTAAGTCTAATAAGTAGTCTGTCAAAACCTATATACATAAGTGTTGACCAGTGAGGTCTCCTATTTGGAAACCTGAGAGTAAATTTAACCACCAACACACGGACAGTGGTAAATATCGTAGCTGTTAATGAATCGGCGTCATTCGTAGAGATTAGACTCCACTAGTGGAAAATTTTTCGAAAGGATTTAGGTGTAAAACCTTTTAGTCATTTAATCAATTATTTAAAGCACATATCCTACCACATTACATAACATTTGGTGAATATGAAAAACTACCAATACATTCCGAAAAATACATTTTGATATTACTTCACTTACGCTGAACGATGTAAGCTTCGCAAATGCATTGGAGATGTCTATTGCTCTTACCCATTCGATGAATTGAATGAGCCACTGTTCAGATAGAAATGCCACTAGAACTCCTGGTGAGTGACCATTGTGAAATCCATGCTGTTAATTGTTTGGTAGGTGATTGGATTCAATATAGCTAACAAGATGAAACAACTAATACGCTGGATGGAACACTTTAAGTCAACACTTACCAACCCTATTGGATTAACACTTCAGCCAGTGAAGTGCATAATGAAAACAACCATGACAGCATATTCAGTAGAATTTCTGACAGTCCGCCAACAATACTACGAGTAGAAGTGAAGAACGCTATTAAAATCCTTAAACGCAACAAGGCCTCGGGTAATGACAATATTTCATCGGAGATGCTTCTATGTGATACTGAACGATCGTCGAGATTGTGGCACCCATTTGTGCGTAAAGTATGGGAAGAAGTTCTGCCAACCTCCTGGAATGAAGGTATACTAGCCAAAATACCAAAAAAGGTTGACCCCAAAGACTGCAATAACTACAGGGGTATAACACTTCTTCCAATACCGAGCAAAATACCAAGTTGTGTAATTTTGAACAGAATATCCGACGCAGTTTCCTCTACACTCCGCGAAAATCAGTTTGGGTTTAGAAAAAACCGTTCTTGTGTTAATCTTATCAACACAGTTAGAATAGTATTAGAGCAATGTAATGAATTCCGCACTCCTATTTACATAGGGTTTATCGACTTTATGAAGGACTTCGACAGTGTCAATAGAAGCTATCTATGGAGAATTTTAGAAAATCTTAACATGCCGTCGAAAATTCTCAACTTAATCCGCGCCATGTAGGTTGATTTTCAATGTCGAGTCCTACACAAGGGTAAACTATCAGATCCGTTCAATGTTACTACTGAAGTAAGGCAAGGATGTATATTATCATCTATACTTTTTATCCTCGTCATCGACAATATAATGCGCATGGCTCTAAATGGTAGACACGGTATCCAATGGACACCCTTTAAACAACTTGAGGACTTGCCGATGACGTATGTCTTCTAAGCCAAAGCTCTTTAAGAGAATACTACTGCTATTAAAGCATGAATCTCGTATATCTAGTCTGGAAATTAATATTTCTAAGACAAAGATTATGCCCGGAGGCTATGGCGCAAACCCGTTGACACACATCAATAAGGATAAGGAGGTTGTTGGACGTGTGTATACGAGGACGAGGATATTAAATCACGTATTAATAAGGCAAAATCTGCATTCGGCATTCTTCGAGCTATTTGGAAATCTCGGCAAATATCAACAACAACTATGTCAATACAATCCTGTATTACGGCTGCGAAACATGGAAACGCACAAATGCCATGCAAACCTTTACAAACGAAAGCTTAAGGCAAATTCTTAATACATGGTGGCCGAATCGCATAAGAAATCAAGATCTACTTAATGCGACAAACCAAATCCCTGCTTCCACAGAGGTATATCAACGGAAATGGCGGTGGATACGCCAAGTACCAACATTGCTCGATAAGCGTTTCGCTGGAATCCACAAGGAAGCGACCGTCAATTGATGCGGAGTTACTAGCAGCAAACTATTCATGGAATGATATATGCCTAACATCTCGCAATAGAGTCCGATATAAATGGATGGTTAAGGCCCTATACTCCACTGGGAGCCAAGGATAACAGCAGGAGAACATGATGAAAGTTTGGAACATAAGGCAATAGGATGGCAATTGTCAGTGTTGGAGTGATCACTTTTATTTTTGGTATGGTTGTACCTTGGCAATTTTCCAACAATGACCATGAGATTTGTTATCATTTAACTCTGACAAAACTTATGATCTTTGTAAGCAATCTTTAATCTCTCCAGAACATGGTAAAATCTTAATATTGAAAACAAAGCTCTCATTTGTCCAGTAATTTCTATTACAAACAATAATTCTAACAAAATTTTGAGAACCGTTGTATTTTTTACACTTTAAACAAAACCCAATATAATTTTGTTTATACCCACCATCAAAAAGAATGGGGGGTACGTTGAAATTGTCATTCCAAAGAGATATGTATTCTGAATCCTTATCCTCGTCTAGACGAATGAGCGATGTTCGTCTGTCTGTCATTTTGTTGAAAGCTCGATAACGCCTAAACGAAAGGAGCTAGTTCACTGAAACTTGGCAAAGATATTGTGGGAAAATTTTGGTATTGAAATTAGGCAAAATCGGTTCAAATTTGACCATAGCTCATACATAACCTCGTCTAGGCTAATCGCTTATTTGCTAATAAATGGCAAACTATAACAGCTATGATTATAAAATTTGGTGTATAGAAGTTTGACATAAGCACAACATAAAATGTAAAATTTCAATCGGTTCACATTTAACCATAGCTCCCATACAAAATACTTACGGAAACAGCTTAAATTCCACCTAAAATACACTTAAATTTTAATAAATGATAAAAGGTAATAGCTATAGCAACTAAATTTAGCACAAGGAAGTTTTATAACAATGCCAGCCAGTGTGCAAAATTCCATTACAACCGCTCACCATCTGTCCATAGTTCCCAAATAAAAACTTACGGAAAAACAAAATTTCAAAAAAAAAATGGATTTCTGTCCGCCTGTTTATCAAATGAAAGCGCGATAACGCCTTAACTACAAGAGCTAGAGAGACAATATTTTACAAAAGTATTTTTGATATGTAAAAGAAGTCTTATGTTGAAAAAGGGCGAAATCGGTTCAAATTTAGTTAGAGCTCCTATATAACCACGCCCCTCCCATAGGTCCCACTTCCCGGAATTCATAAATCGATGTACAAAAATAGGTATACATTTGACCATAGCTCCCATACAAGCTCTTCTGTCAAAACGCACTTTATGAGACAAAAATCACGCTAGTAAGTCTGAAGATAATGGGAATTTAAGTTAATTTTTTGCATACATAATTTTTGTATCAACTATAATCAAGCCAAATTTCGAAATAAACCGTTCAAATAAGACCAAATGATGGAAATAGCTTAAATATATAAGTTTCTAGAAAATGTTTGTATGATGGCAAAATTAAGCAAATATTGGTCTTTATACAGGAAAAATAACACCTTTGACCTTAGTGGTGAAGGGTATCGTATGGTCGGGCTTGACCGACTGTAGCACTTTCATACTTGTTTTCATATAAAAACCACTCCCGGAAACCACTAAAATGCCAGAAATGGAAATTAAAAGCTATTAAATTATAAACTATGGTCACTAAATTTTGCATGGAAAGCTTTGTATAAATATCAGATAGTTTATAAAATTTTGTGACAAACGATCAACATTTGGCTATAGTTCTTTTATATATAACATCCCCTTTTAATATCTACAATCAAAAAGATTTGGAGAGACATTTAGTATATTAAGATTGCACCTACGAAATTAGGTAGCTATCAATCAATGTTAAGTCCAGACTTTATATACGATAGATGCATGAGGAACTCCTTACAAAATGTATAAGTAGTATCGTTCAATTAATCATATTTATCGATCCGCTTTCAACAAAAATCTTTATCACCACGGTCTCTTTCGTTGTGCAAATTAATACGCATTCTCAGATGCTTCGTAATTTTGGGAAACTGTTTGTGTTTATACGCCATAGATAGAAAGGGTTTGTACTAATGTACAAACCCTTTCCAATATTGCTCTGACACTCACCTTGAGTATCCGGATCTACTCAGAATCACTCCCTGAGTTGTTTTAAAAGTCGTGCAAGTCGCAACTTCAAAGATAATTTGGTGAAATACACACATACGCACAGACTCATATTTTGGTTCAGGGACGATCCCTATACTTTTTGAGCAAAAGCTAATGACTATTTCGGGTACCTCCCATAGGGATGCCTTTCCGCATTAAAGTTTTTGGCCCTTTACAGCCACAAATTTAGCTGTATTTTATTAATATTCAGCGTCAATATTTCTAATGGTAAACTATGTCAGTGTACTCAATTTTGTAGGAATCGACCCATATTTGACCATACCTCCTATAGACACATTCTCAAAAGTCTTTTAAATACATAGAAAGGCACAAAAATGATTATAAATCTAAATATAATTGCATTTAATTACTAAAACTTTGCACAGATAAATAATTTATTTATCTTAATCGATAATCGACATTTGGTAACAATCGACCCACAATTGAACCTAGCTCCCATATCATTAGCCGGAAATAAAATAAATATACTTTCGAAATTTTGACTTAAGGAAACTTGTTAAATTGTTGGTCCATACTTGACCTTAGTAGAGAAGGCTATCATATAGTCGTATTGACCGATGGGGCACAACAAATATCTATTTTACGGTGACTAATACGTTTAAATTCTTTATAATTTTTTTCTTTATTCAATTTTCAACTTAAAACTTAACAAATAAATTAAAATTTTTACTTAAAAACTATAAAAAAAACACACACAATTTGTTTTTAATTTGCAAACAAGTAAGTTCATCCAGTCTCAATACAATTTTTTTTACGTTTTTAATAAATTTTTGTTTTATAAATTTCTCACGAATCGTTTGTCCTTTTCGATAGCTAAAATCAAAAATATATCGTCTGGAATATCGCTTACTCTTAAATGACTGTTCGTTTAAATAATAAACATTAATAGAAAGTAGATGATTTAAGTTGTCTTTTTCGCATCTTTTGGCTTCCAACCGCTGTAGGCCAAATCAAAGTCACGACCCCAGCCAGAATGGCCACCAGAAGATACCACTACTTCGTGTGAAGCCTCTTTTCCGCCACCACTTAACAGCTTCTTAATGCCTATTATGGAGGCCAAAACTAAAGCTAATTTGGAAACAATTAAGGCTTTACCGGCTAACATGGCTAAGGCACCATAGGCAATGGGCACAAATGTGCCACCCAAAAGCAAAGGTATCATTATATAAGCACCTCCGCCTTTTTTATCCTTCTTTTTGCGACCTTCTACGGTATTATCGGATATGGAATCATCAGGTCGAATATCGGGAAATTTGATCTGAATTTATAAATTATAAAATAAATTATTTTAATATAAGTATTATAAGAGATAAAACTCACCTGTAATGTATGATGCTGCAGAAAGCCAGCCAAGTTTTTAAAAATCATATTCGTTAAAACCTGCTCCTTGGCCTCCAAAGCTCTGGGGAGATTAGCTTCTAAATCGTGTTCGCTTAATAAAGGTTTTGTTGACACTTCCGAGTCATCGGCCTTAACAAATTGTATACCCTCCATTATCTTCAATTTCTTAGCCGAACGGAATACTTTTTCCAGGCCCGTTAATAATTTCACTTTCAGACAGATTGACAAATTTTCCGCCGAACATTGCTGATACAATCGGTAAACCATTGACAGATCTTTCCAGACATTTGATGGACTCGTACTAGAACCACTGCTCGTTTGTGAGTGCGGGGAATTGACATTGTCGACTTCTTCAGTAACGCTGTTTGCATGTTGATAATTATTCGTATTTGAATTTGTGGCACTGCGTGCTGTTGCCGTTTGTAACCAACAGAATACTATTGTTATCACTGCCACATGCCACACGTATTTAAGCATATTGTGTTTTATAATTATTCCTAGGCAAGGCAATATTAGACTAAACACTTTCTTTCAAATGTTATTAAAAAAGAATCAAATGATCCCCTTTGGATCATTTATCTGATGTTAACAACTTTCTTAATTTCGAATCACTAATCAAATTAATCCTTTTTTCTAGAGTCTTTTGTTCACCCTTAATTTTCTTTTTTTTAATAGAAAATTTTCTTTCACTTGTTCAGCGTTTTCTTATAAACTGATCTTGTATTTTAATTGTTCGTGTTTTTTATACTACTCTAAGAAATACTATATTAAAACTCCTATATTTGGAGTTAATTTTCATGAATTTTCTAAAAAAAAAAAATTTTAATCAGTCGGTTTGAGTTTTTTCGCTTTTTGCATTTTTGTGTCTTAATAATTGTTGCATTGCTCTTGTTTTTGCCCAGACGCTGTTTTTTTTTACTTTTTACAATAGAAATTTAAGAAAACAATAACTAAATAATAACCAAAATCATCATCTGATAAATTAACTACTACGAGTATTTAGAGTGTTTTTGAATAATTTTCTCAAGTGCATATCGTGCTAATAAAACAAGAAAAAGCAACTAATCGTTTGTTTTACTCTAAATCATCTTACATTTATACGACTACACTGGGAGAAAACTTTTTGCTTACCGCAATAAAAGTCTTCTTAAAATGACTTCTTGTGATTTATTGAAGGGTTACTCGCCATAGATATGTATATAATGAGCATTTACCAATATAACAGACATATAACACCTTAGAGCGGTTTGCCTTCCATACAAAAAGAAAAAGTTGCGTCAGTCACCCCCTAGGATCAAAGGTAATGTTAATACAATTCTAAAAAAAAATATTTTTTTACCACGCCTACAAATACCGCCCTTTTAGTATTTTGTTCACCGTGTCGCCATTTTGAGTCCGATCATAATATTTTATATATCGGTGTTCGCTTTCTAAGGGCTACATTTCTCCCTTTGATAGTTTTTTTACTACCACGTCAATTTATAGTCATAATTTTCAAAAAACTAGATTTGTACTCGATTTGATTAGGGTGGGTACGAATCGAAATTTGAAAGATGACTAGAAATTGACATGGTAGTAAGAAACTAACAAAGTGAGAAATGAAACCCTTATACAGCCGTGAACAGCGATATATAAAGTGTTATGATCGGACTAAAGATGGCGACACAGTTAACAAAATACGAAAAGGGCGGTATTTGTAGGCGTGGTAAAAAAATCCTAGGGGGTGACTGACTCAACTTTTTTTTTCGAACCACTCTATAACACCTCTATCTTTTCATATAGTAAACGTTTCTATATAGCAGGAAAGACCAGAACAATTTTGCTCACTTAAACATTAACATAATTGAACGAAACAGAAATCACAATGGGTTGTACCTATTAATTTGGTTGTTTTTATACCCACCATCAAAAAGAATGGGAGGTATATTGAGATTGTCATTCCGTTTGTAACTTCCTTAATATTGGCTCAAAATTCAAAAACGATATATATTCTGAATCCTTATGAAAATCTAAGCGATGTCCGTTTGTCTGTCTGTCTATTGAAATCACGATAACGCCTAAACGAAAGCTAGCTCACGGAAACTTAGTAGAAATATTCGTCATCTATGAGAAAATGTTGGTATTGAAATTGGGCAAAATCGGTTAACATTTGACCATAGCTCCCGTATAACCTCGTCTAGACTAATCGCTTATTTGCTAATAAATGACAAATTATAACAGCTATGATGACAAAATTCGGTATCTAGAAGTTTTACATTAGCACTAGGCAGCATATAAAATCTCATCGAAATCGACTCACATTTAACCATAGCTCCCATATAAAAAACTTACGGAAACAATAAATAATAAACTATAATAGCTTTGGCCACTAAATTTAGCACAAGGAAGTCTTATGTGAATGCCAGCCAGTGTGCAAAATTTTGTCACAATCGGTCACCATTTGACCATAGCTCCCATATATGTACATAAAAAAATTTACGGAGACACAAAAATACAAATAGAAAAGGGGGTTTATGTCCGTCTGTCCGTTAGATAAAAGCGCGATAGCGCCTTAACTAGACTTATTTATTTAGACCGACTATCTCGAAATTTAGCAAATTGATTACAGTTTTTACAAAAGTTATGTATGCAAAAAATAAACTCCAAATTCTCATTATCTTCAGATTTGATTAGGGTGGGTACGAATCGAAATTTGAAAGATGACTAGAAATTGACATGGTAGTAAGAAACTAACAAAGTGAGAAATGAAACCCTTATACAGCCGTGAACAGCGATATATAAAGTGTTATGATCGGACTAAAGATGGCGACACAGTTAACAAAATACGAAAAGGGCGGTATTTGTAGGCGTGGTAAAAAAATCCTAGGGGGTGACTGACTCAACTTTTTTTTTCGAACCACTCTATAACACCTCTATCTTTTCATATAGTAAACGTTTCTATATAGCAGGAAAGACCAGAACAATTTTGCTCACTTAAACATTAACATAATTGAACGAAACAGAAATCACAATGGGTTGTACCTATTAATTTGGTTGTTTTTATACCCACCATCAAAAAGAATGGGAGGTATATTGAGATTGTCATTCCGTTTGTAACTTCCTTAATATTGGCTCAAAATTCAAAAACGATATATATTCTGAATCCTTATGAAAATCTAAGCGATGTCCGTTTGTCTGTCTGTCTATTGAAATCACGATAACGCCTAAACGAAAGCTAGCTCACGGAAACTTAGTAGAAATATTCGTCATCTATGAGAAAATGTTGGTATTGAAATTGGGCAAAATCGGTTAACATTTGACCATAGCTCCCGTATAACCTCGTCTAGACTAATCGCTTATTTGCTAATAAATGACAAATTATAACAGCTATGATGACAAAATTCGGTATCTAGAAGTTTTACATTAGCACTAGGCAGCATATAAAATCTCATCGAAATCGACTCACATTTAACCATAGCTCCCATATAAAAAACTTACGGAAACAATAAATAATAAACTATAATAGCTTTGGCCACTAAATTTAGCACAAGGAAGTCTTATGTGAATGCCAGCCAGTGTGCAAAATTTTGTCACAATCGGTCACCATTTGACCATAGCTCCCATATATGTACATAAAAAAATTTACGGAGACACAAAAATACAAATAGAAAAGGGGGTTTATGTCCGTCTGTCCGTTAGATAAAAGCGCGATAGCGCCTTAACTAGACTTATTTATTTAGACCGACTATCTCGAAATTTAGCAAATTGATTACAGTTTTTACAAAAGTTATGTATGCAAAAAATAAACTCCAAATTCTCATTATCTTCAGATTTACTAGCGTTTTACAGATTTTTGTCTCGTTTAGTGAGTTTTGACAAAAGAGTTGGTATGGGAGCTATGGTCAAATGTGGACCGATTTCAAGTATAATTTTTTAGCCAAATTTTTGCTATTAAAGATTTTTATTTTTCGTTTCAATTCTTTAACATATAATACTTTTTCATACAATGTACCGAATATCTCCCATTGTGCATATTAAAATGAGAAACAAAATGAGAAAAAATTACTCTCAGACAAGTACAAATAAAAGAGAATAAGAATACGTATAAATTCGATTGGAACAATTGTTCTTCCTACTGAACTTCCCTGCTATATAGGCTTTGTGAACGATCTATTTAAAAGTAAATAACAAAAAATGGCGCAACATTACTATTTTAAAAATATATAATATAAAAACAATATATCTTGCAATTACAGCGTTAATTAATATAATGCTTTATCTCTTCTTTTTACCACCTTTCGCCTCTTTACTATCGCATTTCAAAAGAGCGTAACCTTATTTGTACATTAGGGTGGGTCGTTCTTTTTTAATTTTGTCTCTGATCGACTTCTAACAGCGGAATTATGTGGCCAAATTATGTCAATCGGAAGTGTGCCAAATATTATTGATTTATTTTTTGGATACGAGCCCGCACAACGAGCTCGCGCTCGTTTCCTAAAAATAAATCAATAATATTTTGTACGCTTCCGATTGACATAATTTGGCCACATAATTTCACTATAGTAACATAACAAACAGTTGCTAAATAATATTGTTTTTTTGTCAATATTGTTACGTTTTTCCTTTAAAAACGTGGAAGGAATTCTTTTTGCAAACAATCGTAAACAAAATTAAAGCACTTTATGTAGTTTTACAAAGTAATACTTCTATTGACTTTAGAGTTAATCAATTAAAACACACTTTCTCAAAAACAACAAACAAACTATACAAAACTAAATTATAAATATTCTCACTGTTCTGTTATACGCGGCTTAGTAAAAACTGTTCCCACAATACTCGTTCATTGGTCTTGTATAGTAGAGAATAGAGTTTCTGATTTTACCATGCTCTCTATTAGATCTTAATATATGTCAAACCCAAATTCTATGAGCGAAACTCGTAAATTTGCTGAGCTGTAAGAAAAAAAAAATTGTATAAAAATTTAATTTCTAATTTTCTCAAAACTGAGTTTTTTGACATTGGCCCTTTTAGCACCAAGCGAAAGATTTATTCTTAAGTAAAATTTTTTCCTGCATATCCTTAAGCGTATCGTCACGAACATGTATTTTCGGGGAAAAGTGCAATAACTCCAAAACTGCTTCAAGAATTTTTTATTTTTTTTTATTTTATTTTCTTTTATATTTCATTAAGCTTTTTAAATAATTCAATTCTTTGTGGTAAAAATTTTTGCAATAGAAAAAATACTACCATTTTTTCCTCATTCAAAAAATGTTAAATCTTTGTTTTTTATACTTTTTCTGTCTTTAGAAGGTCTATAAGAAAATATTAAGTGACCCCATGCAGTTTTTTTTGATGTAGATCAGTGTAATTTAATATTTTTTTTATCATTAATATATTTTATATAAGGTAAATAAACAATGCAAAACATCAGTTGAAGTTATACAAAACATTAGTCTATAGTTTTTGTAATCTCTTATTCTGCCTTATCGGAGATCATACCGAATAGGAGTATGTCGCTTCCGTGTATTTAAATTTTATAGACATGTATGAAATACAGCTCACAGTTTTTTACAAACAGCTCTGCCATATCGTACTCAAATTTTTTAGACATCGCGATATCGTTATTATTTAAAGAATATTTCAGGAGCGATCTATCAGTTCCTCACTTACACTTGATACATCAGCACCAAACCTAAACGTATGCAACACTTTTTGCTTAAAATCTGTGTAACAATTTATGTGACTTTTTATGAAAATTTTTAACTTGGTTTTACGATCGGTAAAACTTGATGATTTTTTTCGGTAGATCCAAAGAAAAGACTTTTGCCTTTTACGTGGTTATGGTAAGAGGATGAAGCTAAACCGAGCCAACTTAGTTTGTATCCAAAGAAAAACGAAAACACCGAATTTTGTAGAGCTTTTTTGATCAAATTGCACTGCTCATTCATTGGTGGCTTTGAATTATACTGGTTGTGGCCAGCTATTTCCTTCGTGATTCGATATAGATCATTGGATCGCCCCGTTTCGCTAGCTATTTGGGCTTCTTTGGCTAAATTTTCAGCTCAACTTTCCACGTTTTTCCAGAAATCCAAGGCTTATTGGACTTTCTTTTATTACCTATTTCACTAGCAGTAGTTTTAATTAAGATTTTTTTTACATCAATCTAATACGTCTCTGTGTCACATAGTGGAATTTCTTGAAAAAAATTATTGATACTTCTTGTCTAGACTCTTTTCTATAGAACTGTTTTATTATAATTTTTAAAAGTTGGCTTCATTGCAGCTAAAATATGTATGTGTGAAGGCCTTTTAAATAATCTCATTGGGACTATGAAGACTATTGTCTGCCATGGAAGCTAGCAAACAGATAGTTATAGCTCTCACATTGACCCATAGTGATCATTTCAAAAAGCAGATTAATATCTTTGTCAGCCAGATCAGCCCTAGCCCCCGAAAGTAATAATACCATAGAGGTAGTCCCCTTCTGCATGAAAGGGAAGATATTTTATAGACTTTTGTGACTCCGACTTTCTGCATACGATTCAACAGTGTCCTATTATGACTGAGATAAGAAAGTACATGTGTTTGTAATTTCCTTAATATTGGCACAAAACCAAAATTGAAGTATATTCTCAATCCCTATGAAATTCTAATTCTGAGCGATGTCCGTCTGTCTGACTGTCCGTATGTCTGCTTATTGTCGGCACGATAAAACCTTAACGAAAGGATATAGGTCACTGAACTTTGGCATAAATATTCTTCATTTCTTGGAAAATTTTGGTATTGAAATCGGGCAAAATCGATTCACATTTGACCATAGCACCCGTATAACCTCGTCTAGGCTAATCGCTTATTTGCTAATAAATGACAAATTATAACAGGTATGATGATAAAATTTCTTATGAAGAAGTTTTGCATAAGCTCTAGGCAGCATAAATATCATCGAAATCGCTTCACATTTAACCATAGCTTCCATACAAAACACTTACGGAAACAGCCTAAATTCCACCTAAGATACACTTAAATACCAATAAATAATAAACTGTAATAGGTTTGCCCACTAAATTAAGCTCAAGGAAGTCTTATGACAACCTGTGTGCAAAATTTTGTCACAATCGGTCACCATTTGACCATAGCTCCTATATAAAAAACTTACGGAAACACAAAAATATAAAAAGAAAGGGGGCTTATATCCGTCTGAAAGTCAGATAAAAGAGCGATAGCGCCTCAACAAAAAGAGCTGGAGAAACAAAATATTACAAAAGTATTTTCGATACCTTGAAAAGGTTGTCTATTGAAAATGGAAGAAATAATTTTACATTTTGTTAGAGCACCCATATAACCCCAATCCGGGAAACACATAAATGCTGACAAATTGAATACAATTGTAATAGCTACGACGATTAAATTTAGTATAGAGAAGTTTTATGCAACTATTGGTCAGTATATCAAATTTTATAGGAATCGGTCCATATTTGACTTTAGCTTTCATACTAAAAACGCTCCCGAAAAACAAAAAAAAAAAAAAAGAAAAGTAGCAAAGGCCAGTTAAAAGCTGTAAAATTAGAAACTATGACATTTATGGCCTAAATTTTGCAACAATAAGCTCTATATAAAAGCCAGTCAGTGTGTAAAATGTTGGTTCCTGTTGACGGTTCCATAAGCCATCATCAATATTAAAGAGTATTGAATGAATATGCATTTCCCTCCGGCGATAAATTGATCGGAGGACCATTCATTTCCCAACAGGATAACACTCCATGTCATAAGAGCAAGATGATCACAAAATTTGTAACAGAGGCTGGTGTTCAAATCTCTGGATTGGCTTCCCTAAAGTCCAGTTTTTTATGTAATAGAAAACGTGTAGTCATACAGAAAGCAAAACAGATCTGCGGATTTGACAAGAACAAATGATTAAATGGTTATTGAGGTCGAAAATGCTTGGAAAGAGATTTCAGTGGAGCTTCTGCAGTTCTTGGTGGATTCTGTTCCGAATCTCCACCAAATCGTTTTAAATGCTAAAGGAGATTATATTTTTGATTAATTTAAATAATTATTATTAAGTTTTGTTGACCTTAAAGCTCCCATTTTTTTTTAAATACGCTCTGTAAAAATATGTCAAGATACTTATGACACATCCTAAAATTTCCTTTTTCAGTTTCAATAAAAAAAAAAAAAATTTTACAAAACTTTTAAAATATCAAAAGTCTTTTGTTTTCTAATAAATTACAATATTTTTTACTATTTTCAATAATTTTAATTTATTTTTTTAATTGCATAGGACCGGAAATAAAAAAAAGAAGAAAAAAAACTGGTTTGTCAAAATAATTTTGCCGACTAGTGTATATGAGAGATATTTCTAAATTTAACACAACTTGATGGTGGGTATATAAGATTCGGCACATAACATTCTTACTTGTTTTTTTTTATTTATTTTTTTTTTTTTCAAGTAGGTCTGGCCGGGGATCGAACTTGGGACCTCTGGTATACTAGACGGATGATTAACCTGTTATACCACGACGGTTATCTAGATTTCACTTATTTTAATTTTCACAGTGTATTTTTTATTATAAAATCACTTGACTATCGTTAAAAAGTTGTTGTTTAAAAAAACAAACAAATCCCTCGCACCTATTTAAAATGTATGTATACAATGAAAAATTAGAAATAAATGTAAACGGGCAGATTTATTGAAGAAAACTAAATGAAAATTATAGCTCATAGTATATAAAGATTGCTCAAGAATAATTTTTATAATTCCAAACCACCTATGGTGGCATAGGGTATAATATTCCTTAAACACTGTAACTGTAAATTGAATTTTAAAAATATTTATATATATTTTTAATTATATTTTTAAATTCTTGAACTTAAAAAACTAAAAAAACTTAAAACAAGTAAGAAAGAGCTATAGTCGGTCAAGCCCGACCATACGATACCCTTCACCACTAAGGACAAAAGTGTTATTTTTTCTGTATAAAGACAAATATTTGCTAAATTTTGCCATCATACAAACATTTTCTCAAAACTTTTATATTTAAGCTGCTTCCGACATTTGGACTTATATGAGAGCTAGGGTCAAATGTGGACCGATTATCTCGAAATTTGGCAAATTGATTACAGTTGTTACAAATTATGTATGTAAAAAATAAATTTAAAATTCCCATTATCTCCAGATTTACGAGCTTTTTAGTGATTTTTGTCTCATTTAGTGCATTTTTAAAGAAAAGTTTGTATGGGAGCTATGGTCAAATACCGATTTTAACGAAATTTGGTACAGTGATTTAAGTTGACATAAGCAGTATTTGATTTAAATTTCATGAAAAAATATTGATATTTGTGGCCAATATATCAATTCCGGGAAGTGGGACCTATTGGAGGTACCATAAATAATGAACCGAATTTCAATAGCCATGGTCCTATTATCAAAAAAATGATTTGTGCCAAATTTCATCAAATTATCTTTAGAATTGCGACCTGTAGTTTGATTACAAGGTTTACATGGGGGTCCAGCCAGCCAGCCAGCCAGCCAGACGGACGGACATCGCTTAATCGACTCAGAAAGTGATTCTAAGCCTATTGGTATACTAAAAGGTAGGTCTAAGACAAATATTTCCATGCGTTACATACATCAGCACAAACTTATAATACGCTTTCCACCTATGGTGGTGAAGGGTATAAAAACTAAAAATTATATGGATTCAATACTACCCTATATGTCGTGTGTTTTTTATTGAGGTATAGAACTTTAAGTTGGCATCACTTTTTTAACTGGCGGCCATTTTGTCAGCTGTCAAGTGATTAATATTTAGTTTGGTTTGCCATTTCATCATGAACAGGTTGACAAAAGAACAACGCTTGCAAATCGTGCAAATTTATTTCGAAAATAATGGTTCAGTTCGCGAAGTTTACAGCAAGCTCCGTCCATTTTATGGTCGACATAATCGTCCATCAGAGCAATTAATTCGGTTAACCATGGATCGTTTTCGCACTACATTTACTCTATGTGATAATACGCATCCGCAGCGACGTCGAACAGTGCGCACCGAAGAAACAATTGCCGCTGTTGAGCAAAGTGTTGAAGAGGACCCGAATGAATCTATTCGCCACCGTGCACAGCAATTGGAGCTTTGTCCATCAACTTTATGGAAGATTTTGCGCAAAGATCTTGGCTTGCGACCTTACAAGATCCAGCTTGTGCAAGAATTAAAGCCGCGAGACCATGCAATGCGTCGTGATTTTGGTGTATGGGCTGAAAATGAGATTGATCTCGATGCTGATTTTCATCGCAAAATTTTGTTCAGTGATGAGGCTCATTTTTGGTTGAATGGCTACGTCAACAAGCAAAATTGCCGCATTTGGAGTGAAGAGAATCCACATGAGACCCTTGAGACGCCATTACATCCACAAAAACTGACTGTTTGGTGTGCTCTATGGGCTGGTGGAGTCATTGGGCCATACTTCTTCCGAAATAATGCTGGAGAGTCAGTTACCATAAATGGAGACCGGTATAGAGCCATAATAACCGACTATTTTGTTCCCCAATTGGATGGCAATAATGTGGATGAGTTGTGGTTCCAACAAGACGACGCTACATGCCACACAGCGCACGTCACAATTGATTTATTGAAGGAAACATTCGATGAGCGCATAATTTCGCGAAACGTTAGGGGACTTGGAAGCCAACATTCGTGGCGTTATTGCCAACATACGGCCCCATATGCTCGAAAAAGTAGTTGAAAATTGGACCTGCAGAATTGGCTTTATTCGAGACAGCCGCGGCGGCCACATGCCCGAAATCATATTTAAACATTAATGGCATAAAATTATCCTTCCAATAAAGCCAAATTGATGGACATTAAAACGATTTTCTTGTGTTTTATTTCAATTCGAAGTTCTATACCTCTAAAAAAAACACCCATTATATAGATGTGCCAACCTACAAAGTTACTTACTTACTTACTTAAATGGCCTGTAATTATAACCTGTTTAGGTCAAAGGCCGAGCATATTTTAGAACTCCATGCACCTCTATCTTGTGCGCATATTCTCCAATTTCGTATACCAAGTTTCGAAAGATTTTCTTCTACTTGGTCTTTCCATCGAAGTTTTGGGCGCCCTCTTCTACGCGTTCCCTCTGGATCATTATCGAATACTTTTCTTTCCGGAGTATTTTCATCCATTCGCACACCATGTCCTAGACAACGCAGACGCTGTTGCGTATAACTCATACAGCTCATGGTTCATTCGATGTTGATACTCATTGTTGACGCAGACTGGTCCAAAGATTTTTTGTAGAATTTTCCTCTCAAACACTCCAAGGATAGCTTCATCTGTCTGTGCAAGTGCCCATGATTCAGCACCATACAATAACTCGGTTATACTACCCGAGCGTGATTTTAGTTCTTACGGAGAGGACTTTATTTCTTAGCTGTTTACTTAGTCCAAAATAGCATCGATTGGCTACATTTGATTTCGAAGCTTATATCGTTGTTGATATTCACAGCGGTACCAAGGTATACAAATTCTTTTACAACCTCGAAGCTATAGTTCTCAACGGACACATGTGATTCAATTCTAGTGGTCTGTCTGCCAGTAGAAACCATCAGTTTTCAGTCCACATGTTATATTTTTAAAATTTTTTCAAAAAAGATATAGCAAAAGCATTAAATATAATTTTACAAGATTTGTTTAACTCTATATCAAAATTTTATTGGTTGTTTGTGTATAATGAAAATTCGAAAAATGTTGAATATCGAATAAAAAATATTGCATATTCAATCTAAAACATTGCAAAATTAAAAAAAAAAACTTATTTTAAAATTTAACCTTGATTAAGGTAGTTTTTAAAATTTTTAAAGAAATTCGTGTACCAGCTTTTTGAGATATATCAAACATTTTTTTTTTTAATTTTTTGCTCTTAACATTTTCTTTGATCATACTTTAGTTTATACACATAATTATGCACTTTTTCTGTGTACTTTAAAGAAATATCTAAGTGTAAGTATAAGTAAATAAATGTATGTTTATAAGATGAAAATCTTTTCACGGTTCCAATCTAATGAGTTTTCATGTCTGATGGCAAATACTATTTATTAGAAATTTGAGAAACAGAAACTTTAAAACTCCAAAACAAATTCATCATAATTGCATGTTTTTGAAACGTTTATCGTAATTGTTCTTCAAGCTCATAGCGATAAGAAACACCTCAAAGTTAAGCAGAGAATAGAAGCAGCATTTATTAAAACATAAACTAATAAATATAACAAATACTTTATTTTATCTTTTAGAAAAAATTAAAGAAAAGTTTGTTCTAGTTTCAATTAAGAAATAAATAAGAAACCTCTTTAGTAGTAAGTAAAATTTTAAATAGACTAGAACTAATTGATTTTTTTTTCTTTGTTAAATTTCACTATTTATTAAAGATATCAGATTAGCTAAAAGGATTTTTAAAAATTTCTTCTACAAGATAAAGGTTAAATTTCTAGGTGTCTTTGAAGCGTTGTTGTTGTTTGTTTTCCACGCCTGTGCAATTATAGCATTTATAAAGTGTTTTCCACATGTATGGCTTGTTAATGAAAATGAAAGTTGATTAATAGTTAAAGAGTTTAAATACTCGTACGCAGATAAATGCGCATACAAATGCTCACACCTGTAATTATTTATTTAGCAGTTGGTTTATACAACTAACAAGTGTTAAATTAAAAGCCATTTAAGATTTTGAATACATTTATGCACGTTTATTGTTCATTTTGTAGATTATTCACTTTGATAACAATACATACATACATATACATATGTATAATAAACACATATTCATTCATTTATACACGATTTTTTATATTATAAATTTATAAGAGAGTTAGATTTACACGTCATATGTATATATTTGTTCACTCACGAAAAGTGATACAGTTTATAAAAAAAACAATTATAATATTTAAATAAAGTCTGTTGCATATTTTGGGGCTGACCAAATAATATACAACTTAAAAACAAAAGACTTAAGACACAAACCTTTTGAATGCTTTTGCTTTAGACAGTACAAAACAAATACGAAAATAATTGTTACAAAATGCAGAGCCAATGTCAAGTTTCGGATGTTTTGAGTAAGTCATATTGTTATAACAGAAAATCTTTAGCTCATCCCAAAACAGCTTTTTTTTATTTTTAAATAAAATCTAGATGCTAAAAGGGCCAATGTCAACAATTTATTTTCCATTTTTTTTAGAAATTTTATACCATATCTTATTAGATATATATGTTACAAGTTCCCAGTAAAAAATATATGGATTAATCCATAATCGAGTAACAAAGGAGTAATGATTTGTTCATCTATTTTTAGTAATAAGCAAACTATAGAAACTTTTATTTTTTACTTTCTTGTTTTGTTGTTTATGCCTCGCTTAATACTCCAAATGGATGAACAAGGGAATTTTTCCTTTTTGACATTTTTAGTTTTATTTTAGTTTTAAAAAATGAAAGACGTGTTATTGAAAAACAAGCGAAAAGGTACGGTTATAGTAACAAATTGTTAAAAATGTGTCAAAATTTGGTTTCTAAGCGTAATTTAAGACGATTTGTTAAAAAAGAAATTAAAATTGTTTAAAAATTGACAAACACGATTACTCCCATTATGCTGTTTAGGAGATAAAAACGATCACTCCCTCTGCCGTCATTTTTAAGATCAAAGGGAGTACTACGCATGGAGCTTAAAAGGAGAATTCTTGTCTGAGGACATGCTGTGTTAAAAATCCTATGAGATCCGGAGTTTTATGGAGTAATCCATTACTCGCAAAGGAGCGCTCCAAGATTACTCTTTGGATTATCCTATTTTTTATTGGGTTATTAGATATACAGGTGTGTGATGGACATTTTTCTTTTTGAAATCGATCGATTTCAGACATATTTTTTAGCTAATTTTCGGTTATTTCCCCCCAAAAAAATAAAATTTTGGCTTTAATCCTTGTGACTAGGGTTTGCAGTTCGGTTTTAACCGAAACCGAAACCTCGGTTTTTTATGCCTTAAAACCGAAACCGAAAACCGTAGAAAAAACCGCGGGTTTAGCTATTTATTTTTTATAATTTTTTGGTTGGTATTATTTAGAAAATATTAAAAAATTATCTTATCATAAATCTGCACATAATTTGTCTATGAAATAAAGCAGAAGAATGAAAAAAACAAAAGGTGCCTTGCAATGGACAAGTGCAAGGGGAGAACGGTATGTGACGGTATATTTTATAACCTGGGACTCAGCAGTATTTTTGGAACTTGTAATTCCAAGCAAACGCAAGAAACCATTAGACAAAAGCTAATTGAGTTTAATATTTCACTTGATACAAACATCGTGCCATGTACTATAGATATCAAATTTGGATCTGAAAATCAAACACTGCTTCAGTTATGGTTGGCACACGGAATTCAGCTTTCAATCACTGATGTTTTTATGAAAATTTCTTATAAATCCAGATGTGGATGAATTTCAAACCGACGAAAGCTAAGACAGTTTTGAAGATGGCGACGATGAAACTTTGAATCATTTAAAACCGATTGCCCATATAAATTTGAACCTAGAGGCTGTAAGAAAAGCTGTTCGGTATTCAATAATTCGTCAGTTCGTAATACTATTTTACAAACAAGCGTTAAAAAGCATCATAATCGTTAAAAAAAACCGAAAACCGAACCGAAACCGGCCGGTTTTGGGTGTTTTAAAACCGAAACCGCGGTTTCTCATTTTCACGGTTTTTTGCAAACTCTACTTGTGACTGATATATCCGAAATCGATCGATTTGAAAACGATCGTTTTCCATCACATACCTGATAAACACATATCCTCTTAATTCAATAATATTTGTAGTAATATAACAAACAGTTGCTAAATAATATTGTCTTTTTGTCAATATTTTCTGGTAAAAAGGCAAATGTCACAGACTTGGCTGAGCTTTAAGGAAAACAAAATTATATAAAAATTTCATTTCTTATTTTCTCAAAACTAGTTTTATTGATATTGGCCCTTTTAGCACCAAGACCTGTGGCTGGGTTCACTACATTAAAATTATTTTGTCAAAAGTTCCCTGATATTAAAAGAATTTCATTTAAACTAAAAGTTTAGACAAAAAAATGGTTTTTTAAATATTAATTTTTTAAACATTTTGTAAAATAAATTCTTCTAAAAATCCCTAAGATATGTTACATAATTTATGCTTAAAAGTCTGAGTTTTCGATCGAATACAGCGATTTGGCCCCAGTTTCAGACAGGAAGGCCAGAAAGGTTCCTATAGAACACAAATTTCGTATAACTAGACTCCAACCTATTATGCCAAAATTTTAACTTTTTTAACCCCTTTTAAATTAAAAAATATCAAAATAATTAATTTATACTTATAAATAATTAACAAAAAGGGTTTTATTTTTTATTATTTATTTATTCATTATTCAAAAAAATGTTTCATGTACAAATATTTCTTATGCTAATCCCGTAAAGCCTTAAGCTTGTCTGCAGTTTTACAGAACGGATTGTGGAAAACATAAGCCATGGAAATAGTGTTTGGTTATCTACCATGTCAATAGAACTGTCAAAAATATATCACATCAGTCGTAAAGGGTTAATTGTTGAGGTTTAAGTTCGATTATAAACTTTATTGTTTTCTGAGACCAATAGTTAAATTTTCAGATAAAAGCAAAATTAATTTAAGATAAAAAACGCTTTTACGCGTGTCATCTTTTTTGAACTCTTCTATAAGATTGAGTTGTTAGAACTTTGTTAGTTTATTTGAGTGCTGTACCATGATATCTATACAAATTCAAATTCTTAGACTTACATACTACATATATATGTATATAGGACTTATAATAATTTACTTCAATATCTTGAAAATAATAATTTACAATTCTGTATAATATTTTTTTTACTTTAGCCATTATATAAGAAATTGCTTTATATTACGCAATTTATATTTTTATATTTTTTTTATTTTTTCTTTCAATATTTCCTTATTTCATTTACTTCTATACCCTAGTTTATAAGATTTGTTATATAATAGTTACATAATATATTGCATTATTTGTTTATTGAGTGTTAACATTCTTTTTTGTATTATCTATATTATGCATGTTAATAATAATTACATGTTAATAGCAAACTTATTTATACTCTATACTAATATATTCATGCAAAAATTGGATATTTTAGATTTTTGAAATTTACAATACTAACCTCCTTACTCATAAACCAAAAATATAGCTTATAACTCAAATTTTTCATACAAAATTCTTACCAAATACTGAGCATGATCTTGGAACCGTAAACATTAGGTGAGCGCGTCGATGTGGATGCATGGCCGGGATATATCCATGATTTTCTGCACTTTGGATTATCGTTATAAACCAATTTTCCGTTTTTCCTTGCAAGCAGCAAGGCAAACAAACGCCCTTCAATATCTCTCATCTTCAACTAGTACGGCACCCAATTTCCTTCCAAACGCAGATATTAAAGAATAGATCGAAATACCATGACAAAATCCTTATTTTACAATAAATCGCAAAATCTCCGCATGTAATATCGATCGAAAGCTCAGAATTTTAAGAAAATATTGTGTAACATACCTTAGGGATTTTCAAAAAATTTATTTTGCAACTGAATTAATAACTGGGGCCAAATTACCGCACTCGATATGGATCGAAAACTCAGACTTTTAAGCAAATATTGTGAAGTATACTTTAGGGATATTCAAAGTTAATTCGATGCAAAAAGTTTATTTAAATTTGGTATCCATTTTGATTCTTTTTTAAAAATATATTTTGTTCAATTAAAATTCTTTTACTACTGTTCATCTTTTGGCAAATAACTTCAAAAAAATATAGTAAACTGTGCATCTTTTAAATAATTTTGATTATCCTTAAAGTATGCTATACAAATGTTTTAAAAATATCTAACATATCAATCGATATCGAATGCCGTAATTTGACCCCTGAACATATCCGTTTGTTTGTCAAAAACTTAGCTCAAATTAAATTATTTTACTATCAAGGAACTTTTGACATATAAATTACAATTTGGTAAACCATAAATGTTATATATTATTTAGATTATGCTAAAAGTATGCTGCACAAATGCGGTGATTTGGTCCCTGGTTATGGTTCGGTTCTCAAAAGAGAGTATGGCATGTTACATTTCAAAATTATAGGTTCTCTAAAAAGTATACTTTTGCTTATTTTGGCTTCTACGACAAAAATAAATTGTTATTAGCTTAACTTCCGCTAAAGCCAATACTGTCCACTAAAGTATTTCTGCTGCAAAAAAAAACATATTTTGACCACCGCTTTTGGAAAATCTAATGATGCAGTTCTATAAAGTAGAGTCTATATATTTAGGATCCATATTATACATCAAGATCCGACTTTAAATGGCGAAGATATAATGAAAAATGTATTTTGACGACCCCAATGTGCGACAAAAAAAATTAAAAAAAATTTTTTCGAAACTGTCTTATAGCAATGCTTTATATTCGATGGTGTACGGCGAACTTTATTTTTTCCCCATATAAGTCGAGACGCTCTAATGTTTATTATACATTGTATAATCAAAAAGGTATTGAAAGTTATGGAAATATTCTAAACTGAAAAGTGATGAAATTTTTCATCAAAATCATCAGCTCGTTGGTTTTAGTCGGCAGAAAAAAAATAACTTAATCTCGTATATAGCTTAGGAGATATCAGGAAATCAAAAAAGCTCTACAAAATTCAGTGTTTTCGTTTTTCTTTGGGCAAAAACTAAGTTAGCTCGATTTAGCTCGGCGCTCCCACCATAACCATGTCAAAGGCAAAAATCTTTTCTTTAGATTGATCAAAAAAATTCACCGAAATTTGCCGATCATAGAATAAAGTTCAAAATTTTCTGAAAAAACTCACATAAATAATTTACAATTTTAACAATTATTGTTATGCATAATTAAAGCAAAAAGTGTTGCAGTAGTTTAGGAAAATTGCATTTTACTGTTTCCAAGGCGGGGGCCAAATTACCGCATTCGATATCGATCGAAAACTCAGAGTTTTAAGCGAATATTGTGAAGTATACTTTAGGGATGTTCAAAGTTACTTCGATGCAAAAAGTTTATTGAAATTTGGTATCCATTTTGATTCGTTTTTTAAAACATATGTTGTTCAGATTTGAAGTGGTCAGATTTCAGCCAAAATAAGTAGAGCACTTTGTTGGATAAACTAATAGACGTGTGATGAATTCCATCAGATTTTGTTGAGAATTCTGGCTTATATATTGATAACGAAAATAAGTGAAAAATGGGGTTCCAAGGCAGGTACCTCAAACAGTCAAGCGACCAAAATATAGTTATAAGTTTAACTCTATTCTAAATCAATTAATAGATGTGTGATGAATTTTATCAAATTCTGTTAAGAATTGCGGCATATACATTGAAAAAATAATTGGTGAAAAATGGGTGGCCAAGGCTGATTTAAACTAAAATTTGTGAACCTCTTTTTTAAATCAACTTATAGACGTTCTCCGTATTCCATCAAATTCTGTTGAGAATTGCGGATTGTACAATAAGATGAAAATAAGGTAAAAATGGGGGTCCAAGATAGGTACCTCAAAGAGTCGACAAATTTCAACCAAAATTAGTCGAGTTTTTTTTTTTAATTAATTAAGAATTGCGACTTGTACATTGAAAAGAAAAATAGGTGAAAAATTGGAAACCAAGGCAGGTACCCCAAGGAGTCGACGGATTTCGAAAAATTTTATCTATATAAAACTGAACAAGTATGTACAATTTTATCGTTGTAAAATCACTTCTTCTACTTTTTGCACTTCGATATATGAAGAAATACTACTGTGTCGCCCAGCCTATAAAAGTAACTTTATTTTTTTTTATGTATCTCGAAATTTAAATATACGCGAAATTCTTCGATTTGAAATCGCAGGTACGGCGAAACAGTTAAAGATATCGACCTAATTTTTTTAGCCATTATTCTCACATTTGACTGTTTTAACACACTGGAATGCAAATTCTAAATTTGTAATATTTGTTGAACAAAATTTTCAAAAAAATTAAAAACGATTTTTGAAACCGACCTGAGAAAAATGTACCATTTTCCAACATGAAAAAAACTAAGTAATTTGACTATATTTAAACAAAACTGAACTATTTACTAGTAACAAGCCATCAAATGACAAATCATGTCTAACTTTGGAATTTCTTTATTTAAAACATAAAATTTTTGGTGCATATCCTTAGGCGCGTTTTCAAGGACATGCATTTTTGGGGGAAAACTGCAATAACCTTTAAACTACTTCATGGATTTTCGTCTTTCATGATTTGAAATAAATGTGTATTAGATCTTTTTTTTTTTTTTGGTCTAAATTTCGCAAAAACAAAAAAATAACCATTTTTCCCCATACAAATAGGCCCTTAAACTTTGGACCCGATGCGCGCCCTTAGAACGTTGTCCGATTTAGCTCAAATTTTCAGATCTAAACTTTTAGACCTAGTGTCACAATATTCCGTAGAAAAAGTTATAAAATTCAAAAAATCATTTTTCTTCATACAAAAAATTGTCACAGTAATATACATATATAATTCCCTGACAATATTCCAATTGAAGCAAGGGGTACTTATCCCATACATATAAAATTTCCCGACAATATTCCAATTGGAACAAGGGGTACTTCTCTCAGGTAATGAGCTGCATCCGATTCTATTTTTAGACTCATTGAAAGGGACCTACGTTTTAACTCCGGCTCCGAACGGCAAATGCATTATTTACAGAAGTTTTACATAACCTAATACTCAATAGCCAGTGGCAAGCTGAGCTTTGAAGTGTACCGCCGCTTTTTTTTAAATTTATTTTTTTTTCAAGTGGGTCTGGATCGAACTTCGGACCTCTGGTATGCTAGGCGGATGACTAACTTGCTATACCACGGCGGTTGTTTTTTTATGTATGTATGAAAATTTTCTATACATGTTTGGAAAGGGGTTATAAATTTCATATAATCTAAGTTACCAAAACTCCACCAATTATGTGTTCTTGTTTGTTAGCGATGACTCACTTCAGAAGCCCACAATAACACTTCCGTTAAGACTTTAAACATTTTAAAAACTGATGTTAAAAATTTATTTTCATTTTATTCTCATCACATCCCACTGTGCATTGTTTAAGTGTGTCACATAATCACAATATTCCCATTCTTTTGCGTGGAACTGTTTTTGGGTTGCAAAAATTTGCAGCAGAATCTGCAATGACGAAGAAACTTAATTTTGAGACAAAATAAATGAGGCGTTAGATAATTGACTAAGAAATCAGACATGGGAAAAATTGACATTATTTATTTCAGTCAAGCTCTAGTAATAAGGAATTATTATTTTTATTTTTTCATAATTTAGTAAATCTTCTTTATATATGAAAATCATTTCTTATATGTTACTGACCGAATCATAAAAAAACTACTGAAACACTTGAAGTGAAATTTACATCTTAAATATCTAAAAATTCAATGCAGGTTTCCATTTAAAAAGAAATCGATAGATGTCGCTGTTGTGAAAAAATACACATATATCTTTACCAAATATAACTTGTGGAAAAATCATTTATATTGCATGTTTTAAGACGGGTAATTAGTAAGATATTAATTAGTAATACATAAACAACAACTAATGATTTATGGAACAATTGGCCATAACCAATCTTAGCAAAACTTACCGGCTTATAAATGTTAGAGCACCGAAGATACAAGTTCGATGCACGTTTAAACTATAAAGTCAATAGGTGGTAGTGAATGCATTTATAGGTATAGATAGACATAATTGAGATAATTTCTTATTTTAATCATTTTCTATATCTAATATTATTTAAATATATTAAAAACAAAGAGAATGAATAAAACCCCTTATTCTTTTTCATATAAAACACATAATTATTTTATTTTTCTAATGTTTTCTTACATATTTCTAAGCAAAGCATTTTCCAAGCATTATAATTAGTAAACAGATGCCACCAGTAGGTAAACCTAAGTAATTTCTTTTTAAAAATTCATATTGTACCTGCAATGCATGTAAAATCATTTTTATTTTGCTGTTTTTGGTATTTCAAGTTTAAAAAGTAAATTTCAAATGAATGCCAACAATTTCACTGTCACTGACAATGTACATGCAACAAAATTTAATTTATTTATCATTGAAATCTCTCATCAAATGAAACTAAAGCAATAATTAAAGTTGCAAAGATACTATGTATAATATTTATATCGTCATATTAAATAAAAATAGGTGTTCGCCCGCAAATTCGAGTAATCTTTTACATATTTTATTAAACAAAGCTCATTGTTCAAAAAACATTTAAAGACTTCCACATTTCTACTGACGTGATAGGGCTTTCGCCCCATTGGAAACAACAATAATATGTTGATTCACTGACATTAAACGTTGTTATGGCAGAACCCAGTTTACGTCCACATGAAGCAATCATATAAGAAAACCTAAAAAATCCACAAATTCTTTGGTTCCGTGTGAGGTTTTTTTGGTATTTACTCAGCAATTTCTGAACTACTAAACGTATTTCGACAAAATTTATAACAACAGTAGAATAGAAGTTAGGCCTTGAGAGCAATATTTAAGGATGTATCTATCAATAGCTCAGTGGACCAAAGTTGCCCACCTCATGCATATAAAACTTTTGGTCCGTATAACTTTCGCCAACTTGTTCCGGTTCGATAATTTTAAAAAAACAAAAATTGTTTGCCTACTGTACAATAATATCTGTACTAAATATCTCTGTTACTACTCTCATAGTTTGGGAGATATTTGACGTCAAACATTTTTTTAGTCATGGCTTGTATTTTGACTTTAGCATGGCATGGCTGTAAGATCGCTGATAAATTTCTGCATGAAAAATCTTTAGCATACAGAAAAATTCTTTAATATTTGTATACAGAAAAAAAAAAACAAAAAAAAAATTAAAAAAAAAGGAACTTTATTATATTTATCTATATTTTTGAAAGACATTTCCAATGCTATCTAAGCAAAAAACTATAAAAAAGTTCAAAAATGTCTGGTGTTCGCTTAAGGGTTAAACAAGTAAGAAAGTGCTATAGTCGGTCAAGCCCGACTGCAGTTGTTACGAAAATTATGTATGCAATAAAAAAATAAACTTAAGATTCAAAATATCTTCAGATTTACGAACGTTTAAGTAATTTTTGTCTCATTTAGTGCGTTTTGACAGAAGAGTTTGTATAGGTGCTATGGTCAAATGTGAACCGATTTCAACGAAATTTGGCACAGTGATTTAATTTTACATTTGTTTTAAATTTCATGAAAAAATATTGATATTTGTGGCCAATATATCAATTCCGGGAAGTGGGACCTATGGGAGGTACCATAAATAATTTAACGATTTTGCCAAATTTCAGTAGCCATGGTCCCACTATCAAAAAAATGATCTGTGACAAATTTCATCACAATATCTTTAGAATTGCGACCTGTACTTAGATTACATGGTTTACATCGGGGTCCAGCCAGCCGTGCAGGCGGACGGACGGCTTGACATCGCTAAATCGACTCAAAAAGATATTCTAAGTCTTTTGGTATACTAAAAGGTTGGTCTAAGACAAACAATTCTATGCATAACATACATCAATACAAACATATAATACCCCTTCCATCTATGGTGATGAAGGGTATAAAAACTACATAAATTTATTACAAAAAGTGTATTTAAAAATTATTTATCAAATATCTCTCAATAGAAAATTATTTTTAAAAAGTTTAACTGTAGTGTATTGCACTAAGATCCCAATTTATTACAAACCTTTAATATTATTTTATCAAAATTTTTGTACAGAAAATTATTAATCTAATTTAAAATTATAAAAAAAAATAACAATTTATGATATGAACCTGAGACCGACTCAAACTCACAACATTCTACATAAAATCTTAGTTTAAATAAAATTAATTTCTTTCGAAAATTTTTTTTATCAAAAATTTTTCTATAGAAAATTTTGTTAGCAAAAATTTTTCTATGGAAAGTTTTTATGAAACATTTTTCTATAGAATTTTTTTTTTTCAAAAATTTTTCTATAGAAAATTGTTTATCAAAAATTTTTCTATAGAAAATTTTTTTTTATCAAAAATTTAAAATTTTTTGATATAAAAATATTTTTTATGGAATTTTTATAGAAAAATAATTTTTATAGAAGAAAAAATATTATTTTTATCGAAAAATTTTCCAAAGTATCCAAAGAGGCAGATGCGGAAAATATGTTTTAAATACTCATCCTTTTTTAGTCACTACAGCTTTTGCAAAAGTCATTTGTCGACACCTTCAGCCTTACCTTGTTTTTTAAATTCCGTCTCTCTGACGTAACAACAGCAATTAAAGACCTTAAGACAGGAAAGTATCCAGGAAGTGATAAAATATACCGTTTTCCAGGGGTTCCCCATTCCAAGGGTTCACTATCTGATATACTTCTTGTGATATAGTTCAAAAATAAGATCAATTATCACTGTTTTGACTTCATCATCCAATTCCAAAACATTTCTATGAAGTTGCGTCTTAACCCATTATGTCCCAAGCCAAAAAAAAGTTTTTATATCTTAACGAAATTTTCGTGGCTGGTTATAAACCGGCTCAAATTTTAATTTTTGTAATTTTTTTTTTTTTGTAAGGTGGTAACCCTGAAAACAGGTGGTCGAGATCTCGACCGTTGGGATAATTAGAGCAATAAATTTTCTTTACTATATTATAAAGATTAAAAGTAAACTTACAGATAAATGAAAAATTCGATCAATTTATTTTAGTTTAAATGTTTTGTTTATGTAAAGAAATTAATAAGTATAAAAAAAAATTATTTCAAATTTGCGTGGTAAGTTTCGAAGCATTCACCTACATGTAAATTTATGTTGCACTTAGCACAAGTGTAAGCAGTATGCTTCTTGCATATTTTACACCGACGATAACATCCCTTAATACTGACGGACATGTGCATGGCCTTCACTCATTTCGATGATGTGGGTTGCTCTGCGGTGTCGTCGACACCATCACTTTCTTCATCGGGCGGGATTGTCTCATACAGCAATAGTGTTTTTGTTATAGAATTTTTGAAATCAATTTGAGGCATGGATTTTTTATTGGTCTTTTCAGAAATCATGCAATGCAATTTCCATGCATTAACACGCGCACTGTCCAAGCAAGTGACCCAAAGTGGCCACCACCATTTTTTTCCTCTTATTCCAATTTTATAATTGGCAACAGCATTGTCGTGTAGATCAACCCCTCCCATGTACTTATTATAATTGGCAATAAGGTTAGCCTGGGGTACAGCAATCTTTTTTTTTTCCGTTCTGTCGTACCGCATTACGTTTCTTATGGGATCCATTTGATCATAATTCGTAGCCAAAGTGACTTCAGCATTGTCTCTCCATCGAACTACAGAAATTTTATGTATTTGGTCGAATGCATAGTCTATATCATGTTTTTAGGCCTGCGTTTGCCAGCCTATTTGCACGGATTGTACCTGTAGCACAAAATCCTTTCTCTTTCAAAAGACAGAGTAGGTGGTATCCAGTGAAAAAATTATCGAAATGCACAGTATGTTATCCAGGATGCTTGCAAACCGACAAAAGACTCAAAACCACGCTAGCTCCTAGGCCAAGTTGTTTATCATATGTATCTGTTGCTCCAGCGTATGGTCGAAATTGATACAAATAACCTTTTGATGAACATAGACACCAATATTTGTATCCAAAGCGAATTGGTTTGCCTCTTATAAACATTTTGCAGCTATGACGACCAAAATATGACACCATTTGTTCATCAAACGATAAATTCGGTTAAAAAACTCCAAACTGCATAAATCGAGCATTGAGAAGATCAAACAGAGGCTGTACTTTGGCAAATTTGTCATTTTTGTCGATTTCATCGTTATTTGCCAATTGAAAGTTTGATTTTATTTTTTGAAACTTTTTCCGTGACATTGTTTGTTTTATTATAGGAATTCCATAGCTCATTAAACAAATTCATTGCACTAATTATCCCAATGGTCGACATCTCGACCAGCCATGTTCAAGGCTGCTGGGCGGCTATCTGTAGTAGTTGTTATATTTAATTTGTACACAATATAGTTCATTTGGACTATTGGCTATTTAAATCAATTTTTAGACTATTTTTGTGCCCGCTCGGCGGTACCTTAAAAGGGAAGGTACGAAATAAAAAAAATTCAAATATGAAAGCTGACATTCCAAACTTCATTACAAATTAAAAAAATAATAATTCTATCAGCAAATATTTTTAATTATTTTTTGAAAATCCACAAAAATTTCTGGTCGAGATCTCGACCAGTGGTACAAAATGGGTTAAGCTACTAGTAATAGATTGGCTACAAAATATCTTATAAATCTGAAATGGATTGAACTAGAAATTGGCTATTGGAGCAAAATAAAAGAGAGTTAAAAACGGATCTGATTTAAGGGTTTATTAAAGCAGCTAAAAATTGATATTGGCGTTTTTGAGACTAAGCTACAAGATTAATTAATTAATTAGATTAAAAAATTTAGCCTAAAGGTATGCAAATGTTTTTTATTATAAGTATGAGGGTGCAATATTTGTGATATATTTTTAACAAAATTTTACAAAAGTTGGTGAATTTTTTTGCTAATTCGAAAAAAAGCTGAGAGGACGGTTTTTATAGGTATTTATTTTAAATGATTATTAAAAGAATATAAATATTTTTGTCATTCTGATTTTCAATAGACGATACATAAAAACCTATACTTTCTCATAACATGCAACTCTGCCACAAATTGTTGCATTTTCATTGAAATTAAATAAAACTATAACAAGAATAGAAAATATTATAGGAAAAAAACTATGTCAGCAGAACAAAGTGAAGAAACCTGTAGTCATGTTATATTTGAAAGTATGAAGTAAATTAAATGAACTCATCTGAACAAAAATATTTATAGAACTTGATGCATGAATTCAGTCAGTCATTCAACGAAATACTATAGATGTTGCATGATTGTCACATGAAATTCTTTCATATTGAAGACTGGTTTCATTTTAAAAGAAATCCATTACATCCACTTGCGCTAAAAACTGACACAATGGGAAGAGTTGAAAATGTATTTGTTTGGAAAGCAATAGCAGAATTTTCGTCATGTCTTTGCAGCAGCAATATTATTGGTAAGATCGCAGAAGTAGCAGTCCTTCGTAGGAATCTTACGATTTATGGGTCGTTACGGTACGAAAAACAGACTGTCGTTTTTGCCATATTCCACATCATTTTCAGTATCTCTTGAATTCGATATGCTTTAGAGTAAAGACTTATCGTTAAGCCAACCCACTGTGCACTAATGTTTGACATTACAGTGTTCTAAGTATTTTTTTGTTTTGTAATTATAATTTAGTTTTCAAAAATTTAAGTGTAGGCATGAGTTTAATTTATTTATTGGTTTTAAAACTATTTTCATTTTTAAAAATATTAATTTCCCATTTACAAATTCTATTTACTATATAATAATTTTATTTCCAAATTCAATAAAATTGTTTACCAATAAAAACTTTTAACTATAAACCATAAGCGACAAATTAACTATCACCACAAACCCGTAATTAAAACATTTAAATTAAATTAAAATCTATAGAGCGGAAAAAAGCGTTTAAAGAAAAATCAAACCAAAATTAACGAAGCGAAAAATAGCGAATTCATAAAAACCAAATAAAAAAATAACAATTTGTAAAACTATAAAATATTTAACAAACAATATAATTTAGAACAAATTGTTTTGAGTGCTACAAATTTTTTTACAAAATTTCGTATAAAAATAATAATTGTTCAAATGTTGTCTATAAAAATAAGAAAATTTTCGGAAAACTTCCAATAAAATTGTTATAAATTAAGAAATTTTTCAAAAATATCACATCAAAATAAGAAATTTTCGAGGAATTTTTAATAAAAATAAGAATTTCTATAAAAACAGAATTTTCTAAAAAGGTTTCCATAAAAATTGTAATTTTTTATAGAAATAATAAATTTTTGAAAAATTTAATGAATTTTCGGAAAAATTTTTAACTTAAACTTAAAATATTTAAAGAAATTTTTAAAAATGTTCCTATAAAAAATAGAAATGTTTAAAAGATTTCCTAAGAAAGATAAAATTTCTAATAAAAATAAGAAATTTTTAAAAATTTTTCTTCAAAAATATGAAAAATATAAAAATAAGAAATTTTGAGAAATTTTCTATAAAAATAAGAAATTTTTGAAAAATTTCCTATAAGAATAAGAAATTTTTGAAAAATTTCCTATAAAAATAAGAAATTTTTGAAAAATTTCCTATAAAAATAAGAAATTTATGAAAAGTTTCCTATAAAAATAAGAAATTTATGAAAAGTTTCCTATAAAAATAAGAAATTTTTGAAAAATTTCCTATAAAAATAAGAAATTTTCCCTATAAAATAAAAATAAGAAATTTTTGAAAAATTTCCTATAAAATAGGAAATTTTTGAAAAATTTTCTATAAAAATAAGAAATTTTTGGAAAGTTTCCTATAAAAATAAGAAATTTATGAAAAGTTTCCTATAAAAATAAGAAATTTTTGAAAAATTTCCTATAAAAATAAGAAATTTTCCCTATAAAATAAAAATAAGAAATTTTTGAAAAATTTCCTATAAAATAGGAAATTTTTGAAAAATTTTCTATAAAAATAAGAAATTTTTGGAAAATTTTATACAAAAATAAGAAATTTTTTATAAATTTCCGATAAAATTTTTGAAAAATTTCCTATAAATATAAGAATTTTTTGAAAGATTTCCTATAAAAATAAGAAATTTTTGTAAAATTTCCTTTAAAAATAAAAAATTTTTGAAAAATTTCCTATAAAAATAAGTCATTTTTGAAAAATTTCCTATAAAAATAAGAAATTTTTGAAAAATTTCTATAAAAATAAGAAATTTTTGAAAAATTTCTATAAAACTAAGAAATTTTTGAAAAATTTTCTATAAAAATTAGAAATTTTTTAAAAATTTCCTATAAAAATAAGAAATTTTTTAAAAATTTCCTATAAAAATAAGAAACTTTTGAAATATTTCCTGTAAAAATAAGAAATTTTTGAAAAATTCCCTATAAAATAAGAAATTTTTGAAAAATTCCCTATAAAATAAGAAATTTTTGAAATATTTCCTATAAAAATAAGAAATTTTTGAAATATTTCCTATAAAAATAAGAAATTTTTGAAAAATTTCCTATAAAGATAAGAATTTTTTGAAAAATTTCCAATAAAAATAAGAAATTTTTGTAAAATTTCCTATAAAAATAAGAAATTTTTGTAAAATTTCCTATAAAAATAAGAAATTTTTGTAAAATTTCCTATAAAAATAAGAAATTTTTATAAAATTTCCTCTAAAAATAAGAAATTTGACAAATTTCCTCTAAAAATAAGAAATTTGACAAATTTCCTATAAAAATAAGAAATTTGACAAATTTCCTATAAAAATAAGAAATTTGACAAATTTCCTATAAAAATAAGAAATTTGACAAATTTCCTATAAAAATAAGAAATTTGACAAATTTCCTATAAAAATAAGAAATTTTACAAATTTCCTATAAAAATAAGAAATTTGACAAATTTCCTATAAAAATAAGAAATTTGACAAATTTCCTATAAAAATAAGAAATTTGACAAATTTCCTATAAAAATAAGAAATTTGACAAATTTCCTATAAAAATAAGAAATTTGACAAATTTCCTATAAAAATAAGAAATTTGACAAATTTCCTATAAAAATAAGAAATTTGACAAATTTCCTATAAAAATAAGAAATTTGACAAATTTCCTATAAAAATAAGAAATTTGACAAATTTCCTATAAAAATAAGAAATTTAACAAATTTCTTATAAAAATATGGAATTTGACAAATTTCCTATAAAAATAAGAAATTTGACAAATTTCCTATAAAAATAAGAAATTTGACAAATTTCCTATAAAAATAAGAAATTTGACAAATTTCCTATAAAAATAAGAAATTTGACAAATTTCCTATAAAAATAAGAAATTTGACAAATTTCCTATAAAAATAAGAAATTTGACAAATTTCCTATAAAAATAAGAAATTTTTGAAAAATTTAATAAAAAAAAGAAATTTGACAAATTTAATATAAAGAAAGTTATTTGACAAAATTCCTATAAAAATAAGAAATTTTTGAAAAATTTGCAAAAAAAAAATAAAAAAAAAATTTTGGAAAATTTTCTAAAAAAAAGGAATTAAATGACATTTGGTATAGATTATATAAATGATGTTTGGTATAGATGATATTCATACTAGCCAGTGAGCTATAATACTAGCAGGTAAGCTAGTATTATGATTTTTGTATTCTTCCATTTTACCACAATATACTTCATATTTAATTAAGTCTTATTTTAAGACTGACTACACCTTACCATTCTCTTGCTTTTGAACTGTAAAATTAAATGATATATAAACGTCTAATATTTCTGTTTCATTTTTAATAACGGACTGATAGCTCCAATCATATGCATAAGTTTAGTGGAGCAGTCTGTTATATTTCTTACATTAGAAACTTGAAGAGAGCAATAATTTTAAATCTTTTTCTAATAAACAAACTTGTAACATTTCTGAAATGAATAGTCAAGTTTTTGTACAGGGTAACTGTTGAATATTACTACAAAAAATATTTTCTATTTTTTTGTTTTTTTACCCAGTTTTTATATCCATCATCAAAAATAATGGTAGATTAGAGTATCACACAGGAAACTGTAATATTACGCAAAAGGTTGCTAAGTGTGCAGATTTATCTGCTTTTTGCAGATTTTAAGAGTGAAAAAAAGTGAAAAACGGGTTTTACCCAAAAAAAAAAAGTTTTTCGAAAAAAATTATTTTGCATGTAAAAATATGGTTTTATTACATTTTCTTTAATTTAATTTTGAACATAAGGATTTAAAATATGAAAATCAGATGTTTTTTTTCGCACTTATCAGTTTAGAAGAAAATATGGCAACATTGACCATGATTGTTGATCCGTATTCCATTCCCAATTGTGTTGCTTCAGTTCAATAAGCATTAACGACAGCTAGCTCAAATTGGTTCTTAAAAGTTTCAACTTGCGTTATATTATTTGGTAGTTTCCATTTAGCTTTCACAGCTTAGATCTTCTATGTTCTGAAAGAAGTAAGAATCAAATCATTTATAAACGTTATGTTAAATCCTTTAGATAACCCAAGAGAAACAAATTGATTGCATTATCTCTTTGCTTACTACTAAGATGTTTTTGATAGCCAAATACGGAAGAAGACGTTTAAAGCAAATAAAGTTATGCAGTATGACGTTAATTAATACAACATCATCTGTTAAGATAGGTAAGAACCTACCACAGTCTTTAATAACTAAACGTGGATTCAGGCAAGGTAACAGTCTATTATGTGATCTCTTCAATATTGTGTTGCAGAAAATCTTGCGAAATGCAGCAGTTAATACAACTGGTACAGTTTTCAATTGAAAACTTATGGGATGCATTTTGCGAGGTAACTGTCGCCTTTCCAGTATCGGGAAGGAATAAAACAAAATGGGTCTAGCTGTAAATGAATCAAAAACAAAACTGATGGGTTCTACAGGCAGACAGACCACTAGAATTGGATCACATGTGTCCGTGGAGAACTATAGCTTCGAGATTGTGAAAGAATTTATACACCTTGGTACCCTGTGATATCCAACGCCAGTCGATGTAAACAGCGAAAAAATACAATTCTACGAAGACCAGTCTGCGTCAACAATGAGTATCGACATCTAATGAACCATGCGCTGTACAAGTTATACACAGTCATAGTAAAACGCATTAAGCCTCAGCGGCTGCGTGGTCATGGACATGTTGTGCGAATGGATGAAAATACTCCGACAAGAAAAGTGGTTGTTAATAATCCTGAGGCAACTCGTAGAAGAGGACATCCTAAAACATGTTCGATCTTTGACCTAACAATAGGCCATTTAAGTATGTAAGTAAGTATTTTCCATTTCTATATCAGCTGTATAGCTTATTGAGCAATCGGCTCAGTGTATCCGTGGTCGATTTTAAAGATATTGATATTTTGGATTTCTTTGGCAACAGCCGATAGTTGATAGTGGGGTAAAAAGTAAAAAAAAACAATTTGATTTTATCATATATCTTTCAACGTATGTATATTATATATTAGTACCTGGTTGACCGAGCCTTGCTCGGGGCTTTATGATAAGCATTTTGAGGCAAATTTTAAAGTTTTTATATATTTTATTTTATACAGTTACAGTTTAACTCATTTTAAATAATTTTGAAAATTGGTCATACCAACAGAAACCTCCGTCGACTCATGCCCAACAACTTTGCTAAAGATTATAGTCTGATCAAATGCACAGTTTACGATTTAATTCATGTTGAGTAGTTTTCAGTGGCGCCGCCTGAAGTCGTTCATACCCCTAAGAAACCTTCATCTGCTTATGCGTAACAACTTTGCTTATGATCATAACATGATCAAATGCACAGTTTATGATTTAATTCACTTATAGTCTGATCAAATGCACAGTCTACGATTTAATTCATTTTGAGTAATTTTCAGTGGCGCCACCTGTCGGACTTTGGTCATTCCAATTAATAAACCTTCGCCGGATTATCCGCAATAACTTTGCTAAAAATTATAGCATGATTAAATGTACAGTTTACGATTAAATTGACTTTAAGTAAATTTCAGTGGCACCACCTGTCGAAATTTCTTCATACCAACTAAGAAACCTTCGTCGGCTCATGTGCAACAACATTGCTAAAGATTATAGCATGATTATATGTACAGTTTACGATTTATATATATTTATATATATATATATATATATAAATATACATACAATTATTGCTCGTTTAAGAATATAAGATTATATATTATATATAGATGTAGATATATATATATATATATATATATACAATAGTAAACTATGGATTTGAATATGCTCCTATGCGAAGTTGTTGTGCATGAGCCGACGAAGGCTTTTAAGTTGGTAATATAAATTTCCGACAGGTGGCGCCACTGAAAATTACTCAAAATGAATTAAATCGTAAACTATGTATTTAATCATGCTATGATCTTAAGCAAAGTTGTTTCGCATGAGCCGACGACAGTTTCTTAGTTGTTATGACCAGTTTCCGACAGGTGGTGCCATTCAAAATTACTCAAAATTAACTAAATTGTAAACTATGCATTTGTTACCCATGAGTCGAAAGAGGTTTCTTAGTCGTTGTGACAAATTTGCGACAGGTGGCGCCACTGAAAATTACTCAAAATGAATTAAATCGTAAACTTTGCATTTAATCATGCTTTGATCTTAAGCAAAGTTGTTACGCATGAGCCGACGAAGGTTTCTTAGTTGATATGGACAGTTTCCGATAGGTGGCACCACTGAAAATTACTCAAAATTAATTAAATTGTAAACTATGCATTTGATCAGGCTATAATCTTTTGCAAAGTTGTTGCGCATGAGTCGACAGAGGAATCTAAGCTGGTATGACCAAATCATTCAAAATTTTTAAATTTATAAAATAAAATAAATGAATACTTTAAAGTTTGGCCCGAAATGATTATTATAAAGCTCCGAGCAAGGCTTTACTATACCAGGTTTTACTATATGTAAATGATATAACGTTTTCGTTTTGTGGTAACATTTGACAGCCACACTGTATTCTTTCGCTCTATGATATTTTAAGCTATTTATAATATAAAGATGCTGCTTTGTGTTAAAATCTATTATGTTAAAACTTTCTTAAGCCATATGATGACATGGTTTCTTTTCTAACTGATCTTCTGCAGAAGAAGAAAAAACAATAATAAATTTAAAAATTGTTCAGAAAAAAATGGAAATAACACAAAAATCTATTTAACAGGCAAGACTAATGCAAAAGTTGCTATGGATAAAAACCAGACTTATAAACTATAATGGACTTGACTTTATTGAGAAACGCACCACGGGTTATTTTACAATAGCTACTCTTAAGTAGTTGGACACCTCTAATAAATTATTTTATTAATTTAAACAGAAGGGGGGGGGGGGGGGCATAAAAGGGGCTAGGGGTATGGTGTTTTCTTAAAGAGCGGTTTCAGTATCAGAGTTTTGTTTATTTTTATTAAAGTATTTTGTTTGTCTGTTTTTCTTGTTTTATTTGGTTATATTGTATCTGTTGGCTTGAGAAGTTGAATCTACTTTCACTGTCATCATTATTTTTTTGAGGCTCATCATAATGATGTTTCATAATGACTTGGTTTTTGTTAATATTTGTGTGTAAGTGAATGAGTGAGTTTGTCGAAAGAGATGCAAAATGTTAATGATTTGTTTTGCGCTTTTTATTAGCATTAATGTCATAAAATTTTTTTAAGGAAAGTTTTTATAACATAAAAATGTTTTTTGTAAAATTTTTTATTTTTTCGGGAAATATTCGTTTATTTAGTTTTTGTTATTAAGCGACTGAAGTATTTAAATACTTGATTAGGAGGTGAGAACTACTGAAAAGCTTTTTAAAAGTTAGGCCAAGAAACTTAAAGCTTTGTTTTTTATCGGATTGAAATTGTTTAAATAATTTAAGCTTTTTTAAGCCGTAGAGCTTTGGTGTGTGGTCTTCTAAGGAAAAGGTATTTTTTGAGAATTTTGAGCAAAATTAATGTATATAGTATGTATAAATTAATTTATTAAAAAAATAAGCTTTTAAGCTTTTATTGAATCAATTGTTATGTTTGATGCTTATATATTTGAACCATAAAAGATCAACGACTATTGAATAATGTAAAGAAAGGGCTTTTGAACTTTGTTAGGAAAAGAGCTTTGTAAATTTGAAATGAGTTTTTGAACTATGAAAGACCGAGAAATTTTGAACAGTGATGAAAAAGAGAGCTTTGGTATAAGCCGGAGTCGTCCAGCTCCACAGCACAATGTGTGAACTTTTACAAAAGAGCTTTTGAGCTTTCACACCGACACACTATATATGAGCGAGATGCAACTATGTGTGTCCCGCTTACACTTACGTATAATTGTCTTTGTAGAGTCAGTGCTGCCAGATTAGAATTTTTGCTCGATTTTCTGAGGAAGGCAGAGCTTTTACAACTGTATATACATTTTTATTTTTATTTAAATCCTATTCTTTTCAAATAAAACACAGTTTTATCAAACTAGATTTTTTTTTTCAATAAATTACTTTATTTGTTTTTTGTAAAATTTTTTCTTAGTTTTTTTTTTGTGTTGATTTTTTTCATTTTTGTAATGAAATGCTTTGTTTATGACAAAAGATTTTATAACTTAATTATTAGCTATTGATTTTTTCTTTATTTTTCGGTTTAATATTTAAGATTTTATCGGTTTATTGTTGGTTTCGGCGTTGTATGTCAATAAATAATGTGTGATTTCGGTTTTGGAGTCGTTTAGTATTTAACAATTAATACTATTTTTTTTTTAACAAACATAATAAAATTATAATAATAAATAAATAATAAATTATTACAACTATTTTAAAACAAATATTGATACAATGTTATTTTCTTTATTATTATTTGTAAATGTGCAGCTATTGAAAAGTCATTTAGAAAGAGAAAAAATAGTGAAAGAGAAAGTCTTAAGAGAATGTGAAGAAAAGTTAAACATAGAAGAGATGAGAAAGATGAGAGAAAAAGCTTTGAATAATGAAGAGAGAAAATGGAAAAAGACTAGAGATAAAGTGAAGAGAAAGAAATAAGTTAAAGGAAAAGAGAAAGTTGTACTTAGTTCAAGGAAGAATTAAGAAAAATTTAGCGAAAAATTTAAAATGAAAGATATAGAGTATAGAGAGTTAAAGGGAAAATGAAGTATGAAAAAAATTGTAGCTTTTGAAGAGAAAGAAAATTAAAGTTTGTTTAGTAAGAAAAAGCCTTGAAATTAGTTAGAAAAAGCTTTGAAATTAGTTAGGAAAAGCTTTACAAAAAGTTAAAAAAGCTTAGAAGTGACTATAGGAAAGAAAGACTTTAAGAAAGTGAAAGCTTTTAAATAAATACTTTTAAAAGTAAGAGTAAAATGAAAGAGACAGTGAGAGACAGAAGGAAAGTAAAAGTTTAGTTTTTTTAGACGATGAAAAAACTATGGCAAGTTATGGCGTTTTGTTGTCTAAAAACAAAACTAAATACAAGATGACATGAGAAATGAGAGCTAAAGACTAGCAAAAGAAAAAAGAGATAGGAATGAAAAGAGAAAAGTTTAAGGTTTGAAAATAAATGAGGAAACAGCTAAGCAAATGAGAGAATGTAAAAGAAAGCTTAAGAGAAAACTTAAGTAAAGAAAGAAAAATAAAGTAAAGAAATAAAGATTATAAGAGAAAAGTAAAATAATAAAGCTATGGAAGTTTATAAAAAAAAACAATATTGTTATATATATAAGACTAGAATTAAACAATTAAGTAAAGTTTTAAAGAGATTTAAAATAAATAAAACAGATTTGCACAGTATGAAAAGAATATAAATTAAATAAAGAGTATAAAGTTAAAGATTTAAGAGTAAAAGACTAGAAAGGAAACAAAAACAGCAAAAAAGAAAGAGTAAAGTAAATAAAGTTTAAAGTTTAAAAGAGAGATAGAGAGAGAGAGAGAGAGAAAGAAAGAGAAAGTTTGAAATGAAAGTAAAGTTAAAGTAAAGTAAGGAAAGTATGAAGAAAATTAAAAGTCCTTTTAAGAAAGATTTGAAGTTAAATTGAAAGAAGAGAAAAAAAGTGAAAAAAAGAGAAAGTTTTTTTTTGAAAGATAGCTCAAAGAAAGACTGAAGAGAAAGTTATAGATTTAAAAAATAGACTAAGTTTTTGAATAAAAAGATTTCTCTTGGTTTTTTTGAGTATTTGTATGTGTATGTATGTGTTATAAATCTGGTGCAATTATTAGTTATCAAATATCAATCGACTTTTTCTTAAAGAGCAAGAAAAGTACTTAAAAATTTTATATATTATGCAATAAATACTATTATATAATACACAAAAGATATTTTTATATAAATTAATTAACTGTATTAACAAATGCACACACTTATCGGCTTTAAATTAATGGAGTTTTTTTACATTTTTTTTTCTTACTACTTTCGTTTCGTTGCTCGTTATTGTAAATTTTTTTTGTGATTTTTTGGAGATCCTTAGATCTCATTAGTTGTGAAATTATAAACAAAAAATTAAAATTTAAACACAAAAACTAAAAAAAAGAATAAATTAAATAAATTAATTAAAATAAATTAAATAAATTAATTAACAAAAGTTAAATAGTTTTTGTTATAATTAAAACTTAATAGAAGAAAAAGTCTCGTTAATGGGCCAAAAAGGATAAAAAACAGTTTAAAACTAAATCTAAAGCAAAGACATCACTTAAAGACTCTTAAAGTTATTAGGTAATAGGTAAAACTTAAAGCTCTTTAAGATTTTTCCTTAATTAAGAAAAATTTGGACCCTTTGATTTAGAAATTTCTACACTATTTCTTTACCCCCTTAACCCTTTGAATAGCTCAGGTCATTGAAAAAATGTCGTTTGTTTTTATGAAAATTGCAAGAGTTAGAGAATAATGTAACTATTTTAACAGTCGTTGGGTTAAAACGTAAAAAATCTGCTGTTAGTTGAGTTTGTAGTTAAAGTTCTAGTTAAAGTAAAAGATTTAAAGTTAAATGTTTTAGTTTGAGGATATTGGTACTTAAGCTTGAGGCTTTTGGGCATTGTAGGCCAAATCTTGGGCATCCAAAGAACGGCCCCAACCACCATGACCAGAACTGCCATAAGATCCTGATGAACCAACATCGGCACTGTAGCCACTGCCATATGAATCATGGCTGACTGAGTGGCTGGCAGAGTGATGGGGATGAGCCACAACTTCATAGGTCACATGTTTCTCTTGAGACAACAATTTCTTCAAGCCAATAACAGCAGAAAGAACCAAAGCGATTTTACCGATCAACAAGGCCTTGCCGGCAATCAAAGCAATAGCACCCAAAAGCAAAGGCAAGAGAGCGGCAGCCTTCAAGGCAATCAAGGCAATGATGGGACCCAAAATTTTGGCGGCCTTCTTCTTTTTGCCACGGCTTTCTTCGGGGGCATTGGGGTCATCATTACCGAACAAAGATTCCGAGACATCTTCCAAGGCACGGCCAGTAGAGCTGACAGCTTGTACAATGTCGGCACCCTTCAATTCAACCTTGATGGTGTGAGAGTTCAAGAAACCGGCAATGCGGTTCATGGCCAAAGATTCGAAAGATTCATCGCCAGAAATTGCACGGGCAGCTTCTGGGGCGGGAGCATCAGGTGAACGCACAACAGTAACACCTTCGGTTAGGGCAAATTGGTCACGTGCTCCCAAAACTTTATCCACAAAATTGAAGAGCTTGTATTTCACACACGACACAGAATCCTTACGCAGACAATCGCTGTAGATACTATCCATAATGTCATTATCGGAACCGACAGCATTGCGGGCATGACCGCGAGTTTCTTCAGCAGGTAGAGCAGCAGCAAGTGAAATTAAACACACAACACTGATTGTTACAAATTTGTAAGCCATTTTGGTTTTTGTTTATGTTTTTAATTTTAAATTAATATTTTTGGTATTTTCTTTTTGTAAGTTCTTTAAATTTTCTTTAAAGTCCTTGTCTTATAAACAACACTTTGCACTTTTTTGATATTTTCTTTTTTATTCAATGAATTTTCTTTTTGTGTGAACCGTAAATATTACGATAAAACACCACCGTTCGTTTGTATTTTTTTATATTTTTGTACAAGTTTGGCCGAAACGCTTGTGTTAACGTTTGAACGATTAAGGATGAAATGATACAATTTCCCCATGGTCTCTACAATTTATATACAAAAGCCTAAGACAACATAAGCAGCATTAGCAGCAGCACAATATTCCAAAGCCATATCTTGTCTCAATCAATAGCAACAGCAATAGAGACCATAGAGACGATACAAAAACAAAGACTTGCTCAGCAACATTTCTTCTTTTTCATTCATTTACACAGAGCATTCATTCATTCATTTAGTTACTTACAACCAAACTAACGCAGTCAGTCACTCACTCAGTCAGGCAACTTAAGTCATGCTACAACGTGGTAAACAATCATTCACTTAGTCAAATAACCAAATGTTTAAAGTTATTCATGCACGTACACATGTATTCGAATACGAGTACATATGAAGTTATTTTTCGATGTCTGTCCGTCCATATGTCCAAAAAAAACAGTATTTGTAGTAGAGCAAGTTTGCGTCTTAAGTCTTTTGTTTTGCTCAAAAAAGAAACTCTTTCTTGTGTTTGCTCCCAAATTACAAAAACAAAAAACTTTTTCCATTTAATTTTTTCTTGTTTTGTATAAAGTTTTTGCCAAAATACTTGAAACCAGTTTAAAATACTTTTTCGTCTCTTTGCTGAATTTAGTTGAGGCACAGCCGCACAGAAGACGAAGACGACTTAAAAAAATGCTTTCGCTAAAAAATTGTTTATTATTTTCATTTCTGTTGAGATTGTTATTGTAATTGTTAATAATTCGTTGCAACAAGTTCATGTTACATTAACAACTTTCAATTGCTTAAAGTGTTTTTTTTTTTTTGCTTTTTGTTTTCTATAATAGTTTTACGTCTTTGTTGCTGCTGATGATATATTAAGTTATTATTACTATAATATATTTTAGAAAACATTAAATTGTGTGTCCATTTAATCTTCCTTAAATTATTATATCTTCCTTTTGACTTTCATAAGAAAAACTAATTCTTTTTTAAGCTAAATTAAGTTGTGGGAGAATTGTAATGAGTAAAACTAAATTCTAAAAACATGACAGAGGTTTAATTTGATATTATCGAATTTCGTTAAATTTCTCTTGATTAATTTTTATTGAAATTTTAATAAAAGCTTTTTGAAAACAATTTTAATCATATTTGATAACCAAATCTGAATGGCTTTGGTCTGCTAACTTCGAAAATGACATTGTTTTTTATGATCTCTAGTTTTCGAAAAAAAAATTTTTTACGAAAAACAGTTTTTTTTTCGCAAAGAGTGTTAATATAACTCTAAAACGGCTGTTACATCTTAATCCGCTTAGTGGTTTTAAAGATATCATAAAATTTACACCGAAAAATTATTCTTTCAAATTTTTTTCATTTTTAAAAAAATCATAAAAAACCAGAAGAAAGAACAAAATATTATTTTTTTTTTTGTTATAATAAGAGAGGTTATGTTTAAAACGAAATTGGCTATATCATACTGAAATCCATCCAGAACAAAAATTTATAACAAAAGGTACTAGCGATAAAAAATATTTCTTTCTTTTTTGTTAGTACATAATTAGCAGAAAAAATATTTCATCCTTTCGTTACTTAATTTGTAATAAAACCTATAGTTTGATCGACTATAATAAGATTTAGTTCCTTTTACTAAGATATCCATCTAAACATCAATAGTAAACAAGTAAAAGTGTTTAATTCGGCTGTGCTGAATCTTATATGCCCACCATCAAGTTGTATTTAATTTAGAAACATATCTCACATATCTACGAGGTTGCAGCTAATTCAAAATGTGGAACAAATTAAAAAAAAAATATTAAGCTAATTAGTATTTTAGGTAAAATCTTTGGAATAAATTCGGTTGCAGTAGTTTAATAGTTTAACATTTAAAAGTATCTAAGTGGTTTCCCTAGTAATTATTTACTCTGAACAAAATTCGGTCTCATAACAGTTTATTTCTTCTTCTTCTTCTGTTGTCCTTGACTCCCAGTGGAGCATAGGGCCTCAACCATCATTTTATATCGAACTCTATTGCGAGATGTTAGGCATACATCATTCCATGAATAGTTTGCTGCTTGTAACTCCGCTTCAATTGACCTTCTCCACGTTCTAGCAGGTGCACCAACACGACGGCCGTTTCCTTGTGGATTCCAACGAAGCGCTTATCGAGCAATGTTGGTATTTGGCCTTCAAAGTTTGTGGCCTATCCATCGCCATTTCCGTTGACATACCTCTAAAGAAGAAGGGATTTGGTTTGTAGCGCTTAGTAGATCTTTATTTCTTATGCGATTCGGCCACCATATATTAAGGATTTGCTGCAAGCATTTGTTTGCAAAGGTTTGTAGGCGCTTATCAATGGCATTTGTACGTTTCCAAGTTCGCAGCCGTAATTCAAGATGGACTTGAGATTCGAGTTATATATTCGTAACTTAGTTGTTGTTAATATTTTGCCGAGATTTCCATATAGTTCGAAGAATGCCGAATGCAGATTTTTGCTTATTAATACGCGATTAAATATCCTCGTCAGCGCCACCTTTTGTAGATACCTAACTACCAAGATAATTAAAGGCACCTACACATCCAATACCCATCCACATTGATGTGTGGCGACGGGTTTGCGCCATAGCCTCCAGGCATAATCTTTGTCTTGAAAATATTGATTTCCCGCCCAGCTGAAAGAGATTCTACAGTAATAGCGCTAGTGTTTTCTTGAAGGTGAGCTGGTCTTTAGCCTAGAAGACATACGTGATCGGCGTATTTCAAGTCCTCGAGTTGCTTAAATGGTGTCCATTGGATACCACGTCTACCATTCAGTGCCGTGCGCATTATATTCTCGATGACAAGGATAAAAAGTATAGGTGATAATATACATCCTTGTCTTACTCCAGTAGTAACTTCGAACGGATTAGACAATTTACCTTTATGTAGAACCCTGCATTTAAAGTCCACGTACATTGCCCAAATTAAGTTCAGAAGTTTCGTTGGCATGTTATGGTTTTCTAAAATTCTCCATAGATAGCACCCGTTGACACTGTCGAAGGCCTTTATAAAGTCGATAAACGCTAGACAAATGGGGGTGCGGAATTCATTACATTGCTTCAGTACTATTCTTACTGTGGTGATTAGATCAACACAAGATCTATTCTCGCGGAACCCAAACTGATTTTCGAGGAGTGTTTCAGAAACTGCGTCAAACGTTCTATTCAAAATTACTCGACTTAGAATTTTGCTCGGTATTAGAAGAAGTGTTATTCCCCTGTAGTTATTGCAGTCTTTGGAGTCACCTTTTTTTCGTATTTTGACTAGTATACCTTCATTTCAGGAGGTTGGTAGAGCCTCTTCTTGCCATATTTTATGCACAAATGGGTGCCACAGTCTTGCCGATCCTTCAACGTCACATAAAGAATAAACAGTCATGGTTGGTTTCATTTTGCACTTCCGTCAGCGCTTCTAGTCCAATGGGACTGTTTAATGTTGACTGGAAGTCTTTCATCCATCGTATTAATTGTTCATCTGGGGTTGAGAGAAGTGTACCTCTACTACTCAGAATGGGACTGTTGGTGTAGGTAGGTTTGCCACACAACGCCCTTGATATATTGTACAAGGTCCTCATGTCGCATTTATTTGCAGCTGACTCAGCTTGGCTCGCTTGTTCATCTAACCACATTTTCTTGACCCTCCTTGCATACCTTTTTATTCTGTTGGATAGATCACGGTATATTGTATTAAGCTCCTCAACATCTGCGTTTGCATTTAGACTTTCATTTTTTATGGTTCTACGTTGTTGAACCAGGTTCCATATTGCTTGAGTAAAACCTAACGTTTGTTGACCAACCTCATTGTATGTCTGAGTGATACACCTTCCGATTTCGTTTATATTTGCGCCGTTGTTGTTTAAAATATCTGGAAGCCGATTTCTTATGGATGTTATAAAGGCAGTTCGATGTCGCTCTGATTCCAGTTTCCCAACATCAATTTTCCGATCGCTTTTTGCCGTTTCTGACCTAAGAGCCGCTATTTTCAATCGAATCTTAGATATGACTAAGTGGTGGTCGCTGTTTATATCTGCTCCGAGCCTCGAGCGTACATCAAGTAAAGATGATCGCCACTTAGAATTGATCATAATGTGTTCAATTTGGTTCTTAGTGACAACGTTCGGCGATATCCAAGTTATTTTATGGTGGAGCTTATGAGGAAAAATTGTGTCACCTACAACTAGTTTCCTATAACAGCATAGTTCGATAACAGTTTATAATTTTACAATAATAATTTGTTAAATACTTTTTGTTGCGCTTAATATGTATGTAGTCAGGCCAAACAAGTTGATAGAAATACGGCAGGTCCATATATTTTGTTAGAAGTTCCTAATGCATCCTCCGTATATAAAGTCTGGGCTGAACATTGATTGATAGCTATCTAATTTCGTAGGTGCAATCTTAATATACTCAATGTACCTCCAAATCGTTTTAATTGTAGACATAAAAAGGGGTTTTATATGTATATAAGAACTATAGCCAAATGTTGACCGATTGTCACAAAATTATATATACTGGCTAGTATTTATATAAAGCTTATTTATGCGAATTATAGTAGCCATACCTGTCACAGTTTATAATTTAATTGCTTTTGTGGCATTTTAGTGGTTTCCGGGATTAGTTTTTGTATGAAAGCTATGGTCAAATTTGGACTGATTCCTATCAAATTTGATATACTGACCAATAGTTGCATAAAACTTCTCTGCTCTAAATTGATTCGTTATAGCTATTACAATTGTATTCAATTTTTCAGCATTAATGTGATTCCCGGGTTACATGGGAGCTCTAACTAAATATGAACCGATTTTGCATGTTTTCAGTACACAACTTTTTCAAGATATCGAAAATAGTTTTGTAATATTTTGTCCCTCTTAGCTCTTTTTTAAGGCGCTATCGTGCTTTGACTTGATGGACAGACGGGCTCAAACCCCCTATCTTTTTGGAATTTTTGTGTTTCCGTAAGTTTTTATATGGGAGATATGGTCAAACGGTGACCGACTGTGATCAAATTTTGCACTCCTCTGTGCTTAATTTCATCATCTTATCTGTTATAATTTGTCATTTATTAGCAATTAAGCGATTGACGTATGCGAGGTTATACGGGAGTTCCGGTCAAATGTAAACCGGTTTCGCGCAATTTCAATACCAAGAAATTAAGAATATTTAGTTTCAGTGACCTAGCTTCTTTTGTTTAGGCTCTATCGTGCATTTAATAGATATAATGATGGTCATCGCTCAATCTTCTTAGAATTTCATAATACACTAGTCGACATATTAATTTTGACATACCAGTTGGTTTTCTTCTTTTTTTATTTCCGGTCCTATGCAATTAAAAAAAATAAATTTAAAATATAGAAAACAAAATACTTTTCACATTTTAAATATTTTGTATGTTTTTTTTAATTGGAACTAAATATGGAAATTTCAGGATGTGGCATAAGTATTTTGACATGCTTTTGCAGAGTGTATTTAAAAAATTGGGAACTTCAAGATGAACAAAAATAAATAACTATTTAAATTAATCAAAAATGTATCCTTTGGCATTTAACATTTTTTGAATGCGGTTCGGAACGGAATCCACCAACTCCATTGACATTTCTTTTAAGCACTTGCTACCTCAATGATCGTTTTATCTTTCGTTCTTGCCATATTTACTTTTTTTAATTGCATAGGACCGAAAATAAAAAAGAAGAAAAAGAACTGGTATGTCGAAATAAATATGCCGACTAGTTTATTGTTTATGATTTTTTAAAAAACCAAATTACTAAAAAAAAAAATAGTTTAAAATGTCGAATAAATCTGTTACAACTCTATCATTAGTACAAATTTTCAAATTTAAAATTTTTTTCTTGAATCGTTGGAAATTATTTTATATTTTCTTGAAAAAATATTTAATTTAAAAATTTGTACTGAATTACTATGAGCTGTTTTTTACATTCTTAGAATATAAGCCCTACACGTACAGTTTGTAAAAGCTTGATTTTAACTTTAACTTTAACTTTCCAAAACTTTTTAAATTTTAAAATCGCTTTGTAAATGTAAGAGTTGGAAGTACTACGACCTACACGAAAACAGTTTGTTGCGAATATCTCAAAATTTTGGAAAATAGTTTTTGTATGTCCTCATTTAGGCCTATAACCCTCACTAGGTTGTTTTATAGAATATAGAGTATAAATATTGTGAATTTCAGCTGCCAATTTTTGCCTTTCTATTAAGCAGAGCCTTTTAAGTAGTTTTATGTTTTGTATATTATAAACATTTCCAAATAAACCAGGTTGAAATTTAGTAAGAAAAAGGCTTATGATATAAAATGTTTACTGAAATGCTAAAATTAACATGTACATTAAATACTTCCAAAGAACCAATTTACACAAATATGTTATACTTTATTTCAGCACTTATTTTCAGTAAAACTTCCGTGAATCGTTTGAAAAAAAAGTAGAAAAATAGTCAATTTGACAGGAATTATGCAAACTTTACATTTACATTACAATGGACAAATAAAAATGCATAAATAACATTAAAATCACAGTCTTGAAGAAATTTTCAAAATTTTTAAGAAATATTAAAAAAAAATACTTAAGTTTAATCTAATATAATACTTAACTTGAACATTTTTGTTGAAATTTATTCATATCTCTGTAACTGCTCATCCGAATTTAAGAGAGTCTTTGTAAAGCTAATCAACTTGGAACTTCTGTTAAAATCCTTTGATTACTGGTTCCATTAGTACTACGCCCTCAAAGGCACTCTTTACTATGATTAACTGGCTTCCGATCGAGCTTATGGCTCAAACTGTCCTTAACTCATCCATTAGATGAGTGATGGAGAATAGTCTTCTTCATCTATCAGTCACTTCACTATTTTGGATAAACTTAAAACTATTTCCAAAAACATCGACTACTACATACCCACACGATTCTTCGACACACCATTAAAGTTTAGACACTGGAGATCTACATGGATCTAAATAAAAAATTGAGTGGAAGGCGGCTTTTTAATCCCACTATTAGGGACGAAAATCTATTTTAAGCTCCCAAAATTCTGGAGTATTATACAGGCTGAAATTACAGTCATCTATAGGGCGTGTAAATGTCTAAGGTACCACCGAACAAACTATGGTTTATCTATGGTTCTTACTCGGAAATGCCGGTGAGATGGCGAGATATTCCAATATTGAACTTTTTTAAGTATGTAGCCAAAACATTGTACCAGGTAACACTAATGCGGATAATCTATCAAAACTCGGTGCTCTCCTCAGTTAGAAAGATATTGACCAATATATAGGTATACCGCCATCAGCCTATTAATTGCTCATTAAGCAGTTTCTATTTAGGTCCACGAGGACCAACTGGTGCACAGAAACAACCTGCTCATTCTCAAGACTAACTTGGCCAACTTACGACAGTAAGCATTCTGCAGTCTTGGTTTTCCTCCGCACCGTAGACTACGCACTCTTATATCAATCCTCATAGGGTACTGCGTAATAGGACTTAAGAAGACTTAATCTTCAAAGCAATGACTACTGTAGAAGTTGTCATAATATTGAGGGAAAAAACTGTCACTCATCTCCTCTGTCACCGCCCAGACCTTGCTCATCTCACCATCTAGGCTACCCGTTCCTGTACGATTTATCAGAGGTTTCGAATTTTAATAATCGTGAAATAGGCTCATTCATTGTTGCACCTGGTTGTCTCCTACAGAACCTTGATACATTTGGTAGTAGAGAACATAGTTTTCCCTTTCCTCTGTAGGTAAAGCAAAGGGACCACTTTCTAGAACCCAAGTGACGCCCACAATTTCACCTTGTAGTCAACTTGTCTTTTTTTAATGATTTCGTCTATTTGGTGCGTTATATGCGTTATCGATACTAATATCGCCTTAATTAAATTTTATAAAAACCATCTTAAGGGATAGTTTTACAGATAATATATATAAAGCCTATTCTTGACTTCCTCCGTTTTTTTTTTATAAATGTATCTTCCAAACTAATATATCGACAGTACTTAAATGAATACATATATCTTTGGAAGGTTAGGAATAACCGAAAATCATATGAATTTAATATTAGCAGAGCCATCTACATATGTGTGCAGCTTTTAAAGAGAAGTGTATATTTTTGTTATGATATGGTGTGAAACACCCTACATACGGTCACTCAAATTACTGTCCCAATGTTTTTAAGAAGTTTACGAATATGAGTGTAACAAAAAAAATTAGGATTCTTGAAGGAAAAGGTAATTTTCCAATAGCAAAATGACCTCAAAAACACCGCCAAACTAACAGAAAAATGGCTCAATGACAATGGGCGAATAATGGCTATACAAAATATTAAATTAAAAAAAAATATTAATAAATCTAAAGTCAAAAAACCGTCCCAAAAAATTGGTTTTGTGATATTTTTTTTTTGTTAATGGTAAGTATTCACAACGGTGAAAGACTGGTGGAGTTATGTGATAATTTTAATTTTGTGCTAGGTGGAACTATATTTCCTCACAAAAACATCCATAAATGCACTTGGGTGTACCCAGATCATATAACCGAGAACCAAATAGACCACTTTGCAGTAAGCAGAATGTGGAGAGAGTCTCTGTTGGATGTAAATAATAAGAGGGGTGCTGATGTAGGAAGTGATCATCATCTGATTGTAGCTAAAGTTCAGTTGAAGTTAAGAGCAGTGTCACATAAACCAACTTCTATCAGGAAAAGACTTGACTTATAGAGACTGAGTCTTCTGATGTTGCTGTTAAGTTTTCTAATGCTTTGAGCAACAAAATATGTCCTCAGGATATCGATACCAACCAGAATATTGAAACTTACTGGAAGATCTGCCATAATTGAAAAGAAAGTTTACCAAGCTTTGGATTTCTAATAAAACATGACAGTTAATTGAAGAAAGAAAGCGAGCTAAAGGGAAAACAAATGATGCCAAAACCCCCCAAGAGAAGCAAGAAAGGCAGCGTGAATACCAAAAGTTGAGCGAAGTGCAAGTAAAGATAAGCGGAGATGGGCTGATAATTTAGCTGAAGGAGCCCAAATAGCCAGTGAAATAGGTCGATCCAAGGACCTATACTGTATCACCAAAGAAATAGCTAGCCAAAACCAACACAACTTGATGCCATTAATGAACGAGCAGGGCGATTTGATCTACGATAAAGATCAAAAGATGAAAATGTGGGAAAATCATTACTCAAAATTACTTTAAGTCAATCCAGCTAAATACTCTAAACTATGTGATTGCGAGCCTATGCGTCACATAAATTATATTAATTATGAGTTTGATACGTTACCCCTAACATCCCAAGAAATAACAGCTTCAATCAGAAGGCTAAAATCTGGAAAGTCTGCTGGTCCTGATGGGATACCACCCGAATTATATAAGGTGAACATAGCTTTATCAACAATGTTGTTAAAGCCTCTAATCACGAAATATTGGTCGGATGAAAGATTGCCAAATGATCTCAGAAAAGGTCTTATTATTGGAGGTGGTATTACCCTTCTTAACATGATAAACAAAGTTATAGCCCATATTTTACACAGCCGTATAGCGACCATGTGAGCCGCCGCCGTGGTATAACAGGTTAGTCATACGTCTAGCATACCAGAGGTCCCATGTTCAATCCCGGGCCAGACCCACTTGAAAAAAAATAATTTTCAAATTAGCGTCGGTTCACCTCATAACTTAGCCAGCCACTGGTTATACTCAATAAATAGGCTATGTAAAACTTCTCTAACTAATGCATTTACCGTTCGGAGCCGGAGTTAAAACGTAGGTCCCATTCAATGAGTCTAAAAAAAATAGAATTGGATGCAGCTCATTTTCTAAGAGAAATGTTGTTCGAATTGGAATGTTGTCGGGGAATTATATATATAGCGACCATTGTCGAACCACAGCTAAGACGCGAAAAAACAGGCTTTAGACCAAGCAAATCATGTATTGATCACATCAACAGCTTAAGAGGTTGAGTGGAGAACCCCCCTCTATCTACTATTTATAGACTTCAAACGCGCATTTGACATATTAAAACACAGCGCGATCCCTGAAAAGATTGTACGACTCGTCAAGGAACTTTACTTTTGCATTCTGCTGTATTCTCCATGAAGGTTCACAGAGCAAACCCATTAGTGTTAAGGTAGGAGTTCGACAAGGCTGTGTGCTGTCTCCACTGTTATTAAACATAGTGATCGATGTTGTTTTGTGTCATTCGATGTCTGGCCAACATGGTATATCGTGGGGCCTTCATGATAGATTAGATCGACTACGCTGATGACGTATGTCTCTTTTCTCACCGTGACTCTAGCATGCAGTTAAAGATTCAAACCTTTGAATCCCGTGCTGCCTTAGCTGGCCTTCAAATTAACATTAGGAAAACTAAGTCATTGCGATTAAACTCACTAAATGAGTCCAATTTTTATCTTGATGGGCAATATATTGACGAGGTTGAAACTCTCTGCTACCTAGGAAGCATAACCTCTAAGAGCGATGGCAGCAGAGAAGATATCCAAAATATATTATACAAAGCAAGCTTTAGGTATTCTCAATAAGTTCTGGAGAGAATATCGCGACTATCACCAGACTCAACGTTTTTAACACTAATGTCAAACCCGTGCGCTTATATGGCTGTGAGACATGGAATATTTCGAGTCGAGATATATATATATATATATATATATATATATATATATATATATTTTTTTTTTTTTTTTTTTTTTTGACTCATTAAAAGGGACCTACGTTTTTAATTCCGGCTCCGAACGGCAAATGCATTAGTTAAAAAAGTTTTAGATAGCCTATGAGGTGAACCGCCGCTTTTTTGAAAATTTATTTTTTTCAAGTGGGTTTTTGCAGTAATCGAACTTGGGACCTCTGGTATGCTAGGCGGATGACTTACCTGCTGTAGCTCGGTAGTTCACAAAAAAATATATCACAATGACGTTAGCACTCGTCCAATATACAATAATACCAAATATCAGAGTGATTGAGCCAACAGCTTTGTCGTTACACTCATCTTTTTAATGAACTTAAAAACATTGGGACAGTAATTTGAGTGACTGTGTATACTCATGAAACCTTTAAAATGAAATTATAATTTTTACACTTGTCAATTTTACCCTTTTCCTTTTTCTTTTACTCTTTAATTAAATTTTCTTTTCATTCATACAAGTACATACATATAATAATAATGCAATTTGTCTTTATGTCTTTCGCATTTCTCTTGTTTCTTTTAAATTATATATGAGACTTTGGTTTTCTTAAAATGGATAAATAAAGTAATTACAGAAATTTTTGCTGCTCCAAAGGGGTGCAGTTTTTTGACGATTTACTTTTTGGGTCATATTTAATGATTATTTAAGTTTAGGTTTAAGGTTTTTTTAAATTTTATTTTAATATACAATGTAAGTTGGTATAATCGTTATTTCTCTAGCTGTTTCTTTTTGAGTCTTCTGTATAAAAATTTCACATACATATGCATATATGTTTTTTCGTTTTGGTGCAGTTTTCCAGAGTATATTTTTTTATACCCACCATCAAAAAGAATGGGGGTTTATTGAGATTGTCATTCCGTTTGTAATTTCCTTAATATTGGCTCAAAAATCATCGTCTGTCTGTCCGTCTGTCTGTTGAAATCAAGATAACGCCTAAACGAAAGGAGCTATCTCACTGAAACTTAGTAAAAACATTCATATCTGAGAAAATTTTATTATTGAAATTGGGCAAAATCGGTTAACATTTGACCATAGCTCCCGTATAACATCGCCTACGCTAATCGCTTATTTGCTAATAAATAACAAACTATAATAGCTATGAAGATAAAATTTGGTACATAGAAGTTCTGCATAAGCCCTAGGCAGTATTTAAAATTTCATCAAAATCGGTTCACATTTAGTCATAGCTCCCATAAAAAAACTTACGGAAACAGCCAAAATTTTACCTAAAATACACTTAAATGCCAATAACTATAACAGATATAACCACTAAATTTAGCACGAGGAGGTCTTATATCAATGAAAACGAATGTGCATAATTTTGTCACAATCGGTCACCATTTGACCATAGCTCCCATATAAAAAACTTACGGAAACACAAAAATACAAAAAGAAAAGGGGGTTTATGTCCGTCTGCCCGTCAGATAAAAGCGCGTTAGCGCCTTAACAAAAAGGGCTACAGCAACAAAATTTGCTAAAAGAAAACACGGTTTATGTCCGTCAATAAGAGCTAGAGTAAAATGGGTAAAATCGGTTCACATTTAGTTAGAGCTCCCATAAAACCCTGCCCCGGGAATCACATTTATGCTGATAAATTGAACAAAATTGTAAAATCTATGACTACTAAATTAAGAACAGAGAAGTTTTATGCAACTTTGAGTCAGTATGTCAAATTTTATAGGAATCGGTCCATTTTTGATCAAAGTTTCATATAAAAACCGCTCCCGGTAACCACTAAAATGCCACAACGCCAGTTAAAAGCTATTAAATTATAAACTATGTCAGCTATGGCCACTAAATTTTGCCCAAATAAACTATATATTAATACCAGCCAGTATATTAAATTTTGTAACAATCGATCAACATTTGGCTGTAGTTCTTATATATATAACATCCCCTTTTTTATATCTACAATAAAAAAGTAAGAAAGCGCTATAGTCGGTCAAGCCGACCATACGATACCCTTCACCACTAAGGTCAAAGGTGTTATTTTTCCTGTGTAAAGACAAATATTTGCTAAATTTTGCCATCATACAAACATTTTCTCAAAACTTATATATTCAACCTGTTTCCGTCATTTGGACTTATATGAGAGCTAGGGTCAAATGTGGACCGATTATCTCGAAATTTGGCAGATTGATTACAGTTGTTACAAAAATTATGTATGCAAAAATAGACTCAAAATTTTTATTATCTTTAGATTTACGAGCGTTTTAGTGATTTTTTGTCTCATTTAGTGCGTTTTTAAAGAAGAATTTGTATGGGAGCTATGGTCAAATGTGGACCGATTTCAACGAAATTTGGTACAGTGATTTAGGTTGACAGAAGCAGTATTTGTTTTAAATTTCATGAAAAAATATTGATATTTGTGGCCAATATAGCAATTCCGGGAAGTGGGACCTATGGGAGGTACCATAAATAATAGACCGATTTTGACCAATTTCAATGGCCATGGTCCCATTATCAAAAAAATTATCTGTGCCAAATTTCATCAAATTATCTTTAGAATTGCGACCTGTAGTTTGATTACAAGGTTTACATGGGGGTCCAGCCAGCCAGACGCACGGACGGACATCGCTAAATCGACTCAGAAAGTGATTCTAAGCCTATTGGTATACTAAAAGGTGGGTCTAAGACAAATATTTCTATGCGTTACAAACATCAGCACAAACTTATAATACCCTTTCCACCTATGGAGGTGAAGGGTATAAAAAGATTTGGAGGTACATTCAGTATATTAAGATTGCATCTGCGAAATTACATAGCTGATTGTGTGTTTATTATTACAGTAACTGATTGTGTGTTGTTTAGGAAATTTTCGGTTATGTTGTTTTCAAATGAATATTCATTTAAATTTACATGAAAATTGATTTTTAACATATTTATACATTTGTTTAAAAAACAACCTACAAAAAAATACTGAAAATCCGTAACATTTGAAAATATCAGTTGTTTAGTTCTATATTTTTTCAATTATTGTATCAAATATAATTCGTATTTGTTTAATTATTGTTTTTTTTCTTAAGTATCTTAGGTTTGCTTACTGAAGAGACTTTTTATAATACTGGCCGCCTATCACGGGGTATGGCCTAAGCAAACAACAAAACTTGCTTTGTCTGTTTGGTTTTTTGATGCCTTAAAGGATATAACCTTTTTATGGTTTCGTCTTTTATATTACGATAATTACAAAAACATATGAAAATTGTCCGTTTTATGGAAATTTTACGTAGTTTTTTACCATTCAGTTTTTTAAAAATAAATGAAAATTTCCGTTTTTTATATTAAAAATATAGTTAAAATTTTTGTCAGTAATTTTTTTGAAAACAACTGAATATTCCGTTTTTAAAACTGAAAATGTAGTTTAAATATTTGTCAGTTAAATTTAAATTAAATATTTATTGAATTTGAATGAAAAATCAGTTGACCGGTTTTTAAATGAATATTCATTCATTACAAATTACATTTTAAGTTAATTTTACTTACATAATATTCTGAGTGTATCAATCACATCTGGTCAACATTTTGAATTAGCTGTACTCTTGTACAACTTGATGGTGGGTATACAAGATTCGGCAAAGCCGAATATAACACTCTTACTTGTTTAGTTATAATTTTCTTTATTTATAATTTTCTGAAAGAAAACTTCACAAAGTTTATAATTAAATTATAAAAATAAGTTATTGTTTATTCGGTGTTAGTAACAAAGTCTCTCGAATTAGAGCTATTGACTTATAAATCTATTAACTTTGGGTCATAATATTTCCTTGGCTGACGGACAGAAATCGATTTAATGACTCAGGAAGAGATTTTGACTCGAGGTATTTTCCCCACCTAGGGTTATGTGTGCTTCAAATTGCGGTTCCTAAATTTAAAGCCAGAAGATAATTTAGGTTTTAACACTGATTAAAGTACAAATAATTTCTAATACAATTTTTTTTAGTAAACTTGTAACTACATAATATTTTAACTAAATTTTAATAATTAACATACAGATTGAATGTGTTAAAATGAATCTAATTTGGTTTCGCATGATCAAGATCGAAATAAAAGTGAAAATAAAAATAGACATCAAGTTTAAAAAATTATTTAAATGAAGTTACATATTATATTATGTGGGAATATAAAAAGACGTCCGTCCTTCGACCATTGTAACCATAAAGAACTGTATATTAAGCGTGAGTTTTGATTAAGTTTTTGTATCAAAATTCCGGTTAATACTCAGATGACATTTTTTCCCTATATAGTTTTTTTTTTTCATTGATCTTAAATGTATTCATTTGATTGTTGTTAAATTGTGTTTATAAACTTGAACATTCATTTTCATATTCGAATTTCAATAAAAAGGGAAAGTTACATATTTAACTAAATGCTATCACTTTTGCGTTTCGTTACTTGGCAGCTTTTTTTTCGAAACTTATTTTTACTATTATTTTTACAAGATGCGTGTGTAAAACAAGATTGTGGCATCTGTTGGAAGATAAAAATTAAAAAAAAGAGAGACAAAACCAATGACGATCATCATGTTCATCTTAACGTTTACGGATGAAGATCCATAATGCCTTGGAATGGTAATAAAAACAGATACAAAAAAAAAAAAAAGAGAGATGGCAGAAACCGGTCACTAAAAGACACTTACAAATTTTGGATGTTTATGGGAAAATACCAAAAACAATATTTATGATGAATACGTCGTTTAGTAGATATTTATATTGTATATGTATATATTCAATTGATTATGCTGCCGATAGAGAAGTGAAAAAAATATGTTCAAGTTTCAATTTCATTTAGCAATCGTGTTTAACCCATAAATACTTATAATGGGCCTGCCTGTCTGTCTGTCTAATCAACCAAATTCTTTCAACATCTTAAGTTTTAATTGTTGTAAATACCTGTCATAAAGGCGATAATGATGATCATAATGATTTGAATAAATTTATGTTTCTTCTAAAAGAAATTTCTAAAAAATTGTCTTACCGAATCCAATTGAGTTTCTTCTTGTGTTCCATTGTTATTTAATCGTTTGCTACGATTTTATGAATGAAATAAAAAATGTTGAAAGTTGTTGAGTACCATAAAAAAAATATTTGAAAAGATTAACTAAAGTGATCGGTAACAGTACTTTAGATGCCTTTCTACTAAAATAATATATTTGTATATGACTGACCATTGGTCATAGTCGCACATGATTTCAACAAAAAAAATCAACTTATTCTAAATTATTTGAACGATTACTTTTGGATTGCCCTAAAGGAAACCGGTGATTTTTTAAAAGAAAATAAACACATTTCTTTTTTAAATTTCAGAATGAACTTTCATCAATTATATAATTTCCATTTTGTTGGCCAAAGGTCATGGCCATCTTTCCGGCAATTATCATACCACGCGCATAGAACTTTTGGCCTTTATCTGCAAAAAACTGAACCGTGTGCTATTTTATAGCCCAGTTACTATCGAAAATTTTTACTTTTAAAGAGTTTTGCAAAAATCGAAACAAATGAAAGTCTGGCAGTGCAAGATCGGGGCTGTATCCACCATACATCAAAAATTCCCTGACAAGCTCTTTCAGTTTTTGACGAGTGACCAAAGATGTGCGGTCTAGCGTTGAAATAGTGGAATATGACACCTTTACAATTGACCAATTCTGACCGCTACTCGCTTATTCAATTTGTCCAGTTGTTCACAGAAGGCATCCGAATTAATCGTTTACTTCCTTGGAAGCTGCTCAAAATTTACCATACCCTTCCAATCCCACCAAAATGACAGCATTATCTTCTTTTGGTGAATATCAGCGCTTCATCATGCTTCGACCATGACCATGATATCTAAATAGTTCCTATGATCAGGCCATGGGCACGCAAGGGTTAATTTGTATAAAAATATACTTAAAAGCATCTTTGAACGATTTTCTGAATTTTCATCAAAATATAACAATAACAAGTAATAACAATAACAAGTATATAATACTCTTATATTTGGCTGTGTCGAATCTTATATACCCACCATCAAATTGTGTTAAATTTAGAAACATATCTTATATCTACGAGGGTGCAGCTAATTTGAAATGTGGACCAAATTTGAAAAAAGCTAATTGGTATTGCTGGTAAAATCTTAAGTTTTCAAATTTGGACTAAATTCGGTTGCAGTAGCTTTATAGTTCAATATTTAAAAGTATCTTAGTGGATTTTCTGGTATTTACTTTGCACATAATTTAATCTCATAACTAGGTAGAGTCACATTACATTAAAAAGCTTCAAAATACTTTTCGTTGTGCTTAATAGTTAGGCTAAACACGTTTATAGTAATACGACAGGTCCATAAATTTTGTTAGGAGTTCCAAATGCATCCACTGTTATAAAGTCTGGGCTTAACATTAATTGATAGCTATCTAATTAAAATACTGAATGTACCTCTAAATTGTTTTGATTGTAGATATAAAAAGGCGATGTTATATGTATAAGAACTATAGCCAAATAATAACCGATTGTCACACATTGGCTGGTATTTATATAAAGCTTGTATTTGTAAAATTTAGTGACCATAGCTGTCATAGTTTCTAATGTAATGGCTTTTAACTGGCCTTTGTTACTTTTTTTTTGGTTTCCAGGAGTGGTTTTTATATGAAATCTATAATCAAATATGAACCGATTCCTATAAAATTTGATATACTGACCAAAAGTTGCATAAAACTTCACAATTCTAAATTTAGTCGTTATAGCTCTTAAAATTATATTCAATTTGTCAGCATTAACGTGATTCCCGAGGCGGGGTATATGGGAGCTCTAACTAAATATTAACTAAATATTATATCGCCCATTTTTAATACGAGATATCGACAATACTTTTGTAAAATTTTGGCTCTCTAGCTCTTTTCGTTAAGGTGCTATCTTTTATCTGACGGACATAAACCCCCTCTTCTTTTTGTATTTTTGTGTTTCCGTATGTTTTTTATATGACAGCTCTGGTCAAATGGTGACCGTTTGTAACCAAATTTCGCACACTGGCTGGCATTGATATAAGACTTCCTTGTGCTTAATTTAGTGGCTAAAGCTATTACAGTTTAACATTTATTGGTATTTATGTGTATTTTAGGTGAAATTTAGGTTGTTTCTGTAAGACTTTAGTACGGGAGCTATGGTTAAATGCGAACCGATTTCGATGAAATTTTACATGCTGCCTAGTACTTATGTAAGACTTACTCTTATAATTTGTCATTTATTAGCAAATAAGCGATTAGCCTAGACAAGGTTATACGGGAGCTATGGTCAAATGTGAACCGATTTTGCCCGATTTCAGTACCAAAATTTTCTAAGAAATGAATATTTATGCCAAATTTCAGTCACCTATATCCTTTCGTTAAGGTTTTATCGTGGCAACAACAGACAGATAGACAGACAGACAGACAGACGGACATCGCTCAATCGTCTTAAAGTTCCATAAGGATTTAAAATACACTTCAATTTTGGTTTTTTGAGCTAATATTAAGGAAATTACAAACGGAATGACAATCTCAATATACTCCCCATTCTTTTTGCTGTTGGGTATAAAAACACGTAATATGGAGTACCTTTTTGAAAAAATTTAGTATTTAAAAAATTTTGTTGAATTATGATTTTTGTTTAATATAATTTGAATTTCAAACCTAATTTCTAGTAGTCATTGCAATTTGAATTAAGATATTTTCATTGTAGTATGCCTTGATTTATATATTGTAAAAATTGTTATTCTAGTTTGTTCGTTCATAAATAAAGCTTGTATAGTTTGTTATTTTGTAAATCGGAAGTTTTATTTTAGCTACCCAAGATTATAGCCAACAAATTTTACTTTTGACCCTGGTAATAGAAGGGTTAACGACATCCGATTTCAACCAAATGTTTGATACATATTTTTATCCATTAAAGCAATAATAATTTTAGTTTTTCGTATAAAAACTGCTAATATATAACAAGTCATGTGCTTTTTATACCCTTCACCAATATGTGAAAGGGTATTATAAGGTTGTCAATCAGTTTGTATTCTATTTCATTATTCGTTTTAGACTCCATAAAAATTATACCGATCGACTCAGAATCAGGAGAGTCGATTTAGCCATGTCCGTCTGTCTGTCTGTTTATTGAAATCAAGTTTGTGGAGCTCCTGATGGGTGTACCCAGACAAGTTATACACTAGATTTTAGGAAATTTTCCTGCGCAGCACGATATTTGATTTCATTAATTCGATGAAAAAAAAATTTTAATAAATATAGTTTTAAAAAAAAATTTAATTCTCATCGAATTTTTAATTTTGGCGATACTCTGGTGTTTTTAGACCGATTTTGATAAAATTTGATAGCATGTTGCCTTAGAGTATTTTCTAAAATCTGATATATAACTCAAAAAAAAAAATTTTTTAAATACTATTTTAAATTTTTTTTTTTTTTTTAATTTCTCAATTTGCGTACATCGATATCTTTTGCATTGGCGATATCTCGGTTATTGATCTACCGATTTTGATAAAATTCAATAATGTGCTGCCTTGAATGATTTCCTATAATTTGATATATAGTTCAAAAAACTTAAAAAAAACACAGTTTCTTGACGAAATTAAGATTTTTTTTGAAAAATACAGTTAAAAAAAAAAATAAAATATAAATTGTCATCGAATTTTGAATTTTGGCTATATCTCTGGTGTTTATAGACCGATTTTAATGAAATTTAATAGTTTGTTGCGTTGAATGATTTCCTAAAATTTGATATACAGTTCAAAAAACTTAAAAAAAAAATAATTTTTTGAAAAAAATAAAATAGTTAATTTGAAAAATACAGTTATTAAAAAAAAATTTAATTCTCATCGAATTTTGAATTTTGGCGACATCTCTAGTGTTTAATGAAATGCGTTTGAAAATGCTGCGTTTGAGTATTTTCTAAAATCTGATATATATAATTCGAAAATTTTAAAAAAATATTGTTTTTTTATAAAATGTTTTCTAAAACTTGCCAATTTGCATACATCGATATCCTTTGCCTTTGCGATATCTCAGTTATGGATCTACCGACTTTGATGAAATTCAGTAGTGTGTTGCGTTGAATGATTTCCTAAAATTTAATATACAGTTCAAAAATTTTTTTTAAACTGTTGAATTCGGTGATTTTCGGGATATCGAATTTTCAGTTTTGGAAATATTTCAGATTTTAGTGTACCTATTTTTATCATTTTGCTCTGGAGGATTTTCTAAGATCTGATAAATAATACTTGTCCGTATAATATCCTTAATTTTATAATTTTAAACAAAATTACTGTTTTTATACAAATTAAAAAAATGCAATTTAAAAGAAAATAAAAAGATTATAATTTAGCATCGAATTTCGGATATATCTCAGTTGTTAGTAAAACTATATGTTGCAATTTAATAGTGTACGAGTACTTCGTAGAACACGAACACAAACTATAAACATCTAATACCTATACATATAAGTTATGTCGGTATGCCATCTAGAAGCTCGTCAAACTTGATTTCAGCATATCGAAATATGTCTTAAATAAGTGACTTTTGAACATTATGATGGCCTTTCTTCATATCTTACGTAAGTGTTGTTGCCAAAAGTCTAATTTAAATAGGTTCGCTAAATATTGTGACGAATTTTAAACCTATCCGTCCCATTGTGCAAAGTTCACTGCTTATAATTCTTCCCCTCGCTTTCTAGATGTTTCTGTTGGTGTTGTTGTTATTCTGTTTATGTCAATAAGCAGAGCAACATGTTTCTCTTAAGTACAGTAAAGAGCATAGCAACATGTTCTCTTTTATCTACATTCTCACTCTCTCTCTGTTACTGTTAACTTCAGATAATCTGTTTGTACAATGTATGTGTGAGTGTGTTCTTGACAGTGTTGCCACTTTAGGTGTAATTACATATATCATGTGTAATTTTCATTTTCATGTGTAAACGATGTGTAACTGGCTGCATGTGTAACTCGTGTGTAATTTATATTTTTGTAGTTTTATTTTTTTTTACAGTTTTCAACAAAAAGTAAATGTTTGTACGTCCCTTTCGAAATCGAAAAAAATTAATAAAATGCAAATTTTTTAATGTCAAATTAAAAAACATATAATTTTAATGGCGATATTTGTACAATTGGATATTGTGATCCCAAAATTGCAACTGCACTCTTAGATTTTGAAATTTTGGGTTTCACAGCAATTTGGAGCTAAAAGATTATTGGATAAAAGTTTCCGATTTAAAGAATACCTTTGAAGACAGATTTTTTCCTACTTTGCAAAAAGTTGTTAACTATATTTTTATTTCGCCGTATTTGAACGCTGCTGCCAGGGAACTACTTAAACACTTAACACTGAGCTATCATGTGCCGTGAGTTCTCCTATAAGAACTATAAATGGCTAGAAAAAACAGCTAAATTTAGAACAAAAATGGCCTCCATATGTTAGAAGAGGACTTCCGAAACTTTGATGACAATTTTTCTAAACTTGGGCTACGAAGTTGGAGAATATGCGCGTAAGGTCGAAACGCATAGAATTTTAAAATTTCCTAGGCCTTAATAGGTTGTAAATATAGGCCAAGTAAGTACGTTATTTTGCCAAAAAGAAAAAATCATGTGTAATTCTTAATTTCATGTGTAATTTTGGTATGATCCATGTGTAATTTACCATTTGGTTGGTGGCAACACTGGTTCTTGATCATGTGAGAATGTAGTGGAACACACATGAACTTTCGTAAGCCACATTGTTAGTGTAATCAACTACAGCTGCTCTTTGTTTATGTCTGCAGAAATTGCTAGAACTCTCTTCTCTACTATATAAGGCCGATGGGCGAGTATTGTGGGGAACAGTTTTTAATTAAGACGCGTATAAAGAGAACAGTGTGACTAAGAGTATTTGTAAAGCAGTTTCGTGAAGTTTGTTTACAGTTTTTGTGAAAGTGTGTTTTAAGTGATTAACTCTAAAGTTAATTAAAGTATTACTTTGTAAAACTAAATAAAGTGTTTTAATTAATTTGATTACGGTTGTTTGCAAAAAGAATTCCTTCCACGTTTTTAAAGGAAAAACGTAACAATATTCTCATTAAAGCAACCAATTAATCGGTCCTCTAACTTTAAAGATATATGCATTTAAATACGATATCTGTCAAGGTGCGAAAATTTACAATGTTGTATAATTTCTGAAATTGTATTTCAATCTACCTCCAAAATGTTTTAGACCCAATATAAAACAAGCTTATTCACTAATTAAAGTATTATTCATATTTCGCCCAAAAATTAAATGTATGAGGACATGCATACACTTAAAAGCCATATTAATTATTGAGATTTGAAACTTTCTCAGATTAAAAAATCAATATACATATAATATTATGTTTGTATTACTCACCTAAATCAGTCTTCAGAAACATACATACTTGTAATAGACCAAAAACACTTTCATTTCTGTACTTTACTTTTGTAACACCATTGGTGAAGGGTATTTAAGATTCGGCATAGACGAATATAGCACTCTTACTTGTTTTTTATAACATTGACAAAAAATTTGATTTTTGTCGAACTCCTTTGATTTAAAGTCCCAGGTACAGCTAAGTCGTTAGAGATCTCATTGTTTCTTTGTGAAAATTTGCAGGGTGTTCTTACTAACACACTGGATTTTATTTTTTGAACTTTTTCGAATTCTTTAAGCAAACTATTGAAAAAATCAAAAAAGGAGTTTTGAAAACAGTATGAAAAAATAATACTTTTTTTCGTCCTATGCAAAAGTGAGTTAGTCCATTGTAACAAAAATTGACATCTAAAAATTTGAGGGTCTCAAAAAAATAAAAAAGATAAACTTATTAAAATTTGTAAAAATAATAAATTTATTGCATATGCTCAGGAGAGGATGTAGGATATTTGGGAAACCCCTTAATAATTAGGAAAGTTTTCAACCGATTTGAAAGTAATATATCCCGTTGGAAAGCTCATTTAGTTTTTAGTATCATGATGTTAAACACATTTTTGGAAATGTATTCTAAGTCGAAATTTTATTCAAACATTTGAGGAAACTTCATATTTTTCCCATATAACTGGCATGTCCAAATTTTGGCGTGACGTCGGCACACTTTCCCGATATGCGATCTGAATGAAACTTTGCATTTGAATAATTGGGGCCATGTGAAAAACCGTGGTATAGTAGGTTAGTCATCCGCCTAGCATACCAGGAGTCCCAAGTTCGATCCCCGTCAGCTTATTATCTGTGAGAAGTACCTCTTGTTCTAATTGGAATGTTGTCGGGGAATTATATATATATATATATATATATATATATATATATATATATATATATATATATATATCTGTGGCAACATGGAAGAGTAGCTTAAGTCGACATAAGAGAGAATTGAGTTAAGGCCTTTATTGCATCACAAAAGCAAAGGCACTTAAATGTGTTTAATCCGTTTCAAAAAATTCGGGTTTATGTTAATGTTATGTACGTTTACTTTTTATCTTAAGTTTTTTGAATCAATAATGCTTTTATCAAAACAACTTATGTACACATATTTTTGTGTACATATTCAGATTATTCTTTCATCATATAACGATTTTGCTTAACTTTACTTAAGATGTATAAATGTTGACCTTGAAAAAATAAAGTCATTATTTTAAAACATCAAGATTTAAACAGAACCACTTAGCGTTACTTAAGGTCCAGTTCAACGCAAATTTCAGTTTCGAAAATGAGCTTAAGTAGACAAAACGTAAAATCTTCTGAATTTAACAATATGTTTTTTAAATATTCATCGCTCTTCTCTAATTAACATGATACTAACATATTAATTCATAAATTATTCGCAGAAATCAAGCAAAAGAAAAATTACACAAAATTGATGATATCTCAAAACTTCAATTTTCGACTTAAGCTATTCTTCCATGCGGCCAACAGATATAAATGTAAAAAATTGGGGTGTACGTCTTTCTGTATTACAAAGTTCAATTTTATCCATACAAAAGTGGGACACTCTAATATGTAATTATGTATGTACTATGTATGTAGAAAAATATGTAAATTTGTAAAATTTGCCCTTGTTTGTGGGGTAGCAAATAGTTTGTTTGCTGTAAAGGTTATTTCAAAGAAATCTTTATGTGACATACATTTTTTTTTTATTGCAGTGATTGATTTTATTTTTCCATTTAATCACTCGAAAGTTATTCAAGTGCATGCCCAATGTGTCAAATAAAAAATTGTTGTTTGTTTCTATTGAAATCAAACTCGTTGACATTTTGTATTTCATACCAAAAACTAAAGTTTAGTCAATTTAAAGGTTACATCTACAAAATGTTTGTCATTGAATCATTAGGCCTTATTAAACCCTCCATCACGTTTGGTGGAAAGGGTATTATAAGTTTGTGTTGATGTATGTAACGTATGGAAATATTAGCCGTAGACCCATCTTTAAGTATACCAATAGACTTAGAATCACTTCCTGAGTCGATTTAACGATGTCAGTCCGTCTGTCTGAATCGAAGGATGGCTGAACCCCCCATGTTAACCTTGTAATCAATTCTAAATACAATTTAATGAAATTTTCCACAAACAATTTTTTAAATAGTTGGAACATGGCTACTAAAAATCGGTCCATTATTTATGGTACCTCCCATATGTCCCACGAAACTGTTACTTTTGCCACAAATATCAATATTTTTTTTTTCATAAAATTTATAACAGATACTGCTTATATAAACAGCAATCACTGTATGTATCAAATTTCGTGGAAATCGGTTAATATTTGAACATAGCTTCTGTTCGTAAATCTGAAGTTAATAAGAATATTATATATATTTTTTGTATACATAATTTGTTTAAAAGGCGTAATCAATTAGCTAACTTTCGAGATAATCGGTCCACATTTGACCCTACCTCAATATAAGTCCAAATTATGGAAACTGCTTAAATATGTAAGTCTTGAGAAAATGATAGTATGATGGCAAAATTTAAAAAAATATTTGTCTTAATACAGGAAAAAGAACACCTTTGACCTTTGTGGTGAAGGGTATCGTATGGTCGGGCTTGACCGACTATAGCACTTTCTTACTTGTTTTTAATAAAACAGAACCGATGATGCTGCTAGCTCAAAACCTACAGCAAATAGTGATTTTTTCGGTATTATCTTGGATCTCATATGAATATGAACTACCAAAGTTCGAAGGTTCTTGTTTTTAAATTCTGTGTTTTTTTTTATGGAGCCAGTGCTTCGGTTGATGCGAATTTTTTGTCGAACCAATCAATCGCATAAAACGAGGTTTGGATTTATTTCAGTTTTTTTTTTTTTTTAATTTTTTACATATTTAAATTTGAATTCATATTTGAATGCTAAACGCAACTTTAACTCATGGTTAAAAAATTTACCATCATACTATCACCGCTCATGGTATGAATGAAAATATTTTTTTATTTTAATAAAGAAACTAAAATACAAATTTATACAAATTTTTTATAAAAAAACAAAAAAAAAAATATTAAATTCAATAAAGAAAAAAAAACTAAGCCAACAGGTTAACAGAGAAAAAGTTTTGAAAAAATTAACTAACGACAACAAAATATTTATATGTATTTTTATATGATGATCATGCAGAAAGAGATACAACGGTACTTTACACAATATCTAGATAGTAGATACTTTTATTTAATATTTGTATATTATTTTTTTTTATAAATTTATTTTAATTTTTTCATATGTTAGACACGCTTTGGAAAAGAGTAAGTAGTAAAATTTTACTTGAACTACTGGCAGACGTTCAACTTTTCTACAATGATAATATTGATGTTGATGCTGATGATGGTAGTGGTAGTGGTAGTCTTAACAAAATGTAAAGACTAATAGTATAAGTTTCAGTCAATCTGTTGCTACCTGTATATAGCACTTTAACAGCTTAATACTCGAATATCCAGTAAAAATCTTCAACAAAATTCAAGTGCATTTTGTATTAGAAATAGCTTAACATAATACTGTTGAGGAAAGTGCTGGTAGCTCTGATTTTTTTCTTTTTAAAGGAGATGTGCAAGTTGTATTCAGTTTTGTTTTTCACATACTAAAGATAGTTTTTTCTTCACTTTATACAGGAAAAGTAAATTTTTTTTTAAATTGAAAATCTTTAAATCACGATGACTTGATGAGTATTTTTCATTGACCCTTTAATTAAAGTGATAGATTAGTTTATAGATTTGAAATAAACATATTTACGTTTAAGATATTAGAGATAGGGTTTAATATAAAAAAACTTTAAACTTAAAATTCACCCTACATCTAGTAGTGTTCGAAAATATGTGACAGTCATGTTGTCGTTAGACGTATTTCAGTTTTTTTGTCTTGCCCTTTTTGTTATGTCTTGCCATTAACAAAACAACTTGTCAACATGCCATAAATATGGTATGACAAGATAAAAACCAATACTCGGTCTGGCAACACCAATGACATTCAGCAAGTACCTGACCAAACGTCAATGTACCGACTACTCTAAAAATGAACATCTCGAATGCATGTCAGTGCATGTGCAAAATTTTGGCGTCATTATAAAAAGTTCAGTGGCTGTGGTCAGTACCACAAATAAAATTAAACCTTAACAAGTTTTAAAAGTGTGAAAGTGTTAAGTTTTTTTTAAGTGCGTCTCTTTATTTTATTTTGGCATTCTACCACTATAAAACTAGGAACAGTTTTAGATAGTGTGTTGCGATTTTTAAGACACCATTCCATCTCTACCAAAAAAATTAAATTTTTACCGAAGACCACTTGGAAGCATTTGTTGATCGAGGGAATTTGTTGACTGACACAGTAAAGCCCGGGAAGCGTGCATCCAGTTCAAACAAGAAAAAAAAGGTTAGTAATGTGTTAGGATTAGTAAAATCACCGGTTAAGACGTTTCTTTTTATAAAAAAATGGCAGGCCCTAATATTTTGTGCCCCTTTGCGATTTTGATTACGCAAGCAGTCACTGATCTTGTTGCGAGTTCTTGGAAACCAAAGACGGCAGCGGCAAAAACAGTAAACGCTAAAAAAACAAAAAAAAAAGTCTTGTAGGCTCATGTCAATGGCATCGTAAAATAACGGTATCTTTAGTGGAAAGTTTTCTGGTGCGTACCGTTATTCAACACGTGTTCATAAAAGTCCTGAAAATATACAAAGATAGAACAAAAATACTATTTGCGACTATTATATACTTACCAACTATATACTTGCCTAACTATATACTTACCCAATTATACAATTACCTGATTCTACACTTACCTGATTATACATTCACCTGATTATATACTTACCTAATTCTACACTTACTTGATTATATACATACTTAATTATATACTTACCTATTATATACTTACATTAATTATATACTTACCTATTATATACTTACCTATTATATACTTACCTTATTATATACTTACCTAATTATACACTTACCTATTATATACTTACCCAATTATATACCTACCTAAACTTATACTTACCTAAATATTACTCTTAATTGATAAACTTAAACTACAATTATACCTATGCTAATTTGATTATATATATATACATACTTATACCTAATACTAGTTTAATAATATCTCATTATATTTCTAACTATATACTCTTATAATTATATAACTATACTTATATGATGACATTTATATAAGCTATTTTATATCATGTAATCATATAACTATTTTTATATAATTATACTTATACATAGTGTTATATAGCGTATAAGACTTAACTTTACATAAACTTAACTTAAAAATGATCACTTGAATTAAAAATTCTTAAATTTTTCATAAAATTTAATTTAAAAAAAAAAAAAAAAACTAGAGATTTTTTTTATAAGAGCTATATTTTGACTTTTTGATTAAAAACCTTCATTTAAAACTTTATTTTGTTTTAAAAAAATTTATTTTCTAAAAATAAATTTCTAAAACAAAATGAATGTCATAAAATACTTTTTCAAAATTTTTTTTAATAATTTAAATTCTCCTAATATACGATTAGAACTGAATGAATAAAATCTTAAATGTTTAAAATAAATAAATAAAATAATATGAAATATAAATTTGAGATAATAAAATAAAAATAGATAAATAAAATAATATGAAATATAAATTTGAGATAATAAAATAAAAATAGATAAATAAAATAATATAAAATAAAATTTAAATAAAAGAAATTAAAATAAACTGAAATAAAAATCAAAATAAAATTAAAATAAATAAATAAAATAATATGAAATATTAATAATAATAATAAAAGATAAAAATAATAAAATAATATAACATAAAATTTGAAATAAAATGAATAATATAATATAATATCAAATTAAAATAAAATTCAAATAACATATAAACTAGAAATAAAATAAACTGAAATATTAAAATAAGGTAAAATATAATAACTAAAGTAAATATAATATTAAAATAAATTGAAATAACTAAAATAAATTAAAAATAATAAAATGAAATATTAAAATGAATAGAATAAAATTAAAATAAATAAATAAGATAAAATAATAATACTGAATAACTAAAAATAAAAATCTCTTTCTTTTTTTATTCAAATATGATTTAAATAAAAAAAGATCTTTATATGGCTTCCGATTGCGGTTACAATTAAATAAATTATAAGTTAAGCATTAAACTTTATTAAAATAGATTTTTTTTATTGACATGAGATGTAGAGCATCGCGATAATTTGTATTATTTTTATATTTTTTCTTTATTTTATTAATAAATACAATTGTTATATATTGAAATTATGTGGTAATCCCATTATTTCTTGGTTGTGATGGAGCCGGTAAATTGAAGTTGCGGTAAGTATACGAATAGGGACAGGACTCGAAGACGCAGGCCCAGAGTTCTGTCACTGGATGACTTCATCAAGTCATATGGGGTGGGCAGCCTGTCCAGGACAAATCAACTGGTCCTGAAGACATCATGTCTAAAGAATAGCAGCTTCTATCGTCAAACGTCCGTCTGGTCTTTTGGTCATTCTCATCCAGTAATTGTTTTGTCCAATGTTGTATGTATAACCAGCTTCAAGTCAAACCATCGACTTCCCATTATGGCACGAAACTTTATTTTTTTTGTGAATGTGCACCCAACCAAGTGGAAAGATCCCCCCCAATCCGGCGAGCTACAGCCTACCATCTAGTGCCAATCCACGATGAAGCACATGGGTGAGTTGAAGATACATTCTTCAACAAACAAAAGCATATTTTCATCACAAATAGTAAAATATTAGGAACATTTTATTCGCAGTAAATCCTTAACGTATTGTAACTTATCATCACTGAGGTCGTGCTTGGATTGATGACACTACTGTACAAAATTTAACATTTTGCATTACAAGTGATCGTCACTATATTATTTGATTTGCCCAGTTTATGTTAAATATACGCTGAAATTTTGTTTGAAATAAAGATAAGATTAAATCTTTTTTTCCCGTGGTCAAAATGTTTATTATACCCTTCAGCACCATAGGTGGAAAGGGTATTTTAAGTTTGTGCTGATGTTTGTAACGCATAGAAATATTTGTCTTAGACCCACCTTTTAGTATACCAATAGACTTAGAATCACTTTCTGAGTCGATTTAGCGATGTCCGTCCGTCCGTCTGGCTGGCTGGACCCCCATGTAAACCTTGTAATCAAACTACAGGTCGCAATTCTAAAGATAATTTGATGAAATTCGGCACAGATAATTTTTTTGATAATGGGACCATGGCTATTGAAATTGGTCAAAATCGGTCCATTATTTATGGTACCTCCCATAGGTCCCACTTCCCGGAATTGCTATATTGGCCACAAATATCAAGATTTTTTCATGAAATTTAAAACAGATACTGCTTATATAAACTTAAATCACTCTACCAAATTTTGTTGAAATCGGTCCACATTTGACCATAGCTCCCATACAAACTCTTCTTCAAAAACGCACTAAATGAGACAAAAAATCACTAAAACGCTCTAAAGATAATGAAAATTTTGAGTTTATTTTTTGCATACATAATTTTTGTAACAACTGTAATCAATTTGCCAAATTTCGAGATAATCGGTCCACATTTGACCCTAGCTCTCATATAAGTCCAAATGACGGAAACAGGTTGAATATATACGTTTTGAGAAAATGTTTGTATGATGGCAAAATTTAGCAAATATTTGTCTTTATACAGGAAAAATAACACCTTTGACCTTAGTGGTGAAGGGTAACGTATGGTCGGGCTTGACCGACTATAGCACTTTCTTACTTGTTTTCATGATATATGTTTTTATACCCTTCACCACCAGAGGTGGAAAGGGTATATTGGGTTTGTGCTGATGTTTGTAAGGCATAGAACCTGAGACCTACCTTCTAGTATACCAATCGACTTAGAATCACTTCCTGAGTTGTTTTAACGATGTCCGTCCGGCTGGCTGGCGGGCTGGCCGGTTATCCATGTAAGCTTGTTATCACTCTACAGGTCGTAACTTTAAAGATAATTCGATGAAATTTGGCACAGGTTATTATTTTGGTCCAGGACGATCCCTATACTTTTTGGGCGAAATCGGATTACTATTTCGGGTACCTCCCATAGGTATGCCTTCCCGGAATAGAGTTTTTGGTCATTTACAGCCACAAATTTAGTTGTATTTTAATAATATGCAGCGCAAATATTGCTTATCACAATCTTAATCGGTGTTCCAAATTTTGTAGAAATCGGCCCATATTTGACCATATCTCCCTTACAAGACACATTCTCAAAAGACGTTTATATACACATAAAAGCACAAAAACATTAATAACTCTAAAGATAAATGCATTTGATAACTTAAACTTTGCACAGATAAATATTTTATAAATATAAACCAATAATCAAAATTTGGTAACAATCGGTCCACAATTGACCCTAGCTTCCATATCAGGACCTTAGCCGGAAATGATATAAATCTCGAAAATTTTAAAAAATAGCACATAGTATATGTATGTAAGTCATCATGAACGTACTTGTTTTTCTTTTAAGTTTTTCTTTGCACTAACACCGATAGATAGATAGTCTTTAGGAAAAGTGATAAAGATTTCCGTTTTATATAAACTCAGACACACACGTGTCATGCATTTGCAAAAAAAATGTTATAACTTGATACTATTAGTTACAAAAAAAATATACATATTTCTGTAATTTTTACCAACTGAACCCAATTTTGTAGTTTTATAATAACAGAAAACTTTATAAGTAAATTAATATACCAAATAATTAAATATTGTTTGTCCAACCCCAGTATTTGGTACCATTTCCACTCACATGTTAAATTATCTAACTAAACTAAATTTGTTGAGTTATGACATTTAAGCGTTTTGTACATACAAATGTTTGCATTTGAAAAAATATTGACTTCTTAACAAAGTTCAATATTAGTTCATTTATCATTGGCCGCTTGTTTGGTCGGTATGCGTTTTCCTTCGTTTTTATTTAGAAATAATAAAAAAATGTTAAAGTGAAATTTTCCATTTGTAGTTTTCATTAATTCAAATACAGATTTGTCAGTTTGACTCTGTACAAAAACAAAATAAAAAAATTTTTGATCAACAATATTTGCCACTTCCATAGCATCAGAGATTTGTGTTTAATATTGAATTTCAATCGTGTTTTTCCTTTAACACTTCCACACGTTCACTGACGTGAAGTCATTGTCATGGAGATTATGATTTCCATTTAACATTATCCATGGACAGTCCACACCAAAGTCAAAAGAAAGAAAGAAAGATTGATAGACAGTCAGACAGACCAATGGACCAAGCGTGTAAGTAAGAGCCTAGTAGTCAGACTAACAACAAACAAGCTTATCATCAGCTAAATAAAGCAGCTCTAAATAAATTCACTTGAGTTTTAAGTTTTTCAATTTATCGTCTAATATTTTTACAAGTTGTTATGATTGGATTTAGTATTTTGTTTGCAAATTTTTTTCTTTCACTCTTATTATCTTTTTAACATTTTTGTCAAATTGTTTGGCTGTCTATTTCTTCCAGCGAATTTTGAAGTTTGTAAAAGTTTTGCGACTTCTGGTAGTTTATTTGAATGTTTGACACTTTGAAATTTTTGTAGAAAGTTATTAACAATCAGCTAAATAATGTCACTAACATAAAACTTTTTCGGAAAAAAAATTATTTACTTTCTTTGTTTTTGTATCGTATCGTCGTACAGTGTCGTTAAGTCTTTGAAGTGAATGATTGAAATATGACAACGATCGTTTGTCAAACTTTATTTGTTAAAAAGGGTTGATCAATGATCATCAATATGAGGAACGCGAAAGATATCTAAGTATGCAAATTAATTGTTTGTTAGAAATACTTTGTTTTTACTATTATTTGTTAACTTTCGAATAAATCAAAAGAAATATCGAAAATTATGGTTTTATGTTCCCCAAAACTTTTAACTCCAGTTCTGATTAATTTTAGTTCCAAGTAGCATGCGGTAACTTGAAAAATGTCCGACTACTTATTTTTAAACAATTTTTTACTCTTTACAATCAATCTTTAAAGGTTATGCTTCGCCCGATATATAATAGATACATTTTTAAGGTCAAGGTCAAAAAATATATCATATTTACATATTTTTTCTTGTAAACATATTTTGATTTGAAAGAGCTTAACAAATATTCATGAATCATATGATTTACAAACAATCAAACGCGTAGTTTAAAGTACCCTTCGGCCCTTATAGCATATTTAGATGAACCTCTGCGCTATAAAAATTTAAATGTTTACTCCAAATGCGTATTAATTTAAATTTCGTAAGCCTTACAATACAATCTTCGGTAACCCAGTAAAAACAGTGTCAGACGTTTGAAATCTGATGACTTTTACATTTGATATCAAACGTTTCTTTTAAAAAATCTTTTTTTTTTTTAATCTGAGAAGATGTTCGAGATCCACATTTATTTTCAAATTTAAGTTCAATTAAGAATAAACGTTGACCAACATTGAAGTTGGTCAACAAACCCTAGGACTTAAAGATTATAAAAGAAGATGGGATTTGGTAGATCAACGCAGAACCCTGAAAAATACTATGCTAAATAAAAACATAGACGATGGAGCCCTCAGTGCAATATATCGTGATCTATCCAATAAAATAAAGAAGTCTGCAAGAAGGAATAAAAGAAAGTGGATAGACGAACAAGCGGGACAAGCTGAATCAGCTGCAAGCAAAGGCGTTATAACATATCTAGGGCGTTGTGTGGCAAAGCTGCTTATACTAACAGTCCCATCTTGAGTATTAGTGGCACACTCCTTTCAACTCCGGTTGAAAAACTAATACGCTGGATGGAACACTTCAAGTCAACACTTAACAACCCTATTGGACTAACACCACTGGCTGAAATGCATAACCATGACAGTATATTCAGTGGAATTTCTGACAGTCCGCCAACAATACAAAAAGTTAAGAACGCTATTAACAGATCTAAACACAGCAAGGCCCCGAGCAATGACAATATCTTAGCGGAGATGCTTTTATGTGATGTTGAAGGATCCTCGAGATTATGGCACCCATTTGTTCGTAAAATATGGGAAGAAGAAGCTCTGCCAATCTCCTGGAATGAAAGTATATTAGTCAAAATACCAAAAAGGGTGACCCAAAGACTGCGATAACTACAGAGGTAAAACACTTCTCCCAATACCGAGGAAAATACTAAGTCGCGTAATTTTGAACAACGCAGTTTCCTCTACACTTCGCGAAATTCAGTTTGGGTTTAGAGAAAACCGTTCTTGTGTTGATCTAATCAACACCGTAAGAATAGTATAACAGCAATGTAATGAATTCCGCACTCCCATTTAACTAGCGTTTATCGACTTTTTGAAGGCCTTCGAGAGTGTCTATAGAGAATTTTAGAAAATCGTAGCATGCCGACGAAAATTCGCAAGTTAATCCGGGCAATATACGTTGATACGTTGATTTTAAATGTCGAGTCCTATCAAACGCGTAGTTTAAAGTGTAAACTTTCAGATCCGTTCGATGTTACTACTGGAGTAAGGCAAGGATGTATCTTATCACCTATACTTTTTATACCCTTCACCAATAGGTGAAAGGGTATTATAAGTTTGTGATTCCGTTTGTAATTTTTTTATTAGTGATCGTTATACAGATCGACTCAGAATCGGGAGGAGAATCGATTAAGCGATGTCTGTCTGTCTGTCTGTCTGTCTGTCCGTCTGTTTGTCTGTTGAAATCAAGTTTCTGAAGCCCCTTGAGGATGGACTTACATAAATTATATATCAGATTTTAGGAAATTCTCCCGCAATAAACGCTATTAAATTTCATTAAAATCGGTTTATAAACACCGAAAATATCGAAAAAATACCAAAAATTAGACGAAAATTTTAAAATTTTTGATTGAAACACACTTTTAAATAACAAGAGAAAAAAGATACTCCTGGTGTACATGTGATAATATGTTATATATCAGATTGTAGGAAATATTTTCCCAAAGCACTCTAAAATTTTATCAAAATCGGTCCATAAACAACTGAGATATCGCTAAAACACTGAATTTGATGTATCGCAAATTGCCCAAAGTACACATTAGAGAATGTTTGTTGAAAAAATTAAATGCAGAAATAGGAAAAACTATCCTCCTTTAGTACGGACCTACATAAATTTTATATCAGATTTTAGGAAATTCCCCCACCAAGCACGTTATTAAATTTTATCAAAAGCGGTCTATAAACAACTGAGATATCGCCATAACACTACATTTGATGTACAGCAAATTGCCCAAAGTACGTGTCTAAGAAATTTTGTTTACATTTTGTAAGTATTGTTTCAGCGATATCTCAGGTGTTTATGGACCGATTGTGATGAAATTTGACATCGTTCTTTATGGGAGGATTTTCTAAAATCTGATATATATACTCCACAAATCTGATTATGAATACCATTCAAATTGTACCGATCAACTCAGAATCGGCACAAGAATCGATTTCGCGACCTCCGTCCGTCTGTCCGTCCGTCTGTTTGTTTGCCCGTCCGTCCGTCTGTTTGTTTGTCCGTCCGTCTACATGTCCGTCCGTCTACCTGTCTGTCCTTTTTTCTGTTGTAGTCAAGTTTTTGGAGCTCCTGTTTTGTCGATATCTCAGATGTTTATTTTGATGAAGTTTAATAGCGTCCTTCGCAGGGGATTATCTAAATCCTGATGCATTCTGTAATTTGTGGTAGATATAATTTAGCGTTTAAGCGATGGTGTTTTGATCGACAATGTTGAAATTCAGGGTGCGACAATTCAGGAGCTCCACAAATCTGGTTTTAGCAGACAGACACTCTGCATTTATCTTAATTTTGTGTCTGACTTTTGAACATTATGATAACATTTGAGAACGTATTATATATCAAATTATAGGTTATCTTCCTAGGAAGTACAAAAATGCAGCTAATTACATGATATCCGTTCAAAACCTACATATGTATGTAAGTATCTCACATATCAACAAAAATTTAAATTTTTTAATTGCAATTGGGAGAAATCCGTTCACGTTTGACAATTGATCGCGTATAACTTCGCCTAAGGCAATCTCTTAGTAGCTAATAAATGACAAATTATAATAGATACGATGATGACATTTAGTATAAAAACGTTGTACAATATTGATATTCAGGACAATAGCGCCTAAAATAAACTTTCTACAGGGACAACATTTGACAAAAGTATTTCTGATCTCTTGAAAAGTTCGATATTGAAAACGGGCGAGCTCTATTCACATTTAGTGAAATCTCCCATATAAACCCGACAGGGAATCGATTTAATGCTGATAAATTAAATCACATTAAAATTGCACAAGGAACTAGAGCAAAACTTTCCAAACATCCATCGGACAGATCGAAAGAACTATACATCCCAAATATAATTGATAAGGTGTTCATTTTAATTAATTAACTAACTTCAAATTAATAAGTAAACTTTTCCGACAAAGCTGATAACCATCCATTCAAAAGCTATATATTTCACGTATGTATCTAAAACTAAGAGTGTATACCCTTTAATTTTAAGGCTTGTATACATTGACAATCATTGTTAAAGCTTTGACCTAAATCAGTCCGCTAACTTCAGAGTTTTACATAACTAATCAAGAACTTTTACTAGTTGGATAATTCGTACGAATTAAAGTGCACAACCCTCACTGGGCACAGCGTTTTTGGGTTGCATGTCAGAATACTTAAACTTCATCAAATCGATGTGCTATTGCAAATCTAAGGGCATCTACATTTTGAAGCATCTTTTCTGCATGGTTTATCTGGTCTATCGAACTTTATTAAATGTTCGTAAAATATGTGTCTATTTTATTTCGAAGCTACTGGCTGGCTTAAATATGCATTCTCTACTTGTAGTCTAGTAATCATTATCTTTCACAAAGGGACCACTTTAGAACCCAAGTGAAGCTTTCCTAGACATCAACCACCTGCCCAACCTAACCTTTGGGTGCATAACTATTCCAGATGATGACGCCACCGAAAAGGTTTTCGTTTTCCGACTCTTAATTTTAAAGACTCTTTGCATATAATACTAGTATAACCAAATATTGCTACGAATTACATTAAGTACTTTTGGAACACCATTGGTGAAGGGTATCCAAGATTTGGCAAAGCCAAATATACCACTCTTACTTGTTATCCTTGTTATCGGCAACAAAATGAGCAGAGCTCTAAATGGTAGACACGGTATCCAATAGACAAGACCCTTTAAACAACTTAAGGACTTCAAATATGCCAATGACGTACGTCTTCTAAGCCAAAGCTCTGGCCACCTTCCAGAGAATACTAACGCTATCACTGCTGTATTTCGTATAGCTGGTCTGGAAATGAATATTTCCAAGATAAAGATTATGCCCGGAGGCTATGGCGCAAACCCGTTGATACACATCAGTGTGGATAACGAGGTTACAAAAGGTGGCGTAGATGAGGATATTAAATCGTGTATTAATCTGCATGCGGCATTCTTCGAGCTATTTGGAAATCTCGGCAAATATCAACAACAACTAAGTTACGAATATTCAACTCGAATGTCAAGTTCATCATATTACGGCTGCGAAACATGGAAACGCAAAAAAAAACTGCAAACCTTTACAAACAAATGCTTAAGGCAAATTCTTAATATATGGTGGCCGAATCGCATAAGAAATAAAGATCTACTTAATGCGACAAACCAAATCCCTTCTTCAATAGAGGTATGTGAAAGGGATTTCGGTCTTTGCGATGATCCATCATTCGCGGGTTTCCCAGGTTTTAATATTGAGGCTACTGTACCCACTTTACAGACATCGAGTATAATGAGGCTAGTAGTGGACAGATTGAGGAAACCTATCAAGAACTCGATTAACCACTCACCTAGGTCTTTTAACATCGTTTAGAACCAATTGCCTTAGAAGTCTTAGCTTTACGAAGGGCCTTCCAACTTTAGCTTAGGTAAAAGGGCTCTGAGATTGGGAGATCATGCAATACTGCTTTTCGTCTTTTCTCTCTCTCTCTAATCGTCTTAAAGCACGGGAGCACGGGGGCACGCTTTCGGCTCGGATACGGTGTTGTCTGCAAATATTATCGCGACTGGATCATTATTTTTAATAGGTTGGAGAGAGATCGAACTGTGGACCACTGTTCTGATATCACTGTTCAGCTGGATCATAGTACCTTCAAGGTTTGCTCTGCGGATCGTATAACGCTCATCCACTAATCCCACACTGCGGCCTCACTACGGGTATTCAATCAGCAGAGATGAAGCTAGTTGCTGACGTCCTCGTGCATTTTAGAGGGTAGTTGGAGATCTCTGAAGCCGTTCTAGTCTGTTTTTCTGGTTTATGCAGTTATGGCCTTGAATTGGTTATGCCAGGAGAATTGGCGCAATTATCCATAATCTGAGTGAAAGCACCATGATTTAAAATGCAGGAGGTATAAATGTCAATCTGTTTCGCTAACCACACATCTGTTTGGTCTTCTTCAAGAAACGAGTGCCAAAAATCATGATGCGTGTTAAAGTCCCGCAGAACAGCCGTTTTTCTCCTTCAAAACCAATTAGACAACTGGTTAAAGGCGGAATGTAAAATTTAGTTGTTGCATAATTGCGTTATCTCAGATATTTTGCCTTGAAGGCCATTGTAGTTCACCCCAGGAATTCGGACTGCAATCGATGGAGTTGATGGCGATGGATTGTGCTGCTGGCGGTGTTGGAGTTGCGTAATTCGACGACGAAGATAATGATGTAGAAGAAGACGCTGAGTTTCGTCGTTATTAGCAGCATGACGCAACAAACTCTTCGACCACTCCCAGTCACGCTGAAGTCCTGAACAGTTCCTGAGGTGACACCAGCCAAGCAAGCGATATACAATAGCTGGGTTAACATACAAAGCAAGCGGTTCTGGCACACTATACAGATCCATGGTCCGTGATTTATTTCGGCTTCGGCATGGACCATCTTCTCTGCCACTAGCCCGCTCTTTCAATTTCGAGGGCTTCCTTTCTGAGGGCACTTTATCTGCATGATTTATCCGATCTAGCAAGTATAGACATTCGTAAAATAGACTCATTTATCAGAGCTACAGGCTGGCTTGAATAAGCCTCTCATCGATGGCCTGGAATTAATTATATTTGTTCTCTTTTCCAGTCTATCCCCTGCAGGTACCATAAATGGAAAGTTTCTAGGACCCAAGTGACGCTGATTCAACATTGGCTGCCTGCCTAACCTAACCTATGGACCAAAGAAATGCTAAGCAGCACTGCGGGAACATGTTGCTCCAAAATTAAAAATTGACAGCCCTTGGCCGATAAACCTCGGGTCACTCCGGCACATAGAACTGGCTGTCGCGATAATGTGAGTAAATCAATTGTAGCGCCCTCTGTGTGGCATGTGGCATCGTATAGTTGATCAAGCCAGACCGTATAATACCCTACACCACTGATGTCAGATATATTTTCAATGCATCTATTTGCTTAATTTTGTTGTCATAAAAACTTTTTTTTTAAGATACAAATTTAGATCCATCTATTTTTAAGACAGTGACAAACTATTATAATAATTTAATAGAAACTAATACTTACAGAAATTGATGTTGCCGAGACCGGGGATCAAACCCAGGTTGATTATGATTATTGATTCTAATGATTCTTAAAATAGACAATACCCACTTTTTAATGCAGCAAACCGAAGTTTTCTAACTGTATTACTCGATGTAACAAAATTGTTTGTAATTGATTTTAATTAACTTGAAACTTTTATTTCGGGGGTTTTCAGGACCTTCGATTACGAATCTGGTATTAGATCCGAAATTACCAAATTGCTAATCAGTAAACTCAAAACTCTGCGTTGAGAAGAGCCTTTAACTCTGACATTTTAAATTTGCAAAGTCTGACTTTAGATTCATAACCAGCTAACGAGTTTCAAGCCATAAAAGCATTCAGAAGTATCAGAATCCATTTATTTCAAACAAATCCAATTATATAACAAGCAATATTCCGCTATATTGGAATCGCTTTTTTCAAATTCTCAAAATTCAATACCAGGGCCCTATTCTACGAAACAACTTATCAACTTTTCACTTTGCACTTATCAAACTGTATTTTTTGGCATAGTGATAACTGTTTCTGTTCCACAAAATTATTTGCAAATTTTATTCGTACTAAATAAAATTTTTGCACTCTTTGCAAAGTATGCGCGCTCTTGCAAAGTTTTTGGGCAAAGCATTTAACCTACTTTGCATTTGCGTGTTATCACTTTTTACTTTGCGCAAGATAAAAATGAAAAAAAAAACACTCCGGTTCGATTTCTGATATATTTTTGAAATAATTATCGGTTATTTCCCTAAAACAAATGAGAATTTGGGCTTTAATCCTTTTGACGGATATCTTATCTTTCATTTGGTTTGAATTTTTTTGCGTAAATAGGGGAAATTATCTCAAAAATATATCAGAAATCGAACGATTTGAAAACGCTCGATTTCCACTGCATACCGGACTATTACCAAAAACAACAGCATCCGGAAATTATCGGTTATTTCCCTAAAACAAATGAGAATTTGGGCTTTAATCCTTTTGACGGATATCTTATCTTTCATTTGGTTTGAATTTTTTTGCGTAAATAGGGGAAATTATCTCAAAAATATATCAGAAATCGAACGATTTGAAAACGCTCGATTTCCACTGCATACCGGACTATTACCAAAAACAACAGCATCCGGAAATGGTCTCCATCCATTGCCAAATCTTTGGCTTATAGCCGAATTCTGTAAAACTATTGAAGCATGGACATCGTAAAATGCGTAGTCTGGCCCGCATATCATCATTACATTTAATGAGTGATTACTATGCGGGTCCACATATGCTTCCTCGTGTAATGAAGGCGCACCAATTTTAATGATTGTGCCATACACACAACCACATACCCAGGGCAATTATCCCATCTCAAAAAACTTTTCAGCAATACCACTAACGTCATCGGCCCACCGCACTGTGTTTTTAAATAAAACGTCTATTAAAATGTCGACAACATTATGGATGGTTCTGCAAACCGTTGATTTTGCAATACCATGCATAGCTGAAACTCCATTTCCAAGCCAATGCAGGCAGTAGCTGTTAATTTTCAACAGATAACGCTGGATTTTATTTAATCTTTAAAACTAAAGTTTTGTAGTCCAGAAAAATGATTTCCGTTTCTATAATTTCTTCTTATAACCACTTCTTTACTATCGTCGATCAAAAACTCACGTCTTAAGATTTTGAAAGTTTCACTAGTTATAGCAATATGAATTTGCAAAGAGATCGTTTACCTTGCAAACCTTTGATAAACTTATCGAAATTTGCTTTGCAAAAATAGAGTTTTTGTAGAACGAAACAGCATAATTATTTGCAAAGTTTTTGCAAATTACACTTTTCAATTTTAGCTTTGCATTTTGCAAAAGAGAACATACATGGAACAGAAATTGCAAAGAGAATACAAAAATTGTGAAAAGTTTGCAAATTATACTTATCAGTTTTAACTAATCACTTATAAAATTTTATAGTTCTGAGGAACATAAAGTTTTGCTAATTCGCAAAAAATTTGATAAGTGCAAAGTAAAAAGTTGATAAGTTGTGTCGTGGAATAGGGCACAGGTTTTTAATTAGAGACCAATGGTCGCCAGCTCGAACTCAATTGAGTTGAAATTACACATATTCTTACGCTCTTTACATGTATTCTTATGCTCTTTCATTAAGTCTTCGATCAACCACCGCAAAATGAACATTTTTTGTTATAATTTCAATACACTCAACAAATTTTTGTCGTCTCGCTTATTGAATTTTTATTATGACAATAAAAAAATTAAAGAAGGAAGAATACTATTATGAAATTAATACTTTAAATTAAAATATAACGTTACAAATTTATTTAATGCAATAATTAGAGCTGTTTTAAAGAGAGTTTTTACATTTGCCTTTTTTATATTATAATGGGTGTTTTTTTAGAGGTATAGAACTTCGAATTGAAATAAAACACAAGAAAATCGTTTTAATGTCCATCAATTTGGCTTTATTGGAAGGATAATTTTATGTTATTAATGTTTTAATATGATTTCGGGCATGTGGCCGCCGCGGCTGGCTCGAATAAAGCCAATTCTACAGGTCCAATTTTCAACTACTTTTTCGAGCATATGGGGCCGTATGTTGGCAATAACGCCACGAATGTTGGCTTCCAAGTCCCCTAACGTTTCTGGTTTGTTGGCGTAGACGAGCGACTTCACATATCCCCAAAGAAAATAATCCAGTGGTGTCAAATCGCACGATCTTGGTGGCCAATTGACAGGTCCATTCCGCGAAATTATGCGCTCATCGAATGTTTCCTTCAATAAATCAATTGTGACGTGCGCTGTGTGGCATGTAGCGCCGTCTTGTTGGAACCACAACTCATCCACATTCATGCCATCCAATTGGAGAACAAAATAGTCGGTTATCATGGCTCTATACCGGTCTCCATTTATGTTAACTGACTCTCCAGCATTATTTCGGAAGAAGTATGGCCCAATGACTCCACCAGCCCATAGAGCACACCAAACAGTCAGTTTTTGTGGATGTAATGGCGTGTCAAGGGTCTCATGTGGATTCTCTTCACTCCAAATGCAGCAATTTTGCTTGTTGACGTAGCCATTCAACCAAAAATGAGCCTCATCACTGAACAAAATTTTGCGATGAAAATCAGCATCGAGATCAATCTCATTTTCGGCCCATACACCAAAATCATGACGCATTGCATGGTCTCGCGGCTTTAATTCTTGCACAAGCTGGATCTTGTAAAGTCGCAAGCCAAGATCTTTGCGCAAAATCTTCCATAAAGTTGATGGACAAAGCTCCAATTGCTGTGCACGGTGGCGAATCGATTCATTCGGGTCCTCTTCAACACTTTGCTCTACAGCGGCAATTGTTTCTTCGGTGCGCACTCTTCGACGTCGCTGCGGATGCGTATTATCACATAGAGTAAACGTAGTGCGAAAACGATCCATGGTTAACCGAATTAATTGCTCTGATGGACGATTATGTCGACCATAAAATGGACGGAGCTTGCGGTAAACTTCGCGAACTGAACCATTATTTTCGAAATAAATTTGCACGATTTGCAAGCGTTGTTCCTTTGTCAACCTGTTCATGATGAAATGGCAAACCAAACTAAATATTAATCACTTGACAACTGACAAAATGGCCGCCAGTTAAAAAAATGATGCCAACTTAAAGTTCTATACCTCAATAAAAAACACCCGATATTATCAATATGTTTTAGATTTGTGTATTCATACAAATAGTTTTTTGGTATAATAAAATTCGTCTGTTTAAAAATAAGTTTTTACTTACTATTAAAACCAGTATAATTACTTATTTTTTCGAGTGTGAAAATTATTTCTCACCAATACAACTAATACTTACTAATACAAATGTTTTGGCTACCACTGTTAGAGACCCACAAGTCCCTTATAACGGGTTTCGAGGGTTTCAACATTAACTAAATCGTTTTTCTCTTCATAGGGAGAAAAAAGGACCCATAGGACCCTTTCAATTGAAACTGACACATATTCTACTTCCATACATTACTTACTTAGTTATAAAGATTCTGAAAGGTCTTTAATAACACTTTCTCCATTTTGAGAGATTTCAATAAATTCCAGTCACATAAATGATATTAGGTAATAATCTCAGAAGAATATATAAATATTAACTATGCATTTTAAATAATTTTAGTTTACACCTATTTTCTAAACACTTTCATCATATGTGAAATTGAGACAAAATATCAATTCGAAATCAAGATCCAAATTTTTATTTCCATATTCAGATATTACCAAAACTCTAAAAACTGTTGATAAATATTCAATTCAGTTTTATGATAATTTTATTACATTTTTTCTTCTTCTTTCTTTTTCCGTTTTTATCACAATTTGTATTAATTTATCTTCAAATTATTGTTATTAACATATTACGAAACAATTTTGAACTTGTAGCCTCTTTTTCTGGTTTTTTATATCTTCAAGTTTTTTTTTTCGGTGAATAACAAAAACAGACAGATATCATTTGAAATTGAACTTCTAAACTTATGTAATATCTGATTTTTAAAGTCAAGTCATGAAAACAAATGTCAGTCATTAATCTTCAAATGAGCCCACACACTCCCGAAAACATCTCTTTACGATGAATTCCAAATATAAATAGCGGGAAAAAAACATTAAAATGAAATATTTAAAAAATTACTTGAAACACTCTCCTTTGTAGAAACAGATGTACATTAAAGTGAATATATGTTTAAAATTATCCAGCGGGAAGTGTAACAAGGCCTGCACCTTTTAAGCCTTTAATTGTGCTGAGTAATGTCTTAACAACTACTTTATTATATAAATGTGTCTGTAAGTTTGTTTGTTTGTTTCACGCCTAATACAACTTCTTTTTTAACAACGTCCGTTGTTACAGGTGAAGAATTAAAGGCAAAGTCGTTGAACTTTAGATAGTTTTATTATTCTTATCGTTTTGGTTACAGAAAGCTAGATCAGAGCAGGGGGTTTCGCCTCCCACATAAAGAATATCGTCACCTAAAATGCAAAAGGGCGTAACTGCACTTTTAGTTTTTTACAGGAAAAACAAAAAACGTTATAACTTTTAAACTACAAGGAACATTAAATTTTGGAATTGGATTAACAAGCCATCAGCAAAGAAAACTCTAAAAACTAAAATGGTAAAAAACGTTAGTTTTTAAGCAATTGCGAAAAAACAAAATATTTTCTGAAACCAAAAGGTGAAAAAAGTTGGTTGACTTATCTTCTTCTGTTATTCTTGACTCCCAGTGGAGCATAGGGCCTCAACCATTCTTTTATATCGGACTCTATTGCGAGACATCATTCCATGAATAGTTTGCTGCTTGTAACTCCGCATCAATTGACCTTCACCACGTTCTAGCAGGTGCAGCAACACGAAGGCCGCTTCCTTGTGGATTCCAACGAAGCACTTGTCGAGCAACTTTGGTATTTGGCCTTCGAAGTGTGTGACCTATCCACCGCCATTTCCGTTTACATACCTCTGTGGAAGCAGGGATTTGGTTTGTCGCATTAAGTAGATCTTCATTTCTAATGCGATTCGGCCACCATTTATTAAGAATTTGCCTCAAGCATTTGTTTGAAAAGGTTTGCAGTCGTTTATCGATGGCATTTGTACGTTTCTAGGCTTCGCAGCCGTAATACGGGATGGACTTGACATTCGAGTTGTATATTCGTAACTTTTGCCGATATTTCCAAATAGCTCGAAGAATGCGATTTAATATCCTCCTCTGCGCCACCTTTTGTAGTTACTAAACTTTCGAGGTAATTAAAGGTATCTATACATCCAATAACCTCATTATCCACATTGATGTGTGTCAACGGGTTTGCGCCATAGCCTCCGGGCATAATCTTTGTCTTGGGAATATTAATTTCCAGACCAGTTATACGAGATTTAGCGGTGATAGCGTTAGTATTCTCTTGAAGGTGGCCAGAGCTTTGGCTTAGAACGCATACATCATCGGCATTTTCCAGGTCCTCAAGTTGTTTAAAGGGTGTTGTCCATTGGATACCGTGTCTACCATTTAGAGCCGTGAGCATTATGTTGTCGATGACGAGGATAAAAGTATATAGTATAGGTGATAAAATACATCTTGCCTTACTCCAGTATTAACATCGAACGGATCTGATAGTTTATCCTTGTGTAGGACTCGGCATTTAAAATCAACATATATTGCCCGGATTAAGTTGAGAATTTTCTTCGGCATGTTGCGATTTTCTAAAATTCTACATAGAGAACTTCTATTGACACAGTCGAAGGCCTTCATAAAGTCGATAAACGCTAGGTAAATGGAAGTGCAGAATTCATTACATTGCTCTAATACTTATTAGATCAATTAGATCAACACAAGAACGGTTTTCTCCAAACCCAAACTGATTTTCACGGAGTGTACAGGAATCTGCGTCGAATATTCTGTTCAAAATTACACGACTTAGTATTTTGCTCGGTATTGGGAGAAGTGTTGTACCCCTGTAGTTATTGCAGTCTTTGGGGTCACCCATTTTTGGTATTTTGACTAATATACCTTCATTCCAGGAGGTTGACAGAGCTTCTTCTTCCCATATTTTATGCACAAATGGGTGCCACAATCTCGACGATCCTTCAACATCACATAAAAGCATCTTCGCTGAAATATTGTCATTTCCCAGGGACTTGTTGCGTTTAAGGCTTTTAATAGCGTTCTTCACTTCTTGTATGGTTGGCGGACTGTCAGAAGTTCCACTGAATATACTGTCATGGTTGGTTTCATTATGCACTTCAGCCAGGGGTGTTAATCCAATAGGGTTGTTAAGTGTTGACTTGAAGTGTTTCATCAAGCGTATTAGATTTTCATCCGGAGTTGAAAGGAGTGTACCACTACTACTCAAGATGGGACTGTTAGTGTAAGTAGGTTTGCCACACAACGCCCTTGATATGTTATATAAAGTCTTCATATCGCCTTTGCTTGCAGCTGATTCAGCTTTTCTCGCTTGCTCGTCTATCCACATTCTTCTATCCCTTCTTGCAGACTTCTTCATTTTATTGGATAGATCACGATATATTGCACTGAGGGCTCCATCATCTCCGTTTTCATTTAGCATTGTATTTTTTAGGGTTCATCGTTGTTCTACCCCATGTTGTCCTAGTCCCATGTTGCCTTTAAAACCTGGGGTTTGTTGACCAATTTCATTGTATGTTAGTGTGTGTGTTAGTGTGACACACTATTGACTTATGTTGGCATCTTATTCCAATGAAAAGGGTTTTCTTTAACAAAGCGTCACCAACCGACTTCGTTAATATCCGAATTCCCACTGAATGCTTTAATACTCATCTTCACGTGTTTCATTAATGATCGTGGTATTTACGAAAATTAAAAAAATATATATTCGGCTTCTGGTGGTATAGCCTGCCTACGCACAGTGATTTGAGCCCATAGTAAAATTGGAAAAAACTAGAAGAAATAAATTTACAGCGATGAAATTTACAGCATGGATAGACTTAAGCCCAGTTAGAAAAAAAAAATTAAATTAAATTAAAAAAAATCCGGATATTTTTCCCACAATTGATCAGTATAATTTCCAAAAATCGCCCATAATACATTTTCCTTTTATAAACATAGAAATTTTTTATTTAATTTGAGGATTTCTATTACTAGTGTAAATATTACATAAATACATTGGATTTTTTATATTTTCAGTACTACCATGATGTGCTGAATTAAACCAAATCATTTTATGTAAAAATTCTTGAGTTTTTTTTTACCAAATGAGTTCTTTTTACCAAATTTGAGTTTTTTTTTTACCAAATTTTGGGCAAACCCATATGCCCATAAAGGATTAAAGTAGGTTTATATTTATAAAGATCGATAGATGGCGCTGCTAGATATAAGATACATTTTTGTTTTGTGTACCTACTGAGTTTTATTTACATATCATATATGTAGTAATATAAAAAGGAACAAAACAACAGAAAAATTATAGTTATCAACGAAATTTTTCTTCCGCTTCTTCATTTTCTAATATATAGTCGCGAAAGGTATTGTTTACTTTTGTTGCTTCCCTATATAACGTTACTAGTAGTTCAAACGAAATTAAAAGTTTTATCATCAAGTCTGCTAAAATTTTTTTCAGTTTTCTTTTACGAGTATATTCTAGTCTGCGTCTCCTAATTATTTTATGAAGGGACTCCATGTTTGAGTGCATCTTGATATCATACACTTTAGCAAAATCATTAAAAAAAATTCAAAAATAGACATTTTTAAAAAGGGCACAACTCATAAAACGGTGTTTTTATTCTCACTATTCTATATGTGCTATGAAGACAACTTCTTAAAATATATCGTTAGATGATAAACGAAATGGCATCTTATTTTATATACTTTTCCGAGTCCATTGAATTTAATAATTTTGGTATGAAATTTGCCATATTTCATACCATTTTTTTCACAGTGTTTTTCTCTGCACTGTAAATATTTTTACGTCATATTATTAACCATGATGTCATTACACTGCTCTGCAAAAATTCATTTTTTGTCTTTCCTTTTATTAAAACTATGCGGACTATATGGATCTTGATGCGCTAAACTCAGATCCGTTGTCGGTTTTTTTCCATCAGATCTGGATTTTAGTCAAATTAGTCAGGTACGGAGACCTATTTCGTCCTAACTCAAGAACGACTCATCCGATTTTCAAAATTAGAACACTTAAGATATGTAGCTCTTAGAAAAATTTTTAAAATTTTAAAATTTTACTTTATCTTTTTTTTAATTACATTTTTAACCTGAAAAAAATTACGAATTTCGCACGAAAAAAAATTTTTTCTTCATTAATTTCTAAATAACTCCAAAACGATAAGAGGTACAGAAAAATTATATTAGACTAAAATAAATGCAATTTTGTTATGCATCTTCAAGTAAAAATTTTGAAAATCGCATGAGTCGTTCTCGAGTAAGGACGAAATAGATCTCCGTACCTGATTAATTTAAGGGGAAAAATTTGCCACGCCCATAAAAAAAATTCAGATCTGATGAAAAAAAAACTGACAACGGATCTGAGTTTAGCGCATCAAAATCCATGTAGTCCACATAGTTCTATTAAAAGGAGGATTTGGCTGCAGAGCAGTGTTATTAAAGATTTTTAAATCAAAAATACAACTTTTACGATCCTTTTTCCAAACCCATTTCAAAAAAATTAAATTTTCTAAAAAATTGTAAAAATACTGTACATTTAACGGCGTTTCATTTGAAGTAGACCGACCGGATAAAAAAAAGGCCACCATATCTGGAATGCTAAACATCTCAGCTTTAACATGTTATGCATATTGTTAGTAAATTCGAAAAATTAAGGTACAAGGCCAATACACGCGGCATGCGGCTGCGGGCGGTCGTAGTATTGCCAGTATATAAAATGTGCGTTTGATTAAAAAAATATTCATATAAAAATATACACAATATAATTAAATCTGGCAGCACTGAAAAAATCTGCCGCGCGGAAAAGTAGAACAAATTTCTACTTTTTTCCATTGCCGCTTCAAATTTGACAAATTAAAAAACAGCTGATTGCCGCCCGCAGCCGCTTGCCGCGTGCATTGGCCTTCTAGCTTTAGAAAAAGAAGTTTTTTCTAAGTGGCGAATCAGTGTGCTACGCCTGATTATATTCGATAGTTAGATCATTTGCATCTGTGCCTGGATTTCTTAGTGTATGTCCTAGCCAACCGAGTGCAAATACTTGTTTGCAACTGCTCTTGATAAAATCTTTTAATTGAAAGAAAATAGTTTATATACATCGTAGAACTTTCAAGAGACCTTTATTAGTAGTAGCGTAAAAGTAGAAGCGAATTGTCAAGGCAATGACACATAATGTAAGATACAGATCTGTATTTCTGCAAAGTCACGTCATATAAGTAGGCCACAAAACGTCATCTATACCCTTTGGGCGTCGTCATCACTCACAGACACTTGTGAATTGGTATCCGTTAAATTTAAAATTTAAAGAAAACATATAATAAAAATAACTACGAAAGATGAACTTTCACTTTCATCATGAGTCTGTTTTATTTTATAAAATTTGTATCTTGGCCTGGGTGTGTATGTGACAGAGTATCTGTGCCTTCTTTTATTTTTTATTTTTTTTTTGTTTGTGATTCCATACATTTGGATCTGGGGTTCATAAACATCTTTTTGTAATTACATATTAAAATTTTTGTTTATGGTTTTTTCTGTTATGTTTTTGTTTCTGTTCAAAATTAAATATTTAAACATTATCTAATTCATTATGGGCGGATGAATATTCAATGATACAAAATAAAAATCTATCACTTTAATATTACGGCCCAATAAAATTACGTTAGAAACTTGCGGTTGGTCAAGATCGACGTTTGAGATGACCTAAATACTTATTGCGTGTATTAGATAATACAAATGATGAATTTCATAATAATAGGAGTTATTTTTTATTTAGTAGAAAGAATTATAAACTGGTATTGAGTAGATACAAAGAGTTAAAGATGGTTGAAATATTAATTAATGTACATCAATGTATGTATTCCTTATTTGGATTCAGGGCGCATTCATTAATTAAATATAGCCGGTTGTAAGACACGTGTTTCCTTAGACAAGGGCTGAGCTGTTTCCATAATCATGTAACTCATACTTTAGGACTTAATAATATTATCCATATATAAGAGATAGTTTGATTTTTGCAATATAATATTGTTTGGGTGTGTAAAGAATTCTCGACTATTCTAGGCTTCAGAGGCATTACTCGCTAAAGGTATCGCTTTCAGATTTAAAGAATTATGCCTGGAACTATAATTTACAAATAACAGTTTTATTTTAGGCTGTACCGAATTTTATATACCCACTATCAAGTTTTGTTAAAATATATAATTTAGCTTATTTAAAATTTGGACCAAATTCGAAAAAATTTGTTACGCTGGTTAGTATTGTTGGTAAAATATTTGGACTAAATTCGGTTGCAGTAGCTTTATAGTTCAACACTAGTTGGAATTTATATAAAGCTTATACTTGCAAAATTTAGTGGCCATAGCTGTCATAGTTTCGAACTTAATAGCTTTTAACTGGTCTTCCTTTAATTTTTTTGATTTTCGGGAGTGATTTTTATATGAAAATTATAGTCAAATATGGACCAATTTCTATAATATTTAATATATATACCAATAGTTGCATAAAACTTCTCTATTTTAAATTTAGCCGTCATAGCTATTACAATTGTATTCAATTTATCAGCATTAATGTGATTCCCGGGGCGGGGTTATATGATAGCACTAAGTGTGAACCGATTTCGCCCATTTTCAATCGTTAAGGCGCTATCGAGCTTTTATCTGGCGGACAGACGTCAGATAAATTTTGTATTTTTGTGTTTCCGAAAGTTTTTTAAGTGAGAGCTATGGTCAAATGGTGGCCGATTATAACTGGCTTGTATTGATATAAGACTTTCTTGTGCTAAATTAAACGGCCGTAGCTGTTACAGTTTATCATTTATTGGCATTCTCGTGTATATTTTTTGGTGGAATTTAGGCTGTTTTCGTAAGTGTTTTGTATGGAGCTATGGCTATATGGGTAAATCCTGCGTGACAGACGATACATTTGTACGGATTTTGTTGTACTTAAATGAATCTTATTGTCGTTTTTGCACAGATTTCGGAGAACATTAGCCAATCGATTGTGCTCTCGAATGACATTTGTTAATTTACATACTTGCTTTAGAGGAAAATAATATTCGCTTTTAAAGTGGTGTGACGGACGCTACAAAAAATGGAAGTGACTTTTTTTCAACACGTGTTTCTGTAATTTTCATCATAACAGTCATATCAAATAAAAAAATTTTAAATCCATTGAAGATAAAGGAAAATCAGAGGATTACAAAACCGCTTTCATAAAATATTTTAAAGTTTCCAGTTTCACAAAAAATCCATAAATGAACCGTTGCGGACGCTACGTGAAGGACGATAAAGTTTTTACTTCCACGTTTTTCATTAGGAAAAATGTATATTTCATATTTTTTTAAGGGTTCGTAAATTAGTAGCCAAAATGGTATTATTTGTTCCCGAATTTCATCTCCTTCATCTTCATGTTCGCGGTTAAAAATGCGATTTTTGGTCACAATTTAATATTTCACTAAACGGCTACATACATATATTTATTTAAAGGTTTACACTTTCTACATCTTATTTTTCCTCTAAAAATGCTGAGGGTAGATGTTAGAGTGTCCCAAAAATCTATTTTTTTTTTTCAAAAACATCAAATTTGCCCCCACTGTATGTTTTTTTTAACACATAATATCTTAAATTTGACTTGTGGATATAGATAGTGTTATTACTTTATGAATAAGACAGACATATGTTCGTAAATTAAGTATTTAAAAAATATCATTTTGTAAAAAATATATACTGTGACGGACGCTACACACTCTTTTATACATATTATTCTGCAAAATGCTATATTTACATCTATATATTTTTAGCCTAATGTAAAGCATACAACAAGTTCTTTTTACGAACCAAGTTCAATTGGAGAAAAAAAGAAAAATCGCACTAGCCTAATTAAAAAAACCTTAATTTCTGTGACGGACGCTACACACTGTGAGCCCTTTTTTACTTGGCATTATTTATATCACTCCAATTACCTTTGATGGGTTCTTTTCCATCTAATTTTATTGAATTAAGCTGTCTTTGAGCGCAATATTGAAAGTTGATACCTAAATGTATATTTTTGCGATTTTTATGAACTTTTAAAAAACCTATTATTTCAAAAAATTTATAAAAATTCGAGATGGGTGCAAATTAAGACCTACCATTCACGAAGAGAGCAATCAAGCAATTGTATCCATTATATATTATAAAGGACCAATATATGGTAAATTTTTTCGTAAACACATATACTTGATTTTGGCAGTTTTAAAATTTTGTTCTTGGTTTAATGTTTTTCGGATTTGCCCATATGCTGCCCAGTGCTTATATAAAACTTCTATATACCAAATTTTATCATCAAAGCTGTTATAATTTGTCACTTATTAGCAAATAAGCGATTAGCCTAGACGAGGTCATACTGGAGCTGTGGTCAAATATGAACCAAGTTTGCCCAATTTCAATAACAAAATTTTTCCAGAAATGAAGAATATCTTTGCCAAGTTGAAGTCAACTAACTCTTTTCGTTTAGGCATTATTGTGCTTTCAACAGAGAGACATACGGGCATCGCTCAATCGTCTTAGAATTTCATAAGGATTCAGAATATATATCCCTTTGATTTTTGAGCCAATATTTAGGAAATTACAAACGAAATGACAATCTCAATATACCCCCCATTCTTTTTAATGTTGGGTATAAAAATATTGATAATATCAGAAACATCTTTTTATACTTCTAAGGTCATACTTATTAAATTGTAGACTATACCTGGAACCAAGGATATAAATTTGACTCTATATTAAGATCCACGATAAATGTTTTGAACCATATAAATACTGATTTCATATTGTGATTATAATAAGATTCACATTAAAAATTTTGCCTATTAGATTCACGAGTAAAAATTTTGACATTTTGCGGAATCAAATACCAATATTGTAAATCAGACTCATTTCATTATACCCTTCACCACCATAGGTGGAAAGGGTATTATAAGTTTGTGCTGATGTTTGTAACGCATAGAAATATTTGTCTTAGACCCACCTTTTAGTATACCAATAGACTTAGAATCACTTTCTGAGTCGATTTAGCGATGTCCGTCCGTCCGTCTTGCTGGCTGGCTGGATCCCCATGTAAACCTTGTAATCAAACTACAGGTCGCAATTCTAAAGATAATTTGATGAAATTTGGCACAGATCATTTTTTTGATAATGGGACCATGGCTATTGAAATTGGTCAAAATCGGTCCATTATTTATGGTACCTCCCATAGGTCCCACTTCCCGGAATTGCTATATTGGCCACAAATATCAATATTTTTTCATGAAATTTAAAACAGATACTGCTTATGTAAACTTAAATCACTGTACCAAATTTCGTTGAAATCGGTTCACATATGACCATAGCTCCCATACAAACTCTTCTTCAAAAACGCACTAAATGAGACAAAAAATCACTAAAACGCTCGTAAATCTAATAATTATACATAATTATACATAATTTTTGTAACAACTGTAATCAATTTGCCAAATTTTGAGATAATCGGTCCACATTTGACCCTAGCTCTCATATAAGTCCAAATGACGGAAACAGGTTGATTATATACGTTTTGAGAAAATGTTTGTATGATGGCAAAATTTAGGAAATATTTGTCTTTATACAGGAAAAATAACACCTTTGACCTTAGTGGTGAAGGGTATCGTATGGCCGGCTTGACCGACTATAGCGCTTTCTTACTTGTTTTTATAATAAATGTGTCTCCAAATGATCTTAATATATAAATAGAATATGAGTAAAATTTCCAATTCATCCAAAATCGTATACCTACTTATTATTTATCACAAGCCAATACAAAATCTTTATTACCAACTGTACTGGCTGTAGTGCAAAAAATACAAAACGGAAACTGTACATTTAAGTAATGAATGTTTTTATTATTTTTTTTCGCATGTTTTTTATTTTAAACATTTTGCAAAGTAATCATAAAAGCAAAACAATCTTATATTCTTAAACGAGCAATAATTGTATGTATTTATATACATATATATATATATATATATATATATATATATATATATATATATATATATATATATATATATATATATATATATATATATATATAGTACCTGGTTGACCGAGCCTTGCTCGGGGCCTCATTATAAGCAAATTTAAAGGCAAAATTTTAAAGTTTTCATATATTTTATACAGTTACAGTTTAACTCATTTTAAATAATTTTGAAAATTGGTCATACGAGCAGAAACCTCCGTCGACTCATTCGCAACAACTTTGCTAAAGATTATAGTCTGATTAAATGCACAGTTTACGATTTAATTCATTTTGAGTAGTTATCAGTGGCGCCGCCTGAAGTCGTTCATACCACTAAGAAACCTTCATCTGCTTATGCGTAATAACTTTGCTTATGATCATAACATGATCAAATGCACAGTTTATGATTTAATTCACTTATAGTCTGATCAAATGCACAGTTTACGATTTAATTCACTTTGAGTAATTTTCAGTGGCGCCACCTGTCGGACTTTGGTCATTCCAATTAATAAACCTTCGTCGGATTTTCCGCAATAACTTTGCTAAAAATTATAGCATGATTAAATACACAGTTTACGATTAAATTGACTTTAAGTAAATTTCAGTGGCGCCACCTGTCGAAATTTCTTCATACCAACTAAGAAACCTTCGTCGGCTCATGTGCAACAACATTGCTAAAGATTATACCATGATTATATGTACAGCTTACGATTAAATTGACTTTGAGTAATTTTCAGTAGCGCCACCTGTCGGAAATTATTCACACAAATTAAAAAGCATTCGCCGGCTCATGCGCTACAACTTTGCAACAGATCATAGTATGATCAAATGTACAGTTTACGATTTAATTAATTTTTAGTAATTTTCAGTGGCGCCACCTGTCGGAAATTTGGTTTACCAACTTAAAAACCTCCGCCGGCTTATCCGCAACATCTTTGCTAAAGAGCATAACATGATCAAATTCACAGTTTACTATTCTATAAAGAACATACATACAGACAAACATTCATTTGTTTAAAAGTTATAACATTACTAATTTTATCCCCTTATTTCAAAAAGTTCCATATGCATAATTGGTACTTCTTTGGTACCAATTGAATTCGGTACATTTTATTAGAAAGCAGTTAACATAATTTTCCTATTCATATTACTTTTGTAGATGTTAAGTTATCAGCTTATCCCTTTTTTACACATTTTGGCCACAAAATCAAGAAAGTACCAAATACGTGTTTAATATTTCTTTCACATCTATTGATTGCAGTACAAAGTTTCTTTCTATGTTCCTTAGTTTAAAATATAAGAGTGGGTTAAAAAGGTACCAAAAAACTATTTTCACCCTTTTTTACCCCTTATCGGACATAGTTTTAAAAAAGTACCAAACACCTGTCCGTTTATTTTCTTGGCTGTTTAAAACGTAATTTAAATTTTGTTTCTATACCTATTATTTAAGGAGATATAGCGTTTTCGATTTTTTCCCCTTTTTACCCGTTTTTACCCTCTTAGAGGCAAAGGTTCCAAAAGTCCCTTCTTCTTCGACCTATACATCAAAAAAGATACCCACTGTCCAAATTTTATCAAAATCGTTAGAGCCGTTTTCGAGATAGTCATTCTATATATATATATATTCTATATATATATATATATATATATATATATATATATATATATAAGAGGGTAAAAACGGGTAAAAAGGGGAAAAAATCGAAAACGTTATATCTCCTAAAGTAATAGGTATAGAAACAAAATTAAAATTAAGATTTAAACAGCTATGAAAATAAGCGAACAGGTGTTTGGTACTTTTTTGAAACTATGTCCGATAGGGGGTAAAAGAGGGTGAAAATAGATTTTTTGGTACTTTTTTAACCCACTCTTATATTTTAAACCAAAGAATATAGAAATGAACTTTGTACTGCAGTCAATAGATGTGAAAGAAATATTGAACACGTATTTGGTACTTTTTTGATTTTGGGACAAAAATAGTTAAAAAAAGGGGTAAAATGATAACTTAACATCTCAAAAGTAATCTGAATAGGAATTATGTTAACTGCGTTTTAATAAAATGTACCGAATTCAATTGGTACCAAAGAAGTACCAAATAAGCATATGGAACTTTTTGAAAATAGTGGATAAAAAGGAGAAAAAATGAGCAATGTTATAACTTTTAAACAAATGAATGTTTGTATGTATGTTCTTTATAGAATAGTAAACTGTGAATTTGATCATAATATGCTCTTTAGCGAAGATATTGCGGATAAGCCGGCGAAGGTTTTTAAGTTGGTAAGACTAATTTCCGTTAGGTGGCGCCACTGAAAATTACTAAAAATTAATTAAATCGTAAACTGTATATTTGATCATGCTATGATCTTTAGCAAAGTTGTGGCGCATGAGCCGGCGAAGGTTTTTTAGTTGGTGTGAATAATTTCCGACAGGTGGCGCTACTGAAAATTACTCAAATTCAATTTTATCGTAAGCTGTACATTTAATCATGCTATTATCTTTAGCAAAGTTGTTGTGGATAAGTCGACGAAGGTTTATTAATGGGAATGACCAAAGTCCAACAGGTGGCGCCACTGAAGATCACTCAAAATGAATTAAATCGTAAACTGTGCATTTGATCATCTTATAATCATTAGCACTTCAGGTGGTGAAGCTGAAAACTACTCAAAATGAAAAAAATCGTAAACTGTGCATTTGATCAGGTTTTAATATTTAGCAAAGTTTTTGCGCATGAGTCGACGGAGGTTTCTGTTGGTATGACCAATTTCCAAAATTTTTCAAAATGGGTTAATCTGTAAACTATGCGAACTATGTGTTGATCGGACAAAATAAATAAAATAATTCAAAATTTACTGAATATTTGCACAAAATGCTTATCATAAAGCTCCAAGCAAGGCTCGGTCAACCAGGTACTTATCATTAAATTATTTGGAGCATTAACACGCCTGATAAAAGATTCAAATAAATTTTGCTTGTATCTAACATTTTATTTTAACCCTACGCCACCATAGAGAAGTGTATTAAAAATTGAAAACTTCTATAAAAACTGAGCAAATGTGAAATTATTTTGGGTGATTTCCATAGAACTTGATATTTTTGGTATCTTAATACTCATGTCATTTAAATCCCTACTTATGTCATGCATAAGACTCTTTGACATGCAAACATAGACAAAAGGCTGTTATCAGATAAACAGAATGACTATTGCAAGGGTAAGTCCACTGAGACAGCCCTGCATAATCGGATCGCATTCATAGATGGTTCACTCACCGTCAAAGAATATACCATGGTAGCCATTCTAGATATAGAGGGTGCTTTCAACAACGTGACTCTAGATGCGATAATTGCCTTATTTCCAATTCTAGGAGTGGACGTTAATATCAGGAACGATCTTCTTTCAAAGAGACTTATCAATGCCAAATTTTAATGATCAGAAGTAAAAAGATTTATTAGCAAAGGCATACAGCAAGGTTGTGTTTTATCCTCCTTACTATGAAATCTCGCTCTGAATGTTATAATGTTCCCTCTGTGGGTGTCAAGCTTGTTGCATTTGTAGATGACGTGGCACTATTAGTTATAGGGAAGTTTCCACGCACACTTAGGGACATACTTCAAAGAGCTCTTCTCACCTTGGCAAAGTGGGTGGATAAAAACGGTCTTTCCGTAAACCCCAACAAAATCGAACTTGTTATTTTCACAAGGAGGTACAAGATGCTACCAGCTGAACCCGTCTTCTTGAGCGGTACTAAAATTCCTTTCGAGGACTATGCAAAGTACCTCAGCATAATATTAGACAAGAAGCTGGATTTCAAGATTAATATCTAAGATCGTGCGAAAAAAAGCTACAGTAGTACTTTACTCTTGTAAGAGGACCGATAATTCTATATGGCGTTATCGTCTGGTAGAAAGTTCTTCAAAATTCCAAGAACAATGAAGTACTTAATAGGGTTCAATGAATGGCTAGCCTGTGTATCATAGGTGCGCTCCGTACCACCCCATCTGATGAACTAAATGTTATCCTGCATTTGCTGCCTCTAGACATTGTTCACATACAGACTGCTGCAATTGTAGCAGTGAGACTGAGGGTGCTGTCACAGTGGTTGAACAATATCTGTGGTCATAGCGTATTCCTTAACACGATTTCTGGCATATTTTTCGATAAGAAGTATCATACCAGATAGAGATGCATGGAACTTCTATACTGACGGTACAAAACTTAACAATCAAGTTTGGTTTCAAGCTGTAGGCCTGAATATATCACAAGGACTACCTGATTATTATAGCGTTTTTATACCCTTCACCAATAGGTGAAAGGGTATTATAAGTTTGTGATTCCGTTTGTAATTATTAGTGATCGTAGACCCCATAAAAATTATACCGATCGACTCAGAATCGGGAGGAGAATAGATTAAGCGATGTCCGTCTGTCTGTCTGTCTGTCCGTCCGTCTGTCTGTCTGTTGAAATCAAGTTTCTGAAGCCCCTGGAGGATGGACTTACATAAATTATATATCAGATTTTATTGTTTCAGCGATATCTCAGGTGTTTATGGACCGATAGTGATGAAATTTGACATCGTTCTTTGTGTGAGGATTTTCTAAAATCTATACTCCACAAATCTGATTACGAATACCATTTAAATTGTACCGATCAACTCAGAATCGGCAGGGGAATCGATTTCGCGACCTTCGTCCGTCCGTCCGTCTGTTTGTTTGTCCGTCCGTCTGTTTTTTTGGCGTCCGTCTACCTGTCTGTAATTTTTTCTGTTGGAGCTCCTGTTTTGTCGATATCTCAGGTGTTTATTTTGATGAAATTTAATAGCGTCCTTCGCAGGGGATTGCCTAAATCCTGATGCATTCGGTAATTTGTGGTAGATATAATTTAGCGTTCAAGCGATGGTGTTTTGATCGACAATAATAAAATTCAGGGTGGGACAATATCCTAAAATTTTGTGTAAAATCCAGGAGCTCCACAAATCTGATTTTAGCAGACAGACACTCTGCATTAATCCTAATTTTGTGTCTGACTTTAGAACATTATGATAACATTTGAGAATGTATTATATATCAAATTATAGGTAATCTTCCTAGGAAGTACAAAAGTGCAGCTAACTACATGATATCCGTTCAAAACCTACATATGTATGTAAGTATCTCACATATCAACGAAAATTTAAATTTTTGAATTGCAATTGGGAGAAATCCGTTCACGTTTGACAATTGATCCCGTATAACTTCGCCTAAGATACGATGATGACATTTAGTATAAAGACGTTGTACAATATTGATATTCAGGGCGATAGCGCCTAAAATAAACTTTCTAGAGGGACAACATTTGACAAAAGTATTTGTGATCTCTTGAAAAGTTCGATATTGAAAATGGGCGAGCTCTTTTCACATTTAGTGAAATCTCCCATATAACCCCGACCGGGAATCGATTTAATGCTGATAAATTAAATCACATTAAAATTGCACAAGGAAAAATAGCAAAACTTTCCAAACATCCATCGGACATATCGAAAGAACAATACACCCCAAATATTATTGATGAAGTGTTCATTTTAATTAATTAACTAACTTCAGATTAATAAGTAAATCTTTAATAACTTTTCCGACAAAGCTGATATCCATTCATTCAAAAGCTATATATTTCACGTATGTATGTATCTAAGACTAAGAGTGTATACCCTATAATTTTCAGGCTTATAATTGTTAAAGCTTTGACCTAAATCAGTCCGCTAACTTCAGAGTTTTACATAACTAATCAAGAACTTTTACTAGTTGGATAATTCGTACGAAATAAAGTGCACAACCCTCATTGGGCACTGTGTTTTTGGATTGCATGCCAGAATACTTAAACTTCATCAAATCGATGTGCTATTGCAAATGTAAGGGCATCCACATTTTGAAGCATATTTTCTGCATGGTTTATCTGGTCTATCGAACTTTATTAAATGTTCATAAAATATGTGTATATTTTATTTCGAAGCTACTGGCTGGCTTAAATATGCATTCTCTACTTGTAGTCTAGTAATCATTATCTTTCACAAAGGGACCAACTTAGAACCCAAGTGAAGCTTCCCTATACATTAGCCACCTGCCCAACCTAACCTTTGGGTGCATAACTATTCTAGATGATGACGCCACCGAAAAGCTTTTCTTTTCCGACTAGCAGGTTAGTCATCCGCCTAACATACCAGAGGCCCAAGTTCGATCCCTGGCCAGACTCACTTGAAAAAATAAATTTTCAAAAAGCGGCGGTTCACCTCATAACTCAGCTAGCCACTGGTTATTGAGTATTAGGCTATGTAAAACTTCTCTAACTAATGCATTTGCCGTTCGGAGCCAGCGTTAAAACGTAGGTCCCTTTCAATGAGTCTAAAAATAGAATCGGATGCAGCTCATTGTCTGAGAGAAGTACCCCTTGTTCCAATTAGAATGTTGTCGGGGAATTATATATATATATATATATATATATATATATATATATATATATATATATATAATTTTAAAGACTCTTTGCATATAATGCTAGTATAACCAAATTTTGCTAGGAATTACATTAAGTACTTTTGCAACACCATTGGTGAAGGGTGTCCAAGATTCGGCAAAGCCGAATATACCACTCTTACTTGTTTAGGCTGAAATTCTAGTCATTAGAGAAGCAGCAGAATAATTGAAATATAATGGTCTCACAACAGCGGGTATCAAAGTGTCTTAAGGAGATGGCCCAGCAGTTCAGTATAAACCTCATATGTGTGCCGGGTCACAGGAATATTACAGATAATTGCAGAGCAGACGAGCTTACAAGAATAGGGAATACCCTACCGACTCCAGCCGAAATGGAGTCCGTAGACATACCATTTACAAGATCCTACTAGAGAGAGATCTAACTAATAGGTGGGCGTCTGTCAATGGCTGTATTCATTCCAAACAAATATGGTTGGATAAGGAACGCTTTTACAGATTGCTGTCATTATCAAGACCCGATGTCTCATTGCTCGTATCCGTTATAACCGGCCACTGTTTGTTTGGAAGGTTACCACTAATGACCTTTGCAGAACCTGTGGAGACGAGGAGGAGACTGAATTGATGAAATAATTTCTATGCACATTCCCTACCCTAGCGAACAGTAGGAGATTAATATTGGGTTTACTTTTCTTACACATTAGCAACTTTAATTTCTGTAATTATGAACTTCTATTAAAATATTATGCTCCATTTGCGGTAAGCCTATAGCAATAACACGTCGTCGATGAAAAATAATAAAATTGACTGCAGAACAAAGCAACAAATGGTACAACTTCACTGTTCTACAAATAGATATGATGTGCAATTGCAGTGTTGAATACACCTTTCGTTTCTCTACTATCCACTTTCGAAAGAAAGTAACCCAATTCGTATATACTCTATATGCAAGTGTATAGGCATGAAGCACCGGCCCATACATTAAAGTTGTATTTCATTTTTTGTCGGATATAGTTAGTGTAAATTTATTACACTCAGACCTTTATATCGACTCAGAATTTCTGTAACATTTTAGTCTAATATATATCTTATTTATACTGGTATAGAGTAAAAAACTCATAAAAATCAATAGTTTTTATTAATTTAATTTTTTCTTTAGTAGTTTTTTTTTTGGTCAAGCTTGTCCGGTCTTATACTCTTATTTTTTAATTGTTGCCTTCAAACTTTCCTCATCAATAAATGATTAAAAATACTTTTTTCCCCAAGTTAATTGTTGTTTGGATTACAACACAAAAAAAGTTAATAATGATGTTAATGTTAATGGTAGTAATTGCTGTATCATGATTTTGAATAGTTAATTGTTGTTCACGTTTTCTTATTAAATATTGTAAATAACAAATATTAAATAATACAAATTTCGTAAACAAAATATTACACATACTCGTAGTGGATACGAGGCTTGACTTTTATGTTTCGCGCTTAGGGAAACAAAGAAAATATTTATCTTTATTAATGATTTTATTGCTTTTCCAACTAATCCCTATAAAGGTCAATATACTTCTGCGTACGTTCGAAACAATTTTCACACAAGTTTTTCTATTCCGATTGGGGTAAATTCAAAATATGCACATTGAACGCATATTGACCTCTTATTTTTTACATATATTTTGGAATAAAATGAAGGACTATATGACGAATAACTCGTTAACTCAATGTTTTGAGTGCTTATAATGAATGGTCAAACTCGAAAAGGTCACATCTCCACAAACTAAAAGATTTCAAAAGTGAACGTAAATAAAACACATATAAAGCACTACATCATTTAAATGACCACCACGCGAAATATTGCAAGCATTGATTCTTTTGAGGTAATTTTCGACCACTTTTTGACACATATTGGTCGGTATTTCAGCCATAACTTGACGACTGATGGTTTTTAAGTGCTATTTGGGGGCCAGTTGATATCGCCACGACGAGAAATTACGCGGCCAGGAAATGTCTCTTGCAATAAAGCCATATTCGCTAGAGTTGTATGGCATGTCGCACCGTCTCGTTGAAATTTCATATTCTCCAAGTCTTATTCTTCAATAATGTGCCGTAAGACAGTCCTATTTCTTGAGAATGACGAGGAATCGACGCATTCGGTTCTTCGGCAACACTTCCACTTACAGCAGCGATATTTTCAGCGGAACGAGCGAGAACGATGATGCACAGGCCTTACAATATTTGTAACCGCTCCAGTCTCTTCAAATTTTTTCACAATTTTGCGAATTGCTTGAGTAGTTGGACGATTATGTAAACCATAATCTCCCCCTTAAGCACGATATGTAGTTGTTGCAGAATCACTATTTTTGTACTTTTTATGCGTTGTGTGATACTTAAGCGATCCATTTTCGTCAAAGTCAGACTTTCAAATGAAAAGAAATAAATTGGTTTAATAACTTAGTTTGACAGATGTCGAATTCCACGAAATGGATAACCCTTTACAAATTTTGAAGAAAAAACCAAGGCGAATTCATTACAGGTGGTGGCAAGAATACAACAAATACAACATGACAAAATGAAACCCCATGTTGTTTTTGTAGGTTTGCTTACATTTTGTCAAATTTTTGTTCGTTAAATTTCCAGGCGAATTCATCAGCTGGGCTCTTGATACCACTTTCATTATTACACTATGGAAAAAACCATATTCATTAATAAACTTTTATTAAAAATCTTCTTTAGAAAGAAAGTAACTAAAATTTTGCAATACTATTATATTATCATACACTATTTATATTAAATATGGGGGAGGTTCACGTCAATTGACCGAACTTTTGAAATCGGCGTCTTTCAATTTGAATGAAATTCACTCCAAGGTTAGTCATATTGGATTTTCAGCAAGATCTGTAGAACAGTTTTTGAGTTAAAGGGGGTCAATATTTTTTTTTGTAATTTAATTTTAGAGATACATATGATATTTTCGAAAGTGTTTCTACATATGCCATGAGATTTACAGTCGAAGAAATGCTATAAATATTCCATTCTTAATACAGAAGATGCAGGGAGGCATTTGGAATGGTGTCAAAAAACGTATATGTTATCAAACAACATAAAGACAGACAAAAAGACGAGACCATTTTTTGAAATTTATAGATTATAATAAACTATCAAACAATCGTCAAACAATAGTCAGTCAATCATCAAACGACCATCAAACAATTGTCCAAAAAACATTAAAACTACCGTCATAAAATCGCCAGTTAATCGTGAAACATTTATCAAGCAATCATTAAAAAACTTTAAACAGTCATCAGTCAATCATCAAACAACTGCCAAACAACTATTAAATAATAGTGAAAAATCTTCAAACAATCAGTCAGTCAAACTATTATCAAACACCGATTTTGGCTGAATCAAAAAAGCGGGCGTAAAAGTGGGCATGGTATATTTTTATTTATGTAGAATTCTAACTTAAGCTAAAAAAAACACATTTAGAAAAAAAAATGTCTTTATCGGTCCAGCCGTTCGCAATTTTAAAGAAAAAGGTAATTTTAACCCATTTTCGATACCCAAGTTTTCCTTGGTCCATTTTTAAAAAAATTAAAAAAGAGAAAAACTATCCTATAGTATGAAAATATTCACATTGAAAACATTAATTAATCGTTTTGATCTTATCATCTATATTTGTTTGTTTTTAATATTTGACCTATATGGGAGGGGTCAGGCCCACTTGAGACTTAAAAAAAACTTAGCCTATTTTAACCAATGGTCACACCTTACATTACTTTGAAAATTTCAGAAAAATCGGTCCGCAGGGTCTAAATATTTGTAGTTTTTAATATTTGACTTATATGGAAGGGGTCACGCCCACTTGAGATTTAAAAAAAAAAACTAAGCCTATTTTAACCACCGGTCACACCTTAACATACTGTCAAAATTTCAGAAAAACATTTGACTTATATGGGAGGGGTTATGCCAACTTGAGATTTCTAAAAAAAACTAGCCTATTTTAACCACCGGTCACACCTTACGAGTAACATACTATCTAAATTTCAGATAAAGCGGTCAGTTCGGTCATGCATATTTGCCACTTTTAATATTTTACTTATATGGGAGGGGTAACGCCCACTTAAGATTTCAAAAAAAGCCTAGCCTATTTTACCCACTGTTTACACCTTAACATACTGTCAAAATTTCAGAAAAATTGGTCAGCTCGGTCATATATATTTGTCATTTTTAATATAAGAAATATATGAATTATATGGGAGGGTCACGCCCACTTGAGATTTCAAAAATAGCCTAGCCTATTTTTCAGAAAAATCGGTTCGCTAGTTTCGGAGATCCTTCATATCAAACAATATACATATATATAGATATAGATTGTAAACCTGTGCAAGCAATTATTGCACCCCAGAATTATTATGAGAAATATTCATAAAAAAACTAGAATTTAGGGATTTTCAAAATTTTTTTTGGGAATTGTTGGATTGCTGCTGCTGTATCTTTTCTCATCAAAAAGTCAATTTATATAAGTAAAAAATTTTATCAAAATAGATTACCAAATTAATTTTTTATTGAATTATGAAATCTTAATGAAAAAAACCTTTTTAATTTGGGATTTGAAAAAAATTTTGTAAATTCGCGAATACCCTTGAAATCATTTGCCAAAATTTTTTTTTTTAAATCCCAAAAAAGAGATTTTTTCATAGAGATTTCATAATTCAATAAAAAATGTATTGTCCAATTAAAAAAAAATCACATTGCCCAATCTCATAATATAAAAAGAAGCACTCGTACAGAGTAAAAAATTAACTATTCAATCGACAGTAAAAAAGTTTAACACTTTTTATGATTTTGTTTCATATTCATATAAAATCAATAAACATAATACAAAGAGTAAATATCCATTTAATTGCTGTTAATTTAATTAATTTAGTTAATAAGCCAGGATATTAAATTTGCGCAGGAATTGGTTTTTAGTTATAAGTAAATTTACAAATAATTTATTAATTAGTTACAAAACAAGTGTAGGGAGATAATTCAAAGGAAACCCACAAATAGATTCACTTATGTATAAATAATTTTGGAACTTCTTCTATAAATTAATACGTGGTACGGATAATTATCGTTTCTAACTAACTAGCAATTAAACTTGTTTATCAAGGATCAAAGTAATAATGCCCTTCACCACCATAGGTGGAAAGGGTATTATAAGTTTGTGCTGATGTATGTAACGCATAGAAATATTTGTCTTAGACTTAGACTTTTAGTATACCAATAGGCTTAGAATCCGTCCGTCCGTCAGGCTGTAGTTTGATTACATGGCTTATATGGGTGTCCATATAAGCCATGTAATCAAACTACAGGTCGCAATTCTAAAGATAATTTGATTAAATTTGGCACAGATCATTTTTTTTTTTTTGATAGTGTGACCATGTCTATTGAAATTCGTCAAAATCGGTCCATTATTTATGGTACCTCCCACAAACTAAGCAGACACCTTACTTGTGACGTTTCAAAAAGTGGATTAACAGCAGTTTGTGCCGCCATCTTAACCCTTTTATCTGAAAAACAAGTTATAGACTACATGCCTTAAAAACAATGTGCTAGTGAAAACAGCTATATGGTACAACATTTACCATATGATAAAAAATCAAAACAAAACAATTGGGGGTTGAAAATTTTACAATAATTTTCTTTTTAAAATTATAAATTAAAATATAAAAATAATCAAACAAAAAGTGTTTAAAATACTAGAGAAATAAAATTGGAACAGGTAAGTGGTAAATTCAATGTATTTTTTATAAGCTAAGAGGTGTATTTTTTGCTTCTTTTTGTAAAAAAATTTTAGAGGCAACAAATTTTAATCCTTGTTTTTATGAATGAAAAGTTCACAAAAATGTAAAAAGCTGCTTATTAAACGAAGGAAAAAGGGAACGTTTAAAGGTATGTAATGTGTTTGAAGTTATATATTTGCATTTATAAGAATATTTCAGTAACAAAAGTTTCTTCTATTGCAGCGAAAAGTTGTTGTAGCCGGCAGATGGAAGTAGATTTTTTTTCAAACAGTAAGTGAAAATTTTAATCAGATTGAATCTGATGAAAAATACAACCGAATGGAAGAAGCCGAATAATAAAAAGTGGATTTCAAAATTCTTAAAGGAATTTAGGAAAATTTTTCTTCCATCAATGGTAAGTACTAAGCTATCATAGAAAAAAATAATGCACAATGGTTTTTCTTATATATTTTTTATTTATCTTTAAATTAATCTTTTGGCCAGCTAAAAAAATAAATTTAGGGATGAGCGCTGCTAAGGGACTTCATCATCGACTGGAGCAAATCTTCTCGGGATCAATCGTAAGTTTCCTCAACTAACTCTAGGAAAGAACAAAATCATAATTTAGTATTTATATTAAATTTATTCATATAGATTCAATTTACCTTTTTTGATGAAAACCCAGAATTTGAACCTTGCACTGCTGTAGGACCTTGGCTTGGGCTGGGGCAAATCTTCTCAGGATCAATCGTAAGCATCTTCAGCTAACTCTAGGGAAGAAAAAAATCATTAATTTAGTATTTACCAGAAATTTGTTAATATAGATTCAATTTACCTTTTTTGAATAAAAACCTGAATTTGGACCTGACACTGCTTTAGGACTTTGGCTTGGGCTGGGGCAAATCTTCTCAGCATCAATCGTAAGCATCCTTAGCTTACTCTAGGGAAGACAAAAATCAATAATTTAGTATTTACATGAAATTTGTTAATATAGATTCAATTTACCTTTTTTGAATAAAAACCTGAATTTGGACCTGACACTGCTTTAGGACTTTGGCTTGGGCTGGGGCAAATCTTCTCAGAATCAATCGTAAGCATCCTCAGCTAACTCTAGGGAAGAAAAAAATCATTAATTTAGTATTTACATGAAATTTGTTAATATAGATTCAATTTACCTTTTTTGATGAAAACCCAGAATTTGAACCTTGCACTGCTGTAGGACTTTGGCTTGGGCTGGGGCAAATCTTCTCAGGATCAATTGTAAGCATCCTCAGCTAACTCTAGGGAAGAAAAAAATCATTAATTTATATCAATATTCAATATTTTTTACACAGGTTTAATTTACTATTTTTGATGAAAAACCTCAATTTGGACATGGCTCTGCTTATGCATATTATTTAAAAAAAATATATCTTTATTTTATTTCGTAATTTTTTTAAGAAAGTGATTTTTTTCGAACTTTTCGTTAAGGCCCCATCGTACTTTCAGCAGACAGACGGTCATCCCTATCATGATTTTAACAGACAGACGGTCATAGCACAATCATCTTAGAATTACATAAGGATTCAGAATTTATATCCTATTTCTTTTTTGAGCCAATGTTGAGAAAATTACAAACGGAAGACAATCCCAGCCACAAACAAAATTTCACTTTAACCACAATCACTATATTATATATTAAACACTTTTTTAATTTAATTACCTGGTTGGATTCTTCGGAAAGCGATGGAGAGTGTTGAAGTCCTCACATCCATGAATGCATCTGCGGCTCCTGAAAATAAAATTTATTAATAATTGTATTAAAACTATAATTTATTTATACTTACATGTTGCTGTTCTTGTAGGTGTTGCTGCTTTTGTTTGAATGAAGCAACAAAATTGAAGAAACAATTCTAACTTTGGCGCAAATTAGAATTTTTCTTAATTTTGTTGCTTCTTATAAGAAATTAAAATGTAAACAAACAATACCCCGAATTTAAAAAGAGACAACAGTATGAAAAAGTAATATTTGCTATCTCTTTTCAAATAAAGGGTTAACGACAGGTTGGTTGCCAGACTTAGTTTTTTTAAGAGTCCTATCTGTGCCTAATTTGTGGTACCTCCCATCGGTCCCACTTCCCGGAATTGATATATTGGCCAAAAATATCAATAAATAAACTAAAATCACTGTACCAAATTTCGTTGAAATCGGTCCACATTAGACGATAGCTCCTATACAAACTCTTCAGACAAAGGACACTAAATGAGACAAAAACCACAAAAACGCTCGTAAATCTGAAGATAATGACAAATTTATGTTAGTTATACTCTTCAGTTTTTTGAAACAAAAACAGGAGTCAAGCAAGGGTGCCTAATGTCCCCTATGTTATTTGCGCTCTATTTAAATGATCTGCACGAATGTTTGGGTGGAGGTTTGTTTGTAAATGACATTAATGTATGCAGATGATATTGTTATGATAGCAGAGGATATCGAAGTACTACAAAAAATGATTTTTAAGTTGGAGGAATATTGCTCGCTCTGGGGAATGGAAGTTAATATGGCTAAGTCAGAGATCATGATATTTCAAAAAGGCGGTAGAAGAAGTTTAAAAGAAATATGGACGTTTAAGGGAGAAGCAGTTAAAATTGTAACTGAGTATAAATATTTAGGCATTTATTTAACCCCGACAATGTCATTCGCAAAGCACGTATGCACTTGGAAAAATTTCGTTGGCCGTAAGGATGTCCCTTTGAAGGCAAAATGGAACTTGTTTCTAGCGGTCTGTAGAGCCATACAATCCTATGGGGCACAGGTTTGGGGATACATGGAGTTTGACCAAATCGATAAATTTCAAAGGTTTTCACGAAGCGCATTTTAAAACTTCCGGAAAACACTCCAAATTATATCATAGCTCTGGAAACATCACAAGAAGAAGGTCACATTTATACATATAGCTTGCATTTAAAGTATGTATCAAAAATGTTGTTCGACTATGAAGAAAACAGGCACCCCCATAAATTATCTAAAATAATTACAGAGAAAAACATATCGTGGCACAATGATTTCGTAAATAAATTGCAACAATACAATATAAGCCCCGACGGGTTGAGTCAAAACAAACAAACTTGGAATGGGTCTTGCGTTACATTGGTAAATAATATGAAAAGTATCAAGATCATTTGACAAATGCAATTTCGAGTAGGCAACGAATATATAAAAGGCTTAATCACACAAAAGGTTTAACATTCTGCAATCAATCCTATAATCAGGAGCAAATCACATATATGTATAATGAAAGCTAGGGGTGATCTCATATACTTAAATGGTAACCAGTTTAGAGAAGGCAAAGCAAGATTATGCTCTCTGTGCAATCTAAGAGAGCCTGAAACGACAGTGCACTTCATAGGTTCTTGTCCAGTGTTTAACGAAATAAGATTGAGATATTTTCAACGAATAACTCTTACAGAAGACGATGGGATCATATACCTTATGGCGGTGAAGGAGATTATTGGCTAGGGCTTTGCAATTTTGTCAAATATGCTTTAAAATATAGAAAAATTTATATCGAATATAGACTATTGTTCCGGCTAACGGTTTATTAAACCAAGCCGTACTTTCTTTATTATTATTTATTTATTTTATATTTTTTAAATTTTATTCAAATTTTGTAAATATTTCTTAAATGAAAATAAAGAAAACTCTAATCTAAATCTCTAATCTACTCTTCACCTACCTTTTAGTAGGCTTAGAATCTCTTTTTGAGTCGATTTAGCGATGTCCATCGGCGGGACTACTGGCTGGCTGGACCCCCATGTAAACCATGTAATCAAAGTACAGGCCGCAATTCTAAAGATAATTTGATGAAATTTGGCACAGATCATTGTTTCTGATAGTGGGACCATGGCTATTGAAATTCGGCAAATTCGGGCTATTATTTATTGTACCTCCCATAGGTCCCACTTCCCGGAATTGATATTCTGGCCACAAATATCAACATTTTTTCATGAAATTCAAAACAAACACTGCTTATGTAAATCCATCACTGTACCAAAATTCGTTGAAATCGGTCCACATTTGACCATAGCTCCCATACAAACTCTTTTGTCAAAACGCACTAAATGAGACAAAAATCACTAAAACGCTCGTAACTCTGAAGATAATGAATTTCAAGATAATCGGTCCATATTTGACCCTAGCCCCCATATAAGTAAAAATGACAAAAACAGCTTAAATATATAAGTTTTGGGAAAATGTTTGTATGATGGCAAAATTTAGCAAATATTTGTCTTTATACAGGAAAAAAAACACCTTTGACCATAGTGGTGAAGGGTATCGTATGGTCGGTCTTGGCCGACTATAACACTTTCTTACTTGTTTTTACATACATAATTTTCGTAACAACTGTAATTAGTTTGCCAAATTTCGAGATAATCGCTCCATATTTGACACTAGCTCTCATATAAATCCAAATGACGGAAACAGCTTAAATATATAAGTTTTGAGAAAATGTTTGTATGATGGCAAAATTTGGGAAATATTTTTCTTTATACAGGAAAAGAACACCTTTGACCCTAATGATGAAGGGTATCGTATGGTCGGGCTTAACCGACTATAGCACTTTCTTACCTGTTTTTATAATTGTCCAATGGCCAATTGAATAAAATTAAATTCTTGTAGTTTTTATTTAATTTTTTATCTAATAGCCCATTTACTCTATAAGTTTTCAAGTGTTTTCGGAAATGAAAACACCATCAAAAACTTTACCATTTATATTATGGAAATTTATTTATAAATTTAGCATTTCCGAAAACTTAGGAAGAAATTTATTTATTACTCCGAACACCAAATGCTTTCGACTCAACAGATTTCATTAAAACACAATAAAAATAATGACTTTTTGATCACTTTTATAATTTTTTTTCAGAAATTTTTAAAATTAAAATCATGAAATAATAATAACAAGGAAGTTTCATTCTCTCTCTTCAAAATTATTTTGAAGTATATTACGTTTTTGAAGTTTGATATTTGAAAACAAATGAAAGAAAAACGTTGCCACAATAAGAAAAGGGGTACGTAATACATTGGAATTAATTATCAAAAATGGGTAATTTTGAAGTTAATCATATAATGAAGACATTTAATATTAAAGAAATATAGTTAAAACAAATTGTATGACTATTTATCAAACTTTTAAGTAAATATTCATAAGTTTTTTATGAATAAAGACATATATGCTTGCGTAAATTTTGTCATCATACCATTTTACAAAAGTGGGATTGTCGACAAAAATATGGTAGCACAAACTTTCACTATCCTAACAAACGTCAGAAAGTTATCATGGCGACAAAAAGAGAGAATGGAACAACCTTCAGTTTTATAAAATCATGATTAAAATTATTGTTTTTTAAATATATTATTTTACACTGACATTTATTTTTAATATTTTCCCATTTTTCCAACTTAGAGTTGTAATAAATGATATGAACTCAGTGTTGTATCGGTATTTTAATAGTTTTAGAATAAGTTGTCGTTGAAAACTCATATAGCAGGAGTTTTCGTTTTGTATGTGAAAACTTAAGTTTTTAATATTATTTTGAGGTGAAAACTACTTTAGCTAGTTTTCGAGCTCAATGTGAATGATACATACATGATATAAGTATAAGGTAATTCCATTTGCTTTACTAAATTTTAATAAGGGGGGTTACTGTGTATCTCGATTCGAAAACAAAACTGTTCAAATTTGTATGCTTAAATCATTGTGTTTCGAAAATATTTTCTTTCGAATCGAAATAAGCAGTAACCCCCCAGGATTTTTGAAGTTTGAATTTTATATATAAATTTAAAAATCGTTGCCACATTATTTTCTATATGAGGATTTTTTTTTTTTTCATTAAAGTGTAGTGGATATTGACGAATAATATATTTTTGTAAAATTAAATAAAATAATGTACCACAGAAAAACTACATCAGAAATAAAGAAAGACCATAATTATATGAATGTCTTTTTTATTTCAACTTTAGTTAAAATTCAAAATGTTTTTATTAATAGGGAATTTACACTACTCTAAAATCTAGTAAATTTGATTTTAAATCTCAATCAAAATCTAGATTGTTTACACTACATTTTTTTGATGTTTGGTAGATTTTATTTCCATTAAACGAAACCAAAATTTTTCAAACTGTTATTTATTTTCCTTTCTCATTTATTTTTTCATTTTTGATTCAAATTTAATTCAAAATTAAATTTATTTTATTAATTTTGGCTCACTTTTTTCTTTTGTTTTGATTTCTTTTCAATTGAAATGTCATTTTGATTTACACAGCGTTGTATTTGTTAGTACTTTTTAGAAGAAAAACAAAGCTACATTATTAAGTACTACTAAATTTCAAGTAGATTTTGCCAAAATCTACTTCATAACTAGATTTATTTTTGTATGGGAAATCTATTCAAAATCAACTAGATTTTGAACAAAATCTCGTAAGTACTAGATTTCGAGGTAATGTAAATGCCTTATAAAGTATAAAATAGGTTTCTTGGACCAACGAGGAGTGGAAGGTATTTTCATTGTACTTTATAGTTTCGTAAAAAAAGCTGGAAGTTCCAGGCGTTGTCGAGGAAGGATCTTTAAAAGGTCTATAATAGTCATCTACTCATGTTCATTTAGTAACTTCGTGAGTGACTTCTGAAATCGGCTCTAAGCCTGCTTTCATCCTATATTCGTTTTTGAGATTCTTTAGAACATTCATTCCACCGAAACCCATCAGGGATATATTCGAAAGCATTAAAACAACTTACCTTATATGGAAATAAGGTGCTGCAGAAGCGAGTTATTAGTCCAAGAAGTTTCACCGATAACAGCTCTCCATCTTAAAGAGAACTATTTATGACTTGATTCAGATACCTATTGGTAGTCTTCGCTGTCACTTTTATTGCAAATAGCTTCGCTGATAAAGTATAGAATAGACATAATAGCACGTAAATCTACTGAATCAGCAGTCGGTTCTTCGTACCGGAACGACTAGAAAGCCTCGGGATTTTCACCAAGGACTGCCACTTTTGCGATATTAACAATAATAAAGCAGTGACAACAACAATAACAACTGAATCGGTCACATTTGTATTTTTAACAGCTACAATATCTGGAAAACAAGCCCTTTCTATTTCCATATTCAACAAGTAAATGAATAATGAAATTCGTAGAGGACAATTATATTATCTCTGGTATTTTGATGGGCTACGTGAAGGCGTCAGAAGAGTTTTTAGTATCTGCTGCTTTTACTGTAAAACTGTTATAGTCTTTGAGTCTCCGATTATTTAGATATTCAGTCCAGGTTATAATATTATATTATTTCTATTTAGTTAAATAAAAATTTTATTTTTCTTATTTATATAAATAGCAAACAAAAATTTAACAAATTTTCCAAATGACAAATAAAAAATACACAAAATTTCAAACAAATTGAAGAATATATAGTGGCTTCATTTTTACACAAATGCCAAAATCCTTATATGTGTCAGATCATAGTGTAATAATGAAAGTGATATCAAGAGCCCAGCTGATGAATTCGCCTGGAAATTTAACGAACAAAAATTTGACAAAATGTAAGCAAACCTACAAAAACAACATGGGGTTTCATTTTGTCATGTTGTATTTGTTGTATTCTTGCCACCACCTGTAATGAATTCGCCTTGTGTCAGATAGTGATTTTTAAATTTAATATTGACAATGGAACTACCGTGTGTATATATCTTGAATACATATATGAATATTGATTTTCTGATCTGAGAAAGTTTCAAATCTCGATAATTATTACGACATTTTAAATGTATGAATGTTCTCATATATTTAAGTTTTGGGCGATATATGAATAATACTATTTGGAAATCTGGACAAATATTAACAACAACTAAGTTACGAATACACAACTCGAATGTCAAGTCCATCCTGTATTACGGCTGCGAAACATGGAAACGCACAAATGACATCGATAAACGACTGCAAACCTTTACAAACAAATGCTTAAGGCAAATTCTTAATAAATGGTGGCCGAATCGCATAAGAAATGAAGATCTACTTAATGCGACAAACCAAATCCCTGCTTCCACAGAGGTATGTCAACGGAAATGGCGGTTGATAGGCCATACACTTCGAAGGTCAAATACCAACATTGCTCGACAAGCGCTTCGTTGTAATTCACAAGGAAGCGGCCATCGTGTTGGTGCACCTGCTAGAGCGTGGAGAAGGTCAATTGATGTGGAGTTACAAGCAGCAAACTATTCATGGAATGATGTATGCCTAACATCTCGCAATAGAGTCCGATATAAAATGATGGTTGAGACTCTATCCTCCAATGGGAGTCAAATTTGCATATATTTTATTTTTGTTACATTAACAAAACACATGTAAATTTCACTTAATCGTCAGCCGATTTAGTTATATAAACACCACATAATATCTGGTTTAATTTGGCTCATAATTTATAGAATAATATTGGTAACAAAATTCTTTAGCTCCAATGAACTACATTGAATTCCAAATAAAATAGAGTAATGTAGGGTTTATATAACTCAAGCGGCCGACGATTGAGTGAAATGTACATGTTTTTTTATTTTTGTTACAATAAAAAAACACATGTAAATTTTACTCAATCGTCAGCCGCTTGAGTTATATAAACCCCACATAATAAAAAAAGAACAACATTTTTATGTTCATAAAAGTTATAAAGTAAAAGTAGGCAAGTGAGGACTTGAAACTAGATTAATATAGGGTTCATATAACTCAAGCGTTTGACGATTGAGTGAAATTAAAAAAAAATTAATTTATTGTTTCTCAGACGTCTATTTCAATATATACAAACTTTATGAATCACATGTGCTGCACAGAAGAGGGTAAGGGTTAAATTCCAAGTTTTCTGAGAATAATGCGCAGATTATATGCTCTCATATAAAAAGTTATGCACATACATAAACATTTCAAAATCATATTAAAATATAAGAGCTGTGAAAAAAACTACTAAATAAAAATAAATCGTAGTCACTTAATGTGAAAATATGCCAACAATGTGCCTAACCCAGTATTTGTAAGAGTTTCGAAAATTCAATAAATTCCAAAGATTATATTTATGTTAGTTATGTATGAATGTGTGTTTTATGAAATTTCTTTAAAAAGTTGCTAATAAATTACTCACACTCTCTGATGAAACTTAATGCAATTAAATATTTTGGAATTTTATTAGTCATAAACTCATAAAACCAAAAAATTAATGTCCCCAAAAAACAAGTATTTTGTTACATTTTGTTTTTTTATTTTTTGGAAAATTTTAATTTTTGTAAATTGTTAACTTGTCTTTAATTAGTTAATAAATGTCATAACGAAATAAAATGGACAGTTTTAAATTAATATTGACGGAACTAATAATTTTATAAAAAACAACAAAGCTATTACAAAGTTATTACAAACTGACTTTACCAAAATCCAACTTCAGCAGAAGATCATGTCATAGATGAAAGTGTTATAGTTAACACAACTATAATTATTGTTTAAACGCCCAAATACAAATTGTCTACAGTAGAGCCGACATCACAGTGGGGTTGAAAAGTTCTTGCTGTTACATTTTTTTGTGATAACTCGAGGGCAACACAGTCATAGCGGCAATTTTGAATACATATTTTCATTGATAGATTTGTATTTTTTACTAGTTTGTATATTTTTGAGGTCTGGGAACAGGAAAAGTTGCTAAGGGCGTGGTCTGGAGAATTATAAAGTATCCAATGACTGCTTCTTTTCCGAACATCGCTATGTTGATCTTCATATTCAGTTACAAAGGAGAAAGTCACTAATTTTCTTAATAAGTCTTCTGGAAAGTCCAAGAAGACTCCCAAGATCGTCTTAAAAACCTCTGTCGAGTATTAAAACTCGTAAAGATATCGATCACTCGGTTGATTTGTTAACCAGCACCACGGAGCAAGTTCCAATAGAAAAGTCAAAAAGAAGCCACCCCTGGTGGTCTTCGAATCTAAAAAGCCCGTTAATGTGGGCTCCTTATAAAGAGTCTGTAAAAACCTTTAAAAACCTTGTCAGAAATGCGAATAAGCAGTTTTGGATAAACTTTTGTAGCGGCCTTAAAGGTTCATTCGAAACTAGCAAAATACTGACTTCGTCGCCCTTCGATTCTACGATTCTAGCTTGCAGACTTAACACCAGGAAAGTCAAAAACAAGTCCCATTTCTGGTCTTCGCATATTGTGACACTCACAAAGGAATGTCGCCGTCTATTTAACGAAGCTAAAAAACCTGCTAACAGGGCTCCTTAAAAAGCCTCTGTTAACAGATTTAAAAAACTTGTTAGAAATGTAAAGAGGCTGTCTTGAAGGAACTTTTATAGCTTCGTCGAAGGTTCCCCGCCTTCGGTTGAAGCATATAATCAAATTGCATCCACTGGTCGGCAGATGGACGACCAGTGGATGTAAAACTCTCAAGGACCTTATGAAAACTCACTTTCAACGCTGTAGATCTCTCAATGTGTCTACGGCCAAAAACCATATTGCCTAAGAGTCCAATCCGATCTCTTAAAACAAAATGGGCTCTAGACACTTCTAATCCGTACAAATGTTTCAATGGTCCAATGACATTATTCCAGCCGACCTGTAACATAATGCCGATCTTTTAATGCCTTATGCTATCTCATGTACCACAAGCTTGGACCACATGCAAGTAAGTCTTGATTTTAAAAGCAAGTAAAGCTAAACATACAAAACCCATATACGGCTTTAAACCAATTAGTCCTTTATTCTTCCTTATCAAAACCCCTCTTCTTCGTTCATCACTTGAGTTCGAGTTCTCCTATCAAATTCACAGCATGCCTGTCTTTCAATTCCCCGACAACATTCCAATTGGAACAAGGGGTACTTCTCTCAGACAATGAGCTGCATCCGACTCTATTTTTAAACTCATTGAAAGGGATCTACGTTTTAACTCCGGCTCCGAACGGCAAATGGCTAACTGAGTTATAAGAAGAACCGCCGCTTGTTTGATAAATTTATTTCTTTTTACAAGTGGGTCTTGCCGGGGATCGAACTTGGGACCTCTGGTGTACTAGGCGGATGTCTAACATGCTATACCATGGCGGTTCACATAAGGTGTCTTTAATAATATTAAACAGAAGTCGATTATTTCGGCAATGGAAGACTTATGAGTTGATAAATCAATCATATGCTTTGTAGGGCAAATACCTACCTACGGAGTCATTAGCTCGACTATGGGCACAGCGAAAGTTTTCAAGTTCTATCTCTTATTCTGTTTAACCTTGCAAACTGCTCGTAGAATTGAATTCCATGTTGCAGAATCTGTCTCAGGTAAACAGCGCATGGAAACAGCTCTATATATATATATTTTAGCGATGAAGCGTTTCTAATGGCCTGGGAGTAAATCCCTCCAAACGGAACTTGTATTATTCTCTAGCAAATACATAATACCAACATGTACTCTCCCAAGCTTAGATGAGGTAAAACTTACTCTCGTTGACCATGCCAAATATCTTGAGGTAATTCTGGACTCAAAACTGTCCTACAGACTAAACACTCAATCTAGGGTGTCCAAATCATCAATTGCAATCTACTCATGCAGAAGATCCCTTGGCAGTACTTGAGGCTTAAATCCTACAAATTCTGCCTGGTTTTTTGAAATGGCCATCAAGCCTTTACTAATGTATGGTGCACTCTTTTGTTGCCTGCACTCATCAAAGCAAATCAGCAAATATCTCCTAATTCGGCAATCTGGCAAAGCACTATTGGGGTCTCATTCATGGATAAAGTTTTCCAAATCCCTAACAACATGGACTACTGCATATCTTTGACTAATCGATTGATTACTACTACCTACTACCTTTGATGATGGATGTTTAGAGGTGTACACGGATGGATTTAACTTAAAGAAGGGGGTGGGGGAGGCTTCCTCATCGCTATATTAGGGATGAAATCTGTTTAAGACTCCTTGATCTTTGTAGTATTCTTCAGACCTAGATATCGGCTATATACGAGGCAGTCAAACAGAGATACCTTAGTATATAATACAGAGATATTCGTTTATGTCCATATGACATCGAATTTCGGACATCTCTCAACGAGATGGCGAGAAATGGCTATATTGAACTCTTCTGGGCACCCGGTCATAACAACGTATCTGGCAACAATATGACGGATAAACTTGCAAAATCTTATGCTCTTCTGAGTTAGGAACATGTTGACCAATTTACTCGCTTGCCGTTATCTACCTTTGCCAATCACTTACTGGTCAGGCCAGTACACTTGGTCTACTAAAATCACTATTAAGCTTTAAAGCATTTTTACAATAACAATCGTTCAAAATTCTTAGTATTATCTTTAGTACGCCACCGATTTCACAATTTGATCTGAATCCTCACAGGGGACTACGGAGACTTAATCTTCAAAATAACAACTACTGTTGCAGTTTTCATAATGTTTCAATAATCGATGAGGAAGAGACAGTCACTCACCTCCTTTCTCACAAATGGCAATATTTATCATTCGTACTTATTCAGCTATAGGGCAAGTCTCTTGGGGATTAGGGCAAACAGACACAACATTAACATAAATGATAGATGGGCGGGTCAATAAGTCCCTGACTTTTTAAATAAAACACAGATTTGTATACATTATATTTTTTAATGTAGTCTCCTTTGAGTTCCATAACTTAGTCCAATGTTTCTCGCAAAGGTCATCAAAATAGGCTTTTGTTTGTGAGATCGGTGAAGCCAGATATCATTCCGGCGAAACATTTCTTTCAGTTATAGAACAAGAAGATATTATTTATTTCCTCTTGCCATCAAGTAGTGACTATTTCATTTTCGGGCGCTAAATCTAAAAAATAGTGTAATTGTAGGAAATGCGGCAGCCAACTTGCGGAATGCTTTGTCATACCCTGCTGACCATTCATGGCTTTATAATCTCTTTTGCTTTCTATTTGTAATTTGAATCGGCTAAAACATTTTAAAATTGCTTCGGATGTAGAAACCTAAACTGGGCTTTCAGTACACCATTTTGTTACCATTGAAATGAATGGTACAGAATCCATATTATATTTATTGAATATCATTGTTGAATTTCATAATTAAGAGGCGGGGCTTTCAAAAACCCCGCCTGGTAACTTTAACTCGGACTTAATTACAATAGGATTTAATGCCACAAAAAATCAGGGACCGTAACTGTAATAACTTTATCGTAAAGGCCAGAATATAAAAGTTATTTTTTGACTTTTATTTTTTCGATAAAAAAATAAGTTATAACTTTTGTTTCTGCTCGAAAAAAAAAAGTAAAAAAATAACTTTTATTTCTGCACAAAAAAATGAAAGGAAATAATTACTGTTATTTGTGCTCGAAAAAATAAAAGTCAAAAAATAACTTTTATTCACGCTAGAAATAATAAATTTAAAAAATAACTGTTATTTTAGCTCGAAAAAATAAAAATTAAAAAATAACTTATATTTTTGCTCGAAAAAATAAAAGTTAAAAACAACTGTTATATTTTTTTCTAAAAAATTAAAATCAGGTTTTTAAAAAGCATCGCATTTTATAAAAATATGGTCCAAGACTATCAAAATGGTATACTTTGTTTTATTCTCCGACATTTCCTTTAGGTTGCTTTTTTTATTAAAAACAGTTATTTTCGGTCCCTGGAAAAAATCCAATGTTGTAGGTTAACACCTCAAAAACGCCATCAAACTAATACAAAAATGGCTCAATGACAACGGTACAAAGTCCTTGACTGGCTGCCCTAGTCACCCGATCTTAACCCCATCGCGCACCTCTGTGGCGTTCTTAAGAGAGATGCTGTCGGAGCCTCTGGTGATTTAGATGAACTGAGGGCAGATGTAGTGGAACCTTAAAACGGCATTGCTCCTAGTGATTGTAAACATTTAGTAGAGAGCATGCCACGTGGTAAAGACGTTATTACCGCGAATAAAGGCTATACCAAATATTAAATTAATACAAGTAAGAAAGTGCTATAGTCGGTCAAGCCCCACTATACAATACCATTCACCACTAAGCTCAATGATGTTTTTTCCCCTGTATAAAGACACATATTTGCTAAATTTTACCTTCATACAAACATTTTCTCAAAACTTATATATTTAAGCTGTTTCCGTCATTGGACTTATATGAGAGCTAGTGTCAAATGTGGACCGAATTTTGGCAAATTGATTACAGAAAACTCAAAATTCTCATTATCTTCGGATTTACGAGCGTTTTTGTGAATTTTGTCTCATTTAGTGCCGTTTGAGAAAAGAATTTGTATGGGAGCTATTGTCAAATGTGGACCGATTTCAACGAAATTTTGTACAGTGACTTATGTTTACATGAGCAGTATTTTTTTAAATTTCGTGATATTTGGTATTATTATACCCTTCACCACCATAGGTGGAAAGGGTATTATAAGTTTGTGCTGATGTATGTAACGCATAGAAATATTTGTCTTAGACCCATCTTTTAGTATACCAATAGACTTATAATCACTTTCTGAGTCGATTTATCGATGTCCGTCCGTCCGACTGGCTGGACCCCCATGTAAACATTGTAATCAAACTACAGGTCGCAGTTCTAAAGATAATTTGATGAAATTTGGCACAGATCATTTTTCTGATAATGGGACCATGGCTATTGAAATTCGTCAAAATCGGTCCATTATTTATGGTATCTCCCATAGGTCCCACTTCCCGGAATTGATATATTAGCCAAAGAAATCAATATTTTTTCATGAAATTTAAATCAAATACTGCCTATATGGGCGTAATTCCATGGCAAGGGGAATACCTTTGCCGAAATGGTCATCCGTTAAATCTGATAAGACATGACAATTGTGATGGATGGCTTTGGTCGTAAGTACTACACAAGAAATATTTGAAAAATATTTAAGTACTTTTTTTTTGTTTTAGTTGCTGGAAAAAATTTACTAACAATAAAATAAAATCTTCAAAATGTAATAAGCAAATTTCGTTCCGTAAAGGAACGAAATAATTTTTCATTTTTTGAAAATAATTTTTAATTTTTTGTGTAAAATAAGTCTTCCATCACATACATAAGTGTGCAGATATGACATGGAATTTTTTTAAATAAACCAATCAAAATGGAGTCACAAAACAGTGTTACCATATTTCAGAAATATTACTATATTGCAATAAAATGATTGAAAATCATAATATAGGGTTACCATCTTGCTTTTTAAGACACAAAATTACTAATTATATAATAAAAATATTTTTGATTTGAATTTTGTTTTTTTTGATGCTATCAAAAAGACATTTTTATTACCTTTCCAATGACACTAAGATCGTTGAAATCGGTCAAGAAATGTCGGCAAAAAAACGCATTTTATGTTCAAACTTTTGAGGCTTATATCTCGGAAACCAGGTCACACCGACCAAAATTTTTTTATTCTTCGACTCACAATAATAAGTTCTATTAGCCCTAGGAGTTTGGGCTCAATATCTGCGACTTGAATAAACTGCATTTAAGCCGTAAATCCGAAGATAATGAGAACTTTAAGTTTATTTTCAATTTGCCAAATTTCGAGATAATCGGTCCACATTTGACCCTACCTCTCATATATGTAAGTCCAAATGGCGGAAACTGCTTAAATGTACAAGTTTTGAGAATATGTTTGTATGATGGCAAAATTTAGCAAATATTTGTCTTTTTACAGGAAAAAGAACACCTTTGCCCTTAGTGGTGAAGGGTATCGTATGGTCGGGCTTGACCGACTACAGCACTTTCTTACTTGTTTTTACATACTCTTTACCAAAGGGTGGTATGGATGGTGCTCTGACATGAAGATTTGAGATTTTGAAAATCTTAAAGTCACTGCAAGATAAGTAAATCTAACTTTGATCATTACGAATATTTGGTAATTGACACTTCCTGTCCCACTGTGCCATCTTCATTAATAAAAACATGTAAGTTTGTTCATAAACTTGTCAAATAAAAAGAAAAAAATAACTTACTTATACCATAGCGTGTAATTATTAAGTAAGTAACTAAATACATATTACTATTTGCCTTCACAATTGTGTGTATGTCATTTAGTAAAGAAATAGGGTTTTTAATGAAAATTTAGTCTACATTTTCATTTCAAAAATCCCAGAATGTCATGAATTTTGATGTCTTTATAAAAAAGTATAAATGTGTAAATAAAGATAAATAAGACTTTATTTTATTAATCGTGTTTTTTTCGGAAGTCCTTACATTAAATTTATTATTCATGCCTCTGTTACCTTTTAATGGAGTAGGGTTACTTACACTTAAAATCAGGCATGTTTTAAGTCTCCTTTCCTATGTTCTTTAATTACTTTCAGAAAATTTCATTTAAAATCCAATTTCCCGGGAAATGGAATATTGTGATTAAAGAAAACCCCTATAAATACAATAAATACAACTGTTGCTAATCAAGATAATTGAAAATGGGCACATAAAACAATATGACAATATTTCTTTTTAATTAAAACTTAATTAAATTAACACAAGCTTCTTTGTTTTTACGATTATTGTTACCAGCATTACAAGAAATCTTTAGAGATTTATTGTGGAAAAAAATCAGTGATGAAATTTCTTTCTTTATTAAAAATTTATTAAAAAAAAAAACATAAATATATGAAATGAAATCAAATTAAATTAAAGAAGAAAAAATTTCACTTTATAAGAAATTTCTTATTACGTGTTCGCAGACATACAATAAAAATAAAAAATAATTGAATAAGTGAATTTGAGACACTCATAAATGTTACTGATGCCTCTGCATTTTATGTTTAAAAGATGATGATGAAGTGGTAGATATGGACAATGATGAGTTGGTTTGGTTTAGTTTGATATTGAAAATAAGTAAAACATATGGAAACATATTTGTGTGAAACTTTGATATAGACGAATTGAGGATGTGTAATGATGCAGATAGAGTGTATACACTGAGACAAATATTGTTAGAGGGAAAAAATTTTACAAAAGTATTTTGGATATCTTAAAAAAGATGTGTGTTGAAAATGGACAAAATCGGTTCAAATTTAGTTATCGCCCCGGGAAACACATTAATGCTCATAAATTGAATACAATTGTAATAGCTATGACGATTAAATTTAAAATAGGGAAGTTTTATGCAATTTTTGATCAGTTTATCAAATTTTATAGGAATCAGTCCATATTTGACTTTAGCTTTCATATAAAAAACATTCACGGAAACCAAAAATTTTATCAAAGGCCACTTAATTAGAAACTATGATAGCTCTGGTCACTAAATTTTGCAAGAATAAGCTCTATATATACATATATACAAGCCAGTGTGAAAAATTTTGTTACAATCGGTCAACATTTGGCTATAATTCTTATATTATATATATAACATCCCTTTTTTATACCCACCATCAAAAAGAATGGGGGTATATTGAGATTGTCATTCCGTTTGTAATTTCCTTAATATTGGCTCAAAAACGATATATATTCTGAATCCTTATAAAATTCTAAGACGATTGAGTCAGTCCGTCTGTCTGTCTGTCTGTCTGTCCGTCTGTCTGCCTGTCTGTCTGTCCGTTGAAATCACGATAACGTCTAAACGAAAAAAGCTAGCTCACTGAAACTTAGCAAAAACATTTTTCATCTATGAGAAAATTTTGGTATTGAAATTGGGCAAAATCGTTAGCATTTGACCATAGCTCCCGTATAACCTCGTCTAGGCTAATCGGTTATTTGCTAATAAATGACAAATTATAACAGTTATGATGACAAAATTTGGTACATAGAAGTTTTCGATAAGCCCTACCCGGCATATAAAATTTCATCAAAATCGGTTCACATTTGGTCATAGCTCCCATAAAAAAAACTTACCGAAACAGCCAAAATTTCACCTAAGATACACATAAATGCCAATAAATTAAACTATAACAGATATAACCACTAAATTTAGCACTAGGAGGTCTTATGTCAATGCCAACCAATGTGCAAAATTTTGTCACAATCGGTCATCATTTGACCATAGCTCCCATATAAAAAACTTACGGAAACACAAAAATACAAAAAGAAAAGAGGGTTTATGTCCGCCTGTCCGTCAGATAAAAGTGCGATAGCGCCTTAACGAAAAGGGCTATAGCTACAAAATTTTACAAAAGGTTTTATGTGAATGTCAGCCAGTGTGCAAAATTTTGTTACAATCGGTTACTATTTGACCATAGCTCCCATATAAAAAACTTACGGAAACACAACAAGTAAGAGTGGTATATTCGGCTTTGCCGAATCTTGGATACCCTTCACCAATGGTGTTCCAAAAGTAAAGTACAAAATCGTAAGAATTTATTAATAATTATACAGTTTCTGATTGATGACTTAGTTGAGCACAACACAAATTTTCTTTTGTTTATACTAAATGTAATTCCTAGCAATATTTGGTTATACTAGTATTATATGCAAAGAGTCTTTAAAATTATGGATCCAAAGGTTAGGTTGGGCAGGTGGCTGATATCGAAGGCGGCGCCACTTGGGTTCTAAAGTGGTCCCTTTGTGAAAGATAATGATTACTATACTACTATACTACAAGTAGAGAATACTTATTTAAGCCAGCCAGTAGCTTCGATATATGTGTCTATTTTACGAACATTAAATAAAGTTCGATAGATCAGACAAACCATGCAGAAAAGATGAATCCAAATGTAGATGCCCTTAGATTTGCAAAAGCACATCGATTTGATGTAGATTAAGTATTCTGGCATGCAACTCAAAAACGTACGTATCATCCTACTAGCAAAAGTTCTTAATTAGTTATGTAAAACTCTGACCGATTTAGATCAAAGCTTTAACAGTTATTGTTTTGTAAAAATAAAGTTCGCCGTACACCATCGAATATAAAGCATTGCTATGAGACAGTTTCGAAAAAATTTTTTTTAATTTTTTTCGTTGCACATTGGGGTCGCCAAAATACATTTTTCGTTATATCTTCGGCATTTACAGTTGGATCTTAAAGTGTAATATATCGATATTTTTGTCTAACGAAGGCCAATGTTTTGCGACATAGTACCTACCCAAGATATTTTAACTCATACAACAAGAATTATAAAAATTTTAAATCTTTTAATCAATTATGTTTTGAAAAGATCCAAGTTTGCTGTATTTTTGACGGCTCTCAAGTTCTGAAAAAATGTGGCCCATGGGTTGCTCACCAGTGACAGCCAAGGCAGATTAATGTACTACATGAACAAAACGTTCAGTGTCTGTTTAAAGGCATAGATAAGCTGTGAAAATAATTAAGTTTAGTTTTATAATCATTGACCTCAAGTACATTCTTCTAGTGCTTTTTTTTTTTTTTGATAAAAATCATTGATCTCAGATATCCGTTCTAGTATTGATTTAAAATTGTGAAAAAATATCATGTAAAAATTCACAGTGTAAATACCCAGTCTCTTAGTTTGTCTTGATATTCGTTTTATCCACGAAATAATTGTTTGAATTTCGTCTGTGTCTGTATAACATTTAATCGCGTTGTGTTTAATTTAATTATAAACTATTAAAAATTAATTTAAATAAACAACAGCCTTCCGAACTCACCGCTTTTATTTTATCCGCCATTCTGGTTCTTGTGAAATCCAACCTCAAGCAATTCCAATAGATGATATATCTTGGGTTCATCAATTGCCGGACGACGTTCAACAAATGCTTCGTCTGCCCATAGAAAATAACGTTTACTTTTTCCACCCGGTCCACAATTTCAGAATTTTTTTGACTGAGCCGCCATGCTTGCAATTCTTAATGAAAGAACTGCTGAAGCATTACAGTTTTCCAAAGATGTAATCGAAATACCAGCTGACATAAGGAAAATACTTTCTGTTGATAGTTTTATTTACTAAACTTAATTATTTTCACAGCTTATCTATGCCTTTGTATGAGTTAAGATATATTGGGTAGGTACTATGTAGAATAATGTATTTAAGGTCAATGATTAATATCGCAAAACATTGGCCTTCGTTAGACAAAAACATCGATTTATTACACTTTAAGATCCGACAGTAAATGGCGAAGATATAACGAAAAATGTATTTTGGCGATCCCTATGTGCGGCAAAATAAGAAATTCCTTGTTTGTAATAAATCGGTTTGAAAAATCGAAAAACTTCCTTTGTAAAAGTTTAACGATTTTTTAAGAGCTTTAATTTTCTGATATTAGGGTGGTACATTAGGGTGGTAGGAGCAGGGGTCTGATAGATAAATACTAGAACCGGATACCCAAGATTAATGACTATTAAAGAAAAATGCTGGCCTCTTCGTGACAAAAACATCGATATATCACACTTCGAAATCCGACTGTAAATGCCGAAGATATAACGAAAAATGTATTTTGGCGACCCCAATGTGCAACGAAAAAAATTAAAAAAAATTTTTTCGAAACTGCCTCATAGCAATGCTTTATATTCGATGGTGTACGGCGAACTTTACTTTTTCGAGACGCCCTAGTATACACTCTTAGTTTTAGATACATCAGTTTTGTCGGAAAAGTTATTGAAGATTTACTTATTAGTCTGAAGTTAGTTAACTAATTAAGATGAATACTTAATTAATAATATTTGGGATATATTTTTCTTCTGATCTGATGTGTGGAAAGTTTTGCTTTAGTTCTTTGTGCAATTATAATGTGATTTAATTTATCAGCATTAAAGTGATTCCGGTCGGGGTTATATGGGAGATTTCACTAAATGTGAACCGAGTTTCATTTTATTTTCAATACGGAACTTTTCAAGAGATCGGAAATAATTTTGTCAAATGTTGTCTCTCTAGAAAGTTTATTTTAAGCGCTATCGCGCTAAATAACGATATTGTACAACGTCTTTATACTAAATGTCATCATCGTATCTATTATAATTTGACATTTATTAGCTACTAAGAGATTGCCTTAGGCGAAGTTATAAGGGAGCAATTGTCAAACGTGAACGGATTTCTCCCAATTACAATTAAAAAATTTAAATCTTCGTCGATATGTGAGGTACATACATACATATGTAGGTTTTGAACGCAAATCATGTACTTAGCTGCATTTTTGTACTTCCTAGGAAGATTACCTATAATTTGATATATAATACATTCTCAAATGTTATCATAATGTTCAAAAGTCAGACACAAAATTAAGATAAATGCAGTGTGTCTGTCTGCTAATATCAAATTTGTGGAGCTCCTGGAAGGTATACCCATATGCACTTTACACAAAATTTTAGGATATCGTCCCACCCCGAATTTCATCATTGTCGATCAAAGCACCTGAAATATCGCTTAAACACAAAATTATATCTACCACAAATTATCGAATGCATCAGAATTTAGGTAATCCCCTGCGAAGGACGCTATTAAATTTCATCAAAATAAACATCTGAGATATCGACAAAGCAGGAGCTCCAAAAACTTGACTACAACAGAAAAAAGGACAGACGGGTACGGACGGACGGACAGACAGGTAGACGGACGGACAGACAGACGGACGGACGTCGCGAAATCGATTCTCCTGCCGATTCTGAGTCGATCGGTACAATTTGAATGGTATTCATAATCAGATTTGTAGAGTTTATACAGATTTTAGGAAATCCTCCCACAAAGAACGCTGTCAAATTTCATCACAATCGGTCCATAATCACCTGAGATATCGCTGAAACAATACTTACAAAATGTCAACAAAATTTGTTAGACACGTACTTTAGGCAATTTGCTGTACATCACAAGTAGTGTCTCGGCGATATCTCAGTTGTTTATGAACCGCTTTTGATAAAATTTTATAATGTGCTTGGCTGGGGAATTTCCTAAAATCTGATATAAAATTTATGTATGTCCGTGCTCTAGGAGGATGGTTTTTCCTATTTCTGCATTTCATTTTTTCAACAAACATTCTCTAACGCGTACTTTGGGCAACTTGCGATACATCAAATTTAGTGTTTTGGCTGTATCTCAGTTGTTTATAGACCGATTTTGCTAAACTTTTACAGAGTGCTTTGGGGAACCATTTCCTACAATCTGATATATACTATATTATAACACGTACACCAGGAGTATCTTGTTTCTCTTATTATTTTAAAGTGTGTTTCAATCAAAAATTTTAAGATTTTCGTCTAATTTTTGGTATTTTTTCGATATTCTCGGTGTTTATAAACCGATTTTAATGAAATTTAATAGCGTTCATTGCGGGAGAATTTCCTAAAATCTGGTATATAATCTATGTAGGTCCATACTCCAGGGGCTTCAGAAACTTGATTTCAACAGACAGACAGACAGACGGACGGACAGACAGACAGACGGACATCGCCTAATCGATTCTCCTCCCGATTCTGAGTCGATCGGTATAATTTTTTTGTGGTCTACGATCACTAATAAAAAAATTACAAACGGAATCACAAACTTATAATACCCTTTCACCTATTGGTGAAGGGTATAAAAATATAAAAAGAAAAGACGGGTTTTGTCCGTCTTTCCGTCAGAGAAAAGCGCGATAGCTACTTAACTACAAGAGCTAGAGAGACAAAATTTAGCAAAAATATTTTCGATATGTTATTAAAATTGTGTGCTGAAAATGGGTAAAATCGGTTCACATTTAGTTAGAGCTCCCATATAACCCTGCCCCGGGAATCACATATATGCTGATAAATTGAATAAAATATAAAAATCGCTCCCGGTAACCACTAAAATGCCACAAACGCCAGTTAAAAGCTATTAAATTATAAACTATGTCAGCTACGCCCACTAAATTTTGCACAAATAAACTTTATATTAATACCAGCTTCTATATAATATATAATTTTGTAACAATCGGTCAACATTTGGCTATAGTTCTTATATATATAACATCCCCTTTTTATATCTACAATCAAAAAGATTTGGAGGTACATTCAGTATATTAAGATTGCATCTACGAAATTAGATCAATGTTTGGTCCAAACTTTATACACGGTAGTTGCATTAGGAACTCCTAACAAAATATATGAACCTGCAGTGTTGCTATCAACATGGTTATGGCACAACGAAATAGCTTATTAATGTGAAACTATATTCGGTTATGGAATAGCGTTTTGTCCAAGGTAAATACTTGGGAAACCACTTAGATACTTTTAAATGTTGAACTATAACTAACTATACCGCTACAACCGAATTAAGTTCAAATATATTACCAACAATACCACATTTGGTCAACATTATGAATTAGCTAAACTCTCGTACAACTTGATGGTGGGTATACAAGATTCGGCACAGCCGAATATAACACTCTTACTTGTTATATCTAGAATCAAAAAGATTTGGAGGTAAAATCAATTTATTAAGATTGCACCTATAAAATTAGATAGGCATCAAACAATGTTCAGCCCAGACTTTATATATGATGAATGCATTAGGAACTCCTAACGAAATATATGGACCTGCTGTATTACTATTAACGTGTTTAGCCTAACTACATATTAAGCACAACGAATTTTGATCAAAGTAAATACTGGGGAAACCACTAAAATATTTTAAAATGTTGAACTATAAAGCTACGGCAACCGAATTTAGTCCAAAGGTTTTACCAACAGTATCAATAGCTTAGCGATTTTTTCAGTTTTGGTCCAGATTTTGAATTACTTGCACCCTTGTAGATATATGAGATATGTTTCCAAATTTAACACAACTTGATGGTGGGTATATAAGATTCGGCACAGCCGAATACAACACTCTTACTTGTTTTTTATTTTTTGTAGTTTTTTCCCTAAAAAGTTTTATACCATCACAAATTTTTATTCAAATCAATATTTATAAATCAGTTTTCTAATCCAAAATCTATTATTGTTAATGCAGATTAAAGAAAAATTTAAGCTGTTTTTATGTTTTCTACCAAAAGTGTTGTTTTCTTTTTGAATTCTTAATTTTTTTTATAATATGTAGAACACAATTTCCTTTAGATTGATATATAATAAGTCTAGTACCTGGTTGACCGAGCCTTGCTTGTAGCTTTATGATAAGCATTTTTAGGCAAATTTTAAAATTTTTTATATATTTTATTTTATAAAGTAGTAAAATAAATTTAGAGGAAATACATTGTACAAATATTTAGTTAATTTTGAATAATTTTATTTATTTTGTCCGATCAACACTTAGATTGCATAGTTTACAGTTTAACTCATTTTAAAAATTTTGGAAATTGGTCATACCAACAGAAACCTCCGTCGACTCATGCGCAACAACTTTGCTAAAGATTATAGCATGATCAAATGCACAGTTTGCGATTTAATTCATTTTGAGTAGTTTTCAGTGGCACCACCTGAAGTTGTTCATACCAACTAAGAAACCTTCGTCTGATTCTTCGTAACAACTTTGCTTATGATTATAACATGATCAAGTGCACAGTTTACGATTTAATTCTTTTTGAGTAATTTTCAGTGGCGCCACCTATCGGACTTTGGTCAATCCAATTAATTAACCTTCGTCGGCTTATCCGCAACAACTTTGTTAAAGATTATAGCATGATTAAGTGTACAGCTTACGATTAAATTGATTTTGAGTTATTTTCAGTAGCGCCACCTGTCGGAAATTATTTACAACAAATAAAAAGCCTTCGCCGGCTCATGCGCTACAACTTTGCTAAAGCTCATAGCATGATCAATTGTACAGTTTACGATTTAATTAATTTTTAGTAATTTTCAGTGGCGCCACCTATCGGAAATTAGTATTACCAATTTAGAAACCTTCGCCGGCTTATCCGCAACATCTTCGCCAAAGAGCATAACATGATCAAATTCACGGTTTACTATTCTATAAAGAACATATATACAAACATTCATTTGTTTAAAAGTTATAACATTACTCATTTTTCCCCTTTTTATCCCCTACTTTCAAAAAGATCCGTATGCATATTTGGTACTTCTTTGGTACCAATTGAATTCGGTGCAGTTTATTAAAGCGCAGTTAACATAATTCTTATTCATATTACTTTTTGAGATGTTAAGTTATCATGTTATTCCTTTTTTACCCATTTTGGCCCCAAAATCAAAAAAAGTACCAAATACGTGTTCAATATTTCTTTCACATTTATTGACTGCAGTACAAAGTTCCTTTCTATATTCTTTGGTTTAAAAAATAAGAGTGGGTTAAAAAAGTACCAAAAAACAATTTTCACCCTTTTTTACCCCCTATCGGACATAGTTTTTCCCCTTTTACCCGCTTTTACCCTCTTAGAGGCAAAGGTTCCAAAAGTCCCTTCTTCTTCGACCTATACATCAAAAACGGTACCCACTGTCAAAATTTTATCAAAATCGTTAGAGCCGTTTTCGAGATATCCATTCTATATATTTATATATATATATAGATATATATATATATATATATATACATACAACTATTGCTCGTTTAAGAATATAAGATATTCCAAACTAAAATGTATATACAATGTATTACACTTCTTGCTCGTATAATATTTAAATTTTTGTTTTTTTTTAAATAATTTAACTCAAGAAAATCGTTTTATATATAGATCAGTTATTAGTAAAAAATCGGTACAGTATGGGACAAAAATTTAAAATTTTATTTTTTAAAGTCCAATATATTTTTAACCGTAAGAGATAGCATAGGCATGTAACGATGTTTTTTTGTAGAATTTGACCTGTATATTTGTTATAAAGTACGATTTTTTAAACCATTTGGGATTTATGAGTCCCAGATGGCCTACTTTGGGTGCCGATTGTGCCGTCCCAGTACAATATAGGCTTTCCAGATTCAAAATTTAAGCTTTCCAACACTTCTGTTATATGCAAATAAAATCCGCCTAACGGTTTAGAAGTTACCGAATTATTTCCATTTATTTTTAAACCATCCCACTATGCTTCGGCAATAGTTTTATTGTTTAATGAAGATTATTGCTATTGCATACGATCGAACCAATTTTCAAAGCACTTTAAGCATAATAACATCTGATTCCTCATTACTTTTACCACGTATTAAAACAGATGAATTTACATGATCCGTAAGCATACAACAATGAGTTATCAACTCTATTCGCACCTCCCCATTACGAAATTATTTAAAAATTCATTCTTGTTCTGCCTAATAGCGCCAAGCTCTTAAAGGTTTAGTCTGCGATAGAATTGGAAGTTTGACGTAAAAGGTCGTTTATGAAGTTAAAAAAAATAGAGTGGGAGAACAGAGCTCTGCGGTACCCTTGAATTAATCTTGAACTCATTTGATGACATCCCATCTCATATAGGGCGTTCGTTAAGGAAGATCGATACAAATCGCGAGAAGTTATTACCGACCAAAAACCAATCAGTTTTGGTAGAAGTGCAACGCTCTATTAGCATACATACATGATTCCCACGACATTCCAATTGGAATAAAGGGTACTTCTTTCGGACAATGAGCTGCATCCGATTCTATTTTTAGACCCATTGAAAAGAACCTACGTATGAACTCCTTTTTCCAAACGGCAACATGTATTGGTAAGCAAAGTTTTACATAGCCTATTATTCAATAATAATTGCTGAGTTATGAGGTGAACCGCTTTTTTTTGGAAAATTTATTTCTTCAAGTGGGTTTGGCCGGGGATCGAACTTTAGACCTATAATATGCTAGGTGGATGACTAACCTGCACTACCACGGCGGTTCACTCTATTGAACGCCTTGGAAATATCAAGAGCCACAACTTTATTTTTAAAAAAAGGGTGTATAGATTGACACCATTTTTCCGAAAGGAAGGCTAGCAGGACTCCCGTGGAGCTTCCACTTTAAAATCCATAATGGCTTTCCCTTAGTATAATGTTAGATTCTAGATATTTAGTAAGTTAATGGTTCACTACACTCTCCCAAAACTGGTGAACAAACTGCTATTAGGCAGTAATTTTTAGGATTTTGTTTATATATAAGCAACGTTCCAACTTCGAGTAAATATACCAGAAAAGTACAAGGTGCTGAAAAGGTAAGCTAACGGACGAACAAGCGTCAAGCAGTACTGCTTCAACACCAGTTCTAGAATGCCATCTGGCACGAGATTTGTTTTGGCGATCATTAAATTATATGGGATCGAAAGCGAGCAAAATGTTTACTTACTATTAAATGTTCATTCCCAAAAGTTCTCACGTTAAATACCCTGGCATAAATTTAGATCGCCGTCGCACATGGTCGCATTACATTGACTGCAAAATAACTCAGATTTGCTCTGGAGTTGGACTACAAAGCCCTTTTGTACAAGTCAATAGTTAAACCAATATGGACTTATGGTATTCAGTTATGGGGAACGCCTTCTAACTCCAACATTGTATTAGTATATCAGAAATAATAATAATCCTAGAGGTTTGAATGTTGTTCTTGTCCCAAGAAGAGATTAGGAGATTCTGTTCAAACTACATTTCTAAGCTGCGTGTTCACCCAAATCATCTTGTAAGGCAGCTCTTGGACATTGAAGGTCATCAACGATTGAAAGGGATGCTTACCATGGATTTGGCGAACTTGAACTCAACTACTGTGGTCACTCACTCACTTTCTATTCAATAATAAAATAATAGAATGAGTTACCTTAATCTCAGTTCATGTCATTGATTTTGGACAACTGTCATATACTGAGGATTATTATCAAATACAAATCCGTTGTTGTTGTTGTAACTGTGACATTGTTGGCAACATCGCAGAAATAATAGTCATTGGTCGGAATCCTAAGATTTCTAAGTTATCTGGTATGAAGAACCGACTGCTGTGGAAACGATAAATCCGTCATATCGTTGGCTTAATATGCAAACCGGATATTTTACAATAGAGACAAACAAATTAAGTATTTCAAAAATCTTTATACGTTAGGGTGGTTTCTTTCGTCATTGTGTCATTTTGTAAGAAATATTAACCCAAAAAATTTGAGCCAAATCGGACAACGTTAACACCCAGACCCTAAAGTTGATATCGAAAATACTTTTGTAAAATTTTTTTCCTCTAGCTCTTTTCGTTAAGGCGCTATCGCACTTTTATCTAACGGACATAAGCCCCCTTTTTTTTGTATTTTTGTATTTCCGTAAGTTTTTTATATGGGAGCTATGATCAAATGGTGACCGATTGTGATCAAATTTGACACACTGCTTGGTATTGACATAAAAATTCTTTGTTTAGTAGTTATAGCTTTTAAAGTTTTAGATATATTGGCACAAGTGTTATGTATGGGGGCTATGGCTAAATATGAACCGATTTTGATGAAATTTTAAATGCTAGTGCTTATATAGGACTTCTAAATATCAAATTTTATTATCATAACTAGTACAATTTATCATTTGTTAGCAAATAAGCAATAAAACTAGGCGAGGTTATATGGGAGCCATGGTCAAATGTGAACCCTTTTTGCCCAATTTCAATACCAAAATATTCCCAGACATGAAGAATATATTTTCCAAGTCCAGTAAGCTAGCTCCTTTCGTTTAGGCGTCATCGTGCTTTCAACGGACAGACAGACGGACATCACTCAATCGTCTTAGACTTTCATAAAGATTTAGAAAATATATCTCTTTTGGTTTTTGAGCCAATATTAAGGAAATGACAATCTCGATATACCCCCATTCTTTTTGATATCTGTTTTGGTCAGTGATATTAATTTTTTTTACATCATTTGAAAAATATAAGAGGTTATGCGTTTTAAAAGAATAACCTTTATTTCTTTGAGACACTCTAATCTTTGTGATAAAATTTTTGATAATAAATCCTAAAAATTTCTTAAAGTGTAAATATTTTATATAAAAGACATGAAGTATTACAAGAAGTAAGAAAAAATCGCTTGACTTTTTCTTTTCTTAAGCTTCAATTTTACACACTCTTAAGACTTCCAATAAGAACCAGTTTAAACATTTTTCATACCATAATCATATCAGCCCTTTTTCACTCGATTGTTGCATACGCATGAAATGGTCGAAACGATGGACAGACAGACACACCAATAAATAACTGGACTTTGATGATGGACGCACAGATAGTCAGCCAGACATTCGTAAGACACGTTTATTGTTTTAGCGAAAGTTGTAAAAAAATATTATTGCTGCCACAAACAACAAGTGTTTAAGTCTTATATATGACTGTCTGTCAGTCTGCCTCTCAGTAAGTGCGGCAAGATGTTACAAGTCAAATTAAACGAAATTACTGAGTTTAGTAGAAACAATAGCAATATTAACAGAAATACCAACCGACAACCACTTGACAAGACGAGATATAGCGAAAAGCAAAAGTTCTTTAATAATAATTGCGTTTAAGTAAGTTTCGAAAAAAAAAAAATAAACGAATAACTGATGTAGGTTAATTGATATGTTAAAAGTAGTTAAAGTACGTCAAGTAAAAGTATTTAATTGAAGGTAAAAATTAATTGAGTTATAAAAGTTCCAATATAACTTAAATAACTAACATTAAGATTTATATTTTTAGATTAAATTAGAAATTGAAAACTTGAATTTAGAACAAGATTTATATCTGTTATAATCTTATAACCTGCAACATTTTTTTATTCGTTTCAAAAATCCCACAAAAAGTCAAATGGGGTCAAATTGTTATAAGTGGCTAGGTCACATTACCATAATCTGAGATGACCATTCTTTTCAAAGCACAACACATATAGCTGTCAGCCCAAAATCCACATTGTCCCAATTTGACTTATTTTGTTTGTTTCTTTACTCATTCATTCAGATATTGGCCCTCATAGCTGAAGATGATTCTACAGTGGTACAATACCCGAATAGATTATTTTGATGTCAAAACACTGAAAATTGTTTATATTGTTTTCTTTCGACATTCTTTTTTTCTTGTTTTTGCTTAATTTATATTAGCTGCGTTCCAGAACTACCAATACTGTACAATATTGTACAATTTTTAACCAGAAATTACAATTAAGTCATATTTTTTCAGTACAGGAACACTTTCCTGTAGTTTCTGATTAAAACTTGTACAATATTGGACAGGATTGGTAGTTCTGGAACACAGCTATTATATTGAAAAAATTAATGAAATTTAAAATAATTTTTTTTATAAATCATGTAAAACTCATTATACATCTAAAAAGATGGATTTCTCAAGAAAATGTCTTCAAATTACTGGAAAAATTTCGTCCCATCATATCATACTTTTTTGAGCAACTGTTTGTATTCATTAAGAAAAGTAAAAGCTCTTATTAGGCTTACCGATACGATATCACTTATCCGTACTTTTGGCATGTACCAGGTATACTTTGACACTTCGTCGGCCTTCTAGGTATATATTTATTCTATGGTTCGAGAGAACCATATATTTATTCTATGGTTCGAGAGAACATGCAACTACACTAAATATTATTATTATTATGTTTCGATAAAAATATATTTCTGTGAAAATTAAAAATAAAATATTTTTTTATCAAAAAATTTTCTCAAAAAAAAATTTTGGTAAAAATTCTTTTCTAAAAAAAAAAGAATTATGTAAACAATTTTTTTCTAACAAAAAATTTTCTATACAAATATTTTTCTATAACTTTCGGTAGAAATATTTTTCTGTGGAAAAATTTTCAAAAAAAAAAATATCTATGAAAAAATTTTTGATAAAAAAATGTTCTATAGAAAAATTTTTGATAAAAAAATTTTCGTTGAAAGAAATTAATTTTAGTTGAACCAGAATTTATGTTGATGGTCGTGGGTTCGAGTCGGGCTCAGGTTCATGTCATAAATTATTTTTTTAATTTATGATTTTTAAATTAGATGAATAAATTTTAGGAATACTGAAAAAACTATGTGACACTTAGCAGTGTGGAATGCTGCATTTTCTGTCCCGCTACGGACTTCATCAGCACACTGTGTCACCTACTGTTAGATGCCAGTAGTTAAGATAATCTATTTAACTGAATTCTTAAGCGAAATTGAAAACGAGAATTATGTATTTTAATTTTCTTTATTTTTTACAGTAAATAGGCAACTAAGTTGACTTTATTTAGTAACATGTAAGAGTGTTATATTCGGCTGTGCCGAATCTTATATACCCACCATCAAGTTGTGTTAAATTTAGAAACATATCTCATATATCTACGAGGGTGCAGAAAATTCAAAACGTGGACCAAATTGGAAAAAAGTTGTTACGCTAGTTGGTATTGTTAGTAAAATATTTGGAATTACTTCGGTTGCAGTAGCTTTATAGTTCAACATTCAAAAGCATGTAAGTAGTTTCCCTAGTATTAATTTACTTTGAACAAAATTCACTATCGTAACCGGGTATGGTTTTACATTAATAAGTTGTTAAATACTTTTCCTTCAGCTTAATATTTAGTTAGGATAAAGTAGTTGATAGTAATACGAGTGGTCCATATATTTTGTTAGGAGGTCCTAATGCATCTACCATATACAAATCTTAATATGCTGCTTGTACCTCAGAATCTTTTTGATTGTAGATATAAAAAAGGGGATGTAATATACATATAAGAATTATAGCCAAATGTTGACCGATTGCAACAACATTTCGCACACTGGCTGGTATTTATATAAAGCTTATTTTTCATAAATTTAGTGGTAATAGCTGTCATAGTTTCTAATTTAATAGCTTTTAACTGGTCCTTGCTAAATATTTTTTGGTTTCCGGGAGTGTTTTTTATATGAAAGCTATAGTCAAATATGGGCCGATTCCTATAAAATTTAATATACTGACTAATAGTTGCATATAAGTTCTCTACTCTAAATTTAGTCGTCATAGCTATTACAATTGTACTCAATTTATCAGCATTCATGTGTTTCCCGGGGCGGGGTTATATGGGAGCTCTAACTAAATGTGAACCGATTTCGCCCATTTTCAGTGCACAACTTTTGTTACATATCAGAAATACTTTTGTAAAATTTTGTCGCTCTAGCTTTTGTAGTTAAGGAGCTGTCGCGATTTTATCTAACGGACATAAATCTCCTTTTCTTTTTGATTTTTGTGTTTCTGTAAGTTTTTTATATGGGAGCTATGGTCAAATGGTGACCGATTGTGACAAAATTTTGCACACTGGCTGGTATTTACATAAGACTTATTTGTGCTAAATTTGGTGACCAAAGCTATTACATTTTAGCATTTATTGGCATTTAAGTGAATTTCAGGTGGAATTTAGGCTGTTTCCGTATGTTTTTTATATGGGAGCTATGGTTAAATGTGAACCGATTTCAATGAAATTTTATATGCTGCCTAGTGCTTATGTAAAACTTCTAGATACCAAATTTTGTCATCATAGCTGTTATAATTTGTCATTTATTAGCAAATAAGCGACTGGCGTAGACGAGGTTATACGGGAGCTATGGTCAAATGTTAACCGATTTTGCCCAATTTCAATACCAAAATTTTTTCATAAATGAAGAATGTTTTTGCTAAGTTTCAGTGAGCTAGCTCCTTTCGTTTAGGCGTTATCGTGATTTCAACAGACAGACAGACAGACAGACGGACATCGCTCAATCGTCTTAGAATTTCATAAGGATTCAGAATATATATCGTTTTTGATTTTTGAGCCAATATTAAGGAAATTATAAACGGAATGACAATCTCAATATACCCCCATTCTTTTTGATGGTGGGTATAAAAATTTTGCTATGAACTGACTACGGGTTCAAAAGTTACAGATACTTTTGTTTATCAACACGCAATATTTTCAAATAATTGGGTTTTAATAAAACTGGTTGGCGAAATTTTTATACTCACCAATTATGAATTAACTATTCACTAAAACTATACTTTCTTTGATCTCATTATGTCTGGTTTTCGAGATACTAAGCATTTTATGTTTTTGCTAGAAACCTATTTTTTTATAATATTTTGTTGAGAAAAGGAAAGAGATGAAATTAGGGAACAAATAAAACCATTATTTTCACTGATTAACGAATCCTTAAACAAAATATGAAATATGAATTTTTTGCTAATAAAAAACATTCAAGTAAAAACTGTATCGTCCGTCACCTAGCGCCCGCAACAGTTCATTTATGGATTTTTGGTGAAACTGGAAACTTTAAAATATTTTATAAAAGCTGTTTTGTAATCCTTTGATTTTCCTCTATCTTTAATGAATTTACAATTTTGTTATTACTGTAACCGATTTGATGAAAATTACAGAAGAACGTGTTGAAAAAAAGTCACTTCTAGTTTTTGTAGCGTCCGTCACAGCACTCTAAAAGGGAATATCTTTTATCTCCAAATCAAGTATGTAAATTAACAAATGCCATTCGATAGCACAATCGATGGGCTAATATTCTCTGAAATCTGTGCAGTGTAGAACGACAATGGTATACATTTAAGTACAACAAAATCCGTACAAATGTATCGTCCGTCACGCAGGATTTTCCCATATTTTCGAACCAAACCTTTTTTATAGAAAAATTTTTAATACAAATATTTTTCTTTGGAAAATTGTTCGATCAAAATTAGATTTTATAGAAAATTTTTGGATAAAAATATTTTTATGTAAAAATGTTCGATAAAAATATTTTTATATCAAAAAATTTTCAAATCTTCTATAGAAAAATTTTTAATAAAAATTTTTTAGAAAAAAATTTTTGATGAAAAAATTTTCTATAGAAAAATTTTTGATGAAAAAATTTTCTATAGAAAAATTTTTGATGAAAAAATTTTCTATAGAAAAATTTTTGATGAAAAAATTTTCTATAGAAAAATTTTTGATAAAAAATTTTCCATAGAAAAATTTTTGATCAACAAATTTTTGATAAAAAAAATATTCAAAAAGAATGACTATTCGCATTTGATCCGAAATCTGTTACATGTATTTATTAATGTAACAGACCAATTTATTGATAAAAAGCCAAAAATTGTTTGTGGAGAAACCAAAATTCCTCGACGCGTTTCGATGGTTGGTTGACCATCTCTTCAGGAGGATTATCCCCAATTTAGACAGATCGAAAACGTCGCATTAATACTTATTTACAAACAAAACTTTTTAGAATTATGTTCATAAACCATAAGTAAAAGCGTAGATCATCGACTGAACAAAAAAACAATTTTCAGTTTTCATCTTCCTTCACTTCCCACATTCTTGCTGCAGCCGTTGGGTACTATATGCAGAATGCTTTGAAGGAGGGGGGGGGGGTGGGTTGGGTAAGATGTTTAAAATAAACAGAGGTTTATTTTAAAAATAAGCTGAATGCATGCAGTTTTATCAAAAAAATAACAAAATTGTCGGGATGTAAACAATTTTTGACTTTTTATCAATAAATTGGTCTGTTACATTAATAAATAAATGTAACAGATTTGGGATCAAATGCGAATAGTCCTTTTTGAATAATTTTTACAACCCGACAATTTTGTTATTTTTTGATAAAAAAATATTCTATAGAAAAATTTTTGATAAAAAATTTTCCAAGAAAAAATTTGGATAGAAATATTTAAGAAAAATGGGGTAGAAAACTTTTTCTTTTTAATAAGGAATTTACATTACCTCAAAATCTAGTACTTACGAGATTTTGTTCAAAATTTCCCATACAAAAATAAATCTAGTTACGAGGTAGATTTTGGCAAAGGAATCAAAACAAAGAAAAATTAAGTTTGTTATTGCTGAAAAATTATAGAATAAATAAATTAAACTAAATTTTAATTAAAAAAATTAATGGAAAAGAAAAATAAATTGAAAATCAAACATAATTTGAAGCAACTAAGAAAGTGCTGTAGTCGGTCAAGCCCGACCATGCGATACCCTTCACCAGTTAGGTCAAAGATGTTCTTTTTCCTGTATAACGACAAATATTTGCTTTATATTGTCACCATACAAACATTTTCTTAAAACTTATAGGTATATATAAGCTGTTTCCGTCATTTGAACTTATATGAGATCTAGGGTCAAATGTGGACCGATTATCTCGAAATTTGGCAAATTGATTTTAAATTATTAAATTTAAAATAAATAATTTAAAAATTTAAATTAAAATTGAAATTATGTGTGCAAAAAATAAACTTGAAATTCCCATTATCTTTAGATTTACGAGCGTTTTAGTGATTTTGGTCTCATTTAGTGCGTTTTTAAAGAAGAGTTTGTATGGGAGCTATGGTCAAATGTTAACCGATTTAAGTTTACATAAGCAGTATTTGTTTTAAATTTCATGAAAAAATATTGATATTTGTGGCCAATATATCAATTCCAGGAAGTGGGACCTATGGGAGGTACCATAAATAATGGACCGATTTTGACCAATTTCAATAGCCATGGTCCCATTATCAAAAAAATTATCTGTGCCAAATTTCATCAGATTATCTTTAGAATTGCGAGCTGTAGTTTGATTACAAGGTTTACATGGGGGTCCGTCCAGCCAGCCAGACGGACGGACATCGCTAAATCGACTCAGAAAGTGATTCTAAGCCTATTGGTATACTAAAAGGTGGGTCTAAGACAAATATTTCTATGCGTTACATACGTCAGCACAAACTTATAATACTTTTTCCACCTATGGTGGTAAGGGTATAATGAAGTTTATTCTTGCTGAAAAAATTATAAAATAAATAAATTAAACTAAATTTTAATTAAAAAAATTAATGGAAAAGAAAATAAGTAAGAAAGCTCTATAGTCGGTCAAGCCGACCATACGATACCCTTCACCACTAAGGTCAAAAGAGTTATTTTTCCTGTATAAAGACAAATATTTGCTAAATTTTGCCATCATACAAACATTTTCTCAAAACGTATATATTCAACCTGTTTCCGTCATTTGGACTTATATGAGATCTAGGGTCAAATGTGGACCGATTATCTCGAAATTTGGCAAATTGATTACAGTTATTACAAAAATTATGTGTGCAAAAAATAAACTTCAAATTTCCATTATCTTTAGATTTACGAGCGTTTTAGTGATTTTGGTCTCATTTAGTGCGTTTTTAAAGAAGAGTTTGTATGGGAGCTATGGTCAAATGTTAACCGATTTCAACGGTGCAGTGATTTATGTTTACATAAGCAGTATTTGTTTTAAATTTCATGAAAAAATATTGATATTTGTGGCCAATATATCAATTCCAGGAAGTGGGACCTATGGGAGGTACCATAAATAATTGATTTTGACCAATTTCAATAGCCATGGTCCCATTATCAAAAAAATTATCCGTGCCAAACTTCATCAGATTATCTTTAGAATTGCGCGCTGTAGTTTGATTACAAGGTTTTCATGGGGGTCCGTCCAGCCAGCCAGACGGACGGACATCGCTAAATCGACTCAGAAAGTGATTCTAAGCCTATTGGTATACTAAAAGGTGGGTCTAAGACAAATATTTCTATGGTGGTAAGGGTATAATGAAGTTTATGGTGGTAAGGGTATAATGAAGTTTATTCTTGCTGAAAAAATTATAAAATAAATAAATTAAACTAAATTTTAATTAAAAAAATTAATGGAAAAGAAAAATAAATTGAAAATCAAACATAATATATAATTCCTTCGTTTTTTTTTTGAAACGGTGTAGATTTTTATTGAGATTTAAAATCAAATCTGCTATATTTTAGAGTAGTGTAAATTGCATATAAGACGTTAGAGCTACACATTGAAAGAAAAAATTCCTATCTCAGTTAAAAGTATAAAAAACGGGAACTTTGCCGACTATTTTTTTGTTCTATTCTCTTTGCGCCGACCTGTGATTAAAAGTTTATTGGTATACTTTAGGGTGTGTCTTTGACCAATATTTCTATGTGTTACATACACCAGTACAAACTTTTAATACTAATAATAAATATTGTGTGGTCTAGAAGAAATCGGACATGTTCTGGTTCGGAAACCTTCCGAAAATTTTTATTTGACTCATGAAAAATATTAAGAGAAAAATATTGAGTGGAAGAAAGTGAGAAAAAATTGATAAAAATAAAATTTTGAGATCTTTAGTAATAATAACAAACAATTATAAAATAACAATTATTTTGAAAAAATAACAATTATTTTGATTTATCATTAAATGTTTGTTTTATTTTTTTTTTGACCCAAAAATGCCCTTAATTCAAAAACTAAACACATTTTCAGTATCCTCCAAAAAACAAAAATAAATATAATAAAATGATAGCAATAATAAAATCTGCTCACAATTGGTCTTGAAATTACACCCATATGACCCAAAATTTTATTATGCAAAACCTTACAATTATTATGTAGTACATAACAACTTTCTTTAAGTTCCCATGGTCCCTAAACAAGAAAGTACTAAACAAAATTTTTAAAACGAAAATCAAAAACCTAAAATGAGTAAGTACAATAAAATGTTTGTAACTGATGATGCATTTAAATGAGTCTTTCTGTCTGTCTGTCAGTTATTTAAGCAGTTACATAAAATAAAATCTTGAATCTTACACAAGATCTTTTTTTAAATTCGTGCACTTTTTTCGGAAAGTACTAAATACATATGTATATAAGTACTTATGTGTGTATGTAGTTGAAGAATATAAAAGACTAACATTCATGAGCGCACAAAATAACTTTTACTTGCATATTTACCTTGAAAGTAAAAGTTATTTATTCGTTTTTATATGGAAAAAAAAAATAAAGCGAAAAATCTAAAACATAAGAAAGTACTCATGTCATAACATGTTTTAAAATTGTATTGTACACCATCGTATTATATTTATGTACCGGAAATACTTATCAGTTTGGGAACAAGAAAAATATTTTAGAAACAAAAATCGTAAATTCTAAAACAAAGAAAGAAAATGTAAAACACTTACTTAAATGTATGTACACTAAGAGAAAAATGACGATCTGATTTCAAGAAAAAATCTACAATATAAGATTGCTAAATCTTGAATTTTCAATCTTGAAAATATAGCCAGTAAGATTTATATTCTTAAATTTAAGAATAAATTCTTAGTTATGAGAATACAATCTAAAAATAACATGCAATTTGTTTGCTTTTAAGATTTTAATCTTATTATAAGATTTTAAATCTTAATTTTAGATCGTATTCTTTATTTTAAGATTGTGATCTTGATTTCAAGATTTTATTCTTATTTTGAAGATTGTAAGTTCTAATCTTAAGATCGTATTCTAGATTTGTGTGCTTGTTTTAGGGAAATTTTGTCATAAATTGTAATCCGCCGACCAAAGTAGTTGCGAAAAAGTGAAAAACTAATTTTTTGAGAAAAAATATAAATTTAATAAGAAATATAAATGGAAAACCTTAATCTGAATGAAGTGATCCTTCTAAATATTCCAATAGAAGGCAATTTAGTTCCGGTGTGTGATGGAGAGTATGAAATGAACTGCCCTTCACAAGAAATTTCATGAGATTTCTTGGACGATGACGCGTTGCTGAAAAATCTTTTGAAATAATTCGATCTGGAATGCGTTTTTCCGTACCTGCAGCGTAAGTTTTTCATCATATTTATAAATACATTAGTAAATTTCTTTATAAAAAATTATATTAATTTAATTTGTTTCAGGCTCAAATGTAACTTTTAGAAGTCTGCAGTATATGAAAGCAGTGAAAAATTATTTGTCTGGAAAAATAAACAGGTTTTAATATTTTATTTAGAAAGTAAATTAAACCACTAATAGTTTTGTCCTTTAGTTTGAAATAGATGAAGATACACTTTCGATGCCGTCAAAGGTAGGTCAGTGGCTACAAAAATGTCCAGATGAAACTTCCACTTCATCGTCTTCTGTAAATGTGGAAGTTAACAAAAAAGTGTTTGACAAGGTAAAAGTATTAGATAATTACTTAATACATTAAAATATGTACAAAACATAAAATATTTTCGTTTATTTATATAGGATTTAGCTTCATTATTGAATGAATCAGTAAGTGACAAAAGCATCCTAGAATTTTATGCTTCACACAAAGATTTAAACAATAACTACCGTGATGAGCTGATCCAGATTATAGTACATCAAATTCTAAAAAAGGATCTCGCACTTCATCCTCACGATTTCCAAGATATATTGACAGAAATACTCGTATGCACACTTTTTTAAACGGAAGATGAAGTCAAGGTATTTTTAGGATAAAATTTTTCACTAACTACCTATAATTATAGGTAGATTATAATCTAAAATAAATAAATCAAAATTTTAAAATATAGGAATACTATTACATTCCTCGAAAGGGGGAAAAAAATAATAAAAAATGTGTTTTATTTTATCACCAAATACGAATATTATAAATAATAAGAAAAAACGTGATGATTATAAGATTTTCTGCTTGAAATCGAAACTTTTTCTGCATGAAAGTAGAGTAAATGCGAAAAATCTTATTTTAAGAATAAAATCTTATTTTTCAAGATTGTTTGTAAGATCGCAATCTTGAAAAAGTTCTAAGAACAAGATCGATAATTAAGAATGCGTTCTTATTATTTAAGATTATGTTCTTATTAATTAAGAGTGCATTCTTAAAAATTAAGAATTTAATCTTAATTAATAAGAACACATTCTTAGTTAGCGATCCTGTGCTTAGATTTTTTTTAAGATTGCGATCTTACAAAGAATCTTAAAAAATTAAGATTTTATTCTCAAAATAAGATTTTTCGTATTTACTCTACTTTCAAGCAGAAAAAGTTTCGATTTCAAGCAGAAAATCTTATTATCAGCACGTTTTTTCCCTGAGTATACTTAAATGTATGTATGTTAAAGTAAAAGCTTCATAAAGTACTTGCGCATTTACTCTATTATTCCTATCAAAAGTTTTTTAATGATATAGTATTAAAATTTTGAATACTTCATAATTAAATAGGAAGGCCAAACCATGTTTCTGGACAAATGATTTTGTTCAACTATTACGAAAAGTGTCAGATAAAAAATAAAAGTACTTTATATAGTCCTCTTAATAAAACAATAGTGTTTTGCCATTTCGAGATGATCGAGTTTACAATTTTTTTTGTTATTAGTCATCTGGCAAAAAATTAATATTTCAGAAAATAATCGATGACTTAAATTTGTTGTCATTTAAATAACTTGTAACATCAAAATACCAGCAGACATGTTTTTAACTTCTTTCAATTTCATGTCGTCAATGATATGATATGTTAGAAAAAAAAAAATATACTGGACAAGTAAGAGTGTTATATTTATATTGGGCTGTCCCGAATTTTAAATACACACCATCACTTGCATAAAATTTAGAAATTTATCTTTATATTATATAAGTTTATATTTCTACGAGGATGCAGCTAATTCAAAATGTGGACCGAATTCGAAAAAAATTGTATACGCATATTGGTATTGTTCGTAAGATATTTAGACTAAATTCGGTTACAGTAGCTTTATAGTTAATCATTTAAAAGTATCTTAGTGGTTTTCCTGGTATTTACTTTTCATTTAATTTGGTCTCATAATCGGGTATAGTCACGTTACATTAATAAACTGCTAAATATCTTTCGTTGTGCTTAATAGGACAAATACGTTGATAGTAATACGACAGGTCCATATATTTTGTTAGGAGATCCAAATGCATCCACCGATATAAAGTCTGGACTTAACATTGATTGTTAGCTATCTAATTTATATACTCAATGTACCTCCAAATCTGATTGTAGAACTATAGCCAAATGTTGACCGATTGCCACAAAATTTTACACACTGGCTGGTATTTATATACATAAACCACAACTAGACTAAGGACGAACTATTAAAGTACATTTAAGAGACGTCAAGGTACTTTTAAGAGACGTCAAATAAGAAATGTCATTCTACATTTTCTGATGTATGTAACGCATAGAAATATTTGTGTTAGACCCAACTTTTAGTATACCAATAGGCTTAGAATCACTTTCTGAGTCGATTTAGCGATGTCCATCCGTCCGTCTGGCTGGCTGGACCCCCATGTAAACCTTGTTATCAAACTACAGGTCGCACTTCTAAGGATATATTTATATAATTCCCCGACAACATTCCAATTGGAACAAGGGGTACACTCAGAATATTATGTAAATAAAATTAACTTAAAATGTAATTTGAAATGAATGAATATTCATTTAAAACCCGGTCAACTGATTTTTCATTCAAATTCAATAAATATTTCATTTAAATTTAACTGACAAATATTTAAACTACATTTTCAGTTTTAAAAATGGAATATTCAGTTGTTTTCAAAAAAATTACTGACAAAAATTTAAACTACATTTTTAGTATAAAAAACGGAAATTTTCATTTATTTTTAAAAAATTGAATGGTAAAAAACTACGTAAAAATTCCGTAAAACGGACAATTTTCATTTGTTTTTGTAATTAACGTAATATAAAAGTGGAAACCATAAAAAGGTTATATCCTTTAAGGCATCAAAAAACCAAACAGACAAAACAAAGTTTGTTGTTTGCTTAGGCCATACCCCGTGATAGGCGGCCAGTATTACAAAAAGTTTCTTCAGTAAGCAAACCTAAGATACTTAAGGAAAAACAATAATTAAACAAATACGAATTATATTTGATACAATAATTGAAAAAATATATAAAAACTAAACAACTGATGTTTTCAAATGTTACGGATTTTCAGTATTTTTTTGTAGGTTGTTTTTTAAACAAATGTATAAATATGTTAAAAATCAATTTTCATGTAAATTTAAATGAATATTCATTTGAAAACAACATAACCGAAAATTTACTAAACAACATACAATCAGTTACTGTAATAATTTCCTGAGTGTACTTCTCTCAGAAAATGAGTTGCATCCGATTTTATTTTTAGACTCATTAAAAGGGATGTACGTTTTAACGCCGGCTCCGAACGGCAAATGCATTAGTTAGAGAAGTTTTACATAGCCTAATACTCAATAACCAGTGGCTAGCCCAGTTATAAGGTGAACCGCCGCTTTTATGAAATTTTTTTCATGTGGGTCTGGCTGAGGATTAAACTCTGGGACCTCTGGTATGCTAGGCGCATGACTAACCTGCTATACTACGGCAGTTCAAATAATTTGATAAAATTTGGCACAGATCATGTTTTTAATAATGGGGCCATGGCTATTGAAATTCGTCAAATAAGTTTTGACAAAATATTTGCATTATGGCAAAATTTTGCAAAAATTTGTCTTGTCTGATTTCCAGGAGTGGTTTTTATATGAAAGCTATTTTCAAATATGTACCGATTCCTATAAAATTTAATATCTTGACCAATAGTAACATAAAACTTTTCTATTCTAAATTTAGGCGTCAAAGCTATCACAATTGTATTCAATTTATCAGCCAGCATTACTGTGATTCTCAGGGTGGGGTTATATGGGAGCTCTAACTAAATGTGAACCGATTTTGCCTATTTTCAATAAACAAGTTTTTCAAGATATCGAAAAGACGTTAAGGCGATAATGCGCTTTTATCTTTTTGTATTTTTGTATAGGAGCTATGGTCAAATGGTGACCAATTATAACAAAAATTGGTACACTGGCTGGTATTCACATAAATTTAGTGGACATAGCTGTTACAGTTTATCATTTATTGACATTCAAATGTAATTATGGTGGAATTTAGGCTGTTTCTGTAAGTGTTTAGTTATGGTTAAGTGTGAACTGATATGGATGAAATTTTTTATGCTGCCTTTTATAATTTGTCATTTATTAGCAAATAAGCGATTAGCCTAGACGAGGTTATATGGGAGCTAAGATCAAATGTGAAACGATTTTGCCTGATTTTATTACCATTTTCGATGAAATGAATAATATTTATGCCAAATTTCAGTGACCTATATCCTTTCGTTAAGGTTTTATCATGCCGACGACAGACAGACAGACCGACATCGCTCAATCGTCTTAGAATTTCATAAGGTTTCAGAATATATATCCCTTTTGGGTTTTGAGCCAATATTAAGGAAATTACAAACGGAATGACATCTTTTTGATGGTGGGTATAAAAAAATTTGGTAAATTAAGACATGATTTACCACTTCAAGACTTTTTAGTACTAAAAAATTTAATTTTGGTAAAATATAATTGAATTTGCCTGTTTTTTTATATTGTAAAATGGAAAATTTTTCAAAGGCCAGTTTTAATTTTTTAGAAATTTTGTTAAAAAATATTACAAATTTGAAAACTTTTTCTTGGCGAGTTAAAAACTATAAATGGAAAATAAAAGCCAATAAACTTGAGGTCGATATCTTAAACAGCTTCGCCGTTCTTTGCGTCGAAATTCGTAAAACTTCACGAAAATTTAATTTTTTTTATTTGAGGAGGTATATTCATGTATGCTAGACGGATGATTAACCTGCTATACCATGCCTCGTCCGGTTTCCTCTATGTACAATGTAAAATATTCAAAATTTTGTTCTTTTTTAGAAAACTTTAAAACAAAAAAAAACGGATTATGTATAGATCAGATATTAGTAAAAACTCGGTGCAGTATGGGACAAAAACTTAACATTTTTATTTTTGTAGTCGAATATCTACAAAACCGTAAGAGATATTTAGACCTTCTTATAAAGTATAATTCTTCTTGGAAAATGGAAATTATATATCGTTTTAAATGATTTATGTGTCTGAGGTGCCTTACCTTGGGGGCCGATTGTGGCGCCCAACTAAATGCTAGGCTTGCCAGGTTAAAAATTTAAGCTTCCCAACACTTCTACTATATGCACCTAAAATGGCCCAAGGGTTTAGAAGTTACATACTTATAAAATAATTACGTTTAACCAAAATTAATTTAAAGAATTCAAAAATGCTAAATATAAGCAATATTTTTATAAATAAATATGTTTGATGCAAGTATTTAAAATTAAAAGACCGGTTAACATTTTATGCTTATTGTATGGATTTTATATTGACCTTTACCTTAAACTTACTGGTACTGGTAAACGTTATCCGATCGCAATATTTCATATTTGGATTATTGGGATCAAATGGAAAAAAACTGGAGGGTATGTGTTTTTGAATTCGAAAATAATTTCCACAGTCTTAAATACATATATATAAACTTTAAATCATTATTTTTGGAATTACAAGCGTAATGACAACCTCGTAATTTCTTTCGTATAATACCGTTCTTTTTGTCAAAAGTCAAAACAAAATTCGTGGTAAAATTAATAAAAGGTTTACTGGTTATGAATACAAATTATTTTTCGGGTAACAGGTTAACACGTGTAATTTGCAAAACAATTACAAAATACCAAATAATCGGATTAAGAGATTAAATTAATATATAACGAATATGTATATTAATATATCTGATGGTTTGAAATTGTATTCAATTAAAGCTTTCTTTCGTGTTTCATAAATAACGGCTCCCAACATAATTCAAATTCTTGTTCGTCGACATCTAAGCAATATCATACCAACAGCCATTTCACTTGACAACAATGAGCCGTAAATTATAAAATATACTAGAGATTTTATGACATACAATTAAAAGTTAATTGAATAGAAAATTTATTTCTTTTAAGCTTAATATTAAAAATTTTATATGTCTAAAAAGGCCAAAGGAAAAAAGAACAATACTTGACATTTTGACATGAACAAGACAATGTCAGGCACTTTTATGCAAAGGATAACAATGACTAGATTCTTGTTTTTGGGATTTAGGATATTTCAAAGCATTTTACGACAATTTGAATGTAATGGAAATGATAATATAGCTCGGACCATTAAAAAGTTAAATTTGACAATACAATAGAAAAAAAATGGTATAAAATTTAACCAGTTTTACTTTTTTATGTGAAGAACAATTGTTCCGGTTAGAAATGTAATAGTATTTTATTCATATGACTGCTGTAGCTGGCCTCACAATACCCCATTCAATCAGATCAATTTTCGAGTGTATGGGATCGTACTTCGGAAATGGCATCACGAATGTTAGCCTTTAAATGCTCAATTGGTTTTTCAAAACAGTAATTTAGATTTGGGAGGATTTCCCAAACTTTCAACCATCGTAATGCTATATCTTCCCATCGTTGCCACTTCTTTGACAAGCGAGTGTTTTTTGTTTTGGAAGCTGGAGTCACCATTACTCAGGAAAGAAATAGACTTGTGGGAACTAGATTATCAAAACTTCTTTTCCTTTATTCTATATCAAAATTATTGGATGGTAATCAAAATAAATAAAATTTAAGACCGACCATACGATACCCTTCACCACTAAGGGCAAAGGTGTTCTTTTTCCTGTATAAAGACAAATAATTGCCAAATTTTGCCAGCATACAAAACTTATATATTTAAGCTGTTTTCGTCATTTGGACTTATATGGGAGCAAGGGTCAAATGTGAACCGATTATCTCGAATTTGATTACAGTTGTTACAAAAATTACGTGTGAAAAAAATAAGCGTTTTTGTGTCATTTAGTGTGTTCTGACAGAAGAGTTTGTATGGGAGCTATGGTCAAATGTGGACCGATTTCAACAAAATTTAGTGCAGTGATTGATGTTTATATAAGCAGTATTTATTTTAAATTTCGTAAAAAAATATTGATATTTGTGGCCAACATATCAATTCTGGGAAGTGGGATCTATGTGTAGGTACCATAAATACTGGACCTATTTTGACGAATTTCAATAGTCATGGTCAAAAAAATGATCCGTAACAAATTTCATCAAATTGAACCTGTGCTTTGATTATTACATCGTTTACGTGGGGGTCCAGCCAGCCAGACGGACGGACGGACTGACATCGCTAAGTCGACTCAGAAAGTGATTCTAAGACTATTAATATACTAAAAGATGGGTCTAAGACAAATATTTCTTTGCGTTACATACATCAGCACAAACTTATAATACCCTTTCCATCTGTGGTGGTGAAGGGTATAAAAAACTAATTTCTCAAAAAATTCAAAAAAGTACATTTTGAAAACAAACTCCAGAATTGTTCCAGTTAGAAATATGTATATTAGTGTTTTATTCTTATGACTGACGTGGCTTTCCAAACATTTGATCCATTTGGCCCTATTTGATCAGACCAATTTTTGATCACTTTTTCGAGTGTATGAGGTTCTATCTAGGAAATGGCATAATGAATGTTTGTCTTCAAATGCTCAATTGGTTTGTTAAAACATAGTCCATCAAGACGCACATTCTTACGTAATACCTAATGAAAGTTAGCGTATGTAAAATATACGAACCATCCTATCAGTGAGAGGCTAATGACAATAAAACTCAAGGTAAAAGCTCGTAATTTGATAATTATCAATTTCTACACTCTAACTGAAATTCAGTCTGATAACGATAAAGATGAATTTTACGATACACTCAGCAGTTGGATGAATCATAATTTATACAACTGTGATATTAGAATGGTACCTGGTAACTTTAACGCCAAGGTAGGTTCAAACAATACCGGTTTGGAGCATTACATTTTACAGTGGGATGGTTTGAAAATAGAATGGAAATAATTCTGTAACTTCTAAGGCGTTATGGAGAATTTAACAAGATTATATTTGGGTATAGCAGAAGTGTTGGGGAGTTTAAGTTTTAGACCTGGAAATTGTACATTGTACTGGGGCGGCACAATCGGCCCCAAAAGTATTTCACCTCGGACTCATAAATTACTTAAAACGATATATAATTGTTATTTCACAACTGATTTGAAAAATCATATCACATAACAAATAAATAGGCCAAGATCTACGAAAAACATTGCTACATGACAATGATATCTCTTACCGTTTAAAAGATATTCGACTTAAAAAATCAATTTTTATCCCATTCTGTACCGATTTTTTACTAATATCTGATTTATATATAAACCGATTTTCTTGATTTAAAGTTTTCTGAAAAAATAACAAAATTTCAAATATTTTACGAGCAAGAAGTGTATTAAAAGCTTTACTGGTTATGTAAAAAGTTATATGTGCTTAAAGTTAATATTTAAAAAATAAAATATTTTTCCCCGTTTTTTGTTTTTTTGGCTAAAAAGTAGTTTTAGTTATTTAAAAAGTTTCTTAAGGATGATATAACATATTTATAATTTTCTAAAAGAAAAGTTTACAAAGTTTATAATTATGTTAAAAAATAACTTCATTTTTTTACGGTGTAAGTACTATAGTCTCTCGAATTAGACATATTCTTTGCGGAAATTTTAATTTTGATCTATAATTCCTCCGAACGCACGCAAGCTGTAAAAAAAATTCATCAAATTTGTATGGCCCAAGGTATTTTTAATTATATAGCAAAAAAACTTTGTCGCTATGAAAGTGGCCAAGTAACCAGAGCAAAAATACTAAAAATACCTATTTTTGAAAATTTTTCAAATCTTTTTAGGAATTCTGGAATTCTAAAAATATATTTTTTTTAATTTTTTAAACCGCCTAATGGTTTAGAAGTTACAGAATTATTTCCATTCTGTCTTTAAACCATCCCACTGTGCATTAGTGAGCAAGGTGTCGGAGTAAGAAACGACAATATAGGAAGATTGATCCAGCTATATTGAGAAACGAAACTTATTGTAGATGTCACCATTTTCCCTTATAAACTTCATAATAAAATAACTTGTTATAAAGAAACAAATTGGTCATATTTTGATCAATTCTAAGTGGCGACCTTTTTACTTTACGCTCGAGACACGGAGCAGATATAAAAAGCGACCATCACTTAGTTACATGTAAAGTTCGACTAAAAGCAGCGAGTCCTGCTTTTAATCGAACCAACAGGTCAAGCCAAATGACAATATCTCAGCGGAGATGTTTTATGTGGTGTTAGAGGATCAAATGAAAAAAAAAAACTCTGCCAACCTACTGGAATGAAGGTATACTAGTCAAAATACCAAAAAGGGTGACCCTAAAGACTGCGATAAATACAGGGGTATAACAATTCGAGTAATTTTGAATAGAATATCCGACTTTATGAACCCCTTAGTGTTAATAGGAGCAATCTATGGAGAATTTTAGAAAATCGTAATATGCCAACAAAAATTCTGAACTTAATTCGGGCAATGTACGTAGATTTTAAATGTCGGGTTTTATACAAATGTAAATTGTTAATACTCCTAGAAAAAACTTACTGTGAAAAAGCAAAAAAAGAAAAATTAAAACGGTCCCCTAAAAAAAAGAAAAATTAAACGGGCCCCTAATGTTGACGACTATGGCAAACGAAAAAAGAACCATGATTTAAGGATCAGCACCTGGAACATCCGAACCCTCTATAGAGGAGGTGTTTTGACCCAGTTGATGGATGTTCTCGTGGAATATAAATGTGATCTAACTGCTGTCCAAGATGTAAGATGGAGTAGCCACGGTGTCGCCAAGACACCAAAAGGTGACCTATATTACAGCTGCCATGAGAGTAGGCTCCCACAGAGGAGAAAGATGAAGATTTAAAAGAAGTCTTTTATGAACAACTCGAGGAAGTGGATGATAATAATGACGTAAAAATAATACTGGATGATTGGACAGGAAAGTTGCTTTGAGCCCACTATTGGTAAATTCAGCATCCACAACGTAATATCCGACAATAGTATAAGGTTGGTTGTGAGTATCACCAGATTTCAACACCGTAGAATGCACAAAGCTAAGTGGGTGTCTCCCGATCAAATGACAAAAAATCAAATAGACCATATTGTAGTTGACGGAAGGCACTCTTCAAGCGTAGTGGATGTGCGAACAATTCAGGGAGCCAATATGGACTCCGATCACTATCTCGTTGCAGCCAAGGTCAGAACACGCCAGAGTGTGTCGCGGAACATGCAGACAGAATCGCAAAGGAAATTCAACACCACCAAGCTACAATCCCATCGAGTTGCCACAGATTACTAGCGACGAACACCTCGGAGAAAATATTTCTACTCCCAATGACATCATCGCTCTATGGCAACATGTTGCCAACTCTATGAAAACTGCTGCAAAAACTGTATTGGGATTCCAAAACCCTCTTCCAAAAAACTCTTGGTATGACGAGGAGTGCTGCGATACCACTTCTGAGAAAAATGCAGCCTACATGGCAACCCTGCAGTCAGTAGTTACTCGTCGAACTTTAGAAAGATATAGAGAAAGAAAGAGGGAAGAGAAACGCCTATTCCGAAGAAAAAAGAGAGATATGGAAAGACGTGTGTTCGAGGAGATTGAGTTATATCGGGTGTTTTTTATTGAGGTATAGAACTTTAAGTTGACATCACTTTTTTAACTGGCGGCCATTTTGTCAGCTGTCAAGTGATTAATATTTAGTTTGGTTTGCCATTTCATCATGAACAGGTTGACAAAAGAACAACGCTTGCAAATCGTGCAAATTTATTTCGAAAATAATGGTTCAGTTCGCGAAGTTTAAGCTCCGTCCATTTTATGGTCGACATAATCGTCCATCAGAGCAATTAATTCGGTTAACCATGGATCGTTTTCGCACTACGTTTACTCTATGTGATAATACGCATCCGCAGCGATGTCGAACAGTGCGCACCGAAGAAGCAATTGCCGCTGTAGAGCAAAGTGTTGAAGAGGACCCGAATGAATCGATTCGCCACCGTGCACAGCAATTGGAGCTTTGTCCATCTACTTTATGGAAGATTTTGCGCAAAGATCTTGTCTTGCGACCTTACAAGATCCAGCTTGTGCAAGAATTAAAGCCGCGAGACCATGCGATGCGTCGTGATTTTGGTGTATGGGCCGAAAATGAGATTGTTCTCGATGCTGATTTTCATCGCAAAATTTTGTTCAGTGATGAGGATCATTTTTGGTTGAATGGCTACGTCAACAAGCAAAATTGCCGTATTTGGAGTTAAGAGAATCCACATGAAACCCTTGAGACGCCATTACATCCACAAAAACTGACTGTTTGGTGTGCTCTATGGGCTGGTGGAGTCATTGGGCCATACTTCTTCCGAAATAATGTTGGAGAGTCAGTTACCATAAATGGAGACCGGTATAGAGCCATGATAACCGACTATTTTGTTCCCCAATTGGATAGCATGAATGTGGATGAGTTGTGGTTACAACAAGACGGCGCTACATGCCACACAGCGCACGTCACAATTGATTTATTGAAGGAAACATTCGATGAGCGCATAATTTCGCGGAATGGACCTGTCAATTGGCCACCAAGATCGTGTGATTTGACACCACTGGATTATTTTCTTTGGGAATATGTGAAGTCGCTCGTCTACGCCAACAAACCAGAAACGTTAGGGGACTTGGAAGCCAACATTCGTGGCGTTATTGCCAACATACGGCCCCATATGCTCGAAAAAGTAGTTGAAAATTGGACCTGTAGAATTGGCTTTATTCGAGCCAGCCGCGGCGGCCACATGCCCGAAATCATATTTAAACATTAATGGCATAAAATTATCCTTCCAATAAAGCCAAATTGATGGACATTAAAACTATTTTCTTGTGTTTTATTTCAATTCGAAGTTCTATACCTCTAAAAAAACACCCATTATAAGAGTCGTAATGAAGTGCGAAAATTTTATCAAAAAGTCTTCCTGCAGAGCTTGTTGGCCGAAGGCGATAAGTGGATAAGGCTTATGTCCCAACTTACAGAAGCAATATGGCCAGAAGAATACATACCAGACGATTGGAATCTTAGTGTCCTTTGTCCTGTGCACAAAAAAAGAGATAAAAATATGGTAGTGAGTAGCACCAGATTTCAACACCGTAGAATACACAAAGCTACATGGGTGTCTCCCGATCATATGACAAAAAATCAAATAGACCATATTGTAGTTGACGGAAGGCACTCATCAAGCGTATTGGATGTGCAAAAATTTTTCATATGAAAAATTTTAAAATTTAAAAAGTAACGGGTACAATAGAGCGGTTTGCCTTCCATACAAAAAAGAAAAGTTGTGTCAGTCACCCCCTAGAATAAAAATAATGTTAAAATAATTATAATTTTTTTACCACGCCCTTTTAGTATTTTGTTTACTGTGTCACCATTTTAAGTCCGATCATAACATTTTATATATCGGTATTCGCGGCTCCGTAAGGGCTACACTTCACTCTTTGATAGTTTGTTACTATCATGTCAATTTATAGTCATCATTTTTAAAAATTATTTTCGATTTGATTGGGGTGGGTACGAATCAAATTTTAAAAAATTATGACTAGAAATTAACTTGGTAGTAAAAATCTATCAAACAGTGCCGTGAACACCGATATATAAAGTGATATGATCGGACTAAAGATGCCCACACAGTTAACAATATACAAAAGGGCGGTATTTGTAGGCGTGGTAAAAAATCAATAAAATTATTTTTAGATTTATTTTGACATTGTCTTTAATTCTAGGGGGTTACTGACTCAACTTTTTTTTCGAACCACTCTACGGTGCAATTTTCAAAATCCCTAATGATACTTGGCATTGCTACACACTTCATTTACCTTTTTGTTAACAAAATCACTATTTATGAATGGATTTTTAGAAACTGAGGTTTATTCTATTTGGAACATTCACAGTTTCGTGACAATGTAATGAAAATTGTATATTTTTCAGAGACCGGAGATCGTTTTATTTTTTTAATCCATCAAGTATAAATATCATTGCCGATGAAAATTTATTTTCATTTCGATCGAAAAATAAAAAAAGAGGGATTTATATTTGAAATATAAATATCCCTCATGATGAAAATTTTAAATACATATCTATAACGATAAATATCCGGACAGAAAAATATTTTATTGATTGTTTTATTTTTGAACTTCTGTTTTGACTTTGAAAAAATAAAATGTTTATGAAAATTCAAAATTTTCAACAATGAATGTATGAATGTTTTCAATTTATTGCAATGTTTTAGGACATCGAAGTTGAAGATAATAGTTCTAATGGGAACTATTGGTGGTTTCTTTGATTCGCTTCGCTATTTCTAAAAAAATTAACTTTTAAACGTTTTAAACGCACTTAGACAACGACCATTTGTTGCCCAAACCCATTTCAACATAAAATTTGCAACAATAATTGAATTTATTGATATTTAAACGTCCTAAAGATGCTTTATACCCGGACAAATACAGAAATAAAATTTGAATTTTTTCTATCAACATTTATTTTCATCGGAAAAAAGATGAAAATTATTTTGAACTGTTCTGATAAATATCCCAAACGATTTTTTTATATTTTATTTTCATCGGATTGAAAAAAGAAACAAAATTTTTGAACAAATAAAAGTCATGAGGGATTTTTAATATTTTTTTAAACTTCAATGATTGTTTTTTTATGGATTTAAATATAAAAATATTGCTTTAAAAGTATTAAAATCCGGTCTCTGATATTTTTATCATCTTCGATTTTTTATGAATTTTTAAAAAATAAAAAAAAATAAAGAAAAAACAAATAAGAAAGTGCTATAGTCGGTCAAGCCCGACCATACGATACCCTTCACCACTAAGGTCAAAGGTGTTATTTCTCCTCTATGAAGACAAATATTTGATAAACTTTAACATCATACAAACATTTTCTCAAAACTTATATATTTAAGCTGTTTCGGTCATTTGGACTTATATGAGAGCTAGGGTCAAATGTGGACCGATTATCTCGAAATTTGGCAAATTTATTACAGTTACAAAAACTATGTGTGCAAAAAATGAACTTGAAATTCTCATCATCTTTAGATTTAGGAGCGTTTTAGTGATTTTTGTCTCATTTGGACCGATTTTGGTACAGTAATTTATGTTTACATAAGCAGTATTTATTTTAAATTTCATGAAAAAATATTTATATTTGTGGCCAATATATCAATTCCGGGAAGTGGGACCTATGGGAGGTACCATAAATAATGGACCGATTTTGACGAATTTCAATAGCCCATTCAATGGTCCCATTATCAAAAAAATGATCTGTGCCAAATTTCATCAAATTATCTTTAGAATTGCGACCTGTAGTTTGATTACAAGGTTTATATGGGGGTCCATCGCTAAATCGACGGACATCGCTAAATCGACTCAGAAAGTGATTCGAAGCCTATTGGTATACTAAGACAGGTCTGAGACAAATATTTCTATGCAGTACAAACTTATAATACCCATTCCACCTATGGTGGTGAAGGGTATAAAAATTATAATAAAGTGCAAATAACTCCGAATCCGTTAAGCATAGGGTTTGCAGTTTGGCTTTAACCGAAACCGAAACCTCAGTTTTTTATGTCTCAAAACCGAAACCGAAACCCGTAGAAATAACCGTTTTTGTTGGTATTATTCAGAAATAACATTATAAATTTGCACGTAATTTGTCTATGAAATGAAGCAGAAGAATGAAAAAAGCAAAAGGTGCCTTACAATGGACGAATGGACAAGTGCAAGGGGAAGACGGTATATTTTATAACCTGGAACTTAGCCGTGTAATTCCAAGCAACCGCAAGAAACCATTAGACAAAAGCTAATGGAGTTTAATATTTTACTTGATACAAACATCGAAGCATGTACTATAGACGGAGAAGCAGTCAATATCAAATTTGGATCTGAAAATCAAACACTGCTTCAGTTATGATTGGCACACGGAATTCATCTTGCAGTCACGGATGTTTTTTTATGAAAAATTTCTTATAAATCCAGTTGTGGATGAATTTCAAACCGACGAAGGCGAAGGCAATTTTGAAGATGGTGACGATGAAACTTTGAATCATTTAAAACCGATTACCCATATAAATTTGAACCTAGAGGCTGTAAGAAAAACTGTTCGGTATTTCAGTAATTCGTCAGTTCGTAATAATATTTTACAAACAAGCGTTAAAAAGCATCATAATCGTCAATTAAGTTTACTCTTAGATTTCTGATTCATGAAAGTTTAGAAAAGCTTCTATCGACTTTGAAATTGTAAGTACATTTAACTATTCTTTGCTGTTCGTAAAAATGACTGTTGAAGTAATTTGTTGCTCGGATGCAAATATTATACAAGCTAAAGGGGCTCTGCAGTTTCTCTAAAAGAAACAAGACTTTTTTAAGTTTTATTTAAAAAACCGAAAACCGAACCGAAACTGGCCGGTTTTTGGGTGTTTCAAAACCGAAACCGCGGTTTCTCATTTTCACGGTTTTTTGCAAACTCTAGTTAAGCATATCAAAAAATGATCTTAAACGTACTTAAAGATATTTGTATTTGTTATTCTATTCTGTTATTTTCAACAAAACCGAATAATACATTTTAAAGATATGATAAAATGAATAAATCAATCAGCATTTTGAAAACTGGAAAATTTTATAAATTTTTTTTTTTTAAATAATGCATCAATAGAATTTTAAATCTCGACAGTTTTTATAAAAAGGAGACCACAACAAATAAAAAATATATAGTAGTGGTCAATTGTAAGACAAAAAGTTTCATTTTGTGGAGTTTTTCAATATAAATGGGTTCCAAAATGTTAAGCTCGTTACGCGGACTCGTACTCTAATATATTTTATTTTTATACCCTTCACCACCATAGATGGAAAGGGTATTATAAGTTTGTGCTGATGTTTGTAACGCAAAGAAATATTTGTCTTAGACCCAACTTTTAGTATACCAATAGACTTAGAATCACTTTCTGAGTCGATTTAGCGATGTCCGTCTGGCTGGCTGGACGGCTGGACCCCCATGTAAACCTTGTAATCAAACTACAGGTCGCAATTCTAAAGATAATTTGATGAAATTTGGCACAGATCATTTTTTTGATAATGTTTATTGAAATTGATCAAAATCGGTCCATTATTTATGGTACCTCCCATAGGTCCCACTTCCCGGAATTGCTATATTGGCCACAAATATCAATATTTTTTCATGAAATTTAAAACAGATACTGCTTATGTAAACTTAAATCACTGTACCAAATTTTGTTGAAATCGGTCCACATTTGACCATAGCTCCCATACAAACTCTGCTTCAAAAACGCACTAAATGAGACAAAAAATCACTAAAACGCTCGTAAGTCTTAATGAAAATTTTGAGTTTATTTTTTGCATACGTAATTTTTGTAACAACTGTAATCAATTTGCCAAATTTCGAGATAATCGGTCCACATTTGACCCTAGCTCTCATATAAGTCCAAATGACGGAAACAGGTTGAATATATACGTTTTGAGAAAATGTTTGTATGATGGCAAAATTTAGCAAATATTTGTCTTTATACAGGAAAAATAACACCTTTGACCTTAGTGGTGAAGGGTATCGTATGGTCGGCTTGACCGACTATAGCGCTTTCTTACTTGTTTATTAATATATTTTATTCTATATATAGTGGATATGTGAGAAAATCGAAAAAAAAAACGACTCACAAATTCAGAGGTCAAAAGAAATATGTTCTTTGAAAACGAGACTTATATTTATGTATGTATATCTTCCCACAAAAAAAATTTAATAAAACTCAGCCAAAAACTCCAATTAAAAAGAAAATTTACTTTATAGCTTCGCAGAAAAAATGCTTTTAAAAAACAATTTGTTGAATTAAAAGCTACAACTTTTTTAATTGGAATTTATTTGCAGTTGTTTTGGTTGCAATGTCCTGCCAAACGACACCGCTATCGTCAACTCTTGGTAGTCACTTACTTGCAACCACTCAGTTGATAACTACGACAAAGTATTTATCAGAAATTTTCTTTTATATGGTAAATCCGCATAAGAGGCCTTATTCGTAAGACTTTTTACAATATACATAAACTTGCAAAAGCTGCTTTGGATGCTTTATATTTTTTCTTAAATTTTTCTCTCATGATTGTAGTTGAAGTGGCGGTGGCCGATGTTATATTCGAATGGTAGAGAGTAGTTGCCTTTATGCAATTCACACGGTCAAACTTTCACTGAAATAGTGATATTTTTTTTATTATTTAGCTTTTGTACATATTTTAATTTTGTTTTATTTTTTAAATTTAATTTTATTTTTCATTGTTATGAGTGTCTGACGTACAATGAATGAGCAGTTGTGGAGCAGAGTAAGGGTTCGGGGTAAGAGTTTGCTAGTAAAGAAAATTCAAGTACATAAATTATTACACAGATACACAATACTCGTACTCTGGTGCACGTAGTGTAAGTAATTTAAAGTAAGTGTACTCCCTATGTACACAAACCACTTCATCCATCACCTAAACTAGTAACAAAGAAAAAAAAATCAAATTCAAACTGAAATTCATAGAAAAAGTGTTTGCTTTGGTCATATCTGTTTAGTTTTATGGGCTTGTTATGGCTTATGGCTTTTTGTTGCTGTTAATGAATTGTACAACATATTCGTATGTCGCACTGAATGTGGTCAATGACCCTCCCCATAATAATCGTATTTCATGAATTTGAGTTATTTACATACAACCATAAACATTTTTACTAGCAATGGAGAGATGTTTGGAAAATAATTTAAGAGGCCTTTGACAATACAAAATAGCGAAAATGCAATATGTGGTCAAGTCCAAATATAAAAATTTGTTGGTGATATGACCATCAATATGGAGCTCGTAATAGTAGGAATACAACTATTTAACATGTTCAAATACATACATACATACATATGTACATCCGTAAAATAATACGAGGGTAATATGATAAATCATAAAATCTACAGAGACAAGAAAATGCAGAAGTTTAATATAGATAAATAGATTAGATTAATAAAGACTAATCCAGCAGAGGCCGGAAAATTTTTTCGATAGAAATATTACTATCGAAAATTTTATTAAAAAGTTTTTTCTATAGAAAAATTTTCGATAGAAATATTTTTCTATACAAAAATTTTCGATAGAAATATTTTTCTATAGAAAAATTTTCGATAGAAATATTATTCTATAGAAAAATTTTCGATAGAAATATTTTTCTGTAAACAAATTTTCGATAGAAATATTTTTTTATAGAAATATTTTTCTATAGAAAAATTTTCTATAGAAATATTTTTCTATAGAAAAATTTTCTATAGAAATATTTTTCTATAGAAAAATTTTCTATAGAAATATTTTTCTATAGAAAAATTTTCTATAGAAATATTTTTCTATAGAAAAATTTTCGATAGAAATATTTTTCAATAGAAAAATTTTCGTTAGAAATATTTTTCTATAGAAAAATTTTCGATAGAAATATTTTTCTATAGAAAAATTTTCGATAGAAATATTTTTCTATAGAAAAATTTTCGATAGAAATATTTTTCTATAGAAAAATTTTCGATAGAAATATTTTTCTATAGAAAAATTTTCGATAGAAATATTTTTCTATAGAAAAATTTTCGATAGAAATATTTTTCTATAGAAAAATTTTCGATAGAAATATTTTTCTATAGAAAAATTTTCGATAGAAATATTTTTCTATAGAAAAATTTTCGATAGAAATATTTTTCTATAGAAAAATTTTCGATAGAAATATTTTTCTATAGAAACATTTTCGATAGAAATATTTTTCTATAGAAAAATTTTCGATAGAATTATTTTTCTATAGAAAAATTTTCGATAGAAATATTTTTCTATAGAAAAATTTTCGATAGAAATATTTTTCTATAGAAAAATTTTCGATAGAAATATTTTTCCATAGAAAAATTTTCGATAGAAATATTTTTCTATAGAAAAATTTTCGATAGAAATATTTTTCTATAGAAAAATTTTCGATAGAAATATTTTTCTATAGAAAAATTTTCGATAGAAATATTTTTCTATAGAAAAATTTTCGATAGAAATATTTTTCTGTAGAAAAATCTTCGATAGAAATATTTTTCTATAGAAAAATCTTCGATAGAAATATTTTTCTATAGAAAAATCTTCGATAGAAATATTTTTCTATAGAAAAATTTTCGATAAAAATATTTCTCTATTAAAAGATTTTTGATAGAAATATTTTTCTACACAAAAATTTGCGATAGAAATATTTTTCTATACAAAAATTTTCGATAGAAATATTTTTCTATAGAAAAATTTTCGATAGAAATATTTTTCTATAGAAAAATGTTCGATAGAAATATTTTTCTATAGAAAAATTTTCGATAGAAATATTTTTCTATAGAAAAATTTTCGATAGAAGTATTTTTCTATAGAAAAATTTTCGATAGAAATATTTTTCTATAGAAAAATTTTCGATAGAAATATTTTTCTATAGAAAAATTTTCGACAGAAATATTGTCGATAGAAATATTTTTCTATCGAAAAATTTTCGAAAGAAATATTTTTCTATAGAAAAATTTTCGATAGAAATATTTTTCTATAGAAAAATTTTCGATAGAAATATTTTTCTATAGAAAAATTTTCGATAGAAATATTTTTCTATAGAAAAATTTTCGATAGAAATATTTTTCTATAGAAAAATTTTCGATAGAAATATTTTTCTATAGAAAAATTTTCGATAGAAATATTTTTCTATAGAAAAATTTTCGATAGAAATATTTTTCTATAGAAAAATTTTCGATAGAAATATTTTTGTATAGAAAAATTTTCGATAGAAATATTTTTCCATAGAAAAATTTTCGATAGAAATATTTTTCTATAGAAAAATTTTCGATAGAAATATTTTTCTATAGAAAAATTTTCGATAGAAATATTTTTCTATAGAAAAATTTTCAATAGAAATATTTTTCAATTAATTGAAAAATTAGGATTTATCAGGCTTGAGTTCATTTTTAATTTTCAAATTATTAATTTGAAAATTTGAAAGTAATAATTTCCAAATAATTAAAAAGCAAAGGGCACGTTGCATTTACACACACATACATTCATGTAATTTACTTACATATGTGAACACTGTTACTATTCTATAAATAGCATCAAACCAAAAAGTCTTGTTCTTCTCTACATGCCAACGGCAAGTGAAAAGATCGAGCAAAACAAGTAATAGGAGAATACACAATCAATTAAACGTAGTGATGTTCGATCAAAATCAACGAGTTAAATTGATGATTATCTCTGCAATTTGATAACTCGACTGTGGTCGAGGGCGCTAAGTGCTGATGACGTCCTGTGGCGGGACAGAAATTGCAATCCACTAGCCGCGTTTCCCCATTATTACTTTCAAATTTTCATATTAATAATTTGAAAATTAAAAATGAACTCAAGCCTGATAAATCCTAATTTTTCAATTAATTCAATTTAAAAAAGTTCGAATAATTAATTTCCAAATAATTAGAAATATTTTTCTATAGAAAAATTTTCGATAGAAATATTTTTCTATAGAAAAATTTTCGATAGAAATATTTTTCTATAGAAAAATTTTCGATAGAAATATTTTTCTAAAGAAAAATTTTCGATAGAAATATTTTTCTATAGAAAAATTTTCGATAGAAATATTTTTCTATAGAAAAATTTTTGATAGAAATATTTTTCTATAGAAAAATTTTCGATAGAAATATTTTTCTATAGAAAAATTTTCGATAGAAATATTTTTCTATAGAAAAATTTTCGATAGAAATATTTTTCTATAGAAAAATTTTCGATAGAAATATTTTTCTATAGAAAAATTTTCGATAGAAATATTTTTCTATAGAAAAATTTTCGATAGAAATATTTTTCTATAGAAAAATTTTCGATAGAAATATTTTTCTATAGAAAAATTTTCGATAGAAATATTTTTCTATAGAAAAATTTTCGATAGAAATATTTTTCTATAGAAAAATTTTCGATAGAAATATTTTTCTATAGAAAAATTTTCGATAGAAATATTTTTCTATAGAAAAATTTTCGATAGAAATATTTTTCTATAGAAAAATTTTTCTATAGAAAAATTTTCGATAGAAATATTTTTCTATAGAAAAATTTTCGATAGAAATATTTTTCTATAGAAAAATTTTCGATAGAAATATTTTTCTATAGAAAAATTTTCGATACAAATATTTTTCTATAGAAAAATTTTTATTTTTCTATAGAAAAATTTTCGATAGAAATATTTTTCTATAGCAAAATTTTCGATAGAAATATTTTTCTATAGAAAAATTTTCGATAGAAATATTTTTCTATAGAAAAATTTTCGATAGAAATATTTTTCTATAGAAAAATTTTCGATAGAAATATTTTTCTATAGAAAAATTTTCGATAGAAATATTTTTCTATAGAAAAGTTTTCGATAGAAATATTTTTCTATAGAACAATTTTCGATAGAAATATTTTTCTATAGAAAAATTTTCGATAGAAATATTTTTCTGTAGAAACATTTTCGATAGAAATATTGTTCTATAGAAAAATTTTCGATAGAAATATTTTTCTATAGAAAAATTTTCGATAGAAATATTTTTCTATAGAAAAATTTTCGATAGAAATATTTTTCTATAGAAAAATTTTCGATAGAAATATTTTTCTATAGAAAAATTTTCGATAGAAATATTTTTCTATAGAAAAATTTTCGATAGAAATATTTTTCTACACACAAATTTTCGATAGAAATATTTTTCTACTCAAAAATTTTCGATAGAAATATTTTTCTACTCAAAAATTTTCGATAGAAATATTTTTCTACTCAAAAATTTTCGATAGAAATATTTTTCTATAGAAAAATTTTCGATAGAAATATTTTTCTGTACAAAAATTTTCTATAGAAATATTTTTCTATACAAAAATTTTCTATAGAAATATTTTTCTATAGAAAAATTTTCGATAGAAATATTTTTCTATAGAAAAATTTTCGATACAAATATTTTTCTATAGAAAAATTTTCGATAGAAATATTTTTCTATAGAAAAATTTTCGATAGAAATATTTTTCTATAGAAAAATATTCGATAAAAATATTTTTCTATAGAAAAATTTTCGATAGAAATATTTTTCTATAGAAAAATATTCGATAAAAATATTTTTCTATAGAAATATTTTTCTATACAAAGATTTTCGATAGAAATATTTTTCTGTACAAAAATTTTCGATAGATATATTTTTCGGTATTAAGATTTTTGATAGAAATATTTTTTTATACACAAATTTTCGATAGAAATATTTTTCTATAGAAATATATTCTTTTCTAACCTAGCTTCTTAAATTTTAATAAATTTTTATATAAAATATTATAATTCTTAAATATTTGCTTATCTTTATACAGAAGATAACAATAAAATGTTTTTAATTAAAATTTTCTTTATAATTTTTCTCCGTTTTGATTTTAACTTTTCATTTCCTTTGATATTTATTACAAATATAAGATGAATGGCACTCCAGCATCGCTACAAATTGTCGCTATTTTTTTCTGGGAAAACATGTTATGACAAAAGAAATTCTTATATATTCGTCAATTGGATATTTTTTAATTAATCAAAAAAAAAAAAAAAGGATCCGTAATAGTGATATTCATTACAATTCGTGGAATTTTCTTTAAACATTTGTTTCCATGCAACAAATTAAAAATGAAGGTATTTTCTAAAACGAATATTTTAACCCTTTTTGTACCAAATACTTATAGTAAGTTAGTTAAATTTTTTTTGTTTTATTTTTTCGGAATTTGTTTTGTATCATATGCACATGTATTTTTGATAAGAAAAATATTTATTTCTTTTCTGGATTTAATATACAATAAATGTAACAACTTCATTCGCATCCAGCTTTTAAAATTATGTTGGAAATGGCTTAAATATTAATGACAACACTATATGAGAGTACAAAGTTTTTACCTAACAGTTGTGTGAATTATGACATATAGATGGCGCTACCGGTTGTTAATTTGTCTGATACTTAAATAAATAGTCTGTCTTAAGAAAATTTTACTTGAAAAACATTATTTGGACTCTGCAGCGAAAAACCAATCTTTGAGAAGTGGTTTATTAGATTTAAGCTAGACAAAATGGTTTACGATGTGTTGGCAGGCAGTGAATGCCCCAAACAGGCCGATCAGATCAGTTGATCAAAGTAGCTTAGATTCTTATAGTTTTGATGTTAAAGGGTGTTTTAGTTGAACTTAGCGTGAGGCTGCCTTGACGTCCAACTTAACGTTTAACTTTAGTGTAGTTATTGAACAACTTAACAACTTAAGACGTGTCATATGATTTAGACATAAACTAATTTGTAGCCGGCGTTATACTTTTTGCGCGGGCAATCATTTGCCTGTATTAAAAAAATATAGTATTTCGTCGTTCATATTTCTATTTATCAAATTTATTTCAAATTTTACTTTTTATACCCTTCACCACCATAGGTGGGAAGGGTATTGTAAGTTTGTGCTGATTTATGTAACGTATAGAAATATTTGTCTTAGACCCATCTTTTGGTATAAAAATAGGCTTAGAATCACTTTCTGAGTCGATTTAGCTATGTCCGTCCGTCTGTTTGGCTGGCTGGACGGAAAGATAATTTGATAAAATTTGGCACAGATCATTTTTTTTTATAATGGGACCATGGCTATTGAAATTCATCAAAATCGGTCTATTATTTGTGGTACCTCCCATAGGTCCCACTTCCCGGAATTGATATATTGGCCGCAAAAATCAATATTTTTTCATGAAATTTATAGCAAATCACTGTACCAAATTTCGTTAAAATCGGTCCACTTTTGACCATAGCTCCCATACAAACTCTTTTCTCAACACGCACTAAATGAGACAAAATACACTAAAACGCTCGTAAATCCGAAGATAATGCAAATTTTAAATTTATTTTTTGCATACATAATTTTTGTAACAACTGTAATGCATTTGCCAAATTTCGAGATAATCGGTACACATTTGACCCTAGCTCTTATATAAGTCCAAATGGCGGAAACAGCTTAAATGTATAATGTTTGAGAATATGGATTGTATTATGGCAAAATTTAGCAAATATTTGTCTTTATACAGGAAAAAGAACACCTTTGACCTTAGTGGTGAAGGGTATCGTATGGCCGGGTTTGACCGACTATAGCACTTTCTAACTTGTTTTATTTTCCACTTGTATTTTTATTTTTTTGACTTGTTTAATTTTTTATATTAAACAGCTGATATTATGGTCTTGTCAATAATGAGATATACGAACGAGTTACAGCGATTTTAGATTTTTTTAATCGCGGCTTTTTCGAATTTTATGTTTATAAAAAAACAATATTAATAGGGCAATTTTGGGCTTTGCCGAATAGTCATATTTGTTTATATTGAAGTCTCTATATATAGAGTGGGGCCTTTAAGGATGGGTGATTTAAAAGTTAAAAATTAAAATTCTGTAAAACAAAGCCTTTAAAATTTCGCCAAATTTCTTTTTTGTTTTAAAGTAAAACTTTATTGGTTAAGGTACGGTCAGACTCATTAAACATTTAAATCAAATATTTAAATCAAATATTTTGAGTAAAATATTATCAAAACAATATAATAAAAAATTTGTGGTCACACTTGCACATTTATTTGACGATTTTTATTTGATAAAATACAGAAAAAATACGTTCAAAGTATAAACAAAAAAACAGGTTTCATTTATGGTCACACTGAAGATTAAATATTTTCCCAAAAAATATTTGATCAAATTTTTTCAAAACAAAATTGTGTATCTAGCAATTTGTTTCTCATATTTGATGATGTTTCTCAAATTTGATGTTGTTGTTTCTCAAATTTGATGTTGTTGTTTCTCAAATTTGATGTTGTTGTTTCTGTTTGAATAGTAAACAATACACATGCTCAGCTGTTATTTGCCCCTGTTTGATGTTACAAAAATTTTGTAAGATTAAATAATTATTTGATCAAAATTTAATAAAATATTTCCTCTTGCGTGGTCACATTAGGAAAATTTTTATTTGCTGGCAAATGATTTTGTTTTCTTCAAATCAACATGTTTCTTGTTTGAACCTGAAAAATATTTTGTGGTCAGACTACGAGGATCAAATATTTGATAATTTCGATTAAATGTTTATTCAATTCGACCCTTTAGAAGTAGAATATAAGTTTATTCATATTTATGATAAGGCGGGCCTTATCTTCCAATCTGATCTAAATTTTGAGTGCACGTCGTAGTATCTCAGCAATGAAATCACAAATTTTGGCCTTAAAATGCTCAATTGCCTCAGGTTTGTCAGGATAACACTTCTTTTAACAGCTCCGAACAGAAAATAGATAAACAGTGTCAAATCATAGGACTATTGGCATCACCATTTCGGCTATCAAACGTTCGACTCATTACAGAACATAAAATTACTTTATTTTGTTAAAAAATTAATGAAATTGTATAAAAAAACAGGTAATTTATGGAAAATATTGTATAAAAAATTAACTACGAACTTTGTTTAAGCAAATTCTGCTATGATTTCAGTATAATTACAGAACTACAAATATTTGGCGTTTTTACAATGTATTTTTCATTTAAGTGTCTTTCCATATCAACATATTGACAACACTCTTAATTACTGTCACATATGAACTTAAGGATTTTTTATTTTTATACCCACCATCACAAAAAAATGGGGGTATATTGAGATTGTCATTCCGTTTGTCATTTCCTTAATATTGGCTCAAAAACCAAAAGCGATATACAATATTCTAAATCCTTATGAAATTCTAAGACGATTGAGCTAATATTAACAAACTATAATAGCTATGATGATAAAATTTAGTCAATAAAAGTTTTACATAAGCCCTAGGAGGCATGTAAAATTTCGACAAAATCGGTTCACATTTAGCCATAGCTCCCGTACAAGAAACAGCCTAAATTTCACTTTAAATACACTTAAATGCCAATAAATGTATAACTATAACAGATAGAACAAAATTTGGCACAAGGAAGTCTTACCCAGCCAGCCAGAAGTCAATCCTAGCCAGTGTGCAACGTTTTGTTGCAAACGCTTTATATAAATACCAGCCAGTATATAAAATTTTGTGACAATCGGTCAACATTTGGTTGTAGTTCTTATACATATAACATCCCCATTTTATATCTACAATTAAAAAGATATGGAGATACATTCAGTATATGGGCAATGAAAAATTTCGAAAAATCAGCTTAAAATTTTGAAATTTCGAAAAATTTCCAAATTTGAGTCATAAGCCACCTTCTCATAGACCGGGTCACATATTAAGATGTCCAGACTTATATACGGTAGATGCATTAGGAACTCCTTAGAAAATATATGAACCTGCAGTGTTGCTATCAACATGTTTATCTTACCTACATACTAAGCACAACGAAAAGTATTTAACAGCTTTTTAATATTAAACTATACTCGGTTATGGGACAAAATTTTGTGCAAAGTAAATACTAGGGACACAACTTAAGATACATTTTAATGTTAAACTATAAAGCTATTGCAAACGAATTTAGTCCAATTATTTTACTAACAATACCACATTTTGAATTAGGCTCGTAGATATATGAGATATGTTTCTAAATTTAACACAACTTGATGGTGGGTATATAAGACACGGCACAGCCGAATATAACACTCTTACTTGTTAGCAGATTCAGACGTTAAGGTAAAATGACAGCAGAATTCACTAACTGCTTTACACGCAGTCGAATCAGAGATCAGCTGTGACGTTTCGTTAAGGCAGCCTCAAGCTAAGTTCAACTAATCCACCCTTAAGTTTTTATAACTATCTAGTTGGTTATTAAAAAGATCTATATAATTTTGTATCAATTGTCTCGAAATATTTACTGTCAAATTTGATACGACATAATTGAATGAATGTTTTGTAGTTCACCGATATTAAACGATCTATATTTAATTCTAGGAAAAAGGAGTTTGGGAAATCCATTTGGTAAGAAGAGAAAAAAAGCATACGTATGAAATAATTTTAAAAATTATACTTTCAACAAAATTATCTTACTCGTCTTGTATATAGCTCGCTATAGGAAGAACAAATTTGTTGCTACATAATGTAATTAAAATTATCATAAAATTTCTTATCTTCCTTTTCTTCTTTGCAACAGAGAATACGAGTATTTATCTTTCCACCCCAATCCAATAAAAGCTATTATGCTGAAAAATTATTATACCCACCATCAAAAAGAATGGGGGGTATATGTCATTGTCATTCCGTTTGTAATTTCCTTAATATTAGCTCAAAAACCAAAATTGAAGTATACGGGTATGTTCTGCAAATCACTTCCACATTATTTTGAAATCACATGAAACTCAAAATAGTTGTAATTTCTAAAATTGTTGAAATTTTCAGACCATTTATCAATAACCTCTTAGACCATCTTTATCTTTAGTGCACTCAGTTATAAAATTGTCAAAAGAATTTGTGAACAATGAATAATTTGACTTAGAAAATTAATGTGATTTCAAAAATCATGTGGAAGTGATTTGCAGAACTTACCTGATATTCTGAATTCTTATGAAATTCTAAGACGACTGAGCGATGTCCGTCTGTCTGTTGTCGGCACGATAAAACCTTTCCTTCACTTCTTGGAAAATTTTGGTGTTGAAATCGGGCAAAATCGTAGTTGACCGTAGCTCCAGTATAACCTTGTCTAGGTTAATTGCTTATTTGCTAATAGATGATAAACTATAATAGCTATGATGAAATTTGGTATATAGAAGTTTTATAAAAGTGCTAGGCGGCACATAAAATTTCATCCAAATCGGTTCACATTTAACCATAGCTCCCATACTAAAATCTTATAGAAATAGCCTAAATTCCATCTAAAATACACTTAAATGCCAATAAACCCCGCCCCGGGAACGACATTAATGCTGTTAAATTGAAGCCAATTGTAATAGATATTATAAATGTCTAAGCAGTAATTAATTTAACTTAAATAAATAAATGACGACTAAAGTTAGAACAGATAAGTTTTATATTTATATATATATATATATATATATATATATATATATATATATATATATATATATATATATATATATATATATATATATAAATATATATATATATATATATATATATATAAATATATATATATATATGTATATATATATAAATATATATATATATATATGTATATATATATAGGAATCGGTCTATATTTGACTACTGCTTTCATACAAAAAACTCTCCCGAAAACCAAAAAAATGTAGCAAAGGCCAGTTAAAAGCTATTTAATTAGAAACTATGGCAAAAGTTTGTGACAAGCGGTCAAAAGTTGGCTATAATTCTTATATATATATAAAGTACCTGGTTGACCGAGCCTTGCTCGGAATTTTATGATAAGCATTTTGAGGCAAATTTTTAAGTTTTTATATATTTTATATTATAAAGTGCTAAAATAAATTTAGAGGAAAGACATTGTACAAATATTCAGTTAATTTTGAATTATTTTATTTATTTTGTCCGACCAACACATAGTTTGCATAGTTTACAGTTTAACTCATTTTGAATAATTTTGGAAATTATTCATACCAACAGAAACCTCCGTTGACTCATGCGCAACAACATTGCTAAAGAATATAGTCTGATCGAATACACAGTTTACGATTTAATTCATTTTGAGTAGTTTGCAGTAGCGCCACCTGAAGTTGTTAATAACATATAAGAAAACTTTGTCTGCTTATTCGTAACAACTTTGCTTATGATTATAACATGATAACTTTGAGTAATTTTATGTGGCGCCACCTATCGGACTTTGCTCATTCCAATTCATAAACCTTCTTCGGCTTATCCCTAACAACTTTGCTGAAGATTATGGCATGATTAAATGTACAGCTTACGATTAAATTGACTTTGAATAAATTTCAGTGGCGCCACCTGTCGAAATTTCTTCATAGCAACTAAGAAACCTTCGTCGGCTCATGCGCAACAACTTTGCTAAAGATTGTAGCATGATTAAATGTACAGATTACGATTAAATTGACTTTGAGTAAGTTTCTGTAGCGCCACCTGTCGGAAATTATTCATACCAACTAAAAAGCCTTCGCCGGCTCATGCGCTACAACTTTGCTAAAGATCATGGCATGATCAAATGTACAGTTTACGATTTAATTAATTTTTAGTAATTTTCAGTGGCGCCATCTGTCGGAAATTAGTTTTATCAGCTTAAAAACCTTCGCCGGCTTATCCGCAACATCTTCGCTAAAGAGCATAACATGATCAAATTCATAGTTTACTATTCTATAAAGAACATACATACAGACAAACATTCATTTGTTTAAAATAATACTAATTTTTCCCCCTTTTTATTCCCTAATTTCTAAAAGTTACATATGCATATTTGGTACTTTTTTGGTGCCAATTGAATTCGGTACATTTTATTAAAACGCATTTAACATAATGTATAATGTTCCTATTCATATTACTTTGGAGATGTTAAGTTATCATTTTATCCCTTTTTTACCCATTTTGGCTCCAAAATCAAAAAAGTACCAAATACGTGTTTCATGTTTCTTTTACATCTATTGATTGCAGTACCAAGTTTCTTTCTATATTCTTTAGTTTAAAATATAAGAGTGGGTTCAAAAGGTACCAAAAAAACTATTTTCACCCTTTTTTACACCATATCGGACATAGTTTCAAAAAGTACCAAACACCTGTCCGCTTATCTTCATAGCTGTTTAAAACGTAATTTTAAGTTTGTTTCTATACCTATTACTTTAGGAGATATAGTGTTTTTAATTTTTTCCCCTTTTTACCCGTTTTTACCCTCTTAGAAGCAAAAGTTCCAAAAGTCCCTTCTTCTTCGACCTATACATCAAAAAGGATACCCACTGTCCAAATTTTATCAAAATCGTTAGAGCGGTTTTCGAGATAGCCATTCTATATATATATAAATACATACAATTATTGCTCGTTTAAGAATATAAGATATAAATATATATAAATATATATATATATATATATATATATATATATATATATATATATATATATATATATATATATATATATATATATATATATATATCTATATATATATATATAACATCCCCTTATATACGGCAAATGCATTATGAACTCCTAACAAAATTTATGGACCTTTCGTATTACTATCAACATCTTTATCCTAACTAAATATAATTAATGCAAAACCATATCTCGTTACGATAGCGAATTTTGCTCAATGTAAATTCTAGGGAAACCCCTTACATACTTTTCAATGTTGAACTATAAAGCTACTGCAACCGAATTTAGTCCAAAGGTTTTACCAACAATACCAATAGCTTAGCGATTTTTTCAGTTTTGGTCCAGATTTTGAATTAGCTGCACACTTGTAGATATATGAGATATGTTTCTAAATTTAACTCAACTTGATGGTGGGTATATAAGATTCGGCACAGCTGAATATAACACTCCTACTTGTGTAAATATTAATTTCAAAATTATTTTCATGCCATTCGCCTTGTGACCGACCGTAAAGTGAAAGAAGAGATTTAAACTCCAGTGGGTGGGTATCTTGGCAAAGTTTGCGATATTTCTTTTCTTTGAACTGATTGCATAAAATGATGTATTCAATACGTAATGCGTTTTATTTCCAAGACACTGACAATGGACAGACATGCAAGGAGATTTTATAAAAGAAAATTTGAAATTAATATTAAAGCTTATAGGAGCATTCCACGAAAAATTTAACATTTAAGCAATTTTACAAACATGAATTTTTTATATATTTTTGCTTCTACATAGCGAGATAGAGTTCTTATCAAAAAATATTTTATACAAATTATTACGAATAGATCACTTGCTTTTTAAATACCGTTATTTTAAGGAGTAATATAATTTGGTATTTAATTTTACATCATTTTTTACGAGGTCGCCGTCGCTACTCTTATTCGGATAGAAACAATTATTTTTTTATTAATTTGCAAATTTATTTTCTTACAGAATTTTATTTTTATACCCACCATCAAAAAGAATGGGGTTTTTATTGAGATTGTCATTCCGTTTGTAATTTCCTTAATATTGGCTTAAAAATCAAAAACGATATATATTCCGAATCCTTATGAAAATCTAAGACGATTGAGCGATGTCAAGGAAGTCTTATGAGAATGCCAGCCAGTGTGAAAAATTTTGTTACAATCGGTCACCATTTGACCATAGCTTCACATATAAAAAACTTACAGAAACACAAAAAGAAAAGCAGATTTATGTCCGTCTGTCCGTCAAATAAACGACAGCTCCTTAACTACAAAAGCTAGAGAGACAAAATTTTACAAAAGTATTTTTGATATGTAACAAAAGTTGTGTACTGAAAATAGGCGAAATCGGTTCACATATAGTTAGAGCTCCGATATACATATATATATTAATGCCGACAAATTGAGTACAATTGTAATAGCTATGACGACAAGGGGATGTAATATATATATATATATATATATATATATATATATTACATCCCCTTGTTTATATCTACAATCAAAAAGATTCGGAGGTACAAGCATCATGTTAAGATTATGTATATAGTAGATGCATTAGGAACTCCTAACAAAATATATGGACCTGTCGTATTGCTATCAGCATCTTTATCCTAACTAAATATTAAACTAAACGAAAAGTATTAAACAACTTATTAATATAAAACCATACCCTGTTACGATAACGAATTTTTTTCAAAAGTAATTAAATACTAGTGAAACCTCTTACACACTTTTGAATGTTGAACTATAAAGCTACTGCAACCGAAGTTATTCCAAATATTTTACCAACAATACCTACTAGCGTAACAACTTTTTTCCAATTTGGTCCACGTTTTGAATTTGGTGCACCCTCGTAGATATATGAGATATGTTTCAAAATTGAACACAACTTGATGGTGGGTATATAAGATTCGGCTCAGCCGATTATATAAATACAGTTCAAAAATATATAATACCTATAAAAGAGCGGAATAAAATAAATCTCAACGAAATAAGTCCTTAACCATAAAATAAGTTTCAGGATTGCATTAGGGATTAAATATCATTTAATACCCATGAAAAAAAGTCCCCATTTTAGAGAATAAAGAAATGACTCTTTCTTAAGTTATTGGGTTAAAAAACTGTTTTTAAGCTGAGATGATTTCCATCTCGATTTTAACAAAACCAAGTCCACTTTGTCTAAAAAACATGTATGAAAAGTCATATGATTAAAATGTGATTTATTCATTATCGACATACATACATATGTATATTTACATTTTCTAATTGTACTGAATTTTGTAATTTTATTCTAATTCCATCATAATTGTGTATGTATCTCAGCTATGTAAAAATATTTATCTGTGCAAAGTTTAGGTAATCAAGTGCATTTATCTTTAGAGTTATTAACGTTTTTGTGTTTTTATGTGTATATAAACAAACGTCTTTTGAGAATGTGTCTTGTATGGGAGGTATGGTCAAATAAATTTCTACAAAATTAGGAGCACGGATTAGGGTTATGATAAGCATATATATGTGCTGAATATTGTTAAAATACAATTAAATTTGTGGCTGTAAAGGACCAAAAACTCTATTCCGGGAAGGCATCCCTATGGGAGGTACCCGAAATAGTAATCCGATTTCGCCCAAAAAGAATAGGGATCGTCCTTGGACCAAATTATGAGCCTGTGCCAAATTTCATAAAATTATCTTAAAAGTTACGACCTGTAGAATGATAACAAGCTTACATGGATATCCGGCCAACCAGCCAGCCGGACGGACATCGTCAAAACAACTCGAGAGGGATTACAAGTCGATTGGTACACGAAAAGGTGGGTCTCAGACCAATATTTCTATGCATTACAAACTTCAGCACAAACCCAATATACCCTTTCCACCTATGGTGGCGAAGGGTTCAACAAGTAAGAAAGTGCTATAGTCGGTCAAGCTCGACTATTCGATACCCCTCACCACTAAGATCAAAGGTGTTCTTTTTCCCGTATAAATACAAATATTTGCTAAATTTTGACAAACATTTTCTCAAAACTTATATGTTTAAGCTGTTTCCGTGATTTGGACTTATATGAAAGCTAGGGTCAAATGTGGACCGATTATCTCGAAATTTGGCAAATTGATTACAGTTTTTACAAGAATTATGTATGCAAAAAATAAACTTAAAATTCTCATTATCTTCAGATTTACGAGCGTTTTAGTGATTTTTGTCTCATTTAGTGCGTTTTGACAGAAGAGTTTGTATGGGAGCTATGGTCAAATGTGAACCGATTTAAGTTTACATAAGCAGTTTTAAATTTCGTTAAAAAATATTAATATTTGTGGCCAATATATCAATTCCGGGAAGTGGAACCTTATGGGAGGTACCATAAATAATGGACCGATTGTGACGAATTTTAATAGCCATAGTCCCACTTTCAAAAAAATTATCTGTGCCAACTTTCATCAAATTAGCTTAGGAATTGAGACCTGTACTTTGATTACATGGTTTACACGGGGGTCCGGCCAGCCGTCCAGCCAGACGGACGGAAGGACTGACATCGCTAAATCAACTCAGAAAGTAATTCTAAGCTTATTGGTATACTAAAGGGTGGGTCTAAGACAAATATTTCTGCGCTTTACATACATCAGCACCAACTTTCCTCCTATGGTGGTGAAGTCTATACAAATGTTTGGAGTGAAATATCTCTAAAACTAACTGAGATAATGTAGTACAGGAAGCATGTTTTTGTCTTAATTTTTTAAAAAGTTTTCGAATATGTTAAATTCTTTTGGATCGGACTAAATTAGCGAAAGTTATACGCACCCAAAAGTTTTACAAACCATCTAGTATCCACAGTAGAACCCACTGTTCTACAGATAGATGCGTCCTTAAACGTTGTTCTAAAAGCCTAGCTCTTCTTCTACTGAGGTTTCAAACTCCGTCGAAATCCATATAGTAGTTTAGAAACTGCAGAGTAAATACCAAAAAAAACCTCATTGAAATAACATTCTTTTTTGAAGGTTATGTCTCAGATGGTCCGTCCGTTGAGTCCAATTTTCAATGACTCGTTCGAGCATTTCGGCTGGTAACTGGCTGTTGTTTTACTCCAAGGCCTGAATCGAAGCGGGTTTATCCTCTTAAACTTTTGACTTTGCATATTTCCACAGGAAAAAGTCTAACGGTGTGATATCACACGATCTTGGTGTTCACCGAATTGTCCTCTCAATAAATCCATTGATTGATGAGATTTTTGGGAGGTGGTGCCGTCTTGTTGAAAACAAAGGTATACTAAAAGATGGGTCTAAGTCAAATATTTTTATGTGTTACATACATAAGCACAAACCTATAATACCCTTTCCAACTATGGTGGTGAAGGGTATAACATGACAGCATTACTGGACTCACACGTTATTTGTCAAAAGAAGGAAAAAGTATATCTACCTTGATCACCCGTTACTTATTATACCCACATATCAAAAAGAATGGGGGGTATATTGAGATTGTCATTCCGTTTGTAATTTCCTTAATATTGGCTCAAAAACAAAAACGATATATATTCTGAATATATATCTATATTCTTAAATATAGATATATATTCTGAAATTCTAAGACGATTGAGCGATGTCCGTCTGTCTGTCTGTTGAAATCACGATAAGGAGCTAGCTCACTGAAACTTAGTAAAAATATTCTTCATCCCTGAGAAAATTTTGGTATTGAAATTGGGCAAAATCGGTTCACATTTGAGCATAGCTCCCATATAACCTCGTCTAGGCTAATCGCTTATTTGTTAATAAATGACAAATTATAACAGCTATGATGATAAAATTTGGTATATAGAAGTTCTACATTAGCCCTAGGCAGCGTGTAAAATTTCATCAAAATCGGTTCACATTTAGCCATAGCTCCCATACAAAAAACTTAAGAAAACAGCCTAAATTTCACCTAAAATACACTTTTGGCACAAGAAAGTCTTATGTCAATGGCAGCCAGTGTGCAAAATATTGTCGCAATCGGTCGCTATTTGACCTAGCTCCCATATACAAAACTTACAAAAACACAACAATTCAAAAAAAGGGGATTTATGTCCGTCTGTCCGTCAGATAAAATCATGATAGCTCCTTAACTACAAAAGCTAGTAAGACTAAATTAAGCACAAGGAAGTCTTATGTCAATGTCAGCCAGTGTGCAAAATTTTGTCACAATCGGTCACCATTTGACCATAGCTCCTATATGAAAAACTTATGGAAACACAAAAATACATAAAGAAAAGGTTGTTTATGTCCGTCAGATAAAAGCACGATAGCGCCTTAACGAAAAGAGCTAGAGGAACAAAATTTTACAAAAGTAATTTGGATATCTTGAAAAAGATGTGTGTTGAAAATGGACAAAATCGGTTCAAACTTAGTTAGAGCTCCCATATAAACCCGCCCCGCGAAACTCATTAATGCTGATAAATTAAATACAATTGTAATAGCTATGACGATCAAATTTAAAATAAGGAAGTTTTATGTAATTTTTGATCAGTTTATCAAATTTTATAGGAATCAGTCCATATTTGACTTTAGCTTTCATATAAAAAACACTCACGGAAACCAAAAATTTTAGCAAACTCCAGTTGAAAGCTATTAAATTAGAAACTATGATAGCTATGGCCACTAAATTTTGCAAGAATAAGCTTTATATATATATATCAGCCAGTGTGTAAAATTCGATTGACAATCGGTCAATATTTGGCTATAACTCTTATATATATAACATCCCCTTTTTATATCTACAATCAAAAATATTTGGAGGTACATTCATTATATTAAGATTGCACCTATGAAATTATATAGGCATCAATCAATGTTCAGCCCATAAAAAACTATACCCGGTTATGAGACCGAATTTTGATCAAAGTAAATACTGGGGAAACCACTAAAATATTTTTAAATGTTGAACTGTAAAGCTAAGGCAACCGAATTTAGTCTAAAGGTTTTACCAACAATAGCAATTAGCTTAGCGATTTTTTCAGTTTTGGTCCAGATTTTGAATTAGCTTCACCCTTGTAGATATATGAGATATGTTTCTAAATTTAACTAAACTTGATGGTGGGTATATAAGATTCGGCACAGCCGAATATAACACTCTTACTTGTTTTATTTAGAATACTCCTTATATAAGTTAGGCTACGAAGTTTTCAGCTCTTAAAATAAGTAATGAAAGTGGTTCAAAAAAACCATGATTAACAGCCTGTTCACAAAACTTTCATACGTTAGAAGGCAATCGAATACTACCCATACGATTAAGCTCTAAATTGAGTTCATTTTCTTTTTTCGTTTAGAAATAAAAGCTTCGTAATGAAATATCAAATAATAGTATTGCCATGATATATTTTATTACTTTTCTGAAAGCTTTTCATGTAAAATTTAAGACTTTTGTAAAATGATGTTAACCCTAGAACTGAATAAAATCAAAAATAAATAAAAACAAAAAATAATAACATTAAAATTTTTTTTTCAATTAAATGCAAATTTGTTTTTAAATAATAATTTTATAAAACGATGTTGTAAATATGTTGTTGCTGAGTTGACAGCCCTTGGCCGGGAAACTTTGGGTCATTCCGGTACATAGAACCGGCTGTCGCGGAAATGATAAAACGATTTTCTGGGCATGGGAATTCAATATGATGTCTGTTGGACAAATCCGGTACATAGAACCGGCTGTCGCGGAAATGATAAAACGATTTTCTGGGCATGGGAATTCAATATGATGTCTGTTGGACAAATCACATTTTCAAGTAAGAGATACGGTGTAAGAGATACTTACTTTATCTGACCTTCGTTCTATTTACACCACCTACATATATCAGACCGAAAATGGAATACAACTCTGTCTATTTTGGAGTTCTCGAGCGAATGCAGGTGAGAACAAACAGTAGGTAATCCAACTCTATTACTCTATAGTTACTATTTTGAACGAAATCAGGGAACTCGTTCCCGATACTAGAAATTCTTACCCAAAACATATGTTAGAGCGCATCCCTTCGTAGTTGATTGGCCAGTAGACAGAACAACAAAACTACAAAAAAAATTCGTTATTTAGCCGTACAGTTCGTATGCGGAAATTGCTTCCCGCAGAAGTTTTGGCAGTCAGTTGCAATATAGGGAAGTTCAAATCAAATGGCAACAAAAAACTTTTCCACCTATTCCCCCTCCCACAACCTTTTCCTAGCACCAACACAATGCATTGCATAAGTAGGGTCATCAACTGAGCGCTAGTCCTAAATTAAAAATAAACAAACGTATTTTTGTTTCCCAGACGATTAGAATTATTCAATTGCCTAACTTGACATTTACTTTCGTCTACGCATTTCATATACGAACCAAAATTTTAAAAGCTTTTTCTCGTTTCACTCAAAAAAAAATTTTAAAACCAAAAGTAAAATTTTTTTGCCAGTTGACGTACAATTTGAAAAAATAGTAGTTTCAAAAACAGCCTGTAAACCCAGTAAAAAATATATGGATTAATCCATAATCGAGCAACAAAGGAGTAATGACTTGTTCATCCATTTGGAGTAATAAGCGAGCTATCGAAACTTTTTATTTTGTTTTGTTGCTTATCGCTTAATACTCCAAATGGATCAACGAGGGATGCATCAGTTCGTTTTTTTTTTTCTTTGACATAACAAAAAATATTTTGCTCAAATTAAATTGGAATGGATCAAAAAATAAACAAATACAAATTTTTTTACTTTTTTTGTTTCGGTAATTGGTGAATTTTTTATTGCATGTTTTAAATAATATATTACGCGTTGTCTTTTATTTAAAACTAATTTGAACTAACTTTTAATTCTAGAGCTTTAGAAGAGGAAGCCCTACACACAGCCGAAGAAGCTGCCGCACGTAAGGCTAAAGAAGAAGCCGCTTGTCAGGCAGAAGAGTCTGCACGTCTAGCCGAAGAACAACGCAAGAAGAGGAGGAAGAAATGAACCGTTTGGCTGAAATCGAAAGACAAGTTGAGGAAGCTATCAAGGCCGCCAAGGAAGCTGAACAAAAGTAGATAAAATTTACAATAAATTTTAAATTTTGCGCTTACATTTGAGTTTTCTTAATTTTCCAGAGCCCTTGAAGGCACGTTTCCAATATACATAAATAAAAATCAATATTTTCTTATTTTTGTAAAAAATAACCAAATTTGTATTTTATATGAATGTTTACTCCACTTTTTGCTCCTTTAGGAGACAGAAACGATTACTCCCTCTGTCGTCATTTTCAAGACTAAAGGGATCACTCCATAAGGAGCTTAAAGGAGTACTCGTGTCTGCGGACATGCTGTGTTAAAAATCCTATGAGTTTCGGAGTTTTATGGAGTAATCCATTACTCGCAAAGGAGCGCTCCAAGAGTACTCTTTGAATGATCCTATTTTTTACTGGGAATCGTCTGTCTAAAAAATGAAATTACTTTCTGAATTACCCAATATAATACATTCACAATTAAATCATTATTATAATTTTGTATGTATCAAAATACAAAAATACGAAAGTAAAAGCATTTACCTCTTTAAAATCTTCACGTGCAAAAAAAAAACTAAAAACTTTTACTGTAAATTCTTGGGCAGGTGTTTTAAATCTTTTGTATTTTTTGTTTAACAATTCTTTTAACAAAAGCGCGCGCAATCTATGAAATCGTTTATGGCTGTTCATCACTGCCTTTAACGTTAACATTAACACTAACCATTGTTCATTGCTGTCAGATGATTATTTTGTATTTTATTTAATATTTTTCTTCTTTCTTTCATTTTTGTTTTCTTTTTCTCGAAAGAGTAAAAAAGATTGTGTAATATTTGAAATTTTGATTTTTATATATATTTTTTTTTTTCATTTCAACGAAAGTAAAAGCTAAGCGAGCCTCAAGTTTTAATTATGTTAACCAAAATGATATTTAATGGCGGTTAAGTTCAAAAAAACACTTTTTACCAGCCACCAAAGAAAAGTGTAAGAAAATTAAGGCAACAACTAAAACAACAACAAAACGCGAAGAAAAAAAAAGCAAAATTTTTAATTAACAAATAAAATTTTATTTCGAGGTATTGCTTTGAAATTAAAAAGAAAGGAAATTTATACTTACAATTAAGGCGCTATGGGAAAAGTTCCCAGCCATTTTTTGGTCAATGAAAATAATTACAGTTTATCTTTAAATTTTAATCAACTACAATATATTTAAAGAAATAATGTTTTGTTGTGCGTGTATGTGTTATTTCAATAAAATTTTAATTTTCTAAATACTTCTTTTAATGGTCTTGTAAAAATCTCTTTAATATCATTTTATGCCTTTAATACACAAAGACAGAGTATACGGCAGCCAAATATAGCAAAATCAACAAAACTGCCTGATATTCGATACTCGTAAGCGAAAACACTTTCACTAAGTGGACAACATCATCAGTGGTCAGTCGGATGAATGGTCGCTTGGTTGCACTGTTAAAGATGAAGACAGCGACCATAAATTTTATATTTAATTAAAATATCCACCTTTTTATGTACAAAAACAAAAGTGACTAAGCTTAAACTTGACTTTAAAAATATCCAAAAATAGAGAGGTGGAATTGATAAGGTTCTTGAGGAGAAATAAAAGTCTAAAAGAACAACAAAATATTGGTTAAGTAAATTCTATTATTTAGCTGATAAAAATATGTACAGTGGTCGGCATATTTATTTTGACATATTATTTGTTTTTCTTCTTTTTTATTTTTGGTCCATTGCAATTGAAAATAGGTTAAATTGCAACATATATTGTTATTTATTAGAACACAAAACACTTTTCACATTTTTAACGTTTTTGTAATATATTTATATATTATATATTTTTTTTTAATTGAAACTAAAAAGTCGAAGATTCAGTATAAGGCATAGGTATCTTGACATGTTTTTGCATTGCATATCAACAAATTGGGAACTTCAAGGTCAACAAAAATTAAGAATAATTTTTTGGATTAATATAAAATTTATCCACCTTTAGTATTTTATATTTTTTGGAGGCGATTTGGAACGGAATTCATCAAAGGTTGCAATTTAAACTGTTTTCACTTATTTTTTTAATAACATTGCACCAGAAGTAATAAAACAAGAAAAATAAATGCTATGTCAAAATAAATATGCCCACCACTGTATAAGACATAGAAACTTGACCAAAAGAAGTAAATTTTAAATGCTTATCGCAAAACTTATTTCTTTGATTTCAAATGTTTTTAACGGAATATTATGACATTAGGTCTAAAAGTTAAGTTCTGAAAATTTGAGCCAAATCGGACAACGTTCTATTGCCGCGCATCAAGTCCAAAGTTTAAGATCCCATTTATTTAGTGAAAAATTGGTTATTTTTTTATTTCTGAGAAATTTCAACCAAAAATAAACAAGAAAATATAATGGAACATTAAATAAAACTATCACAGCTTTAATTCAAATAGTTAAAAACAAAAATCTATGAAGTAGTTTTGGAGTTATTCTATTTATCCCCTGAAAATTCATGTCCTTGAAAATTCGCCTAAAGGAAAAAACACTTCATCTTGCAAAAAACAATTATTTTCATGCTTTTTTATTAAAATTTAATACAAATAAAATTTGCCGAGAAACTACTCGAATTCGGCCCAAAAATTTTAATTTCGCGAAATTCTTCAATTTTAATTTTGGATTTTATTCTCCCATTTGTCTGTTTTAACTCACTGGTGAGTAAATTCTAAATTTGTAATATTTGTTGAAAGAAATTTTCAAAAAATAAAAAAATGATTTTTAAAACCGTACCATTTTCCAACATGAAAAAACCTAAGTCAATTCGATTATATTTAGGCAAAACTGAACTATTCAACACTAACGAGTCATTTAATTATAAATCATGTCTAACTTTGAAATTTCTTTATTTACAACATACAATTTTTGGTGCATATCCTTGGGCGCGTTTCCAGGGACATGAATTTTCAGTGGATAAATGGAATAACTACAAAACTACTTCATGGATTTTCGTTTTTGACTGTTTGAAATAAGCTGTATTAGTTTTCTTTAATATTCCATTATTTTTTCTTGTAAAAATTGTTTATTTTTAGTTAAAATTTCTCAAAAATAAAAAATATCCCAATTTTTAACTATACAAATGGTCTCTTAAGCTTTGGACCCGATGAGCGCCCATAGAACGTTGTCCGATTTGGCTCAAATTTTCAGAACATAACTTTAAGACCTATTTTTAAAATAGCCTTACTTCCTTCCTTAACCCTAACCGTACTGATAACATTTTTATACGTAGACTCCTGATAAGGGTACCCGGGTACCCGTGAATACTAGTTTTTCCGCTACTATTAAAATATTCCGCGACATATATTTACACAAACTGCAGAGGATAATTTAAAGATTTGTTTACAGAAAGTGAAATTAACATTAAATGTTAACTAGAAGAATTCAGAAAATACAACAGCTTTGAAAGTGTTACCTTTGTATAGCTATTGATCTGAAATCAAATCTCAAAACACGTAAAGTGTATGATGGTTGCCAAAGGCCAATATGTTATATACCTAGCCATATTTTTGCTTCACGCTTTACAGAAAGTAAATTTTCTGAAGTTTCTCTATAATACCAATACAAAGCTATATAAGTGTACAAAATATTAGTTAAATGTACAAATTTTATAATAAAATAAAAAAATATAATCATTACCATCATTTTTTGTATATATAATGCCTTAATTTGCTTACTGGTACCGGGTACCCTTATCAGGAGGGCAAGGAATATTTAACTTTCGGTGAATCCACAACCTACCCAAAAAAGTTTGGAAAGGTTAAAGAGACAAATTTCTTTAGAAAATAGATAATTTTAGGAACTTACGAAATCTCAATTTTGTATCTTATATCGTTAAAGAGATATTTGACTTCAAAGTTCGCTCGGGTACCCAGGTACCCGTGTCAGCAGTGTTAGGGTTAAGTGGTCTATATTTACAATCTGTTAAGGTCAAAGGCATTAAACAATCTTATTGGATTAGAAGCACTGACGGAAGTGCAAATGAAACCAACCATAAAATTTTGTTCAATGGAATTTCAGACACCCACCAACAATACAAGAAGTCAAGAACGCTATTAAAAGCCTTAAGCACAACAAGGCTCCGGGCAATGACAATATCTCAGCGGAGATACTATTATGCGAGACTGTGGCACCCATTTGTGCGTAAAATATCGGAAGAAGAAGCTCCTGGAATGAAGGTATACTTGTCAAGATACCAAAAATGATTGACTCCAAAGACTGCAATAACTACAGGGGTATAACACTTCTTCCAATACAGAGCAAAATACTAAGTCGAGTCAATAGAACGTCCGACGTGTTTCCGCTACACTCCGCGAAAATCAGTTTGGGTTCCAGGAGAATCGATCTTGTGTTGATATAATCAACATAGTAAGAATAGTACTAAAGCAATATTTTACCTAGATTTTATCGACTTTATGAAGGCCTTCGAAAGTGTCAATAGCAGCTATCTATGGAGAATTTTAGAAAATCGTAACATGCCAACGAATTTTCTGAACTTAATTCGGGCAATGTACGTGGACATTCAATGCCGGGTTCTTCATAAAGATAAATTGTCTAATCCGTTCGAAGTCACTCCTGGAATAAGGCAATAATTTGTCACCAATAATTTTTATCCTTGTCATCGACAACATAATGCGTACGGCACTGAATGGTAGACGTGGTATCCAATGGACACCATTTAAACAACTCGAGGACTTGGAATACGCTAATGACTTATGTCTTTCAAAAAAACACTAGCGCTATCACTTTTAAACCTCGGGCAGCTGGGCTGGAAATGGATAACGAGGTTATTGGATGTATAGGTAAACTTAATTATCTTGGTAGTTTGGTCTCTACAAAAGGTGGTGGCGACTAGGATATTGAATGGCGTATTAATAAATCAAAATCTGCATTCGGCACTTTCCGAGCTATATGGAAATCTTGGAATACATCAACAACAACTAAGTCATACATCAACAACAACTAAGTTATGAACTCGAATGCCAAATGCCATAGATAAGGGCCTACAAACCTTTGCAAACAAATGCTTATGGCAAATTCTTAATACATGGTGCCCAAATCGCATGAGAAATGAAGATCTACTAAACGATACAAACCAAATTCATTCTTCTATGGAGGTATGTCAACGGAAATGGCAGTAGATACAACACACACTAAGAAGGCTAAATACCAACATTGCTCGACAAGCGCTTTATTGGAATCCACAAAGAAGCGTCCGTCGTGTTGGTGCACCCGCTAGAACGTGAAGAAGGTCAGTTGATGGAGCGTTACATATAGCAAACTATTCATGGAATTGCGTATGCCGAAAGAACAAAGTACCTGACCAAGACAAGGTACTCTTCTAATTAATAATAGCTGCTCCTAAAACGAGTATTCAGATAATCTCTTCTGACATAAAAAATGTTTGGAAAAGTGCGTCTCTACCCTAGAAAAAGGATTTCAATAAAAATTCCTAAAAAGAATTGAAAATAACATAATAAAGATAAGCGTGTTCATGCGAATAACTCGGGCGTGATTTTTGAGCTATTGATTTCGCATGACGCAATCTGGTGTATAATGTAATATAAAGGCAACTCGAAAACCATGCTAAAGTCTTGTTCGATAATGCCAGGAGAATGAAGACCAATTATTTAACAAGATTAATATTTTGCAGGTGTAAGAAATGGATGTGCGCTTACCTAGGGTAAGCACAGGTTACGAAAATTTGTTTTTAATAACTTTTGAATTCTCTCACCTATACACAAATTACTTTATAACAACAAAATACATTTAAAAGATACATACATATTTTATACTGTTATAAACGTTTAAATCATTCAGTCTTTATTTCATTTTTTTTTTTCTTTTGTGTCTTAACTGTTATTTTCGCCTGTACTGTAAACGCATTTGTGTCGGCGGATGAACAAACTTGTCTGACGCATAATGATGCTGACTTTTAGTTGCCTTGGACCGCCAAGATGTCTGTAAAGGAAAATACATATACAAGCGTTTATATATTATGATTTGTACATAAAGATTTTACTTAAAGAGTGGTGGCCGAAATAATAGAACTGACACTAAGTTTTTGTAATTTTGTCTATTACTCGTTTGTATTTTATTAAAAGATCCAGCGGTTCAATTCTCCTGAAGCGTATGTGACCCTCAGATATAGGCAATACCCACTAAAGGGAGTTAATCTCTTCTCATGTAAATTAAAAGACGTTGCATTTTGTTGGATTAGAAAAGCATTAATAAAATACAAATACAAACTGAAGGAACCATTAAATCTTTATAAATATTCTGGTGTACCATGGAGCACCAGTTATTATTCTTAAAAGTTTCTAAGTTTGTGTTGTAAGTCTACATAGATAAGACCGGACCGATTCTATATGATGGACCCTAGTTAAGCGTCCATCTAGGTGAACACCAAGTTACCAAATTTTAGTTTTTCCGGGGATACTGACATTGTTTTTTTAATTGGTGAACAATACCTCTAATATACTGCTATTATGAATATGGGCAAATCCGAAAAACATTAAACCATGGAAAAAGTTTTAAAACTGTCAAAACTACATATTTGTGTTTATGGAAAAATTTACCATATATTGATTCTTCAAAATTTTTGATTCGCAGGTATTTAGTTCCACCGATCTCGAATTTTTATAATTTTTTTCAAACAATATGTTTTTTAAAACTTCATAAAAAACGCAAAAACATCAATTTTGGTATCAAGTTTCATGTAATTGGATGTAAAAAACCCCATAAAAAGTAATTGGAGTGATATAAATAACGTCAAGTAAAAAAGGGTTCACAGTGTGTAGCGTCCGTCACAGAAATAAAGGTTTTTTTAATTTGACTAGTGCAATTTTTCTTTTTTCTCCAATTGAACTTGGTTCGTAAAGAGAACTTATGGTATGCTTTACATTAGGCTAAAAATATATAGATGTTAATATAGCATTTTACAGAATAATATGTAAAGAAAAATGTATCGCGTCCGTCACAGTATATATTTTTTCCAAAATTATATTTTTTAAATACAAAATTTACGAACACGTAACTATCTTATTCATAAAGCAATAACATAGTCTATATCCACAGATTAAATTTAAGGTACAGTGCAATCGCAATAGAGTGAACACTTGGTAATATGAACTACTTGATACTACGAACTCCCGATTTTTTCCATTAGTTACTTTATAGAGTGAACAGAACCCAACTCAATAAAGTGAACTTTTGTTTTTCTTATACATAATTGATAAAGACGCATCTCTTATAGTTTTTTTTTACATACTTTTCTATGAAACAGTTAGGATATCGCTTGAATTTGAAAACATTTTTGTTTTACTTTTTTTCTCTTTTTGTTTATTTTATTGGTTACTCCATAGAGTGAACTTTTGTTATGCAAAATGGACAAAGACATAGAAGTTGTCGTTTTTTTGCACACTGAAACCGTTTCCGATGCCATTTCTGAGACTGACACTGACATCGAGGAAGTAGTAGTAGCCAAACCAGACATTACAGCAGCGCAGGCCGTGCAGATTTTTGAAAAAGCTACTGACTGAGCAGAAAATAACACAAACAATTACGAAAATTTTTTAGTTTTGCATAAATTCCGCGATTTACCGGTGCAAAAAGCAAAAAATGCTTGTACAAAGCAAAAAACTCTTGAAATTACTTTACTCCTTTGTAATTATATAATAATATTTAATAAATACAGATGTTTTTGGTATGAAAAAGTGTTTTTTTATAGACTCTTTAGAGTGAACTTTTTCAATAGAGTGAACAGGCCTTGCACGAATTAGTTCACTCTATTGCGATTCCACTGTATTAGGTATTAAAAAAAACATACAGTGGGGCAAATTTCATACTTTTGAAAAAAAAACATTTTTTTTTCGATTTTTGGGACACTCTAACAGCTGACCGAAAATTAAGATGTAAAAAATGTAAAACTTTAAAAAAATATATGTTTGTTGACTTTTTGTGAAATATAAAATTGTGCCCAAAAATCGCATTTTTAACCGCGAACATGTTTCTCTTCATATGATGAAATTCGAGAACAAATAAAACTATTATTTCCACTGATTTACGAACCATTAAAAAAATATATGAAATATGAATTTTTCCTTATAAAAAACATTCAAGTGAAAACTGTATCGTCAGCAACAGTTCATTTATGGATTTTTGGTGAAACTGGAAACTTTAAAATATTTTATTAAAGCTGTTTCGTAATCCTCTGACTTTTCTCTATCTTCATTGTATTTACATTTTTTTTTTATTACTATGACCGATTTGATGAAAATTAAAGAAACACGTATTGAAAAAAAGTCACTTCCATTTTTTGTAGCGTCCGTCACAGCACTTTAAAAGCGAATATCTTTTTACTCTAAAACGAATATGTAAATTAACAAATGCCATTCGAGAGCACAATCAATGGGATAATATTCTCCGAAATCTGTGCAAAGATATGTCGTGTAAAACGACAATGGAATTTATTTAAGAACAACAAAATCCGTACAAATGTATCGTCCGTCACGAAGGATTTGCCCATATTTAAAAACTCTTTAATTTTTTACAAATATTATTGAAAATTTTGATCCCGAAATTTTCACCTTTGACCCCGGTGAAGAAATTAAAAACACATTTCAGCAAAGGTTTTCCATAGATTAATAGCAATAATTCTGATTTTATTAAAATAATCAAATAATCTACTCAAATTATGATCAAAAATGTTACTTCTCGCGAATTCTTTGATTTGAAATCGCTGTCAATTCTTTTATTTTAACCACCACTGTATAGTCACAATATGAAAACTTATGTACATAAATATTTTTAATACTTTTTTTACGAATGATGCTGCAAAATTACTGATTACCCATGCAATTTTTATTTTATATTTTCTTTGTAGACATTTTAAGCGTTTGAGTCATTTAAGTGGCGGTCATAATGGGTTGGTCAAAATGTTTGTAATAAATTACATGATATATTATCATCTATTACCTCAACTAATGAAGATTTATAGAAATGAACACTTTACAAGGAATGCAAGAGAAGTAGGAATTTAATAAATAGGTAAAAAGGTATGTAAATATTTGAATATGTTAATTCAATCATTGAGGGATCCTATTTTTTTGACTATATCTCGAAAACTACTTCACCGATTTCAGCATTTGCCAACTAGGAATAAGCGTTTAGATTTCTTCAAAAAAAAAGATAGCCCATATGCATGATTCTAAAAATAGAATTTAATTTGAGGTTGATTTAGTTCGCCGCTCATCGGTAGGTACAAATGTTTCAGATCGATCTGATCAGTTGATAATCGCTAACCAATGGCAATTTGCATCGATTATGGTAGAATTTAATGGGATATAAACAATTTCTACGGGTCTGGACCACATTATTCAAGTGAATATAGTAATACCACGTCTAAAGGTGATCTATTCAGTTTGTAGCCTTTTATGTTTTGAAATAAAAGTAAACACCTAAATATTTATAATCTTGCTTTTCAAAATATTCTTCAGAAGATGGACACACATCATCATTCATTTTCAACTGGACGTTTATCCTTTCTTGTTACTAGGGTGTTTACTCGAGTTATGTATGCTCGATTAATCGAAAAAATAAAATCGATTAATCGCTCGATTAAAATAAGTTGGATATTTTCAAATAAAGATTTATTTGAGTAATTTTCCACGTATAATGGAGTTACTCGAGTAAATTTATTTCAATAATTTTGTAGGTATTTTTTTTTAATATAAAACGACTAAAATTTGTCTCAGCGTATTTCAAAAATCAAGACTTCAAATGAAGACCACTTAAATCAATTATCTACCGTTCTATGGTCCATCTTAGGCAATAATTGATGGTTCTACTATAGTTAATTTGAAGCACTAATCGACGGTTTTAATATAGTTAATAATCGTGAATTTTAACATTGTCAATTCTAAGCAATAATCAAGAATTGTAGATTACAACTTGTAATACATGTAGTCCATTGTGTGTATATAGTCCATTGTATGTATATATTCCATAGTATATATATAGTCAATGTAACTTCCGATATAAATAGCCTAGTCTACCATAGACCTGTTGTGGTATCCAATGCATTCGTAATTTCTACTATTGCTTATTTGCTCCTGTTATAGATTAGTTGAAGGTACCATTGCAATCGTAAAACATACTATAGTCCAGTTGAAGTCTCTAATGTATTCGTAGATACTGCTATAGTTTAGTTGAAGATCTCTGTGTAATCATGAGCCAAGTATAGTAACAGTACGTCCTACTATAGCTCAATTAAAGGACGCAATGTATTCGTAGATCCTACTTTAGTCCAGTTGAAGATCCCAGTGTAAATATAGGTAAAAGGTAGTCGTAGAGCCTACTAATCTATTAGATCAAACTCAGGATTTATGAAATCGAAATATTGCTTTATATATATAGAAGTAAATAAACTCACTTAAAATATTTAGGGTGAAAATATGTTACAAATGTTAATTTGTATTAAAAAATACATTTTTTTATTTTTGTTTTATGTCTTTTATTGCGAATTGTTAAAATTTATTGTTAATAAAACATTATAATTTTATTAAAAAAAATTGTTGTATTGAAAATATATTTATATATGTATAAAAAGCTTACAGAAAAATCTCACTCGAGTAATTTGAAGACGAATTTTTTACTCGATTAACTCAAGTAATTTTTAACGATTAATCGATTTTCCGATTAATTAAAAAACCCCGTTTTCAAGTTATTTGATTACTCAAACAATTAAAAGTCGAGTAAAATGAACACCCTAAAATAAAAGACATGCTTTAAAAATTGTTTCACACATAAAAACTAGTGGATTGATTTGTATGTAACAGGTGAATAAGTTAATCGCGTATTGAATGCTCAAAAAGACCTTATCTGAGCCGATGTGTGAAAGCTCAAATTGTTGTGGTGGAGAACGATCCGTTTATTGTAGTTGTTTTTTCTTATACTTCTAGATGAATCAGAATCAGAATGTAGGGTGCATGATAAAGCAAAAACTCTCTTACTTATTTTCAACTTTAAAGTAACTATAAACTTTAAATGAAATCATATTGTGAAACGGGAGATATTTATATTTAATGCTCCTTAGACACATGCAGATATTCAGATATATCGCACATTTGCTGCAACAACGACATAACTCCAATTCGTTGACATACAACACAATACAAATTTTATCCTCTCTTCGATATTTAATTGAGTGTTAACCTTTTTCTTAACAAGTAAGAGTGTTATATTCGGCTGTGCCGAATCTTGTATACCCACCATCAAGTTGTACGAGAGTGCATCTAATTCAAAATGTTGACCAAATGTGGTATTGTTGGTAGAATATTTGGACTATATTGGATTCGGTTGCAGTGGTATAGTTACATTTAACATTGAAAAGTATCTAAGTGGTTTCTCTAGTATTTACCTTGGACAAGATGCTGTTCCATAACCGAATATAGTTTTACATTAAAAAGCTGTTTCGTTGTGCCATAAACATGTTGATAGCAACACGGCAGGCTCATATATTTTGTTAAGAGTTCCTTATGCATTTACCGTGTATAAAGTCTGGACCTAACATTGATTGATAGCTATCTAATTTCGGAGATATACTGAATGTATCTCCAAATCTTTTTGATTGTAGGTATAAAAAGGGGATGTTATATATACTATAAGAACTATAGCCAAATGTTGACCGATTGTTACAAAATTTTATATACTGGCTGACATTAATATAGAGTTTATTTGTGCAAAATTAAGTGGCCATAGCTGACATAGTTTTTAATTTAATACCTTCTAACAGGCGTTTGTGGCATTTTAGTGGTTTCCGGGAGCGATTTTTATATGAAAGCTATGGTCAGAAATGGACCGATTCCTATAAAATTTGACATACTGACTGAAGGTTGCATCAAACTTCTCTCTTCTAAATTTAGTAGTAATAAATTTTAAAATTTTATTCAATTTATCAGCATAAGTCTGATTCCAGGGGCAGGGTTATATGGGAGCTCTAACTAAATGTGAACCGATTTTGCCCATTTTCAGCACACAATTTCTATAACATATCGAAAATACTTTTGCTAAATTTTGTCTCTCTAGCTCTTGTAGTTAAGAAACTATCGCGCTTTTCTCTGACGGAAAGACGGACATAAACCGTGTTTTATTTTTGTATCTTTGTGTTTCCGTAAGTTTTTTATATGGGAGCTATGGTCAAATAGTAACCGATTGTAACAAAATTTTGCACACTGGCTGGCATTCACATAAGAGTTTTCTTTTGTAAAATTTTGTTGCTGTAACCCTTTTCGTTAAGGCGCTATCGCGCTTTTATCTGACGGACAGACGGACATAAACCCCCTTTTCTTTTTGTATTTCTGTGTCTCCGTAAGTTTTTTATATGGTAGCTATGGTCAAATGGTGACCGATTGTGACAAAATTTTGCACACTCGTTGGCATTGACATAAGATCTCCTTGTACTAAATTTAATTTTTTTGTATGGGAGCTATGACTAAATATGAACCGATTTTGATGAAAATTTTATATGCTGTCTAGAGCTTATGCAGAACTTTTATATACCAAATTTTATTATCGTAGCTATTATAGTTTGTTATTTATTAGCAAATAAGCGATTAGCGTAGGCGAGGTTATATGGGAGCTATGGTCAAATGTTAACCGATTTTGCCCAATTTCAATAATAACATTTTCTCAGAGATGAAGAATGTGTTTACTAAGTTTCAGTGAGATAGCACCTTTCCTTTAGGCGTTATCGTGATTTCAACAGACAGACAGACAGACGGACATCGCTCAATCGTCTTAGAATTTCATAAGGATTCATATATATATCGTATTTGATTTTTGAGCCAATATTAAGGAAATTACAAACGGAATGACAATCTCAATATACCCCCTTCATTTTTCACATAAATTTCAAATTTAATAAGTAAGAGTGGTATATTCGGCTTTGCCGAATCTTGGATACCCTTCACCAATGGTGTTTTGTAACACTACTTAATGTAATTCCTAGCAAAATTTGGTTATACTAATATTATATGCAAAGAGTCTTTAAAATTAAGAGTCGGAAAAAGAAAAGCTTTTCGTTGGCGTCATCATCTAGAATAGTTATGCACCCAAAGGTTAGGTTGGGCAGGTGGCTAATGTCTAGGGAAGCTTCACTTGGGTTCTAAAGTGGTCCCTTTGTGAAAGATAATGATTACTAGACTACAAGTAGAGAATGCATATTTAAGCCAGCCAGTAGCTTCGAAATAAAATAGACACATATTTTACGAACATTTAATAAAGTTCGATAGACCAGATAAACCATGCAGAAAAGATGCTTCAAAATGTAGATGCCCTTACATTTGCAATAGCACATCGATTTGATGAAGTTTAAGTATTCTGGCATGCAAAACAAAAACATAGTGCCCAGTGAGGGTTGTGCACTTTAATTCGTACGAATTATCCAACTAGTAAAAGTTCTTGATTAGTTATGTAAAACTCTGAAGTTAGCGGACTGATTTAGGTCAAAGCTTTAACAATGATAATCCTTAAAATTATAGGGTATACACTCTTAGTTTTAGATACATACATGAAATATATAGCTTTTAAATGGATGGATATCAGCTTTGTCGGAAAAGTTATTAAAGATTTACTTATTAATCTGAAGTTAGTTAATTACTTTAAATGAACACTTCATCAATAATATTTGGGATGTATTGTTCTTTCGATCTGTCCGATGGATGTTTGGAAAGTTTTGCTCTAGTTCCTTGTGCAATTTTAATGTGATTTAATTTATCAGCATTAAATCGATTCCCGGTCGGGGTTATATGGGAGATTTCACTAAATGCGAATAGAGCTCGCCCATTTTCAATATCGCACTTTTCAAGAGATCAGAAATACTTTTGTCAAATGTTGTCCCTCTAGAAAGTTTATTTTAGGCGCTATCGCCCTGAATATCAATATTGAACAACGAAGTTATACGGGATCAATTGTCAAACGTGAACGGATTTCTCCCAATTGCAATTAAAAAATTTAAATTTTCGTTGATATGTGAGATACTTACATACATATGTAGGTTTTGAACGGATATCATGTAGTTAGCAACATTTTTGTACTTCCTAGGAAGATTACCTATAATTTGATATATAATACATTCTCAAATGTTATCATAATGTTCAAAAGTCAGACACAAAATTAAGATTAATGCAGAGTGTCTGTCTGCTAAAATCAGATTTGTGGAGCTCCTGGATTTTACACAAAATTTTAGGATATTGTCCCACCCTGAATTTTATCATTGTCGATCAAAACACCATCGCTTAAACGCTAATTATATCTACCACAAATTACCGAATGCATCAGGATTTAGGTAATCCCCTGCGAAGGACGCTATTAAATTTCATCAAAATAAACACCTGAGATATCCAAAAACTTGACTACAACAGAAAAAATTACAGACAGGTAGACGGACGGACAAAAAAACAGACGGACGGACAAACAAACAGACGGACGGAGGTACAGACAGACAAACAGACGGACGGACGGAGGTCGCGAAATCGATTCTCCTGCCGATTCTGAGTTGATCGGTACAATTTGAATGGTATTCGTAATCAGATTTTAGAAAATCCTCACACAAAGAACGATGTCAAATTTCATCACAATCGGTCCATAAACACCTGAGATCTCGCTAAAACAATACTTACAAAATGTAAACAAAATTTCTTAGACACGTACTTTGGGCAATTTGCTGTACATTATGGCGATATCTCAATTGTTTATGGACCGCTTTTGATAAAATTTAATAACGTGCTTGGCGGGGGAATTTCCTAAAATCTGATATAAAATGTATGTAGGTCCGTGCTAAAGGAGGATGGTTTTTCCTATTTCTGCATTTCATTTTTTCAACAAACATTCTCTAATGCGAACTTTGGGCAATTTGCGATACATCAAATTCAGTGTTTTGGCGATATCTCAGTTGTTTATGGACCGATTTTGATAAAATTTTACAGAGTGCTTTGGGAAACTATTTCCTACAATCTGATATATAACATGTTATCACATGTACACGAGGTGTATCTTTTTTCTCTTGTTATTTAAAAGTGTGTTTCAATCAAAAATTTTAAAATTTTCGTCTAATTTTTGGTATTTTTCGATATTTTCGGTGTTTATAAACCGATTTTAATGAAATTGAATAGCGTTCATTGCGGGAGAATTTCCTAAAATCTGATATATAATTTATGTAAGTCCATCCTCCAGGGGCTTCAGAAACTTGATTTCAACAGACAGACAAACGGACAGACGGACATCGCTTAATCTATTTTCCTCCCGATTCTGAGTCGATCGGTATAATTTTTATGGGGTTCACTAATAAAAAAATTACAAACGGAATCACAAACTTATAATACCCTTTCACCTATTGGTGAAGGGTATAAAAATGACAAGCGAAGGCAATAAAGACAAAGCTGTTTTAAAAGAAAGGAAGGCAGTTTTCCAAAAAAAGCAAAAGGACAAAATGTACTTGTAGATGTTTCAAAACCAGGGTATGGTACATTGGTAATTCTGCAGCAAAAAAGCCATTTTTGGACCACTGCTTTTGAAAGGTCTAATGATGCAGTTCTACAGATCAATAATTGTTTCCAAGAAAAAATTATATAATGTATTATAAAAAAGGTATTGAAATGCGTTTAATGTTCTAAAACGAAAGACGTGTGCCGAATTTTTTCAAATTCTGTTGAGAATTTCGGCTTATGCATGGAAAACAATAACATGTTTGAACTTATTTAATAAAATCTGAAGTTTTAAAAAATTTATTAGCATTTTTTGAGTTATGACAGTGTTGCAGCAAATGAGTATGTTAACTGTTTCCTTTATTTAACCATTTATCTTCAACATTTTTTGTATATTTTATTTTCTGTTCAACTACAAAAATGGTAATAAATTTTCGTACCGTTATGCCTCTCTAGAGTATGCCTAAAGATTTGTCGAGATAAATACATTTCATTATGTCAACTCGACACTTTTTATACCATACAGCCCCCCTATAGGGAGAGGGTATATTAAGTTTAGGTAATGATGTCTGACACCCACTTAAAGTACTTACCTATGGACATATAACAAATTTTTGGAGTCGACTTAACTATCGAACAATCACAATTTTAAAGCTTTTACATATATCATGTGTTATTGCATATGATCGTCATATATGAGATTATATTAATACTAGGGTTTCATATGTTCGGATAGAACCGACTTTAGTAGTTATTTTTGTATTTTGTTACATTTCTTTTTAGCTTTAATGCAAAAAAAGTATTTTGCAAGCAATATCAAGTTTAAGGTTGTCTTTCATAAGTTAAGGTCTTTTTTGGGTTTGGTTTAGAGAAAAGTATTGTATATATTTTTTGTACATTTCTTTAATAACGTCGACCAAAAGTCGTCTGTAATTTTTTCCGTAATCTGGTTTTTCATTTCAATTCAACTCAACTCAACAGGTAGTGAATGAAGTGAGTGAGTGGCTGATGTTGAGATGTTGCTGCTATTTTCGTTACATTATATTTCCAATGAAATTGAAATAAAATTTCACTTTCTATCCAGTTTAAAGTTACAACCAGATTGTTATAAGCCTTCTTTTGGTCAATCGTTTTTTTTTTTTATTACATTTTTTATATTATTTCGGTTTTTATCTTTAATGGTCGCACATTCTGCTTTTAAGCTATTTAGTTTTTTTATGTATATTTTCAAGATTTCGTAAAAAGGCTTTATAACTTTTATTTGTGAGTTTATGTAATTTAAAATTTTAAATAAATTAAAGGGTTGTAACATTAAATTTAGTTTGCAATTTCACCAATTTTATCAAAAGTCGTTTTGCATTTTTTCGTTATGTTAAAAAGAAAAGGAAAGTGAATAATGAGATGAATTGCACTGAAAAAAAATGATTGGGGACTTGAAATAAAGTTGAGAACAGATAAATGCATATGACGAAATAAATGTACACTGTGTAGTAGAGTGGTTCGAAAAAAAAAGTTGGGTCAGTCACCCCCTAGGATTGAATATAATGTCAAAATAAATCTAAAACAATTTTTTTTATTTTTTTACCACGCCTACAAATACCGCCCTTTTTGTATTTTGTTAACTGTTTCGCCATCTTTAGTCCGATCATATCACTTTATATATCGGTGTTCACGGCTCTAGATAGATTTGATAGATTTTTACTACTACGACAATTTCTAGTCGAATCGAGTACAAAAGTAGTTTTTTAAAGTTATGACTATAAATTTACGTGGTAGAAAAAGGCTATCAAAGAGTGAAATGTAGCCCTTACAAAACCGCGAACACCGATATATAAAATGTTATGATCGGACTTAAAATGGCGACACAGTAAACAAAATACTAAAAGGGCGGTATTTGTAGGCGTGGTAAAAATATAATTTTTTTTTTAGAATTGTTTTAACATTATCTTTAATCCTAGGGGGTGACTGGCGCAACTATTTTTTTTGTATGGAAGGCGAACCGCTCTACAGTGTAGCAATGACAAAAAAAAAAACAAGTAAGAGTGTTATATTATTATATCAAGTTGTGTTAAATTTAGAAACGTATCTCATTTATGTACGAGGGTACAGCTAATTCAAAATGTAGACCAAATGCGATATTGCTGGTAAAATATTCCTAATGCATCTGTCGTATATAAAGTCTGGACTTAACATTGATATAATGTACTGAATGTACCAAAATTTTTTTATTATAAATATTATATTTTACATATATAAGAACTATAGTCAAATGTTGACGGATTGTCACAAAATTTTACACATTGGCTGGCATTTATATAAATCTTATTCCTGCCTTAGATTGGCATTTTGCAGTACCAGTTCTTTTTCAGTATTCTTTTTTTTCTTTTACTGATTACTGAAAGAAAAAATCAGTATTCAGTAATTTTTACTGATTACTTAAAAAAAATTCAGTATTCAGTAAATTTTACTGATTACTGAAAAAAATTTCAGTATTCAGTAAATTTTACTGATTACTGAAAAAAAATTTCAGTATTCAGTAAATTTTACTGATTACTGAAAAAAGGTTTCAGTATTCAGTAAAATTTGATATACTGAAAATAATTTCAGTAATCAGTAAATTTTACTGAACACTAAAAAAAATCAGTAATACTGATTATTGAATGCAGTATCCGGTGGTTTTGAAAAAAAGTTATTAAAAAAACAAGAACTAAACTACACAACAAATGAACATATTTTGAAAAGTGCAAGGCATTGACTATATGGGTCCTATTCTACTATCAAATTGTAGTAAAACCTATACTCAGTTTGTCCAGTTTAGTGACCTTTTTTATGGGCCACCTAAGTTTAACAATATTAGTATGATGCCAAAAAAAATCTGTCATCAGATTTTCCCAAATACCTAATCGGCACTTAAAAATATCGCTTAACTATGTTGGGTAAAAATGTAGCTAATTGAGTATTAGGCTATGTTAAACTTCTCTAACTAATGGATTTGCCGTTCGGAGCCGGAGTTAAAACGTAGGTCTAAAAATAGAATCGGATGCAGCTCATTGTCTGAGACAAGTTTCCCTTGTGAGAATTTTGTATGCTCCTAATTTTCTGCAATTGGTAAGTACTTACCTCCAATGACATCACCATGATAATGTAACGATTTAAACAGCTAATGAGTAAGTAGTTCGTATTCAGTATTTGAGCTGTTTATCTTATAACTTCGTAATCAAAAGTTTTGCTCTGTTATTTTTGTAATTTAATAAGGCAAGTTACCATAGATGAGCTTTTTGAAGTACCATTACTTACTAAGTAATTGTCTACAATGACATATCTATATTAAACTAAAAAAGTTTTTTTTCTAATTTTGCTGAAAAACTCTAGATACTGTAATCTAATCATTAAGTAGTAAAATATACTGCTTACTGAATTTTTTTTCAGTGATTAGTAAAATTTACTGAATACTGATTTTTTTTCAGTAATCAGTAAAATTTACTGAATACTGATTTTTTTTCAGTAATCAGTAAATTTTACTGATTACTGAAATTTTTTTTCAGTAATCAGTAAAATTTACTGGTTTTCAGTAATCAGTAAAATTTACTGATTTTTTGTTTCAGTAATCAGTAAACATTTACTGATTACTGAAACGCTAACTGCAGTAAAAAGTAATGCAGTATGCCCATGCATGATTCCTGTAAAACTTAACTGGCCTTTGTTACATATTTTTTGGTTTTCAGGAGCGATTTTTATACGAAATATGAACCGATTCCTATAAAACTTGATATACTAACCAATAGTTGCACAAAACTTCTCAGTTCAAAACTTAGTCGTCATAGCTATTACAATTGTATTTAATTTATCAGCATTAATCTGATTCCCGGGGCAGGGTTATATAGGAGCTCAAATTACTTAAATGTAAATCTTATGTAAAACTTCTATACATTTATCATCATATCATCATACCGCCGTGGTATAACAGGTTAGTAATTCGCCAACCATGCCTGAGGTCCCAAGTTCGATCCCCCGATAGACTCTTGAAAAATAAAATTTTCAAAAAAAGCGGTTCACCTAATAACTCGGCCAGCCACTGATTATTGAATGTTAGGCTATGTAAAGCTTTTGTAACTAATGCATTTCCGGTCGGAGCCGGCGTTAAAACGTAGGTACCTTTCAATGACTCTAAAAATAGAATCGGATGCAGCTCATTGTTGGAGAAAAGTACTCCTTGTAGGTATTGGAATGTTTTCAGAAATTTTATATATCTGCGGCAATATGGAAGAGTACCTTAAGTCGATCAAAGAGAGAATTGAGTTAAGGCGTTTATTGCATTACAGAAGCAATGGCGCTTAAATGTGTTAGTCTGTTTTAAAAAAATTCGTGTTTTTATCAATGTTATGTACGTTTATTAAACGTATGTACAGATATTTTTGTGTACATATTCAAATTTTTCTTTCATTATATAACGATTTCGCTTAACTTCACCTAAGCTGTATAAATGTTGACCTTAAACAAATAAAGTCATTATTTTCAAACAACATATGTTAACATAAAACTACACTATATTTACTTTTTATTTAAACAGAATCGCTTAAAATTACTTAAGATCCAGTTCAACACAAATTTCAGTTTCGAAAAAGAGCTTAGGTAGAAAAAACGAAAAATCTTCTGAAATTAACGATATTTTTTTTTAAATACTCATCCTTCTTCTCTAATAATATATTAAATCATAAATTATTCGCAGAAATCAAGCAGAAGAAAAATTACACAAAATTGATGATATCTCAAAATTTAAATTTTCGAATTTGGGCTATCTCGTCTAGTTTCTGAGATAAATAGTGTCTGTATTGTTCTATATCCTTCAAAACTGATTTTTTGTTCTATACGCCAAATATAAGGTGTAAAAATCTCAGATTTTATCCCAAAGTTTTTTAGAAAAATTAAATTAAAACTTCAAAATGCATTTTTGGCGTATAGAGCACATAACCGCACGACTCATTCATAAGCAAAAAAGCGTAAGACTAGGCGAGATTATTCGGGAGCTATATTCAAATGTGAACCAATTTTATCCAATTTTCCCAGAACTGAGGAATGTCTTTGTCAAGTTTCAGTGACCTAGCCCTTTTTGTTTAGGCGTTATAGTGCTTTCAACAGGCAGACAGACGTACATCGCTCTAAGAACTTCACAAGGATTCAGAATACTCGTATATATCCTTCTTGGTTTTTGAGCCAATATTATGAAAATTACAAACGGAATGACAATCTCAATCTTTTTGGTGGTGGGTATAAAAAAAATTAATTCTGAAATTACCGGCTAATTTGCTGTCACTGTGTATTTAGCAAGTGACGAAATCAATTCTAAATACAGTATAATCTCGAAAAAGTTGACCAATGTGTTCCAAGGGTATTTAACTTTTCCGAACTGTTAACATTTCTAAGTTTTTTTTTTTCAAAATTTAACAAAAAATTAAATAAATAACTCAGTAAGTCTATTTTTTGATGAAAAGTGTTAAATTCATGTTTATTGACTTAATTTTCATCACTACAAAAAATTAACTTAGACTAAATTTGTTCCAATAGTTTTCAAATTCATAGTCAGACTTAAGAATTATCTATCTCAATAAATACTAATTTGTTTGTGATGGTTTAAAGAAGCAGTGAAGACTTGCTTCCTTTTTATCTTTCGTGTAATTGGACTTTACCATATTCGTCCGGATATTGATAAGATCTGCTACCTTATTTGAGTCGTTTTTTGTTCATACCATTTAATCAAGGTATCGGTGTCTTCAATTACTTCCGAGAAGCTTACCTTGGATTGTTGAATATCTTGTTCTACAAATGAATCATCTTCATCATTCTCTGACACTTCTAAATTATCATTATCTTGTAAAATTTCATCATTCTTCCAAATTTCAATATCATTAATGCTGCTGTCAACATTGTCACCCACCTTTGACATTAATAATCGAACTTCTTGAATAACACCGCTGTATGCACTATTTGATCTAGTCAATCCTGAGAGGGGTATATCATCTTCAAAGGAGACAAACTGTCACCTATAAACCAAAATACTGCTGTGTTAACTTTTTAGAGTTTCCTTGATTCTGAAATACTGTCAACTTATCTGAGAGTTTAACTTTTTCGCGAGTTTACTTTCTCGAGACTATGGTGTACATCTTAATTTAAGGCGTCCAAATATTATTTCCCAGCACTAATTTCACTTAAATTTAGATAAGTTTCGATTTTTTTAAACAATTTTTTTTCTAAAATTTTTGATTTTGGAAGAGGTTGTGCTTGTTATTTTACCATATCTTGAAAAAGACTGGATTAAGAACAAAATTTTTCTGAATTACACACAAAATATTTCTCGCACAGTTTTACATGAATTTTTAAAACTCCCATGAAAAAAATCAAATGTAAACTTTTAACACGCCGATGTATGTATGCACGTGTATTCTTTTACTGATCATCTCCACCATATCCACTTGGCAGAACCCATTTAATTTCTTTTCTAATTGTGTTATTAATCGTTTCCAAATACTTCCTATGGCTTTTTCTACATACTTAAGTTTCCAATTTTTAATAACTTTTACTTAATTAAACTCCCCTTTCAGAAAAATCATCATCATCTTTAATATATCAGCAACTTTCTTTCTTAATTCTAAAACTCTTTTTCAATTAATTAAAATCTGTGAAATTGCCAATTAGTTTTCCTTCATTTCTAAAATAGAAAAAAAAAAAATTCTCATCTTAAACTAAAAAATTTCGTAAATAAAAGTTTTATAATAAATTCACTTTTACCGCCTTAAGTTTTAGATTAAAGCGTTTGCTGATGCAATTTCTCAATATGAATAAGAAAAAAAAAACATTACAATGGAAACTTTTGTTTCCACAAAATGTGAATGAAAATTTTACTTTTGTTAGAAAAAGGAAAAAGTGGAAAACTTTTTCAAAAGTTTTTCTAAAAACACATTAAAGTTGTAACAGAAGCTGCAACTGGCAACAATGATGCATGTAGACGGATGGATTAATGGAAAAACAAATAAAATTACTTTTTAAACAAATATGTTGCAACACTTTCACACCCATTGTTCAAAACGGGTATGGTCGAACAACGATGACAATTTTTGCGAATAGAAGAAAGAGTGTTATACCCGCTTATGCTGAATTTGATATACCCTCCATCAATTCTATTAAATGTATAAGTTTTTCTTAAAAAAACTACTTTGCCCTATATATATTTGTATGTGTATTTGAGGGTATAGATTACATAAAAAATAAATAGATCGACTTAAATAAAATTTATTGCCAACTAGTCAGTGTTGCCACCAACCAAATGTTAAATTACACATGTATCATACCAAAATTACACATGAAATTAAAAATTACACATACTTTTTTTGGCAAAATAACATACATACTTGGCCTATATTTGCAACCTGTTAAGGTCAAAGACCGAGCAAATTTTAGAATTCTATACGTTTCGATCTTGTGCCTATATTCTCAAACTTCGTTGGCCAAGTTTTGAAAGAGTTTCCTCTACATAGTCTTTTCATCAATATTTCAGATGACCCCTTCTAATATATGGGAGAACTCGCGGCACATGATAGCTCCTTACATTAACGAGTGTTAACATAGTTCCCTGGAAGCAGCGTTCAAATACTGCGAAATTAAAATATAGTTAATAACTTTTTGCAAAGTAGGAAACAATCTGTCTTCCAAGGTATTCTTTAAATCAGAAACTTTTATCCAATAATCTTCTGGCTCCAAATTGCTATGAAGCCCAAAATTTCAAAATCTAAGATATTTTGGGGTCACAATATCCACAATTGTATAAATATCACTAAAATTAACTATTTTTTTAATTTGACGAATTGCCTCGATATAAAACTCTCGGCTATCTTAAAGCATATTTTTTTCCAATAAGTATTGGGATTTTAAGACATCCATTTTTAAGAATGTAGTAACATTAAAAAGTTTGCATCCCAGTAAAAAATATATGGATTAATCCATAATCGAGCAACAAAGGAGTAATGACTTGTTCATCCATTTGGAGTAATAAGCGAGCTATCGAAACTTTTTATTTTGTTTTGTTGTTTATGCCTCGCTTAATACTCCAAATGGATCAACGAGGGATGCATCAGTTCGTTTTTTTTTCTTTGACATAACAAAAAATATTTTGCTCAAATTAAATTGGAATGGATCAAAAAATAAACAAATACAAATTTTTTTATTTTTTTTTGTTTCGGTAATTGGTGAATTTTTTATTGCATGTTTTAAATAATATATTACGCGTTGTCTTTTCTTTAAAACTAATTTGAACTAACTTTTAATTCTAGAGCTTTAGAAGAGGAAGCCCTACGCACTGCCGAAGAAGCTGCCGCACGTAAGCCTAAGAAGAAGAAGAAGCTGCTTGCCAGGCAGAAGAAGCCGCTTGTCAGTCAGAAGAGTCTGCACGTCTAGCCGAAGAACAATGCAAACGCCAAGAAGACGAGGAAGAAATGAACCGTTTGGCTGAAATCGAAAGACAAGCTGAGGAAGCTATCAAGGCCGCCAAGGAAGCTGAACAAAAGTAGATAAAATCTACAATAAATTTTAAATTTTGCGCTTACATTTGAGTTTTCTTAATTTTCCAGAGCCCTTGAAGGCACGTTTCCAATATACATAAATAAAAATCAATATTTTCTTATTTTTGTAAAAAATAACCAAATTTGTATTTTATATGAATGTTTACTCCCCTTTTTGCTCCTTTATGAGACAAAAACGATTACTCCCTCTGCCGTCATTTTCAAGACTAAAGGGAGCACTCCATAAGGAGCTTAAATGGAGTACTCGTGTCTGCGGACATGCTGTGTTAAAAATCCTATGAGTTTCGGAGTTTTATGGAGTAATCCATTACTCGCAAAGGAGCGCTCCAAGAGTACTCTTTGGATGATAATATTTTTTACTGGGATTATATTAATTATTTTGATTTCGAAAGGGACGTACAAATATTTACTTTTTAAAATGCATGTGTAGAAAACTGTTAAAAAATATTACGATAGCTGGCACTCAAAAACGACAAAAATTTAAATTACACATGAGTTACACATGCAGCCAGTTATACATCGTCTACACATGAAAATAAAAATTACACATGATATGTGTAATTACACCTAAAGTGGCAACACTGCAACTAGTGAAGGCAACATTTATGTACTAAGTTTGGGAATTATAGCTACTACAGTTTAACATTAACTAGATTTTAAGACGTTTACCTCATGTTTAACAGTATACGAGTATGTAAATTATTGGTTTTTATAGTAAATGGTTTCCGGGTGTGAGATTTTATGGTTGATTCTGCAGTTACCAGTTAATTTGTGCTCCTGTGTATTTAACCCTTGTAGACTTAAGTTTGTCTTTTAAATGAAAAATGTTTCCTATAATTCATAAGATATAGACGAGAAAATTTAATTTATTGCTAGCAAGCATACATGGGCATACTGCATTACTTTTTTACTGCAGTAAGCATTTCAGTAATCAGTAAATGTTTACTGATTACTGAAACAAAAAACTGATTACTGAAAAAATAAATCAGTATTCAGTAAATTTTACTGAATACAGAAAACTTTTTTCAGTATTCAGTAAATTTTACTGAATACTGAAAACTTTTTTCAGTATTCAGTAAATTTTACTGATTACTGAAGAAAAATTTCAGTAATCAGTAAAATTTACTGATTACTGAAAAAAATTTTCAGTTTTCAATAAATTTTACTGATTACTGAAAAAAAATTTCAGTATTCAGTAAATTTTACTGATAACTGAAAAAAAATTCAGTAATCAGTAAATTTTACTGATTACTGCAAATAAATTCAGTAATCAGTATATTTTACTGCCTAATGATTAGATTGCAGTATTTAGAGTTTTTCAGCAAAAATTAAAAAAAAATCCTTTTTTATTTTAACACAGAAATGTCATTGTAGACAAGCACTTAGTAAGTAATGGTACCACAAAAAGCCCATCTATGGTACTTGCCTTATTAAATTACAAATAGGAAGTAAAATAACCCAGCAAAACTTTTGATTACCAAGTTATAAAATAAACAGCTAAAATACTGAATAGGAACTACTTACTCATTAGCTGTTTAAATCGTTACATTAACATGGTGACGTCATTGGAGGTAAGTACTTACCAATTGCAGAAAATTAGGGACTTGAGTACATACAGAAAAAATTCCAACAACATTACAATTGGAACAAGGGGTACTTCTCTCAGACAATGAGCTGCATCCGGTTCTATTTTTAGACTCATTGAAAGGGAGCTACGTTTTATCTCCGGTTCCTAACGGCAAATGCATTAGTTAGAAAAGTTAAACATAGGCTAATACTGGTGTGGCCGGGGATCGAACTTGGAACCTCTGTTTGTTTGCACAAGAGAGTTTATGACCTTTTTTGGTATCTAAACAAGTTCAGATTATGCTGGTGTGTTCACAAAAGTTGTTTAGTTTTATGGTGGCTATAATTTTACAAAATATAGCGTGTGAAAAATCAGGATTTCCAAAAAGTTATGATAAAAAAATTTTTTCTTGAACATTTTTAAAAAAGACATCATAAAATTTTATTAAGAAATATTTTACATGCTCTTGGCTACATTTTCCCCAACATAGTTAAGCGATATTTTTAAGTACTGATTAGCAATTTGGGAAAAACCGATTTTTTTGGCATCATGCTAATATTGGCAAACTTTGGCGGCCCATAAAAAAAACGGTCACTAAACTAGACAAACTGAGAATAGGGTTTTACTACAATTCAATAGTAGAATAGGACCCATATAGTCACGGCCTTGCACTTTTTAAAATATGTTCTTTTGTTGTGTAGTTTAGTTCTTGTTTTTATAATTATATAATCAAAACCACCGGATACTGCATTCAATAATCAGTATTACTGATTTTTTGCAGTATTCAGTAAAATTTACTGATTACTGAAATTATTTTCAGTAATCAGTAAAATTTACTGAATACTGAAATTTCTTTTCAGTAATCAGTAAAATTTACTGAATACTGATTTTTTTTTCAGTAATCAGTAAAATTTACTGAAAAGTTTTTTCAGTAATCAGTAAAATTTACTGAATACTGAATTTTTTTTTCAGTAATCAGTAAAATTTACTGAAAAGTTTTTTCAGTAATCAGTAAAATTTACTGATTACTGAAAATTTCTTTCAGTAAAATTTACTGAATACTGAAATTTTTTTTCAGTAATCAGTAAAATTTACTGAATACTGATTTTTTCTTTCAGTAATCAATAAAAGAAAAAAAAATACTGAAAAAGTACTGGTACTGCAAGGTGCTCATCTATGCTAGCAGGGAAGAAAATTGTGCTTTCAAACAAAAATAATACATTTCTAATTGATCCACGCTCCACATATCAAAACACGATTTACACACATTAAATATCCTTTGGTTCAATATGGCCAAACAAACGATGTTGTTCCTATGGAATATACATGAAATAAGTAAATCTTTATTAAGAACAAAGCTAGGCAGTCCATATCACCAAGACCCGAAGACCTTTTGTAATTTTCGTAAATATTACGATCATTAATGAAAATCATGAAAATTAGTATTCATATCATTCAGTTGAGATTTGCATGTTAATAAAATCGGTTGGTGTCGCTTTGTTAAAGAAATGACAAAAACAAAATATGCAAGAAACAAAATCGAAATCCAATTTATAGCAACACAATATGTATTTTTTTTTTTTTTTTTTTTTGAGACAAAGAAATATAATCTCGGACACTAATATTTTTTGGAAATATTGTATGAAAACTGAAACAAATACTAATATTAAACAATTTTTGATTTTCTGTATAAATATATTTTAGATAAAAATATAGAAAAATTTTCTATTAAAACAAAATTTTGATAAAAAAAATTGTCTGTAGAAAAATATTCTAAGAAAACTTTTTGATAAAAAAAATGTCTATGGAAAAAATTTTAGATAAAAAAAAATTCTATGATAAAATTTTTGATAACTAAAATTTAGCACAAATATTCTTCATTTCTTGGAAAATTTTAGTACTGAAATTGGTTGAAATCGGTTTACATTTGACCATAGCTCCCGTATAACCTCGCATAGGCCAATCGGTTATTCGCTAATAAAACTATGACAGATAAGATGATAACGTTTAGCACAGAAAAGTTTTACATGAGCATTTAAGTGCCTCGGTTTTATAAAACGGTGTAAGAGATACGTCACTTCTTCTGATCTCCATACTATTTACACCACCTACATCCAAACGAAAAAAGAATACAACTGTCACGTATAATTTTTGGGTTATCAAGGTTTTTTTTTTCCTTATGTCCATCTTTTTCAGGATTTGTGTCTGGCAACCCTATATACGGTAGATGTATTAGAAACTCCTAGCAAAATACGGCATATTATTACTTTTAATATGTTTATGCTTACTACCCAGCAAAACTTTGGTAATGGCAAGTACTCTGATAACTGGTTACCTTGTAACGACTACAACATACCATCCGAATAAATAATAACATATTACAGAAGTACTCATTTGTAATTAAGATGGTAATTTAAACTGAATGGCCCCGGTTCAAATCCCACCAAGGGCAACAATTTTTTTTAGTTTTTTTTTTATTAAAAGAGTCTTTTTGAATGATTTTTGAATTTTAAGAACTTAAATATTATCTTCTGTAAAAAAAATGTGTAAAACTAACTCACGTTAATGAAAAAATACCATCATGAGTCAATTTTGATTATGTAGGGGATGTTGAATACCAAACACGATTCAAATTGGTCTTAACTTGGTAAGCCCAACTAATCTGGGTCATCCTTCATCTCAACTGTGGACACACACCTCCTCATGGTATCACCCGGGGAGCTAGTTTAACACCCATTAATATTGTGAGTTAACATGTTCCGAGAGTTGTCCCATAAGATCGATAAAAATGGGTTAGGATTACGGGCTAGTAACCCTCTCTTGAAAAAAATACAATGAAGAGGATAAAATTAGAATTGAAATGTCCCACTACCTAATATTAGAGGAGGATGTCCGAAACTTCGATAGAAAGACCAAGTAGAGGAACATTTTTCAAAGCTTGGCCTATAAAATTGGAGAATATTCGCACAAGATCGAAATCCATGGAATTCTAAAATATGCTCGGACTTTGACCTTAACAGGTTGTAACATTTAAGTAAGTAAGAGTCAATTTTATGTAAAAACTTATACAAAAAGAAGATTTAAATTGTTTAAGTTTTAAAATAATTTTAAAAAAGTTTTAAAATAATTACAAAAAATCGTATAAAAATATTTTTCCAAAAATTACAACAAAGCAAAAAAAAAAAGCAGGGAAAAAACAAAGTTATTTTCACATGATTTTGGATCTAAAAATAAAAATTGTTTATATTAATTATAAGCTGTTAAGTTTTCAACATATGAAGTAGCTCAGTGGAAGAGTCTCTGCCTAGCAGTCGGAGGGTCTGGGTTCGAGCCCCCATGGGATCATAAAAAAAATTTTGTATTTCGTTTAAAAATATATGTTTTTAATAAAACAACAACAAAAAAGTTGTTGCTGTTGTTGTTGTTGCTTTCAAATTGCTTTCCCAAGTCATTACTTTTCTGCAATTGGTAAGTACTTGCCTCCAATGACATCCCCATGTTAATGTAATGACTTAAACAGCGAATGAGTAAGTAGTTCGTGTTCAATAGTTTAACTCATTATTTGGTAATGAAATGTTTTACTGGGTACATTTAAGCTCAACGAAAAGTATATAACAGCTTATTAATGTAAAACTATATACAGTTATGGGACTTAATTTTGCACAAAATAAATACTTGGAAAACCACTTAGATACTTTTAAGCTACTGCAACTAATAAGCTACTGCAACCGAATTTAGTCCTAATATTTTACCAACAAGCGAAACAATTTTTTTCAAATCTGGTCCACATCTTGAATTAGCGCCACTCCCGTAGATATATGAGATATGTTTCTAACTTTAATACAAATTGATGGTGGGTACATAAGATCCGGCACAGCCGAATGTAAAACTCCGATTTTGCCCAATTTCTATTCAAACATTTTCTCAGAGATGAAGAATGTTTTTACTAAGTTTCAGTGAGGTAGCTCCTTTCGTTTAGGCGTTATCGTGATTTCAACAGATGGACAGACAGACAGACGGACATCGCTCAATCGTCTTAGAATTTCATAAGGATTCAGAATATATATCGTTTTTGATTTTTGAGCCAATATTAAGGAAATTACAAACGGAATGACAATATACTCAATATACCCCCAATCTTTTTGATGGTGGGTATAAAAATAATTTTATTTTTTTAGGGGACATAGTTTCCTCTTTATCAATCCCACCAGATGTTCCGAAAGACTATCATTGTCAAAAAGAATGACTGTAAAAATATTAAAAACTATGTTACTAATTATTATTATTATTTATTTAGTCTATGAATATGAATCCTTACAGACTATTAACAAAAATTATTTACGTATACTTAAAATTATGAAACAGAGTTACGAGTTAAGAAAGACAATAATTTTACATTTAAAAACATTATAATTAAGATTAAAATCTACAAATTGGTATAATTTATTATATTGTCTGCATAACCTAACAAATGGGTCAGCATTGGCATAATTCGTACCACAAAATTTTACATACAAAGGCTTATAATATCGACAATTACGACGAGGAACATTAAATTTTAAAGATTTTAAAAGATATTCACAATTAATATTTCCTTTTACTATATTCAACATAAAACAAACATTTAACATAATCCGACGACTTTTTAAGGTAGGCAATTTAATTAAAAGTGTATGGTGGTAAATTAGAGTAATTCCATTGAAGACCATTTAAACAAAATAGTAAGAATTGTTTTTGCACAGACTCAATAAGGTCATTATGGATATCATAGTAAGGATCCCATATGATGGATCCGTATTCCAAAATAGGCCTAACTAACGATACGTACAGTTGCTTAGTAATGTATGGATCAGAAAACTCCTTAGCCCATCGCTTTATTAAAGCAAGGACACCTCTAGCCTTGTTTACGGTTAATGTTATGTGAGTTGTAAAATTTAATTTTTGGTCAAGCAAAATTCCAAGATCCATAAATGATTCAACCAGATCCAAAACATGTCCTCCAAGGTAATAGTTAACCGCTAAGCAATTATTTCTGTAAAACCTCATGCATTTACACTTTTTAAAGTTTAGCTCCATCATATTGTGTTTGCACCAACGGAAAAAGTTATTAAGATCATTTTGAAGATAATTGTGATCAGCATAATTGTTGAAAGAAAAAAATATTTTTACATCGTCAGCATACATTAGAATATTGCAATATTTAACGACATTAATAAACAATTCAAATAGTAATGGGCCAAGATGACACAGCTATGAACTTAGATGTAGAGTTATTAAATCGAACGGTTTGTTTTCTGCCTATTAAATATGATTTAATCCAGTTAAGGCTTTTGAAAGTTACACCCAGAAGATTTAATTTTCGTAAAAGAAGAGAGTGATTTACTTTATCAAACGCCTTGCTACAATCTGTATACGGCCAAGGGCGTGGGCTGGAACGTCACGATAAGTAGCGATAACTTTTGTTCACTCAAAATATATTCTCAGGCTGTAACTTTGGCGCAAAAAATGTGCTTCTATTTCTTGCAAATTAAAAGTTACAGCCATTTTAAGTTAACTGGAACGTCACACTAAAAGAGAAGTGGTCTAAGAGCTTGTACAACATTTTCCAAAATTTCGTAATGTTTTCAAAAACCTGGACACGTTTCCCTCTAACATATCGTAGGTGAAAGATCAAAGAATACTCTACGCACAAAAAATTTATAAAAAATTGCATTTATAGTTGTTTTGGATGCAAAAATGCGAGACTGGAACGTCACAAAAAAAAAAGACTGGAACAGCACATTAAGTTCTCTTACTTAGGAGCCATGCAAAAACGACCAATGTGAATAAATAAAACACTAAAATTTACTTAAAAAATTTTATTTATTTATTTTTTATTGGATAAACAAAACAACATCACTTCATGTTTGATTATACTATTCAGTAGGTACGTAAATTCTTTCAAAAACAATATTAAGTGAAATTATTTTCTCATAAAGTTGTAAAGAAAAAATTAAATAAAATAAAATAGAAACCGATGCTCAAAAATTTTGATATATTAATACTTCACAAATGTACTCTCTTTGTTTTGTGAGGCTTTGGACTGTAAACAAACAAATGACAATTACAAAAGCACTAGATAATAAGAAAAAAAATTTTCATTGAATTCCCCTTTTTCGCGGCCTTGGCCATATACAGCGTCAGTTTGTTTATTAGAGTTGTTAAATGAATAATGTTAGTTGTAGTAGAGCAGCCCTTTCTAAAACCATGTTGGCAAGGTGATAATAAAGATGATGTATGATGGCATAGGAAATCGGCAATTATTTTTTCAAAAACTTTCGGGATAACACTTAATTTAGCAATTCCTCTATAATTGGAAATATCAGATTTATTGCCCGATTTATGCAGAGGTATAATATATGATTTTGTCCAAAATTTAGGAAAATAACCAAATTGTAATGAAATGTTAAATAAAATTGTTAACGGAATGGTGAATGATTCAGCACACTGACTTAAAATACTAGCAGGAACACCATCAGGACCATGAGAAAATGACATCTTTAACTTTTTTAGGTTCATTAAGATGGAGTTAGAATCAATTGTTGGAAAAGATATAATTTGGTTTGATGCAATCTCATATGGATAATTACATTTAACATCATATACAGCATCCGAATAAGTAGTTGCAAAAAAGTCTGCGAACAAATCACATATTACGTCAGAGTTACTGGATTCATCATTATTAAATTTCATTACAGATGGGTAACCGTTAGATTTTCTCTTAGAGTTAACGAACGAGTAAATAGATCTAGGATTTCGGATAAAATTCTGTTTCATTTTTAATAGATAATTCGTATATAAGAAATGATTAAGTTTATTATATTCCGAACGACTCACAGAGTACCTTGCATAATCAACAGCAGATCCAGTTATTTTATATTTTTTGAAACGTTTATTTTTTAAGTTTTTAAGGTGGGATAATTGTTTGTTATTCCAGGGTGGTCCAATAGGAGAATAGGCATGTTGTTTAGGAACACACATATCAAAAAAAGAGTAAATTTTCTTTTAAAAAACAGAAATTATTTGGTCGATGTCTGTATTGTTATTAATAGAAATACCGAACAATTCATTCCAACAAGTGTTCCGAATAAGGATATTTAATAAATATAAATCAGCTTTTTTGAAACAAAATGTTTTATCAGTAGCAGCTGGCTTCAATTTAGTTTCAGATGGAATGGGTAAAGTAATGGAAATAGTAGGATGATATCGATCTTCCGGTAAACTTAATGGCTCAGCACGTGAAATGGAACAATCGTCAGCATAGTTAAGAAATATCAAATCGAGTAGTTTCCCATAATCGTTGCAGACATTATTCATTTGATATAAGGATAATTCAAAAATGTTATTAATAATTACTAATATACAGAATATTATCTAATATCTATGTATGGGAGGTACAAAATCTCTCGCCCCGATCTCCTTATTCATTCATTTCATTTCCTTACTTAAATTACTGTCCTAATGTTTTTAAGATCTATACGAATATGAGTGTAACAAAAAAGCTGTTGGCTCAATCTTTTTGATATTTTTATTATTTTATATTGGACTCGTATTTACAACTATAATTAATAAACATCACTATGATGTTTTTTAATTATAATAAAAAAAAAAGATAAAACAAAAGCAAATTTTTATTATTTATTTAAGATTTATTTACACATGGGCAAATCCTGCATGACGGACGATACATTTGTACGTATTTTGTTGTACCTTAATGTATCCCATTGTCGTTATACACTAGATATCTATGAACAGATTTTAGGGAATATTAGCCCATCGATTGTGCTATCGAATGGTGTTTGTTTATTTACGTACTTCTTTTGGAGGAAAAAGATATTCGCTTTTAAAGTGCTGTGACGGACGCTACAAAACATGGAAGTGACTTTTTTTCAATACGTGTTTCTGTAATTTTCATCAAATCGGTCATAGTAATAAAAAAAATTGTAAATATATTGAAGATATAAGAGAATTAGAGGATTCCAAAACAGCTTTCATAAAATATTTTGAAGTTTCCTGTTTCACCAAAAATCCATAAATGTAGTGTTGCGGACGCTACGTGACGGACAATATAGTTTTTACTTGAATGTTTTTTATCAGGAAAAAATTCATACTTCATATTTTTTTTAAGGATTCGTTAATCAGTGAAAGTAATGGTTTTGTTTCCGAAATCTATCTCCTTCCTTTTCATGTTCGTGGTTAAAATGCGATTTTTGGGCAGAATTTAATATTTCACAAAACGGCTAAATACATGTATTTATTTAAAATCCCAAAAATCAAAAAAAATCAAATTTCAAAATCATCAAATTTGCCCCACTGTATGTTTTTTGAACACCTAATATCTTAAATTTAATCTGTGGATGGAGACGCTGTTATTGCTTTCTGAATAAGACAGACATGTGTTCGTAATTTTTATATTTAATAAATATAATTTTGTAAAAAATATATACTGTGACGGACGCTACACACTTTCCTTTACATATTATATTGTAAATTACTATATAAATATCTATATATTTTTAGCCAAATGTTAAGCATACTATAAGTTCTCGTTATGAACCAAGTTCAATTTTGGAAAAAAGAAAAATTGCACTAGTCAAATTAAAAAAACTTTTATTTCTGTGACGGACGCTACACACTGACAGCCCTATTTTACTTGACGTTATTTATATCACTTCAATTGCTTTTGATGGGTTCTTTTACATCTAATTGTATAAAATTAAGCAGACTTTGAGCCCCTACTGAAACTTGATACCAACATGGATGTTTTTGCGATTTTTATGAACTTTTAAAAACCTATTATTTTAAAAAATGTATAAAAATTCAAGATGGGTGCAAATAAAGACCTTCCATTCACGAAGAGAGCTGTCAAAAATTGTGTCCATTATATATTCTAAAGAATTAATACATGGTAAATTTTTCCATAAACACAAATACTCGATTTTGACAGTTTTAAAATTTTGTCCTTGGTTTAAGGTTTTTCGGATTTGCCCATATTTAATGTTATTTTTTTAATTTAATAATTTGTATAACCTTTATTGGCAGTAACAACGGCTTCTATACGGCGCAACACATTCTCTACTAAATGTGTACATTCACCTGGAGCAATGCCGTTTTTAGTTTCCACCACATATGCCCTCAGTTCATCTAAATTATCAGGGGTTCCAAAAACACAACTTTTGCGAACGCCACAGAGGTGCGCGATGGGGTTAAGATCGGGTTACTGGGACGACCATTCAATGACTTTGTGCCCGTTGTCACTGAGCCATTTTTGTACTAGTTTGGCAGAGTATTTGTGGTCATTGTCCTGTTGGAAAATTACCTTTTACTTCAAGAATCCAAATTTTTCGCAGAAATCGGAGTGATTGACGTTGCACAGTCATCGTACCAAAAATTTTGTGAATTTCTCCAACCTCTGCAGTCATTAATAATATAATAATATGGAATCCTTAAAAAAGGATATTCGATGTCCTGTTTAAAAACTGAGCCTGCAAATTTATTTTAATCAATCTTTATTTTTATATCTAAAGGATCCTGTTTTAGTGGAGTAGGGAACATGGTTCCTGTTGACGGTTCCATAAGCCATCATCAATATTTAAGAGTATTGAGTGAATATGGACAAAAATCAAATAGTTTTAATTTTCAGAAATAAAAAATTCAAAAAATTTTTTGATCGCACACTAAATTTTTTTTGGGGTTCTATTAAGGGACCTTAGAGAATGTAAAATCCATTCGCGTCAATGATGTTACGCGATGCGCGCAGAAGTTATGACGCTTAAAATAAAAATTTCTAAAAAAAAATTAAAAATTATTTTATTTTTATTAGTTTTATGTGGATTTTGTCAGAACTTATATATTTTCAGGTGTTCTGTCGTTTCATGGTATTATGGTGGTTTATATATGCCTTAACACGAAGAATTAATGCAATTATGCAAGTGAAAAAAATATTTTTTGATTTTTTTAACCGCGATTCTCGCGAATTTTGACAAAATGTGAGTCTTAGTGAAATTCTGCTTCCTTCACTTATGGACAAATTTAATTTAAAAGAATTTTTTATTTAAATACAAGTTTTAATAGGTGCATATCTTTCTAAGATATAAAATTCTTATTGGGTCCATAAAATCGTTAATCCTTAAAATATTCTGGTGCGCTTCAAATCTAAGGTAAAACTTTATTAAAGAATAGTTTTAAGACCATTCCTGATCAATTATGAGCTAAATTCGCGATGTGCTTCATTGAAATGTTTTTAGATAAAACTTTCGCGTTCTCAGTTAATGAAGAGATTTTTGCAAAACTTTTGATGCAAATCGGTTATAAATGACATCGCTGTCATGCCTTATGTGATTTTGTCTCAGTTTGTATTCTAAAACCATTTAAATCAATATGCACTTTTTTGCACGATTTTTTGGTGCGCTTTTGTTTTTAGGTAATAAATGGCAAAAAACTCGGTTTACGCGGTAGTTTGGAAATTTTCATTCATATTTGCGAGTGTGCTCCACGAAAAACCGGTATTTTGAAAAATTTACGCTCAAAAACTCCTCATTTACACCTGTCGTATATTATACCTATGTAGAGCACATTAACGAGATATATATCAAACAATGCGAAATTGAAAGATCTACAAATCTTTGTCTATTTTTTTTTTTTAATTTCTTTGAGGCGGCCAAAAAATATGAGGAAAAAATTAAAAAGTGGCAAAAACGAGCTTCAAATTTTGGCGGCCATTAAGTAGTATTAGAAGTGACAAAATTAAAATTTAGAGAGAAGTGAATTTATCCCCTAAGTGTGGTGTCTATTTCGTAGAACAACGACTTGGGTTCAAATATTAAAACAAATGCAGGAAAAGACGAAATATGAAGAAAAACATGAATGCTTCAATCAATTTTTTAACGTTTTTTTTATTTGCATGCCAATTACGCTTAGAAGCTTAAATTGGCGCAACTAAGATATCGTGTTCAGTATACTGAAGTTTTTGCGAGTTCAAGATCTTTAATTAGATTTTCCGAACTCCTAAGGATACTAAAATTATTCGAGTTGAAAGTCGGTTTCAAAGGAATAAAAACTGTTTGATTTTTGCCCATATGCATTTCCCTCCAGCGATAAATTGATCGGAGAACCATTAATTTTCCAACAGGATAACGCTCCATGTCATAAGAGCAAATTTATCACAAAATTTGTACCAGAGGCTGGTGTTCAAAACTCTGGACTGGCTTCCCCAAAGTCTGTTTTTTTATGTAATAGAAAGTTTGTAGTCATACAGAAAGCAAAACAGATCTGCAGATTTATAAAGAACAAAAGATAAAACGGTTATTGAGGTCGCAAATGATTGGAAAGAGACTTCAATGGAGTTTCTGCAGTTCTTGGCGGATTTTGTTCCGAACCACCACCAAAAAGTTTAAAATGCTAAAGGAGGATACATTTTTGATTAACCTAAATAATTATTATTAATTTTTGTTCACCTTGAAGTTCCCAATTTTTTTAAATACGCTCTCTAAAAACATGTCAAAATACTTATGCCACATCCAGCAATTTCCTTTTTTAGTTTCAATTAAAAAAAAATTATACAAAATATTTAAAATGTGAAAGGCCTTTTGTTTTCTAATAAATTACAAGATTTTATACTATATTTAATATTTTATATTTATGTTTTTTAATTGCATAGGACCGGATATCAAAATAGAAGAAAAACAACTGGTATGTCAAAATAATTATGCCGAGTAGTGTATTATTAGCAAATTTTTCCAAAAACACAAGAATCGCCTAATTTTTCCCTATACAAGCGTGTTTTTAAACACATCATCTTGACGCAAAAATATTAAAGCTATCGGAATAAAATTTTGTTGAATGACAGAAGATGGAAATTCGTTTAATATAACTATTTTTAAAATTGTTTTCAGCTGAAATTTTTAAGGATACAAAAGAATAAAAATTTCAAAGTAGATTTTTTTTATATTTTCATTCTGATGATTAACATGAAAAAATTACATTAATAACGTTGGAGTGTTCTCTATCATTTGATACCCATTTTGCTTTTAAAAGAGATTTAATGAATATTTAAAAAAAGTAGCATAACATTAAAAGATTCGGCTGTGCCGAATCTTGTATACCCACCATCAAGTTGTGTTGAATTTAGTAATATATCTCATATATCTAAGAGGGTACCGCTTATTTAAAATGTGGACCAAACTCGAAAAAATATTTTACGCTAGTTGGTATTGTTGGTAAAATATTTGGTCTAAATTCGGTTGCAGTAGCTTTATAGTTCAACATTTAAATTTTAAAAATATCTATGTGGTTTCCTTAGTATTTACTTAGCACAAAATTTAGTCTTATGACCGGGTATTGTTTGATAGTAATACGACAGGTCTATATATTTTGTTAGGAGTTCCTTATGCATCTACCGTATACAAAGTCTGGACATTGATTGATAACTAATTTTCTAAATATAATGAATGTACCTCCAAATCTTTTTGATAGTATATATAAAAAGGGGATGTTATATATTAGAACTATAGCCGAATGCTGACGGATTGCCACAAAATGCACACTGGCTTCTATTTACAAAAAGCTTATTTATGCAAAATTTAGTAGCCTTTGTTACATTTTTTTGGTTTCCGGGAGAGGTTTTTATATGAAAGCTATAGTCAAATATGGACCGATTCCTATAAAATTTGATATACTGACCAATAGTTGCATAAAACTTATCTATTTTAAATTTAGTCGTCATAACTATTACAATTGTATTCAATTTATCAGCATTAATGTGATTCGCGGGGCGGGGTTATATGGAAGCTCTAACTAAATGTGAACCGATTTCGGCCATTACACAACTTTTTCAAGATATCGATTTTTGTGTTTCCGTAAGGAGCTATGGTCAAATGGTGACCGATTGTAACAAAACTTACTGGTTTTTACATAATACTTTCTTGTGCCAAATTTAGTGGCCATAGCCATTACAGTTTATTATTTATTGCCATTTAAGTATATTAAGGGTGGAATTTAGGCCGTTTTCGTAAGTGTTTTGTATGGGAGCCATGGTTAATTGTAAACCGATTTCGATGGAATTTTATATATGCTGCCCAATGCTATATATACCAAATTTTATTATCATAGCTGTTATAATTTATCAGTACCTGGTTGAGCGAGCCTTACTCGGAGCTTTATGGTAAGCATTTTGAGGCAAATTTTAAAGTTTTCATATATTTTATTTTATAAAGTATTTAAATAAATTTAGAGGAAAGACATTACACAAATATTCAGTTAATTTTGAATTATTTTATTTAATTTGTCCGATCAACCCATAATTTACAGTTTAACTCCTTTTGAATAATTTTGGAAATTGGTCATACCAACAGAAACCTCAGTCAGCTTATGCGCAACAACTTTTCTAAAGATTGTAGCATGATGAAATGCACAGTTTACGATTTAATTCATTTTGAGTAGTTTTCAGTTACGCCACATGTCGGAAGTTGTTCATAGCTACTATGAACCCTTTGTCTGCTTATGCGTAACCACTGTGCTAATGATCATTACATTTCCAGTGGCGCCACCTGTCGGACTTTGGTCATACCAATTATTAAACCTTCGCCGGCATATGCGCTACAACTTTGCTAAAGATCATATCATGATCAAATGCACAGTTTACGAATTAATTTATTATACCCTTCACCACCATAGGTGGAAAGGGTATTATAAGTTTGTGCTGATGTATGTAACGCATAGAAATATTTGTCTTAGATCCACCTTTTAGTATACCAATAGGCTTAGAATCACTTTCTGAGTCGATTTAGCGATGTCCGTCCGTCCGTCTGGGTGGACCCCCATGTAAACCTTGTAATCAAACTACAGGTCGCAGTTCTAAAGATAATTTGATGAAATTTGGCACAGATCATTTTTTGATAATGGGACCATGGCTATTGAAATTGGTCAAAATCGGTCCTTTTTTTCTGGTACCTCCCATAGGTCCCACTTCCCGGAATTGATATATTGGCCACAAATATCAATATTTTTTCATGAAATTTAAAACAAATACTGCTTATGTAAACCTAAATCATTGTACCAAATTTCGTTGAAATCGGTCCACATTTGACCATAGCTCCCACACAAACTTTTCTTTTAAAACGCACTAAATGAGACAAAAAATCACTAAAACGCTCGTAAGCCTAAAGATAATAAAAATTTTGAGTATATTTTTTGCATACATAATTTTTGTAACAAGTGTAATCAATTTGCCAAATTTGGAGATAATTGGTCTACATTTGACCCTAGCTCTCATATAAGTCCAAATGACGGAAACAGGTTAAATATATAAGTTTTGAGAAAATGTTTGTATGCTGGCAAAATTTAGCAAATATTTGTCTTTATATAGGAAAAATAACACCTTTGACCATAGTGGTGAAGGGTATCGCATGGTCTGGCTTGACCGACTATAGCGCTTTCTTACTTGTTTTTAGTAATTTTCAGTTACACCACCTGTCGGAAATTAGTTTTACCAACGTAGAAACCTTTGCCGGCTTATCCGCAACATTTTCTCTACAGAGCATAACATGATCAATTGCATAGTTTACTATTCTATAAGGGACATACATACAGACAAACATTCATTTGTTTGAAAGTTATAACATTACTAAATTTTTCCGCTTTTTATCCCCCAATTTCAAAAAAGTTCCATATGCATATTTGGTACTTCTTTGGTATCAATTGAATTCGGTACATTTTATTAAAACGAGTTAACATTATGTTCTTATTCATATTACTTTTTGAGATGTTATCATTTTATCCCTTTTTTTACACATTTTGGCCCCAACACCAAAAAAGTACCAAATAATTGTTCAATATTTATTTTACATCCATTGACAGCATTACAAAGTTCCTTTCCATATTCTTTGGTTTAAAAAATAAGAGACATATTTTCAAAAAAGTACCAAACACCTGTTCTATACCTATTACTTTAGGAGATACAACGTTTTCGATTTTTCCCCTTTTTTCCCCGTTTTTAACCCGTATAAATTTTTTCAAAATCATTAGAGCCGATTTCGAGATAGCCATTATATATATATATATATATATATTCATAAATATATATATATATATATATATATATATATATATATATATATATATATATATATATATATATATATATTCATATATATATACATATATATATATTCATATATATATACATACAATTATTGCTCGTTAAAAGATATATGATAAGATTTATTATTATTCAAATAAGTGATTACTCCCAATTTCAATGCCAAAATTAACCAAGAAACGAAGAATATTTATGCCTAATTTTAGTGACCTATATTCTTTCGTTAAGGTTTTATCGTACCGACAACAGACAGACGGACATCAATCAATCATCTGCAAAAAACTAAGTCAATGCGAATAAAATCACTAAATGGCACAAAATTTGATCTTGCTGGGCAACACATTGATGAAGTTGAAACTTTCTGCTACCTTGGGAGTATTATTTCAAAAAGCGGAGGCAGCGGAGAAGATATCCGAAACAGGTTGTGCAAAGCAAAGCAAGCTTTTGGAATTCTAAACAAACTCTGGAGATCTCAATGTATCTCAACCACCACCAATGTTAAAGCCGTGCTTTTATACGGACTAGGAATATCTCGAGCCGTGAGATAAACAGTCTATAACCATGATAGGAAAGCATCAATCGTCATTTTCACATACACAATACCGAGCCGATTTTGCAACTTTCTAATTCTATTCAGATTCCAAAAATAAATATAAGCTCCAATTCATAAACAAATCCAGAAAATCGAATTTTAGTTAAAGTTTTTAACTTATTACTGTTTTAACACTTTTAAGAATTATTAAATGGTTTTATTAATTTTTTAATTGAATCCTTTATTATTGTATTTGCATAAATATTTGGTAAATATCCTAACTTGGACTAAAAAAAACATTTAGAAAGAAAAATGTCTTCATTGGTCCAGCCGTTTTAAAGATATACAATTTTAAAGAAAAGGGGAATTGTATCCCCATTTTCCAATTTCCAGGTCCCCGTTGGTCCATTTTCAAAAAATTCAAAAAGCGAAAAACTATCCTATATGAAAATCCTATAATGAAAATAATCACATTTAAAACTTTAATTAATTGGATTAAATCGTTTGCTTCTTTTCATCCATATTTGTCATTTTTAATTTTTGACTTACATGAAAAAACCAAGCCTATTTTAACCACGGTCACATATATACAATAGGGGTATAACCAATTTTTGGCCCTAGCACTACGCGATAGCGCGTATTGTGTTATGTAGGAAAACATTTGTTTTGGGTCGTTTGGTTACAAAAACCTCACCCACAAAATCAATTTTCTAAAACCCCTCAAGAAAAAAATTTTGTTAAAAAATTTTAAATATTTTACTAATAAATTAAAAAAAGTTTGAAATGAATTTCAGATTATTATACAATCAAAATTTTTGAAAAATCTGTCATCCATATTTGTCATTTTAAATATATGACTTGTATGGGAGGGGTCACTCCCATTTGAGATTTCCAAAAAAAATGTAGCCTACTTTACCCACCGGTAACTCAAATTAAAGAAAAATCGGTCGGCTCGGTCATCCAGATTTGTTATTTTTAATATTTTATTTATATGGGAGGGGTCACGCCCACTTGACTAATTTACCCGCCAGTCACACCCTAACATACTGTCAAAATTTCAGAAAAATCGGTCCTCAGGGTCTTCCATGTTTGTCATTTTTAATATTTGACTAAAGATTTAAAAAAAATTTAACCTATTGTAAAGCCTTAATATACTGTCAAAATTTTAGACAAATCGGTCCGCTCGGTTATCTATATTTGTCATTTTTAATATATGAGTAATATGGGAGGGGCACCGCCCACTTGAGATTTCAAAAAAAACCTATCCTATTTTAACCACCGATCACACATTACCATACTGTCTAAATTTCAGAAAAATCGGGCCGCTCGGTCATTCATATTTGTCATTTTTAATATATGAGTTATATATGAGAAATCACGCCCACTTCAGATTTCAGAAAAAACCCTAGGCTGTTTTAACAACCGGTCACACCTTACTCCACTGTCTAAATTTCAGAAAATCGGTCAATTTGATCATCCATATTTGTATGTTTTAAAATCTGACTTATATGGGAGGGGTCACGCCCACTTGAGATTTAAAAAAAAAAATCTGGCCTATTTTATACATCAGTCACACCTTAACATACTTTCAAAATTTTAACACTGTAATTGCTAGTTAAGCTTAAGTTTACCATTAAAAAAAAATATACGAATAAACAAAAAATCGCTAATTAAATTGACGATGTTTGACATAATCAATAAGTATGTATTTTTGGAATTAAGAACATATTCATATACATATTCACATAATCTTATAAAAAATACAGGAAACGGAAAATTATATAGTAATAACATAATTACTAACAAAATTAATAAAGCATACCTTAGGGAGACCACAATAAAAAGAGCCAGTTGTCAATGTGAGAAGAGTTTATGTATAGCATGAAATGGTTTCATTAAATGAATATATATGAATTTATACCCTTCACCATCATTGGTGGAAATGTTATTTCTCGTTAATGATTTTATGTGATGCGCGCAGAAATTATGACGCTTGAAATAAAAGCTTTTAAATTAATTTAAAAGCCATTTTAACAATATTTTTTATTTTCTTTAACCGCGATTTTCGCGAAATTGACAAAATGTGAATCTTAGTGAAATTCTGCTGCCTTGACTTATGGACAAATTTAATGTAAAATAATTTGTTATTTAAATATAAGTTTTAATAGGTATAATATAAAATATAAAAATATAAAATTCTTACTTGGTCCGTCAAATCGTTAATCCTTATAATATTTTGGTGCTCTTCAAATCTAAGGTAAAGCTTAATTAAATAATACTTTTAAGACCATTCCTGATCAATTTTGTGCTAAATTCGAGATGTGCTTCAGTGAAATGTTTTTAGATAAAACCTTCGCGTGCTCAGCTAATAAAGAGATTTTTGACAAACTTACGCGATTTTGTCTCTGTTTGCTATCTAAAACCATTAAAAGCAAAAAAGTGCATATTTTTTTGCACGATTTTCGAAATCTTCATAAAATTTCAGCAAACAATGATTTTTTGGTACGCTTTTGCTTTTAGGAGCTAAATGGCAAAAAAAATCGACTTACGCAGTAGTTTGGAAATTTTCATACATATTTGCGAGTTTGCTCCACGAAAAAACCGGTATTTTAAAAAATTTACGTTCAAGTTTTCGTCATTTACACCTGTCGTATGTTATACCTATATGGAGCATATTTACGAGATATATATCAAACGATGCGGAACTGAAAGATCTACAAATTCTTATCTATTTTTTTGGAATTCTTTGAGGCGGCCAAAAAAAATGCGAAAAAAATTCAAAAGTGGCGAAAACGTGCTTCAAATTTTGACAATCGTTAGGTAATATTAGAAGTGACGAAATTAAAATTAGGAGGGAATTAGGTTCATCCCCTAAGTAGAGCAAGGACTTGGGTCCAAATGTTAAAACGATTGCAGAAGAAGACGAAATATAAAAAAAAAATTTAAATGCGTCAATCGATTTTAAAACGTTTTTTTTAAATTTGCATACCAATTACGCTTAGAAGCGTAAACTTGCGCTACTAAGATATCATGTTCAGTATACCTGAAGTTTTGCGAGTTCAAAATCTGTAATTACATTTGCCGAACTCCTAAGGGTACAAAAATTATTCGAATTGTAAGTCGGTTTCAAAGGAATAAAAACTGTTTGATTTTTGCCAATATAAAAATTTTGAGCATTTTCATTAAAATAAAAAAAGTGTTCAACTAGCGGATCCGGGTGGGTGCAAAAGTATGTATAGGCTAAGTGAAAACACTTTCACCTTCCTTTGGATGGTTTCGATTTAGTTCCTGTTTTGTCATTTAAAAGTTAAACACCATTAAACTTCAAATTTTACGAATATATGGTGGTTTTTAATTTATTTTAATTAACAAATTATACAGGGTGCGTAAATGTCGTTTGTTAAAAACAACAAAAGTCCATCAAACATAACAAAAAATCGCTGTCCATTAACAATAATAGTTTTCGAGAAATTGTAATTAATATGAGATCAAATGTGTATTACACTTTTCTTTATATTTTTAAATTAACTTAAATTCTTTGCCTTTAGCTGCATGCCACGCCTACTACTGCGAATATTTTTACCTCATTTTTTGGCTATCCTAGTTTTGATCTCTTTTCTTTTTGACGGCATACTAATTTTAAGAATCGATGTCATGGAAAATATAGGTTTTGGCCAATGAAGATTGATTCTGATGTCGATATACATTATATAGAAACTTTCTGTTGCCCATAATTCAACACCACACAATAACACGGGTAGTATAAACGTTTTGTAGAGCATAATTTTAGTTCTTACAGAGAGAGCTTTATTTCTCGTCTGCCTGACCAAAAATTACATAAATTTACTTACTTAAATCTCAAATTTTTTTTTAAAAAGTAGCATATGCTCAAGACTTGAGGAAAACTTTGTTGTGTAAAATGACATTAGTAGTGAAGGGTATTATATGGCCGACTATAACTTTTTCTTACTACATAGTTTTAATTTCATTTGTGTAGTTATTCAAAAGAACTGCAATTATACATTGCATACTTCATTGTTCAAATTATACTTTTAAAGCACAAAATGATAATTACAAAAACCAATTTTGAATTCAATCAATAAGGATTTGCTTTTGCAAAAACTAAAATGTAGTAGGATGTAGAAGATAACTAAAATAGGTTTCTGTATTAGTGTCGTAAAAAATCCTTGTTGTAATCTTGGAATTATGTATTACAATTTTCCCAGAAAATTAATGACCATTTCAACATGCCTTAAGATATGCTGCAACAAAATTTACCTTAGATTAAAGATAACTATTTTAAGACTTGTAAGCATGATACAACTACATCAGGGCGTTTCATTTTTACCAAAGATGTTTTTTCATTTGACTTCGCCCACGCCCGAGTCTCTCTAATATAAGAGTTAAATATACCAAATTCCAGGAAGATTGTATGACCTTTAGAGGTTGCACATTTTGCCGACTGAAGCGTCAGTCATGACGTTTTGGTGACATAAAAAGGGGAAAAAGAATATGCAATAAAAAAATTTTATTACCAAAAGAAAACAGCCAACTAAGACATAAATTATAATTGTAGTACTTCTAAGTACTAAACTGTTTAGGTCGCACTATTCTTCTTCTTCTTCTGTTATCCTTGACTCCCAGTGGAGCATAGGGCCTTTCGACTATGGGTCGAAATTAATATTTAACAGAAAAAAGTTCATAACTTTATAAATACTTAGCCTTTATTGCATCTGCGGCTATAAACTTTTCTGATATTTTAAGTGGGAGTAGCCCGCAAATATATTTACGGAAACACAAACATACAAAAAGAAAAGAAGGTTTATGACCGTATGTTCGTCAGATAAAAGCGGTGAATAAACCTGTAGGGGCAAAAGTAAAAGTTTTGTATCAGAAATGGGCGCAATCGGTTGATATTTAGTTAGAGCTTCCATATAACCCCGCCCCGCGAATCAAAATAATGCTGACAAATTTAATACAATTGTAATAGATATGACGACTAAATTTAGAATAGAGAAGTTTTATGCAACTATTTGTCAGTATATCAAATTTTGGCTATAGCCAAAGCTTTCATATAAAAACCACTCCCAGAAAGCAAAAAAAATGTTACAAAGGCCAGTGAAAAGCTATTAACTATGACAGCTATGGCCACCAGAAACTATGACAGCTATGGCCACTAAATTTTGCAAGAATTAACTTTATAAAAATACCAGCCGGTGTGTAAAACTTTGTGACATCATTTGGCTATAGTTCTTATATATATAACATCCCCTTTTTATACCCACCATCAAAAAGAATGGGGGGTATATTGAGATTGTCATTCCGTTTGTAATTTCCTTAATATTGGCTCAAAAATCAAAAACGAAATATATTCCGAATCCTTATGAAATTCTTAGACGATTGAGCGATGTCCGTCTATCTGTTGAAATCACGATAACGCCTAATCACTGAAACTTAGTAAAAACATTTTTCATCTATGAGTAAATGTTGGTATCGAAATTGGCCAAAATCCGTTAAAATTTGACCATAACTCCCGTATAACCTCGTCTAGGCTTATCGCTTATTTGTTAATAAATTACAAATTATAACAGTTATGATGACAAAATTTGGTATCTAGAAGTTAAACATAAGCACTAGGCAGCATATAAAATTTCATCGAAATCGGTTCACATCTAACATAGCTCCCATTAAAAAAACTTACGAAAACGGCCTAAATTCCACATGAAATTCACTTAAATGGCACTAGATGATAAACTATAATAGCTTTTGCCACTAAATTTAGCACAAGGAAGTCTTATGTGAATGCCAGCCAGTGTGTAAAATTTTGTCACAATCGATCACCATTTGACCATAGCTTCTATATGAAAAACTTACGGAAGCACAAATATACAAAAAGAAAAGGAGATTTATGTCCGTCTTTTCATCAGATAAAAGCGCGACAGCTCCTTAACTACAAGAGCTGGAGAGACAAAATTTTACAAAAGTATTTTTGATATGTAACAAAGTTGTGTACTAAACAAAAGTTGAGTACTGAAAATGGGCGAAATCGGTTGACATTTAGTTAGAGCTCCCATATAGAGCTCCCATATATATTACATCCCCTTCATCATATTAAGATTATATATATGGTAGATGCATTAGGAACTCCTAACAAAATAAATGGACCTGTCGTATTACTATCAGCTTCTTTATCCTAACTAAATATTAAGCTAAACCAAAAGTATTTAACAACTTATTAATGTAAAACCATACCCGGTTACGATAACGAATTTTTCTCAAAGTAAATAAATACTAGGAAAACCACTTACACACTTTTGAATGTTGAACTATAAAGCTACTGCAACCGAAGTTATTCCAAATATTTTACCAACAATGCCAACTAGCGTAACAATTTTTTTCCAATTTGGTCCACATTTGGAATTAGCTGCACTCACGTAGATATTTGAGATATGTTTCTAAATTTAACACAACTTGATGGTGGGTATATAAGATTCGGCACGGCCGAATATAACACTCTTACTTGTTATATATATAATCAAAAAGATTTGGAGGTACATTCAGTATATTAGGATTGCACCATGGAAATTAATTAAGTTCGAAAAATATTTAACAGCTTATTAATGTTAAACTATACCCTGTTTTGAGAATAAATTTTGTGCAAAGTAAATACTAGGGAAACCACTTATACACTTTTGAATGTTGAGCTATAAAGCTACTGCAACCGAATTTAGTCCAAATATTTTACCAACAATACCAACTAGCGCAACAAATTTTTTTTCAAGTTTGGTCCACATTTTAAATTAGCTGCACTCTCGTAGATATATGAGATATGTTTCTAAATTTAACACAACTTGATGGTAGGTATATAAGATTCGGTACAGCCGAATATAACACTCCTACTTTTTTGAATTTAAATTTAGATCAGACAATAAATTGGTCTTGATCTGATCAGGTTCATACAATGACTCTATATAATTAAAAGATTTTTAACATTTTTAATGATGGGTTAATGAAACTAAATATTATTGTTCAGTCTATGTCAATTTTTAATGCTAAAAACTACTGAATGCTATGAATTTAGTGACGAATTTTGAAAATTAACACAAATAATTATTTTTTAGAATGATAATATTGATTTGTTCCAAATATATACGGGCAAAAATCAAACAGTTTTTATTCCTTTGAAACCGACTTTAAGCTCGAATAATTTTTGTACCCTTAGGAGTTCGGAAAATCTAATTACAGATCTTGAACTCGCAAAAACTTTTGTATACTGAACACAATATCTTATTTTGCGCTTCTAAGCGTAATTAGCATGCAAATTAAAAAAAACGTTAAAAACCGATTGAAGCATTCAAGTTTTTCTTCATATTTCGTTTTCTTCTGCATTTGTTTTAACATTTGAACCCAAGTCGTTGTTCTACGAAATAGACACCACACTTAGGGGATAAATCCACTTCCCTCTAAATTTTAGTTTTGTCACTTCTAATACTACCTAATGGCTACCAAAATTTGAAGCTCGTTTTCGCCACTTTTTAATTTTTTTCGCATATTTTTTGGCCGCCACAAAAAATTAAACAAAAAATAGATAACGATTTGTAGATCTTTCAATTTCGCATCGTTTGATATTTATATCGTTAATGTGCTCTAGGTATTATATACGACAGGTGTAAATGAGGAGTTTTTGAGCGTAAATTTTTCAAAATACCGGTTTTTCGTGGAGCACACTCGCAAATATGAATGAAAATTTCCGAACTACCGCGTAATCAAATTTTTTTTGGCATTTAGCACCTAAAAGCAAAAGCGCACCAAAAAATCATTGTTTGCTAAAATTTTATGAAGATTTTGAAAATCGTGCAAAAAAGTGCATATTGGTTTAAATGGTTTTAGATTGCAAACTGAAACAAAATCACAAGACATGAAAGCGATGTCATTTATAACCGATTTGCATCAAAAGTTTGCCATCAAAAGTTTGCCAAATCTCATTATTAACAGAGAACGCGAAGGTTTTATCTAAAAACATTTCAATGAAGCACATCGCGAATTTAGCTCAAAATTGATCAGGAATGATCTTAAAACTATTCTTTAATAAAGTTTTACCTTAGATTTGAAGCGCACCAAAATATTATGGACCAAATAAGAATTATATATCTTAGAAAGATATGCACCTATTAAAACGTATATTTGCATTATTTCTTCGGCATATATAAGCTACCATAATTCCATGAAACGACAGAACACCTGAAAATATATATGTCAAATCCACATAAAACTAATAAAAATAGTAGTTTTTAATTTTTTTTTAGAAATTTTTGTTTTAACCGTCATAACTTATGCGCGCATTGCGTAAAATCATTGACGCGAACGGATTTTACATTCCCTAAGCTCCCTTAACAGAACCCCAAAAAAAAATTTAGTGTACGATCCAAAAATTTTTTGAATTTTTTTATTTCTGAAAATTAAAACTATTTGATTTTTGTCCATATACATATTTTAAATCTCAACAAACATGGGAACTAAAATAACCAACAAATTTTGTTTTAATTATCTGCTACATATTATTATTTTTTAGTCAAAAACAAATCTTTATTCGTGTAAATTTCGATATAATCGAAAAGACTCAGATTTTTTTATATGCAAAATAGGTCCTTAACCCATATCATCCTAGTGTTTCATTTTTGATACGGTTGCTTTTTTATTAGCATTTTTTGGAACGTTACTAAAACTTAAGAATGAGAAGCTGATTTTTTTTCGACATATATGTATATTTAATCAGGATGGTTTGAATATAACGTCTTATAATTTTTGTTGGAATTAATGACAGGAAAGTTGCTTGGGAAGATATGGGTTAAACTAAAAAGACAATTAGACAATATATCGTCGCAAGAATTAAAGAACTATGTAACTGAAAAAAAAAATCGAAAATACGTTTTTTTGCATATTTTTTTATGAGAAAAAATATAGCAACGATTAGTCCTGGTCCCGTATTTCTATAATGAAAAAAATTCACTTACGCCGTCTGCGTTTTGAAAAATACTAGTGTCTTCTTTGTCGTAAGCTTAACAAAAACTAGTATTTTTTTACAATTTTTGCTTACGACACTTTTGCGCCAAAAAAAAATTTTTCAAACCAATACTTACGCCATTCTTTGCATTTGTGATTCATTATAATGTATCAGTTACTACAAACAAATATCACTTATTTAAAAATGATTAAATAAATGTATTTAATTCTAGATTATTGAATAAATGTACACAAATTTTTACTTTTTATTCAAAAAATATTCTTCCCACTTATACAGGGTGGCGCAAAAGTAATCCTCCTATCAGAAAATACTATAAATTTTGCTATTGGCCCCTAATGTCAATTCTGTTTTGACATTTGTGTAGTAAACACTTGCGAAATACACGTTAATAAACAAGGTTACGCTATACTGCTCCAGAACGCGGAATATTAGTGACTATTTATTTGACCAATAATCGGTCGGTGACTTTGGCACAACGTGAATTTCGTCGCAGATTTTCTGGCCGTCCAACGCCTACTAGTGAAACACTGCGACGTTAAGCCGCTCGCCTGGAAGAGACTGGCACAACACGAGATGCTGCCAGGCGTGGCAGACCCCGGAGTAGCCGTTCTGCAGAGAATATTGCTGCTGTAGCCGAGGATGTCATAAAAGCGCCGTCGACATCGACCAGACGACGTGCCACGCAAATGGGTGTCAGTCGACGGTCTTTACAGCGAATTTTGGTAAAAGATTTGAAGTTGTTTCCGTACAAAGTCCAGACGGTGCATCAGCTGTTAGCTGCTGACCGCCAATCGTGTCTAACATACGCTCAAGCCATCCTTAATCACCACCAAGAGGAAGATGATTTTCCATCAAAAATAATCATGAGTAATGAGGCCCATTTCCATCTTAGCGGGTACGTAAATAAGCAAAATTTACGCTTCTGGGACACTAAAATCGCAGGTTTATGTACAAGCCTCAGACTCTTGCAGCTCTTAAAGACAATATCCGTCAAGAATGTGAGGACCTATCGTCGGAAGTTTTGGCCAAAGTGATGGAAAATGCCTTAAAAAGGGCTCAAATGACAATCAACTGTGGCGGCGGCCATTTACATGACATCATATTCTCGACTTGATGTAAAAAAAAAATTAAAAGAAAAACTAAAAATAATCCACAAGAAGAATCAAAGTCTTTCTTTTTTTTTTCTAATTACAGCCAAAAAACATCGGAAGGTTATTTTTGCGCCACCTTGTAGTTATTAAATTTTTCTTTATAAAACAAAGATATGTGTCACTTACAGCGTTTTATAATTCTAAAATTTTGTTTAATAAAAAGTACTTGCAGTTACAGCATTTCATAGATTTGTAAAAGAAACCGTTTGCTGTAAGCAGCAAAATCACAGGGAGTAATAGACTTAAGAAGAAATGTTTACAGCCAATAAATAAAGGGAGAAAAAATAAAAATGCGTTTTTAAAATCATGTTTGAAATATAAACTTCTTTCGTATAGATTTTTTGGGTCTGGTGAACATTCTATGTTTTGTCAGTTACAGTGTTCTTTAATTCTTGCTTTGATATTTTTCGGTACACCTTAGGATATGGAGAATCGATTTTTAATATAGATGAATCGAATTAAAGAAAATATTTTTCGCTCTCACCCTAATATAAAATTTAAATAACTGGCATTACTTATGGCTTTGTAAATTAATTAAAATACAAAAGTATTAAAGCATACCTTAGGGAGACTGCAATAAACAAGTAAAAGTGTTAGATTCGGCTGTGCCGAATTTTATATACCCACCATCAAGTTGTGTTAAATTTAGAAACCTATCTAATATATCTACGAGGGTGGACTAAATTCGGATGCAGTAGCTTTATAGATCAACATTTAAAAGTATCTAAGTGGTTTCCCTAGTATTTAATATGCACAAAATTTAATCTCATAACCGGGTATAGTTAACCATTAATAAGCTGTTAAAAACTTTTCGTTGCGCTTAATATGTTGTTGGGATAAACATGTTGATAGGAATACGACAGGTCCATATATTTTGTTAGAAGTTCCTAGTGCATCTACCGTATATAAAGTCTGGACTTAACATTGATTGATTGCCGATTGCCACAAACTGTTTGGTATTTATATAAAGCTTATTCTTGCAAAGTTTAGTGGCCATATCTGTCATAGTTTCTAATTTTATAGCGGGAGTTGTTTTTGATATGAAAGCTTTAGTCAAATAGGGACCGATTACTATAAAAATTGATATACTGACCAATAATTGCATAAAACTTCTCTGGTCTAAATTTAGTCGTCATAGCTATTACAATTGTGTTTAATTTATCAGCACTAATGTGATTCCCGGGGCAGAGTTATATGGGAGCTCTAACTAAATGTGAACCGATTTCGCCCATTTTCAATACACAACTTTTCAACATATGGACAAATCCGAAAAACCTTAAACCAAGGAAAAAATTTAAAAACTGCAAAATCACATATTTTGTGCTTATGAACAAATTTACCATGTATTAATCCTTTAGAATATATAATGGATAATAAATAGCAGGTCTTTATTCGCACACATCTTGATTTTTGATAAATTTGTTAAAACAATAGGTTTTTAAAAGTTCATAAAAATCGCAAAAACATCCATTTAGTTATCAGGTTTCAGTAGGGGCTCAAAGTCTGCTTAATTTTATGCAATTAAATGTAAATGACCCCATTAAAAGTAAATAGAGTGATATAAATAACGTCAAGTAAAAATGGGCTTACAGTCAGAGTATATATCGAGCCATTAGATTTGAATAATCGTTAGCGACATTCCGTTAAATATCTCTTGAACTATTAGAGATAGCGTTGTACTGTAAGCATATTTTCCTTTATTTGTTGAGTAGTTTTCGAATGTGTAAAAATCTTCTGGATAGGTAAATATTTACGAAAGTTATACGGACCAATAGGTTTTACATACAATGGTGCTCAACTTTGACTGAGTGTAGAGGCCACTGTGCTAAAAATAGACATGTTTTTAAAAATTGGTCTAAAACTCCAACTACCTATTGGCCGATTTCTGCATATTGCGTCATAATCCGCCCAGTAGATTAAAAGTTATTAAAGTAAAACTTAAAAGGTTTACATACTTTGCACCATAACTTCTAAACCACTTGGAAAATATTTAATTAGTTTGCCGAAAGTAGCAAACTAACAAAGAACAAAACATTCCCCGTTTTAGTTTAATTAAGATTTTTTGTCGCTTACGATCAATATTTTTCCTGTCGCTGGCGATCATTTTAATCCAATGAGATGTTGCGTCCGCAACAGCTCATTTATGGATTTTTGGTGGAACTGGAAACTTTAAAATATTTTATAAAAGCTGTTTTGTAATCCTCTGATTTCCCTCTATCTTCAATGTATTTACATCTTTTTTTATTACTATGACCGATTTGATGAAAATTGTAGCGTCCGTCACAGCACTTTAAAAGCGAACATCTCTTTCCTGCAATACAAGTCTATAAAGTAAATAAATGTCATTCGATAGCACAATCGATGGGCTAATATTCTCTAAAATCTATGCAAACGACAATGAGATTAATTTTAGTACAACAAAATACGTACAAATATAACGTCCGTCAAGCAGGATTTGCCCATATCGAAAATACTTTTGTTAAATTTTGTCTCTCTAGCTTTATTCGTTAAGGCGCTATCGCGCTTTTATCTAACGGATAGACGCACAGAAACAATTTTTGTATTTTTGTGTTTCCGTAAGTTTTTTATATGAGAGCTATGGTCAAATGGTGACCGATTGTAACAAAATTTGGCTGGTATTCATATAAGACTTTCTTGTGCTAAATTTAGTGGCCATATCATTTATTGGCATTCAAGTGTATTTATGGTGGAACTTATGCTGTTTCCGTAAGTTTTTTATAGGGGGCTATGGTTAGATGTGAACCGATTTCGATGAAATTTTATATGCTAAAAATATGCCAAATTTTATCATCATAGCTATTATAATTTGTCATTTATTAGCAAATAATCGATTATCAATGAGTCTAAAAATAGAATCGGATGCAGCTCATTGTCTGAGAGAAGTACCCCTTGTTCCAGTTGGAATGTTGTCGGGGAATTATATATATATATATATAATCGATTAGCCTATACAAGAGCTATGGTCAAATGTGAACCGACTTTGCCCAATTTCAATAAAAAATTTTCCCCGAAATAAAGGATATCTTTGCCAAGTTTCAGTCACCTAGCTGCTTTCGTTTAGGCGTTAACGTGCTTCAATAGACAGACAGACGGGCATCGCTCAATCGTCTTAGAATTTCATAAGGATTAAGAATATACAATATATATATCCCTTTTGGTTTTTGAGCCAATGTTAAGGAAATTACAAACGGAATGACAATCTCAATATACCCATTTTTTTTATGGTGGGTATAGAAAGAATATAATATGATCAATGTGGGAAGAGTTTATATTGAGCTTGAATAGGTTTCTTTAAAATTTTTAAATTTATTTGTTTAGTTATACAAAGAAAGCACACATCATTGTTCAGAAGCTGTTATTCTAAAGAGTAAAAAAATAATTCAAAGAAATAATTTCAATATTTGATTTTTGCTCAAAACTACTTATAGTAAGTCTATACATGCGAAACGGGAGGCTGAGTGCAGTAAAACTGCATACTCAATTTTTCTGTGAAACATTTTTTTTCCATTTAAAGGACTTAAAATTTTAAGGATATTTTTTTTTTATTAGAATATGAATATTCAATTTGTAAATGTAAGTTCTTGCTTGATTTTGACACCATCATCAGTTATCAGGGATTTAAAGATATAAATTCATCTGAGGTTCAAATTAAATGAAAAATTAGTGATAAGTAGTACCTAGTTTATGTATATCTATTAGTTTGGACGACCAAATTTGTGCCTTTATTGCCGTTCTCAGCTTAACTCAAATTAGTAGTCTGCCAGTCTGCTAAGATTAACGTTTTTAGTTCCGCAATATCAAAAAATATTTTGGTTGCGTGAAAGTTGGGTCGACTGGCTGACAACCAAACTGAGTGGAGAACGGGGACAGTACATACCAGTATGTGTAACAAATTTTCGGTCACTGTTTAATCATATCACATAGATCCCATTTCCGAAAAACCTCCAAACACCATAATTCAATTTTAGTGATAATATAGGTCAAAAAGATTTGTTGGTCAATACTAGATGACTTTAGTGTGCTAAATAACAAAGTGACATGGGTTTTTCCATATTGGTTTTAGTTTTCGATATATACATATGGGCAAGTCATGCATTAAACACATAGACAACAGCAGGCTACACGAACACCGACTACAAAAGTCGTTGTCTGCAATCGTCGCCTAGTAGTCAGCTACTTAATTATTGTTAGGACGGCAGCTACATTTAAGATGGCAGCTACATTTCGAAACACCTGTTTATGAGTGGTGCCAATATTGCGTTTATAAGATGGACAAAATAACAACTTAAATTTTGATAAAAACGACATAAATTCATTTTATTAATTAATCTCCGAAATTAATGGTTTTCCTGTACCTGATGGTATTTCTATATAAAAAAAAAAAAATATAGAAAGATTTTGGTGTGATCTCTAATAGTTTAAGAGTTATGGGCTTTTTAAATTTCAAGAATAATACGGTATAACTTTAGAAGTTTATATCCGATATTAACTTTTCTGGTATCAAACAAAAGCTACTGAAAATATCTTTTATATTCTTATATATACTATATAATATTCTTTATATTTAATGGATAAGGAGCTAATATACTATAAACTTATTTCTGCAACCGACTTTTTTATAAAAATTCGTATAGCTTAAAACAATATAGATATAAGTATGCTCTTTTATATAATGAATTTTATAAAGGACATACTGGGCTTTTATATAACATGAACTACGTAGCTCTAGCACACGTAGCGTGTGACAGTTTAAAAAATAACTTTTTAAAATTTTACTTCTATTGAGTTAGAGTTATATAAATATAAATTTTTACATAATATTTTATTAGATATTATTATATACATTAAATATATAAATATTTTATAAGTATGTAAATTGTTTACATAAATTCTCCCCATTGTATTTGTGGTAAATAAATTCAAGTGGCTTAAATCGCTCATTTATTTCAATATTATATGGTGTTGACAGCACTAAATCTTTTATTGTCGCCAACAAAAATAGAAAATAGTTTAATTTTGGCTACAGCTACAACGGTGGTCGGTAGTCGTGTAGCCGTGTCGACTCTAAAAAATTTATTTCTATTTGAATGCATGTATTCTAATTTTGACAGGTTGAAGCCCGTAGCCTGCTGTTGTCTATGTGTTTAATGCATCATGCGTGACGGACGATACATTTGTACGGATTTTGTTGTACTTAAATGAATCCCATTGCCATTTTACAAGAGATATCTTTGCACAGGTTTCAGAGAATATTAGCCCATCTATTGTGCTATCGAATGGCATTTGATAATTTACATATTTGCTTTGGAGGAAAAAGATATTGGCTTTTAAAGTGCTGGGACGGAAGCTACAAAAAATGGAAGTGACTTTTTTCAACACTCGTCTCTGTAATTTTTATCAAAACAGTCATAGCATTGAAAAAATTGTAAATACATTGAAGATAGAGGAAAATCAGAGGATTACAAAACAGCTTCATAAAATATTTTAAAGTTTCCAGTTTCAACAAAAATCCATAAATGAACTGTTGCTTGAATGTTTTTTATTAGGAAAAATTCATATTTCACATTTTTTCAGGGTGCGTAAATCAGTGAAAATAATGTTGTTATTTGTTCCCGCACTCCTGGTGTGCGAGTAATAATTTATTATTTATCAGATTTTAGGTAATGTCTCCCCAAACAACTCTGTAAAATTTTATCAAAATCGGTCTATAAACAACTGAGATATCGCCAAAACACTAAATTTGACGTATCGCAAATTGCCCAAAGTACGCATTAGAGAAAGTTTGTTGAAAAAATGAAATGCAGAAATAGGAAAAGCCATCCTCCTGGAGCACGGACATACACAAGTTTTATATCAGATTTTTGGAAATTCTTCTGCCAAGCACGTTATTGAATTTTATCAAAGGCGGTCCATAAATAACTGAGATATCGGCAAAACACTAATTTTCATGTACCGCAAATTGCCGAAAGTACGTGTCTTAGAAATTTTGTTTAAATTTTGTAAGTAGTGTTTTGGCGATATCTCGGGTGTTTATAGTTATTTCCTAAAATATGATATATAAACTAGGGTTTGCAAAAAACCGTGAAAATGAGAAACTGCGGTTTCGGTTTTAAAACACCCAAAACCGGCCGGTTTCGGTTCGGTTTTTTAAATAAAACTATTTCAGTTTAAATTTGTAGGAAAATTTAGATAACTTCATTAAAACATGTTATAATTTAATACTAAAATACAGGAAAATAATTCAGGTTTTTTAAATATGAGGGATTTCTTAAATAAGTCTTGTTTCTTTTGGAGAAACTGCAGAGCCCTTTTAGCGTGAATAATATTTGCATCCGAGCGACAAATTGCTTCAATAGTAATTTTTACAAATAGCAACGATTTTAAAGAATTTACAATTTCAAAGTCGATAGAATGAAGCCAATCTAAGGTCGACAGCATTTCTAAATTCTCATGAATACTTTGTTTAGAAGCAGAAATCTAAGAGTAAACTTAGTTCTTGATTATGATGCTTTTTAACTCTTGTTTGTAAAATATTATAACGAACTGACGAATTTTTGAAATACAGAACAGTTTTTCTTACAGCCTCTAGGTTCAAATTTATATGGGCAATCGGTTTTAAATGAGTCAAAGTTTCATCGCCGCCGTCTTCAAAATTAATTTTCAGATACAAATTTGATATTGGCTGCTGCTCCATCTATAGATGTTTGCATCAAGTGAAATATTAAACTCCATTAGCCTTTGTCTAATGGTTTCTTGCGTTTGCTTGAATTACACGTTCCTAAAATACGGCCCAGGCTATCAAATTTACCATGAGAATCGTGAATATTTACGTTCATATACCGTCTTCCCCTTACACCTGTCCATTCGTACATTGTAAACAACTTTTGCTTGTTTCATTCTTCTGCTTCATTAAATAGAAAAATTACGTGCAAATTTATGATAAGCTATTGTTATTTCTGAATAATACCAACAAAAAATTATGAAAAATAAATAGCTGAAACCTCGGTTTTTTCTACGGTTTTCGGTTTCGGTTTTGAGGCATAAAAAACCGAGGTTTCGGTTTCGGTTAAAACCGAACTGCAAACCCTAATATAAACTATACAAATGTGATCGTGAATACCATTAAAATTGTACGGATCGACTCAGAATCGGTAGGAGAATCCATTTAGCTTCCGTCCGTCTGTCTATTAAAATCAAGTTTTTGGAGCTTCTGTTTTGTCGATATCTCAGAACTATATTTTGATGAAATTTAATAGCGTTCTTCGCGGGGGGATTACTGTATTCTGATGCATTCGGTAATTTGTGGTACATATAATTTAGTGTTTAAGCGATATTTCAGGTGTTTTGATCGACAATGATGAGATTCATGTTGGAACGATATTCTAAAATTTTATGGAAAATTAATTTAGCAGCTCCACAAATCTGATTTTAGCACACAGACACACCTCATTTATCTTAATTTTGTGTTTGGCTTTTGAACATTTTTATAATATTTGAGTATGTATTACATATCAAATTATAGGTAATCTTCCTAGGAAGTACATAAAGTACAGCTAAGTATCAACGAAAATTCGTTCACTTTTGACAATAGCTATTGTACAACTTTGCCTAAGGCAATCTCTTATTTTCTAATAAATTAAATAGATCCGATGATGAAAGTTAGTATAAAGACATTGTACATAATCGTTATTTAGCATTTGAAATATCATGGAGTTCGGTTCACATTTTGTCATACCTCCTATATAAACCTCTTAATGGCATAAATTCCATCTAAAAGCCACTTAAATGAGAAGAAATAATTAACTATATTAGCTTTGACCACTGAATGTAGCACAAGAATACCATTATATGAATACCAGCCAGTGTATAAAATTTTGTCACAATCGGTCACCATTTGACTTTAGTTTTTTCTGTTCGTCTTTCCGTCAGAGGGACAACATTTTACAAAAGTATTTCTGATCTCTTGAAAAAGGTTGGTATTGAAAATGGGCAAACTCGGTTTACATTTAGTGAAAGCTTCCATATGACCTCGACCGGGAATCACTTTAATGCTGATAAATTATATTACAATATAAGAGCACAAAGAACCAGAGCGAAACTTTCCCGTCAGCGATGTTGACCTATAGTTACTTGCTCGAAAACCTTAAAATACCACAATTCCATAGTATATCTTATATTTTATAGCATTTAAATTTTGCAATAATTGGTCCACATTTGATCAAAACTCTCACACAATCCGAATTAAACGATTAAGCACAACGAAAGGTATTTAAATGCTTATAAATGTAAATTTTGTGCAAAGTAGTTTTATATATCAGATTTTTGTAAATCTTCCCAAGGAGCCTGTGCACATCGTAAGAACATGTTGCCCTTGTATTAATTAATTAATTAATCAGAAGGTAAGACTTGCACAGATCGGAAGAACAATACATCCCAAATATTATTGATTTATTTATTAGTAAATATTTAAATGTGAACCGCCGTGGTATAGCAGGTTAGTCATCCGCCTAGCATACCAGAGGCCCAAGTTCGATCCCTGGCCAGACTTACTTAAAAAAATACATTTTCAAAAAAAGCGGAGGTTCACCTCATAACTCAGCTAGCCACTGGTTATTGAGTATTAGGCTATGTAAAACTTCTCTAACTAATGCATTTGCCATTCGGAGCCGGCGTTAAAAAGTAGGTCCCTTTCAATGAGTCTAAAAATAGAATCGGATGCAGCTCATTGTCTGAGAGAAGTACCCCTTGTTCCAATTGGAATGTTGTCAGGGAATTATATATATATAAATATTTAATTACTTTTCTGAAAAATCAATGATAGGTTAGCAACTAATGTAAACCTGATATTTATCCATTCAAAAGCTATAGTCGAAAAGCAAAGTCGAATATACCACTCTTACTTGTTCTTCTTAAAGTGCAATCCGCAACTATTGGTCAGTATATCAAATTTTATAGGAATCAGACCATATTTGACCATATATATTGAACCATGGAAATTAGATAGCTATGAATCAATGTAAAGTCCAGACTTTATATACGGTAGATGCATTATGAACCCCTATTAAAATATATGCACCTGTCGTATTGCTATTAGCATGTTTATCCTAACTACATATTAAGCGCAGCGAAAAGTATTTAACAACTTCTTAATGTTAAACTTTACCCGGTATGAGACTAAATTTTGTGCGAAGTAAATACTAGAGAAACCTCTTAGATACTTTTAAATGTTGAACTATTTTATGAATGTTTTACCAAAAATTCCAGCTGGTGTAACAAATCTTTTTTGAGTTTGGTTCACATTTTGAATTAGCTGCACCCTCGTAGATATATGTGATATGTTTCTAAATTTAACACAACTTGATGGTGGGTATATAAGATTCGGCACAGCTGAATATAACACTCTCACTTGCTTAAATTCGTTTCCTGCATCGCTTTTTTTTATACCCACCATCAAAAAGAATGGGGGGTATATTGAGATTGTCATTCCGTTTGTAATTTCCTTAATATTGGCTCAAAAATCAAAAACGATATATATTCTGAATCCTTTTGAAATTCTAAGATGATTGAGCGATGTCCGTCTGCATGTCCGTCTGTCTGTCCGCCTGTCTGTTGAAATCACGATAACGCCTAAACGAAAGGAGCTAGCTCACTGAAACTTAGTAGAAATATTCGTCATCTATGATAAAATTTTGCAATTGAAATTGGCAAAATCGGTTAACATTTGACCATAGCTCCCGTATAACCTCATCTAGACTAATCGCTTATTTGCTAATAAATGACAAATTATAACAGCTATGATTACAAAATTTGGTATCTAGAAGTTTAACATAAGCACTAGACAGCATATAAAATTTCATTGAAATCGGTTCACATTTAACCATAGCTCCCATACAAAAAACTTACGGAAACAGCCTAAAATCCACCTAAAATTAACTAAAATGCCACTAATATATAATAAACTGTAATAGCTTTGGCCACTAAATTTATCACAAGGAAGTCCTATGTGAATGCCAGCCAGTGTGCAAAATTTTTTTACAATCGGTCTCCATTTGACCATAGCTCCCATATAAAAAACTTACAGAAACACAAAAAGAAAATAAGCTTTATGTCCGTCTGTCTGTCAGATAAAAGCGCGACAGCTCCTTAACTACAAAAGCTAGAGAGACAAAATTTTACAAACGTATTTTTGATATGACAAAAGTTGTGTACTGAAAATGGGCGAAATTGGTTCACATCTAGTTAGAGCTCCCATATAACCCCGCCCCGGAAAACACATGAATGCTGATAAATTGAGTACAATTGTAACGACTAAATTTAAAATAAAGAAGTTTTATGCAACTATTGGTCAGTATATCAAATTTCATAGGAATCGGTTTATATTTGACTATAGCTGTCATATAAAAAACACTCCCGGAAACCAAAAATATATTCAGCAAGGCCCAGTTAAAAGCTATTAAATTAGAAACTATGACAGCTATTGCCACTAAATTTTGCAAAAATAAGCTTTATATAAATACCAGCCAGTGTGTTACAATCGGTTAACATTTGACTATAATTCTAATATATATATTACATCCCCTTTTTATATCTACAATCAAAAAGATTCGGAAGTACAGGGTGGCCCAGAAAGAGCGAAGTGGTGTGAATTCCTTATAACTGAACCGAACTGTCCACACGGCTGACAATATTCAAGTGGAACATGAGAGTATTCGGGAGGATCCAGAAACATCAACCAGGAGACGTTCGTCACAACTGGGCCTCTCAAGAACGTCGCTGCAGCGAATTTTGCACACCATAGGATTGTTTCCATACAAAATTCAACTTGTCCAAGGATTGAAACCAACAGATTACCAGCAACGACTTGACTATGCAATTTATTTCCAGCAAAAAGCACAAGAGAATCCAAATTTTATTCATAACTTAATAATGAGTGACGAAGCCCATTTTCAATTAAATGGGTTCGTTAATAAGCAAAACTGTAGGATATGGGCTACGGAAAACCCGAGAGTACTTCATCAACGACAATTGCACCCAGTTAAGTGTACCGTTTGGTGCGGTGTTTTTTCAGAAAGGATCATTGGCCCATTTTTTTTTGAAAATGAACAAGGTGTCGCCATTTCCGTCAATGGTGATCGATATCGGGCCATGTTGCAAAATTTTGTAAGGCCAGCCGTGGAAAACCATCCGCAAATATGGTTCCAACAGGATGGAGCCACAGCGCACACTGCGAGGGCCACAATGACTCTTTTACGCGACATCTTTGGTGAAAGAATAATTTCTCATAACAGCAATTTTAATTGGCCTCCGCGGTCCCCGGATTTAACCGCTCCAGACTGTTTTCTTTGGGGCTATTTAAAAGGAAAAGTTTATGTTAATAAGCCTAGGACTATTGAGGAGTTAAAAACCAATATTCGAGAAGAAATTAACAACATACCACCGGAAGTTTTGCGAAAGGTCATGAAAAATGTGTTGGAAAGAGCACATTTGTGCGAAGCAGAATATGGCCACCACTTGCGGGATATCATTTTTAATAACTAATCCAAAAATATTCCCCATAAATGTAATGTATTTAAAAAAAAAAATTAAAAAAATATCTCTTAAATAAAAAGTTATAATCAATTCACACCACTTCGGTCTTTCTGGGCCACCCTGTACAAGCAGCATATTAGGATTATGTATATGGTAGATGCATTAGGAATACCTAACAAAATATATGGACCTGCCGTATTACTATCAGCTTCTTTATCCTAACTAAATATTAAGCTAAGCGAAAAGTATTTAACAACTTATTAATGTAAAACCATACCCGGTTACGATAACGAATTTTTTTCAAAGTAAATAAATACTAGGGAAACCACTTACACACTTTTGAATGTTGAGCTATAAAGCTACTGGAACCGAAGTTATAACAAATATTTTACCAACAATACCAACTAGCGTAACAAATTTTTTCCAATTTGGTCCACGTTTTGAATTTGCTGCACCCTCGTAGATATATGAGATATGTTTCAAAATTTAACACAACTTGATGGTGGGTATATAAGATTCGGCACAGCCGAATATAACACTCTTACTTATTTTCATTATTTTCAGATTTTAAAAAGTTATTTGAAATAGTTTTAAATTTTGAATAAAGAAAAACTACTCACTATTTAAAGAATTTGAAAATATTTAAATAAAGACTAGCTCAAATTTGAAAAAAGTCTGCCTGATAAAATTCAAACAAGAATTAACAATGGTTGTAGACATTATAGAGAAATAGGGCCAGTTTTCTTTTAATCATTGGGACCTTTTTTTTCATTGTGTTTGGGATTAAGTTTCATAAAAAATTTGGAGCAACAATGCATAATGAAAAAATGACCCGAAAACTCTGTCGTTTTTCTTTTGTTACTTCGGGGTCATTTTTCCTGGGGCCATATTTCGCAGAGCCCTTAGGATTATCCCAAAAGTTCGTGCTGCAGCAAACAGCTTAATTTTTGTAAAACCATATTTATTCATGTAATTAAAATAAAAAAAAGTATTAAAGCATACTTTAGGGATCCAAATAAAAAGAGCACATGTTCAATATGGGAAGAGTTAATATAGAGCCTGAATAGGTTGAATTTTAATTAATTTCATTTTTTTAGTATACAAAAACCGCGATTATTTATTGCATACTTCGTTGTCAGAAGTTGTAATTTTAAAGCGCAAAATATTAATTCCAAGAAACAATTTCAGCCTTTGATTCTTTAACAAAACGAAAGGTAAATTAAATTTCTATGAAATTTACTTCCCTTTTTATATTTAAAACACTTTCAGCCCTAGAATATAAAACACGTGCTTATTCGATTGAAAAATTGTGTTGTTAATATTTGCATATCTTTTGAACCAATAACGAGATTTTGTTTCTTTTTCAATTCAGAAGCTGTTCACATATTATGTAACGCTATTTTCGCAGATTTTTACCTCCCCCCTGTGTATCACATTTTAATAGAAATACACATACTAAATTCCTCCACCATATCAAAAGTCATATCCCCCGCCCCTATGAGCTTTAAGAAATATGTGAAGAGCCCCTTAGGTGATAAAAGGGGAAAATCGGTAACACTTACCTTAAGTCAAGTTAAATTTCGTTTTGAATTTCGCATAAAAGTTCAGTTAAATAAATGATCTTTACTACTGACTTTCAACAGTGGGTGACACGGTGCATAGTGATATTTCTTCATACATCGAAGTGCACAATATAGAAGGAGTAATCCTACAACGATGAAATTTTTCATACTTGTTCAGTTTTATATAGATAAGCAAAAATCAAAAAAAAAAAAAAAAAACTTCGAAATCCATAGATTCTTTTGGGTAACTGCCTTGGAACCCCATTTTTTTACCTATTTTTCTTCTCAACGAAAAAGTCGCAATTCTAAATTGAACTTGATGAAGTTCGACACAAGTCTATTTATTAAGAGCTCTACTAATTTTGGTTGAAATTAGTCGACTCCTTGGGGTATCTCTTGGTCCCACATTTTTCACCTATTTTTTTTCTTCTTAAGGTATAATCCGTAATTCTCAATATAATTTGATGAAATTCGACACAAGTCTGAAGTTAACCTAAAAAAAGGTCTAGGTTGACTCCATGCCTTGGACCCCTATTTTTTACAGAATTTGAAAAAACTCGGACTACGTCTATTAATTGATCCAAGAAAGAGTTATACTATTTTTGGTTGAGATCCCTTTACTCTTTGAGGAACATGAATTGCATCCCAAATTTTTAACTTATATTTCTTCTTAATATAAGCCGCAATTCTCAACAGAATTTGATGAAATTCGGCACGAATCTAATAGTTAAACCAAAAAAGAGCTCTACTAATTTCTGTTTAAATCCTTTGACATCTAGGGGCTTACATATAAATGCAATTTAATTAAAAAGATAAGCTCCAACGACTGCAGCACTTTGGCTTTAATTATACGCAAATTGATACGTCACGTAACTTACGTGATTGCTTTCAGAAAATTTTAAACTTTGTTCTACTAACGGTAAACTTTTGTAAATTTTTGTTTGTCAATCTAAAGAAAAGACCGAGCCAACTTATATTTTGTGGAAAGAACAACGAAAACGCTAAATTTCGTAGATCTTTTGTCGATTTGCTGATATCTCCTAAGGTATATACGAGACTAAGTAATTTTCATCATTAGATTTTTCAAAAGCGGTGGTCAAAAACGCCTTTTTGCAGCAGAAATGCCACAGTGCTTCTTTACCCATATTTTTTATCGTTCTTATAGGAGAACTCGCGGTACATGTTAGCTCACTACATTAATCACTAGAAGGTCAGTGTCCGCAATTGAGAACCATTGCTTGTTATCCAACATTCCCTACATCACCCCATGTGATGCGCTCTTTACTTTTCTGCTTTTTACTAGTACATATTAAATAAGTGAACGTAGCTTATATACCTTAATTTAACACCTAAATGTATGTTATGGCTAATTGCTTAAAATAAAACCAACAAAAAATCTCATAATTTATAGAAAATTGTTCTCAAAGCACTAAAGCACCGAACTAGAACTGAACAGATCTACAACTGAACAGAATTAAATAGAACTGAACTAGAACTGAACTAGAACTGAACTAGAACTGAACTAGAACTGAACTAGAACTGAACTAGAACTGAACTAGAACTGAACTAGAACTGAACTAGAACTGAACTAGAACTGAACTAGAACTGAACTAGAACTGAACTAGAACTGAACTAGAACTGAACTAGAACTGAACTAGAACTGAACTAGAACTGAACTAGAACTGAACTAGAACTGAACTAGAACTGAACTAGAACTGAACTAGAACTGAACTAGAACTGAACTAGAACTGAACTAGAACTGAACTAGAACTGAACTAGAACTGAACTAGAACTGAACTAGAACTGAACTAGAACTGAACTAGAACTGAACTAGAACTGAACTAGAACTGAACTAGAACTGAACTAGAACTGAACTAGAACTGAACTAGAACTGAACTAGAACTGAACTAGAACTGAACTAGAACTGAACTAGAACTGAACTAGAACTGAACTAGAACTGAACTAGAACTGAACTAGAACTGAACTAGAACTGAACTAGAACTGAACTAGAACTGAACTAGAACTGAACTAGAACTGAACTAGAACTGAACTAGAACTGAACTAGAACTGAACTAGAACTGAACTAGAACTGAACTAGAACTGAACTAGAACTGAACTAGAACTGAACTAGAACTGAACTAGAACTGAACTAGAACTGAACTAGAACTGAACTAGAACTGAACTAGAACTGAACTAGAACTGAACTAGAACTGAACTAGAACTGAACTAGAACTGAACTAGAACTGAACTAGAACTGAACTAGAACTGAACTAGAACTAAACTAGAACTGAACTAGAACTGAACTAGAACTGAACTAGAACTAAACTAGAACTGAACTAGAACTGAACTAGAACTGAACTAGAACTGAACTAGAACTGAACTAGAACTGAACTAGAACTGAACTAGAACTGAACTAGAACTGAACTAGAACTGAACTAGAACTGAACTAGAACTGAACTAGAACTGAACTAGAACTAGAACTGAACTAGAACTAAACTAGAACTGAACTAGAACTGAACTAGAACTGAACTAGAACTGAACTAGAACTGAACTAGAACTGAACTAGAACTGAACTAGAACTGAACTAGAACTGAACTAGAAATGAACTAGAACTGAACTAGAACTGAACTAGAACTGAACTAGAACTGAACTAGAACTGAACTAGAACTGAACTAGAACTGAACTAGAACTGAACTAGAACTGAACTAGAACTGAACTAGAACTGAACTAGAACTGAACTAGAACTGAACTAGAACTGAACTAGAACTGAACTAGAACTGAACTAGAACTGAACTAGAACTGAACTAGAACTGAACTAGAACTGAACTAGAACTGAACTAGAACTGAACTAGAACTGAACTAGAGCTGAACTAGAACTGAACTAGAACTGAACTAGAACTGAACTAGAACTGAACTAGAACTGAACTAGAACTGAACTAGAACTGAACTAGAACTGAACTAGAACTGAACTAGAACTGAACTAGAACTGAACTAGAACTGAACTAGAACTGAACTAGAACTGAACTAGAACTGAACTAGAACTGAACTAGAACTAAACTAGAACTGAACTAGAACTGAACTAGAACTGAACTAGAACTGAACTAGAACTGAACTAGAACTGAACTAGAACTGAACTAGAACTGAACTAGAACTGAACTAGAACTGAACTAGAACTGAACTAGAACTGAACTAGAACTGAACTAGAACTGAACTAGAACTGAACTAGAACTGAACTAGAACTGAACTAGAACTGAACTAGAACTGAACTAGAACTGAACTAGAACTGAACTAGAACTGAACTAGAACTGAACTAGAACTGAACTAGAACTGAACTAGAACTGAACTAGAACTGAACTAGAACTGAACTAGAACTGAACTAGAACTGAACTAGAACTGAACTAGAACTGAACTAGAACTGAACTAGAACTGAACTAGAACTGAACTAGAACTGAACTAGAACTGAACTAGAACTGAACTAGAACTGAACTAGAACTGAACTAGAACTGAACTAGAACTGAACTAGAACTGAACTAGAACTGAACTAGAACTGAACTAGAACTGAACTAGAACTGAACTAGAACTGAACTAGAACTGAACTAGAACTGAACTAGAACTGAACTAGAACTGAACTAGAACTGAACTAGAACTGAACTAGAACTGAACTAGAACTGAACTAGAACTGAACTAGAACTGAACTAGAACTGAACTAGAACTGAACTAGAACTGAACTAGAACTGAACTAGAACTGAACTAGAACTGAACTAGAACTGAACTAGAACTGAACTAGAACTGAACTAGAACTGAACTAGAACTGAACTAGAACTGAACTAGAACTAGAACTGAACTAGAACTGAACTAGAACTGAACTAGAACTGAACTAGAACTGAACTAGAACTGAACTAGAACTGAACTAGAACTGAACTAGAACTGAACTAGAACTGAACTAGAACTAAACTAGAACTGAACTAGAACTGAACTAGAACTGAACTAGAACTGAACTAGAACTGAACTAGAACTGAACTAGAACTGAACTAGAACTGAACTAGAACTGAACGAAGAGAGCAATCGAAAATTGTATCCATTATATATTCTAAAGGACCAATATATGATAATTTTTTTCGTTAACACAAATACGTGATTTTGATAGTTTTAAAATTTTGTCCTTGGTTTAATATTTTTCGGATTTGCCCATATATTTTTCATTTTTTGATTTTTGTCGATTCTTCCAGATTTAAGGATTTCTGCACCCTGGGCGTATCCTTACTTCAATTTTGTCGAAATTTTGCAAACAATTTAACCAAATTTTTATTAAATCATGCACCAAATTTTATTTGTCTAAAGTAACTTATATAGGAGATATTTTTAGTTTTGAGAATTCCATTTATTTTTCAATATTAAGAAATATGTATAGCGTGCCCTTAGACCAATTTTGTTAAAATTTACAACATGATCATGTTGAATACATATCTAGTCACATACCAAATTTCATCATTTATCTAAGACAACTGCTTCGATTTTTGTTCATTGGTTGTATGGGATGGTAGCACTGTGCGTTGATGTAAAAAAAATGTAGAACACAAGCTTTACTATTGCACCTAAATAACTGCAAATAATGCAACTTTACTGCTACTGCTATTTTTATCTACACTAGTGTACACCTTACTTGAATTTTTAATAACACATACATTTATAAAGACCGCCGTTTAAATTATAAATAAACAGAAGTACATACGTATGTATGTAAGTATGTATAAAATATATATTATACATGCATTAGATACAAAAAGATGAAAATCATAAAAAAAAAATCTCCTCACAATTAATTTAGTCTTGTTAAATGATGTTTTCCAAAAAATTAATTACTTTCATACATTTAACAAATATGATGCTGTAAAAGATACTTAAACCTTTAGCGCTGCTACTGCTACCGCTACTGCTCCAGCCAAGTTGACTGACAGTCATTGTATTTATGTTTTTGTTATTTTCTACTTCATATTTTATACTCGTATCTAAATTGAGCAGAATTTCGTATATATATATTTTTTTAATTTTGGTAGTATAATCGTGCTTAAGTACTTAAAAAAACGTTTAAACATTTACGTTGTTTTGTCTGCGTTTAAAAACGAAACTGGGTCAAAAGAATATTATGAGTAAAGCACGGGCTCACAATCCACTCACACTCACAGCGGAATACAAAATACGGCACAGCACGTTGCGACCGACGGACGCGTCTTCTTGTAACCAAAAGTTGTTTGTATAAATTAAATGTTCAAAATTTTGTTGTTGTTTTTATTGCGGACCGGCAACAATTTAAAGAAAAGTAAAAGCTTTTTTCGTTTTATTTTGAAATGACAATATTATTATTGTTTAAATTCAGAAACGTAGGCATGAGGAAATTATAAAGTTAGGGGAATTTGGTTTTAGATTAATGTTGGACAAAGTCTCTCTAATTCTTTTTATTTTGGGTTAGCAAAATACAAAATCAGAGAGACTTTGCCCAACATTGTTTAAGGCCAGTGATGGTCTTAAACAAATTATATGAAGAACAACAATAACAACTCCTACCATCTTTCGCTGTTTTAGATCCACATTTACAGGATGTCCCAACTTGTAAAGGTACATAAGTTCATAATAAAAGAAGTTTGTAAGGTATTACCGTTCTCTCTTTTGTCAGCCATATTAACTTTCTGACGTTTGATCGAATTATTATTCATAGAAGAATATATAGAAGGTCGTCAGCTGATCCACTAAAATTTAGTATTCTACTAAATCACACGTACACGAAATGAAAGCTTTTTTGACAAACAGAAAAGCTTTTTGTACTCAAAATTTTGTTTGAAAAATTACGCGTTATTTTGAATGAAACGCACTGTTCTAAATTGCACACATAAAATGTTATTTTTTTAAAATATTTTAACATTATTTTGATGTCGAAACACTTTTTATTTTTTACAAACTGAAAATTTTTTATTTTGTTTTCTTTCGACATTCTTTTTTTTGTTTTTGCTTAATTTGTATTGAACAAGTAGGGCTGCATTTTTTGGTATTAAAAAAAATAATGAAATTTAGAATAAAAAATTGTTTATAGATTTTAATTATCCTAAAATCAAGTAAAACTCATTCTATGCCTTAAAATATGGATTTCTCAAAAAAATTTCTTAAAATTACGGAGAAAATCTTGAAGAAAATTTTCGTCCCATCATATCATACTTTTTTGTGCAACTGTTTGTATTCATTAAGAAAAGTAAAAGCTCTTTTTAGGCTTACCAATACACTATTACTGATCCGTACTATTGACAGGTCCCAGGTGTACTTTGACGTTTCGTTGACTTTCTAGGTATTTATTTATTCTATATTATTATTTTCTTATCTCAAATTATGCTACCATACTACTTTTGAAAATCCCAGTTTGTGTTTGCTGTAATGGTATAAACACAATCACGACTGCAGGCTACGGGCTACAACCTGTTAAAATAAGAATACATGCATTCAAATGGGAATCATTTTTTTTATCAACGACAAAGCCAGGCGACTACCGACCACCGTTCTAGGTGTAGCCAAAAAATATATAAATTTTATACATAATATAAAAATGTATATTTATATAACTCTAACTCAATAGAAGTACAATTTTAAGCTGTCATAACAAACTCGCTACATATGCTAGAGCTAAGTAGTTTTGGTTATATAAAAGAACAGTATGTCCTGTATAAAAATCATTATATAAAAAAGCAAACTTATATCTATATTTTTTAAAGATATTCGCATTTTTATGAACAAAAGTCGGTTGTAAAAATAAGTTTTTAGTATATGAGCTCTTACAGCCTGTTCACAAAACTGTTATACGTTAGAAGGCAATCGAATACTAGCCTAACGATTAAGCTCTAAATTGAGTTCATTTTCTTTTTTCGTTTGGAAGTAAAAGCTTCGTAATGAAATATCAAATAATAGTATTGCCATGATATATTTTATTACTTTTCTGAAAGCTTTTCCTGTAAAACTTAAGAATTTTGTAAAATGATGTTAACCCTAAAATTAAATAATATCAAAAATAAATAAAAACAAAAAATAAAAAATTTTACATTTTTATTTTTTCAAAATTAAATCAAACATTTTTTCAATGATATTCGGGTATGAGAAAGACAAGTATTGAGTAAAAAAGTTTTAGGAACATGTTCCCTGGTTTCGATAGACCGGACTCCAAGGTAACTAGAAACGATAGAACATTGTGACACTCCAGTGGCCGACGAGCACGTTCACCCTTTCCTACACTCGGTCGAGTAGCTCTTACAAAGACTCTATTGCGTAAGAAGATTTGAGTTTGGGAACGAGCTTCCTAATTTCTTTAGGGCACATTTCAAAGTAAAAACGATAGAAAAGTGTGACACTCCAGTGGTTTAATAGAATTGGATACCATGCTGTCATCAATGAGCACTTTCGCCATCTCTTGCACTCTTACATAGACCCTATTCCGAAACATGTATTGCGTACCGGTGAAATACAACTCTCATTTATGGGCCGGTGCTTCAAAGTTTATTTCGGAACTTCTTGACCGAGTACAGAAGAGAGCAAAAGTGCTCATTGGTAACAGTAGGTTATCCAACTCTATTGTTCTATTGTTACTACTTTGGAATGTGCTCTATCAAAATCAGGAAACTCGTTCTCGATACATGAACTTTCTTAGGCAATACACGTCTATCTTTTAGATCTCATCCTTTCGTAGTCGATTGACCAGTAGACAGACGATACTCTACAGATAGACGATACGCTAGCCGTACAGTTCGTATGTAGAATTTGCTTCCCGCAGAAGTTTTTCCAACCAGTTACAATATAGGGATGTTTAAATCAAATGTCCACAAACACTACCTATTTCCCCTCCCACAACCTTTTCCTAGTTTTAACACAATGCATTATATTGTGTTCAGGTCCTAAACAAAAAAAAAAAAAATAAATAACCGTTTTCTTGTCTCCCAGGCGATTAGAATTTTTTAATTGCCTGATCTGACATTTACTTTTGTCTATATATTTCATTTACGAACCAAATTGTAAAAGCTTTTTCTAGTTTCACTCAAAAAAAATTCAAAAACCAAAAGTTAAATTTTTTCGTAAGTTGACATACAATTTGAAAAAATTGTAGTTTCAAAAACAGGCTGTTAATCTTTATAAATCGGAAGAATGTATAATATACCATTTGAAAGGTACTTTTAGTATCATTTGTTTGATATACTAGTTAATTTCGGATATAAACTTATAAAGTTATGCCGTATATTTTTTAAAATTTAAAAAGCCCATAATTCTCATACTATAAAAGATCAAACCAAAATCTTTCTATAAAAATAAAAAATTATAAAAAAAATATGTTATACAAAACCACTTCAAATATATTATGACAAAACTGAATTGCCTCAAGTCTTATTTTTCCTTGTGTTGGATCCGCTAAACTTTATAAAGTAAGTTTTAATAACATATTTACTAGTCACAAAATGTTTACAACACATTACACATTATACGTTCAAAATTTCCTAATAATAATATTCCCATTTCTCACATATGCCAACAACTTTTATAAGTGTTTACAAAAAACAAATTTCAAATATTTCGCCATAGATAAAACACATAGATTGAGAACATATGTTCTACTAAGGCACCAAAAAAATGTGGTGAATAAATTAACTAAGGTGGTGAACTCACATACAGGTACTGTGAATTCAACATAGTCATTTTGACAACTGTTAAATGAAAATGTAAACAAACAAAAATTATTTGTAATTGAAAAGGGTAAGTAAAGAAATTTTGTTTGTTTTTTTTTTTTTAATAATATTAAATAAATATATTCAGGTATGTGATGGACATTTTTCGTTTTCAAATCGATCGATTTCAGACATATTTTTTTAGCTAATTTTTGGTTATTTCCCCCAAATTTCCTTTTTAAAATGTGAAATTTTGAAAATTTTCTATATAAATGGGAAATTATAAAAATTTTCTGTAAAAATGGGAAATTTTGAAAATTTCACCTAAAAAAGGGAAATTTTAAAAATTTCCCATAAAAAAGGGAAATTTTGAAAATTTCCCATAAAAATGGGAAATTTTCAAAATTTTCCATAAAAAAGGGAAATTTTGAAAATTTCCCATAAAAAAGGGAAATTTTGAAAATTTCCCGTTATTAGGTGAAATTTTCAAAATTTTCCATTTTTATGGGAAATTTTCAAAATTTCCCTTTTTTATGGGAAATTATCAAAATTTCCCTTTTTTATGGGAAATTTTCAAAATTTCCCTTTTTTATGGTAAATTTTCCTGTTTTATGGGAAATTTTCAAAATTTCCCTTTTTATGGGAAATTATCAAAATATGACTTTTTTATGAGAAATTTTCAAAATTTCCCTTTTTTATGGGAAATTTTCAAAATTTCCCTTTTTTATGGGAAATTTTCAAAATTTCCCTTTTTTATGGGAAATTTTCAAAATATGACTTTTTATGAGAAATTTTCAAAATTTCCCTTTTATGGGAAATTTTCAAAATTTCCCTTTTTTATGGGTAATTTTCAAAATTTCCCTTTTTTATGGGAAAATTTCAAAATTTCCCTTTTTTATGGTAAATTTTCCTGTTTTATGGGAAATTTTCAAAATTTCCCTTTTTATGGGAAATTATCAAAATATGACTTTTTTATGAGAAATTTTCAAAATTTCCCTTTTTTATGGGAAATTTTCAAAATTTCCCTTTTTTATTTTTGCGTTTTTTATTTGACAAATATTTTTGACAAAAAAAAAAAATTAAATCAGAATAACAATTATTTCTGTTTAAAATAAATAAAAATCAGATCTTGACAAATATTTTTGCCAAAAAAAATATTTGTCAGAATTTGACAAATATATTTGACAAAAAAAATAAAAATCGTAAAATAAAAATTATTTTTGAGAAAAATAATAAAAATCAAAAATTTAAAAAGCATGTCATTTTCTGAAAATATAGTGGAAAACATGCAAAATGATGTTTTCAAATTAGTTCTGCGATATTTCCATATGATTGCTTTTTTTCTTTGAAAATTTAAGAATAATTATTATTTTCGGTCCCTGGTTTATTTTATAAACAAATAATTTATTGACATTTTATTGTTGAGTTTCTTTTTCTTGTGGGGAATTAAAAATCATTCAAACCAGTGTTGCATTTCTAGTGCAAATTCAAAAATAAAAATTTAAAAATCAACAATACCAAGCAACTCTGCTTTAGTATGTGGTGGATATTTTAGTATGCACTAATACCACTTAAACATAATTTTACCAATACAGTAATACTTATTACAATATGGCGCCTCTAAAATGTACCATGACGTCTCTTAAATGTACTTGACAGTTGCGTCCTCAGTCTATGTTGTTAGTTTATGTATTTCGCATTTACTTCAAAAAATTTTTTTTTTTTTGTAAGAGAGAACGGTTGTACCTTACTATTTTTTTGCCATGCATAAGTCGATCAATTGGGCATTGGGTCTTAAAATGTCATTATCTTTACAATTTCGAATGTTTTTTGATTTTCTGATCAAATAAATGTCTTTCGATAGTAGATCTTGTATGGGAGCTATTTTAATTTTAACAATCAATATTCCAAAAAAAAAAAAATAAATACATATGGGGAAAAATCAAATAGTTTTATTTATTCGGAATTAAAAAAAATCAAAAAATTTTTTGATTGCTCACTAAATATTATTTGGGGTTTTATTAAGGGGGCTTATATATATATTTAGTCCTTTAATTCCTAGTGGAACATAGGGCCTCAACAAATGAAGCATAGCCGCGAATAACGTTGTAAGCGACAAAATTAAAATTGTTCGCAATTCGTAAAAAACGTTTTTAAAGTAGCAGGCAATATATAGATAATTTGTTTTTCTAATTGTATTTTGATAGCGATAAGGTGCATAATTTTGGCTGATTTGGTGATTGAGCAATGTAAAAGAGTCAAGTTAACTGTAATCTGCAAAAAAACAGGTTTTGTAAAAATCGGCGTTTAAAACGTTATTCGCGGCTATGCTTCAAATGTTTTCCATGTAAGTTTGTCGGTAGTCATCACTTTCATCTCGTTCCATGATACACCGAACTCCCTCAGCTCGTTCTCAGTTTGGCGTCTTCACGTGTTCGCGGGTCTACCAGACCTCCTGGAACCTTGAGGATTATATTCAATGACGATTTATATCAGTGGCCGCTTTTCTCAATGTGTGTCCTATCCAGCCATATTTTCTAGTGCATATGCTTATTTGTAGCGGGTCCTGAGCGGTGCGCAACCATAGGTCTTCATTAGTGATTATGACGGGCCAGAAAATTTTAAGTATACGTCTTAAGCACCGATTAACAAAAGCTTGTAGACTGTTCATCTCACGGCTCTAAATATTCCAAATCTCACAACCATATAGGATCACGGCTTTAACATTGATGTTAAAACTTTTATTTTGGTGGTAGTCGAGATATTTTGAGATCTCCAGACTTTGTTTAGTATGCCAAAAGCTTGCTTTGTTCTGCGTAACCTATTTTGAATATCTTCTCTACTGCCTCCACTTTTTGAGATAGTACTCCCTAGGTAACAGAAAGTCTCAACTTCATCAATGAATTATCCAGCAAGATAAAATTTGGCGTCATTTTTTGAGTTAATTCGCATTGACTTAGTTTCCTTGATGTTAATCTGAAGACCAGCTGGAGCAGCACGAAAGGCAAAGTTTTGTAGTTTGGATTGAATGCTTGAGAATCGATGAGAGAACAGACACACGTCATCGGCATTATCAATTTCATCAAGTCTATCGTGAAGACCCCACGAGATACCATGTTGCCCAGTCATCGAATTACTCAATACAACATCAAGAACTCTGTTAAATAGCAGTGGAGGATAACACACATCCCTGACGGACTCCAATCTTAATACTAATGGGCTTGCTCTGACAACCTTCATGGAGAATACAGCAAAACGCGTTATTGTAAAGCTCTTTTATGAGTCGTATGATCTTCTCGGGGACTCCTTTGCATCTTAAAGCTTCCCAAATAGCGCTGTGCTCTAAAGTGTTAAATGCAAGTTTAAAATCAATATACAATAGGTAAAGGGGAGATCGCCATTCAACCGATTGTTCCACAATAACCCTAAGGCTATTAATGTGATCAATACAGGATTAATTCGGTCTAAAGCCTGCTTGTTCGCGTCTAAGCTGTGGTTCAACAATGGACGCTATGCGATTGTGCAGAAATGGGCTATGACTTTATTGACCATATTAAGAAGAGTGATACCCCTCCAGTTTGAACAGTCATGCAAATTCCCATTTTTAGGAATTTTTATAATTAGGCCTTCTCTGAGGACGTTTCGCAGTCTTTCGTCCGACCAGTATTTTATTATCAAAGGCTTCAAAAGCTTTGTGGATAGAAATCGTTATTAGCGTTATTACTGTGACGCACAGGATCGCAATCACATATTTTACAGAGTTCAGCCGGATTGACTGACAGTAGTTTTTCGTAATAACCTTCCCATAATTCTATCTGTTGATTGAGTAGATCAAATTACCCTGCTCATTCATTAGTGGTTTTGAATTATATTGGTTGTGACCAGCTATTTCCTTGGTGATTCGGTAAAGGTCTTTTGATCTACCCGTTTCTCAAGCTATATTAAAATTATCACATAACTCAACCAGTCTTTCGCCATTGTCAGTCATGCTACCCATACCATGGATTCTCATCACGCTCTCCCTACTGGCATTATCGCAGCCTACTTGCGTTGTAGTCACCCATTAATATTTTTATATCGCCATGACTGATTATTTCGGTGAGTTTGTCATAGAAACCGTCTTTTTCTGAATCTTCAGCCTCCGTTGGAGCATAACATTGAATACAGGTTAAATTTCTCGCTCGTGTTCTGAATTTTGCAAGAATTATTCTATCTGTATGTGGTTGCCATTTTTGCGTCTTTAGATAAACATAATCCAACACCACTCGATATTGGTTGATCTGCTGCTTTACCAGCATGAACGAGAATTAAACCGTTCGATGTTTGATATTCACCACTATCTGGCCAGCGTACTTCACTCAGTCCCAATAAGAGCATGTTATAATTTATAAACTTTTTCTCGATTTGAGCAAGCTTTGTTGGCTCTAGCATACTTCTCACGTTCCAAAATCCAATTCGTAGTCTTTTTTCATTCCAATAGTCGTCATCAAGGGGTTTTGGTTGGTATTTATATTTATTTATACTGGGGCTGCCAGCTAGCATGGCCATTCGGACATGCTAGACCGTCGCTCGAGGTAGCACTACGTGGAGGCCACTGCTATGACAGTGGGTTTAAAACGCTAACCAACGAGTCGACTTAAGTGATTTACTAAGGATAGTGGGAACATGTTACCTTATGCTGTTCTTGACATAGTCTTACTAAGGGTTGCTTTTTCCATTTTACCTTATATGGACGCTATGCGATTGTGCAGAAATGGGCTATGACTTTATTGACCATATTAAGAAGAGTGATACCCTCCAGTTTGAACAGTCGTGCTAATTCCCTTCTTTTTAGAAATTTTTATAATTAGGCCTTCTCTGAGGACGTTTGGCAGTCTTTCGTCCGACCAGTATTTTATTATCAAAGGCTTCAAAAGCTTTGTGGATAGAGCTGTATTGGCTTTTAATAGTTCAAGTGGAATTCCATCAGACTCTTCAGATTTTAGGCGTTTAATTGCGGCAGTTATTTCTTGAGATGTTGGTGGTGCTACGTCAAAATCGTTATTAGCATTATTACTGTGACGCACAGGATCGCAATCACATATTTTACAGAGATCAGCCGGATTGACTGACAGTAGTTTTTCATAATAACCTTCCCATAATTCCATCTGTTGATCTTTGGAGTAGTGGTTGTGACCAGCTATTTCCTTGGTGATTCGGTAAAGGTCTTTTGATCGACCCGTTTCGCTAGCTATATTAAAATTATCACATAACTCAACCAGTCTTTCGCCATTGTCAGTCATGCGACCCATACCATGAATTCCCATCACGCTCTCCCTACTGGCATTATCGTAGCCTACTTGCGCGTTGGAGTCACCCATTAATATTTTTATATCGCCATGACTGATTATTTGGGTGAGTTTGTCATAGAAACCGTCTTTTTCTGAATCTTCAGCTGCCTCCTTTGGAGCATAACATTAAATACAGGTTAAATTTCTCGCTCGTGTTCTGAATTTTGCAACAATTATTCTATCTTTATGTGGTTGCCATTCAATAAGAGCATTTTTTGCCTCTTTAGATAAAAGTAATCCAACACAACTCGATCTTGGTTGTTTTGCTGCTTTACCAGCATAAACGAGGGTTAAACCGTTCGATGTTTACCACTATCTAGCCAGCGTATTTCACTCAGTCCCAATAAGAGCATGTTGTAATTTAAAAACTCTTTCTCGATTTGAGCAAGCTTTGTTGGCTCTAGCATACTTTTCACGTTTCAAAATCCAATTCGTAGTCTTTTTTTCATTCCAATAGTCGTCATCAAGGGGTTTTGGTTGATATTTATATTTATTTATACTGGGGCTGCCAGCTAGCATGGCCATTCGGATATGCTAGACCGTCGCTCGAATTCGCTTCACCTCGATAGAGGTGGACCCAGGGAGCACTACGTGGAGGCCACTGCTATGACAGTGGGGTTAAAACGCTAACCAACGAGTCGACTTAAGTGATTTACTAAGGATAGTGGGAACACGTTACCTTATGCTGTTCTTAACATAGTCTTACTAAGGGTTGCTTTTTCCATTTTACCTTATACACTTCTTACTCCCTCTTAGTGAATGTAAAATCCGTTCGCTTTAATGACTAAACGCGATGCGAGCAGAAGTTATGACGATTAAAACAAAAATTTCTAAAAAAAAAATTAAAAACTATTTTATTTTTATTACATTTATGTTGATTTTGAAACAACTTATATATTTTCAGGTTTTGTGTCGTTTCAAGGTATTATGGTATTATGCCTTAAGACGAAGAAATAATGCAATTATGCAAGTGAAAAAACAATATTTCTTTATTTTTTTAACCGCGATTTTCGCGAAATTTGATAAAATATGAGTCTTGGTGAAATTCTGCTGCCTTGACTTATGGACAAATTCAATTAAAAGAATTTTTTATTTAACTATAAGTTTTAATAAATGCATATCTGTTTAAAATTTAAAATTCTTATTTGGTCCGTCAAATCGTTAATCCTTATAATATTTCGGTGAGTTCAAATCTAAGGTAAAACTTTATTAAAGAATAGTTTTAAGACCATTCCTGATTAATTTTGTGCCAAATTCGAGATGTGCTTCAGTGAAATGCTTTTAGATAAAACCTTCGCGTTCTCAGCTAATAAGGAGATTTTTGACAAACTTTTGATGCAAATCCGTTATAAATGACATCGCTCTGATGCCTTACACGATTTTGTCTCAGTTTGCTATCTAAAAACATTAAAAGCAATATGTACTTTTTTGCACGATTTTCGAAATCTTCATAAAATTCTTCAGAAAATGATTTTTTGGTGCCCATTTGCTTTTCGGTGCTAAATGGCAAAAAACTCGGTTTACGCGGTAGTTTGGAAATTTTCATACACATTCGCGAGTGTGCTCCACGAAAAACCGGTATTTTGAAAAATTTACGTTCAAGTTTTCATCATTTACACCTGTCGTATGTCATACCTTAATGGAGCACATTTACGAGATATATATCAAACGATGCGAAACTGAAAGATCTACAAATTCTAAAAAAATTAAAAAGTGGCGAAAACGAGCTTCAAATTTTGACAGTCATTAAGTAGTATTAGAAGTGAAGAAATTAAAATTTGGAGGGAAGTGGATTCATCCCCTAAGTGTGGTGTCTATTTCGTAGAACAACGACTTGGGCCCAAATGTTAAAGCAATTGCAGATGAAGACGAAATATGAGGAAAAAATTGAATGCTTCAATCGATTTTTAAACGTTTTTTTTTTAATTTGCATGCCAGTTACGCTTAAAAGCGCAAACTTGCGCTACTAAAATATTGTGTTCAGTATACCTAAAGTTTTGCGAGTCCAAAATCTGTAATTATATTTTTCGAACTCTTAAGGATATAAAAATTATTCGAGTTAAAAGTCGGTTTCAAAGGAATAAAAACCGTTTGATTTTTTGCCCATATATTCATGTTTTAAGGCCCTATGCTCCACTGGGAATCAAGGATAACAGAAGAATTCAAGTTTGTGGTAGTGTGGGCCAAAATCTCAATTCCGAGAATTGGGTCCTATGGGGGATACCCATAATATTTGAGAGATTTTGGTAAAAATTGCGTAGATTTTGTTGATTTTAAACTTTGTACTACAATGTTGTGTTACCCTTTACCTATAAAAGTGAAATGGGTATATTATAATCAAAGTACAAGAACTGGTAGCAGTATTAAAGATTAATGAACTAAATTGGGCACAAACAGTTTATTTAATAGTGTCCTACAATAAAGTCCAACTATTAAATGAAACGTTTGTTATGTTATAAAATTTATTAACTTCTTCCTTAAAGGTTCCTCAAATGAACCAGTTGAACATTGTGAAATACAGCCATAACAACTTGACATAAGTTATTTGTTAAAAGTATTGCTCCACAATGTAAATAATTATGAGAATACAGTAAAATTCGGTTAATTTTCCAAAAAGAATTTTGAAGAATTACACAGGTCTACATCGAAAAAACTGCGTGAGGTCACTTTATAGTTTCTTATAGATTTTGACCTTCTTAAAGCAGAAAAAGTATACAAAACATTCGATCACATCCGCATCCATCAACAAATCCATCTATTTTTTGTATGGCGAAAAATTGGAGTATTTTTTTATTGCCAAAATTTGAACTACGAAGAATTGTATTATTTAAAAAATATAAAAAAGAGCTATATTAACATAATTATACCCTTCACCACCATAGGTGGAGAGGGTATTATAAGTTTGTGCTGATGTATGTAACGCATAGAAATATTTGTCTTAGACCCTTTTAGCGATGTCAGATTTAGATTTAGCGATGTCAGTCCGTCCGTCCGTCTGGCTGGCTGGACCCCCATGTAAACTTTGTAATCAAACTACAGGTCGCAATTCTAAAGATAATTGGATGAAATTTGGCACAGATCATTTTTTTAATAATGGGACCATGACTATTGAAATTCGTCAAAATCGATCCATTATTTATGGTACCTCCCATAGGTCCCACTTCCCGGAATTGATATATTGGCCACAAATATTTATATTTTTTCATGAAATTTAAAACAAATACTGCTTATGTACCAACTGCAATGTACCAAATTTAATTGAAATCGGTCCATATTTGACCATAGCTCCCATACAAACTCTTCTTTAAAAACGCACTAAATGAGACAAAAATCACTAAAACGCTCGTAAATCTAAAGATAATGAGAATTTCAAGTTTATCTTTTGCACACATAATTTCTGTAACAACTGTAATCAATTTGCCAAATTGGTCCACATTTGACCCTAGCTCTCTAATAAGTCCAAATGACGGAAACAGCTTAAATATATAAGTTTTGAGAAAATGATTACATGGAGACAAAACATAGCAAATATTTGTCTTTATACAGGAAAAATAACACCTTTGACCTTAGTGGTGAAGGGTATCGTATGGTCGGGCTTGACCGACTATAGCACTTTCTTACTTGTTGTTTTAAATTTAATGAAAAAATATTGATATTTGCTGCCAAAATATGAATTCCATGAAGTGGGACCTATGGGAGGTACCATAAATAATAGACCGATTTTAACGAATTTCAATAGCCAGACAGACTGACATCGCTAAATCGACTCAGAAAGTGATTCTAAGCCTATTGGTATACTAAAAGGCGGGTCTACGACAAATATTTCTATGCATTACATACATCAGCACAAACTTATAATACCCCCTCCACCTATGGTGGTAAAGGGTATAATTAGACAAATTACGTTAAATGCTGTTAATTGCACTGACTTAAATTTTGGTTGAAAATCATTCTGACAAAATTTAGGAAATATTTGTCTTTATACACGAAAAAGAACACCTTTGGCCTTAGTGGTGATGGGTATCGTATGTTCGGGCTTGGCCGACTTTAGCACTTTCTTACTTGTTTTTTTTTTTTTTTTTAATTATGTTTTTAATATTGAATGCACAATGGGTAAAAAACTAAAAAAAGTCGAAGAGAAAAATGTTTTTTTTTTTTTATTTTTGAAATGAAATAACTTAAAACCTATAATAGTACCTATATTAAAAAAATGATGATTTTTCTTCGTTTCTATTGGACAATAATTGAAAGAGCTACATGATCCAAAAGCTTTTTTATACTCACCATCAAAAAGAATTGGGGGTATATTGAGAATATCATTCCGTTTGTAATTTTCTTAATATTGGCTCAAAACCCAAAAGGGATACATGTATATTCTGAATCCTTATGAAATTTTAATGTTAAAGAAGCATATACTCAAATTATTAAAAAACAAGTAAGAGTGTTATATTCGATTGCGTCGAATCTTATATACCCATCATCAAGTTGTATTAAATTTAGAAATATCTAATTTAAAATATGGACCAAATTCGAAAAAAGTTGTTACGCTAGTTGGTAATGTTAGCAAAATATCTGGACCAAATTCGGTTGCAGGAGCTTTAAAGTTCAACATTTTAAGTATGTAAGTGGTTTCCCTAGTATTTACTTTGCACAAAATTTAATCTCATAACCTGGTATAGTTTAGCAGTAATAACATATATTTTGATAGGAGTTCCCAATACCGTATATAAAGTCTGGACATTGGTGCAATTTTAATTTGCTGCTTGTACCTTCGAATCTTTTTGATTGTAGATATAAAGGGGATGTTATATATATATATATATATATATAGTACCTGGTAGACCGAGCCTTACTCGGAGCTTTATGATAAGCATTTTGAGGAAAATTTTAAAGTTTTTATATATTTTATATTATAAAGTGCTAAAATAAATTTAGAGGAAAGACATTGTAGAAATATTCAGTTAATTTTGAATTATTTGATTTATTTTGTCCGACCAACACATAGTTTGCATAGTTTACAGTTTAACTCATTTTGAATAATTTTGGAAATTATTCATATCAACAGAAACCTCTGTCGACTCATGCGCAACAACTTTGCTAAAGATTATAGTCTGATCAAATGCACAGTTTACGATTTAATTCATTTTGAGTAGTTTTCTGTGGCGCCACCTGTCGGACTTTGCTTATTCCAATTCATAAACCTTCTTCGGCTTATCCGTAACAACTTTGCTGAAGATTATAGCATGATTATTTTTGATTGACTTTGAGTAAATTTCAGTAGCGCCACCTGTCGAAATTTCTTCATACCAACTAAGAAACCTTCGTCGGCTCATGTGCAACAACTTTGCTAAAGATTGTAGCATGATTAAATGTACAGATTACGATTAAATTGACTTTGAGTAAGTTTCTGTAGCGCCATCTGTCGGAAATTATTCATACCAACTAAAAAGCCTTCGTCGGCTCATGCGCTACAACTTTGCTAAAGATCATAGCATGATCAAATGTACAGTTTACGATTTAATTAATTTTTAGTAATTTTCAGTGGCGCCATCTGTCGGAAATTAGTCTTATCAACAAACATTCATTTGTTTAAAATAATACTAATTTTTCCCCCTTTTTATTCCCTAATTTCTAAAAGTTCCATATGTATATTTGGTACTTTTTTGGTGCCAATTGAAAATTTCCTATTTATATTACTTTGGAGATGTTAAGTTATCATTTTATCTCTTTTTTACCCATTTTGGCTCCAAAATCAAAAAAGTACCAAATACGTGTTTCATGTTTTTTTTACATCTATTGATTGCAGTACCAAGTTTCTTTCTATATTCTTTAGTTTAAAATATAAGAGTGGGTTAAAAAGGTGCCAAAAAAACTATTTTCACCCTTTTTTACCCCCTATCGGACATAGTTTCAAAAAATTACCAAACACCTGTCCGCTTATTTTCAATGCTGTTTAAAACGTAACTTTAATTTTGTTTCTATACCTATTACTTTAGGAGACATAGCGTTTTCGATTTTTTTCCCTTTTTACCCGTTTTTACCCTCTTAGAGGTAAAAGTTCCAAAAGTCCCTTCTTCTTCGACCTATACATCAAAAAAGATACCCACTGTCCAAATTTTATCAAAATCGTATATATATATATATATATATATATATATATATATAATTATTGCTCGTTTAAGAATATAAGATATATATATATATATATAAGAATTATAGCCGAATGCTGACCGATTATAACAAAATTTATTATAAGTTTGTTTTTGCAAATTTAGTGGCAATACCTGTCATAGTTTCGAATTAAATAGCTTTTAACTGGTTCTTGCTAAATATTTTTTGGTTTCCGGGAGTGTTTTTTATATGAAAGCTATAGTCAAATAAAATTTCATATACTGACCAACAGTTGCATAAAACTTCGCTATTCTAAATTTAGTCGTCATAGCTATTACAATTGTACTCCATTTATCAGCATTCATGTGTTTCCCGGGGCGGGGTTATATGGGATCTCTAACTAAATGTGAACCGGTTTCGCCCATTTTCAGTACATATATTTTTTAATGACATTTTATATGCTGCCTAGTGGTTATGTAAAACCTTATATACCATCTATATACCATTTTAGTGTCATAGCTGTTATAGTTTGTCATATATTAGCAAATAAGCGATTGGCCTATGCAAGGCTGTACGGGAGCTATGGTCAAATGTGAACCGATTTCGCCCAATTTCAATACCAAACTTTTCCAAGAAATGAAGAATATTATATTATTTTGTTAAGGTTTTATCGTGAAGACAATAGATAGACATATACCCCCCATTCTTTTTGGGTATACAAAGCTCACATTTGTATAAAAGATTAACAGCTTGACGAGTGAGTGTAGAAAATGTAACATTTTCCCATGTTTTTGATGTAACATATTATGAAAAGAACATGATAAATTTTAAAAAGGTTGCATGTTTTTTTAAAAGAACACAAAGATTTTTACAATGTTGCAGGGGTGTAATATTTTTTTCTAGAAAAGAAGTCTCCATTAGAAAGTTATTCTAAGTTGATCGGTGAGCACTTAAAGTTGGGTATCAGACTAATATTTTTATGAGTTATAAACAAAGGCACAAATTTACATATGATGGCAACGGTTATAATAAGTGTTGGTTTGTGCTAAAGTATTGCTAACACATGAGCTCTTGAGGGTAATTAATCGGGTACTACTGTAATAATTTAACATTTTTAACCCAGTATTTTAATATTTTAATAAGGAAATAAAACAAAGTAATTAAAATGCAAAGTACATAATTCGTTTTTTATTGGTATATTCTCGTAAAACAAAAGACATAAACAATATGACAAATATGCTTTCAGGTCTTTCAAGCTGAAAAGTGGAAAAGTGCGAGAGATGGTAAGGGATATGTATAGAGATAGCGGCAGATTTAGAAATCATGCAAGAATGCAAACAGTTTAAGCTTCAAACATTTTTCCTTAAAGGAAGTGAATAATGTTTGAATGAAATTTAAGAAATGAAATTAATGACAGAAGAACAAAAAGATGTTGCAGAGAAATGTGGTTTGAGAGAAATGAGGTTTAAGTGAAATGTTTGAAATGGGACAATTTGGTAAACAAGTGTTGGGCATGCAAAAGTGGAAATGGAAAAAGTTGAAGAATGAAAGAGTTATTGTTGTAAAGGTATGTGTGATTTTGAAAATTAGTGTAGGTTGAAATTAACTTTTCTCAGGTGTTGTAAAAAGTAATGACAGTTTAATGAAAATATTTAATATAGAGATAATGACAAAACTGTAAGAAGAACATGGAACTAAAAGAGAAAATGCTAAAGTTAGAAAAAGTTTTGAAATATTAGATGAAAAATGTCATCAAGTTACTGGAAAGAGAAGATGTTGAAATTTTTTGATGAAATGTTAGATGCTAATTTAAATTTTTTATTTTTCTGCAGAATGAAATAATGAAATATTTAAATGACAGATTGTATTCAAGATGACGTTTGAGTCTGATGATATTTTGTCTATGTTTTTTGTTTTGTTTTGCTTAGTTGTAAGAAATTTTGGTATGAAAAGAAAGTTGATGCTAATGCTGGTGAAATGACAAGACAATATTTAGAAAAGTGTTAATGAATTTTGTAAAGTTTGAAAAAATGATTTAAAAAATGAATAAAAATAAAGAGATTTTGTATGTTTTTTTTTTAGAAAAAGTCATGAGTTTGTATTTTTTTTTTTCTTTTGTAGATGTTTTCAAAATGGATAGATGAGTTGGAAAGGGAAATAATTAAGATAGAATAGAGATAGAGACACAAAAAGGCATAAAGATAAAGTTTAGAAATGATACAGAGATATAAAGGATTGAAATGAAAATAGAGATAGAGAGATAAAAGTTTGAAAAAAGTGACAGTTAAAGATAGATAGAGACAGATAGTTAGATAGATAAAGACAGATAGATAGATAGCTTATTAAGTGATAGTCTAAATTAAAAGATTTTAGTTTAGGATGATTTAAGATTTTCAATACACATTATGCTTGACTAGTATTCATGCATTTTGTGAATTTTTTGTTTAGGTTTTAGCTGTAAATTAAAGAAAATATATTTAATTAATTTTTGAAATTTTCCCAACTGAAAACAAGTTTTTGTTTGGAAAATCTTTTTAAGCTTAATCTAACATAATTGTGTGTTTTTGAGAATTTTAAATCATTTTGTTATATTGCTTAAATTTGTTAAAGATTTTCTCAGCTCGAAAATCCCACAAAAGATTTGTACAAATTCTCATATTTTTTGTTTATTTTTTTTGGAATTAAGGCACTTTTAAAGATTTTTTTCTTGGTTTTTGTTTTGCAATAAATTAAAATAATAATAAATTAAATAAATAAAAAAAAATAAATTATAAGAATTAAATAAATTATTTCGTTGTTTTTAAAAATTTTCGTAAAGGTTCCTAGAATTTGTTGATTTTTGTTTGAAATTTGTTCGTATTAGAATTATTAGTATTACCCTAAAAGAAACTTATTGTTAAAGAACAAGTCTCTTAAGACAGCTTATCGTCTGGCTTTTTGGTAGCCAGAGTAAGCGATAGTTTGGGCAACGGGAGAGCTGTAGGCACCGTGGGAATCCCAGCCGGAGCTGCTGCCACCGGATGACCAGCCACCGGTACCAACACTGCTGCCGCCCGATGACCAACCACCAGTGCTGGCACCGGAAGCGACACCAGAGCTCTTGCCACCACCACCGAACAAACCACCGAGACCGCCCAAAAGACCGGATCCTCCACTGCTAAGTTTGCTCAAACCACTGCCAGCACCAGCAGCCAAGGCCATGAAGAAAGCGATAACGGAAATGATGAGAGCCTTCTTGGCCAAGAACAACAAACCGAAGATAGCACCAACAGCCAAGACAGCAACCTTAGCACCGACACCCAACAAGATAGGCAAGAATTTCTTGATCAACTTCTTCTTCTTGGTACGGGATTCAACAACCAATTCACGCAAATCAGCCTTGATGTCATCGGGAATGGCACGGGCCACAGAGCGGGCAGCGTTGGCAAAGTTGAAGTTCAAGGAGCGTTCAGCAAGGAAGTTCTTGGCGTTGGTCAACATGTAGTTGCTGATTTCAGAGTTACGGGCTTCTACGGTGTTAGCGGCTTCAACGGCAAGAGCAGTTTCATCCAAAGCTTTGCCTTGACGACCTTCATTGGACTTGACCAAGGAGATACCACCGAACAAATCAATTTGGGGATTTTCGAAAACGGATCTGGCTTTGCGGAAGAGCTAATGGGGAAAGATTTAAAGAAAAAAAAATAAATAAATTAGGAAGGAATTATGGAAAAAAAATTTAGAATTCTAAAAAATTTATTTTTAATGAAGTTAATATTGAAAGTAGGAAAGATTTTGGAATTCTTAAGTTAAAACTTTAAAAAGCAAAAGAAACTTTAAAAAGCAAAAGAAAGCCTTTAAATATTTAAAAACTGGATGGTCTTAAATATTAAAAGAAAAAGTAAAAGTTTTAAAAATTATAAAGTGTCGTTACAAGGGATTTGTTAAAAAAAATTGGGGGAAAAATATTTTTGTATAATATTGAAAGTTCGAAAGATTATAAAATTCTAAAGTACAAAGCGAAACTTTAAAAATCAAAAGGAAGCCATAAGATATTTAAAATGTTTAAGGAATTCATGATTGAAAATGAAAGGAATTAAGGAATTTCGAAAACTTTTCCAAAACAACTAAGTTTGAAAAAAAATCAAACTGAATAGTTTTAAAGCAAAAGTGAAAGTTTTAAAAATTAAAAAGTGTCGTTTGAAGGGATTGGGTTAAGATTTGTTGAAAAAATATTTTTGTATAAAAAAAATTGAAAAACAAATCAACAGTTTTTAAATGTTATTAATTTTAGTTCAAATGTTGAAGAATAACATATTTAAAGTAGAAATATTTTGAGAGTTAAAAAATTTTTTTATTTTGGGGGATTCGATATATTGAAAAAAAAAATTCAATATATTGAAAAGAATTCAATATATTAAAGCCAATACAGGAAATTTGTACGTGCATTACGAATCTTGAGTTAAAAAACCAAAATTTGAGAAAATTGATTAATTGGGATTTTTGGAGATTTTTTGAAAATCTTTAGGAATTAAAATTTTTCCATGAAAAACACTTGATTGAAAAGAAAAGTTGTTGAAAAGTATATGATAATCATACTTTTGATAATAATAAAGCACTTTTGTTAAGACTTTTAGAAATTTTTTAATCACTTTTTTAAGTTTAACTGGGGAAGTGGCAATTATGTAAGATTTTGGTGAAACTGGTTAAGGATTGAAAACATTTTATTAATTTAAGTGAATTAAAAAGTAAAAAAACACTTTTGAATACATTTTGTAATTCTTATGTTCCCCATACACAAAATTTTTGAAGGCAGGAATTTATTGAATTATTACTTAACAGTCAGAGATCAAATGATTATGAAACTTTTGTTATGTAATATTTAAAACTTTAAGTTTTTTTTTTCTTTCTTTTATGTTTCAAATTCACTTTTTTTAAAAAATCAATAAAATGATGTAATCCACCAAAAGTTTTCACTTTTTCTTAAAAGTCGTTGAATAGTTTTTGAGGAAATAATGATATAATCCTGGTTATATAAGTGTAAAGTATTCAAATAAACTTGTTTTTTATATATCGTTTTTTTGGGTTTTCTTGACTTTTTTTAAACTTTTGCTTTTTTAATGTCTTTTTAATTCTTCAACACTTTTAGGCAATTTTCACTTTTTTGTGGTTAAAGTTTCACTTTTAGGTCTTTTTATTGTTTTTTTTTATGAGTTATATAATCCTTTATGGTTTTGTTGGTGATGTAATATTTTAAGTAATCCGTACCGTTAATTGTAAACACGAGATTGAATCAGATTCCAAGCAGTGGGAGAAAGCACCTTGTTCGCCACTGTTATCCTTAGTGACAGCAGGGTTGGCAAGGATGCCAGTTGCTAATAAAAGCACACAAGTTGTAGCAACAAAGAATTTCATTTTGTATGTGTTTTTAATATTAATTTATTTAATTTTATATTTATTTGTTTTTTTTTTTTTGTTAAACACCACCGAAATGAGTATGTGTTTATTCGAATGGAACAAGCTGATGTTTGATAATTTTTCGACGATGTCAGGCCGTTTTTAAACAGTCTCCAACAATCAACGAAAATCATATAATTATGCAAAACCTATAACAGAAAACCAACAAAAAGTACATCATACCAATGCTGCTGGCTGCTGTTGCCTTTGCCATTGCCCATGATCATCATCAACATCAGCGGCAGCAGCAGCAGCATTTCAGTTGCTCTTGATCATGAAGTAAAATGGTTAAAGGTATTAATGTATTGTAATACCAAAACCAAAGCAAGCTATCTACCGTTTGTCATTAGTCAGAAAATTTTGAAGCGTACTCATACAGACAACCAAAAATATACGCACTCTTACATTAACCTGGTAAAATGCTCAACAAAATTCCCCCGAAAAGAGTGTCAATAACAAAAGACAAAGACCCTCTCGCCCCCTCCAAAAAAAGAAACCGCTGTTCATAATTCCCATCAATGTTAACAAAAGATCAATGTATATATTAACAGCAGCGATTGCAGCAACAGCTTAACAATGTCCCAGCAATATTGGCTCAAAGAATTTGTTTAAAAGTAAAAACTTACGCTTACACATGCGCAGCCATTCATAAACCAACGCTTTTACTCACACACTCCCAAAAAAGAGTTTGTTTTGCCCTATTATTGTCATTTCTTTCCGCATTTCTTTACTCTCCATTTCTCAAAATCTCTTTTTTTTTTGTTCATTATTATAACATGAGCTTCAAAACGTTCGAACATCATCATCAGCTCTGAACTTTAATCATCACATCGCACATTGGGCCTAAATCAGGTCTTGTTGAATGTAGTACTCGTACTCTTATTTCGTAAGACTCGGTTTTGTTTGTTTTTTTGGAAATCGTCTCTTTTTGTGATTCATTTGCATTTTTTTAAATTATGAGTGTTAATAAAATTAACATTAAATGAAATTAAGAAATTTCATAGTAAATTAACATTAGGCACATACATACATACATAAATAAGTGTGCTTGAATTGAATGATAAGACCTAAATTCCTCAAAAATGATGTATGACACAATTTTGCTATTAACTATTAAATAACTTATTTTTAGTGATCCATGTTTAGAAGATGATAAAGTAATCTATCGATTGTTGTCATGAGGCCTACTTTTCTAATCTCCAACTGTGAAAAGTGATACCTTTTTAACATAATAAATGACTAAAAAAATTATTAAAAGTTCTCGGTCCTTATACAATCCTAGAACAATATGAGATGTTAAGTCTTGTCCGAACCTTCATAGGTACAACATAGGGTAGGAGGGGGACCATTTGCCATAGGGGCGCATTTGCCACCACTAATTTTCTTGAAAACTAACTTATCTTTTTTGATGCTGTAATCGATTTTATATTCGTTTATCATTGATATTCTATATCTCAAATTTTGACTGCTGTAGTTTTTTTTATTTAAATCATCAGGCGTGATTTATTGTTTCAGCAGATCCTGAAAAAATATTTTGCTACAAATATTTTTGTAATATTTTCCTTAGTTTTTTGTTATCCTAAGAAATTATTCATTAGTTTTATAAACAATATAGTATTAAGAACAAATATTTTAAGTTTTTATCAATAAATCTATTTCTTATGTGAAAAATAGTTCTTTACATCTAACGACTCTACCTGGGGCACATTTGCCATACACATATAACAGAGCAACTCGTCGACATTTTTTTGAGCCCGACATTTGTAATATCCCTAAAAAGGATATCGTATTTTGGTTGCAAGGCCCAATCCATCTTCCATCTTAACATTTTTTTAATGTTGATATGTCATAATACAATATTAACAGAGGCCCAATAGTTTAAATTTTGATCTCCGAATTTTTTACTGTTTTGTTTAATTTATCCATGTGAAATGAACTTGAATTAATTTTTTGGTTTGTTTGCTTTGTATATTAAATTTAATAGAAATAAAAATTTACTCTGTTACAACAATTTTTTTACTTCTTTTTTGTACCAAACTTATTGGCAAATGTGCCCCATGGATGGGGCACATTGGCCACTTTTCGCTAATTTGCTATTTTTCAAATTTGATACATAAAGAAAAACCGTAGGCAATCTGAACCAACACAGTTTAAAGCTAACATATATAGGTACCTATGAAGAGCAAAAAACTTGTGATAACTATCACGGTAAGAAACCTAGAGCACTTTGAAAAAAAAGTGGCAAATGCTCCCCCTTCTACCCTATATCTTTTTTGCCAATTTTTGTAATGTTATAATTGATTCCTAGTGAATCATAGAGCCTCAACCATCATCTAATATCGGACTCTGTTGCGAGATGTTAGGTAGACGTCATTCCATGAAAAATTCACATTTTCCTCGACAGCCACTTCATTTTAAATTCCATCATGTTGATCTTTGACTTTTGATGAGGTCACTGATATCAAAGGGCAAATATAAACATCCACCGCCATTTCCACAGGAGCAGAGATTTAGTTTTTAGATTTTAGTAGATCTTGATTCCTTATGTATTAAGAATGTCATTTGTGTGTTTGCAACCGTAAAACAGGATGAGTTGTAGCTGATATTTGCCTTGATTTCAAAATAGGTAGGAGAATTTCCAATGCAGATTTTGCATTATTAATAAGCGATTCATTCACTGTATTACCCACAGTTATGTGTTATGTGTAGTCTATAGAATTCAGATATAATCTTATTTTTAGAGATATTGATTTTCAAGACAGATAACTGAGATTCAACAGTAATATCGTCAATATTTTCCTGAAGCAAAGATTACAAGATACAGCTTTACACCAGTAGTAACCTAGAATAAAATATACGTGAATGGCCCGAAAAAAGTTCTGAATTTACGTTGGTACCTTACGATTTCGAAAATTTTTCACAGATATTAGCACTGTCGAAACCCATCATAAAGTCCATAAACGCTAAATAAATGATGGGTCAAAACTTATTGTATTGCTCTAATACTATTCCTACTGAACTCCAGATACTGATTTGCAGCGCAAAAGGTCGAGATCTTCGTGTGCCAAGGTTTGAAGGCGTGAAAAATCTCTGTATGAGCAGCGTTTTCGTACCAAAGTTCTTACTGCCCCCAAAGGCAATAAAAAAGGGGTAAAGAATAATACTAATTCTTGAATTCCACCGCTTTTTAAGAATGACCTACCATTCACTAACCCGGTTGATAAAGCCAACTTTATGGGTGAACTATTTGCAAGCAATTCATACATGCCGGAAAGCAATCAACCACAGCCCGTGCTCGAAAGAGTGTCTGAAACTATGCCTAGCCTGATCTTTAGAGCTCGTGTTGTTAAAAAAGTTTTAGTGGATCTCGACATAAATAAAACTCCTGAGCCGGATGGCATACAAGCACTGTTCTTGAAGCAGCGCTCATCGACGTTAGCTCGTCCATTAGCCAACCTTTTTGCACTTTGTACCTTTCCGGAGAATTTTCTATATGTTGGATGAGGCTAGCAACCCCGATAATTATCGTCCAATAGCAATTTGTTCTGCATTTTCTAAAATTATGTGAAAGTATGGTAAACTACCATCTGGTAAAATTTCTGGAGCCCAACAACCTTATAAACGACCGACAATATGGATTTCGAAAAGAAGGTGCCGTTCTATTCACCGATTGGGCGAGATTAAAGTAATAGCTCTTGACACTTACAAGGCATGCGATAGGCAACTACTTCTTTCAGTTTATATCGAGCTTTCTCAGAGATCGCACTATAAGAGTTGTTACCGCAAGGCTCCGTTCTTTTTCTAATCTTTTTCTTATATTTCTTAATAATCTTCTATGTCAAACCTTTAATCCTATCTACTATTTTGCAGATGATAGCAACATTTGCCGTTTGTATTCATTCAACTATAGGCCAAGCATGTTAGAGATTGATGGTATGAGGCAAAACATGAAAGACACGCTAAATTCCGACCCAACTAAAATCTCCAGTTGTGGTCGAGTGATCGATTTTACCGCCCGTAAGACCCAATGTTGTGTTCTAACACATAAACGTGTAATGGATCATGTTGCTTCATCTGTAAATTTGGGTGGTACAAATATTAAGGAATCAGAAACTTTTAAAGTTCTGGGCATGAAAATTCAGTGCGATGTCCGCTGGACTGAACACAATTTTTAAGTTTCAAAAGAAGCATTTAATTATCTCGGCTTTCTTAAGTGGTGTAAGACATACTTCACTCCAACTGATCCCCTTATTATTTATACTACCTACATCCGACCCAAAACGGAATACAACTCTCATGTGTTACTTAACAGTGTACAGAAGAGAGCAAAGGTTCTTATCGGTGACAGTAGGGTAGCCAACTCTATTGACTCACTGGAGCACCGTCGCAATGTTGGTTGTGTTTCACTGTTAAATCGCTACTAAAATGGCATGTGCTCAAACGAAATTATAGATATTGTTCCTGATACCCATACATTCCTTCGTAGTGGATCGCACAACACATTATAAGGAAAATTAGTTCTTTAGCCGTACAGTACGAATGTGGAACAAACTTTCTGCAAAAGTCTTTCCTACCAATTATAATATCAAAATTTTCAAATACAATATCCACAAACACTACTCCCTCTGTCCTACTACCCATAACATTTTTAAATAGTTCCATCACAATGAGTATTGGTCCAAAATAAAAATAAAAAAAAAATCGAAAAAATGTTGCTTCTTTTCTAGATTCAGACGAAGAATTAGTCTGATCGGAGGCTCAGTTCGAGCTTCTTCTTTAAAATTGGTATTGCTCAGTAGTAATTTTTGTTGGAAATTCGTTACTAAATTCAAAAAATTTCGTAATTTTGTAGTTTTATTAAAAAAATATACAACTCCAGCCAAAAAAGGTTTAATCTAACCAATTTAAAAAAAAAAAAAAAAAAATCAAGGAACATTTTCAATAGAAAAGGCAGTAATATTTATTGACAGCTTCATTAAAATAAGACACAAGTACAATTTACCAAGCATCGCCTCAAATTATGACCCAACAATTCGATTTTAGCAAAATTCGGCGAACTCTAATAGCGACGAAACGTTTAAAATATCCATCTCAACCTTTTTATACCCTTCACCACCACAGGTGGAAAGGGTATTATAAGTTTGTGCTGATGTATGTAACGCATAGAAATATTTGTCTTAGACCCACCTTTTAGTATACCAATCGGCTTAGTATCACTTTCTGGGTTGATTTAGCGATGTCAGTCCGTCTGGCTGGAAGGCTGACAGGCTGGCTGGAGCCCCATGTAAACCATGTAATCAGAGTACAGGTCACAATTCTAAAGATAATTTGATGAAATTTGGACTATAGCTATTGAAATTCGTCGAAATCGGTCCATTATTTATATTACCTTCCATATGTCCCACTTCCCGGAATTCATACTTCGGCCACAAATATAAATATTTTTTTATGAAATTTAAATCAGATACTGCTTATATAAACCAAAATCAATGTACTAATCGGTGAAATCGGTGCACATTTAACCGTAGCTGCCATACAAAATCTGCTGTCAGAACGCACTAAATAAGACAAAAATCACTTAAACGCTCGTAAATATGAAGATAATGGAATTTTGAGCTTAATTTTTGCATAAATAATTCTTGTAAACACTGTAATCAATTTTCCACAGATAATCGGTCGACATTTGAACCCAGCTCTCATATAAGTCCAAATGATGGAAACAGCTTAAATATATAAGTTTTGTCTTTATACAGGAAAAAGAACATTTGACCTTAGTGGTGAACGGCTTGACCGACTATAGCCGACAACAAAAAACATTTTTTTTTTTTTAAATCCAGCTCATGGATGGTTAACGCAAGAACCTGAATATTTTGGAGGGTTAACAAAATCAGTTTTTGTGTGTGTCGCTGTAATGTATATATGGTCTAGCCAATATATTACCAAAGTTATGCTAGGACTGGTTTAAAAGTTTTTACAAATTTTGTTAAAGACAGCCTGAAAATGACAGCAATCAAGAAGAGAGGTGTTATAATGTAGTAACTCTAAGCTCAAAAAGTAATACGTAAAACCAGTGGAACCATCCAAATCAACACTGAAGCCGAATATCCATCATGCGCTATATTTTGTGTGATAAGAAGGATGTGTTGTACTATAAGTTGCTGGGAACATGTCAGACACAGGGACCTGATCGTAGAAAGGAAGAAGAAAAATTAAATGCCACTTGCAAATAATACAGCTTTTTAGACCCAACACTAGAGCGGCTTGCCTTCCATACAAAAAATACAAGTTGGGTTAAAGATATTGTATAAAAAAATTCTAAAAAATAAAAATTTAATTAATAAATTTATTTTCAATGGAACTAATCAGATGTGCTATTATGTAATAATATGATAACAGTTTTTAAGAATAACGTCTTTTTTCAATACTGACTATCGATTTTAGTCACACTAATTCCATTTCACTTCCTTTGAGAAATTTTTCATACATGTAATGTACTTAATTATTTATATATTAAGATAACGAGTATAAGGAGAACGGAAATCTTTTTTGATGAGCGGGAGTGTATCTAATTAAAATTAGATAATATTAAAAAAAAAATAATAAAAATAATACAATAGATAACAAGACATTTAAAAATACTAATTTTTGTTTCTGTAGAAATAATTCTTTAAAATTCATTATCTATACTAAAATGTTATGAAACAAGTAAGAAAGTGCTATAGCCTGTCAAGCCCGACCATACGATACCCTTGACCACTAAGGTCAAAGGTGTTCTTTTTCCTGTATAAAGAAAAATAATTGCCAAATTTCGCCATCATACTAAAATTTTCTCAAAACTTATATATTTAAGTTGTTTTCGTCATTTAGACTTATTGTCTAGGGTCACATGTGGACCGACTATCTTGAAAATTATGTGTGCAAAAAATTAACTCAAAATTCTCAATATCTTCAGATTTATCAGCGTTTTAGTGATTTTTGTCTAATTTAGTGCGTTTTGACAGAAGAGTTTGTATGGGAGCTATGGTCAAATGTGGACCGATTTCAACGAAATTTGGTACAGTGATTTATGTTTACATAAGCAGTATATATTCATGAAAAAATATTGATATTTGTGGCCAAAATACCAATTCCGGGAAGTGAGACCTATGGGAGGTACCATTAATAAAAAACCGATTTTGACGAATTTCAATAGCCATGGCCCCATTGTCAAAAAAATCATTTGCCAAATTTTATAAAATTATCTTTGGAATTGCGACCTGTACTTTGATTACATGGTTTACATGGGATCCACCCAGCAAGCCAGACGGACGGCCGGACTGACATCGCTAAATCGACTCAAAAAGTGATTCTAAGCCTATTGTTATACGAAAAGGTGGGTCTAAGACAAATATTTCTGTGCGTTACATACATCAGCACAAACTTATACTACCCTTTCCACCTATGGTGTTGAAGGGTATAAATATTTTCAGAGCCGGATACAACTAGAATAATTATATTTTATCTGACTACTGTTGATTTACTATTAGTGTAATATTCCGTTATAAGACCATCGAACCTAAAAAATGATTTACAATTTGACTTGATTTACAGCTAAAATACTTTTTGAGATTGACTACAGGTAACGTTAAAAAAACATTGGATACCTATAAATACTCCATAAATTACACACTGCGACAAAAAAAAATGAAGTAAAAGTTTCTCGAATGTTATACCATATTTCAGGTACTGTTGAGTAGAACAACACCAACATACACGTATGCACTTATCACCATGTAATTTAGACAAATGCAAACCGAATTTAAATTTTTTAAAAGATATTAAAAGAAGAAGCTTAGCCCTTTTTGAAGGTATATAGTTTCTTAAAATATACTTAAGATTTTCTATTTTCGTGCAAATTGTTGTCTTATTTTAATAATATATAAGAATACCAATAGAACGAGCCTTCATATTTAAAAATTCGTTAAAAACTGACTGATTTATTCAGCTTAAAAGAAAAACAAATTTATAAAAATAAACAAAAAATTACTTCTTTCAGTGATTTTTTGCTTCATGATCCACTAAGAAGATAAGGTCAAGCAAACATTTTTGATCGAAATTATTAAAAACTGTTTATTTGTAAAAATTTGTTTTTCTTTTAAAATTAATAAATCAGTCTTTTTTAACGGAGTTTTTAATATGAAGGCTCATTTTCTTCTTCTTTCAATATCTTTCAAAAAACTTAAAATCGGTTGGTATTTGTCTATGTTACGGGGTGATAAGTGCATACGGGTATGAAAAACCGGTTTTTATCCGTAACTCCAGATTTTGGTGGTGTTTTGAAAATTCCAAAAATAGAGTGTTGTTCTACTCGACAGTACCTACCAGAAAAATTGTATAACATCCCAGAAACTTTTACTTCATTTTTTTGTCGCAGTGTGTTATAAATATATAAAATTCTGACAATTATGCTACGTATATCTATCTATCTGTTAAAAGTTAGAAAACGCCAAAACAAAAATCCTGAGGGATATGAAACTTGACCAAAAATACTATTTATTTATTAGAATTTTTGCTAGATCGATTTACATTTCAATATAAACATGTTTTTCATATTGATCTACGCCTATAAAACAAAAGTACCAGGTTGCCAGGTTGATAAGCATTTCTGGCCAAATTTTAAAGTTTTCATACATTTTATTTTATAAAGTACTTGCCAACTAAAATAAATTGAGAGGAAAGACATTATGCAAATATCCAATAAATTTTGAATAGTTTTATTCATTATGTTCGATCAACACATGATCAAATGTATAGTTTCAAGTTCACTTTATTTTAAATAATTTTGAAAATAATTCATACCAACTTAGAAACCTCATGCGCAACAACTTTGCTTAAGATAAAATGCACAGTTTACGATTTAATTAATTTTAAATAATTTTCATTGGCGCCACCTGCCGAAAATAAGTCATACTAACTAAGAAACCTTCGTCGTCTTATAAGCAACAACTTTGCTAATGATCATAACATGTTCAAATGCACAGTTTACGACTTAATTCACTTTGAGTAATTTTCAATAGCGCCACCTGTCGGAAATTTTGCATACCTACTATGAAACCTTCGTCCGCTCATGCGCAGCAATTTTGCTAAGGATCAAATGCACAGCTTACGATTTAATTCACTTTGAGTAATTTTAAGTGGCGCCACCTGTCGGAACTAAAAAACCTTCGCCGGCTCATGCGCAACAACTTTCCTAAAGAGCATAACATGATCAAATGCATAGTTTACTATTCCACAAAAGACATACAAACATTCATTTGTTTTAAAGTTGTAACATTACCAATATTTTTCCCTTTTTATCCTCTAATTTTAAAAAGTTCCATATGCATATTTGGTACTTCTTTGGTATCAATTGAATTCGGTAGATTTTACTAAAACGCAGTCAACATTTTGTTTTTATTCATATCACTTTATGAGATGTTAAGTTATCATTTTACCCCTTTTTTACCCATTATGCCCCTGAAATAAAAAAGTAACAAATACGTGTTCAATATTTTTTTCACATCTATTGATTGCAGTATTCTTTGGGTCAAAAGAAAAGAGTGGGTTAAAAAATGTACCAAAAAACTATTTTCTCTTTCAAAAAAGTACCAAACAATACAAATGGTAAATAGAAAATTTACAATAGTAACAATAAATATCAAAAATTAAAAGCGATAGAAACAAAATTCAAATCGGGGACCGACGATACGGATTTTGCTGTTATTTTTTTTACTCGCAATTTTTGCGAAATTTGGCAAAATGTGAGTCTTAGTGAAATTCTGCTGCTTTAACTTATCTCAAATATAATTTAAAACAATTTTTTATTTAAATATAAGTTTTAATAGGTCAATATCTGTTTAAAATTCTTATTTGGCCCATTAATCGTTATAATATTTTGGTGCGCTTAAGATCTAGGGTAAAGTTTTTTTTAGAATAGTTTTAAGACTATTCCTAAATTAGCGATATGCTTCTGTGAAATGTTTTTAGATAAAGAGATTTTTGACAAACTTTTGATGCAAACCTGTTATAAATGACAATAAATCGCTTAATGCCTTATGTAAGTTTGTCTCAGTTTGGTATCTAAAACCATTAAAAACAATATGCTCTAGTTTTGAAATTTTCATACACATTTGCTAGTGGGCTTCACGAAATACCGGTATTTTGAAAAATATACGTTCAAGTTTTCGTTATTTACACCCTGAAAGATCTATCAATCATTATCCATTTTTTTGAAATTTCTTGAGGCGACCGAAAAATATGAAAAAAACGAAATCAAAATTTAGAGGGAAAAGAATTCATCCGCTAAGTGTGGTGTCAATTTCGTAGAACAGAAGAAGACGAAATATGAAAAAACGTGAATCCTTCAATCGATCTTTTTACGTTTTCTTTTTAATTTGCATGTCAATTATGCTAAGAGGTGCAAACTTGCGCTACTAAGATTTTGTGTTCAATATACCTGAAGTCTTGGGAGTTAAAATCTTTAATTAGATTTTCCGAATTCCTAAGAGTACAAAAATTATTCGAGTCGGTTTCAAAGGAATTAAAACTGTTTGATTTTTGCCCATATCTAATATTTATACCCTTCACCACCATAGATCTAAAGGGTATTATAAGTTTGTGCTGATGTATGAACCACATAGAAATGTTTGTCTTAGACCCACCTTTTAGTATACCACTTTCGAGTCGATTTAGCGAAGTCAGTCCATCCGTCCGTCCGTCTGGCTGGCTGGCTAGACCCCCATGTACTCAAAGTACAGTTGGCAATTTTAAAGATAATTTAATGAAATTTGACACAGATTATGTTTTTCATAGTGGGACCATGGCTATTGAAATTCGTCAAAATCAGTGCATTATTTATGGTACCTTCCATAGGTCCCACTTCCCGGAATTGATATTTTGGCCACAAATATCAATATTTTTTCATAGAATTTAAATCAAATACTGTTTATGTAAATCAAAATTACTATACCAAATTTTGTTGAAATCGGTCCACATTTGACCATAGCTTCCATACAAACTCTTCTGTCAAAACGCACTAAATCGGACAAAAATCACTAAATCGCTCCTAAATCTAAAGATAATGAGAATTATTTCGAGATAATCGGTCCACATTTGATCCTAGTCCCATATAATTTCAAATGACGGAAACAGCTTAAATATATAAGTTTTGAGAAAAATTTTGTATGATGGCAAAATTTAGCAAATATTTGTTTTTATACAGGAAAAAAGCCTTTGGCCTTAATCTTAAAGGGTATCGGGCTTGACCGACTTGTTAGTTTTTATAATTACCTGATTGTTTTTTAAAATGTATTCATTGATTTTCTTAATTTAATACCAGAATTTTCAAATTCAAATTCTGCCATAATACTTTCAATGTGTTTTTCCTAACTATTTAGCACAGCGAAATGTATATAGCAGCTTTAAAGGTACAGGGCCAATACACGCGGCATGCGGAATGTGCGCTTGTTTACAAAAATGTTCATATAAAAAATATTTCAGTAGGATATAATTAAATCTGGCAGCACAGAAAAAATCTCCCGCGCGGAAAAGTAGAACAAATTTTTACTTTTTTCCATTGCCGCTCGAAATTTGACAAATCAAGAAACAGCTGATTGCCGCCCGCAGCCGCTTGCCGCGTACATTGGCCTTCTACCTTAAGTATGTAAAACTATAAGCGGTTATGAGACCAAATTTTGTTCAAAGCAAATACTTAGATACTTTTAAATGTTCAACTATAAAGCTACTGAAACCCAATTTAGTCCAAAGATTTTACCAACAATACCAGCTAGCGTATTTTTTCCGAATTTAGTCTACACTTTGAGTTAGCTGCACCCTAGTATATATATAAGATATGTTTCTAAAATTAGTACAATTTGATATATGATTATATATGATTCGGCTCAGCCGAATATAACACTCTTTCTTGTTTTCCTTATTTCCTTATTATATCTCAAAGTTTTGCTTTAAATGTAGGATAATACAAAATTCTTTAACAAAAACTTATTTAGTTGTTTCCAAATTTGGTATTTTCCACAAATACCTCAAACTTAACCCACTGTGCATGTTTGGGAAGACCTCAACATTTAAGAGGTTGTAGTTATTTGTTAACTCGAGTAATATACGTCGGCGCTTTACCCACATTTCAGACAACGTCGAGCGTCATTGCTGTCATTGTCATAATCATAACCTAACGTAAGATAATATTTAAAAACCAACTTTAAAATTTCGATTTTCGTTACACTCTTCATTTTGTTGTTGCCTTTTCGTTTTATTTATAAATTTTTTTGTTAACGGAAATTCACTCTTATTGACTTTTTTGTCTTGATGTTTCTTAATACCAATTTTTTGTAAATATTTAAGAAAGTTTCTCTAAAAACTTAAGCATCTGAATTTTAAGGCAGTCAGAAATAATGAAAAAAAGAAGCTAAAAAAACGTGTATTATATAAAAGGTGGTTTTTGTTGTTGTTTTCTTTTCTTTGTTATTAAATATTTAAACAGATAAAAGTTTATAGAGATTTTTTCCCTTTTGCTGGCGGAGTTTTTGGTTAATGTTCATTTTATTATTTCAAGGCCTTTTTTGTCTGATTTCTCCAAATAGTTTTGTGAATAAATAAATATTTATTTACTCTCTTACAGCATCGCTTTTTTAAATTTATTTTTATTAACATTTTGTTGTTATTTGTGAATTCATTTAATTTTTGTTTATTTTTATCGCTTCAGGTTGTCGCCGTCGTCATCATCGTCGTCGCTGCTTCGGAATTTCATTTCAAGGCAGAATAGAATTGTCTTCATGCATCATGTGATTGTAGTTGACCACCGACTGCATCAGTCAGTCCATTAAAGCTATACTCGAGTTTTAACGTGAAATTTCACAGGTGTCATCGCGGTTTATTATTTAAAATAGTTTAAAATTGTATTTTGTGATATTTTAATTTTAAGGAAACTTTTATATAAATAAAAAAAGTTTTGTGTTCAAAAATTGTGTAAATGTTTTTGATTTTATTTAAAGGATTTGTGATTAAGGAGTGAATAAAACCCTTTAATATAAGAATTTAAAAAATACGGACATTTTTCGAAACATCCTAAAAATTCATCAAATATTGTTGATTCAGTATTTTTCAATATTTCGGAAGTCCTTTCATTAAAGATTTTATAATTGCTTCAGTTACCTTTTTGGAGGACATCGAACATTTTCTGGAACAACTTTTCTTTGTTCCTTTATACCATTTTATATAAGACCTTAATAACTTTTCGTTGATAACTTTTAAAAGGCCTTTGGATCTCATGTTGCAAAAATGAGATTATTTCTTAAATAGCTCTTTTTTCCATAGTGGATTACGCGTCAGAAATATGTATGTAGGCTAGGCTATAGGCTAAATTAAAAAAAAAAAACGGCAAAAAAAAACTTTTGTACCAAATGCAATATCAAACAAGTAAGAGTGTTATATTCGGCTGTACCGAATCCTGTATATCCACCATCAAGTTGTACGAGAGTGCAGCTAATTCAAAATGTGGTTTTGTTGGTAATATATTTGGACTAAATTCGGTTGCAGTGGTAAAGTTACTATAGTTCAACATTTAAAAGTATCTAAGTTTTTTCCCAAGTATTTTGGACAAAATGCTGTTCCATAACCGAGTATAGTTTTACATTAATAAGCTGTTTCGTTATGCCATAAATATGATGAAAGCAACACGACAGTTTTATATATTTTGTAAGGAGTTCCTAATGCATCTACCGTGTATAAAGTCTGGACCTAACATTGATTGATAACTATCTAATTTCGTAGATGCAATCTTAATATACTGAATGTACCTCCAAATCTTTTTGATTGTAGATATAAAAAGGGGATGTTATATATGTGGAGCCGCGGAACAAAAGGTTCTTTTTACATCCTTCAAAATTTTTGAGAAATTAAAGTTTTTGTTTTTTAAAAAATCAATGAACCGCGAAATATGTTTAAGTAAGCTACTTACCAGTAGGTGAATCTTTGTGCCCTAAATCACCACATTAAATCTTAAAAGTCTCTTTAAATAAGCACTTTTATTTTGGAAAAAGAACCTTTTGTTAAAAAAAAGTGAAAAAGTACCTTTTGATACAAAAAAAAAAAACAAGTAAGAAAGCGCTATAGTCGGTCAAGCCGACCATACGATACCCTTCACCACTAAGGTCAAAGGTGTTATTTTTCCTGTATAAAGACAAATATTTGCTAAATTTTGCCATCATACAAACATTTTCTCAAAACGTATATATTCAACCTGTTTCCGTCATTTGGACTTATATGAGAGCTAGGGTCAAATGTGGACCGATTATCGCGAAATTTGGCAAATTGATTACAGTTGTTACAAAAATTATGTATGCAAAAAATAAACTCAAAATTTTCACTATCTTTAGATTTACGAGCGTTTTAGTGATTTTTTGTCTCATTTAGTGTGTTTTTGAAGAAGAGTTTGTATGGGAGCTATGGTCAAATGTGGACCGATTTCAACGAAATTTGGTACAGTGATTTAAGTTTACATAAGCAGTATCTGTTTTAAATTTCATAAAAAAATATTGATATTTGTGGCCAATATAGCAATTCCGGGAAGTGGGACCTATGGGAGGTACCATAAATAATGGACCGATTTTGACCAATTTCAATAGCCATGGTCCCATTATCAAAAAAATGATCTGTGCCAAATCTCATCAAATTATCTTTAGAATTGCGACCTGTAGTTTGATTACAAGGTTTACATGGGGGTCCAGCCAGACGGACGGACGGACATCGCTAAATCGACTCAGAAAGTGAGTCGATTGGTATACTAAAAGGTGGGTCTAAGACAAATATTTCTATGCGTTACAAACATCAGCACAAACTTATAATACCCTTTCCACCTATGGTGGTGAAGGGTATAATTAAAAATATGAAAAAATAATTTTTGTTATGCAACTAAATTAAGCCATAGCTCCCCCCAGACGTAATCTACGTAACATAAAAACATGTAGTATTTTATATTTTTGCATTTTGACCAAATTTGGTAATAAATTCTTAATATTCTATCATTTTTCAATGGAAAATTAAAAAACTCTATATTATGACATTTGACCCCGGGAAAGAAAATGTTCAACTTTTACAATATTAAAATAACAATGCCGTTTACATTATAAATAGTCTGAGGAAAAATATTCACTTACTTACTTTTATTAATGTTGAACATTGGTACTCAAGTTATTAACAAAAAATTCACATTTTCGCGGAACTCTTCGATTTACGGTACGACAAAACGGACCTCATTTTTTGGTTTTTATTCTGCCATTTGTTTGTTTTGTGGTACTGAGAAGCAAATATATTGTTTGTAATATTTTTTAAACAAAATTTTCAAAAAAATTAAAAACTGATTTAAATAAATTTTTTAGCTGCATATCCTTAGGCGAGTCGTCAAGGACACTCATTTTCTGGGAAAAATTGCAATATCTTTGAAACCACTTCTTGGATTTTTAATATTGATGACTTAAAATAAAGCTTCTTTAGTTTTCTTTTATATTCCAGTAAAAAATTTAATTTGGGAGAAACCGAAAATACTCCCTTTTTTCCTATTCTAAAAAGTTTGCCACTTTGTGGGCGGAAAAAATTTGTATAGCATGTTTCTGAAATACTTAGAAAATTTCTAGGGGGAGTAAAGGTTCAATTGCGCACTTTCATAAAATAAGGTGCATCCTAAACTACACGAATAAGGGAAAAAATATGTAACTTACTTACTATAGGAAAATAACCTTTTGTTAAAAAAAAGTAGAAAAGAACCTTTTGTTTAGCAAAACTTTTTTAATGTCCATTTAATTACTAAATACAAAAAAATATTATGGTTTCTCAATTGTATTTGAAAGATTTCAACCTAAATATTACAAAAATAACAATAAACCAAAATGTAAAAAGTATGCAAAAAGAACCTTTTGTTCCGCGGCTCCACATATATAAGAACTATAGCCAAATGTTGACCGATTGTTACAAAATTAATATACTGGCTGGTATTAATATAAAGTTTATTTGTACAAAATTTAGTGGCCATAGCTGACATAGTTTATAATTTAATATCTTCTAACTGGCGTTTGTGGTAGTTTAGTGGTTACCAGGAGCGGTTTTTATATGAAAGTTATGGTCAAAAATGGACCGATTCCTATACATACTGACTGAAAGTTGCATAAAACTTCTCTCTTCTAAATTTAGTAGTCATAGATTTTACAATTTTATTCAATTTATTAGCATAAATGTTATTCCCGGGGCAGGGTTATATGAAAATTTTAACCGATTTTACCCATTTTCAGCGCACAATTTCCATAACATATCGAAAATACTTTTGCTAAATTTTATCTCTCTAGCTCTTGTAGTTAATGAACTATCGCGCTTTTCTCTGACGAAAGGCGGACATGAACCGTGTTTTCTTTTTGTATTTTTGTGTTTCCGTAAGTTTTTTATATGGGAGCTATGGTCAAATAGTAACCGATTGTAACAAAATTTTGCACACTGGCTGGCATTCACATGAGACTTCCTTTTGTAAAATTTTGTTGCTGTAGCCCTTTTCGTTAAGGCGGAATCGCGCTTTTATCTGACGGACAGACGGACATAAGCCTCCTTTTCTTTTTGTATTTTTGTGTTTCCGTAAGTTTTTTTATATGGGAGCTATGGTCAAATGGTGACCGATTATGACAAAATTTTGCACACTGGTTGGCATTGGCATAAGACCTCCTCGTGCCAAATTAATTTTTTTGTATGGAAGCTATGACTAAATGTGAACCGATTTTAATTTTATATGCCGCCTAGGGCTTATGCAGAACTTCTATATACCAAATTTTATCATCATAGCTCTTATAGTTTGTTATTTATTAGCAAAAAAACGATTAGCGTAGGCGAGGTTATACGGAAGCTATGGTCAAATGTGAAGATGAAGAATGTTTGTATTAAGTTTCAGTGAGCTAGCTCCTTTCGTTTAGGCGTTATCGTGATTTCAGCAGACAGACAGACGGGCAAACAGACGGACAGACAGACAGACAGATTTTTTTTTTGTTTATAATTCCCCGATAACATTTCAATTACAATAAGGGGTACTTCTCTCAGACAATGAGCTGCATCCGATTCTATTTTTAGACTCATTGAAAGGGACATACATTTTAGCTCTGGCTCCGAATAGCAAATGCATTAGCTAGAGAAGTCAATACTTGATAACCATTTGCTAGCTGAGGTGAGGTGAACCACCGCTTTTTAGAAAATTTATTTTTTTCAAGTGGGTTTGGCTAGGGTTCGACTTGGACCTCTGGTATACTAGGCGTATGACTAACCTGCTATACCACGTGGTTCTCAGTTTTATGCAATTATCGGTTGGTTTTTCAAATTCTGTAGGAATCGGTCCATATTTGACTATACATTTTATTTAAAAACCACTAAAATGCCACAAACGCCAGTTAAAAGCTTTAAATTATAAACTTTGATAGTTATGGCCACTAAATTTTGCATAAATAACTATAGTTCTTTTTGTCTGTCCGTATGTCTGTCTGTTGTCGGCATGAGAAAGCCTTAACGAAAGGATATTGGTCACTGAAATTTGGCACAAATATTCTTAATTTTTTTGTAAAACTTTGGTATTGAAATTGTCCGAAATCGGTTGACATTTAACCATAGCTCCCATGCAAAACTCTTACGGAAACAGGCTAAGTTCCACCTTAAATATACTTAAATGCCAATAAATTATAAATATTAATAGCTTTGGCCACAAAATTAAGCACAAGAAAGTCGTCTGTGAATACCATAGCTCCCATATAAAAAACTTACGGAAACACAAAAATACAAAAAAAAAAGGGTTTATGTCTGTCTGTCAGATAGAAGCGCGATAGCGCCTTAACGAAAGGAGCTAGAAGGACAAAATTTTACAAATATTTTCGATATGTTGAAAAAGTTGTGCATGGAAAACGGGTGAAATCGGTTCACATTTAGTTAGAGCTCCCATACAACCCCGCCCCATGAATTACAGTAATGGTGATAAATTGAATACAATTGTAATAGTTATGACAACTTAATTTAGAGCAAAAAAGTTTAATTCAACTATTGGTCAGTATATTAAATTTATTAGGAATCAGTCCATATTTGACTATAGCTTTCATATAAAAACCACTCCCTTTCAGAAAATTGGGTAGCTCGATCATCCATATTTGTCATTTTTAATATTTGGTTTATATGGGAGGATCACGCCCAAAATTTCAGAAAAATCGGGTCAAAATTTCAGAAAAATCGGGCCTCTCGGTCACATATATTTGTCATTTTTAATATATGAATTATATGGGAGGGGTCACGCCCACTTGAGATTTCAAAAAAAAAAATAGCCTTTTTTAACCACCGGTCACACTATACCTCTCCGTCAAAATATCAGGAATATTAGTATTAATTTATCTACATTTTGAAAGTCATCAAAATCAATTTACCCAATTTACCAAAATCCCCTGCTCCGATCCTTTTAATTTTCTGCTGAATTACGGCAATTGGTAATGAATTTACTTTTGTTAAATTTGAAGTTTCTAACTTTTAAGGTTTATCAAATTCAATGATAAATATTCAATTTTGCACCATTTGGTACACTATTTACCCTATTTGGGCCCTTTATGGACAATCAAAATCGGTCGAACCGATTAGGAGTGATCTTCTTTTTAACAAACAAACTTACAAACACATTTATAATATATGTATATATAGATATTCTATATTTCCACATTTTATCAAAAGCCCAACAACCATTTCTGATTAAATTGTAATATAAAAACATGCTGCGATTTTTGTTTTTAAATTGAATAAAGGAAACACGTGTCGGATTCGCTCACAAAGTGTTAAATTTTTTTGTGTGGGAAAAATTGGGAGTATTTTTGGTTTTGCCCAAATTTTTGCCCACTTTGAATTAAATAATGTTATAGTGAATTACATATTTACATTACTTTATATTTACATATAAAGTTTATATGTTGCACCTAATTGCAATTTTATCAGAAATGATTGGGCTTTTGGTAACTTCCGCGAATAAGTTATTGATGTATGTAATACTAAAAGAGTTAATAACTATTAAAAATATTCATATTTATCCCAAAAACAAATAAATATCATTTTGATGTATTGGTGTTTTTCAGCTTTAACAGAATTTACGTTTATGTTCGAAAAGAAAGTTTATTTGTATTAAATTCCATATAAATATGTACAAGATTACTTTATATCAGTAAATTTGAAAATTCCATAAGTGTTAAGATCACACACAAGTTCATATCAGCGCTTTTTATAAGTATAAGTTTTTCAAAGTTGATACCTACCGGCTCTTTTCAGCCACTTATATGTTTGTTTTCTTTACTTTATTTTCAAGTTTAGATATTTTAACATTTTTGATCGCTTCGGAGTTCAACATGTAACATTTTTTATGATTTTAATGTTATGTCATATTTTCGAGTTTGGGTTTTTGTCCGTTATTATATTGTTATGGTACGATATTTATAACAGACATCAAATTTTTATAGAAAATAATAATAAAAGGGAAATTGCGTAATAGGTTTTTTTAATTAAATTATACACACGTATTATAAATTTAGATATGAAACATTTAATTAAAACACCTAAATGAGTGTTTAATTTTTACGAATTATGTAGTTAATTAATTCTTGTTTTGGAATTAGGTAGTAAAAGGAATTAATTCAAATTAAAAAGCATCAAAATAATTGATTGTGTTTTCTGATATGATCACTTTCGTCTAAATTTGTGATAGTGTTTTATATTTTTTATGTACCTGTAGGTCAGGAAAGTGTTATCGAAAATATAATTCAGAGGAATACAAAAGTCAAAGCGGTCACAAAATTTTAAATATCAAAAATTTTCTATAGAAAAATGTTCAATATCAAAAATTATCTATAGAAAAATATTCAATGTCAAAGAAAAATTTTCTATATCGAAAATTTTCTAAAGAAAAATTTTCTAAACAAATTAATTTCTATATCGAAAATTTTCTAAAGAAAAATTTTCAATATCAAAAATTTTCTAGAGGAAAATTTTCAATATCAAAAATTTTCAAAATCAAAAATTTTCTAAAGAAATTAATTTCTATATCGAAAATTTTCTAAAGAAAAATTTTCAATATCAAAAATTTTCTAAACCAAAATTTTAAATATCAAACATTTTCTAAAGAAAAATTTCCAATATCAAAAATTTTCTAAAGAAAAATTTTCAATATCAAAAATTTTCTAAAGAAAAATTTTCAATATCAAACGTTTTCTATGGAAAAATTTTCAATATCCAAAATTTTCTATAGACAAATTTCAATATCAAAAATTTTTTATAGAAAAATTTTCAATATCAAACATTTTCTATAGAAAAATTTTCAATATTAAAAATTTTCTGTAGAAAAATTGTTAATATCAAAAATTTTCTACAGAAAAATTTTTAATATCAAAAAATTTCTACAGAAAAATTTTCAATATCAACAATTTTCTATAGACAAATTTTCACTATCAAAATTTTTCTATAGAAAAATTTTCACTATCAAAATTTTTCTATAGAAAAATTTTCACTATCAAAATTTTTCTATAGAAAAATTTTCAATATAAAAATTTTTCTATAGAAAAATTTTCAATATAAAAATTTTTCTATAGAAAAATTTTCAATATAAAAATTTTTCTATAGAAAAATTTTCAATATAAAAATTTTTCTATAGAAAAATTTTCAATATAAAAATGTTTCTATAGAAAAATTTTCAATATAAAAATTTTTCTATAGAAAAATTTTCAATATAAAAATTTTTCTATAGAAACATTTTCAATATAAAAATTTTTCTATAGAAAAATTTTCAATATAAAAATTTTTCTATAGAAAAATTTTCAATATAAAAATTTTTCTATAGAAAAATTTTCAATATAAAAATTTTTCTATAGAAAAATTTTCAATATAAAAATTTTTCTATAGAAAAATTTTCAATATAAAAATTTTTCTATAGAAAAATTTTCAATATAAAAATTTTTCTATAGAAAAATTTTCAATATAAAAATTTTTCTATAGAAAAATTTTCAATATAAAAATTTTTCTATAGAAAAATTTTCAATATAAAAATTTTTCTATAGAAAAATTTTCAATATAAAAATTTTTCTGTAGAAAAATTTTCAATATAAAAATTTTTCTATAGAAAAATTTTCAATATAAAAATTTTTCTGTAGAAAAATTTTCAATATAAAAATTTTTCTATAGAAAAATTTTCAATATAAAAATTTTTCTATAGAAAAATTTTCAATATAAAAATTTTTCTATAGAAAAATTTTCAATATAAAAATTTTTCTATAGAAAAATTTTCAATATAAAAATTTTTCTATAGAAAAATTTTCAATATAAAAATTTTTCTATAGAAAAATTTTCAATATAAAAATTTTTCTATAGAAAAATTTTCAATATCAAAATTTTTCTATAGAAAAATTTTCAATATCAAAATTTTTCTATAGAAAAAATTTCTATAGAAAAATATTCAATATTAAAAATCTTTTATATGGCCCTTAGGTATTAAATAGTAGAGTTTTGTCAAAATATAGGAGAATTTGCAAAGTTTTTTCATATTAGAAAATTATACTTTTTCGTTAGGTTGGTCTTATTTTTTTAAATTTTGTTCAACAAATAATACAAATTCAAAATTTTCGTTTCAGTGTGATAAAATAAATAAATAAATAAGAGATTAAAACTCAAAATATTGAAGTCGATATCGTGAACCGTTTCACTGTACCTACGATTTGAAATCGTAGAATTTCGCTAAAATGATCCCTGAGTAAAGGTTTCCATAATAAGAAAAAATTGTTGTTGTGTGACTTCTTAACTTTAAAATATATATTCTTCAAACTTTGCTCAGTTTGATTTTTAGCTGAAGAGAGATATAATTTAGCAAATAATAGGTAGGCTATCAAAATCGGAAAATACCTCAAACAGTTTCATAATCAGATATTTTATTTCCATTCGCTTCTGAGAAGAAAGGCAACAAAAATCAAACAAATACTTCTTAGATTTATGGAAGATTTTGTTTCGGTTAGACCCGCCAAATTTTGTGATTTATTTAATTTGTTATTTAATTTATTCTACCCATTGTGCAGTGACGTATGTATCTAATGTCAGAGAAATAACCATTTCATTCCCTTAACGATTTTCACAATCAATCACATTTGTTTTATTTACTGTAAATACATTAACTCCTACATTGGTCAAATCTCGATAATTTCCTAACATTTGTTGATTTCTTAATTATTATGGTCATGTGTCTACGGCCCATCCGTCATTTAAATCAAAATGACACGCTGTTTCTTAAGTAGTTGAACTTGCGTTGTTAAATGAAAGAAAAAACATTAAATATTTCAACATCATTATGATCATCTTCAAAATAACTTAATCACCATCTTCAGGTACTTCAACTGATTTGTGTTTTCCATATTCATCTATGAAGTTCATGATATGCAAGTTAGATAGATGTTCGTTCATTTTGTAGCTGCATATGAAAATAAACTGAATTTTTTTTCATTTACAAACTCTGAGTTATGCATATAAAGATACGAAGAGTAGGAATCATCATAATTCAATTGAACTACGTTGTGAACTATGAAGTGTATAGAGTAATGGAAAATAGTTCATACAAATAAATATTAACAATTTTCTAGAAGAGCAAGACTTTAAATGGTTTCAGAATAATTCATTCGCATACGTTTGAGGAAATATTTCAAAGAATCATTATTGGTATTGTAACCATTAGGAAAAAGTTTCAAATCGCTGCATATAATTACAGCAAAATGTCTTTTTGAATTTATAATATATTTTTTTAAATTCTTAATTTGCTTGAATGGGGATACCAACAAAAACGATATATTATCTTCACTGATTCCAGCTTAGATTTCTAGATCTACCATCTCTTCTTCAATTTTGTATTCTAAATCTCCTGTCACCCTGTAAATATTTGTTTCTAATCATTTTTTTCTCGTTTCATTTGATTTTGTTTATTTATTTTGTAATTTCTCTTTCTTTTCACCTTAATGATTGACGCATTATTTGCACTTTTGCATAAATTGTTTGCTAATGTGTCACAAGTCTTAGGTTTAATGATTTGTGGCAATACCTTCAGTCATTGAACAAAACTTATTTCAAGCGAATCGAAAAAAAGTCAACAAAGTCTTTAAATATTATGTGAAATTTTAATATTTTTGGGATAGGTTAAGTGCTGCAGTTGAAGTATTGAAAAAATTCACACGTCAAAAATTCACTGCAGTTTTAAAGATATTGAATAATGCTTTCCAATGAATTTTGAATAATATTCCAAAAACATAGAGAACAAAATTTTGCGTACAATCAGTTTAGAGGTTGTAAATGTTTATGTTTTTCAAAACATTTATCAAACACAGAACAGAAATCATGTTTTTTTAAACGTTCTCTCAATTGCACATTGATGACATTTGAGCGTTTCCCTGTTTCGCAACCGTTAAACAGAATGAACTTGACAATCGAGTTGTCTATTTTTAACTTAAGGTACAGGGCCAATACAAGCGGGATGCGGCTGCAGGCGGTCGTAGTATTGCCAGTACATAAAATGTGCGCTTGTTTACAAAAAGGTTCGTATAAAAAAATATTTGAGTAGGATATAATTAAATCTGGCAGCACTGAAAAAATCTACCGCGCGGAAAAGTAGAACAAAGTTCTACTTTTTTCCATTGCCGCTTGAAATTTGACAAATCAAAAAACAGCTGATTGCCGCCCGCAGCCGCTTGCCGCGTGCATTGGCCTTCTACCTATAGTTGTGTTTAATATTTGTCGAGATTTCCAAATAAATAGATTCTGGCTTAGATAACATACGTCATCTACCAATTTCCAGTCCTCGAGTTGTTAAAAAGTGTCCATTAGGGTACAACCTTATTACAAAAATGCAAAATCTGACCCTAACTCCCGCCAGAAATGCACTACCTAACAAAAAACCATGTTATGAAAAATTTTAGGTAGATTGCATCCGCCCAAAAAATAGTAAAAACAAGTAAGAAAGTGCTATAGTCGGTCCAGCCCGACCATACGATACCCTTTACTATTGAGGTCAAAGGTGTTTTTTCCTGTATAAACCAAAATATTTGCTAAATTTTGCCTTCATTTTCTCTAAACTTATATATTTTAAATGTTTCCGTCATTTGGACTTATATGGTAGCTAGGGTCAAATGTGGTCCGATGATCTCGAAACTTTAACAAAAATTATGTGTGCAAAAAATAAACTCAAAATTATTATCTTCAGATTAACGAGCATTTTATTGATTTTTGTCTCATTTAGTGCGTTTTCGCAGAAGATTTCGTATGGGAGCTATGTTTAAATGTGGACCGATTTCGAAACGAAATTTGGTACAGTGATTTTGGTTTATATAAGCAGTAATTAATTAATTCCCCGACAACATTCCAATTGGGACAAGAGGTACTTCTCTCAGACAAAGAGCTGCATCCGATTCTATTTTTAGACTCATGAAAGGGACTTACGTTTTAACGCCGACTCCGAACGGCAAATGCATTAGTAAGAGTAGTTTTACATAGCCTAATACTCAATAACTCGTGGCTAGTTACGAGGTGAACAGCCGCTTATTTGAAAATTAATTTTTTTTAAGTGGGTCTGGCAGGGATTGAACTTGGGACCTCTGGTATGCTAGGCGGATGACTAACCTGCTATACCACGACAGTTCACAAATATTATATAAGCAGTAGGGTAGGAGGGGGCCCATTTGCCATAGGGGCGCATTTGCCACCACTAATTTTCTTGAAAACTAACTTATCTTTTTTGATGCTGTAACCGATTTTATAATTGTTTATCATTGATATTCTATATGTCAAATTTTGACTGCTGTAGCTTTCATATTTAAAACATCAGGCGTGATTTACTGTTTTAGCAGATCCTGAAAAAATATTTTGCTACAAGTATTTTTGTAATATTTTCCTTAGTTTTTTGCTATCCTAAGAAATTTTTCATTAGTTTAATAAACAATATGGTATTGACAGCCAATACTTTAAGTTTTTATCAATAAATCTATTTCTTATGTGAGAAATTGTTCTTTACATCTAAGGACTCTACCTGGGGCACATTTGCCATACATATATAACATAGCTACTCGTCGACATTTTTTTGAGCCCGACATTCGTAATATCCCTAAAACGGATATCGTATTTTGGTTCCAAGGCCCATTCCATCTTCCATCTTAACAATTTTTTTTTTTAATGTTGATATGTCACAGTACAATGTTAACAGAGGCCCAATAGTTTAAATTTTGATCTCTGAATTTTTTACTGTTTTGTTTAATTTATCCATGTGAAATGAACTTGAATTAATTTTTTGGTTTGTTTGTTTTGTATATTAAAGCTTTATAGCAATAAAAATTTACTTTATTACAACAATTTTTTTACTTCTTTTTTGTACCCAACTAATTGGCAAATGTGCCCCATGGGTGGGGCACATTGGCCACTTTTAGTTAATTTGCTATTTTTTAAATTTAATACATAAAGAAAAGTCGTAGGCAATCTGAACCAACACATTTTAAAGCTAACATATATAGGTACCTATGAAGAACAAAAAAATTGTGATAACTCTCCCGGTTGGAAACCTAGAGCACTTTAAAAAAAAGTGACAAATGCTCCCCCTTCTACCCTACATGTTTTAAATTTAATGAAAAAATACTGATATTTGTGGCCAAAATATCAATTCCGGGAAGTGGGACCTATGGGAGGTACGATAAATAATGGACCTATTTTGACGAATTTCAATAACCATCAAAAAAATTATCTGTGTCAAATTTCATCAAATTATCTTTAGAGTTACGAACGGTGCTTTGATTACATGGGGGTCCAGTCAGCCAGACGGACGGACGGACTGACATCGCTAAATCGACTCAGAAAGTAATTCTAAGCCTATTGGTCTAAAAGGTGGGTCTAAGACAAATATTTCAAAGATTGGTCCATAATATGGAATTCATATACATATGTTGATCCTAATGCATCCACCGTATATAAATTCTGGACTGAACATTGATTGATAGCTATCCAATTTCCTTGGTGCAATCTTAACATGCCTCCGAATGTACCTCCGAATCTTTTTGATTGTAGATATAAAAAGGGGATATTATATATATAAGAATTATAGCCAAATATTGACCGATTGTAAAAAAATTTTACACAATGGCTGGTATTTATACAAAGCTTATTCTTGCATAGTGGTCATTAGAGTGGTTTACATTCCATACAAAAAAAAAAATTGTGTTGGTCACCCCCTAGGATTAAAGATAATGTTAAAATAATTCTAATTTTTTTTCTTCTATTTTTTTACAACGCCAACAAATACCGCCCTTTTAGTATTTTGTTTACTGTGCCACCATTTTAAGTCCGATCATAAGATTTTATATAGCGGTGTTGCGGTTCTGTAAGGCCTACATTTCTCTCGTTGATAGTTTTTTACTACCACGTCAATTTATTGCCATAACTTTTAAAAACTAGATTTGTACTCGATTCGATTAGGGTGGATACGAATCCAATTCTAAAAAATTATGACTAGAAATTGACGTTGTAGCAAAAAACTATCAAAGAGAGAAATAAAGCTCTTACAGAGCATTGAATATCGATATATATAGTAATATGATCGGACAAAAGCTGGCGACACCGTTAATCCTAGGGGGTGACTGACTCAACTTTTTATAGTCAAATATGAACCGATTCCTATACAATTTGATATACTGACCAATAGTTGCATAAAACTTTCCTATTCTAAAATTAGTCGTCAAAGCTATTAAAATTGTATTCAATTTATCAGCATTAATGTGATTTCCGGGACGGGGTTATATGAAAGCTATAACTAAAAGTCAACGGATTTCGACAATTTTCTATGCACAATTTTCTAAATATATCAAAAGTACTTTTATAAAATTTTGTCCCTCTAGCTCTTTTCGTTAAGGCGCTATCGCACTTTTATATGACGGGCAGACGGACATAAACCTCCTTTTCATTTTGTATTTTTGTGTTTCCATAAGTTTTATATGTGGGAGCTACCGTCAAATGGTGACCGATTGTTACAAAATTTGGCACACTGGTTCATATAAGACTTTGTTTTGCTAAATTTAGTGGCCATAGCTATTACAGTTTATCATATATTGGCATTAAAGTGTATTTATGATGGAATTTAGGCTGTTTTCGTAAGTGCTTTGTATGGGAGCTACGATTAAATGTAAACCGATTTCAATAAAATTTTATATGCTGCTTAGTGCTTATAAAAAACTTCTATGCACCAAATTTTATCATCATAACTGTTAAATTTGTCATTTATTAGCAAATAAGCAATTAGCCTAGACGAGGTTATAGGGGAGCTATGGTCAAATGTGAAGCAATTTGGCCCGATTTCAATACTAAATTTTTCGCAGAAATGAAGAATATCTTCACCAAGTCAGACGGAAATCGCTCAGTCTTCTTAGAATTTCATAAGAATTCAGAATATATATATCTCTTTTGATTTTGGAGCCAATATTAAGGATATTACAAACGGAATGACAATCTCAATATATTGAAGTTAAGTATAAAAAGGGCACCTTATAACATTTAAATACTGCTTATATATAAGGCTTTTTTATTCAAAATTTCGTAACCATAGCTGTCATAGTTTATAATTTAATAGCTTTTAACTGGTGTGTCAAATGTGGACCGATTTCAGCGAAATTCGATATACTGACCAATAGTTGCATAAAACTTCTCTGTTCTAAATTAAGTTGTCATATCTATTACAATTAGATTTAATTTATCAGCATTTATTTGATTCCCGGGGCTCGGTTATATGGGAGCTTTAACTAAATGTGAACCGTTTTCCCCCCATTTTCAATACACAATTTGTTTTAGTTATCGAAAACTTTTGTAAAATTTTGTTTCGTTAAGGCGCTACAGACAGAAACCCCCTTTCTTTTTGGTATTTTTGTGTTTTCGTAAGTTTTTTTATATGGGATTGTGACTGGCATACGGGCTGGCATTGGCATAAGTTTAATGGACATAGCTATTAAAGTTTTTCATTTAAGTGTAATTTAGTTGGAATAAAGGCTTTTTTCAGAAGTATTTTGTATTGGAGCTATGGCTGAATGTGAACCGATTTGGATGAAATTTTATATGCTGCTTATGTAAAACTTCTATATACCAAATTTTATCATCATAGCTGTAATCATTTTTAATTAATTAGCAAATAAGCGATTGACATATTCGAGGTTAAACGGGAGCTATGATCAAAAGTGAACCGATTTCCAATTTGCCCTGAAAATTAGAATGTCTTTGTTACAGTGACCTAGCTCTTTTTATTTTGGCGTTATCGTGTTTTCAACAGACAGACAGACGGACATCGCTCAATCGTCTTAGAATTTCATAAAGATTTAAAATGTATATCCATTTATGTTAATAAGTCAATGTTAAGAAAATTACAAACGGAATGACAATCTCAATATACCCACAATTATTTTTGACGTTTTATGACAAAACAGTGGTGCGAGATACCGCATTGTAAAATATCGTCTTATCTGGAGAACTGTATATATAACCGGTTTGAAAAATTTTATAATTTGGGTGGAAATATTTTGAGCGAAGTATTAAATATTTTATTAAACAAACAATTTAATTTAAATGCGTTAAAAGCTTTAAGTATTTTCTTACCTTTTAGACCTTTAAAAAGAAAACACAAAACATTTGGATTTCAATCCTACATCTTAAGCCCATTATACATATTGGTAATGTATTGTGATAAAAATAATGGTAAAATCCTTTAATACTAGTTGAGGAAAACGAACATTAAAACAGGCTTTTGTATAAATTTGCAAAATTTAAATATGTCTAAAATATACTCCAGATTAAAATTATGGGTACATCTAAGTTATTTGTGTACACTTATTGAAGACATATTTTGTTTAAGTCATAATATATTATAATTTTTTTAACCTTCATCTGCTCCTAAAAAAAAATCACGTTGTCTACCTTTGCGTAGTTTTCTACGCATGCAATATTATTTATAGTTTTTGGTACAAAATTTTAAAAACTCTGGGAGGAAACAGTTAGAAAAAGTAATTTATATTTATTTGGTAGACGAAAAAGTTTTTTTTTTTGCATTTCAAAGTCTTAAATTAGCTTTCCACCGAGAAAGACTATATGAGGGAAAACCATTACCCATTGTCATGAACTTAGTTCAAAACAATACTTTGGTACTGATTTTGTTAGCATAAGCTTATACTCAATAATACGCTGGCCGAAAGGTGGGAAATAGTAGTGGTCAGAGATGGACAGCACCCTATAATAAAGCCTCGAGTTTCGGAAAAAAACGACAGAAGTAAAGTTGTAAACCTAATATTTTGAAGGTTTGAAGGGTAAAAAGGTAGCAAGTACCTTTTAGATGTATCACTTTACTAGATTATGAAGATTCTGGCACTAATTCTTCTTCATCTTCTTTTTAGTTTTTTTCTTGTAAATGGTGTAAAAATAATAATCAAAAAGAACTTTTCCATGTGTTAAAATCATAACGATTGACAAAAATGAACCATGACATCAAAAATTCCCACCAAAAACGTATGTTTTTTCCCATATGCGTAGAAAACTACGCAAGGGTAGACAACGTAACTTTTTTGATCCAGTCCCTAAAAAAGAAAATTTCGGAGTAAAAAATGCCTTAAATTATGCAAGATCATGTTACTTACAAAGTCAATAAATTTTGTTAACTTAAAGCTAGCACTTCCAGAAAAAACAGAGAAATTGTGTAGCGTTTGCGTAGTTTTCTACACAAAGAGCAGATGAAGGTTAAGAAACATATGTTAATTTGGGCCAGATTTTAAAATTATTAATAAAGTGTACTTAAAATTTTGAGATTTTTTTTAAATAGTCAAAAAATAAGTAAGAAAGCGCTATAGTCGGTCAAGCCGACCATACGATACCCTTCACCACTAAGGTCAAAGGTGTTATTTTTCCTGTATAAAGACAAATATTTGCTAAATGTTGCCATCATACAAACATTTTCTCAAAACTTATATATTCAACCTGCTTCCGTCATTTGCACTTATATGAGAGCTAGAGTCAAATGTGAACCGATTATCTCGAAATTTGGCAAGTTGACTACAGTTGTTACAAAAATTATGTATGCGAAAAATAAACTCAAATTTTTATTATCTTTAGATTTACGAGCGTTTTAGTGATTTTTTGTCTCATTTAGTGCGTTTTTAAAGAAGAGTTTGTATGGGAGCTATGGTCAAATGTGGACCGATTTCAACGAAATTTGATACAGTGATTTAAATTTACATAAGCAGTATCTGTTTTAAATTTCATGAAAAAATATTGATATTTGTGGCCAATATATCAATTCCGGGAAGTGGGACCTATGGGAGGTACCATAAATAATGGACCGATTTTGACCAATTTCAATAGCCATGGTCCCATTGTCAAAAAAATTATCTATGCCAAATTTCATCAAATTATCTTTAGAATTGCGACCTGTAGTTTGATTACAAGGTTTACATGGGGGTCCAGAAAGCCAGCCAGACGGACGGACGGACGGACATCGCTAAATCGACTCAGAAAGTGATTCTAAGCCTATTGGTATACTAAAAGGTGGGTCTAAGACAAATATTTCTATGCGTTACAAACATCAGCACAAACTTCCACCTATGGTGGTGAAGGGTATAACAAATAGACTAAATAACTTCTTAACTTCGAGAGCTATAAGGCCTTAATATTTATTTAAAAATTTTGTCATTGGGTGTATGCATTATTATAACCCGAACAGTATTTTAATGTTATTTTCAAAATTGAACCGCAAAAACCAAATGTATTATATTTAAAATCAGGGTGTGTTATTACAACAATACTCAACATATTTTAAGTGTTTATAACTTCGAAAACAACATGTTTCTCGAGATTATTGAGAAAACGTACATACGAACATCTAAATAAAGGGAAAAAAACCAAAAATATCAACAAATAAACTTTCTTGCCAGAAAAAAAGGTAGTAAATATTTATGAATGAATGAAGTCGGTGTAAAATTATTCAGCGTGTGTGTTTAATAATACCAATTTCAATCCATCTGTCTTTATCTGAATATTGATTATTTCATCAGTGTTTAAATAAAATTACATTAGTTTTAGCTATTTTGATGGGGTTGACTATTCAAATGTATAAAGACTAAATATTAGGTATTTGAAACAGTTCGATTATAAATTTCCCGTAGATGGGTCAAAAATATAAGTTGTTTAATAATCTGTTGATATGGCTTTAGCTTCTTGCATGCTCCTACTGTAAGAGATTGGGAGGATGTTCTTATACCCACTATATTGGCTTAAAAACCAAAAGGGATATATATTCTGAATCCTAATGAAATTCGGAGACGATTGAGCAATGTCCGTCTGTCTGTTGAAATCACGATAACGCCTAAACGAAAAGAGCTAGGTCACTGAAACTTGGCACAGATATTTCCCATTTCTGGTATTGGAATTGGGAAAAATCGGTTCATATTTGAATTCTAAGACGATTGAGCGATGTCCGTCTGTCTGTTGAAAATACGATAACGCCTAAACGAAAAGAGCTAGGTCACTGAAACTTGGCACAGATATTTCCCATTTCTGGTATTGGAATTGGGAAAAATAGATTCATATTTGAATATAGCTCACATACAACCTCGTCCTAGACTAATCGATTATTTGTTAATAAATGACAAATTATAACAGCAATGTTTATGTGGCCCTATGCTCCACTTGGAGTCATGAATAACAGAATGATCATAAAATTTTGTATATAGAAGTTTTACATAAGCACTAGGCAGCATATAAAATTTCATTGAAATCGGTTCACATTTAACCATAGCTTCCATACAAAGTATTTACGGAAACAGCCTAAATTCCAATAAATGATAAACTGTTATAGCTATGGCCACTAAATTTTGCACAAGAATGTCTTATGTTAATACCAGCCAGTGTGCTAAATTTTGTTACAATCGGTCACCATTTGACCATAGCTCCCATATAAAAAACTTACGGAAACAGAAAAATACAAAAAGGTCCGTCTGACCGTCAGATAACTTACAAAAGCTTACAAACGTATTTACGATACCATCAAAAAGTTGCATATTGAAAATGGGCGAAATCGGTTCACATTTATTTAGTTAGAGCTCCCTGCCCGAGAGTCACATTAATGCTGATAAATTGAGTAGAATTCTAATAGCTATGACGACTAAATTTAGAATGAAGAAGTTTTATGCAACTATTGGTCAGTATATCAAATTTTAAAGAAATCGGTCCATATTTGACTATAGCTTTCATATAAAAACCACTTCCGGAAACCAACAAAATGTCACAAAGGCCAGTTAAAAGCTATTAAATTGGAAACTATGACAGCTATGGCCACTAAATTTTGTAAGAAAAAGCTTTATATAAATACCTGCCAGTGTGTGATTGATTTTGTGACAATCGGTCAACATTTGGGTATAGTTCTTATATATATAAGATCCCCTTTTTATATCTATAATCAAAAAGATTTGGAGGTACATTCAGTATATTGAGATTGTGTCAAGGAAATTATGTTAATGTCCAAATTTTATATACGGACCTGTCGTATTAATATCAACATGTTTTTCCTAACTACATATTAAGCGCAACGAAAAATATTTAATAGCTTATTAATGTTTAACTGTACCCGGTTATGGTGAATCGCTCTGGTATAGCAGGTTAGTCATCCGCCTGGCATAAATAAATTTAAAAAAAATGCGGTCCCCATCATAACTTAGCTAGCCACTACTTTTTGAGTATTAGGCTATATAAAACTTCTCTAACTAATGCATTTGCCGTTCGGAGCCGGAGTTAAAACGTAGCTCCCTTTTAATGAGTCTAAAAATAGAATCGGATGCAGCTTATTGTCTGAGAGAATTATCCCTTGTTCCAATTGGAGTGTTGTCGGGGAATTATATATATATACCCGGATATAAGACTACATTATATACTTTTAAATGTTGAACTATAAAGCTACAGCAACCGAATAAAGTCTAAATATTTTACCAACAATACCAACTAGCGTAACAAATATTTTCGAATTTGGTCCACATTTTGAATTAGTGGATATATGAGATATGTTTCTAAATTTAACACAACTTGACGGTGGGTATATAAGATTCGGCACAGCCGAATATAACACTCTAACTTGTTAAGATATAAAATTTTTATTTGGTTGATCAAATCGTTAATCCTAATAATATTTCGGTGCGCTTTAGATCTAAGGTATATAATAGTTTTAAAACCATTCCTGATCAATTTTGCACTGAATTCGCGATGTGCTTCAGTGAAATGTTTTTAGATAAAGAATTTGCGTTTTCAGCTAATAACGAGATTTTTGACAAACTTTTGATGCAAATCGGTTATAAATGATATTGCTTTTATGCCTTATTTGATTTTGTCTCAGTTTGCTATCTAAAACAATTAAAAGTAGTATGAACTTTTTGCACGATTTTTAAAATCTTTTTAATATTTTAGAAAAAAAAAAAACTTTTTGATACGTTTTAGCTTTTAGGTGTTAAATTGCGAAAATAACACGATTAACGCGGTTGTTTAAAAATTTTCATAAACATTTGCGAGCGTTCTTCACGAAAAACCGGTATTTTGAAAAATTTACATTCAAGTTGCCATAGCTGACATAGTTTATAATTTAATAGTATTTAACTGGCGTTTGTGGCATTTTTGTGGTTACCGGGAGCGGTTTTTATATGAAAGCTATAGTCAAAAATGGACCGATTCTTATAAAATTTGACATACTGACTAAAGGTTGCATAAAACTTCTCTATTCTAAATTTAGTAGTCATAGATTTTACAATATTATTCAATTCATCAGCATAAATTTTATTGCCGGGGAAGGGTTATATGAGAGATCTAACTAAATGTTAACCGATTTTACCCATTTTCAGCACACAATTTCTATAATATATCGAAAATACTTTTGTCTCTCTAACTCTTGTATTTAAGGAGCTATCGCGCTTTTCTCTGACGGAAAGACGGACATAAACCGTCTTTTCTTTTTGTATTTTTGTGTTTCCGTAAGTTTTTTATGTGGGAGCTATGGTCAAATAGTAACCGATTGTAACAAAATTTTGCACACTGGCTGGCATTCACATAAGACTTCCTTTTGGAAAATTTTGTTGCTGTAGCCCTTTTCGTTAAGGCGCTGTCGCGCTTTTATCTGGCGGACAGACAGACATAAACCCCCTTTTCTTTTTGTATTTTTGTGTTTCTATAAGTTTTTATATGGGAGATATGGTCAAATGGTGACCGATTGCACACTCGTTGGCATTGACATAAGACCTCCTCATGCTAAATTTAGTCGTAATATCTGTTATAGTTTTAGATTTGTTGTTCATTTAAGTGTTTTTTATGTGAAATTTTGACTGTTTCCGTAAGTTTTTTGTGTAGGAGCTATGACTAAATGTGAACTGATTTTGATGAAATTTTATGTGCAGCCTAGGGCTTATGCAAAACTTCTATACACCAAATTAGCAAATAAGCGATTAGCGTAGGCGAGGTTATACAGGAGCTATGGTCAAATGTTAACCGATTTTGCCCAATTTCAATACCAAAATTTTCTGATAGATGAAGAATGTTTTTACTAAGTTTCAGTGAGCTAGGTCCTATCGTTTAGGCGTTATCGTGATTTCAACAGACAGACAGACGGACATCGCTCAATCCTCTTAGAATTTCATAAGGATTCAGAATATAAATATATCGTTTTTGATTTTTGAGCCAACATTAAGGAAATTACAAATGGAATGACAATCTCAATTCTCGCACGCATTTATTGTGAACACTTGCGTATAAACCCATATGTTCTATTTCTAACGACGGACATTTTTCCAAAAACTTAGTCGTTCGTTCCAATTGTGTTTCATATTTTATATTGATTTTAAAGTTCAAATTACTTGTATTTTCTTTGAAAATATCGATTTTGCAAAGACACAATTTGCGCTACATTATCGAACCTATTCGGAACTCAGATTAGCAGGAATTTTAACTTATTAGCAAAACTCCACTAGTCAATAAGTCCCTGTATAGGGTTTTTACCCATAAATGTCCGATCAAAACGGAACATAGTTCATTTTTTTAATTTTATTTCAAATAAAAAAAAAAACTTTTTCCAACACCCAATATTTATAGGTATTTTTCGTTATAACAAATCCCTTAGGTGGAAGCTTTTATGATTTCACTTTTTATTCGGTTATGTTTTAAATAAAGTAAAATTATGTGATTTCAAGACTTTTGTTTGATTTTGTTTAATGTTGAAGTTGTTGATTGAGCTTTTTTCTGCTGTCATTGTTTGGTCTTTAATATATATAGTCAGAGTACATTTCACGTCCTTAGAGCTTTGTATTTTTAGATATTTACTTTATAAATTTCTTCATTTTGTTCAGTTCTCGTTTGTAATATTGGGAAAATGCATAAAATAATTTTCGCTTGCGTTATGTTTTTCATTTTCAGAAACCAACAAAATTTTATGCAAATGTTTATATTTTTTCACTAAAAGTGAGTGGCATTATATTTTTCGAGATGAGAGGAAACTAAATTAGGACTCCTAATTGGTAAACATGGGAATATTCTGTAACGTCATATCTCCAAAACTGAAAGCGCTAGAAACAAAATTGAAATCGGTTTTTGAACTTAAGAGGACACGTCATTAGTACTTTTTCGAAAAAGGGGCAAATAGTGGATGAAAAGGGTATAAAAGGTTTTATACGTTTTGAACTCATGTATGTATATCTTTTGAGCCAACGAACATGGAAAAAAAATATTTATACCGAAATTAGCTGTAGGTACTTTTTGAAAAAAAGACTAGAGAGTAAAAAGTATTAAAAATGGATAGTTGGGTAGCGCTAAATCTCCGAAATAAGAAGCTATAGGATCCACTAGAAGGTAAAACAATTAGAAAAGGGATAGTTGGGCAGCTAAATACTAAAGTTGTAAAAGAAAGTTTTAAAAAGTTGCTAAATACTTTAAAGTTGTTCATTGCTTGGCTTTAAGGTACAGGGCCAATACACGCGGCATGCGGCTGCGGGCGGTGGTAGTATTGCCAGTACATAAAATGTGCGCTTGTTTACAATCTGGCAGCACTGAAAAAATCTGCAGCGCGGAAAAGTAGAACAAAGTTCTACTTTTTTCCATTGCCGCTTGAAATTTGACAAATCAAAAAACAGCTGATTGCCGCCCGCAGCCGCTTGCCGCGTGCATTGGCCTTCTAGCTTTAGATTTAATTGAGGTTCCCGGCCAGAAATTTTATATAAAGTCATATTTTTTTATACAGACTCGACACGACGAAAATAAAATAACGTTTTTCATTTTATCGGATTATGCAAAAATAAATTTATCTATCTATCTGAAGAATACTTTAGAAAGCAATATATCTTTTATCGAAACATAAAAGGCTACCCACCTTATAGTTTGCTCAAGATTATGAAAACTCATTGTTCTTTCATTATTGTTATTTTAAACAGGTAACTCTTCAATGACTTAAATATTTAAGACATAATTTTTCTTATAAGATTTAAGAAAAAAATGAAAGTTTTTTTTCTGCTTTCGGTTCTTTCTTATTAGCATTTTTAATTTATTGTCTTTTTATGTAAATTAGTTCACATTCAAATTTGTTTTACGGCAGATTTTTTTTCGTAAGCTCAAATCTTTTAGCATATTTTTAAATGAAATCTAAGTCAAGTAGACTCAGTCAAACGTTATATTTATTTAAGAGAATTTTATATGATTTGCTTTAAACCATTAGGAAATCTAGCCAACCAACTGCGAGTTGTAAGGTAAATTGTCAAGAAAGTGCTAAAATAGACCAGCTAGAATTAATAGAGACTTTATACATGAATGAAACTCTATTCTTAATTTAGTCGTCATAGCTATTACAATTGTATTCAATACTAACTTACATAAATGGCCTATAATTACAACCTGTTTAGGTCAAAGGCCAAGCATATTTTAGAATTCCATGCACCTCTGTCTTATGCGCATATTCTCCAATTTCGTATACCAAGTTTCGAAAGATTTTCTTCTACTTGGTTTTTCTATTTGTGCAAGTGCCCATGAGTCAGCACAATACAATAATACGGGTAGTATAAGTGTTTTATAGACCGTAATTTTAGTTCTTACAGAGAGGACTTTATTTCTTAGCTGTTTGCTTAGTCCAAAATAGCATCGATTGGCAAGTATGATTCTACGTTTGATTTCGAAGCTTATATGGTTGTTGATGTTCACAGCGGTACCAAGGTAAACATTTACAGCTAGACCCATTTTGTTTGATTCCTTCTCGATACTGGAAAAGGCGACAGTTACCTCGCGTAAAGTGCGTCCCATAATATTAAAGTCATCGGCAAACGCGAGTAGCATATGTTTTCTATTGGAAATATTGTACCTGTTGCATTAACTGCTGCATCTCGTAAGATTTTCTCTAACACAATATTGAAGAGGTCACAAAATAGACTGTCACCTTGCCTGAATCCTCGTTTAGTTAAGGACTCTGATAGGTTCTTACCTAGTTATGTCATCCTGCATAACTTTATTAGCTTCGTGGGGATGCCGAACTCAGACATTGCTTCTAACACCTTCTTCCGTATCGGGCTGTCAAAAGCTGCTATGAAGTCAACAAAGAGATTATAAGTATCTATTTGTTTCTCTTAGGTCTTCTCCAGGATTTGACGTAGAGTAAAGATCTGGTCAGTGGTTGATTTACCTGGTCTACAGCCACATTGGTATGTCCCAATTATTTCGTTAACTTTGGGCTTTAGCCTTTCACACAGTACGGTCGATAGAGTCTTATATGCAATTGGGAGTAGGCTTAACCCTTTATAATTTGCACATACAGTTCTATCTCCTTTTTTGTGCATTGGACAAAGGATACTAAGATTCCAATCGTACGGCATGCGTTCTTGTGACCATATGGGACATATACCTTATCAGCTCATCACCTTCATCCTTAAAAAGCTCTGCTGGCAAACCATCGGCACCAGCAGCAGGACATATAACGCCATCATCGTTGATTTGTTCAGGCGTGTCATCTTGGTCGCTTTCATACGCAACCAACAACTTGCAAAACTGCTCCTTCCACAGTTTCAATACGCTTTCTGTATCTGTAACCAGATTTCCTTGGTTGTCCTTATAGAAAAAAATACAGTTGCTATAACCATCCGTCTGGTTCTTAATTTTTTGGTAAAATTAACGAATTTCATTTTGTGTCTTATACAATTCAATCCCCTCAAACACACGTCTCTGCAGATCTTTCTTTTTTCTGCGGAATAGTCGTTTTTCTTCCCTCTTTTTCTCTCGATATCTTTCTAAAGATCCACGAGAATCTGCTGACTGTAGAGTTGCCCTGTAGGCAACTTCTCAGCAGTGGCGTTGCGGCACACCCTATTGCCGATTTTGCAACAGACTTCATGGAGTTGACAATATATTGCCATAGCGTGAAAATATCGTTTGAGCCAGAGTTATTCTCTCTTAGCAATTGAGTTGTCCGTTTGGTGTAATCAGTGGCAATTTGCTGAGATTTTAGTTTTTTCACGTCATACTTCCTTTGCGTTTCTGCCTGTACGCTCCTCGACACACTTAGACGTGCTTAGTCTATGTTAGCTCCTCGCATGAAAAGCACATCCAACACACTTGATGAGTGTCTTCCATCAATTAAAATATGGTCTATTTGATTATTCGTCAGTTGATCAGGAGACACCCATGTAGCTTTGTGTATATTAAGGTGTGGAAATCTGGTGCTGCTCACGACCATATTGCGAGCAGCCGCAGTGGAGATTAATCTCATACCATTGTCAGTGGTTATGCTGTGTATACTAAATTTACCAACAGTAGGCTCAAAACAACTTTCATGCCCTTACTTTGTGTTAAAATCACCCAGTATTATTTTAACGTCGTGATTAGGGCAGCTATCGTAGACTTCCTCAAGTTGTTCATAAAAGGCTTCCTTTACACCGCCTTTCTCCTCTGTTGGAGCGTGAGCACAAACTCAGATGGAAGTATTTACCATTGACGCGTATTGTCGCTAGCCTTTCGTTTACTGGGGTGAACCTGGGAACAAGATTCCGCAATCTTTTGTTAACCATAAAACCGCAACCAAATTCGTGTCTGCTCTCATGACAGCTGTAGTACAGGTTGCCTTTTGGTGTCTTGGCGACGCTCTTGCAATCCCATCTTATTTCCTAGATAGCTGTCACATCACATTTATATATTTATCGAGAACATCCATCGACTGGATCAGAGCACCTCCTCTGTAGAGGGTTCGGATGTTCCAGCTACTGATCCTTAAATCATGATTCTTTTTTCGTTTGCCATAGTCGTCAACATTTGGGGGGGGGGGGGGTCGTTTTAATTCTCATTTTTTGGTTTTTCATAGTAAGTTTTTTCCAGAAGTGGGTTACTAGCCCGACGTCCTTGGCCCATGTTTTTATCGTTCTTATGGGAGAACACGCGGCATTAGTTTTCTTACTACTTTAACTGCTGTTAACGTAGCTACCCAGTGTCCACAATTGAGATAAAAAATATACCAAGATTAGCTTGAGTTTACCAAGTTAACCCGATCCCCTATTTACATCATTGCATTCAATTTATCAGCATTAATGTGATTCCCGGGGCGGGGTTATATGAGTGCTCTAACTAAATGTGAACTGATTTCGCCCATTTTCAGTACACAACTTCTGTAACATATCGAAAATACTTTTATTAAATTTTGTCTCTTTAGCTCTTGCAGTTAAGGAGCTATCGCGCTTTCATTTGACGGACATAGACCCCCTTTCAATTTCTGGTATTGACATAAGACTTCCTTGAGCCAAATTTAGAGATTATATCTATTATGGTTATAGATTTATTAGCATTTAAGAGATTTTAGGTGAAAATTTGCTTTTTGGTTTTTGAGCCAATATTAAGGAAATTACAAACGGAATGGCAATCTCAATATTCTTTTTGATTTTGGGTATAAAAATCGTGTTTTGTAATGATTTTCGAAATTAAAAAATTTTTGTGAATCTATAAAACGTAAAACCATTTCAATCGGAATTCAACTAAGAAATGGTTTCAATTCCAAACTTAATTTGTCATATGCCCGATAGTATTTTCCAGACCAAACTTTTAACATTCCTTTCGGCATTTCAGTTGTGTTTATCAATTCTATATTTAGCCATATTTGATTAATTATTTAAGCTCTACCAAATGGATTTTATTCAAACGAATGCCTTAAGCTATAGCAAATCTTCAACAATATAATCGATGTCACAGAATGACCATTAAAATTCTTAAACCTTTTAACGAGGGCTAAAATTAATGACAATTAAAATGCAAATACATAATTATTATGTATTTAGTAAAATTTTGTTGTTTTACATTTTTACAAAAAAAAAATGTTTGTTCATTCATTAAAACTTTTTTTTGGGGGAACAAAATTAATAATTGAAGTAACTTTCTCAAGCTGAAAAATTATAATTTTAAATCTGGTTTGAGATAATTACAAAACTTTAAATAATTTACATCTTTTTTTCTTCTTGGGAATCTTAAATTAATGTTAACGCGTTGCCAAGAGTTGGTTACCCCAAAAGAAAAGATCAAACGAATAAATTAACTTTCTTTATCGAAAGATATTTTTAGTTTTTTGTTTGACAATAGGCCTCCAATGACTGATTGTGGGGAAGAAGGGAAAAAAACAAGTAAAACCCTTTAAAACTCCTACATTAACCACAAATTTTAAAAATAAAGAAGAAAAAAATCTAAGGGGACAAATTGTCAGAAAAAAAGAGACAAAAAATTAAAAATTTATAAAAAAATATATGAGCAAGACAGCGTTTAAATAAAATAGAAAGTGAAAATTTACATAAATTCTCAAAATATTTTTGAAAAAAAATTTGAATTTTAAATGAATCCAATTAAAGTTTTTATTATCATATTTCAGCTTTAAGTCCGTCTGTCTATATTTTATTATGAAGTGTTAAAAGTTTAATAAATATCTTTTTGTTTAAATGCAAAAATTTGAAATAGTAGATAAAAACCAAAGTAAATCATTCAATATTTTATTATAATTATTTTTATATATATCTTCATGTTTTAATCTATTTATTTACGTCAATTTTTAATTTAACTTTTTATCTATATTGCTCATCTCTAACACGAACGTGTAAATTTAACAACATTTCATTAAATTATTTATAACTCCGTTGGCCAATAAACAAACAGCCACTGGAGAAGCAGCAAATGCTGCTAAAACAGCAGAAAATTTAACCATTTAGACAACCTTCAGACATCCATCCACACATCCATCCATCCATTCAGCCATCCATTAACAGCTGCCGCCATAAATCCGTTGTTGCTATCAAGTGAAAGTTCTTCTTTTTGTGTGGATTTGTTTTGTTGAATTTTTCGGAATGTAATCGTACATTACACAGTGTCACAGATTTAAAAAAATACCTTTATCATGATTTCTTGTAATTCCTAAATTACCTCTAAAATTGTTTCGTTTTATGTGTTAACTTCTGGGGGTTCTTTATCACATTTTTGGGGCTTCTTTATCCCACTTTTTGGGACAAAAGTAAAATTCAAGCTCCCCAAACAATGTAGTACTCTTCAAGCTGAAATCTCAGCTATCTATAGGGCGAGCAAGTGGCTCATGTACCACCGAATATACTCTAACGATATTCGTTTCTGTACGGATAGTCTTGCCGCAATTCATTCTCTATCATCGGTCTACACGACATCTGTTCTCATCCGTAAATGCCGGGCATCCCTAAGCGAGATGGCGAGACATTCCAACATTGAACTTCTCTGGGTACGCAGTCACAGTAATGTACCAGGTAACATCGCTGCGTATAACCTAGCAAAATATGGTGCTCTCTTTGGTCAGGAACACACCAACCAATTTATAGGTATACTGCTATCAGCATGCAAACTGCTCAATAAGCAGTTTTTTTTAAGGTCCGCACAGACCAACTGGTCCACAGAAACGAACTGTTCGATCTCCAGACTTACATGGCCAACTTACGACTGTAAGCGTTCTCCAATCTTGGTCAGCTTTCCGCACCATAGACTTCGCACCCTTATCTCAGTACTCACAGGACACTTAATACTACTCATAGGAGACTTAATCTTCAAAGCAATGACTACTGCAGAAGCTGTCAAAACGTGGAGGAGGAAGAAACCATCACTCATCTCCTCTGCCACTGTCCAGCCCTTGCTGATATTAGGACACTCCATCTGGGTTACCCTTTTTTTGCGTGATTTATCAGAGATCTCGAACACAAACATTCGTAAAATAACTCTTTTATTTGTGCTACTGAATGGCTCTAGTTGAGCCTTTTATTTATTGGAAGTTTTGAAATTTTCTTTTCTTTCCCATGCAGGTATTACAAAGGGACCTCTTTTTGGACTCAAGTGACGCGGACCATAAGGACTGCATCCTTCCTAACCTAACCTGTGTTAACTTCCGGGTGCTATTAATGTTTTTTTTCCTTATTACCGAGAAGCTTAGTCAAATAATAATCGATTTTTATGTGTGCCTGCAAGCAAATCGAAAGTCGACTACGAAAATAATCCATTTATGGTCAACTTTTTAGCAACTAACTACAATCTAACTACAAAGTCATGCAGAAATTTCCCAATTCATTGTGATCATTAGGGTGACAGGAACATTATTTTTCTTTGATTTCAAATATTTTTCTACGGAATATTGTGACACTAGGTCTAAAAGCTTAGATCTGAAAGTTTGAGCCAAATCGGACAACGCTCTATGGGCACGCATAGGGTCCAAAGTTTAAGAGCCCATTTGTATGGGAAAAAATGGGTTATTTTTTTGTTTTTGCGAAATTTAGACCAAAAATAAATAATTTTAAAAATCACTTAGTCTTACCAAAAACAATTATTTTCACGTTTTTATACCCACCATTGAGATTGTCATTCCGTTTGTAATTTCCTTAATATTGGCTCAAAAATCAAATACGATATATATTCTGAATCCTTATGAAATTCTAAGACGATTGAGCGATGTCCGTCTGTCTGTTGAAATCACGATAACGTCTAAACGAAAGGAGCTAGCTAACTGAAACTTAGCAAAAACATTCTTTATCTATGAAAAAATGTTAATATTGAAATTGGGGAAAATCGGTTAGCATTCGACCATAGCTCCCGTATAACCTCGCCTACGCTAATCGCTTATTTGCTAATAAATAACAAACTATAGCAGTTATGATGACAAAGTTTGGTATCTAGAAGTTTTTCATAAGCACTAGGCAGCATATAAAATTTCATCGAAATCGGTTCACATTTAGCCATAGCTTCCATACAAAAAACTTACGAAAACAGCCTAAATTTCACCTAAAATACACTTAAATGCCAACAAAACTAAAAGTATAACAGCTATAAATTTGGTACAAGAAAGTCTTATATCAATGCCAGCCAGTGTGCCAAATTTTGTCGCAATCGGTCACCATTTGACCTAGCTCCCATACAAAAAACTTACGAAAACACAAAAATTCAAAAAGAAAAGGGGATTTATGTCCATCTGTCCGTCAGATAAAATCGTGAAAGCTCCTTAACTACAAGAGCTAGTAAGACTAAAATAAGCACAAGGAAGTCTTATGTCAATGCCAGGCAGTGTGTCACAATCTGTCGCCATTTGACCATAGCTCCCATATAAAAAACTTATGGAAACACAAAAATACATAAAGAAAAGGTTGTTTATGTCCGTCTGTCCGTCAGATAGCACTATAGCGCCTTAACGATAAGAGCTAGAGGGACTAAATTTTACAAAAGTATTTTGGATATCTTGAAAAATATGTGTATTGAAAATGGACAAAATCGGTTCAAATTTAGTTGGAGCTCCCATATAACCCCGCCCCGGGAAACACATTAATGCTGATAAATTGAATACAATTGTAATAGCTATGACGATTAAATTTAGAATAGGGAAGTTTTATGCAATTTTTGATCAGTTTATCAAATTTTATAGCTTTGACTTTAGCTTTCATATGTAAAACACTCACGGAAACCAAAAATTTTAGCAAAGGCCAGTTAAAAGCTATTAAATTAGAAACTATGATAGCTATGGCAACTAAATTTTGCAAGAATAAGCTCTATATATATACCAGCCAGTGTGTAAAATTGTTACAATCGGTCAACATTTGGCTATAATTCTTATATATAACATCCCCTTTTTATATCTACAATCAAAAAGATTTTGAGGTACATTCTTTATATTAAGATTGCACCTATGAAATTATATAGGCATCAATCAATGTTCAGCCCAGACTTTATATATGATGAATGCATTAGGAACTCATAACGAAATATATGGACCTGCCGTATTACTATTAACGTGTTTAGCCTAACTACATATTAAGCACAACGAAAAGTATTTAACAACTTATTAATGTAAAACTATACCCTGTTATGAGACCGAATTTTGATCAAAGTAAATACTGGTGAAACCACTAAAATATTTTTAAATGTTGAACTATAAAGCTATAGCTTCCGTATACGGAAACTGAATTTAGTCCAAAGGTACAATACCAATTAGCTTAGCGATTTTTTCAGTTTTGGTCCAGATTTTGAATTAGCTGCACCCTTGTAGATATATGAGATATGTTTCTAAATTTAATACAACTTGATGGCGGGTATATAAGATTCGGCACAGCCGAATATAAAACTCTTACTTGTTTTGGGTTTTATTCTCCCATTTGTCTTTTTTAACACACTGGAGAGCAAATTCTTAATTCAGAATATATGTTCCTTTTGGTTTTTGAGCCAATATTAAGGAAATTACAAACGAAATGACAATTTCCTTCATTTTGATGGTGGGTACAATAAAAAATATCTCTATCGTAATTACTTGTAGATCTTGTCTAGTAGCAAGCAAGCCTATACCTTCCATAATTTTACACACTTTCAGTATATATGATATTATATTTCTTATACATTTTCTTGATGTAGTATTTTTTTGTTACATAGTGTTATTTTATTTAGCACGTAATATATTTATTTACTTGGTACTTATTTAATAAATTTCAATTAAACAATAAATTATATTGAATATTAGAAATTAAGATATGACTACCTTATTGACGCACTGGCCTATATAACAAAAATTTTAATTAATATTAGCATAATGGATTATCTATAAATAAATTAAGTTGACCTTCTGAAAAAATTGCGTTTTAAGCTATCATATTTCATTTACAGAAATATATGATCAAATAAGAAAAAACGTAATTAATTTGAATTATCGATTTTATAAAGGTGAAAATTCATATTCAAAATAATTATAATTTGCCAGCGTAACTAAGCGATATCTGAATTTTTAAATGCGTTATTTAGATTAAATCACTTTATTGTAGACTGAAAGTCTACAATTAAAGAATTTTCGCAAAATTAACTTATTATTTTAGCTAAGTTTTAAAAAGATAATTTTGTTTCTTTTTGGATAATTTGTTATTACGGGTAACTTATTAAAGTAAACTGTTGAAATTATTTAAATGAATAAAGTTCAAGAGACCTTATTAGTTACATTTCCGCACAAAATGCCATTGTTTATTTAATTCTACCAATTATAAAAACAGGCAATTATCAAAAGGATATGAATGTAACCAAATTTGTAAAATTTATTTGTATACTAGGAAAAAAACAACATTCTGAATAAATTTTATTTACGCACGAAAGCTACTTAAATTGTCTAGATTACTAACTAACCCTTACCTTAAGACCAATCAAAAACAATGACAAATTTGTAAACCCTATACCCAATAGAAAAAAAAATTAAAAAAAAAATAAAAAATGATCTGGGCCCTATTTCACTAAATTACAATTCTACAAGTTTACTAGTTACAATTACAAGTCTAATTCTTACAAGTGCTGTTCAATTGTGTTTCATTGAAATTTTCACAACAATTGTAGCTTTTTCGACTTGTAAACTACAATTTCTACAATTACAATTTCTAATATTACAATTTCTACAATTATAATAAAATAAATTATTTTGATAAATAAAAATATGGATTCAAATATAAAATGATAAACTCATACTGAACCATATATCCACGATTTTCATAAAATTTTCAAAATTTAGATTTTTAAAGATTTTTTTACGAAACATACCCACTTTATATGCCTATAACTTTTGATACGGTTATCAGATTTTTATAAGACTATGCTCATATTTTAGTATATGTCCTGCAGTTTTATGTTCTTTTAATTAAAAATTGAATCGTGTATTTAGATTCAAAATTTGTTTTAGAAAAAGTATTTTGTTTCCGATCCACCATGGGCCAATTTTTTTGTTTATCATATTTTGTTGTCTACACTATTATCCACATTTAAGAGAATGATAAAGAAAAATATATCCTTGAGTAAAGGACATCATTGATCTCCATTGTTCTGCATACATGATTATATTTTCATACCCTTCATCACTAAAGGTGGAAAGGGTATTATAAGTTTGGGCTGATGTATGTAACGCATAGAAATATTGGTCTTAGATCACCTTTTAGTATACCAATAGACTTAGAATAACTTCCTGAATCGATTAAACGATGTCACTCCATCTGGCTAAACCCCCTTGTAAACTTTGTAATCAATGTACAGATCGCAATTCTCAAGATAATTTCATTAAATTTGGCACAGACAATTCTGTTGGTAGTGTGACCATGGCTATTAAAATTCGTAAAAGTACACCAAATTCGTCAAGGTACACTAAGTAATGGACTAAATAATTAAAAACAAACAAAATAAATAAATGGAAAATAATGTTGATATGATTTTTAACTAACTTTTATTAAAAAAATGAATTCAATTTATCATTCACTTGTAACTTGTAAAATTTTTTTGAGAGTCTTCGTCGACCCTATGCTTTTTTTCTACAATTCTTCAAGTGTACAAGAACAAATTTAGATTAGTGAAACAAAACCACTTGTAGAAGTATGACTTGTAAACTTGTGAATTGTAAAAATCACTTGTAGCTAGAAACTTGTAATTGTATTTTAATGAAACACCATTATTTACAAGTTTACAATTTTACAGGCAAAAACACTTGTAATTGTAAACTTGTAGCTTAGTGAAATAGGGCCCTGGTCTAGATGGAATTTGAACCAGGGCCATTCAAATTACCATTCCAGTTACAAATAAGTACTTACTGTAATAACTTTTAAGTAATTCGGTGGGTATTTTGTAGTCATTAGAATCTAACAAAATATTAGAGTACATCCTATTACCAAAGTAGTTTTTATACCCACCATCAAAAAAAAGGGGCTATATTGAGATTGTTATTCCGTGTGTAATATCCTTAATATTGGCTTAATAATCAAAAGGGATATATATTCTGAATCCTTATGAAATTTTAAGACGATTGAGCCTTTGTCCGTTGAAAGCACGATAAAAGAAAAAGACCACTGAAAGTAGGTCACTGAAACTTGGCAAAGACATTCCTTATTTGTAGGAATATTTTGTTATTGAAATTGGGCAAAACCTATTCACATTTGACCATAGCTCCCGTATAACCTCGCCTAAGATAATCGCTTATTTGCTAATAAATGCCAAATTGTAATAGCTATGATGAAAAAATTTGGCATATAGTCTAACATAAGCAATAGGGAGCAAATAAAATTTCATAGAAATCGGTCCACAATAAGCCATAAATCCCATACAAAACACGTGTGGAAACAGGCCAAAATTCCTCCTTAAAAGCACTTAAATGCCAATAAATAATAATCTTATGTAAATGCCAGTCAATATGCAAAATTTTGTCACAATCGGTCACCATTTGACCATAGCTCCCATATAAACAAGTAAAAAAGCTAAAGTCGGTCAAGCCAGACTATATCATACCCTTCACTACTAAGGTCAAATATGGACCAACAATTAATCAAGTTTTCCTTAAGTCTTAGAAACATACACACATATACTATGTTCTATTTTTTCAAAATTTCTAGATTTATATTATTTCCTGCTAAGAGCCTGATATGGGAGCTAGGGTCAATTGTGGACCGATTATTACCAAATTTTTTTGTGCTTTTATGTGTATATAAATGTCTTTTGAGAATGTGTCTTATATGGGAGGTATGGTCAAATATGGGCCGATTTCTACAAAAAGTTATGATAAGCAATATTTGTGCTAAATATTATTAAAATACAACTTAATTTGTGGCTGTAAAGGACCAGAAACTCTATTCCGGGAAGGCATCCCTATGGGAGGTTCCGTCTGTCCGTCAAATGAATGTGCGATAGCGCCTTAGCTTCAAGAGATAGAGAGACACAATTTTACAAGAGTATTTTCGATGTGTTATAGAAGTTGTGCACTGAAAATGGGCTAAATCGTATCACATTTAGTTAGAGCTCTATCACATTAATGCTGATAAATTGAGTACAATTGTAATAGCTATGACGACTAAATTTAGAATAGAGAAGTTTTATACAACTATTGGTCAGTATATAAAATTTTATAGGAATCAGTCTATATTTGACTAAGCTTTCATATAAAAACCACTCCCGGAAACCATTAAAATGCTACAAACGCTAGTTAAAAGCTGTTTAATTTTAATCTACTATCAATAATTTTTTCTGTGTACATATTGAAAATGTATAATTTTTCAAATAAAAAGCTAAAATTAAAGTTCCTGTTTATTAACCGAATAACAAGTGCATTTTATGAGTTTCAAATTCTCCCTCGAAAGAGATTTTATAAAAAAAATAAAATTATCTTGTTAAAAAAATGTTGAACCCAGATACTCGTACCAACTTTTTAATTTTCGTTACAGAAACTTTTTAGAAGCTTTTACATACATTTTTGCTCTAACATCTTAGGTAAAGAATCATTAAATGTTTAACGTAGATAAAAATGTGTTGGAAAACATTAGACATTTTAAACATTAAAGTCTAGTCTGTCTTATTTTTATGTGCAAAATAAGTACAACAGCTTTTAACAAAAGATATGAAAGGAAATAAGAAACGCCAAATTTAATAAAAGAATCAAAAACTAAAAGTTTAAAATAGCAGTTAAATATTTTTACATTCGTTTTTTAGGTTTAGACGAATTTAAGAGCCGGTATTCTACAGAAAATTTTTGTATTACTGATTTTTGTATAAAAAGGTTTGTGTTTAACTGATTTTTCTATTGAAAAATTTTGGTATTTTTCTATAGAAAATTTTTTGTATTTTTCTATAGAAGAATTTTTGTATTTTTCTGTAGAAGAATTTTTGTATTTTTTTGTAGAAATTTTTTTTCTAAAGAAAAATTTCTGTATTTTTCTATAGAAAAATTTCTGTATTTTTCTATAGAAAAATTTCTGTATTTTTCTATAGAAAAATTTCTGTATTTTTCTATAGAAAAATTTCTGTATTTTTCTATAGAAAAATTTCTGTATTTTTCTATAGAAAAATTTCTGTATTTTTCTATAGAAAAATTTCTGTATTTTTCTATAGAAAAATTTCTGTATTTTTCTATAGAAAAATTTCTGTATTTTTCTATAGAAAAATTTCTGTATTTTTCTATAGAAAAATTTCTGTATTTTTCTATAGAAAAATTTCTGTATTTTTCTATAGAAAAATTTCTGTATTTTTCTATAGAAAAATTTCTGTATTTTTCTATAGAAAAATTTCTGTATTTTTCTATAGAAAAATTTCTGTATTTTTCTATAGAAAAATTTCTGTATTTTTCTATAGAAAAATTTCTGTATTTTTCTATAGAAAAATTTCTGTATTTTTCTATAGAAAAATTTCTGTATTTTTCTATAGAAAAATTTCTGTATTTTTCTATAGAAAAATTTCTGTATTTTTCTATAGAAAAATTTCTGTATTTTTCTATAGAAAAATTTCTGTATTTTTCTATAGAAAAGTTTTTGTATTTTTCTATAGAAAAATTTTTATATTTTTTTATAGAAAAATTTTTATATTTTTCTATAGAAAAATTTTTATATTTTTCTTTAAAAAAAAATTGCGCATAACAGATTTTTCTGTAGAAAAATTTGTGTATAACAGATTTTCTATAGAAAAATTTATGTATAAAAGATTTTTCTATAGAAAAATTTATTTATAAACGACTTTTCTATAGAATTATTTCTGTATAACAGAATATTCTACAGAAAATTTTGTGTATAAAAGATTTTTCTATAGAAAAGTTTGTATATAACAGATTTTCCTATGGAAAAATCTGTGTATAACAGATTTTTCAAAAGAAATATTTGTGTATAACAGATTTTTCTGTAGAAAAAATTATGTATGACAGAGTTTTCTATAGATAAATTTGTGTATAACAGATTTTTCTATAGAAAAATTTGGGTATAACAAATTTTTCAATAGAAAATTTTTTGTATAACAGATCTGTTATGCACAAATTTTTCTATAGAAAAATTTGTTATACCCAAATTTTTCTATAGAAAAATCTGTTATACACAAATTTATCTATAGAAAACTCTGTCATACATAATTTTTTCTACAGAAAAATCTGTTATACACAAATATTTCTTTTGAAAAATCTGTTATACACAGATCTCTTATTCTATAGAAAAAATTGGATATAACAGATTTTTCTATAGAAAAATTTGTGTATAACAGATTTTTGAATAGAAAAATTTGTGTATAACAGATATTTCTATAGAAAAACTTGTGTATAACAGATTTTTCTATAGGAAAATTTGGGTACACCAGATTTTTATGTAGAAAAATTTCTGTATAACAGTTATTTCTATAGAAAAATTTATGTTAAACAGAGTTTTTATTGAAAAATTTGTGTATAACACATTTTTCTATAGAAACATTTGTATATAACAGATTTTTGTAAAGAAAAATTTATGTATAACAAATTTTTCTATGAAAAAATATTATATAATGCCTTTTTCTTTAGAAAAATTTGTGTATAACAGATTTTTCTTTAGGAAATTTGTGTATGACACATTTTTCTTTTGAAAAATTTGTGTATAACACATTTTTCTTTACAAAAAAATGTGTTTTATACATTTTACCATAGAAAATTTTGTGTATAACTCATTGTAAGTATAAATTCTCTCTTAAGGTGCATATGAGAGATATTTGTAATTTCTGCTTAAAAATAATCAAATATTTGTTTAACCTGCTTCTCAAGTGATCACACCCTGGGTAGGGTACACAACTAAAGACAGTAATTTCACCACGCGCTTTTGAATAATTAAAAACTGAAATTATGTTCACAATTAGGAAATTATTACAATAATATTATTTTAATGTGACACTATGTCATAAAATGTCTATTTTATGTCCCAAAATTACTGGCCAAATTTTTACAAGATTTTTTATACATTTTAAAATTTTAATTATTATATAATTATTAAATACATGATATAATATTAAATAAAAAAATAAAAACAAAACAAAAAAAAGTAAAATGATGAAATAGATTGGACGGATATATGGAATAACTCAAGTAAACAAGAAATGAAATGGGTTGGGTCGCTAAACTTCATTGATGATTTTTCGCACTCCGTTGCCGACATGAAGCTACTTTTCTAAAGCCTTTTAACACTGTTACTAATTGCCAATGATAAAAAAAAGAAAAACAAATCAAAACAACACCATGATCAAGATCATCATCGTTAGCATCGTTAATATTAACATAATGATTCGTCATAATGATCATTGTCTATAACTTTCCCTTTTCATAACAATCGTTAAGTTTTTTTATGTTTTTTTTTTGTTGATTGTAATAGAAGAAGAGCTCCGCCGCTTTATCATCATCAAACCAATTATTGATGGTTTTGCAAGAAAATACTTATTAACGAAATATAAATAACATAAAAATAAAGTAGCTTTTTAACCATAAACAGTTTTTTTTTATAAAACTTGAACTAAAACTGTAATAAATTTTATTAAAAAACATTGTACATACTCGTGTACTTATATAACAACTAAATATGTACATAAATAAAAAAAAAACAAAATCATTTAGTATAAAATATTAATCTGTAACAATATCTTTAAAACCACATGAGTTGTATATGATTTCATTTAGTAAAATGAAATTTAATAAATATATATATATATATATATATATATATATATATATAGGTATATATATATAAAACAATGTGAAATTGTTAATTATTTATTAAAGATATTTAAGAGACTATTCACTTTGCAAACTTATAGCAGTTATTTAAAAGAATTTATTCACTGTAAGTCGGTTTTATGCAGAAAAAGTGATTTTGATATTTGGTAATTTTTCGAAATGTATTCGCAGTTCTTGCAAGTACGTCTGTTTTATTGCCTTTTCATTCAACTTGAACACAGTTATCCGATAAAACAAGTCAGAAAGTTTTACAGCTGGTCAAGACCGACCATATGATGATTTTTATACCCACCGTCAAAAAGAATGGGGGTATATTGAGATTATCATTCCGTTTGTAATTTCCTTAATATTGGCTCAAAAACCAAAAACGATACATATTCTGAATCCTTATGAAATTCTAAGACGATTGAGCGATGTCCGTCTGTCTGTTGAAATAACGATAACGCCTAAACGAAAGGAGCTAGCTCACTGAAACTTAGTAAAAACATTCTTCATCTCTGAGAAAATTTTGGTATTGAAATTGGGCAAAATCGGTTCATATTTGACCATAGCTTTCGTATAACCTCGTCTAGGCTAATCGCTTATTTGTTAATAAATGACAAATTATAGCAGCTATGATGATAAAATTTGCTGTATAGAAGTTTTACATTAGCCCTAGGCTAATATAAAATTTCATCAAAATCGGTTCACATTTAGCCATAGCTCCCATACAAAAAACTTGCGAAAACAGCCTGAATTTCACCTAAAATACACTTAAATGCCAATAAATCTAAAAGTATAATAGACATAACCACTAAATTTGGCACAAGGAAGTCTTATGTCAATGCCAGTCAGTGTGCAAAATTTTGTCACAATCGGTCACCATTTGACCATAGCTCCCATATAAAAAACTTATGGAAATACAAAAATACATAAAGAAAAGGTTGTTTATGTCCGTCAGATAAAAGCACGATAGCGCCTTAACGAAAAGAGCTAGAGGAACAAAATTTTACAAAAGTATTTTGGATATGATGTGTGTTGAAAATGGACAAAATCGGTTTAAATTTAGTTAGAGCTCCCATATAACCCCGCCCCGGGAAACACATTAATGCTTATAAATTGAATACAATTGTAATAGCTATGACGATTAAATTTAAAATAGTGAAGTTTTATGCCATTTTTGACCAGTTTATCAAATTTTATAGGAATCAGTCCATATTTGACTTTAGCTTTCATATAAAAAACACTCACGGAAACCAAAAATTTTAGCAAAGGTCAGTTAAAGGCTATTAAATTAGAAACTATGATAGCTACGGCCACTAAATTTTGCAAAAATAAGCTCTATATATGTACCAGCCAGTTTGTAAAACTTTGTTACAATCGGTCAACATTTGGCTATAATTCTTATATATATAATATCACCTTTTTATATCTACAATCAAAAAGATTTGGAGGTACATTCATTATATTAAGATTGCACCTATGAAATTAGATAGGCATCAATCAATGTTCAGCCCAGACTTTATATAAATATGATGAATGCATTAGGAACTCCTAACGAAATATATGGACCTGCCGTATTACTATTAACGTGTTTAGCCTAACTATATATTAAGCACAACGAAAAGTATTTAACAACTTATTAATGTAAAACTATACCCGGTTATGAGAGCGAATTTTGATCAAAGTTAATACTGGGGAAATCACTAAAATATTTTTAAATGTTGAACTATAAAGCTACGCAACCGAATTTAGTCCAAAGTTTTTACTAACAATACCAATAGCTTAGCGATTTTTTAGTTTTGGTGCAGATTTTGAATTAGCTGCACCCTTGTAGATATATGAGATATGTTTCTAAATTTAACACAGCTTGATGGTTGTATATAAGATTCGGCACAGCCGAATATAACACTCTTACTTGTTTAAAATTAAATTAAATAGGGTCCAATTATTTTAAAAACTTTTTTTCAGTTTATAACGTCACGCGAGTTGCTGCTCCACCAGTTAAAATAAATTGGAAGGAAATACACAAATATCAAATTTATTTTTATCATTATTCCGTTTTACCATCTGGTGAAAAATAGTCGCAACAAATTAAAAACCTTCGTCGACTCATGCACAACTTTGCTTAAGAAAATTACATTATTAAATGTAATACTTTCTGATTCAATTAATTTTTAGCATTTTTAGTGGCTCCATCTATCGGAAATTGGTCATACCGTTAGAAACCTCCGTCGACTCATGCTCAACAACTTTGCTAAAGATTATAGCATGATCAAATGCAATTGGTCATACCAACTTAGAAACCTTCGTCGGCTCATGCACAACAACCTTGCTAAAGATCATAGCATGATCAAATGCACAGTTTACGATTTAATTAACTTTAAGCAATTTTCAGTGGCGCCGCCTGTAGGAACCTGATCATACCAACTTAGTAGTGTTCGTCGGCTCATGCGCAACAACTTTTTTAGTTTACTGTTCTATAAAACAATACAATATATAGATATATTTTCGGGAGGCTTTTAAATATTTAGGTAATTTCTGTATTGCAGAATCAGACAATTGTGGACCGATTCCAAAGAAATTTGTTACAATGATTTCAGTTTGTTTAAGCAATATTTCATCTAAATCTATTAATATAAAAAAGAAGTAAGAAAGTGTTACAGTCGGTCAAGCCCTACCATTCGATACCCTTCACCACTAAGGTCAAAGGTGTTCTTTTTTTGTATAAAGACAAATAATTGCTAAATTTTGCCATCATACAAACATTTTATTCAAAATCATATATTTAAGCTTTTTCCGTCAGTTGGACTTATATGAGAGCTAGGGTCAAATGTGGACCGATTGATTACAGTTCTTACAAAAATTATGTATGCAAAAAATAAAATCAAAATTCTCATTATTTTCACATTTACAAGCGTTTTAATGATTTTTGTCCCATTTAGGTCGTTTTGACAAAAGAGCTTATTCAAATGTGGACCGATTTTAACGAAATTTGGTATAGTGATTTTGGCTTACATAAGCAGTATTTGTTTTTAATTTTATGAAAAAATATTGATATTTATGGCCAAAATATCAATTCCGGGAAGTGGGACCTATGGGAGGTACTATAAAAAATGTACCGATTTTGACGAATTTCAATAGCTGTGGTCCCACTATCAAAAAAATTATCTTTATAATTGCGACCTGTACCTTGATACATGGTTTACATGTAAAGACTGACAGACAGACGGACTGACATCGCTAAATCGACTCAGAAAGTGATTTTAAGACTATTGATGTACTAAAAGGTGGGTCTACGACAAATATTTCTATTGCTAAAATGGTGAAAGGTTTATGTGAAGTTTGCACGAAATCGGCCCAATGGTATTTGTACACTTGAAAAGTTACCAAACCATATATCGTTGTTGTTGTTGTCGCAATGAGTACAATGGCATTCGGTCTTTCTAATTGAAATATTTGGCTGAATATTTTCAAAATGTACAACAGTATGATCCCAATTAGAGTTTGAAAAAACCGTGAAATTGAGAAACCGCGGTTTACGAATAGCAATGAGTTTACGAATAGCAATGAGTCTTTAAAAGAATTTACAATTTCAAAGTCGATAGAATGAAGCAAAAATAAGGTCGATAGTTTTTCTAAACTTTCATGAAATCTTTCCTTTAGAAGCAGAAATCTAAGAGTAAACTTAATTTAAGATTATGATGCCTTTAAACGCTTGTTTGTAAAATATTATTACGAACTGACGAATTTTTGAAATACCAAATGTTTGTATCAAGTGAAATATTAAACTCCATTAGCTTTTGACTAATGGTTTTTGCGTTTGCTTGGAATTACACGTTTCAAATACGGCAGAGTGCCAGGTTACAAAATATACCGTCTTCCCCTTGCACTTGTCCATTCGTCCATTGTAAGGCACAAATTTCGTGCAAATTTATGATAAGCTAATGTTATTTCTGAATAATACCAATAAAAAATTATAAAAAATAAATATGTAAAACCGCGGTTTTTTCTACGGTTTCCGGTTTCGGTTTTGAGGCATAAAAACCCGAGGTTTCGGTTAAAACCGAACTGCAAACCCTAATCCCAATGAATTGCAAATATTTGTGGATATACATAAATGTTCCCAAAATAATATATCATCAAAAGATACCATCAAAGACATGACTATATACATACCCACATAATACCAAGCTGTACAAAATGGAGTGCCTGGTGGCAGGGGAAAAACTTTTGTGATATCATTGGTTTTGACAGTCATTCGATCGCAAGAAAAAATTGCATTGGCACTTGCTTCATATGAAATTCTTGCTATTTTTTTGGATGTTGGACGAACATCATCTTCTGCATTAATTTCATTAATTAATTTTTCTTCAATCGAAAATCCAAAAACCTACGACGTAATTAACCATTTTTATTTATCAAAACCTGCATTGATAAATAACAAGTAAGAAAGTGCTATAGTCGGTCAAGCCCGACCATACGATACCCTTCACCACTAAGGTCAAAAGTGTTATTTTTTCTGTATAAAGACAAATATTTGCTAAATATATAATATATATTTAAGCTGCTTCCGACATTTGGACTTATATGAGCCCTGGGGTAAATGTGGACCGATTATCTCGAAATTTGGCAAATTGATTACAGTTGTTACAAAAATTATGTATGTAAAAAATAAAGTTAAAATTCCCATTATCTTCAGATTTAAGAGCTTTTTAGTGATTTTTGCGTTTTTAAAGAAAATTTTGTATGGGAGCTATTTTCAAATGTGGACCGATTTCAACGAAAATTGGTACAGTGATTTTAGCTTACATAAGCAGTATTTGATTTAAATTTCATGAACAAATATTGATATTTGTGGCCAATATATCAATTCCGGGAAGTGGGACCTATGGGAGGTACCATAAATAATGGACCGATTTTGACGAATTTCAATAGCCATGGTCCCTTGGTCCCTTCACCACCATAGGTATAAAAACTATTACTTTTTTATTATTCTGCAATTTTTTTACAGTACAAATCTCTAGGCCTCGCAACCGTATATTTGTCCTGCTGGAAATGTAAGAGACTCAATCGTAATTGACTTCATTAAATTAATAATGAATGAATGAACGACAAATGTGTATGCTCATGTTCATGCTTATGTTCAAACTCAGTTTACTCGTATACATGAGGAAATGATTTTTAAATTTGATTCATTCTTCATGTCTCCAGGCAATTCTTAGAAATCGGAAATGGAAAAATTCGAATCTATAATACAAATGGATTGATTACTTTGCCCAACAATTTTGTACATTTCTACAATTAAAAGAAGAATTGATTGAACGTGTTTCCCCAATGTAATTGAGAAAACGCGTCAATACAATTAATTATAAAATTCAAAAAAAGTTACTAGATCCTATAACATCATAAAAAATTGTTGATACCGTAATGAATTAGGATGACGCAGTCATCATGAATTTATTTGAACCAGGTATGTCACCGCATTGTTTGAATTTAAAGGTGGGCTCATAAATTATTTTACTGTGGAATTTGAATGACTGTTTAATGGTACAAGACTTCCTGTAAAAATTGAATTTGTGCTTATACCGAGTATTCCGCTGAGATATGCCATTTGAATTTAAGGGATTTCAATTCCCAGTGCGTCTATCATTTGCCACGTTTGAAGGAGTCGTGCTTCTCTTATGGGCAATGGTGAAGGGTATAATTTTGATATGAACCTAAGCCCGATTCGAACTCACCACCATATTTGGAAAGGGTATTATAAGTTTGTGCTGATGTATGTAACGCATAGAAATATTTATCTTAGACCCACCTTTTAGTATACCAATAGGCTTAGAATCACTTTTTGAGTTGATTTAGCGATGTCCGCCCGTCCGTCCGTCTGGCTGGCTGGACCCCCATGTAAACCTTGTAATCAAACTACAGGTCGCAGTTCTAAAGATAATTTGATGAAATTTGCCACAGATCATTTTTGTTTTTTATAGTGGGACCATGGCTATTGAAATTCGTCAAAATCGGTCCATTATTTATGGTACCTCCCATAGGTCCCACTTCCCGGAATTGATATATTGGCCACAAATATAAATATTTTTTTTTGAAATTTAAAACAAATACTTCTTATGTAAACCTAAATCACTGTACTAAATTTCGTAGAAATCGGTCCACATTCGGCTGTAGCTTCCATACAAACTCTTATATCAAAACGCACTAAATGAGACGAAAACCAATAGAAAAGACGAAACCAATAGAAAAGACGAAACCAATAGAAAAGGCTTATTAAAATAAAAGAAAATCATAAAAATGTAGAGATGTTTGTTGGAGTTATTTTAATTTATATATCGAGCAAATATTTGGATACATATTAGATCACATCATAGGATACATGTTACATCACTTCACAGTGTGACTTATTCAAATGTTTCTAAATAGATGTTTGTGCAATGTTTAGCTTTCGTGCAATCGGAGCAGCGCTTACACGACGGTCGCTTTTTGGTAAATGCCATAAAGCGAACTTTACCTTTAACATAAAAAAACGGAATCGTGAAAGAAAAATTGCGCAGAATAAACACTACTCACATTTTCTGACTCCTAACATGCATCATCGGATTTATTATTTCTCCTTGCAAGAGTACTTTTTTTAAACATTAAATGAAAAACTGTCAAACAAATTTTTTTAATACTAACTGTTATCTTGACAAGGACATCGGTTGTAATTCAATGAAACAAAAACTTTACCAGAAGAAGAGTACTCAGCCATCTGTTGAAAAAGTAATGAATTACTTTTTAAATATTACATGGAAAAGTGGGGAAAAAATCTTCACGGTAAAATGAAAGGGTGATTAGATCACGTGAACATTAGCTCAAAATGTACGTGATAACAGGTTTGTTTTTTAAACAAACCATGTATTGCCCAAGGACGTAACCCTCAAAAAATCATAATAGGGCTTTTTTAGAATGTGTTACACAAAGCTAAAATACATGTTCCTACAATTTTTTTTCTTTTTTTTGCAAGAAATAGTAAAAGGTGTAATTCACAAAACATTGTCATAAAACACTATTATTTTAAAACAGGGAACGAAAATAACACTGCTCTGCAAAAATTTATTTATTGTCTTTCCTTTTAATAAAACTATGCGGACTATATGGATCTTGATGCGCTAAAATCAGATCCGTTGTCGGTTTTTTTTATCAGATCTGGATTTTTTTATGGGCGTGGAAAATTTTTCCCCTTAAATTAGTCAGGTACGGAGACCTATTTCGTCCTAACTCGAGAACGACTCATCCGATTTTCAAAATTAAAACACTTGAAGATGCATAACAAAATTGCATTTATTTTAGTCTAAAATAATTTTTCTGTATCAGAAAATAATTTTTCTGTATCAGAAAAGTTATGTTAAACTAAAATAAATGCAATTTTGTTATGCATCTTCAAGTGTTTTAATTTTGAAAATCGGATGAGTCGTTCTTGAGTTAGGACGAAATAGGTATCCGTACCTGACTAATTTAAGGGGAAAAATTTGCTACGCCCATAAAAAAAATCCAGATCTGATGAAAAAAAAAACGACAACGGATCTGAGTTTAGCACATCAAAATCCATGTAGTCCACATAGTTTTATTAAACGAAGGATTTGGCTGCAGAGCAGTGTAATTGTTATTTTTGCATCTTTTATTAAAAATAGCAACCGTATACCATTTTGATAGTCTTGGACCAAATTTTCATAAAATGCGATGATTTTTATTTTTTAGAAAAAAAATAACAGTTATTTTTTTATTTTTATTTTTTTGAGCAAAAATAACAGTGTTTTTAACTTTTATTTTTTCGAGCAAAAAAAAAGTTATTTTTAAACTTTTTATTTTTTCGAGCAAAAATAACAGTTATTTTTAACTTTTATTATTTTGATCATGAATAAAAGTTAGTTTTTGACTTTTATTTTTTCGAAAAAATAAAAAAATGAAAAAATAAAAGTCAAAAAATAACTTTTATTTTCTGACTTTTACGATAAAGTTATAAAAGTTACGGTCCCTGTTTTAAATCAAGCAAAGAACAAATCTCGAGTTTTTAGTTAAATCGATGATGTTTTTTGATGATGTTTTTTCCTTATTATCGATAATTTATATATGTACCTTAAAACCGAAAGCCTAACTAGGATATATGACATATAGCCATTTTTATAAATGGTTATCCATTTCGTGGTTTCAAAAGTATAGGATTGGAATTCGACATCTGTCAAACTAAGTTGTTAATCCAATTTTTTTCTTTTCAGTTGAAAGTCTGACATTGACGAAAATGGATCGCTTAAGTATCATTATTAAGTATCATCGCTTAAGTGATTCTGCAACAGCCACATATCGTGCTTTAAGAAGAGATTATCGTTTACATAATCGTCCAATCGAGGACCTATGCTCCACTGGGAGTCCAGGATAACAGAAGAAGAAGAATCGTCCAACTACGCAAGCAATTGGCAAAATTGTGAAGAAACTTGAAGAGACTGGAGCGGTTACAAATATTGTAAGATCTCTACATCATCGTACAATATCGCTGCTGTAAGTGAAATTGTTGCCGATGACCCGAATGTGTCGATTCCGTGAATCTAAGTCATTATGGTCGTATGATAACCGACTTGTTTTTGCCTGCTATTGAAGAATACGACTTGGAGAATATGTGGTTTTAACAAGACGGTGCCACAAGCCACACAACTCGAGCGAATAAGGCTTTATTGCAAGAGACATTTCTTGGCCGCCTAATTTCTCGTCGTGGCGATATCAATTGACTACCAAGATCATGCGACTTCACACCACTAGATTTTTTGTGGAGCTACGCGAAATACCGTGTTTATGCAGATAAACCTTTAACTCTTAAACGCTTAAAAAATCAACATTCGTCAAGTTATGGCTGAAATACTGGCCTATATGCGTCAAAAAGAATCAACGCTCGCAACATTTCGCGTGGTGGTCATTTAAGTGATGTAGTATTTCTCACATAATGTCAACGTTCAAACTTTATAAAATCAAGTAAGAAAGTGCTGTAGTCGGTCAATCCCGACCATACGATACCCTTCAAAGTCAAAGCTATTCTTTTTCCTGTATAAAAACAAATATTTGCAAAATTTTGCTATCATACAAACATTTTCTCAAAACTTATATATTTCAACTGTTTCCGTCATTTGGACTTATATAAGAGCTAGGGTCAAATTTGGGCCGATTATCTCGAAATTTGGCAAATTGATTATAGTTTTACAAAATTACAAAAATTATGTATGCAAAAAATAAACTTAAAATTCTCATTATCTTCAGATTTACGAATTGTCCAATTTAGTGCGTTTTGACAGAAGAGTTTGTATGCGAGCTATGGTCAAATGTGGACCAATTTCAACGAAACAGTGTTGAATAATATAAAGCTTTATCTCTCCCTTTCACCACCTTTCGCTTCTATACTATCCCCTTTCCAAAGAAGGTAACCTAATTCGTAAATACTCTATAAACAATTGTATAGGCAGTATTTGCCTGAGTGTTACTTCCCTTTTTAAAAAAAAAAAAAAAAAAAAAAAAAAAAAACTTGGTACAGTGATTTTGGTTTCTTCTTCTGTTATCCTTGACTCCCAGTGGAGCATAGGGCCTCAACCATCCTTTTATATCGAACTCTATTGCGAGATGCTAGGCATACATCATTCCATGAATAGTTTACTGCTTGTAACTCCGCTTCAATTGACCTTCTCCACGTTCTAGCAGGTGGACCAACACGACGGCCGCTTCCTTGTAGATTCCATTTAACATTGAATTTTTTATGGTTTTACGCTGTTCATCCAGATCCCATGTTGCTTGGGTGAACCACATTTTTCTTTTATAGCCTTTAAAACCTAACGTTTGTTGACCAATCTCATTGTAAGTCTGAGCGACACACCTTTCAATTTTGTTTACATTTGCGTCGTTGTTGTTTACAACATCTGGAAGCCCATTCTTTATGGATGTAATAAAGGCATTTCGATGTCGCTCTGATTACAGTTTCCCAACATCAATTTTCCGATTTGTTTTAAATTTCATTTAAAAATATTAATATTTGTGGCCAAAATTCCAATTCCAGGAAGTGGAGGTACCATAAATAATGGACCGATTTTTACGAATTTCAATAGTCTCACTATCAAAAAAATATTTTGTGCCAAATTTCATAAAATTATCTTTAGAAGTGCAACCTGTACTCTGATTACATATTTTACATGGGGGTCCAGCCAGCCAGCCGTCCAGACGGACGGACGGATTAACATCGCTAGATCGACTCAGAAAGTGATTCTAAGCTGATTGGTATACTAAAATGTGGGTCTAAGACAAATATTTCTATACGTTACATACATCAGCACAAAGTTATAATACCCTTTCCGCCTATGCAGGTGAAGTGTATAAATACGAAATATCATGAAAAAAATAGTTTATATGTGTTTAATTTGCGTTCACTTTTGAAACCGCAAAATGGATAACCCAATACTATATAAATGGTGGCAACTAATCAATTATCATATTTAAATTGGTAAAAATCATTCCTTCAAACAACTGCAATTAATTAATTTTCAATTACTACAAATTAATAATGTTTGAGATGAATAGGCTACCATTACCAGTATAATGTGAGTATTAATTCAATACAATACTAATTAATATTCAATAACTAATGAAAGCTGTTTTAACAATTTTTTATAGAATAAATGGCTAAACACATTATTTTCTATTGTCATTTTTCATTATTATGATAATAATTTGTACTCTAAATATTTATTATTATAAATACATATGATCAAGCATGAGTATCGTTTATCATTTTTTTTTCTTTAATTTCAAAAGAAATTTCACTTTCCATTAAGAAAACGGCAAAAGCGTCAGCAGCAGCGAAAATAAAATGCTTCGAAAGCAATATGATTAAATTATGATCACACCTTATAGTTAGTTATTTTGGTAAAAGCAAATCAATTTTATGGGCATCGGTTTTTTATTTAATTTTTGATTTTTTTTTTTCAACGAAATTACAGTTAATGAAACCTTATAAAGATGTTAATTTTTCTTTAACCCAAATACCTAAAATTCTTTATATGGTCATACCTTAATATTTTATCATAATTTGTTTTTATACCCTACATACACATTGGTGGTAATGATGATTTTGGCTTGAGATACTGCAAAGTTGTGCGAATGTGGTTTTTTGGTATTAGCTTAGCAATTTCTTAACTACTAAACGAATTTTGACTTTAAGAGCAATGTTTTAGGACATACAGGGTGGCTGATGAATATTGCTACATTAAGAAACTCAAATAACTTTTTTTTCAGTGTATGGAATACATTTTTCTTTTATTCATGTTAAAGTTCATTCAATTTTATTAAATATAGTTTAATTTGTTTTAAAAATAATGGAACTTAAATGCACCCACCTGCGCGTTGATGCATGTGCGGCATCTTAGCCAAAAATTGTTCATTACTGCTTGGAGAGTTGAGACAGGAATAGCCGCAATTATTGTTCGAATGGATTGCTTTAGTTCATTAAAATTTGTTGGTTTTGCTTTGTAAACTTTCTGTTTGCAATAACCCCAGAAGAAAAAGTCAGGTGCAGTAAGGTCAGGCGACCCGGGTGGCCAACGGAATGTGGAGTTTCTGGATATCAGCTTATTGGGTAATTTTCGTCGCAATTCTGTGATAACAGGTTGGGCTATGTGAGGAGGTGCATCATCTTGCTGAAACCACACAGACTGAATAGAAAACTCTCTCAACATGCTCAAGTAACGGTCTCCAGTAACCGTAACGGGGTGACCGTTTTCTTCAAAGAAGTAGGGCTTGATGAAACTGCACATCACACTGTGACACGAAGTGGATGCAATTCCGTCTCATGGAGTGTCTGTGGGTTGGAATCACTCCATATTCGACAATTTTGTTTATTTATATTGCCGTTTAAATCGAAATGGGCCTCGCCAGACATGAAAAGACAGTTCAACATGTTTCCATCTTCTTCCACCATTTGTAGCAACTTCTGGCAAAATTCCAAGCGAATCACCATTTGAATTTTATACGATCTTTGTGCATAATATACTGCAATGACTGTCTGCTTATACCCATTTGAGCAGATAAGCTTCTTGTCGAAACTCTTGGATTTTGTTGTATTGCAGCAGCTACAGCAGCGATTGTTTCCTCCGTTCTAACAGAAGGGTTTCGATGGTAAGGTCTTCTGTTGACTGTCCCATGCTCGGCAAAATTGTTTCCGAGCCTCTTTATGGTCCATCTGCTCGGAGGATTGCCGCCAAATGTGCACCTAAACTCTCTTTGGACCGAAACTATTCTTGCTTCGGTGTCCCAGTTATCCATTTTTGTATTTATCGGTTGCACAGTGGTCCAAAGTTGCCCACCTCGGGTATGTAAAACCTTTAGATTCGTTTAACTTTCGAAAGATTTTTACATTTTCGAAAACTTTTTCAAAAAGTTAAGAAAAAATAGGCTTACTGTGCTACCTTATCTTACACTTTCTTAAGCTTCTTAAAAAAATAAGAAGAAACATGCTTACTATACCAAATTATCTCTTATTGTTTAAGAGAAGACTGAAATGTCTTCTTTAAGGCCAAAGAGAAAAAGTTTGCTTCTGGCATCGCACTTTTTTTTAAACGATTTTATTAAATTTTTTTTAAGTTTTTCTTATCAAGCAGTGTTTCTTGTACCAACTGGCATTGTTTTTGTACCAAAAATTAACATGCACTAAATTTTGTTAAAAACTATGACATGAAACTACTTTGATGACAATAATTCATGAAAATACAGACGGACATGTTTCCTTTTACTATTTTTTACCAAAATCCAAAAATTTTAATTCAATAAATTTGTCCTAGTTTTCAACCAAAATACTCCTCTGTGCGTCAGTTGCAGAGGGTTTAGTCAATAGTCAGCCCATCTTTTTCCATACTTTCTATACAAGACATACTCTCAAAAGTCGATTAAATCACAAAAGCAATAATAAATCTTAAGACTAACTTTGCGTAGATATGTCTTTTGTAAACATAATCGAATAACCAATATTTGATAACTATCTGTCAACAATTGACACTAGCTCTCATATCAGACCTTCTCCCGAAAATTTTAAAAGTCTCAAAATTAAAAAAAAAGTTTTTGGTCCATATTCTACCTTAAAAGTGAAGTATCAAAGAGTTAGACTTGACCGACTAAGCCTTTTCTTACAAGTTTTCATGATCGTTTTCTTAGTCGATTAACATGTTCGTTTTCTTAGTCGGCTGCCATCAAAGTACAGAGCGCAGTTTTTAATATAATTTGGTACATTAATTCCTATTGGTACAGGGACCCTATCGAAAATAGTAAACATTTGGGAACTATTTCGGTTACCTCCTGAGGGCCGAGCGGTCGTAATTACAAAATTATTTTACATCGCATAGATAACTTTCGTAATCATACGAAATGAAAAATATTAAAAGCACTTTATTGGTTTAAAAATTATTGGTACTTTCAAAAAGTAATAGTCAAAATGCATCTTAATTTTGTTTTGAAACACGAAACTTTTTGCACAATGAATTAAAAAAGAACCCAACCCGAGTTGCTTGATCTTATATGACTGCGAAAATAGATACAGTCAAACTAACGGACAACTTCCATAACCGGACACCTCCTATAACCGGACGAATTTTGCAGAACCGTGATTTTCAACTGTTTTTTCATACAAAATGTATTCCCATAACCGGACACTCTAATAATCGGACGCGGACACCAGAATTTTAATATAATGATCTAAAAATCCCTCATAAGCGGACAAAAGCGTTAAAATCAAGACGAATTTATCATACCAAATAATATCATACCAAATAAATACAACTCTTGTTAATTTACTATTTTTTCTAACTCTGTTTCATATTTGTGTTAAAGCCATTCAATTTTGTGACTCCCCTTTTAACACCAATGACAAAGAAATTTATATTTATTTGAACAAATTGTCATTAAAAATAAAGTCGTTCCAATTGGGAATCTGGAATAAATGTTCATCAATCAGTCAAATGGATTTGACGAGTTCTTAAAAGTAGATATAATCGTATTCACTGAAAATGACTGTATAGAAATATTATATTCAAGCGCTGTTATGGAGATAAACCAGTCTGAAGATTCTGAAGACGAGGTGCATGTAGAAATACCTAATCCCATAAACTCTTATGATGAAGCATTAAAACAAATTGCGTTCCAACAGATAAAAAATATTGAAAGTCATTTTGAAACTCAACAACTCAAATTGAGCCGGTCTATATTAAAGCAGTCAAACCTGAATCATTTTTTTCGACCGCAGTAGAAAGATTAGCATTATAAAATAAAAAGATGTATTAAAAAAAGTTGTACCTCTTTTAAGCGGACACCTCTTATAACCGGACAAAAATGCCGCGACGGTGAGTGTCCGGTTATGAGTTTTCACTGTACTCTATCTGTACCCTATTTGTACCATTTTCCAAAAAGAGCCAAACACGTGACCTAAATAATACTATGATAGCAGATTTAAATGCTATTTTATATTAATAAAAAATATTGTTTCTATGTGAACCGCCGTGGTATAGCAGGTTAGTCATCCGCCTAGCATACAAGAGGTCCCAGCTCATTTTTTGAGAAAAGTACCTTTTGTTCCAATTGAAATGTTGTCGGGGATTATATATGTTTCTATATTGATTGGTTTGGTATCAAAAAGCTGATATTTAGCAGGCTTTACCCTTTTTTACTCAATAAATTAAAAAATCTGGTTGGAAAAGGTACCAACAAATAGTATTTATACATTTTGGCTTATTTAGCCCATTTTCTAAAAAATGACAAAAACGTGTATTCAAATTTCCATAGCTAATCTAAACTAAATTGTAACTCTTTAAGTTAAGGTCTTTAAAGTATATCGATCGGCTTAGAATCACTTTTTGAGGCTAGTTTAGCCTGTCCGTCCTTCCGGATGCCAGGCTCTCCATGAACACCTGGTTCATGGACAATTTATCAGAAGTTGATAAATTGATGAAATGAGGCACAAACATTTGTTTTAATACTAGAACGTATTCGGGTACATTCCACTGTACCGACTTACTGGAATGAAGATTTGGACCTTTCATATTCTGAAATTGTAAATAGAATAAATTGTCTATTTGGGAAGTCCTATGTATAACTTTAATTTTGATTAGTTCATTAATCACAAACTCTACACTCATCTCTAGATTCAGCGTTTCCCAACTATGGCGTTCTACTACTTATGGTGTCTACCTACTTTTGAAAATCGTTCACAAAAATCTTTTTTTTGTGGTATAAAAAGATTTAAATGCAACTCCCATACAGTTAAAACACTAATTCAATAGCACTAAAAATCTGATATAAAATAACCTAAAGCTATAGGGTATTAAATGGTAACTTATGATCGACTATAATATCTTCATATCATTTAAACTATAGCTTAACCTACTAGTCATATAAAGTCTTTTGTGAATCATTTGGCATGACTCAGTCAGCATTTAGAAGATTTTGAAAAATCAGACAATGAGTCTTTTTTAACCAGTTTAGAAGACCAAAAAACGGTTTGTCGTCAGAGCGATTAAAAAATTAGTCGAAGTAGATTCGCGCTTATGCTTCAAAACTTACTATTTAAAAATACAATAACAAAAAGCATATTCATTAAAAATCAAACATTTAAGCGATTGAAATTCGATAGTTTGTAACGCTATTTTGCAAACAGATTTTGCACAGTTAGGTGATAAAAAGGTGACTCCTATGGTGTTGGTTTTGAAATAATTTTTAACGCTCATAGATAATGGGTGCTGTAGCTAAGTGGGTTAGCACGCCGACTACTAAACATAAGATATAATTTTTAGCCTGAGTTCGATCCCAGGTCGCGGCCGTCGATAAAAAATAAATAAAATAACAAGAAATAGCGCAACTTCTTCAGTGTTCTAAAAATAGAATTTTCACCACACTTCATCTCTCTACTCTTTCTCTCTCTCTAAGGTAACTCAATTCGTATAAACACACTCTACATATGTGCAATTGTAAAGACAATGTTACTTTTTTTTGAATCAACTGAAAAAATAATCAAAATTGAGTCAAAAATGACTCGAAAATGGTTCATAAAAGCTCAAAAAGATGTTCATAAAAGATTCTCTGAAGGGAGTCGCGGCTAGGGTACCATTTTCTTCCGAAGGCACAGTCTTTTTTGAATTGAATTTTATAGCATATTCGATTGTTTTAATCGTCCGCGCCAGTCGAAAAAGAGTCAAATATGATCAGAAAATAACAAAAATGCTGACTGGGGATAGATGAAGTTGTCTACATGTGACATATTTGTATGATTTCTGAGTATTTATACCCTTCACCACCATAAGTGGAAAGGGTATTATAAGTTTGTGCTGATGTATGTAACGCATAGAAATATTGGTCTTAGACCCACTTTAAAGTATACCAATAGATTAAAAATCAGTGCCAGCAATCATTAGGCACGCATGATGCAGAATTTAGCTGTCTCTGGGTTAAGTTCAGAATCAGGGCGCATCTTTTACATTTCGGGTTTCTTTACAGAAGTCCAAACGCGGAAAGGGATAAAACTTTATCTGGCTTCGACGCCCTTTCCGATTCCATCTCGAAGATCCTGGAGAGTTGCCCGAACAGTGAAATCGTTGTTGCTGGTGATTTTAATGTTCACAACTCATCCTGGCTTCGCCATTCGAGCAATACAACTACTGAAGGCCAATATGTTGAACTGTTCGCTGCGCACAATCACCTTGCGCAACTGGTAAATGAACCAACACACATTTCGTGTGTTGATGAGCACCAACCAAATACTCTCGATCTTTTCCTTACCTCACACCCTGAAAAGTATGAGGTTAAGGTTTTGGCACCTCTCGGAAACTCGGATCATTGCACCATTTCCGCCTCTTTTTCGTTCTCCAGGCTTCGGGACGTTTCACAATCAGCTACGAAGCGTTTAATTTTCATTTACGAAAAGGCTCGTTGGGCTGAGCTTAACGATTTTTATAGGCAATTTAATTGGAAACTTTGTTTCCTTGACAGTAATGTCAATGCCATGGCGGAAATGGTTTCTAATGTAATCTTGCTAGGAATGAATTCATTCATTCCATCAAAAAGTATTTCGGTTAAAGCCAAAATAAATTCATGGTTTAATCAGGCGTGCAAACAGGCAGTCAGATCCAGAGAGAAAGCTTTCAGAAACTGGCGAAATAACCAAAGTCCAGTTAATGAATTGCTACGCAAACAGGCGAGACGTTTGTGTGCTGAAGTATTAAGACGCGAAAAAGCTCTGTACGAGCAGCGTCTTCGTACTAAAGTTCTTGATGCTCCTCGGGGCAGCAAGAGCTTTTGGTCATTCGTTAAAAGAGTTAAGAATAGTGCTAGTTCTTCAATTCCTACTCTTTTGAAGGATGACCAAGTATTTACCAACCCGGTTGATAAAGCCAACCTTCTAGCTGAATTATTTGCAAGTAATTCACTCTTGCCGGAAAGCGACCAACCACTGCCAGGGCTTGAAAGGGTATCTGTAACTATGCCAACGATATTTTTTCGAGCTCGTGCAGTTAAGAGGGTTTTATCGAATCTCAACATAAACAAGTCTTCAGGGCCGGATGGTATTCCAGCGCTGGTCTTGAAGCAGTGCTCTTCGACGCTAGCTCGTCCATTAGCAAACCTCTTCAGTACCTTATACCATGCCGGTGAATTTCCTATGTGTTGGAAGGTTGCTAATGTAACGCCAATCCCTAAAAAGGGTGAGGCTAACAACCCTGACAATTACCGACCAATAGCGATTTGTTCAGCACTTTCCAAAGTAATGGAGAGTATGGTAAATTACCATCTGGTTAAATATTTAGAGTCTTACAACTTACTAAGCGACCGTCAGTATGGATTTCGTAGGGGGCGCTCTACGGGGGACTTACTAGCATTCCTATCAGAAAAATGGTGCCGTTCCATTCACCATTTTGGCGAAAGTAAAGTTGTGGCTCTTGATATTTCCAAGGCGTTCGATAGAGTGTGGCATGGTGCACTTTTATCAAAACTTGTTGCTTTTGGTGTCGGTAATACCTTCTCTCGATTTATATCGAGCTTTCTCAGGGATCGTACTATAAGAGTTGTTGTAGATGGGGTCTCATCAAACGAGTTCAAGATCAATTCAGGGGTACCGCAAGGCTCTGTTCTTTCTCCTACTCTATTTCTTATATTCATTAACGACCTTCTATGTCAAACTTCCAATCCTATCTATTCTTTTGCAGATGATAGTAACATTTGCCATTCGTATTCATTTAATCATAGACCGGATCTTCCGCAGATTGTGGCTATGAGACAAAACATGAATGAATCATTAAATCGCGATCTCGAAACCGTTTCCAAATGGGGACGTGTAAATAGAGTCGACTTTAATGCACGCAAGACCCAGTGTTGTATGCTTACGCATAAACGCACGGCAGATCATGTTACTTCATCTGTATCCATGGATGGTGTAAATATTCAGGAATCAGATGCTCTTGATGTTCTGGGCATGAGAATTCAATGTGATGTCCGTTGGACTAAGCACATCTTTCAAGTGTCGAAAGAAGCATTCAAGTGCCTAGGTTTTCTAAAACGGTGTAAAAGATACTTCACTCCAACTGATCTCCTTAAAATTTACACCACCTATATCCGACCAAAAATGGAATACAACTCTCATGTATGGGCCGGTGCTTCAAAGTCTATTTTGGAGCTTCTCGACCGCGTACAGGGGAGGGCGAAAGTGCTTATCGGTGACAGTAGGGTATCCAACTCTATTGACTCACTGGAGCACCGCCGCAATGTGGGTTGTATAACACTGTTCTATCGGTACTACTTTGGAATGTGTTCTAACGATATCAGGGACCTCGTTCCCGAAACCCGAAGATTCTTACGCAGCACACGTCAATCCGTTAAATCACATGCATTTGTGGTTGATTGTCCAGTGGACCGAACAACACACTATAGAGAAAATTCGTTCTTTAGCCGTACAGTACGTATGTGGAACATACTTCCCGCAGAAGTTTTTCCTGACAGTTGCAATATAGGAAAATTCAAATCTAATGTCCACAAACACTACTCCCTCTTCCCTCCTTCCCACAACCTATTTTCCTAGTTCCAACACAATGCATAGCATAAGTAGGGGTCATCCCCTGAGTGCTGGTCCTAAATAAAAAAAAAAAAAAAAAAAAAAGTCGGTCCATATTTGACCATAGCTCCCATACAAACTCTTCTATCAAAACGCACTAAATGAGACAAATATCACTAAAACGCTCGTAATAGATAATGACAATTTTAAGTTTATTTTTTGCATAAATAATATTTGTAAAAACTATAATTAATTTGCTAGATTTCAAGATAATCGGTACACATTTGACCTTAGCCCACAGGGAGAATGTTTGTATGATGACAAAATGTTGCAAATATTTTTCTTTATGCACGAAAAAGAACACGTTTGACCTTAGTGGTGAAGGGTATCGTATGGTCGGGCTTGACTGACTATAGCACTTTCTTACTTATTTTAGTAATATTCTTCGCAAGGTGTTTATTTTAGTATATGCAAATTTTTTGACACATATAAAAGTGAAGAAAAAATCAATAAAAAAAGATAAGTTAGTAAATTTAGTAGAAAGCATAAGAAGTCTTAAAAATGCAAATAGCCTTTGCCAAGAAAAACGCTTCAAGGTCTTATAAGTGACAAAAAGTATATGCATACCATTTCGGTAAAATAGGATTTAAAAGGATTTGCTTTTATCTTAAAAAGTGGAAAAAATAACATAAAAGACTTTGATATGAATGCTTTGTTGGAATCAAGTACGTAAAGAATACTCCATATACGAGGGTGATCCATTTAATATTTACTATTTGGAATTTCATCACAAATATCTCTTTTGAAAGTTGTTGGTGAAAAAAAGGCCGCAAAGTTGCACATACATTCTTACAATTTTATAATTCTTGTTTTTTTAGTATAGCAACTGGCTGACCGAGCCTTGCTCGGAGCTATATGATAGGCATTTTGAAGCAAATTTTAAAGTTTTTATATATTTTATTTTATAAAGTACTAAAATAAATTTAGAGAAAAGACATTGTACAAATATTCAGTTAATTTTGAATTATTTTATTTATTTTGTCCGATCAACACATAGTTTGCATAGTTTACATTTTAACTCATTTTGAATGATTTTGGAAATTTGTCATACTAACAGAAACCTCCGTCGACTCAATAAAAAAAAGCCAAGTAATCAATAAAAATCATGCGCAACAACTTTGTTAAAGATTATAGCCGGATCAAATGCACAGTTTACGATTTAATTCATTTTGAGTAATTTTTAGTAGCGCCACCTGAGGTTGTTCATACCAACTAAGAAACCTTCGTCTGCTTATGCGTAACAACTTTGCTTACGACTAAATGCACAGATTACGATTTAATTAATTTGAGTAATTTTCAGTGGCGCCACCTGTCGGACTTTGGTCATTCCAATTATTAAACCTTCGTCGGCTTATCTGCAATAACTTTGCTAAAGATTATAGCATGATTAAATGTACTGCTTACGATTAAATTCACTTTGAGTAAATTTCAGTGGCGCCACCTGTCGAAATTTCTTCATATCAAAAAGAAACTTTCGTCGGCTCATGAGCAACCACTTTGCTAAAGATTATAGCATGATTAAATGTACAGGTTACGATTTAAATAATTCTTAGCAATTTTCAGTGGAGCCACCTGTCGGAAATTAGTCATGCCAACTTAAAAACCTTCATCGGCTTATCCGCAACATCTTCGCTAAAGAGCATAACATGATCAAATTCACAGTTTACTATTCTATAAAGAACATACATACAGACAATCATTCATTTGTTTAAAAGTTATAACAGTACTATTTTTTTCCCTTTTTGTCCCCTAACTTCAAAAAGTTCCATATGCGTATTTGGTACTTCTTTGGTACCAATCGAATTCGGTACATTTTATTAAAACGCAGTTAACATAATGTTTCAATTCATATTACTTTTTGAGATGTTAAGTTATCATTTTATCCCTTTTATACCCATTTTGGGCCCAAAGTCAAAAAAGTACCAAATACTTGTTTAATATTTCTTTCACATCTATTGAGTGCAGTACAAAGTTCCTTTCTATATTCTTTGGTTTAAAAAAATAAGAGTGGGTTAAAAAAGTACCAAAAAAAAACTATTTTCACCCTTTTTTACCCCCTATCGGAAATAGTTTAAAAAAAGTACCAAATTCCTGTCCGCTTATTTTCATAGCTGTTTAAAAGGTAATTTTAATTTTATTTCTATACCTGTTACTTTAGGAGATATAACATTTTGGATTTTTTCCCTTTTTTACCCTCTTAGAGGCAAAGGTTCCAAAAGTCCCTTCGACTTATACATCGAAAAAGGCACCCACTGTCCAAATTTTCTCAAAATCGTTAGAGCCGTTTTCGATAACTTTTGTATTGTGGAAAATTAATCTCTAGGGTTATGGAAACAATATTTCTTCTACAAATTGTTTGTATTAGCATTCTGTTAAAAGATGGCGCTTTATTTATGTTACTTACGAAATTCGCATTTTTAGTCATAGAGCAGTACCAGTACTTTTTATACCCTTCACCAATAGGTGAAAGGGTATTATAAGTTTGTGATTCCGTTTGTAATTTTTTTATTAGTGATCGTAGACCCCATAAAAATTATACCGATCGACTCAGAATCGGGAGGAGAATCGATTAAGCGATGTCCGTCTGTCTGTCTGTCTGTCTGTCCGTCCGTCTGTCTGTTGAAATCAAGTTTCTGAAGCCCCTGGAGGATGGACTTACATAAATTATATATCAGATTTTAGGAAATTTTCCCGCAATGAACGCTATTAAATTTCATTAAAATCGGTTTATAAACACCGAAAATATCGAAAAAATACTAAAAATTAGACGAAAATTTGAAAATTTTTGATTGAAACACACTTTTAAATAACAAGAGAAAAAAGATACTCCTGGTGTACATGTGATAATATGTTATATATCAGAGCACTCTGTAAAATTTTATCAAAATCGGTCCATAAACAACTGAGATATCGCCAAAACACTGAATTTGATGTATCGCAAATTGCCCAAAGTACACATTAGAGAATGTTTGTTGAAAAAATTAAATGCAGAAATAGGAAAAACTATCCTCCTTTAGTACGGACCTACATAAATTTTATATCAGATTTTAGGAAATTCCCCCACAAAGCACGTTATTAAATTTTATCAAAAGCGGTCTATAAACAATTGAGATATCGCCATAACACTACATTTGATGTACAGCAAATTGCCCAAAGTACGTGTCTAAGAAATTTTGTTTACATTTTGTAAGTATTGTTTCAGCGATATCTCAGGTGTTTATGGACCGATTGTGATGAAATTTGACATCGTTGTTTATGGGAGGATTTTCTAAAATCTGATATATATACTCCACAAATCTGATTATGAATACCATTTAAATTGTACCGATCAACTCAGAATCGGCACAAGAATCGATTTCGCGACCTCAGTCCGTCCGTCTGTTTGTTTGCCCGTCCGTCCGTCTGTTTGTTTATCCGTCCTTCTACCTGTCTGTCCTTTTTTCTGTTGTAGTCAAGTTTTTGGAGCTCCTGTTTTGTCGATATCTAAGATGTTTATTTTGATGAAGTTTAATAGCGTCCTTCGCAGGGGATTATCTAAATCCTGATGCATTCTGTAATTTGTGGTAGATATAATTTAGCGTTAAGCGATGGTGTTTTGATCGACAATGTTGAAATTCAGGGTGGGACAATTCAGGAGCTCCACAAATCTGGTTTTAGCAGACAGACACACTGCATTTATCTTAATTTTGTGTCTGACTTTTGAACATTATGATAACATTTGAGAATGTATTATATATCAAATTATAGGTAATCTTCCTAGGAAGTACAAAAATGCTATCCGTTCAAAACCTACATATGTATGTAAGTATCTCACATATCAACAAAAATTTAAATTTTTTAATTGCAATTGGGAGAAATCCGTTCACGTTTGAGAATTGATCCCGTATAACTTCGCCTAAGGCAATCTCTTAGTAGCTAATAAATGACAAATTATAATAGATACGATGATGACATTTAGTATAAAGACGTTGTACAATATTGATATTCAGGACAATAGCGCCTAAAATAAACTTTCTAGAGGGACAACATTTGACAAAAGTATTTCTGATCTCTTGAAAAGTTCGATATTGAAAATGGGCGAGCTCTATTCACATTTAGTGAAATCTCCCATATAAACCCGACCGGGAATCGATTTAATGCTGATAAATTAAATCACATTAAAATTGCACAAAGAACTAGAGCAAAACTTTCCAAACATCCATCTGACAGATCGAAAGAACTATACATCCCAAATATTATTGATGAAGTGTTCATTTTAATTAATTAACTTACTTCAAATTAATTAGTAAACTTTTCCGACAAAGCTGATAACCATCCATTCAAAAGCTATATATTTCACGTATGTATCTAAAACTAAGAGTGTATACCCTATAATTTTAAGGCTTGTATACATTGACAATCATTGTTAAAGCTTTGACCTAAATCAGTCCGCTAACTTCAGAGTTTTACATAACTAATCAAGAACTTTTACTAGTTGGATAATTCGTACGAATTAAAGTGCACAACCCTCACTGGGCACTGTGTTTTTGGGTTGCATGCCAGAATACTTAAACTTCATCAAATCGATATGCTATTGCAAATGTAAGGGCATCTACATTTTGAAGCATCTTTTCTGCATGGTTTATCTGGTCTATCGAACTTTATTAAATGTTCGTAAAATATGTGTCTATTTTATTTCGAAGCTACTGGCTGGCTTAAATATGCATTCTCTACTTGTAGTCTAGTAATCATTATCTTTCACAAAGGTTCCACTTTAGAACCCAAGTGAAGCTTCCCCAGACATCAGCCACCTGCCCAACCTAACCTTTGGGTGCATAACTATTCTAGATGATGACGCCACCGAAAAGGTTTTCGTTTTCCGACTCTTAATTTTAAAGACTCTTTGCATATAATACTAGTATAACCAAATATTGCTACGAATTACATTAAGTACTTTTGGAACACCATTGGTGAAGGGTATCCAAGATTCGGCAAAGCCGAATATACCACTCTTACTTGTTCAGTATATATTTTTTTACTCATACTGCACTTTAATTTTCATTGTTATTTTTACTGATTTCAGAAAATATCAGTAAATGAGGTTTTTACTATCTTATATATATATATATATATATATATATATATATATATATATATATATTTATATATATATATATATATATATATATATATATATATATATATTTATATATATATATATATATATATATATATATATATATATATATTTATATATATTGTATGTATATATATAACAAATTTACTGATATTTTCTGTAATCAGTAAAAATAACAATGAAAATTAAAGTGCAGTATCAGTAAAAAAATATATACTGAAAAAGTACTGGTACTGCTCTATGACTAAAAATGCGATTTTCGTAAGTAACATAAATAAAGCGCCATCTTTTAACAGAATTCTGATACAAACAATTTGTAGAACAAATATTGTTTCCATAACCCTAGAGATTAATTTTCCACAATAAAAAAGTTCTTCTTCGGAAAGGTCGTTTTTGAGATATTGTTAACTATAAAGAATGTTTTTGCTGAACTTCATTAAAATGCAAATATTTTTTTTTTTGTTTTAAAGGACGAAAAACTCATCAAAAAAATACTTTGGTTATAATATTATGTAGCCATCCATCCAGCCAACATGTAAATCGACTAAGAAGGTGATTTTTAATTATCTGGGAATTCTACCAAATTCAGACCTAAGTTTATGGTGTGTTGTACTTTCGATATGGTATTCATTGTGTAAATTTTGACTGTCAACAAATCGAAAATAATATCAACTTTTGAACTTTTCTTTTTATTTCAAATTATGTATATTCAAGGTTACTACCAAATGTGCTTTAGCGACATCACCTCTAATATACCCACTTTTCTTATTATAGAAATCATTTCACAACCTAATTCCCGCCTTTAAGCATAACTCAAATATCTCAGTTTTGCAATTTTTTGTAATTGGAAATTTCTTTTGTTTATTCATTTACTGTTTACCCAAAACATGTTTTTGTTGCCATTATAAGATTCATTCATGAATGAAACTTATTTCACATTCCAATCAGCATCAGGTTGACTTTGTGATGCTGCAATACTTTCGTAATATTGCTTAATGTTTCATTTTTTTTGATTTCTCAGTTTTGAAGTAAAACAAATTTCTTCTTGAATAAATAATAATAACAAGTAAGAAGAAAAATATCATACAGTCGGTCAAAGACGAATATACAACACCTTACCTTAAGAAATTTAAAAGACTTCTTGTTTAATTTCATTATTTAAGTCATTTTCAGAATTGAGTGTTCAATTTAAACTAGAGTCGAATCTGAATAGATTTTCGATAACTATAGATTTATGATTGCAAAAAAAAACTCTTCTGTAGAAGGTTTTAGCATATATGCAAAATTTATGTATGTATTTTTATACCCACTATCAAAAAGAATAGCGGGTATTTAAGATTGTTATTCAGTTTGTAATTTCCTTAATATTGGCTCAAAAGCCAAAAGGGATATATATTCTGATTTCTTATGAAATTCTAAGACGTATGTCTGTCTGTTGAAATCACTATAACGAATAAAAGAAAAGAGCTAGGTCACTGAAACTTGGCAAAGATATTCTTCTATTCCGGGAAAATTCTAGTATTGAAACTGAGAAAAATCGGTTTACATTTCACAATAGCCCCCGTATATTTTCGTCTATGCTAATTGATTCCTTGCTAATAAATGACAAATTATAACGGTTATGATAATAAAGTTTGCTATATATAGAAGTTTTTCATAAGCAGTAGCATATAAAATTTTATCGAAATCGGTTCACATATAACCATAGTTCCTATACAAAACACTTACGGCAATAACCTAAATTCCACCATATATACACTTGAATGCGAATAAATGATAAACTGTAATAGCTATGGCCACTAAATTTAGCAGTGTGCCAAATTTTGTTACAATAGGTCACTATTTGACCATAGTTCCCATACGAAAACACAAAAATTCTATCCTCCTGTCTGTCAGATAAAAGCGCGATAGCGAAAAGAACAATTTTTATACAAAAATTTTTCAGTAAAAAATTTTTCATTACAAACATTTTCCTATAAACAATTTTCATAGCAAAAATTTTTATACAAAAAAATTTTCAGTTCAAAAATTTTTCAATAGAATTTTTTTCATTATAAAAATTTTTCTATAGAAATTTTTTCATTACATAAATTTTTCGATAGAAAATTTAACATTATAAAATTTTTTTTATTGAAAATTTTTCATTATAAAAATTTTTCTATAGAAAATTTTTCATTATAAAAATTTTTCTATAGAAAATTGTTCATTATAAAAATGTTTCTATAGAAAATTTTTCATTTCAAAAATTTTTCATCATAAATATTTTTCTATAGAAAATTTTTTGTTACAAAAATTTTTCTATAAAAAATTTTCAATAAAAAATTTTTATTACAAAAATGTTTCTAAAAAAATTTTCATTACAAAAATTTTTCTATAAAAAATATTCATTATAAAAATTTTTTATTAACAAAATTTTTCAATAGAAAATTTTTTCTTATTAATACTTTTCATTACAAAAATTGAATAGAAAATTTTTCATTACAAAAATTTTTGTATAGAAAATTTTTCATTTTAAAAATTTTTCTGTAGATAATTTTTCACTACCAAAATTTTGTTATTGACAATTTTTCAATAGAAAATTTTTCATTATAAAAATTTTTCTATTGAAAATTTTTTATTATAAAAATTTTATATAGTCTTTGGTTCGACACAAAAAGAGATTCTAAGCCAATCGTTATTCTTAAACTTAAGTCTTAAAGTAATATTTCTAAGCGTTACAAACATCACCAACAACTTGTATAGCCTTCTCATCTGTGTTGGTGTAGGGTATAAAAACAGGTTATTAGTGGTTGCATTTCCGTTGAAATGTTTATATTAATTTTCTACATAATATTTCTGGTTGTCATTTTGACCGTGAGACTGATGCTAACAATATAGATCTGGATGCATTTGTCGTAGTATGTGTGTCCCATTTTTTTAACTACATACATATATCAGGTTTTTGCTGAATTTATTTAAATAATAAAGTATGTAGTTGAAAACAGCATCGGTGAAAGTTATCAATATTGATTCATTATTATTCTTAATCTGTCAATAATGTTCAATGGCAATCTGTTATGGTTTTGAAAACGTGCTTGAAGTTTTTTTTTTATTGTGAAATCCTTTAATAGACAAATGTGGCATATTTTTTGTTAACCACTCTACTTTTGTGGGTGTTAAAAGCAAATATTTTCCATGAAATTTGCATACACTTATGTTTCTTTGATCTCAAAACCAGTAAGAAAATGCTATAGCCAATCAAGGCCGACTATTTAATATCCTTCACCATTAATGTCAAATATGAACCAATAATTGTCATTAAATTCGTAAGTTTTTTTTTTATGAAATCTGTTTCATGCCAACCTCCAGATTGGTTAGAATTTACAAAAAAAAAAAATAATAATCCTTTGAAAATTTGAGCTAAATTGGATGAGGGGACCAAAATTTTCAAAATACCTGATTTTATACTTTGATTATCAATTACTGAACAAAGAAATTTCAAAGTCAAACATGATTTACAATTCTTTATTATAAAGTAATAACTAAGATATTGACAATTCAAGTAAAAAATTTGATATTTTGCAAAATTTTGTACGAGGGAAGATGATGCCTTCCCTAATCCGATTGAGCTCAACTTTTCAAGAGATTATTATTATTCGCCAAACAAATTCCAACTTTTATTAACTTAACAGTGCAAAACAGTATTGCCATTTTAGCATTTCTTCTGCTAGATTTAGCGGAATGAGTTGACAAAGTGCAGTATGGTTTTAAAAAATTCTGCTAAATGCTTTATAGCAGAATTCATTTGCAAAAAGCAGATATTTAGCAGAATTTTTCATTTAAATTCGAAAATTGTTGCTACATGTTTATTGAATATATTCAATACTACTTCAATACTGATTATTGAGTATTAGGCTATGTAAAACTTCACTAAGTAATGCATTTGCCGTTCGAAGCCGGAGTTAAAACGTAGGTCCCTTTCAAAGAGTTAGAAAATAGAATCGGATGCAGCTCATTGTCCGAAAGAAGTACCTTTGTTCCAATTGGAATGTCGTCGGAATTATATACATACATATTGAAATTCTAACCTCATTTTCGTTGGATAGTGCACATATAACGCCATCATCATTGATTGGTTTAGGGTTGCCATCTTTAAATGGGGGGTATATTCAGATTGTCATTCCGTTTGTAGTTTCCTTAATGTTGACTCAAAAACCAAAAGCAATATATATTTTGAATCTTTTGAAATTAATGTTGGCTCAAAAACCAAAAGCGATATATATTCTGAATCCTTATGAAATTCCAAGACGACCTGAGCGATGTCCGTCTGTCTATTGAAAGCACGATAACGCCTAACCGAAAAGAGCTAGGTAACTAACACTTAGCAAAGATATTCTTCATTCCTGAGAAAATTTTAGTATTGAATTTAAGCAGAATAGGTGCACATTTGACCATAGCTCCCGTATTAGTTCGTCTAGGCTAATCGCTTATTTGTTAATAAATGACAAATAATAACAGCTATAATGATAAAATTTAGAAATATAGAAGTTTTATATAAGCACTAGGCAGCATATACAATTTTATTGACATCGGTTCACATTTTACCATAGCTCCCATACAAAACACTTACGGAAACAGCCTAAATTCCACCATAATTATACTTGAATGCCAATAAATTATAACCTGTAATAGCTGCGGCCACTTAATTTAGCACAAGAAAGTCTTATGTGAATATCAGCCAGTGTGCCAATTTGTTACCATCTGAACATAGCTCCCATATAAAAAACTTACGGAAGCACAAAAATGCGAAAAGAAAAGGGGGTTTATGTCCGTAAAAGCGCAATAGCGCCTTAACGAAAAGAGCTAGAGGGACAAGTTGTGTATTGAAAATGAGTGAAATCGGTTCACATTTAGTTAGAGCGACCATATAGCCAGCCCCGGAAATCCCATTAATTCTTATCAATTGAGTATAATTGAGGCCCTATGCTCCACTGGGAGTCAAGGATAACAGAAGAAGAGTACAATTGTAATATCTATGACGACTAAATTTGGAAGTTTTATGCTACTTTTGATCAGTATATCAAACTTTATAGGAATCGGTCCAGATTTGACTATAGCTTTCATACAAAAACTACTCCCGGAAATAAAAAAAATGTAAAAATGGCCAATTAGAAGCTATTAAGTTCGAAACTATGACAGCTGTGGCCACAAAATTGTGCAAGAAAACGCTATACATAAATACAAGCCAGTTTATAAAATTTTGTGACAATCGGTCAACTCCTTTTTATACCCACCATCAAAAAGAATGAGGGGTATATTGAGATTGTCATTCCGTTTGTAATATGATTAATCTTGGCTCAAAAACCAAAAGCAATATATATTTTGAATCTTTTGAAATTAATGTTGGCTCAAAAACCAAAAGCGGTACATATTCTGAATCCTTATGAAATTCTAAGAGATTGAGCGATGTCCGTCTGTCAGTTGAAATCACGATAACGCCTAAAGTCTTATGTTAATGCTCACTGAAACTTTGTAAAAATATTTATTCATCTCTGAGAAAATTTTGGTAAAATCGGTTCACATTTGACCATAGCTCCCGTATAACCTCGTCTAGGCTAATCGCTTATTTGTTAATAAATGACAAATTATAGCAGCTATGATGATAAAATAGGTATATAGAAGTTTTACATTAGCCCTAGGCAGCGTATAAAATTTCATCAAAATCGGTTCACATTTAGCCATAGCTCCCATACAAAAAACTTATGAAAACAGCCTAAATTTCACCTAAAATACACTTAAATGCAAATAAATCTAAAAGTATAATAGATATAACCACTAAAATTTGGCACAAGAAAGTCTTATATCAATGCCAGCCAGTCTGCAAAATTTTGTAGCAATCGGTCACCATTTGACCTAGCTCCCATATAAAAAACCTACGAAAACACAAAAATTCAAAAATCGTAATAGCTCCTTAACTACAAGAGCTACTAAGACTTAATTGGGCACAAGAAAGTCTTATTTCAATGCCAAAATTTTGTCACAATCGGTCACCATTTGACCATAGTTCCCATATAAAAAACTTATGGAAACACAAAAATACATAAAGAAAAGGTTGTTTATGTCCGTCTGTCCATCAGATAAAAGCACGATAGCGCCTTAACGAAAAGAGCTAAAGGGACAAAATTTTACAAAAGTATTTTGGATGTCTTGTGTATGTATGTTGAAAATGGACAAAATCGGTTCAAATTTAGTTAGAGCTCCCATATAACCCCGCCCCGGGAAACACATTAATGCTGATAAATTGAATACAATTGTAATAGCTATGACGATTAAATTTAAAATAGGGAAGTTTAATACAATTTTTGATCAGTTTATCAAATTTTATAGGAATCAGTCCATATTTGACTTTAGCTTTCATATCAAAAACACTCACGAAAACCAAAAATTTTAGCAAAGGCCAGTTAATAGCTATTAAATTAGAAACTATGATAGCTATGGCTACTAAATTTTGCAAGAATAAGCTCTATATATATACCAGCCAGTGTGTAAAATTTTGTTACAATCGGTTTATATCTACAATCAAAAAGATTTGGAGGTACATTCACTATATTAAGATTGCACCTATGAAATTAGATAGGCATCAATCAATGTTCAGCCCAGACTTTATATATGATGAATGCATTAGAAACTCCTAACGAAATATATGGACCTGCCGTATTACTATTAACGTATTTAGCCTAACTACATATTAAGCACAACGAAAAGTATTTAACAACTTATTAATGTAAAACTATACCCGGTTATGAGACCGAATTTTGATCAAAGTAAATACTGGGGAAACCACTAAAATATTTTTAAATGTTGAACTATAAAGCTACGGCATTAGCTTAGCGATTTTTTTAGTTTTGGTCCAGATTTTGAATTAGCTGCACCCTGTTTCTGAATTTAACACAAATTGATGGTGGGTATATAAGATTCGGCACAGCCGAATATAACACTCTTACTTGTTATATCTACTATTGGGATTTCCTAGCAAAATATATGAACCTGTCGTATTACTATCGACTTCTTTATCCTAACTAAATATTAAGATAAACGAAAAGTATTTAACAACTTATTAACGTAAAACCATACCCGGTTACGATAACGAATTTTGTTCAAAGTAAAAAAATACTAGGGAAACCACTTACATACTTTTGAATGTTGAACTATAAAGCTACTGAAACCGAAGTTGTTCCAAATATTTTACCAACAATACCAACTAGCGTAACACCTCTATTCCAATTTGGTCCAAGTTTTGAATTTGCTGCAAATTAAAGAATATTCCTCGTTATAGCAAACACTTTTTTAAACCCTCAAGCAGATTTTCACTTATTCATTTTATCAAAAAAAAAAAAAAAACAATATTAAAGTAACACATAAATTCAGTTTTCTTTTAATAAATAATTAAATAAATATGAATTCTTTAAAATTCTTATTGGCTTAACAGTAAATAACTATGTCAATAAATAATAAAAATTAATTTTCTTAAATAACACTTTGTATTGACTTTTATTCACAGCTGTCCTATTTTGGCCATCCTCTATAGACCAATGAAGGCAAATTCAGTTTATCCTTGTCGTTCAGAGCAGCCACAATTGATTGCGAACCGATGTTAAATTTATCGCTCATATCAATACTGCGACGTCTTCTTCGCCTGTGATGATGTCCGTCTGCGGACACATATTGAACACTGTGTGATGATTCGTTGCCGTGCGATGCCAAAGATTTAACACCCACTAGTGCTGCCATCATAAGAGCAGTCATTGCAACACCCAATGCTTTCATGGCCAAAGCACCAATACCACCCAAGCCCATAACGGCCATCATTTTGGACATCATCAAGCCAAGCAACATTATCATGCCAGTGCCTTTATCTTTTTTGCGTGCTTCTGCGGATGTTGAATTTTAATGTTTCGTGAGTGTTAGGGACATGTAAATGAAAAATGCAAAGAAAAATATATGTAAATAAAAATAATATAAATAATGGAAGTAAATAAAGTGGTATGGTCGGTTTAGGTCGACCACTAACGCTCACCACAATCAAACATGTTTACTAACTAGAGTTATTTTTGAAACTCAGCTGTGTTCGTACAAATAAGCAACGCTTGCAGATTATTGAATTTTATTATCAAAATGTATGCTCAACATTCCAATTTGAAACCTTGTACTTCTCTCAGACAATGAGCTGCATCCGATTCTATTTTTAGACTCATTAAAAATGACCTACGTTTTAACTCCGGCTTCGAATGCATTAGTTAGGGAAGTTTTACATAGTCTAATACTCAATAACCAGTGGCTTGTTGGGTTATGAGGTGAACCGCCGATTTTTTGAAAATTTATTTTTTTCAAGTTGGTCTGCCCGGGGATCGAACTTGGGACCTCTGGTATGATAGGCGGATGACTAATCTACTATACCAGGGCTAAATTTAACACCAAATTTATATTTGTCGACAATGTAACACCAGATACGTAGATTGCTAAGAGGGCTAATTGTAGAATTATCGAATTTACTCCCAACGAAAAGTTCAATGACTCAAAGAAAATATTTCTGGTTCCTAAAACATCCGCACGATATAACAACGTATTGCCAATTCCATAAAGACAGCCACAAAATCTGTACTAGTGTTCCAAAACCCTCTTCCTAAAAACTCTCGGTATGACGAGGAGTGCCACAATGCCAATGCTGAAAATAATGTAGATGGCAACTCTGCAATCAGTAGTTATGCGTCGAACTTTAGAAAAAAATCGAGAAAAAAGGAGGAAAGCAGTTTCTCGACCATGCCGAAGAAAAAAAAGACAAGGTGAGGCATATGTTAAAGGCAGTGGAGGGCACTAACACATATGCGAATTTGCAATTGTACTAGTGGCAACAAAGCAAATTTAAAAAACTTCGTACTTCTCGCCTATGGCAGGTTTAAGGAAATTGTGATGTATAAGAGTCGAAATATTGTGCGTTAATTCTACCAACAAATTAAATACTAATCAAATGGTTTCGTCAATGGTTTATGTATTTCTCGAATCGAGTAAGAATATGCAAAAACGTTAAAACAATTATATTTCTCATTGAAAGGGACCTACGTTTTAACTCCGTCTCTGTAAGAGAAATGTATTAGTTAGAAAAGTTTTACATAGCCTTATACTCAATAACCACTGGCTCTGAGTTATGAGGTAAACCGCTTTTTTATTAAATTTTTTTTTCAAGCGGGTCTGGCCGGGGACCGAGCTTGGGACCTCTGGTATGCTATACAGATGACTAAACCGCTATACCACGGCTCGATTAAAAAGTACGAAAGATGTGGGTGACGATGGCTTGTCAACAAAGCTTTTTAAGGCAGGAGTATTGAGCTGATAAGGTGTGTGTTTCAGATAAATACCATATGGTTAGAAGAATCCCTGCAAGCAAATCGTAAGTCGACTACGAAAATGATGAATTTATGGCCATCTTTTTAACAACTAACTACAAGCTAACTACAAAGTCATGCAGAAATTTCCCAATTCATTGTGATCATATTCTGTGCAGTGAAGTTATTTTATTTTTAACATTCATGCTTCTCTACTATTTTGACTTCTGTTTTTATACCCACCATCAAAAAGAATGGGGGGTATATTGAGATTGTCATTCCGTTTGTAATTTCCTTAATATTGGCTCAAAAACCAAAAACAATATATATTCTGAATCCTTATGAAATTCTAAGACGATAGAGCGATGTCTGTCTGTCTGTTGAAATCACGATAACGCCTAAACGAAAGGAGCTAGCCTAAACGAAAGGAGCTATCTCTAAGAAAATTTTGGTATTGAAATTGGGCAAAATCGGTTCACATTTGACCATAGCTCCCGTATAACCACGTCTAGGCTAATCGCTTATTTGTTATTAAATGACAAATTATAACAGCTATGATGATAAAATTTGACACATAGAAGTTTCACATAAGCCCTAGGCAGCATATAAAATTTCATCAAAATCGGTTCACATTTAGCCATAGCTCCCATACAAAAAACTTACGAAAACAGCCTACATTTCACCTAAAATACACTTAAATGCCAATAAATCTAAAACTGTAACAGATATAACCACTAAACAAGAAAGGCTTATATCAATGCCAACCAGTATGCAAAATTTTGTCACACTCGGTCACCATTTGACCATAGCTCCCATATAAAAAACTTACGGAAACACAAAAATTCAAAAAGAAAATTGGATTTATGTCCGTCTGTCCGCCAGATAAAAGCATGATAGCTCCTTAACTGCAAGAGCTAGTAAGACTACATTAAGCATAAGGAAGTCATATGTCAATGCCAGCCAGTGTGCTAAATTTTGTCACAATCGGTCACCATTTGACCATAGCTCCCATATAAAAATCTCATGGAAACACAAAAATACGTAAAGAAAAGGTTGTTTATGTCCGTCTGTCCGTCAGATAAAAGCACGATAGCGCCTTAAGGGAAAGAGCTAGAAGGACAAAATTTTACAAAAGTATTTTGAATATCTTGAAAAAGTTGTGTTTTGGAAATGGAATAAAAAAAGGAAATCGGTTCAAATTTAGTTAGAGCTCCCATATAACCCCGCCCCGGGAAACACATTAATACTGATAATTTGAATACAATTGTAATAGCTATGACGATTAAATTTAAAATAGGGAAGTTTTATGCAACTTTTGATCAGTATATCAAATTTTATAGGAATCAGTCCATATTTGACTTTAGCTTTCATATAAAAACACTCACGGAAACCAAACATTTTAGCGAAGGTCAGCTAAAAGCTATTTAATTAGAAACTATGATAGCTATGGCCACTAAATTTTTCAAGAATAAGCTCTATATATATACCAGCCAGTGCACAGTGGTTTATGAACGCTTTTTTTTTTGAAATAATTCTGTAACTTTGAACGACTCGAGATATTTGAATGAAATTTGGCATTGTGATAGTCAAGGAGTATTCGAGTTGGTTTTCAAAAGCACTAATCCACGAGGGGTCGGGAGAGTGATTGATGGACCTTCAAAGTTGGTCACATCGGGTGTTCGACTTTTTTAAAAATTCGCCAAAAAACCATTTATGGATAGATTGAAAAGAAATTTTAAACTTAAGTTGTCTTTGAGAAGATCTACAAAAAATACGCTTACATGTGTAGGTTATCTCCTTTGGGTTTCGAGATATTTGGGTAAAAAGGAATTTTTGGGTTGATTTTTTACCTATGTTTTTAAGCTTTTTTTGATCTGGTGGACGCATCTGAGGACCAAAAATTTTTGAGAATATTCGTTAAATTTGTAATCAAATTCTATAAAATGTTTGTGCAAGTTGGTTGTAGATATCTTCTTTCATTTGAAAGTTAAAAATATTCAAAGTTGAAACTTAAAAAAAATTTCGCTTTTTTTTAATTTTTCCCTAAAAGTTAGCTATATTTTTTCACTAATAAAAAAATATTTTCTTAAGAAACATAAAAAGATTTTTAAAGCTTTTCAAAGAAAACATAATGAGAATGCGTATAAAAAAAATTTCTTGCCAATTCGTCCTTAAACCACTGTGCAGTGTGTACAATCGGTAAACATTTGGCTATAATTCTTGTATATATAACATTTCCTTTTTATATCTATAATCCAAAAGATTTAAAGGTACATTCATTATATTAATTATAATGAAATTAGATAGGCATCAATCAATGTTCAGCCCAGACTTTATATATGATGGATGCATTAGGAACTCCTAACGAAATATATGGACCTGCCGTATTATTATTAACGTGTTTAGCCTAACTACATATTAAGCACAACGAAAAGTATTTAACAACTTATTAGTGTAAAACTATACCCGTTTATGAGACCGAATTTTGATCAAAGTAAATACTGGGGAAACCACTAAAATATTTTTAAATGTTGAACTATAAAGCTACGGCAACCGAATTTAGTCCAAAGGTTTTTCCAAAAATACCAATAGCTTAGCGATTTTTTCAGTTTTGATCCACATTTTGAAACAGCTGAGATTTGTTTCTAAATTTAACAAAACTTGATGGTGGGTATATAAGATTCGGCACAGCCGAATATAACACTTTTACTTGCTTTTTTTTTGAGAAAGGTTATACGAAAAATCTTTGGACCAGTATGCGTCAACAAAGAATGAATATCGATATCATAAAAGTCATGAGCTGTATGAGTTTTACACTAACATCGGCATAGTAATGTGCATTAAACAACGCTGGCGTTGGCTATAGGGTTGTCAGTCAGGCTGGATTCGACTGGATTGTCCAGCTTTTTTAGTGCTTGTACAGTGTCAAGCTAAAATTAAATTTGTCTAGCTGAAAGGTAAAAAATTTACAATTTTTGAATGTTTTTAAAGAAAAACTATTTTTATGAAAAATAACGCAACTAAAACTTTTGCAAAAGAGTTTTTTTTCCTTTTGATCCTTTTGTAATAAAATTACCCTCTTTCAAATTTTTCCATTGTGCTTACTTTACTTTAATGGCCTATATCAAAAATCTGTTAAGGTCAATGGCCGAGCATATTTTCGAATTCCATACTCTTTAATAATTTGCGCAAACTCTCCAATTCGTAGGTCAAGTTTTTAAAGATTTTCCTCTATTTAGCCTTTCCATTAAATTTTCGGACGTATTCTTTTACGAGTTCATTCGGGATCGTTTTCGAATAGTTTTCCTACTGGAGTATTTTCAAACATTTAAATAACATGTCCCAGCCAACGAAGTCGGTGCTGTTTGGAGCGTTTTACTGTGTTGATATTCATTCTTGAAGCAAACTGTTCCAAAGATTTTGCATCTGGCGATTATGATTCTACGTTTGATTTCGAAACTTATGTCGTTATTTATGTTGACGGCGATTCCAAGGTAAACAAATTTTTTTACAACCTCATAGCTATAGTTATCAACGATCACATGTGGTCCAATTCGTCAGGATTGCCTGCTTGTAGAAACCTGCAGTATTGTTTTGATTCATTGAAAACTAGACCCATTTTATTAGATTTCTTCTCGATACTTGAAAAGGCGGCAGTCAAATCGCGTCATCGACAAATGCGAGTAGCATGTGTTTTCTGTTGAAAATCGTTTCAGATGTGTTCGCTGCAGAATTTTGGACGATTTCAATTTTTCTTGATATCGCTGCCGTTAATTACGGTATTCTCAATTCGGCTTATCAAAAATTGGAAGATTCATCAAATTTTTTATTATTAATGTCCAGCTAATTTTTGGGTTGTCAAGCTTTTTTTTTTTCCTTATGTCCAGCTTTTTCAGGATTTGTGACTGGCAGCCCTAGTTGGCTACGATATGTCGTGCAAATGGATGAAAACACCCCACCATAAACAGTTTTCAAAAATGGTCCCGATTGAAATCGTAGAAGTGTACATTCAAAACTATATTGGAAAGACCAAGCAGAGTAAAACCTTTTGAAACTTTAAAAATATGCTCGGCCATTGCATCAAGAGGTTGTAATTATAGACCATTTAAGTAAAAAAGTAATGTTTGTTGCATACATAGTTTTTGTACGAAATTACATCAAACCTCATGCATTAAAAATAAACTTTCTTACTTTGTTGACTATTGAAACACATTTGACCTCTGTAGTCTGGGATATCATTTTGTCGGGATTGACCAACTATAATACTTTTTTGATTTAAGTAAAGTTTTATATCATTTTCGCCTATAATTCTGAGTCTTTAAAATTGCAACCGATACTTCGATAAAAGTCTAGTCATCCAGAAAGACGGAAATTGTTCAATTGATTAATGATTCTGAGTCTTAATAGTGGGAGTTGGGTAAATATTTCTTTACATATGCAAACATCAGCGCAAGCATATAAAAACCAGCCATCCGTTCAGTGGGTGTGAAGGTTATAAAAAATTTGTTAAATGGAAAATTTAATTTTGAAATTTTTCTTTTTTATAAGAGCGAAAAAAGGTTATGAAAACAATGTGAAGAGTTAAATGGAATAAAACATTTATACCACACAGTGGTTTGAAAAAAAATAGGGAAATAGTTAAAGAACTTTTAAGCGGAAAGTGGGACCAATAGAAAGTACCATAAATATTAAATCAATTTTGACGAATTTCAATAGCCATGGTAAACTATCAAAAAAATTATCTGTGCCAAATTTCATCAAATTATCTTAAGAATTGCGACCTGTACTTTGATTACATGGTTTACATGGGGGTCCAGCCATCCAGCCAGACGGACGGACTGACATCTCTAAATCGACTCAGAAATGATTCTTAGCCTATTGGTATACTAAAAGATGGGTTTAAGACAAATATTTCTATGCATTACATACATCAGCACAAACTTATAATACCCTTTCCACTTATGGTAATGAAGGCTATAAAAATACACAGGATAATAATAACATTGTATGTGGCAGCGCATAGTGTAAGGGACCTAAGGGTAAAAACGGTTTTGTTAAGGAGAGCCATATTAAAGATTTAAATATTATTTTTGTACTTAATTTTTACCCTTAGGTCCCTTACTCTATGCGCGCAAAATTCCCTTTAGTCCCTTTCTCTATGAGCTGTCACATAAAAAGATATAAAAAACTTGTTTTGAATTTTTGATTCTAGTTTTGCTATTGGAGAATATTAGACATAAAGTGAGAAATAGTGTAAAAATTGGAAATTTTTGAGAGGCTTTAGCGTCAATACGAAATTACGGACCATAGTTTCACTTATAGTTTTCCTTATTATATATATATATATATATATATATATATATATATATATATATATATATATATATATATATATATATATATATATATATATATATATATATAGAATGACTATCTCGAAAACGGCACTAACGATTTTGATAAAATTTGGACAGTGGGTATCTTTTTTGATGTATAGGTCGAAGAAGAAGAGACTTTTGGAACCTTTGCCTCTAAGTGGGTAAAAACGGGTAAAAAGGGGAAAAAATCGAAAACGCTATATCTCCTTAAGTAATAGGTATAGAAACAAAATTTAAATTACGTTTTAAACAGCTATGAAAATAAACGGACAGGTGTTTGGTACTTTTTTGAAACTATGTCCGATAAGGGGCAAAAAAGGGTGAAAATAGTTTTTTTGGTACCTTTTTAACCCACTCTTATATTTTAAACTAAGGAATATAGAAAGAAACTTTGTACTGCAATCAATAGATGTGAAAGAAATATTGAACACGTATTTGGTACTTTTTTGTGTAAAAAAGGGATAAACTGATAACTTAACATCTACAAAAGTAATATGAATAGAAAAATTATGTTAACTGCTTTCTAATAAAATGTACCGAATTCAATTGGTACCAAAGAAGTACCAATTATGCATATGGAACTTTTTGAAATTAGGGGATAAAATTAGTAATGTTATAACTTTAAAACAAATTAATGTTTGTCTGTATGTATGTTCTTTATAGAATAGTAAACTGTGAATTTGATCATGTTATGCTCTTTAGCAAAGATGTTGCGGATAAGCCGGCGGAGGTTTTTAAGTTGGTAAACCGAATTTCCGACAGGTGGCGCCACTGAAAATTACTAAAAATTAATTAAATCGTAAAGTGTACATTTGATCATACTATGATCTTTTGCAAAGTTGTAGCGCATGAGCCGGCGAATGCTTTTTAATTGGTGTGAATAATTTCCGACAGGTGGCGCTACTGAAAATTTCTCAAAGTCAATTTAATCGTAAGCTGTACATATAATCATGCTATAATCTTTAGCAATGTTGTTGCACATGAGCCGACGAAGGTTTCTTAGTTGGTATGAAGAAATTTCGACAGGTGGCGCCACTGAAATTTACTTAAAGTCAATTTAACCGTAAACTGTACATTTAATCATGCTATAATTTTTAGCAAAGTTATTGCGGATAATCCGACGAAGGTTTATTAATTGGAATGACCAAAGTCCGACAGTTGGCGCCACTGAAAATTACTCAAAATGAATTAAATCGTAAACTGTGCATTTGATCAGACTATAAGTGAATTAAATCATAAACTGTGCATTTGATCATGTTATGATCATAAGCAAAGTTATTACGCATAAGCAGATGAAGGTTTCTTAGTGGTTTGAACGACTTAAGGCGGCGCCACTGAAAACTACTCAAAATGAATTAAATCGTAAACTGTGCATTTGATCAGACTATAATCTTTAGCAAAGTTGTTGCGCATGAGTCGACGGAGGTTTCTGTTGGTATGACCAATTTTCAAAATTATTTAAAATGAGTTAAACTGTAACTGTATAAAATAAAATATATAAAAAGTTTAAAATTTGCCTCAAAATGCTTATCATAAAGCCCCGAGCAAGGCTCGGTCAACCAGGTACTATTCCTTAGAATAGAATAAAATAAAATCGGAAAAGATTTGGATCCGGTATTAGCAATTATATGCCTAAGTCGTCAAAAAGTTAAAATTTTCGAAGTCAAATATCTTATAAACCAAACCGTAGTGGTATAGCAGGTTAGTCATCCGCCTAACATACAAGAGGTCCCAAGTTCAATCCTCGGTCAGACCCACTTGAAAAAATACATTTTCAAAAACGCGGTGGTTCACCTCATAACTCAGCTAGCCACTGATTATTTAGTATTGGGCTATGTAAAACATCTCTAACTAATGCATTTGCCGTTCGAAGCCGGAGTTAAAACGTAGGTCCCTTTCAATGAGTCTAAAAAAAATAGAATGGGATGCAGCTCATTGTCTGAGAGAAGTACCCCTTGTTCCAATTGGAATGTTGTCGGGGAATTATATATATATTATATAGTATCTCATAAACTTTGGGAGAGTGTAGCAATGTTTTTTTATAGATCTCAACTAGCAAAATTCTTACATCTAAAAATCTTTTATATCAGTTCAAAAATGTTGCTTAATTTAAATCCCTAGGTGCCCTACTTTGAGGGCATATATGTAGCTCCAATTCTGTTAAATCTACTAAATTCTAAACATTAGTTCAAATATTCCTCCTCAATAGCCATGTGAAAGTTCTTGATAATCGAGCTTACCTTTTAAAAGTTCTTAAATTACTTCCCTAAATTTATTTTTTAACACACTGTGCATTACAGTGCCAGTTATTTTTCAAAGTCTAAATTTGTATGCGGCCAATCCCCAGATTTGTTCGAAATGCTAAAACAAATTTTAGGTCAATCGGATGGGGGAAAAGCGCGCCCATGGTAGGCCCAAAATTGCAAAATATCTGATTTTTTCTACTTTGATTAAAAAAACAAGTAAGAAAGTGCTATAGGAGGTCAAGCCCGACCATTGGATACTCTTCACCACTAAGGTCAGAGGTGTTCTTTTTCCTGTATAAAGACAAATATTTGAAATTTTGCTTTCATACAAAAATTGTCTAAAAACTTATATATTTAAGCTATTTGGACTTATATGAGAGTGGGGTCAAATGTGGACCGATTAGCTCGAAATTTGGCAAATTGATTGCAGTTGTTACAAAAATTTTTAGTGATTTTTGTCTCATTTAGTGCGTTTTGACAGAAGAGTTTGTATGGGAGCTATGGTCAAATGTGGACCGATTTCGGTGCAGTGATTAAAGTTTACATAGGCAGTATTTATTTTAAATTTCTTGAAAAAATATTGATATTTGTGGCCAATATATCAATTCCGGGAAGTGGGACCTTTAGGAGGTACCATAAATAATAGACCGATTTTTACGAATTTCAATAGCCATGGTCTTTAACGTGCTTGACGAGAGAATTTCTTAAAGTCTGCTATATAATATATGTGGTCCCATCATCCAGAAAAATGGTTTTTCTTATTTTTCAATTGTATTTTTTAAAATAAATGAGCACTTTCGGCATTTTGGGGAACATCAAATGTAGTATTTCGGCGGTATTTCAGGTGTTTAATTTTAATTTAGACCAAAAATGAATAATTTTTACAAGAATAAACGAAGCAATAATATTAATTATATTTTTTGTTAAAATTTAATACAAGTAAAATTTACCGAGCATTTACTCGAATTTGGCCCAAAAATTTACATTTTCGCGAAATTCTTCAATGTGAAATCCCAGGTACGGCGAAACGGTTCAGATATACACCCATTTTTTTGGAGGGGTTTTATTCTCCCATTTGTCTGTTTTAACACACTGGAGAGCAAATTCTAAATTTGTAATATTTGTTGAACAAAATTTTCAAAAAATTAAAAAATGATTTTTGAAACCGACCTGAGAAAAATATACCATTTTCCAACATGAAATAAACTAAGTAAATTTGATTATATTTAAACAAAAATGAACTATTTACTAGTAACAAGCCATTAAATGATAAATCATGTCTAACTTTGGAATTTCTTTGATTACAACATACAATTTTTGGTGCATATCCTTAGGAGCGTTTTCAAGGACATGAATTTTAGGGGGAAAACTGCAATAACTTTCAAACTACCTCATGGATTTTCGTTTTTCACGATTTGAAATGAAGCTGTGTTAGTTCTCTTTAATATTCTTGTTAAAATTATTCATTTTTGGTCTAAATTTCGCAAAAACAAAAAAATAACCCATTTTTCCCCATACAAATGGGCTCTTAAACTTTGGACTCGATGCGCGCCCATAGAACGTTGTCCGATTTGGCTCAAATTTTCAGATCTAAACTTTTACACCTAGTGTCATAATATTCCGTAGAGAAACATTTGAAATCAAAGAAAAAAAATTTTACTGTCACCCTAATGCCGCACATAAATTTTGATATTTTGGCGATAAAATCTGATATACAATTAATGTCGATAGACTTTCTAGCTGCTCCACAAACTTAGTATCAAAAGATAGACAGACGGATATCGCTTAATCAAACTAAATGACAAACTTATAATACCATTTCACCTATTGGTGAAGGGTATAAAAACTAAAATGGTTTTATTAGTTTTACAAAACGGATCTTGGAAAATATAAGCCATTAAATAGGTGTCTGTTAGTTTGCCTCGTCATTAGAATTGTGCAAACTTTATCACCTCAGTCTCAGAAGGTTAAGTATTTACTTTCTATAAAATCATCACCTATAGCAGTCACATTTCATGTTCCCCTCCCAAATGGAGGAATAAAATTCACATACAAGATGTTTTTTCGAATAATATTCGAATATTTATTTATTTCAATGCCACTCGTGTAAAATCGTACTAAAATGTTTTTGACTTCGACACCTCCCTTTACAGCCTCTATCTCTATTATTAGGAGGTCTTTCCATATATGTTTTTTTGCTTTGTGCTACCCTGGAAGTCCATTATCATTGTGGATCTGAAGATGATAACATGAACAGCATTAACTAAGCTAGGGTTGAATTCCAGAAACGCACAAAATAGTTATGACTGTCAAAGAATATCCGTCGGTAAATCAAACTTTGATCATTTTGCGGCGAGTTCATAACATGGGCCATTACGCAAGCTAACATAAAAATTTTAAATATTTGGGGGAAAAAATAAACTGAGTATAGATTGGGCAAAAACCATATCAACAAATTAGCAACTTGTCTTCACAAATAATAGTCCAGTGGGAGAAGAAATCTTATATGAACGTGGATTGGCCACATTTTAAGACGACAAAAGAATTCAAATTTTAATTATCTTTAGAGGCCAGCTATAGGCCAATGTAATTAAAATTTGGTACACTGATTTCTTTGGAGATACTCGTAAGAAATTTTCTGATATTTTATTGATGTTTATCGTTTGCGGTAAAAATTTTGTGTACGAGTTAATTGGTTCAAAAGGTTTATATGAGTCAAAAAAGTACTAATATTATGTTTTTACCTTTTTTTACTACTATTTGTCCTATTTCCAAAAAAAATACTAAACTCCTTAAACCTTATTTTGTTCCTTTTTGGCTTAAGTGATATAATTATACCTATTTTTGCTTTCTAAGCTCTTAATTGGAAAAAAGTACAAAATACATATTTGGGTTTTCTAGAATGTCAATCAACCTCTCTATTAGTTACACTGTGCTAGTTGAAATAACAGACAAAAGGGAGACCTAGTGAATAAAGGTAAATCGAGTACGCCGTTTTAGTTTTCGAGATAAAGCGTTATTTAAAAAATGGAGGAAGTTGAATAATAAATATTCGCATAACATGAAAATTGTTGATTTTCTTAGTTAAAGTAACGTTTAACTAAACGACATACGCAGAAATATGAGCCTAATTTAATAAAAATGTGATAACAGTTTCAAAAACTATAAGCACACAAAATGGGCGTATTTGAAAAAAACGAACTTTGGACAGCCATAAACTTTTCACCAAGGCAAAATTCAAAATTTTAAAGATTTCTTAAAATTTTAGGAGAATGTGCTTAAAATTCGTATCTTTAGTTCGAAAAATTTTGATTTCCCCCTATAAATATAGATTAAGTAACGAAAAGTTTGAATAATTTTCCTCCATTGTATACATAAACTAAAAGCGTCTTTTGCTACAAATTTTAATAGATATACTGAAACTTAATCTTGAATTAAATCCAAAGTTCTAGGTCGATTTCCGCACGATATCTCTGAAACTAATTAAAGATAAAGTTGTTCTGGAATTTGGTTTAGTTGAATTAATAATATTTTTTATACCCACCATCAAAAAGAATGGGGGTATATTGAGATTGTCATTCCGTTTGTAATTTCCTTAATATTGGCTCAAAAATCAAATACGATATATATTCTGAATCCTTATGAAATTCTAAGAGGATTGAGCGATGTCCGTCTGTCTGTTAAAATCACGATAACGCCTAAACGAAAGGAGCTAGCTCACTGAAACTTAGCAAAAATATTCTTCATCTCTGAAAATTTTGGTATTGAAATTGGGCAAAATCGGTTCACATTTGACCATAGCTCCCGTATAACCTCGTCTAGGCTAATCGCTTATTTGTTAATTAATGACAAATTATAGCAGCTATGCTGATAAAATTTCGTATATAGAAGTTCTTCATTAGCCACAGGCAGCGTATAAAATTTCATCAAAATCGGTTGACATTTAGCCATAGCTCCCATACAGAAAACTTACGAAAACAGCCTAAATTTCACCTAAAACACACATAAATGCCAATAAATCTAAAAGTAAAGAGTGCTCTAAATAAAATTCGTAGTTGGATTTCCTTAAATAAAATTCAAACCTTTTAATATAAAAACTCTACAAAATACGCAAATATAATGACATATTATACAAAATCATTTAGCATTAAAATGTTTACTTAGTACTCGGGTTTTGCAAAATTATCGACTTTTTTCGGAAACCCTCCCATTAAAGATTTTACAGTTGCTTCTGATACCTTTTTGGAGCATGTGTTCCACCTGCGCTTAAAATCGGACATGTTCTTGGAAATCTTTCCTGTGTTCTTCAATTCCTTTTTTACCAGAGCCCAATACCTTTCCACAGGCCGAAGTTCTGGACAGTTAAGTGGATTTGCCTCTCGTGGTACAAAAATGACATTATTCTTTGAGTACCACTCAAGTGCCTTTTTTCCATAATGGCATGATGCCAAATCGGGTCAAAAAAATGTAGTCACTCTGTGCTCTCTTAAAAAGGGTAACAACCGTTTTTGTAGGCACTCCTTTATATAAATTTCTGTGTTTATTGTGCCAGATGCCACAAATACTTTACTTCTTTTGCCACAACTGCAAATAGCTTGCCACACGAGAAACTTCTTAGGGAATTTTGTTTGTTTTTTTGTGCGAAACTCTTGCCGAACATTGCCCCGTTCATCAGCAACATAAAAATCTTGACCAGGAAGTTGAGAAAAGTCTGCCAGTACGTATGTTTCATCATCCATCACACAACAGGTGTATTTTTTTATAAAATCAGACTTCAATTTTTCGCTCGTTTTTTTGCTTCTAAGTTCTTTATAGCATTGCGATCTGGAACCTTTTGGACTTTGTATGTCTTCAGTCCAGCATAAGCTTTGACTCTATGTGCAAAATTCGTAGAACATTTCACCGTACGAGCTGCTTTTCTTAAAGAAGTGTTAGGCGCTCTTCGAAAGAGTCGCTCGACTTCTTTTGCCTTACCAATATCTGTAGGACCTTTTTTCCTCCCTGATCCAGGTTTTCTTTCAATGCTCAGGTTTTCCTTATACCGTCTGATGGCATTAGAAACCGTTCGAGGGTCAACTTTCAAATTTTTAGCTATTTTTTTAAAAGTCCATGACGGATTTTTTTGAAAAGTTTTAATTATATTTTCACGAACTTTTTTTCGCAGTCTATTTTGATTGAAATAACTATTGAAAATTAATAATTTCTAAAATAATAGTATCTGACATATCTATAGAAATTAACTTGATCAAAAAATAAATTATTTCTTGCGCTATGGATAAATTTTGTCTAAAATAGTCAATGCATATTTTTTTAGAACACTCTTTATAACAGATATAACCACTAAATTTAGCACAAGAAAGTCTTATATCAATGCCAAAATTTTGTCGCAATCGGTCACCATTTGACCATAGCTCCCATATAAAAATCTTATGGAAACACAAAAATACATAAAGAAAAGGTTGTTTATGTCCGTCTGTCCGTCAGATAAAAGGACGATAGCGCCTTAACGAAAAGAGCTACAGGGACAAAATTTTACAAAGGTATTTTGGATGTCTTGAAAAATATGTGTGTTGAAAATGGACAAAATCGGTTCCAAATTAGTTAGAGCTCCCATATAACCCCGCCCCGGGAAACACATTAATGCTGATAAATTGAATACAATTGTAATAGCTATGACGATTATATTTAAAATAGGGAAGTTTTATGCAATTTTTGATCAGTTTATCAAATTTTATAGGAATCAGTCCATATTTGACTTTAGCTTTCATATAAAAAACACTCACGTAAACCACAAATTTTAGCAAAGGCCAGTTAAAAGCTATAAAATTAGAAACTATGATAGCTATGGCCCCTAAATTTTGCAAGAATAAGCTCTATATATATACTAGCCAGTATGTAAAATCGGTCAACATTTGGCTATAATTCTTATATATATATATAACATCCCCTTTTTACATCTGCAAACAAAAAGATTTGGAGGTACATTCATTGTATTAAGATTGCACCTATAAAACTAGATAGGCATCAATCAATGTTCAGCCCAGACTTTATATATAATGAATGCATTAGGATCTCCTAACGAAGTATATGGACCTGCCGTATTACTATTAACATGTTTAGCCTAACTACATATTAACGAAAAGTATTTAACAACTTATTAATGTAAAACTATACCCGGTTATGACACCGAATTTTGATTAAAGTAAATACTGGGGAAACCACTAAAATATTTTTAAATGTTGAACTATAAAGCTACGGCAACCGAATTTAGTCCAAAGGTTTCACCAGCAATACCAATTAGCTTAGCGATTTTTTTCAGTTTTGGTCCAGATTTTGAATTAGCTGCACCCTTGTAGATATATGAGATATGTTTCTAAATTTAACACAACTTTATGGTGGGTATATAAGATTCGGCACAGCCGAATATAACACTCTTACTTGTTTTAACGTGTTTTTCGAAAAAAGTTATATTTTGAAAACCAGAAAAGTTATATCTCTGAATTGCAGACCAAAGTCTTCTAAAATTGATAAAAAAATCTCGTGTTGCAAAATCTTGCTAACGTTACAAACAATATGTGATATGTACATTTTTATGTAGTTCCTTTTGAACATCAAAAAGTTTTAAATTAGCATAGAGATTGCTCAGTGGTGCAGGGTGGCATTTTGTTGACCTAACATTTATTACTCAAGTTGTATGAAAGCAAAATTAGTGCAAAATGAAAAAATGAAGATTAGTATATTTTATGATAACATTTAAAATATTTAGGCTCTAGATTTGACCTCTCGTGAGCTAATTTAACCAAATTAACATATTTTAATCTTGAGTCAATTTAATTAAATACGAGCCTCAGTTTTTTTCTTCTGAAATTAGCACTAAGTCGCGTTTTGACAAAAATGCAATACGGTGGTAACCCTTCGCAAAAATAGGTATCAAATTTTTTTATTTGCCGAGTACATCATCTTTGTATGTAAATAATTTAGATTTTTGCAACATATAAAAATGCAATTTTGTAGTAACTTTAATATAAAAGCGAATTTAGTATTTAGATGATGTATGGGTGAAAATTGGACTAAAGAAGAAAAACAAGAAATGATCCACAAACTTTTGGGGCAAATTTTTTGCAAGACGTTTTCTTAGGACAGTTTTAAAAACAATAAAATTTAATAACTTTTTTTTTAATTTGCGAAAAAAATATGCCGCCAAAAAGTAGTGGATCATTTCTTTTTTTCTTTTTTTAATCATTTTTTCATCCATACATGATATAAATACTTAATCCGCTTTCATATTAGAGTTACAAAAAAAATTTCATTTTTATATTTTTCAGACCATCAATTCAGACAAAAATCAAAATTATTTACATACATAGATGATGTACTCCGCAAAAGAAAAAAAATTGATACCCATATTGCCCATATTACCACCCTATTGCATTTTTGTCAAAACACGAACTAGTACGAATTTCTAAAAAAAAGCCGAGACGTGTATTTAATTAAATCGAATAAAGATCAAAATATGTTAATTTAGAATTTTTAACCGTTATTTTTACAGAATATCCTGAAAAAAAGAACATGGAGGATCGTCCTTGAACAAATTGAGTATACAGTTGGACGCTCGCAAAAAAAGTCTTTCTTATGATACCCATTTTGTATATGTTGGTAGGCAACAGATTTTCAAATTGGCAAAACATATTAAATTAGACCCTTTTTCAAAATTGTCCAGCTCATGAGAAGTCAAAGCTGGAGCCGAAACATTTTTGATGTTATTTTAGAAAAGTCCAAGGTTCATTTTTAGGAGAGTATATCGAGCACTATTTTTTGGTGAGTCGCTCTAATATACATATATGTTCGTGTTGTTAGGAATAGAAAACTAATTTTATTAGAAATATACGATCCAATTTATAAAAATTGTATATTTTGGCTTATAAGCTTACAATATTTATCATACACTTACAGCCTAATTTATAAACAAACTATAATAGGTTTTAAAGCTACTATAAGTTAAAATGGGAAAAATTGAATTTATAAAAGGAAAAATATTTTATTAAACTGTTATAACCTATCATAAAATTTGAAATTTTTATTGTAGCCTCTACCCAACTATAAGCATACAATAAAAAGTTTGGTTGCTTAAAAATTTGATAATTACGACTTTTTTTATTTTTAACACATTTGATAGCAAACAAAATGATTTTTTATATAAATTTTAATACATTAATTGAAAAAGGAATAAGATTTTTATATTATTTAATATTATTTATCTGCGATTAAAGAAAAAAGACTTTATAAATGCATTTTTTATTGATCCTTACAACAAATCGATAATTCATTTCTCCTTATTCAAAAATATGTTGATTCTACCTAAAGTAACGCCTTACCATATATACATTCATATGTATACTTTCACAGTATATCTTATATTAAATCAGTAGATTGCTTAGCGGCACGATTTTCCAAAATCTTGAAAAAAGTAACCAGATTGGAGTAAATATTCTTCAAAATGTTTTTTAATAAAAAAATAATTTTTAATAAGAAAAATTAAAAAAGTGAAAATGACCTGGTCCGATTTGAACACTGGCATCAATAAAGATACATTTTTTAATGTAATTAAAGAACTAAATTAAAAAAAAAAAAAATTTCTTGCTTAATTCTTCACTGAGATTTGAACTCACGACTTACGACTGCTAGGCGGAGACACTACCCACTGAGCTACTTCATATACCGAAATTTTTTCAAATTGTAATTTACTTATATAATTTTTATTTGAACAGCACAAAATGACAATTTGAAACGTGGTATTACCAACATAAAAGCACAAAAACTATAAAAGTGTGTAATTGTTATAATATGTTCATAACATGTTTATAAAATCAAATTTTTATTAATGGCTTATTAAACAATAAGTGTATGATAAATATTGTAAGCTTATAAGCCAAAATATAAAATTTTTATAAATTGGACCGTTATTGTTTAATAAGCCATTAATAAAAATTTGATTTTATAAACATGTTATGAACATATTATAACAATTACACACTTTTATAGTTTTTGTGCTTTTATGTTGGTAATACCACGTTTCAAATTGTCATTTTGTGCTGTTCAAATAAAAATTATATAAGTAAATTACAATTTGAAAAAATTTCGGTATATGAAGTAGCTCAGTGGGTAGTGTCTCCGCCTAGCAGTCGTAAGTCGTGAGTTCAAATCTCAGTGAAGAATTGAGCAAGAAATTTTTTTTTAATTTATTTCTTTAATTACATTAAAAAATGTATCTTTATTGATGCCAGTGTTCAAATCGGAACAGGTCATTTTCACTTTTTTAATTTTTCTTATTAAAAATTATTTTTTAATTAAAAAACATTTTGAAGAAAATTTACTCCAATCTGGTTACTTTTTTCAAGATTTTAGAAAATCGTGCCGCTAAGCAATCTACTGATTTAATATAAGATATACTGTGAAAGTATACATATGTATGTATATATGGTAAGGCGTTACTTAAGGTAGAATCAACATATTTTTGAATAAAGAGAAATTAATTATCGATTTGTTGTAAGGATCAATGAAAAATGCATTCATAAAGTCTTTTTTCTTTAATCGCAGATAAATAGTATTAAATAATATAAAAATCGTATTCCTTTTTTTCAATTAATGTTTTTAAATTTATATAAAAAATCATTTTGTTTGCCATCAAATGTGTTAAAAATAAAAAAAAGTCGCAATTATCAAATTTTTAAGCAACCAAACTTTTTATTGTATGCTTATAGTTGGGTACAGGCCACAATAAAAATTTCAAATTTTATGATAGGTTATAACAGTTTAATAAAATATTTTTCCTTTTATAAATTCAATTTTTCCCATTTTAACTTATAGTAGCTTTAAAACCTATTATAGTTTGTTTATAAATTAGGCTGATAAACTTTTACTTAAACTTGAAATTTTTTATAACTTATCAATGTCACTATATCAAAGTGTATATCAAAAGCTCACTTAAAGAAGTAAATTTGACATTTAAACCGTAACATCCACATATGTCATTTGCATACAAAACGACATGTAAATACCAACAATTGAATGAAATAAATAAAATTTAATCCAAAAATCAGTTCATTGACCAATAATTTCACGTTTAGCAATCATGTCAAATCAAAATCAAAAATTAAAATTTTGTCAGCCAAAAAATATTGTTTTATCTGCTCGTACATGGGGAAAAAATGTAATGAGGCGTACTTAAGATGTGTACGTGAATAAATTATGACACGTGCCACAAATAATATGTTGTTGGTCGGTATATTCCTTATAGTCGCAATCAATCACTTACCATTCTCTGAATTCATTTGTATTCCACTCTGCTCTAGATCACGTGCCCAAGATGACTCAGTTTCTGGGGAAGGCATTAAATCGGAAAATTTTATATTCAATTCGTGCGTACGCAAATAGCGAGAGAAGCGTCCAAGAAAGGTGTTATCCACTTCGCCATTGTCGTCGTCTTCAACACCTGCAGTATCACTTTTATGGCTAATATTATTATCATTATCTGTGTCCGTATCGTTATTATGGCCATTTGATGGCACAATTTCAAAGCCACGTACTATAACAATTGGTTTATCACTTTTACTTAGATTATTGATAATATTATTAATGGCCCTTGAGCCACGACAGTACAGAGACGTTTCCAAAGAGTTGGTCAAACACTCGGCTGAAGTATTGGCAATGTCATCCGGTATTGAACTATAACAATTTTTGATAAGGATATGAAATATTAAAATTATTAAAGCACTTTGTTTCAACATGATTTCGTTTAGATATTTTTCTTTAACAAGTATTTCGTTTTAATATAGTCCTTGACCGGTCGTCTAACAATTCAATTTCAACTTGTGTGTTCTTTTGACAATTGTCAACTAATTTTATTTATTTCAAATCATATCTAATTTATACAATTTATTGTTTTGTGAATGAAAATGTCAATTGCCAACCCATTAATTTTATGAACCACATCTCTTTTGGTTTTCTGTCCACCCTTTTCTGGAGAAAGAAGTCCACAAACCTATAATTATTTGTTACAATTTTTTTTTGTTAACGGCCACTGTTGTTTCACTAAATGACAATTTCCATTTCAATTGTTTAAAGTAATTTAAAATTTTCACGGACAGTTGATCACGCATCTTAAATTGAAATGTCTCAATTTTATTTTTCCTTCTTTTTAACTGTATGCGGACAAAAAGAATAGTAAAACAAGTTAGAGTGTTATATTCGGCTATGCCGAATCTTATATACCCACCATCAAGTTGTGTTAAATTCAGAAACAGGGTGCAGCTAATTCAAAATCTGGACCAAAACTGAAAAAATCGCTAAGCTAATGCCGTAGCTTTATAGTTTATATATATATATATATATATATATATATATATATATATATATATATATATATATATTAAGGAGGCTCAACCATTTTTACAAAATTTGACTTTAAATTTCCGAAGAACTGTGCAAGGTATGTAAATTATTTTTTGCACTTATAATCTTTATTTTACTGTTTATGTAAAACAATTTAAATTTTCTTAAAAACTAGATAAATTTTGTTCCATTTGGTTCTTCAAATGGAATTTTGCAGTGCTTTTAGAAATTTCGGCTTAAGTCTTGTTCAGCTGAACCGCACAGATCCTAAAAAGATTTGTAGCCCATAAAGAACTTTTAATTTTAGGAATAATAGTGTAAAAATTTTTTGTCGGAAGTTTTTCGTTTGGGAGATATAGTGCTTTAAAGTTTTGAAATACAAATTGATATATCTCTGTTATTTTGATACCGATAGTTGTAATATGAATATCATGTCATGTCAATCGGCTTTTTATTAATCCTTTAAGAAATTATTAACAAAATTGTTAAATTTTACCCTGTGTTTTTGTACAAAAATCTCGAAAACTAATCGATATGACTTAAACCAATGGTATATGTAAGTAAGTAGCAAACCTTTTCAGTTTTCAGTTGGAACCAATAGTGAGCCAAAACCTTTAAACATAACAGAGATATCGAGGGTTAAAGTTGATTTTTTGTATCTTTGAGTTCCAAAATCTAACTGAACTGCACCGATTTTAATTATTTTGCTGGGCTATAATAAACTTTTAATTTTAAGAATAATAATGTAAATTGAAATAAAATATGAAAAATTATTAAAAAAAAAAAAATCGCGCAATTTTTTTAAATAATAAAAATTCATAATGAAAATAAAAATTCATAATGAAAAATTATTTCCAAAAAATCGCATGCCAAAAATGTTATACTACTATTCTTAAAATTAAAAGTTTTTTATGGGCCATTAAAATGATTAAAATCGGTGCAGTTCAGTTAAACTAGACTTTGAAATTGAAAAAATAAAAAAAATAAAATTTAAGCCTCAATATCTCTGTTATCTTCAAAGATTTTGGCTGATTATTAATACCAAATGAAAGCTTAAAAGGTTGGCTACTTATTCCTATATATCATTGGTTTATGTCATATCGATTTGTTTTTGAGATATGGATATTTTTGTACAAAAACCAAGGGTTAACTAAAAGTCGATTGAGATACCTCTTCTGAAAGATATTTCAAAACACTTTTACATGATATACATAATGTCACTATCGGTACAAAAATAAGAGAGATATATACATTTATATTTCAGAACTTTAAAGCATTATATCTCCAAAACCAAAAGCTTCCCAAACATAAAAACCCTGCCAAACTAAAGCTATGTAAAGCCGCAGGAAAAAAAGTTAAAATAAATCGGTGTATTTCAGTTGAACTAGACGTTCCGAAATTTCTCAACTTTAAGCTTTAAAGATATTAAAAAAACTATTTTCACTATTTTATTTCCAGAACCGTTGGGTGGATTAATGTCGAATGTACAATGGGTCAAAACCTTAAATAAGTCGAAGAGAAAAATCGAAAATGCTTTTATTAATTTCAGAAGGAATCGGCTTCCAGATGTTATAAACAATAACGACACTTGCATTAATCTTTAGATGTGTCACATAAACATAATAATGAGGTTGATCAACAAATATTAGGACTTAATTATCGTAAAATTTAGCTTACACAAGCAACATGGGACTTGGTTAAACAACGCAAAATTTACAAAAAAAAAATTATTTTTAATGGAAATTGAGATGACAAAGTGCTACGTAAAACATTGCGCGATCTATCCAATAAAACGAAAAAATCTGCAAGTAAAGACAAGAGAATGTTGATAGACGAACAAACAAGCCAAGCTAAATCAACTGAAAGTAAAGGTGACATGAAACCTTATAAATCAAAGGCGTTATGTGCGAAACCAACACCAACAGTACCATCTTGAGTAGTACTGGTACCCTTCTTTCAATTCCGGATAAACAATTGATACACTGAATGGAACACTTCAACGTCAAACAATCCTATCCGATTAAGACCACTGATAGAAGTACATAATGAAACCAACCATAACGGTAAATTCATTGAAATTTCAGACAATTTACCAACAAATCAAGAAGTGAAGAACGCCGATAAAAACCTTAAGCGCAACCAGGTCCCGGGCATTGATAATATCTTAATGGTGATGATTTTATGTGATGTTCATTTGTGTGTAAAATATGGGAAGAAGAAGCTCTGCCAACCTCCTGGAATGAAGGCGTTCTAGTCAAAATACCAAAAAGGGTTTACTCCAAAGACTAAAGCTACAGGGGCTTAACACTTTTTTTCTTCGGAACAGAATATCCAACGCAGTTTCCATTACACGCCGCGAAAATTAGTTTGGGTTCAAAGATAACCGAACTTTTGTTGACCTAATCAATACTGCAAGAACAGTATTACAGCAGTGTAATAAATACCCGACTTTATAAGGATCTTCGACAAAATCAATAGGAGCTATCTGTGAGAAATTTATGAAAATTGTCAAACGCCAACGAAAATTCTGAGCTTTATTCGGCAAGGGAAAATTGTCAAATCCGTTCGAAGCTACTACTTGAGTAAGACAAGGATGTCACCTATACTTGTTAGCCTCGTTATCGTTAACATAATGCACTTGACCCTAAGTGGTTGACGAGGTATTCAATGCACACCCTTTAAACAACTCGAGAACTTGGAATATACCGATGACGTACATATGTCTTCTAAGCCAAAGCTCAGGTCACCTATAAGAAAATACTGACGCTATGTTCAATCTTAGTCAGGTGGGCTGGAAATCAATATTTCCAATACCAAGATTATGGATGTAGGCTATAGTGCGAAGCCTAACGCCAATGTGAATAACGAGGTTATTGGTTGTACAGTATAATGGCCAATGGAAAGACCGCGATATAATTATTTTTTAATTAATCGCGACCTCTAAATATTGACCGATTGTGCTCAAATTCGGACTTAAAATTTTAAGCAATATTCGAATATGATCAGCTTAATGTATAGGTACTTTTAATTATCTGGAAAGTTTGGTATCTGCAAAAGGTATCAATATCAACAACAACTATATTACGAATATACAACACGATAGTTAAGTCCATCCTGTATTACGGTCGTGAAACTTGTAAACGGACAGATGTCATCGATATGCGGCTGCAAACAAATGCTTACTGCAAAACCTTAATATGTGGCAGCCGAATCGCATAAGAAATGAAGATTTACTAAACGGGACAAATTCCTGCTTCTACTGAAGTATGTAAGCAGAAATGTCGGTGGTAAGACCACACACTTTGAAGGCAAAATATCAACATGGCTCCCCAAGCGCTTCATTGGAATCCACAGGCAAGAGGCTATCGTGCAAGCAGCAAACTATTCATATAATTACGTATGACTAACATCTCGGAATAGAGTCCGATATAAAAGGATGGTTAAGGTCCTATGCTCCACTAGGAGTCAAGGATAACAGAAAAAGAAACAATATGTTCACTTTATGGGATCTAAAGATATTATTTTCTGAATTACAAATGGAATGACAATATTAATACAACATTAACCTCCCTTATTTTTATACCCACCATCAAATCGAATGGGGGTATATTGAGATTGTCATTCCGTTTGTAATTTCCTTATGAAATTCTATGAAGATTGAGCTATGTCCGTCTGCCTGTCCGTTTGTCTGTTGAAAAAACGATAACGCCTAAACGAAAGGAGCTAGGTCACTGAAACTAGGTAAAAATATTGAAATTGGACAAAATCATTTCACATTTGACCATATCTTATTTGCTAAATTGCTAATTGACAAATTTCGTCGAAATCGGTTGATCACTGCTCCCATACAAAACACTTACGTAAACAGCCCAAATTCAAACATAAATACACTATAAATGTTAATAAATGATAAACTGTAATAGCTATGGCCACTTAATTTAGCACAGGAAAGTCTTATGTTAATACGTGTGCGAAATTTTGTTACAATCGGCCAAATTTTGTTACATATAAAAACTTACGGAAAAGATACAAGCGCGATAGCACCTTAACTAAAAGTGCTAGAGGTACAAAATTTTACAAAAGTATTTTCGATATCTTGAAAAAATTTTCAATTGAAAATGGAAGAAATCGGTTTAGTTGAAGTTCCCATATAACCCTGCCCCGGAAATCATATTAATGCTGATAAATTGAACACAATTATAATAGCTATGAAGACTAAATTTAGAATAGAGAAGTTTTATGCTACTATTGGTCAGTATATCAAATTTAAAAGGAATCGGTCCATATTTTATATACATGGGCATACTGCATTACTTTTTTACTGCAGTAAGCGTATCAGTAATCAGTAAATGTTTACTGATTACTGAAACAAAAAATCAGTATTCAGTAAATTTTACTGATTACTGAAAAAATAAATCAGTATTGAGTAAATTTTAATGATTACTGAAGAAAAATTTCAATAATCAGTAAAATTTACAGATTACTGAAAAAATGTTCAGTATTCAGTAAATTTTACTGATTACCGCAAATAAATTCAGTGATCAGTATATTTTACTGCTTAATGATTAGTTTGCAGTATTTAGAGTTTTTCAGCAAAAATTAAAAAAAAAAAATTTTATTTTAACACAGAAATGTCATTGTAGACAAGCACTTAGTAAGTAATGGCACTACAAAAAGCCCATCTATGGTACTTGCCTTATTAAATTACAAATAGGGATTAAAATAACTCAGCAAAACTTTTGATTACCAAGTTATAAGATAAACAGCTAAAATACTGAATAGGAACTACTTACTCATTAGCTGTTTAAATCGTTACATAAACATGGTGACGTCATTGGAAGTAAGTACTTACCAATTGCAGAAAATTATTGACTTGAGTACATACATAGAAAATTCCCACGACATTCCAATTGGAACAAGGGATACTTATCTCAGACAATGAGCTGCATCCGATTCTATTTTTAGAGTCATTGAAAGGGAGCTACGTTTTAACTCAGGTTAATACTGGTATGACCTCTGTTTGTTTGCAGAAGGGAGTTTATGACCTTTTTTGGTATCTAAACACGTTCAGATTATACTGGTGTGTTCACAAAAGTTGTTTAGTTTTACGGTGGCTATAATTTTACAAAATATAGCGTGTGAAAAATCAGGATTTCCAAAGAGTTATGATAAAAAAAAATGTTTTCTTAAACATTTTTAAAAAAGACATCACAAAATTTTATTAAGAAATTTTTTACATGCTCTTGGCTACATTTTTCCCAACATAGTTAAGCGATATTTTTAAGTGTTGATTAGCTATTTGGGAAAAACTGATTTTTTTGGCATCATGCCAATATTGGAAAACTTTGGTGGCCCATAAAAAAACGGTCACTAAACTGGACAAACTGAGTAAAGGGTTTTACTACAATTCGATAGTAGAATAGGACCCGTATAGTCACGGTCTTGCACTTTTCAAAATATGTTCATTTGTTGTGTAGTTTAGTTCTTGCTTTTTTAATTATATAATCAAAACCACCGGATACTGCATTTAATAATTTAATAATCAGTATTACTGATTTTTTTAGTATTCAGTAAAATTTACTGATTACTGAAATTATTTTCAGTAATCAGTAAAATTCACTGAATACTGAAGTTTTTTTTTCAGTAATCAGTAAAATTTACTGAATACTGATTTTTTTTTCAGTAATCAGTAAAATTTACTGATTACTGAAAATTTTTTTTCAGAAAATTTTTTCAGTAAAATTTACTGAATACTGAAATTTTTTTTAAGTAATTAGTAAAAATTACTGAATACTGATTTTTTCTTTCAGTAATCAGTAAAATAAAAAAAATACTGAAAAAGTACTGGTACTGTAAAGTGCCCATCTATGTTACATGGTTTACATGGGGGTCCAGCCAGCCTGCCGGACGGACGGACTGACATCGCTTAATCGACTCAAAAAGTGATTCTAAGCCTATTAGTAAACTAAAAGGTGAGTCTTAGACAAATATTTCTATGCGTTACATACATCAGCACAAACTTATAATACCCTTTCCACCTATGGTGGTGAAGGGTATAATAACTGTACCCTCGTAGATATATGAGATATATTTTCAAATTTAACACAACTTGATGGTAGGTATATAAGATTCGGCACAGTCGAATATAACACTCTTACAAGTAGTGAATGTAAATATAACAAGTTTTTTTCAAACAAATTTTAATAGAACGACCATAATTTGTGCTCTTTAAAAAAAAAACAAAATAATAATTCCTTCACGTGTGCCCGTTTCCACATATTTTTTAATTAACAAAATTTCTGGTAATAACTTTCTTCCAAAGAATATCAATAAATAGATTTATATTTCAACTGAAATCCAAACGTCAAAACAAACATCGAAATGACCAATTTTCTTTGTATAGTAAAAAATTTTCTTGAGAATTTTTAATAACGCCAAACAAGTGAATTTTCCCAGGTTTAAGTATATTTCTATATTAATTTTATCTTTGTTTTTCTTTTAGTTTTTAAATATAAATTTCGCTTTTATGCTCTACTGATTACGATTTTCTCCAGCACGACTATTTGTCTGCGTTTATAAAAACAACGAAAAAAAAAATTAAATATATAAAATAAATGTATTGTACACAAATAGTATTTACTTCAAAATGAAATTAAATAAAATAAAGTACATTAACATTATTTTTTGTCTGTTTCATTTTCTTTCTTTGCTTGACCAACGTATTTTTTTTAGTCAGGGTATGCCGACAAAATTGTTTAATGTATTTTTTTGTTAAAACAAAGATAATTTAATCGGGGCGACAGGGATCTTATATGTGTATGCTTTAACTCACGACCCCCGCACAAGCAGTCTAGCACACTACCCACTAGGCTACTGGGCCATCTGCTCAGGACATTCCGAAAAAAAAAAAAATAAAAAAATTTAAAATTTTTCTAAGATTCAAAATTATGGAGATCAAGCCGGACTAAAGACTGCTTAATCCCCTTAATTTTAAATTTCAACCTAAGTTTTCTTATGGACACCCTAAGATTTAAACACAACTATAGCAAACACAAGAGTATGAGTAAGAGACCTCTCGTGTACCAAATGGTTAACATTATTATTACCATTATTACATTTTTATTTAAATTTATTGTCCGTTACATTGTTTTTAAATCTGCAAAGAAAAAGACAAGTGTAATTTTTATTTAAATAAATTTAATGATGATAAATGTGGTGTGGGCATCATGTACGCTACAGACAGCTTTTAAGTTTATGATTTTCAAAACTTGGATTTTTGAAAGGTTATAACTAGTTTTAATCGAAAATAGATGGGAATACTTTTTTTGTTGGATCAACACTCATACTTATGCATTGCATTGTGATGGAACTAGGAAATAATCAGCTTGGTAATCTAAAAAAGATTCCAAAAAGACTCCTTAAAACGCTTAGAAAATGACTAGCTTAGAAAAGCACAAACTATTCTTGTAGAATGTGTGCAGTCAAAATCTTATCGTGCAAACGATCCTAATACGACTGTTTTTTTATTGCTATTTTAATCAGTTTGGTGATCAAAAAAGACCACAAAAAGACTCAGAAAATAAATTGAATGCTACTATTTGAAAGCAGAATGCGTGCAATCAGTTTGGTGATCAAAAAATTGTACAAAAAGACTCATAGACAGGGACCGAAAATAACTGTTATTTTAAGTTTTTGATTAAAAAAAGCAACCGCAAGAAAATGTCGGAGAATTAAACCAAGTTTACCATTTTGATAGTCTTAGACCAAATTTTCATAAAATGCGATGCTTTTTAAAAATCTGATTTTTATTTTTTAGAAAAAAATAACAACTATTTTTTGATTTTTATTTTTTTGAGCAAAAATAACAGTTATTTTTGTCTTTTATTTTTTCGAGCAAAAATAAAAATTATTTTTTAACTTTTATTTTTTCGAGCAAAAATAACTGTTATTTTTGACTTTTGTTATATCGAGCATAAATAAAAATAATTTTTTGACATTTATTTTTACGAGCAGAAATAAAAGTTATTTTTTTACTTTTATATTTTCGAGCAGAAATAAAAGTAATTTTTGTGTTTTCAGCCCCAATTATGATTGCAAAACTGAACTCCAGTAATTTTCGAGCTGTGCAAATTATTTTCACTGAAAAGTTATCTTTGTTTGAAAAAATTATTCAATAAATTGATAATGAATTCAAACAAAAATAACTTTTATTTCTGCTCGAAAAAATAAAAGTAAAAAAATAACTTTTATTCTTGCTTGGAAAAATAAATGTCAAAAATAGCTGTTATTTTTGCTCGAAAAAATAAAAGTTAAAAAATAACTTTTATTTTTGCTTGAAAAAATAAAAGTCAAAAATAACTGTTATTTTTTATCGAAAAAGTAAAAGTCAACAAACAACTGTTATTTCTGCTCGAAAAAATAAAAGTCAAAAAAAAAACTTTTATTTTCTGACTTTTACGATAAAAGTTATAACAGTTACGGTTCCTGCTCATAGACGCTTAGCAAGTGACTAGTTAAAAGTAACACAAAAAATCTTGTAAAATGTGCATAATATAACTAGCAATATATCAAAATAAGTAGGTTTTTAAATTTCAAGATAATCACATGAATTTATATACATTTTTTCAGACACATATTTAGCTATCCTTGGTGCTACATAAAATGGCCCAAGCTATTTTGGTTCCTGAAATACAGGGTGTTTTCTATAATTTTGGCTTTTAAACTAGAAGCAAATTTTGCGCTGTAACTTTCTTAATAGGTCATAAATTATACTTTTTTAAATTTGTATAGTTAGATAAGTGTAAAAGATTTCATCACCATAAAAAAAACATCAGTACACTTAGAGAAAAGATATGTATAAAAGATAATGCAGGAGTGAAAAAAGTATAAAATTTGCATTTAAAATGGCACAAAAGCGGATAAAGATTTTGAGACCAAATTTTACGTACAGATAGCTACTATCGATATCTAAAAATTTGATATGGCGCTTCCCGATTAAATGTTTGGTTCTTCGACAAATTGAGAAAAACTAACAAAAAAAATGAAAAAAGGGTCAAAATTCTGCATTTTTAATATTTGTCTTCCTATAACTCATTAACTAACAAACGCATCGAGAAGCGCCATATCAAAATTTTAGATAAACATGTTCTTAATATGTGTGCAAATTTTGCGAGAAAAATATATAGCCATTTTTGTGCCATTTAAAAAACAAGCAAGCCTATTTGTGTCATTTTTCACTTGTTCACCTTCGAAAGACACATTGATGTATGATAGCAATGTGGTACTTAAAGGTATATTGCTCAAATTCACGAACATATATCCTGAGGCCTACAGTGAAGCAAAAATAATACGCGATTAAATCGCGACCATTGATTTTCTTCTACATCTTAAAGTGTGTATACAGCCTACATTGAATCTCTTAAATATGTAAAATGTAACAAGACAACAGTGGCTTCTGATCATTTTGTGTTCTAGGAATCTAAAAATTAAATATTTAGTAACATGGAAACTTGCCACCAAAAACAATTCCGACCAAAAAAATGTATTTAATACCTCACCGATTTACAGCGATTATATTTTTTAAAAGTAGAGATGGAAAATGAAATGGACTTAAAAAACAAATTAACATATTGAGAAACTAACCAATTTCGCGATAAAAAAATCTGGCTAACAAGATTTTTGCATATGGATGCTGAAGTTAAAGAAAAGTTAAAAACTTTCACTTTTATATGGAATTTAAGCCATACCCCTTCTTATTACAAAAACATTATTTTTACTTCTAATATTGTAAACAGTGACTAAATTTTACACAAAATTTTAAAACAATCGTTCAAAAAAGTATCAGAATTGGTATACTGTTAACTACTTTTGCCCCTAGAATTCTTATTTTTTGTCGGAATTTCATCGCAGATATCTCTTTTGATAGCTTTTGAAAGCATCTATTTTTGTGTTTTTAAAAATGCTACAAAAGATTGCCGCAAGGCGGCGGTATTGACATGTTTCTTACAAATGTATCAAATACATATTATTTGGATCTTTTTCGATGTTGGTACATTCAGAAAAAAGTTAGACCAAATACTCCTGAACAAAGTCGCGGAACATTGTCAAACCAAATTTTTAACTTTTAATTATTAAAAATGCGATTTTCATATGTAACCTGAAATTAGCGCCATCTTTTAACAGGATTTAGAAACAAAAAAGTTGTAAAATAAACATTATTTTTATAATTCCAGAGATTCATTTTCTACAATAAAAAAGTTCTTTTTCGCAAAAAGCCGTTTTTGATATATTGCTAAATATAACTATTTTTAGGTGATAAGAAAAATGCCACAAAAAGACTCGTATCTCATTATGGGTGATATGGTTACGGATAGAAGGATAGAGGGGGTTATAATTGGTAGGAAAGACCACTACTGTGGTAATTAGTGGGAAAGACTACTGCAGGAAGTTTGTTGGCTAGAGGACGAATTTTCTCTATAGTGTATTGTGCGGGTGATGTGAGGGATGTTGGTTTTTAAGCAACGGTTCTGATTGGTCTTAACTTGGTAAGCAAAGACTTACATATCTTGATTATCATACATCTTAACTGTGGACACTGACCTCCTCGTGGTATCACCCGGGGAACTACTTTAACACCCGTTAATGTGGTGAGCTAACATGTACCGCGAGTTCTCACATAACAACTAAAAAAGCAATTACTATAAAAAAGCAAGAATTAAAATAAAATCGGCCCCCGAATGTTAGAAGAGAACGTCCGAAATTTTGATGGAAAGAAAGAAAGAAAGTAGAGGAAAATCTTTCAAATCTTGGCCTACAAAATTGGATAATATGCGTACAAGATTGAAGCGCTCGGCCTTTGACTTTAACAAGTTGTAAATATAGGCCATTTAAGTAAGTTAGTAAGTGTTGTGCGATCCACTGGCCAATGAACTACAAAGGAGTGAACTGAGTTTCGTGTTCTACGAAGGAAACTGCGAGTTTCAGGAACTAGTTCCCTTTTTTTGTCTGAGTACAACAGTTAAACACAACCAACATTGCTACGATGCTCAAGTGTGTCAATAGAGTTGGCTAACCAACTGTCTCCGATAAGCACCTTCGCCCTATCCTGTAAATGGTCAAGCAGCTTCAAAATAGACTTTGAAGCACCGGCCCATACATGAGAGTTGTATTCCATTTTCAGTCGGATATGGGTGGTATAAATAGTTAGGAGATTGACTTACATCGCTTGAAACAGCCGATTACCAAAAAACAGTCTTATTACGACCATTTGCGTTATTATATTATGACTACGCAAATTTTGCAAGATTTTTTTGTGCTTTTTTAACTAGTCGCTTGCTTTTTTTGATCATCTAAACGAATTCCAAAAGACTCTTTAATAATCTCCCAATTACTAGCTGGGATTATCCATTTTAATCAAATATTAATCTTTTTTGACTCCACTGCAAGATTAAAATGAGCGTTTATGATATCACTTATGAGTCAAAAATGAAGTTTTTGTATGAGAAAATGGTACCCTTCATGCGACTTTTCAGAAAGAGTCTTTAGTGGCTTATTTTTCTGAACAATTATGATTAGATTATGACTGCACACATTTTGCTAGTTGTGTTAAAAAAAATAAAGCTCAATAACGTCATATCTATTTTTAGAACAGTGAAGTTGCGTTAATAATTACAGAAATTAATGTTGCCGAGACTGAGAATCGAACTCAGGCTGAATGTGATATGTAATGCTTAGTAGTCGACGTGCTTATTAACTAACCCATAATTAGATACGAGGCTTTTTTTTGGCTTTTTTTGATCAGCAAAAAACAGTCATATTGTGATCATTTGCGTAATTTAATTATGACTACCCACATTTTGCAAGATTTTATGTGCTATTTTTAACTAGCTTCTATGAGTCTTTTTGTACACTTTTTTGATCACCAACCTGATTAATCTATTTTGTGATCATCTAAACGAATCCCAAAAGACTAATTTTGAAAGTTTGACATAGAAGGTCATTAAGAAATATAACAAAAAGAGTAGGAGAAAGAACCGAGCCTTGCGGTGCTCCATGCCGTATAGAACAGCACCATTTTTTCGATAGAAAGGCTAATACATTTCCTATAGAGCGACCATTACGAAATCTATATTGTCGGTTGTTTAGTAGGTTTTTGGATTCCAAATATTTTACCAGATGGTAGTTTATCATACTTTTTATAACTTCGGAAAGCACAGAACAAATTGCTATTAGACGGTAATTGTCGGGATTGCTACCCTCACCTTTTTTTTAGGGTATTTTGGCGTTACATTAGCAACCTTCTAAAACATAGGAAATTCACCGGCATGATATGATTGGCATGAAAAGATTGATAATAGACAAGCTAACGTCGAAGAGCACTGCTTCAAAACAAGTGCTGATATGCCATCTGGCCCAGGAGATTTGTTTATATTAAGATCCGCTAAAACCCTTTAAACAGCATGAGCTCTAAAGAACATGCTATTCATAGTTATAGCCACATTTTCGAGCACGGGCAGTGGTTGATTGCTCTCCGGAAAGTATGAATTACTTGCAAATGATTTATAAGGTTTGCTTTATCAACCGGGTTATTGAACGGTTGGTCATCCTTTAAAAGAGTTGGAATTGAGGAATTAACATTATTCTTTACTATTTTAACAAATGACCAACAACTTTAAGGGTAGTAAAAACTTTTGTGCGAAGACGCTGCTCGTAGAGAATCAGTACTTTGGCACATGAAGATCTTGACCTATTGCTCAGCAAATCAGTATCTGGAGTTATGTATTTCTCCCGATTCTAAATGCTTCCTCTCTGGATCTGACTGCAATTTTACAAGTGTGATCAAACCACGTTTTGTTTCATGGTTTAACCGAAACCTTTTTTGTAGATTTGAAAGTATCCATTCCCAACAATATAATATTTTCCTCGAATTTCGCCATGGCATTGCCTTTACTATCAAGGAAACAAAGTTTCAACTTAAAATGCCGGAAAAAAATCATTGGAAGCTACCCAACGTGCTTTCCCGTAAAAAGCTTACGTTTCGTGGCTGTTGATGAAACGTTGTGAAGTTTTGAGAACGGAAAAGTGACGAAAATGGTGCAATGGTCTGAATTACCAAAGGGTCCAAGAACATTAACTTCGTAAATATCAGGATGCGAAGTGAGAAAAAGGTCGAGGGTGTTAAGTTGGTGTGATGGAATGTACGGGATATCTGTTAGATCCGTCAATATTAAAATCTCCAGCAACAACGAATTCGCTGTGAGGACATTTTCGTGGATCTTTGTTATGATGTCAGAAAAAGTGTTAAAGCCAGTTATGGTTGCATCCCTTCCTTTGTATAGACTTCTGTACAGAAATCCGAAGTGTAATACATTATACTAAACCGTGATTTTCACCCATAGGCAGTAGAATACTAACAATGGATCATGGATATATGCAAATCGAGCCCTTAGATTTAAATAATCGTAACCGACATTCCGTTAAATATCTCTTAAACTATTAGAGATAGCGTAGTACAGTAAGCATATTTTTCTTTCTTTCTAAAGTAGTTTTAGAATGTGTAAAAATCTTTTCGATAGGTTTATATTTACGAAAGTTATACGGACCAATAGCTTTTACATACAATGGTGCTCAACTTTGGCTCGGTGTAGAGGTCACTTTGTTAAAAATAGACATGTTTTTTAATATTGGTCTAAAACTCCAACTATCCATTGGCCGATTTCTGCAAATTGCGCCACAATCCGCCCAGTAGCTTACAAGTAATTGAAGTAAAATTAAACAAGTAAGAGTATTATGTTCGGCTGTGCCGAATCTTGCGTACCCACCATCAAGTTGTACGAGAGTGCAGCTAATTCAAAATGTTGACCAAATGTGTTATTGTTGGTAATATATTTGGACTAAATTCGGTTGCAGTGGTAAAGTTTCTATAATTCAACATTTAAAAGTATCTAAGTGGTTTCCCAAGAATTTACCTTGGACAAAATGCTGTTCCATAACCGAATATAGTTGTACATTAATAAGCTGTTTCATTGTGCCATAAATATGTTGATAGCAACACGACAGGTCCATATATTTTATTAGGAGTTCCTAATTCATCTACCGTGTATAAAGTCTGGACCTAACATTGATTGATAGCTATCTAATATCGTAGATGCAATCTTAATATAATGTACCCCAAGTCTTTTTGATTGTAGATATAAAAAGGTGATGTTATATATAAAAGAACTGTAGCCAAATGTTGACCGATTGTTACAAAATTTAATATACTGGCTTAATATAAAGTTTATTTGTGCAAAATTTAGTGGCCATAGCTGATATAGTTTATAATTTAATAGCTTTTAACTGGCGTTTGTGGAATTTTAGTGGTTACCGGGAGCGGTTTTTATATGAAAGCTAAGGTAAAAAATGGACCGATTCCTATAAAATTTGACATACTGACTGAAAGTTGCATAAAACTTCTCTGTTCTAAATTAAGTAGTCATAGATTTTACAATTTTATTCAATTTATCAGCATACATGTGATTCCCGGGGCAGGGTTATATGGGAGCTCTAACTAAATGTGAACCGATTTTACTCATTTTCAGCACAAAATTTCTATAACATATCAAATATACTTATGCTAAATTTTGTCTCTCTAGCTTTTGTAGTTAAGGAACTATCGCGCTTTTCTCTGACGGAAAGACGGACATAAACCGTATTTCCTTTTTGTATTTTTGTGCTTCCGTAAGTTTTTTATATGGTTCTATGATCAAATAGTAACCTAATGTAACAAAATTTTACACACTGGCTGGCATTCACATAAGACTTCCTTTTGTAAAATTTTGTTGCTGTAGCCCTTTTCGTTAAGGCGCTATCGCGCTTTTATCTGACGGACAGACGGATATAAACCCCTTTTCTTTTTGTGGTTCCATAATTTTTATATATGGGAGCTATGGTCAAATGATGACCGATTATGACAAAATTTTGCACACTGGTTGGCATTGACATAAGACCTCCTCGTGCTAAATTTATATCTATTATAGTTTTAGATTTATTGGCATTTAAGTGTATCTTAGGTGAAATTTTGGCTGTTTCCGTAAGTTTTTTGTATGGGAGCTATGACTAAATGTAAACTGATTTTGATGAAATTTTATATGCTGCCTAGGGCTTACGCAAAACTACTATTTGCCAAATTTTATCATCATAGCTATTATAGTTTGTTATTTATTAGGAAATAAGCGATTAGCGTAGGCGAGGTTATACGGGAGCTATGGTCAAATGTTAACCGATTTTGCCCGATTTCAATACCAGAGATGAAGAATGCTTTAACAAAGTTTCAGTGAGCTAGCTCCTTTCGTTTAAGCGTTATCGTGATTTCAACAGACAGACAGGCGGATAATGAGCCAATATTAAGGAAATTACAAACGAAATGACTATCTCGATATACCCCCCATTCTATTTTGATGGTGGGTATAAAAACTTCACATACAATACTTTACATAACTTCTAAACCATTTGGAAAAAAATTAATTAGTTTGTCGAAGAAAGTACAAAAATGTTATGCACCAAAACCCCGTTTTTGTTTAATTAAGATTTTTTGTCGCTTACGATCAATATTTTTCCTGTCGTTTGCGATCATTTTTATCTAAGGGCACGAAATGATTAATAGAAGTCAAATAATATGCCGGGATTTGTTAGTCGTGCATACAGCTCCAAATAGTCGTCGTTATTGTACATTATAATATTAAGTATTTACAACTCTAACAGTCTACATGAAACACAAAAAGAGCTTTAACATTTAATGCAAATCGTTATTAAACGTTTTTCATGTCTTCACGATGCTTTTCTCATCTGCTTCTGCTGTTTGTAAAATAAAATACTAAAAAATTTACTAGACATTACGAGTACAACACGTTTCGCACTTAGACGTAATACAATTTTTTATACAAATTTGTCATATTTAGTGTCTTTCTGTCTGTCAGCAAATGTTAGATGAACTGTGAAAATAAAAAAATGTTTTTAAAATACAAAAATATTTAAAACTTTCGCTTTTCATAAACATTTATTTTTCTCAGTTCACATTTTAGTTTTTTTTATTTCTACTTTACACTTTTAAAAGAGATTTTCATATATTTATTGTTATTAACACATAGAGGAAAATTATGTAAATTTTTGTTATTGTCCGACCTGAAATTGTTATCACAGAAAAACATGTAAGAAAATGTTATAGTTGGTTTAATGCGAATATTTGGTAACATGCACAGTGGGGTAGAACATATGAGTTTTGAAAATACATAAATCTAAAACTTCTAACTTGGTATGAATTGTCCGTTTTAAGTGCAGCACCGAAGAGTATCCATGTTTAAGTTTTGAAAGAGGGTGTTGGAGAGCTTAAGTTACGAGCAAACTCAAATTTTGCCCTTTTTAAAATTTTATAAAGTTTGTAAATGTCATTAAACGAGAACTTTTTTAAAGAATATTGAGAATTTCAAAAACTTATTAAATCTATCTGTCCTTTCCATCCCATCTTTGGTCTTCCCCTTCTGCATGAACCATCACCGGCTTCATAGTATGAACTTCATACCCATGACTTCAATATCATCGGCATAAGTGAGTAACATGTGTTGTTTCGTGTATAGTGTGCCAGTTCTATTCATGTCTGCAGGATATCAAAAAGATCACACGATACACCATCTCCTTGTCTGAAATCTCGTTTGGTATTGAATGGCTCTTAGAGGCTTTAGCGATTTTAACCGCAGATCGAGAATCGGTTAAAGACATCCAACAGAGACGTATTAGCTTTGCAGGGATACCAAACTCGGAAATGACTTGAAACATCTTTGAACCTATGGGGCTGTCGAAAGCGACCTTGTAACTGTGTGCCGATTTGTTTTTCGTAGATTCTATCCAGTTTCTAGGTCTAAGGCCGCACTAATAGGATCCAATTATTTCGCTAAATTTACATTTTAAAATTTTACATAAAACGCTCGATAATATTTTGTATGCAGTGGGAAGAGGTTTTATTTCTCTGTATTTTATCCCCTTTCTTGTGTACCGGATATAGTATAATGAGATCCCAATCATTGGGTATGTGTTCCTCTAGCCAAATTGTACAAACAAGCTTATGCATGCGACTTAACAGCATGCCGCCTCCGGCCTTAAAGAGTTCAGCTGATAACCCGTCGGTTCCTGCTGCTTTGTTATTATTCAATAGGGTTACAGCAGTTCTGACCTCGCTATGGCTAGGAATTTCAATTTCTTTACCGTCATTTGGGATTGGATCTGTGTTGTCCTTGTTGCCGATGCTATCGGATACTAACAGTTGGGAAAAATGTTCTTTCCATATCTTCAGTCACTAGGTTGCCTTCTTCATCTTTACAGGAGTTTGATTTTTTATTCTTTGGTAAAATTTACGGACTTCATTCTGACTTCTGAACATCTCGATAAGTCTTTCCATTTCTTCTTTTTTTTTTGCGGAATAGGCGTTTCTCATCTCTTCTCCCGATATCTCTCCTTTACACGACGCGTTGCACTTGAATGCAGGTAGCATGTATAATGTGTGCCGCGTTCTCCGATTCTGTATCACTGCGACCATGTCCTTTTTTTTTTGGTGGGGGCTTTGGTATCCAAGTACGGATTTCGTGGCATATACAATGGAGAGATGTTTTGCATTGCAATATAATATCATTGGGACAAGAAGTGCTTTCTTCAAGCAATTGAGTTATTAAAGCAGAGTAAGCCGATGCTGTTAGCGGAGTCGGTAGCTTTTCAAGTCAAACTTCCGAACTGTATTAGTCTGTGCCTCGTCCGAATCAATGTTTTATCCTCGGATCGATCGTATGTCTAATACACTGAAAGAACGCCTTCTGGACATCACAACAATTTGATTTTTAGTCAATTGAACAGCGGTCATATGATCTATCTGGGCGCTTGTAAAAAGTATCTTTGGTCTGTTTATCTTTGTCTTCTGTCGGGCATGGGCACAGACCAGAATTTATGCGAATTGTTGCTAGCCTCTCATCAACCGGAGCAAATAAAGAGACAAGATGTCTTAGCCTCCTGTTACCCACGAATCTACAACCAAATTATTGTCTCGATTCATAACAGTTAAAATACTAAGCGCCAGTTTTTGGTGTTGTTGACGCCTTTTCCATTCCATCGCACTTCCTGTAAGGCAATATCGGCTTTGTACTTTTCAAGTATTGGGTTATACATTTTGCGGTTTTAAAAGTGAACGCAAATAAAACACATACATATAAAATATTTTCTTTCATGATATTTGTTTTTTATTATAAATTTTGAACGTTGACATTATGTTAAAACACTTCATCATTTAAAAGACCACCACGAGAAATGTTGCATGCATTGATTATTTTGAGGTAGTTTTCGACCACTTTTTGAACCAACGAATGCTGGTTTTTAAGTGCTCAAGAGTTAAAGGTTTATCTGCATAAACCGGTCTTTTGCGTAGCCCCACAAAAAAGTCAAATGGTGTCAAATCGCATGATTTACGCGGCCAGGAAATGTCTCTTGCACTAAAGCCATATTCCCTCGAGTTGTGTGGCGTGTGATTGGAATCACATGTTCTCCAAGTCGTATTCTTTAATAGCAGACAAAACAAACAAGAGTGTTATATTCGGCTGTGCCGAATCTTGTGTACCCACCATCAAGTATGTTCTACTTTTAATATTTAGTTAGGATAAACATGTTGATAGTAATAGGACAGGTCCATATGTTTTGTTAGGAGTTCCTAATACCGTATATAGAGTCTGGACATTGGTGCAATTTTAATATGCTGCTTCTATCTCCGAATCTTTTTGATTGTAGGTATAAAAAAGGGGATGTTATATATACAGTGGTGGTCACGCATTTAGCACAAATGTTACCTGTTATCTCTTATAGGAAATATTAAGTCCTAATTCAATTTTTTTTTCACTACTTTTTTTTCGTAATTTATTACACGTGATGCGATGATGAAGTCATATTCCTTTTATATACATATTTTTTAAAAATTATATTTATTTTTGCAATTATTTAAAACTAACCCATAAAAAATACTGGACATATTTTTAGCACAAATTAAAAACAATATTTATTAAAAATCAAAAACAAGTTATTAATTAAAATTTCTTGAAAAAAAAAAACCTAATATTTTGTAGGATATCCTTTATTTTGTATAACTGCAGCACATCTTTTAGGCACACTCTTCACAAGAGCCAGGTATCGCTCGTTTGGGATAGTGTGCCATATTTTTTGGATTTCCGTCCATAAATCATTTAAGTTGTTAGGTTTTACGCTTGTTATATGCTTCTCTATATCATTCCAAAGATTCTCAATAGGATTGAGATCTGGAGATTGAGCTGGCCATTTCAAAACATCTATTTGACTCTCCTCCAAGCAACACTTCACAGTACGTAAAGTGTGTTTAGGGTCATTGTCATGCATGAAGCGCCAGCTAGGTGGCATCTTTGCCTCTGCTTACGGTATAATGGTATCGGCTAGAATATTTTTATAATCGTGTTGATCCATACGTGTGCCAATTTTGTGTATTGGACCAACTCCATGCCCTGAGAATGCAAGCCACACCATCACATTTCCTCCAGCATGTTTTACAATCTTTGACGTATACTTTGGGTTGTGCTGCATGTTCGGAAGATACCATACATATCTCTTTCCATTAGATCCAAATCTGCGAAACTTTGATTCGTCGCTTCAAAGTATGTTTTTCCAAAAATCTAATGGCTTTTCCAAATGCTATCGTCCGAAAGAAATTCGTGATTTCAAATTCTTTTTTGACACATGTGGCTTGTGTTGCACAATACAGCCACGCGAAGTTTTTTCATTAAGGCGTCTTTATATCGTTCTGTCAGAGACATCAATACCGTATTTTGATGACACTTCACTATTTTTTTGACTGGAGCTCTAAAAAGGGTCGGCCAATGACATTCCATGTATTAAATAATCCTTTTTTGTTATTGTTTTTCTTGGTCTAGGTACCCGTGAACCCTTTTTAATTGTTCCGTGTGCTTTTATATGGCTCAAAGCATTATATACCATCTTTCTGGAGCAATTTAAAATACTTGCTATTTCACTTACAGGACATCCTCTCGAATTTATTTCACAAATCACCTGTCGTTGCTTATCTGTGCACCATTTATTTTTGGCCATGTCTAATAAATATTTTATTTCTGAAAAACCTTCAACTGTACACAATATGCCGAAAAAGTTACCAAAAATTAATTAAAAATTCAAAAAATAACAGAAATGTAAAATGTTTAATATTTGTGCTAAATTTGTGTCCAGTTCCAATTACGTATTACCAACAAATAAATTATATATGAAGCAAATGAAGAAAGGGAATAACAAAAAGAGTAACGGGACTTGTCGATCACACCATAAGCTACACATCGTGCCAAAAAAAAAGAAAATTATTACTCCAACAGAAAAATATACGGTTTTGAAAAAAACGCATAACTAGTGTGCTAAATATGTGACCACCACTGTATATATAAGAATTATAGCCAAATGTTGACCGATTGTAACAACATTTTACGCACTGGCTGGTATTAATATTAAGCTTTTAACTGGCCTTTGCTACATTTTTTTTTGGTTTCTGGAAGTGTTTTTTATATGATTTAATATACTGACCAATAGTTGCATAAAACTTCTCTATTCTAAATTTAGTCGTCATAGCTATTACAATTGTATTCAATTTATCAGCATTCATGTGTTCCCCGGGCCGGGGATATATGGGAGCTCTAACTAAATGTCAACCGATTTCGCCCATTTTCTGTACACAACTTCTGTTACATATCAAAAATACTTATGTAGAATTTTGTCTCTCTAGCTCTGGTGGTTAAGGAGCTATCGCACTTTTATCTGACGGACAGACGGACATAAACCGACTCTTCTTTTTGTATTTTTGTGTTTCCGTAAGTTTTTTTTATGGGAGCTATGGTCAAATGGTGACCGATTGTGACAGTTTACCATAAGTTTTTTGTGTGTTAGCTTTGGTTAAATGTGAACCGATTTCGATGAAATTTTATATGCTGCCTAGTGCTTTTGTAAAACCTCTAGATACCAAATTTTGTCATCATAGATGTTATAATTTGTCAGTACCTGTTTGACCGAGCCTTGCTCGGAGCCTTATGATAAGCATTTTGTGCAAATATTCAGTTAATTTCGAATTATTTTATTTACTTTTTCTGATCAACACATAGTTTGCATAGTTTACAGATTAACTCATTTTTAAAAATTTTGGAAGTTGGTCATACCAACAGAAACCTCCGTCGACTCATGCGCAACAACTTTGCTAAATAATATAGCCTGATCAAATGCACAGTTTACGATTTATTTCATTTTAAATGCAATAACTTTGCTTAAGATTATAGCATGATTAAATGTACAGCTTACGATTAAATTTTATATACGGACCTGTCGTATTAATATCAACATGTTTTTCCTAACTACATATTAAGCGCAACGAAAAATATTTAATAGCTTATTAATGTTTAACTGTACCCGGTTATGGTGAATCGCTCTGGTATAGCAGGTTAGTCATCCGCCTGGCATAAATAAATTTAAAAAAAAATGCGGTCCCCATCATAACTTAGCTAGCCACTTGAGTATTAGGCTATATAAAACTTCTCTAACTAATGCATTTGCCGTTCGGAGCCGGAGTTAAAACGTAGCTCCCTTTTAATGAGTCTAAAAATAGAATCGGATGCAGCTTATTGTCTGAGAGAATTATCCCTTGTTCCAATTGGAGTGTTGTCGGGGAATTATATATATATACCCGGATATAAGACTACATTACATACTTTTTAATGTTGAACTATAAAGCTACAGCAACCGAATAAAGTCTAAATATTTTACCAACAATACCAACTAGCGTAACAAATATTTTCGAATTTGGTCCACATTTTGAATTAGTGGATATATGAGATATGTTTCTAAATTTCTTCATACCAATTAAGGAACCTTCGTCGGCTCATGTGCAACAACTTTGCTAAAGATTATAGCATGATTAAATGTACAGCTTACGATAAAATTGACTTTGAGTAATTTTCAGTAGCGCCACCTGTCGGAAATTATTCAAACCAATTAAAAAACCTTTGCCGGCTCATGCGCTACAACTTTGCTAAAGATCATAGCATGATCAAATATACAGTTTACGATTTAATTAATTTTTAGTAATTTTCAGTGGCGCCACCTAACGGAAATTAGTCTTACCAACCTAAAAACCTTCGCTGGCTTATCCGCAACATCTTCGCTAATAGCATAATATGATCAAATTCACAGTTTACTTTTCTATAAAGAACATACATACAAACATTCATTTGTTACTCATTTTTCCCCTTTTATCCACTACTTTCAAAAAGTTCCATATGCATTATTGGTACTTCTTTGGTACCAATTGAATTCGGTACATTTTATTAAAACGCATTTAACATAATTCCTATTCATATTACTTTTGAGATGTTAAGTTGTCATTTTAACCCTTTTTTAACCATTTTAGCCCCAAAATCAAAAAAGTACCATGTACGTGTTCAACATTTCTTTCACAACTATTGACTGCAGTACAAAGTTCCTTTCTATATTCTTTGGTTTAAAATATAAGAGTGGGTTAAAAAAGTACCAAAAAACTATTTTCACCCTTTTTTACCCCCTATCGGATATAGTTTCAAAAAAGTATCAAACACCTGTCCGCTTATTTTCATAGCTGTTGAAAAGGTAATTTTAATTTTGTTTCTATACCTATTACTTTAGGAGATATAACGTTTTCGTTTTTTCCCTTTTTAGCCATTTTTACCCTCTTAGAGGCAAAGGTTCCAAAAGTCCCTTCTTCTCCGACCTATACATCGAAAAGGGTACCCACTGTCCAAATTTTATCAAAATCGTTAGAGCCGTTTTCGAGATAGCCATTCTATATATATATATATATATATATATATATATATATATATACAATTATTGCTCGTTTAAGAATGTAAGATATATATACATATATATACATATATATATATACATATATATATATATATATATATATATATATATATATATATATATATATATATATACATATATATACATACAATTATTGCTCGTTGAAGAATATACGATTTATTCGCCAATAAGCGCTAAGCCTAGACGAGGTTATACAGGAGCTATGGTCAAATATGAACCGATTTTGCCCGATTTCAATACCAAAATTGCCAAGAAAGAAGAATATTTGTGCCAAATTTCAGTGACCTATAGCCTTTCGTTAAGGTTTTAGCGTGCCGACAACAGACAGACAGACGGACATCGCTCAATCGAATTTCATAAGGATTCAGAATATACTTCAATTTTGGTTTTTGAGCCAATATTAAGGAAATTACAAACGGAATGACAATCTCAATATACCCCCCATTCTTTTTGATGGTGGGTATAAAAAGTCGGTTATAATATGACCATAACGCTCCGAGTTCATAAACTCAACACGTTCGGGTATTCGGCAACACTTTCACTTACAGCAGCGATATTTTCAGCGGAACGAGCGAAACGATGATGCACAGACCTTAAAATTTTTTTAACCGCTCCAGTCTCTTCAAATTTCTTCACAATTTTGCCAATTGCTTGCGTAGTTGGACGATTATGTTAACTATAATCTCCTCTTTAAATACGATATGTG